>OX327013.1:24654839-26080917 GCA_946800695.1 Geum urbanum | reverse complement strand
GGTTTTACCCGGATTTTCTATATTATACAGTTATGTTTACTGTTTATTGCTATTAATATGATATTGAGAAATCTGGATGGGATTGGTGCCCATGGTTTGGCTTTTGTGGCATATGATGAAGTGTTATTTTTCGGGTGTAGGTAATGGCAATTCCGCGTTAGTAGCGTTACTCTGCCAAAATTTTTATGGTTTTTATTGGTTCTCGTTTTTAGAAGGGGTTTGATTCCGGTTTAGGAAACTAAATCAGGGTTGGGTCATTTCAACTGTATTTATTTGGTTCATTGCTACTATACTGTGTTGATTTGGTTCACTGAAAAATCCGAGATCATACGAAAAATTAGAAAGCTATTCTCGTTTTTATGAATTTTTCAATAGCACTTTTGTACTTTTGGTTCACTGCTACCTTTATACTATATTTGTCGATGAGAAGTTGTGGATGGTTTTGGTTTTTGGCGATGCAAGTATATAAATTTTGTTAAGGTCAGTTCATGATTTTGACCAAACTTTGAAATATGAAATCTATGGATACTGTAATTTAGGTGCTACTATGTATTTAAAGCTGCTACACTATTTTTTGGTTTTGTTCTAAATGCAAACTAGTTATTTTTTGTTGTTTGAAAGTGATATTATATATTGTGTTTTTCGAAGCTGATAATGTGTTTTTTGAAGCTGATACTACACTTTTTGAAATGGTTACAATCTTTTTAGGATGTTACTGTATTTTTTGAGACTATAATTTTATTTTATAAGGGTGCTACTAATTTATTTCGGAACTATTATTGCATTTGTTTCAAAGCCGCTATTGAAAAGTGTTATCTTTTTAGTAGAGTATTTGAAAAGTGTTACCTTTTTAGTAGAGTATTGCTACTTTATTTTTGAATGTGCTATCGTAATTTTCAGAAGTGCTACTAAATTTTTCAATATTGTTATTTCTACTATGTTTTAAGAGCTACAATTGCTACTATGTTTTCAGAGCTACCATTGCTACTGTGTTTTAGAGCTATCACTGCTATTGAGTTTTCAGAGCTGCTACTGCTACTACATTTTCATAGATGCTACTGTATCTTTTCAAAATCGCTACTCAAAATTGTTGGTTGTAATTTTTAAATGTTATTGCTACTATGTTTTTAGAGTGTAATTGCCTTTTTGAAAATTGTCATTGCTACTACGTTTTTGAAAGTGCTATTGCGTTTCTCAAAAGTAACACTGCTACTGTGTTTTAAAATAGCAATTGTATTTTTTGAGGGTACTACTGCATTAATTTCGATGCTGCTATTAAATTTTGTTAAAAAAATGTTACTAAATTTGTATTGGAAATGCTATTGAATTTGTCAAGGAATTGTAGCTAAAGTTTTATTGACAATGATGTTGAATGTGCATTCTCTTTAGTATCGGTTTGCATATAAGGATAATATGATATAGGGTTTAGTAGCAATGTGCATTCTCATACGACTAGTAACGCACATTATCTTTTAATATCAGTCTGCATATAGAAGTTATACGTTATATGGTATAGGGGTTAACGAGCAATGTAGTAACAACTCGATTAACAATTTAGTAGCAGCTTGACAAACGATGCACTTTGATTCTTTACAAATGATTGGACTTGACTTCAGTAGCAGTGTTGGAAAAAAATCAATATCACTCTCGATAGAAATATGATAAAATTTAAACAAAAATATGTAATAACAGTTCGATAAAACTTTAGTAGCAGCGAATAAAGATTTAGTATCAGCTCACTCAAAATTTAGTAGCGGTATATTTTTTCAATAGTAATGTGCATTTTTTTTCGACAGTAGTGTGCGTACATGGGTTATACGGTGTTTTAGGGTTTTAAGATATGGGGTTTTGGTAGTAGCATATTCTTTTTCAGTAGCATGTGCATTTTTTTTTTCAATATCAGTGTTCTTTCTTTTTCGAGTAGTAGTGTGTGTATATGGGCTATATGGTGTTTTAGGGTATAAGGTTTAGTAGCTAAAACAGTGTGTATTGTTTTTCAATAGCAGTGTGAATTATTTTTCAGTAGCATTATGCATTCTTTTTACAGTAGCAATGTACAACATCCATCAATATAATAGCAGCACCACAAAATTTAATAACACATTACAAAAAGGTTTATTATCACTTCTCATACAAATTCACTAGAAATTTCGATACATTCAATAACAATTCTAGTACAAAATTCAGTAGCAGTTAAAATATAATTCAACTTCCAAAGTGATGAAAAAAAGAAGAAAAAAAAAGTTGTAGTTCTTGTAACCTAGTAGCAGTCCCCAAACTGAAATCACAATAGCAGCCCCGAACCGAAAATGCAGTAGCAATCTGGAATTGAAAAATCCAGTAGCAATCTCGAACCAAAATTGACACATAATCATAAAAAAATACCTGATCTTGGTGGATTGTAAAAGCATATCAGTCGATCAGAGATTTGGAGAAGTAGTAACACCTAGAACATGCAAGCATATCATAATCTGAGCTTCAGTAACAAGGAGTAGTAAAACATTGATCAGGGATTGAAGACCAAGCAAACTCATATACATGGTAAGACAAGTTACAAACTCAAAAGATAGTTTTAACAGGAAAAACATAAAGCTTTGGGAGCAACTTAGAGCCTAATGCAACATATCATATCGTAAAGACACAATAAATATACGAAAGTAAAAGAGGGAAACAAAGAGATCAGGAGTAAAAGAAATGAGAAACAAAATAAAAATTGGAAACAAAAACAAAAACAGTTCTTCAAACCTTTTTGTTGACATATTAATATGAGGTTTTCGATACTTGGATCATAAATCATAACTACATTGTAAAAGCATGCTGACAAAATACCTCATACTGTGTTTCAATACAAAAATATGACATCAGAACACTACTTGATACTCTGATCAGGTGAGGAGAAATGTTATCTAGATCAGATCCTCTAAAAAGAGAAGCATGATGCTTCACGAATTTGTAGTCGACCATTTGCCAAAAGAAACCAACAGGATATTAGGTAGAATTCCCTCAACTTGTGGTTAGTCCCCTCATTCCTCAATACTAATTTTGTTCATCATTATCGATATATATTAACCCTCAATTACTGATATAATGACTATACTACAGTCTAATCCCACCCATCAACAGGCTTATTGCATCAGCAGTACCAGCAACATTGGTTTCACATCCGGAAGGAACTGTACAAGAAGGCTCACTAAATGAAGTGGCATCCACAGACAAAGCCCCATAATCACCCCCATAGCCATATGAACCAGTAGCATATGAACCAGAATTGAAACTAACAGCTGGAGCACCCACTGAACCATAATGATTCTCACTCCTACGGAAGTCATAGCCACCGAAACTTCTGCTACCATGTCTTTGGCTCTAGTCTCCACCATAACATGATGACTGTTCAGCAAAATCATTTAGCCATTGGGGAACTCATCAACAAAATGTAATAGCAATGCAAGAAATGAAAAATGCATAAGCAATCCTGAAAACCCAATAACAATCCTTAAAAATACGAAGAAAAAAAACCACGAAAAACACAGTACCGATTATTATTTAAAGTAAAAACAACATTACTTATTCAACAAAAAAATAAAATAATAGCATCGATAGGTTGTACGTCAAAACAACCATCAGAATAGCAAGTTCTCAAAAACACATGAGCACTTGATATTTCTAACATCCAAAACAATAACACCATTCGATTTTATGTGAGATAGTAGCACATCCTTGTTTTCAGTAATAAATAGCTAGACATCTGCAAAAATAATATCCTAAATACACACACTATTCTGCTTCAAGAAACACCACCAAATGCAATTTTCTTGACACTACTCCACTAGTGAACACAACATTAATAAACAAATCAGACTTGCTGCTACTATATTTCAAAAATGAATAATCTAAAATCTAGATCTGCATAAACCAAATTGAAAGCAAACTCGGCAGCAGTAAAAATACCATACCAGCTGCTATGGTATTGCAAAATCATGCAGAACCATTGGTAACACTTCACATAAATTGCAATCTACAAACGTTTTCAATGAAATCTAGCAATGATTCAAGAACAAGGCTTTGATATTTGCGATCCACTGTGAAATTCGATGGCCGGAGGAGATCGACCTTGAGGCTTGTCTGAAAGTCGAGTAGGCGCACTATCGGCCTCGAGTGTGCTCCGCTGCTACTGAACTTGAAACATTGGAGTGCACCGTTGGCAATGGACATAGTGGAGGTTCAAGGCTGATGTCTGAGATCGACATAGTGAGTTGGAACAGGAACATACGCGGAAAGCTTGGATCAGAGCAAGTGCGAGACACCTTGTGCGATAACGTCGCGACGGAGATGCGACGACTGTTTGAGAAGAAGAGGGTGTGCTTGAGAGGTTGATATTGGTGTGTGACGAGCCGGTGGAGACCACGACGAAGGATGAAGAGGGTGACGGCTGTGAGGCGATGATTTGATGGCATCAGTGCGGCTAGGAGGTGAAAGCGATGGTAAGTGAGGCGCGGTGGTCGGGCTGCTACTGTACAATCTGGAGAGAGAGAGGGTTTTGTTTGATCTATTTTTTTAATTTGTTTTTTCTGAAAAAATAATATTTATTTACCGAAAATGTAAGGGTAAAAATGTAATAGGTACGTCAACACGTATCAACGTCAGATCAAAGTGTCATAATTTGTAAAATATTATCTTAGATTGTCCAGATTAAAGAGTATTGTCTTAATATATATTTGGTTTCTCATATATGTCCCACATAATTTGCCAAACTTTATACTTGCACCACCTCGAATATTTCTATATGTCGACTTATCGAGGGTTTAGAGACTAACAGACGGTCCCGATCCGACCATTCATTTATACAGGGCATCAGTGACAAGAACCGAAATTTCTTACGGCCCGTTTTAGCTTGCAGGAAACGAAAACCCCAGAACCATCGAACAATATTATAAGCCGAAATCAACACCACACCGCTCTGAGGAACAAGAAGAAGAAGAAGAAAGAATGGTGCTTTGGGAGATCACATTTGGCATTGATTATCAATAAATTTCACATAACTAATCTGAAAGGCAAATTCAGGTAAGTTGCTCAAATGTACAAATCTCCGAGTAGTGAAACTGTTTTTTTGGGATGAAGATTCCATGTCGATGCACATCCAATGATATATGTTGATGAACTATTGAGCATTTCATTATTTGTTTACTGCACATACTCATGTTAACGTGTTCCTGTTTTGAAGGGCGATCACGTGCTGTGTTTGATGTAGCGGTCAGTGTTCACAAGAACATACAGCAAAGAGACATAGAAGTGGGTCGAAATCTTGGGAACTGGATCCCGCGTTGGCTTGACCGGATGAAACCATCAGCTAATATACGGGGTCCGCCTGTACAACTACCCAAAAATGGTGCTAGCTTGGCGATGACAAAGCAGATGAACTCATCCCACCTGAAAACTCCAGGTAGCAGCCAGATCAGAAATCAGGATTCTGATAGGCACATGTTTTCATCAATGACAAATGCATTTCCTAAAATCCTCCCAACAATTTCAATGATGATGAGAGCCAAAAAGACTTCTGGGACTATGACTCCGTTTAGGAACTTGTACACAAACAGACCTGAAGCATTTAGGTCAGACTACACCCGAGGTGGCTTTGGGGGTATAATACGTAAGGATATATTGCAGTGGATGCAGCATAATTGATAGAGCAACATGTATTTCATTTTTTTTGAGAGACGAACAATCATGTGGTTGAATTACAGGGGCAGATAGATTCTGAGGTGTGATTCAAATGCAATACAGTACCTTTGAAGCTGAAGACTGTTTTTCAACATCAGTTTCCTCCAGAGGTCTTTTTTTTTTCTTTTTCTTTTCTTTGTCTTTCGTTCTCTCGAAAAACAATGAAGTACTGCCATCGTTGTTGTTGCCTTCTTTTTTTTGTTGGAATTGTCGTTGCCTTTGACATCAGATGATTTTGTAAATAAAATAAGAAAAGATGGTTGGAGTCTGATTGTTTCTCTATGCTTTCATGGTTCGAGAGATTGGTGTTTGTTACATTTGTCTGATATGAGAATTATAGTCTTTGATACAGTAGATGGTTTCTCCAGCTCCTTTTCTATGTTCTGCTCTGTTGCATTCCTCATCTGGTTCAGTTGCTTTTACTATGTGTGGATCACTAGCTATTTGAGGGTCGCTTGGCCCTTGCGATAGTGTCAATTGATTACATCAGAAATTAAACCATGTAAGCTTCATGTTATATAAATTACACTTGTAGTCTTATTGAGAGCTTGAAATTCTTGGTAGATACACAATTACACAGAGCCTGCTTGCAAGTATAAACTCATAATTGTTTGTAATTATAATCACACAAAATTTGAGTTCTACTTCGTGATGAATACTGTTTGTAACATTGCAAGGATGAATATCACAGCAGCAAAAGCTTGCAAAGCAATTGCCCATGGGTTGCTGAAATGGTTTTGCACATACACTGCAGATCCTTGGCCAACGACGATTGCAATACTCGTTCTGAAAATATGGAATTGTGATACACTGGTATCTTGGTAAAGCTTGTTGAAAATATGGGCAGGTTCCTCTGGATTCAACCAATTCTGAATGATTCCACTCTCGCAGAGTATGTCGATATCCTTGCTAGAGTTGATGAGGCAATCCAGGAGTATGACATAAGAAGTGATCCCCGGATAACACCGATGATAACTCTGCTCAAAGCTGATCAGGTTTCTAAAGATAGCTTCTGTTGTCTCTTGGATAATCAAAGGTGGTATTTCGAACACACCATTGCTGGACTTGATGTCTAATATGCCGTTAGATGAACTACCTTTAATGAATTTGACTCCTGCTTCCTTCAGCCTCGAGGTACAAGGAATCAATTCCCAGTTTAGATCAATACATCCCTCAAGTGTAGCCTGACAAATGAACCTGTTTCTCAACAGATCAAGAATATGTTTGCTTTTCTCCAAACTTATCTTCCAGCAAGTGCTCGCTTGGGATGACTGTCGCGAAATGTAGCCATTCGAGTTGAAGTACCTCATGGCTAGGTGAATCAAGGGCATCGTTTTCCTGTTAGGAAAAGTAGTCATGGTAAACAAACAATCGAGCACCATCCAAGGTATCTGATTTTCCAACAAGAACAAGTCACGATCTACAACCTCAAGCATACAGCCCCCTATTCATGACGGGGTCATCCAGCAAATCACGAAAACCATGACCTCCATACCTTCGGAAGAGCTCGATGAGAAAGCAACCATCAACCAACAAGATTTTCACAAACTCATCTGGACTGAATTGCACTGCTACATTGTAGCATTGGCGTGCCCTGTCCTCAAGACTAGTTATCATTTCCACCAAATCTTTCAGAATAGTGTCATTCCACTGCGAGACTCGAGTGATGAGGTCTCGCGTATACTTCAGTTTAATGTGCTCGGTCTCTGCCAATTCTGGTCTGCCATGGTGCAAAGGGCCGATGGAGAAGGCATTCGGGAGAAAAAATTTCTTGTTGTTCCGAAAGAGCAACTTCGGAGTTTGGAAGATACAACATTTGGTAGACAGCATAGAGTTTTCTGAGTCAACACTGTCCATGGAAGATCTCAGATCACTTTCCACGGCTCCGGTATCATCGTTACTCATGCGACATGATCCTAGAGCAGTTTCTGTAGCTGAAACATGGGAATAATCTGATCCTCATCTCCCAGAATCCTCCATCTTCTGCAAGTAAGAACATCAAATTGAAATATCAAAACAACCTAGCTACATGCATGTCTAGAATGAAAGTAAAGAACTCCATCACTAAGTACCAATAAGGGAAACTTTACTTGCATTTTCGGAACAAAGTAGCTCTTCCTTCCAACTTAGCTTGTGAGTTGTGACAGAGAAGGAAGGTTGTACACTTGTGTTTTATAACTGAACAGGAAATAATCGATACCGAATGCAAGTCAACAAAAAACAATTAGAAGAACATTCCGAATGGGCAAAGAAGACTCGTGGATATTGCTTCAGAGTCGCGTGCATAATGGTGCAGAAGTCTAAGCAAGACCCATCAATATTCATGACTCTTTTTTTCAATTATTGTTGTTTTATTACTCGTTTACTTTGAGAATTTTATTTGATACAGTCGTTTACTTTAAGATTATGTCGTGAACTTGGCCAATGATTACTAGTTAAAGTCTAAGCAAAACTTCAATCCTGAGGGCTGAGGCCATCTCGAAGGAAGGGGTCTCCTGCCCTATAATGGTACCGCTCCTTTATTAATTGGCTTCTCCAACCTTCAAAAATCAGGTTTCATGCCTCAAGTGCATGCAGAACTAGACGAAGAGAGGATTGAAATCCTTTCCTAATGGAAGTTGTGATATAATGTCTCATTGTTCAATCTGTGCTATTAGTTTCAAATCTACGTGGCCGGATCATTATTCTCTTTGTTTCTTCTAAAACATTTGCAAATGATTGCTGGCTAAATTGAACAATTTGTGTTTATAAATGAAAAATTATGATCATGAATGCATTAATGATTTACTAGCCTTCCCGCATACGTACGCGCGCGGAAGTGCGCTGCACTCGCTCGTGCGAATTGTCGGATATTTTATTTTAAACTGTAAAATTAATTATATAATTTAACCGAATATATAACTCAACCAATACAATATTAATTATATTGTTTGTAAAATAACACCAAAAATATTTGAAGAGAAACGACTAAAACATAATATTTGTCCACATTCACTACCATTTAGTCAATCGTCACTTGCCACATATTTGTGGTTAATTATCATCTTCGTGATTCGATGTCTGAATTTGTCTTTATAACAGTGATAGGGTTCAAGATACCCATAGTTTTAAAAAATTACACATGGTAAATATATATTTCATTTCGTGAACATTAAAGTATTGCAAATCATAGTTAGGTGCACCTTTTAAAGCTAGATTAATTGTAGGGTAGCAAAACTTCTCTGTACACAACGTTCATTGTGAACACTCCTTAATTCCTTACATTCTACTGAACCCTTCTTCACAAATATTCTAGTAGTGACATTTGAAACTCCTCATGATAAAGCCACATACAACTGTCCATGGCTAAACACATGATCTAGAAGGTAAATACCAACATTTGGTATCATTTGTCCTTGTGATTTGTTGATTGTCGGTGCAAAACTCAATTTAACAGAAAATTACTTTCTTGTCAATTTAAAAGGGAGTCAGACACTCTCAATGATTTTTAGCTCAATTCTAGGTAAGAAGACTATTGTTCCCGCAAATTGCCCAGATAAAATTTCAGCATCAATGAGGTTGTTGTACAATCAACGGCAAGTCAATCTTGTAGCATTAGCCAACCCTATTTTTGGGTCAATATTTCCCAGAAGCATAAGGGGAGCCCCTTTTTTGATAATTAACTAATGTGGTGGCTGGCTGGAAGGCGAAATTGAATTCTAGAATTCTTGTTGATACATATTTCTGGTGTCATCCTCAACTGAATCAAAAGAATATAGAATGTGTTCTGATATTAGGAACTGCTTAAGAATTTTTTCATTGAGTATGTCAACATCAACATTCTTTGGAGTAATTATTGTCCCGTCAACCATGTACGTTGCATCATTTACATGAGAACTTAAATCTGGAAAAAGTTGACTGATTAGTTGGTTGATTGATTCTTCATCCTCCCATGGTATGACTATACTTGAAGGTAATCGTATCATATCATCAATCACACTTGGTTCATCTCCATTACCAACATCAAGAAAGAACTGTGAGAATTCTGGATCATTGATAGATCTCATATTTTATTTTAAACTCAGAATCTTCGCAACAAGCCAAAATAAAGCATTAATCAAACTGGCTTAGACCATCTCTGCTCTTGTGCCCCTATGTATAACAGGGAGAACTTCGAAAGTCTCCACCAACAATCATCACCTTTACTCCAAATGGCAAGTCATCATAACCCATGATATCTTTAAAGTTTAGATCAATAGCTTCAAAGGTATATCTATACAACATTGGAGCCTCATCATAAATTACTATTGATGATAGTCTGATTAGATAAGCAAAATCTGATTTTTTATTAACTCCGCTTATGGAAGACGCATCAAGATTGAGTGGGATTATGAGCCTCGAGTGAGCTGTTCTTCCACCTGACATTAATGGTGTCATTATGCCAGAGGTAGCTATTACCAATATGATATGACCTTTGCTTCTCAAATTTGCTAGTAGTGCACAATATAGATAAGTTTTTCCCGTTTCACCTGGGCCGTCAACGAAAAATAGCAAACTACTTTTATTCTCGATTTCTGATAGTATAGTATCATATGCATAAGTTTGATCAGCATTCAAGTGATTAACTGCTTCTTGGTCTTGTTTAGGAAAATCTACTGAAATTTCATCTTGTATCAACCTTGGAAATTCTAAGTCTCTTCATCACAGTATTCAGTCATCTTTGGCAAATCATAGTTCAAAATAGACTTATTATGCTGCACAAATAATCCATTCAAGTCTCACAAAAATCTATTTGTAATATGTGTGGTGTCAACAATACTTGAAGAAGGATAGTCTTTGGTCATGAATTAAAAAAATTCATTCAAGTCTCGCAAAATTCTATTTGTAATACGTGGTGTCAACGGTACTTGAAGAAGGATAGTCTTTGATCATGAGTTAAAAAAATTCATTCCACAAACTTGGCACCCCTTGGGGCACACAATATACCAAGATTGTTACAAATAATCTTCTTAACGACGAAGACATACAGATTGTTGCAGCTTCACACAAACATTGTCGGATGTTATCATAATTTTCTAACAAGCCCCGCTATTCAACAACCTTCTTAAAAGTTGGTTACAATATGCCATCCACATTCCTTAAATCTTCAAATGAAGTAGTTCCTCTGACATGATTAAGTAGAACACGTAGGTAGAATTTTTCTCCCTCTGAAGGCGACACTGTATATATTCTTCCGATGACTTTTTGGTCTCCCTTGGCTGCCATTGCTTATATTTTGCAACCTAGCAGAATTTTTTAGGGAACTCTCGATATAAGTATACACATGAATCTTCATAGTACATGTTCATAGTAAAATACTCAGTAAGCATCGTCATCAAATTCCTATCGATGGAGACCACATCAGTTACCCTTTAATATGCATTAAAGAGCACCAACTGTTGGTTAGGAAGATGAATTTGTAAGCATTCCACCGAAGGATACATTCAGTTCATTAAATTTTTTAAGATCCTCCATAAAGCTTCCTGTGTACAAACCCATCTTGCATCAACAAAGTTCCTTATCTCATCCTGATTAGCTTCAGGATGAACTTCTAATGTTACTCTATCTGGATCTTTGTACACATACTTGTACAAATACTTCACACTCTTAATGCGAAAACAGATTTCAACATTGATATGACAATCAAACTTTGTAAGTATCCAAGGATTATACGGAATAACCCAACTGTTATCTGTTGTAGTAGATTGAACCTGACGATTGTCTCGCCTACGGTATACTGGATAAGAATCATTCCCTTGAAATGTGTTTTGCAAAAATGACTTCGGGTAACCTCACTTACAACTCCCACGTTTCATAGACGGAGCAGTGAGTTTATGTTCCCACATGGACCTTATATCATGTGCCTTAATATTGCACTGTGCAATTCTGGCTCCTCCTCTGCATTTGGGATCTCGGCCCAACAATCTTATCACAATCATCAAGACTATTTAACTTATCATCTTCTTATAACATGAGAAGCATATGCACATGTGGGAGACCACGTTTTTGAAATTCGATGACATATGCATAAGCCAAAAATTCACCAAGAACTTCTTCTTTGATAACGTCTTCCTTTAGTTGTTCAAACTTGGAGTGGAAAATTCGTGTTTCTAAATCAGGACGATCTTGTGGTACCTGGCCAGGTAATAACTCGGTTTGTATCTCTTCCCAGCCAGGGTTGCAAATTTTGGACCAAAGCCATTGCATCTTGATATCGTTGGTGCATATCCCTTGGACTTCCGAAGAAAGATGATGGCAAAATGGTTCGACGACCAACATTACCTATTTCTAAATAAAATTATTTTAATACTTGCTTTTGGCAACTAAATATTAGAGAATAATGAAGTTCATACCATCATTAATTTTGCCAGTTTGTAGCGAGTCGTGTAGTCTATCATACAATTCTTTCCGGAGAGTTCTTTGATTAGTATGAATCCTTTTTTATGTTTCAATTTGACGTAATTATCAACAACATATTGTTGCAAAAGGCGACCTCCTCGGAGTAAAATTGATTCATCATGTTGACGGATTTGCAATGATAATCATGTTATTGTAATGATGTCTGTTATTGTTGAACTGATAATGAAAGGAAGAAAGAAAATAGTCCCCTATAGAATATATGTGTAGTAGTCACGACATGTCAATTTTCTTCCATGATTTGTTTAACTATTAATGTTCCATCTGTATGTCCCATATGATAGTAACAGTGGATATTGCAAATGATCATAAATACTACAACACAGTCTTGGATATTTTGAAATTGACCGTTTTTTATCTGTTTCACGATATCATGACCCATTAAATGTTCGGCATCATCTTCTCCCACTATTGTTGTAGCAACCTGTGATGCTGAAGGCAAACTGTACGGACATTGGTTTGTAGATTGCTATTTGATGATGAGTCTACAACTTTCTAAATCTTGGCGTTGAGCCAAGTGATGAAATTTTTGAGTGAATGAGTTGTGTTGATTTAAAAGATCTTATATTTTTTCAACCAAATATCTTTGCAATGCTTCATTTTCCAACATACGGTTGTCCACTTCATGGTCAGTATCATATATATACAACTGTAGAAATCTCTGTCTATTATCTCCTTCCGAGAGAATACTTCTTATCTTATGATATATGAATCCTTGAGCACAGAAAGTAAAAGTAGACCCTCTTGTTGCTAGATTTTAATCGACATTTACTCCCGTTGATGTGAAAAAAAATACATGGTTATAAGCCCAAATATTTTGCCTGAAATGTGTGCCTTTAGGAGTTTCAACAGAGAATAGTTGTCCTAATTCTGGATGTGCTTGTATTTGAGGAAGAATTATGGCCCCATTTTTATAGTACATATCTCTACTTTCATGATGAAATAGATGGGCATGTCAATGTGGACATGTGTTCGATGTTGAGAAATGAAGTTTTGCAACACCAATGTTCTCATGGAAATTTTGAACCTAATTATGGGAGACACGTCATTCTCTACATTTAGTTTGCACTTCCACAACAACTATATTATGTGGCATGTCATGTTGGCCAGTAACATTGTCAACTATTCCAATATGAAAAGAAAAACGTTAATTACAAAGAAAATCACATTTAACTCAAAGATACACTTCAATGATACCAAAAAAACTAATGGTGACTTAAACTTTTTACCTTCATTGTCCACAGTTTGATCACTATCATTGATTGAGTTCTAATTAACTATATTGTTCAACACCCATGACCTGTTTGATCGTGCTATTTGCCTTATATTTGTCAAGCGCATTTTATTTGAAACTTGTATATTATCCTCATGATTTGTTGTTTGCGTTGTGGACCGTGCATGTTGTTTTATATGTGTCAAACACATTCTATTTGGAACTCCTACATTGTTCTCATGATGCGGATGGGCTTGACGATTATGATTTGACGTTTGAGGTGCAAAAGTTGTATGATGTGATTGAATTTGATGATCATGATAATTAGTTCGAGGTTGAGCTAAATAATAATCTCGTTGTTCTTGAGTCGTTGAGTTTCGATGATTGCTTTGATTTGTTCTCCATCTAACTCTTTGACTCTCTCTTTAAGAAGTTGCTATATTGTGTTGATTGGCCTCATCTTCTTGCTGAACACCTATATTTTAAATGTAAACAAATTATTCAAACATCGAAAGAGCTTGAAATTATAAAAGAATTATAACCTTAATGAGCTTTCTCAGTAGAATGTCATATGACATTATGTTTAGACTCTACTATCATAGAACTGTAGAACTTGTATTTTTTTCTTTCTCTCTTTGAAAAGTTGGTTGGATTTTTACTTATTTTTTACTTTGTCTCAACTACAAATGTGCACTCTGCTTGAGTTACTTCTTGAAGAATAAAAATAAATAAGTCTTTATTAATTGAATTATTCTATTTATCAGATGTTGTTACAGTTGAAAATGTAATTTATTTTGTGATTACATAATTTAGTATGTTACCATCCATCAAATTAGTTTGACTTGACACACTTGTGTTTTTCATTGCTCTTCGAATTTGATATCTGACACATCTTCGAGCCAAGTTTTCATCTTGTTGTGAAGAACTAAATGATCATCGTCTCTCTCTTTCTCGATTGTTTCTACATTGTCTCTCTGCCTATAAGAAATAAAGATAGGTGTGACTCTATAAAACATGAATAAAAAATAGTCAATTCAATTGTGTTAATCTATCCAACAATTGGAATTTTTTTAGAGAGAATACGTACTTGATTCTCAATGTGTAGTTGTGAAAGTGATGACAAACTTATTTGTCATTCGGTTATATCCATATTCTGCTTTTCTTTCCCTTGTGAATTAGTTATTAGTTATGTTCTCTCTTGTTGAAGGGTTTGTCTTTGTACTTCTGTTGTATGAAAACTGGCAGATTCCTAGTAAACCACAATGAGGTTGAACTACGTACGATTAAAACTAATAGTCTATTAATTTTAAACACCTATATCAAGGATGTAAAATATATACCATCTATACATGTCCCTCATCTCATGGTTGCAAGTGCGATGAAGAAACTTGACCCATAATTTCTACCAAAAATAGTATTTCGGTTTACAAATGCTAAGGGGATATTCACAAAGGGTCTATTGAATTATATCTGATAATTAAATTTGGTTACCTCAACAACCTAAATAATTAATGAGGTTGTAGCAAGATGAAACGTCTTATGAATGGAGATATATATAACTATATAAGTCTCCGGGCTTTGACGTTCTTTTGAAGATATGAAAGTGATGTATTTTCTACATATAAACACCAAATATATTTAAAAAATTATATGTTCACAATGAAGATGTCTTCTTAAAAGGCTACAATAACATCCAATTTTTTATGGTTAAAAAAAAAACTCAATAATGAGAGAAACTCAAAATTAAAATTTATAGCATATTAATATCAAATAAAGCTCCACATTCATATTTTAAGAACATTATCACAACTACAACACTATTTAAACAAACCTATATGCATGCTAAATACATATCCACATAACTGTTCATTATCTCCAATCAAGTCCATGTCAGCTAGCCATCTGCTTGTATTCTTCTTTGTAACTACATATTGAGATGATATGAAATAACACACCAAATAAAAAAAGATATTAATGCTTTTATTTTTTAGAATTAATTTGAAGATTAAGGTTATACATACCAATAGATCATTATATTTCTCCACTGCAACAACCTTGCTCTAATTACATGGAGAATTCTGTAATAAGAGCAACTATTAAAATATTTTTGCCATTTTACTAATGTCGAGTATATCTAAAATTCAAATGTAATCACCTTAATTGATTTGATCTTTTAACATTTGTATACAAACAGAGGTACGTTTATCGTAAAACTGTTTCAGAAACATATATTTATTTTTTAGCTGTGAGTGCTTTAAAGAAAAATAATTATGTTTATGACTATCAATTTGTAGTATCTTAGCTAAGAAACACTTATTTCTGCGATCAATTGGTCTCCTGCTCATGCAAGATAAAACTTATGAGCGAGTTACTAATATCCATGGTATTAATGAAAATGCATCATTGCTAATAAAAAAATCAATTAAATCAATAGTCACGTAATTCACAACACCCTTTTGCATACACGTATGATGTCTAAATTCGGTTGCGACTTTAACTCAATTGCATTTTGTTGGCGCAAACTACAAGAAAGATAAATAGTATGTAAAATGTTACTAAAATTTCTTTGTTGTAAAAAAGAAAACTGAAAAGGGAAAAGGTTGAGATTTCATACTGCTCGTCTTTTTCCTTATTCCATACTTTCAAGATCAACTTGCTCAAATCAACGGTATTTGTTTTTAGCGAAATTCCTTTATACCAACCAAGTGATGATGAAACACGTCTCCTGAATCCCTTTTATACCTATTTATTCAGTTGACAATGATGTACCAATCCTTAAAAAAAGGTTCAGATTTTAGAACATTTGAATATAAACTTTCTTTGATCAGGGTGAGTCTTTATTATCAAAGAACATTTTTTTATGCACCTGGTAAAAAAATCGAAACATGTCTCCTTACTCCTTTGTTTACTTTTTTTGGTTGACGGCGATATACTATTCCTGTAAAAGGAAACAATTAGGGAATTCATACATAAAGCACAATGTCAAAGCCAAAAAGTGTAAAAATACAATTAAACTATGCGGTATATATGTCAGAGTGGAAGACAGGTTTGTACGCATACATGAAAAGAAGAAGGAAAAAAAATACCTTTCTTCATGCACAACCAACAGTAGACCTTTCTTTATGCACAACCAATAGTAGACCTTGTTGCAAGACTTGGTTCACATTTAGTGGATTCATTCAAATAATACAACAGTAGACCTGCATTTTTAAACTTTCCAGGTATCATTGTATACAATTAAATAGTATACACTCAAAGAAACAAAACCAACGCTGAAAGACCAATATTCATTATGATGTATTAAAGTAAGGAGGGCAACTCATCATATCAAACCTCTTAATGTATTAAACCCTGACATGACATCCTAATTATACTTTTAGTGAGCAAAACAGTAAACAAAAGGGCTGTTTCCATTCATGACATGGTTTGGATAGGGCAAAAAAAAAAATTAACTCTGATGTGGATAACCAATTGAGCACATGAAGCAACCAACTAAAGAATATAATGCTGGTTTTCAGTATTCACAGTCTACTTATTATAAAGAGGAATAAATTTTAGTTAATCAAACATAAGAATTAAAGGTTAAAAAACATATAGTAGGATTATTTCATGTTCCTAAAGTAACCAAAATACCGTTTGGTTTTTGGGCCTTGGGGAGTTGGAGGTTACAAAATTCAAAGTCTCAAGCATGTTCATAAGGCATCTGGACATTAAATATTTGCAAGAACAATTTGAGCATATGTATAAATATTCAGGTTTTACAATGCTACAAAATATGCCCTTGAGTTTGAGGATTAATCTAATAAGCTTTAGAGAGAACGTACACCATCATCAATTAATATGACGATATCATATTTCATTCTTAACTACAACACTATCTATACTAAAAAACACTACTTTGAGACGGGTATATGAGTCATTTATCAATGTTTTGGAAAGAATATATTTTTAATATAAGTAAGTAGTTTTTGTACCTTACTTAGTGCTCCCAGCTATTTCCTCAGTATGCTTTATTTTCCTTGAGTCATGAGACATTATTAAAAAGTTGATTAAAGAGTTAGTCATTACGAGAAAAAGCCACTTAGGCAACGAAACCATTAAGGTTTTGTCGCTTAAGTACCACTTAGACAACGAAATAATATTTCGTCGCCTAAGTACAAAATTTCGTCATCTAAGTGTACTTAGATGACGAGCAAAAATTCGCCGTCTAAGAACTGACTTAGACGATGAAATTGATTTTTTTCGCCTAAGAAATGTCTTAGACGACGAAAACAAATGTTTCGTCATCTAAGAAATGACTTTGACTACGAAAACAGAATTCGTCGACAAAAGTTGCACTTAGATGACAAAATTTTTTGTTTCGTCGTCTAAGATCTTACTCTAAACCTAAACCCTAAGCCTTAAACCCTTTCCCCTATACCCGGAACGTCTTAGGCGACGAAATCCATTTTTCGTCGTCTAAGTAGAATTTTACAATCTAACCTCTAAGAGCACGACCATGTATACCATCTTAAAATACATAATTTTTTTCATCGAAGGCATAGAATAAACAATTTTTGGACTATGAGTGTCGACGATTTGAAAATCAGAGTTACGAAGATTTGCATATCAACGTTTCAGTTTCCTTGAAATTTCGATTTTATGGTTGACTATGCCGATCAAACCCTTAACAATCTTCGTTTTGAATTAAAACCCATCCACTTACATATTATGTTATGATGAATATATCTAACTGTTGTTTTGTCCAAATTCAATTTCGTTAATATTGATGTGTAGTGAATATAGACATACGAACACTTAAGTTATACAACATTAGTAGATATATAACAAGTTTTTATTTTTAACTAATTTTTTATGTCAAATTTTAATTAATTTATATTTAGTTAATAAATTAAGTTTTTACGACAAGAAAATCACCTGTAACTTCGAAAACGGGTTTACGAATTATTTTTTACGATAGTTTTTGTCTTTTAACTATTTTTCGATAATTAATCACCATAAATTCATTCGATCGAATCCTAAACTAATCCGAATTAGGTTGAATTTTTTCTACAATATTGTATAACTGTAATGGTTACATTTGACAGTTGATTTTTGATGATTTTTAAGCAACTACCTAAAATTAATTTTCATATATTTTTAAAAATAATTCACTTAGGCGACGAAACCTATTAGTTTTGTCGTCTAAGTGATTTTTTTAATTTTTAATTTAATTTATTTTTAAAAAATTCAGTTAGACGTCGAAAATAGTAGATTTCGTCTTCTAAGTGAATATTTTTTAAAAATTTTAATTTAATTTTCTTTTTTTTAAAAAATTCACTTAAGTGAATCTACTGATTTCGTCGTCCAAGTCCAAAATTTTGGTGGTTAATTTTTCCGCCAAATTTTTTACTAAAAGTTGAAAATTACTTAGTAAGTTCAAATTTTTGGCGGTAATTTATTTTACCAAAAAATTGAATCACTTGGGCAACGAAACTTGTTGGTTTCCTCACCTAAGTGATTCCCTATTGAAAAAATTCATCTACTATTTTTCACAATCTTTTATTCTTTCAAACTCTATCTCTCTCGCTCTCTCTCATTTAGCTAGAATTCATGCTGAATTCATTCACGCCGCTTCTCCTCATTTTTTTTTAAACACGTGTCATGACCTCATTGGTTAGTTGTGCCATACTTGGATGAGGTCACAAAAACCTGATGCACCAGATCCTGGTCCTTGCCATGCTTCAACAGTAGCCTACCACGGTACATCGTTATCGGAAACATCTCGGCGGAGAGATGAAACTCCGGAAAAATTAGGCAGAAGCCATCAACGCAAGCGTTTATCTTGACGCAAGATAGGGATGGGGATCTAAACTAGATACACGCTTGCATCGATGGCTTCTTCCTAATTTTTCGGAGTTTCATCTATCCGCCAAGATGTTTTCGACGCCGATGCACCGTGGCAGGCTGCTGTTGAAGCATGGCAAGGACCAAGATCTGGTGCGTCAGGTTTTTGTGAGCTCCTCCAAGTATGGCACAACTAACCAATGAGGTCATGACATGTGTTTTAAAAAAAATAGGAGAAGGGGCATGAATGAATTCAGCGTGAATTCTCTCTCTCTCTCTCTCTCTCTCTCTCTCTCAAACCTTAAAACACACCACCACTACCACGACACCTCCACCTCCTCGGCACCACCACCACCACCACCACCACCACCACCACCACACCTCCACCACCTTGGCACCACCATCACATAAACGCTGCTGCTGCAGCCGCCGCCACCACCACCATCATCATTAAATTAATTATCTCCTAATTACAAATTTTGTATTAATTAATAATTAACATTTAATTATAAATTTTAATTAATAATTAATTTTTATTTAAATTTTTAAATTTTTTTCTATAAAAACACTTGAACTATAGGTTCTATATTTATTTATTTAATTTTTTTAATTAAATTTTACCACTTAGTTTTTCGTCGTCTAAGTGGATTATTTATTATTTATTTTTTAAAAAAATTCAACACTCAGGCGACGAAAATCCTAAAATTTTGTCATCTAAGTTGTAACACTTAGGCGACGAATTGTGAGTTTCGTCGTCTAAGTTCGCACTTAAACAACGAAAATTTTCGTCATTTTTTCATTAATTTTTCATCGTCCAAAAATGTAGACGACGAAAAATAAAAATTTCGTCATCTAAGTACTTGGGTTACGATTGTTAGGCGACCAAAAAAGCTACTTAGGCGATGAAATTGCTTCGTCGCTTAAGTGTAGTTTTCTGGTAGTGAGTCGCATGATAAGAAGGTGAAAAGACCAGTGAAGGGAAAAAGAAATGAGAAAATAACCTACTCGCGTAGAGATACTTCAAACAAATGGCTTAGAAATTCGAATCTTTGTTATATGTTTGTTCATCTGGGGACCAAAGAAAGTAATAAGCAAATAAAGTTACCATTGATCGAATAAACAGATTCAATCCAACAAACACAATTGAAGCATTGATGACAAATGTCAGTGTACTAATTACCAAACAAAAATATTCAATCAACCAAATGTGATTCATGCCAAGTACCAAGCAAAGAAAGATGTTAAAAGTATATACAGTAGGATGATATGAACCAAATGCATATTAGTTTGCCTCAATACTCAATAGCTCTTTCATCAAACTTAGACCAATATCAAAGTCAAACCAATACATGTATAAATATAGGCAGGGACTGAGGCAAGGGATTGGGGTGTATAGGTTCTTTACTGCTCTAATGGGCAGTGTCGTGTGCATGTGGGATACATATATGTATAATTTTTTTTTGGTAAATATTGTAGGTGCGTACTCAAAATCACTCCATTTCTATTCCCTAATTCTCATCAAACTTCATCGATGAAAAATGTATCAGTGTGGTAGTTATCAAAAATTATCAATTGAACACTCATTCAATCAAGCAAATTGACTCATCTGTCGATCACAAAGTCGATTGACAAGCATATTATACTATTTACCGAATGAACAATCATTCAATCAATCAAATTGACTTACCTGTCAATCGTAAAGTCAATTTTGATTTTGATTATTTTGTCTCACATCGAAGAGAACAGGCATATATATTTGCTCAAATGAACTCCCATTTTAGGTTGTGGGTGCTCCCATTACTCTACGACAGTTACCTTGCTCTTCCTTTCTTCCTCCGCAAAACTGCTTCTCTTTTTTTTTTTATCTTTTTTTTTCTTTGGATGGAAACTGATGCCCAATCTTTATGTTGTTTGTCGGCCTTTCCCCCCCCCCCCCCCCTATTGCATTTATAGCAGTGTCCTTTTTTGTGTTTGTTTATATGTTGTAAAGGATATTTTTGGGTTTACCAATTTTAGTATGTGATGACACCAAAAACCATGCTTTCCTTTATTGTAGTAGAGATATTTCGATGGTTGTTTCACATAAATGATCTAGTAAATCTACTCATAAATATTTGGACAATATGCAGCTAATCAAAGTTAAATACAGTAAAATCTAAAGGAATACTCCATATTTTGGGTGATTGCCCGACATGGTTGGGTATGATGACTTGGTTTCCCTGTGGAAACAATTGCGGTTGTAAGGCTAGTGAAATTATATTTAAGTACCGGTAGAGGTGATGATCGAATCAGGACATAAGTGCCAAATCATATTTAAGCCGGTGGGGAGTTTGAGTCGAGCCATGAGTTGGAGAGTGGTTTGTGCTTCAACAATGGATAAGGGTCATGGTAGGTGATGACGCCATCAACAAAAATTCAAAATGCACCTAATAGATCTGTTGCTTTGGAAGAAGTTTTTTTTATAAGAAAAGTATTGAAGAGGTCATTTATGTTTGACAGTTAAGACGGATTGACCACTCATGTTTGACAAATATCGAATTTGTCACTCATTTTTTACCTTGTCATAGAGATTGGTCACTTTGTCCATTTTGGATGTTAAAAATCACACATGTGACACACACATAATTTACTTAATGGATATTTTTGTCATTGTCAAGCTAATAAACTTACTTATATGCACTTTACAAATAAAGGAATATGCCTTTTCTAATATCCAAAATTGACAAACTGACTAATATGAATGACATGGTATAATATGAGTGACCAATCTCTCTTAACAGTCAAAAGTGGGTGATCTCTCCAACAAATTTCTTGTTTTTTTCTTCGTCTTTTTTGGAAAAAATTGCAAACAATGGCCCAAGTATATATGACATATGATTTTAAGTACCTGAATTTTACGTCTGATACTCAATCAAGAGTAAAATTTGAATATAACAAAAAAAATAACTTTCAATAAACAAGATCATAATTTCACAAGTCATGAATTATTGTTACATACTGTAAATGTCTACTACTGTACTTTGAAAAGGAAAAAAAAATCAAGTATTAGAATAATTAAAAGGGTGCGTCTATTCATACCTCCACAATCGCTATTTGCACCTCCAATTTTTTTTTTTAACAAATCTAATTCTAATTTTACCCTTTTTCCAATAACATTGTAACTTTATTCTCTCTCTATTCTTCATCGTCTGATCTCTTGAAACTTTGATCAATCTTCACATTATTCTTTCTCTATTCTTCATCATCTCATCTCCAGCAACTTTGATCAGTCTTCACACCATTACATTACCTCGTTTATGTGCTTCAACTATTACACGTAGAGCGAGAGTAATTTTCTCAGAAACCTGAGGACCATATATTTTCACAACGTGTCCCTTTAGAAATTGACCGAACCGATATCAAAAACTAAAATTCTTATTAAACAGTGGGAAATGAGGTCACATAAACATGCATATGCAATCAAGGCTATAAGCTATTGGACCCATAAACAATTCCAATCGATTAAGATACCTTTGGAAATTCGCCAATTTCTAGTGAATTTGTTGAAAGAAAGAGCACTGTGGGGAAGAAAGAGAGAGTAGAAGAGTTAGTAGTTGTTTCCTTTTTTAAGGATGGAAATGGAATTAAAGTTGTTCATCCTAATATTATCTCCTGCTTATAAGCATCCATCTCGTTCGTATTTTGGAGTGAATATACGCACCCTAACTAAAATTTCAATTTTCAGATGTTGGACTATGAAAAAATAAATAAAAAGAACTTCCACTCTACCCCAAGCTTTTATCGAATAATTATTTCTCAAAACTAATAAGTGTTGAAGGAGAAAATAGATACACATAAAATATGATCTGAAACTGTATTTTATTCATTGATAGATGACCTTAAATAGATATTACAATTTGTTAGAATCAATCTCCCTATTAATCAGAGATTGAGAGAATATCTACTTATATTCTAATTAGGACAAGACATACACCAAGATAACATGAATATTATTTCCTGAAACACTACCCCTTGTGTTGCGATCCTAATAGATGATGCATAATATGTTGTCTCACTAAAAAGATTTTTTTCCAAGAAAACAAAACTCCTCTCAGGTAAAAACAAAGCTTGTTCTAAGGGAAAAAGAGTACAACACATCAACTGCATAAACGATCACATATGATGTAGACTTCCTCTGATGACTATGAAATGAACTCTCCCTGATCAATAACTCAATCTTAGAGTTCAGACAATATTCACATT
The DNA here is from genome assembly GCA_946800695.1 of Geum urbanum. Taxonomy (NCBI): domain Eukaryota; kingdom Viridiplantae; phylum Streptophyta; class Magnoliopsida; order Rosales; family Rosaceae; genus Geum; species Geum urbanum. The sequence goes on along the minus strand of OX327013.1, from coordinate 26,057,483 downwards.
CCAATGTGTTTCACATACTTTACAAATATAGATTTGAGCAATAATTTGGTAAACAAGTTTGCAACATTATCTTCCGAACAAACTTGATTCACATGAATGTCCAATAGCTGTTGTTGTTGATGATTGAAGAAAAACTTCGGCAAAATGTGTTTTGTGTGATCACCGTACCCTTGATGTATCCCAACTTCATTTGCTCAATACAAGCCACATTGTCTTCAAAGATACAAGTTAGTGCTATCATAGTGGATGGTAATCCACTAGATCCTCGAATGTGATGTATGATTGTCCTAAGTCAAACACACTCCTTAACTACTTCATGTAAAGCAATGATCTTCGAATGATTCGAGAAGGTAGCAACAAGAGTTTGCTTTGTTGATCTCCAAGAAATCACTGTGTTCCTCTTGGTGAATACATGGCTTGTTTGGGAACATCATTTATGTGGGTCAGAGAGATACCCAGCATCAGCAAAACTAACCAAGACAACACAAGTTGTCTCTGAGTAGGTGACCGCACTGAATTGAGGTACGGTGTTCACAGCCAGAGGGGAATTCAAAGGGTCAAAGTTTTCACTTGATGGATCGAATGATAACTTCAATTCGATCCAGGGTGCATTCTTTGAAGGGTCGAGCCATCCTTACGACGGGTCGATTGACACCATTGGGTCCATCCAGGGTGCAATTTTGACGGGTCGAAAGATCCATTCGACGGGTCGAAAATTCCAGGATCTGCATGCTGTGATTCAACCATCAATTTTCCAGGAATTTCAAGTTTATTGGTATTGTTTTTCTAGAGAAAGAATATCCCCAAGTGAGTAGATCCCTTCAAGTGCATGAAATTATGAATAACTATATTCTAATGACTTTACGTAGGCACAGATTGAGAAGGCAATGTTTGAATGTGTACACAAAGCTATATATAACCACGCTCCAACCACACTAACATATGTAATCTCATCTCCAAAGGTTCCTCAACATCATCATTCAAATGAAATGGATCTTTTTGGGTTCCAGACTGTGAACAACCATTGGTGTGCTAAAAGGGTGTGCTTTGTACATTGCCTGACTTGAAAATAAGTAGACTGGTGAATAAGAATTCCATCAACTTGATATTCCATCTCTAAACCGAGAGAAAATCAAGTCCTACCAATGCTTATTATCTTAAACAACTTGTTCATGTAATGAACATGCATGAACATAACTAATCATTTTTGCATCCCTTCCTAACCAAGTAGTCAATTAGAATAGTGAACGTCTCAGTTTGATCACATGAGCACTTTGTGGTTTAGAGTTACTTGAATTAGGTATAACCATGCTAACCGGAACTCTCATGTATATCTGTGAATTAAGAGCCCTAAAGAGATATGTTATAACCACATCCATAAGCTGCATACTCCATATTTACGGACATTACCAAACTTATAAGGTTGTGGAAAGTAATGATGTCTATATCTGGAGAATACATCTCCTCATAATAAATACCAGAGTGTTGAGAAGACCTTACACCATAAGTTCTTCTCATTGTGTTTTAAAACAAAAACTCATTCATGTCCAACCGGCTTACCATTCGATAGTTATAAAACTACCTGACTGAAAACTTGTCTTTTGTGAGAGAGTTTAGTTCAGTCTGGATTGCTACTTTCCATATCGGTCAACATGCTCTATGTTGACAATCCGAAAAAGAGCGAGGTCCCAATTCATCGTCTTCAATTCCTTAACGACGAAAAATGCATCATCAACTAACATGGAAGAACCATCTATAATATCGCTTGCACTTGTTTAACTTGGTGAGATTTTCTTGTTTACTGATTTCGTCATTGACTATGAGGCGTCCCCTAATGTTTTTCAATGTCAATTTTTGGGACATGATTGTAGTAAGAAACAATCTCATATATTGATGATGAAATGGTCATTTTGTGCCTTGATGGCTTGCCTTTTAACTTACAACTCATAAGTGGATTTTTAACCAACGCTACACTCCCTATGAGCAGGAAAAAACGCTACCTTGCTCGGGTATTGCATTAACTTGCCCAAGTCCAGGGACTTTCAACCTTGCAAGATTGTTTTCCGCAGGTATAACCGATCTCATCACTTTCATGATATAAGTAAAAGTGTCAGACATTGAATCTGCTACTATGTGATGATCAAGAATACATTGCACTTTAATCTCATACTGAGATGTGTGGGGATCATGATGAGACATAGTGGGGACATACCACATCAATTTTTGAAATTTTACAAAAATGAAACTAGTTCTATCTCCCCCTAATGGCAGAAAGTATATCTCATTATAGTGACAATCTGCAAAACTAGCAGTGAAGAGATCCCTTGTCAAAGGTTCATAATAACGGATAACCGTTGGAAATTCACAACTAACATAGATGCCTAAACTTCGTTGAGAGCCCATTGTAGTATGATGTAGTGGTGTAAGAGGCACATATACTGCCCAACCAAAGATGCATATGTGTGAAGTGTTAGGCTCATATCCAGTTACCAACTAGTACGAACTGAATGGTTGGTATGTTATAGGTCTCAAGCGAATAAGCATAATTGCATATAACACTGCATATCCCGAAAAAGATATTAGTAAATAAGTATACATTACCAAAACTCTAGCCACAAGCTATCACCGCTTGATTTTCACCTTTGCTAAACTGTTTTGTGAATGATATTGAGGGACATGATGTTCAAATTCAATCCCAATTGACATGAAATAATCATCAAAATATTTTGATATAAACTCTCATACATTATTCAATCTAATAGACCTAATTGGATTGTCCGGGAGGTGAGCTCGAAGCATAATAATCTATGCTATGAGTTTTGCAAATGTAGCATACCATGTGGATAGCAAAGCGGTGTGTGACCAATGTGTCGATGCAGCAACCAAAATCATCATAACATAGTCTGCATACTGGTTTGATTGGTCCACAAATATATACTTGAAATCTGTGAAGGAATAGAAGTTGTTGTGACGACCCGAACCAGAATCAGTAGAGTAATCAGTACGATTCACGAGATTATGCATAATCGCGATTAATCGTTAATTGTGTGATTTGTCGGATTAGTTCGCGACTTAAATATCGGTCGAGAATTTGAATTGAGTTTCTTCACGAAAGTTGATGAGTACGTGATTTCGAGCTCGTCGCCAGTTTTGGATGATTTTTCCGATAACCGAGAAATATAATATGATTATTTGAAGTTTCGGTTGATCGACGAGTTTATCCGTTCGTTTCGTATTTATCCGAATCGTAATGGTTATCCGTTTTGGACCATTGATCGTCCCGAGATGCGAGTATAAATATCGGAAATAGTCGAAAAATTGTCAAAAACACTGTTTGAGGTTTGACCAGACGTTGACTTTCCATTTTGGGCAGTTTGACCTTTGACCGTGAGGGAGAACTTTCCCGTTTGAATTTTTGTCGGCCGAGTTGGAATTTCCGGCCACCTCCGGCAACGTGAGGGGTATAATTCTTCTTCCCTTGAGTTTCTAAGTTATTTTGTAGTCGGAATTGTGAAAATTGATGGTGATTTGAATTGTTTCGAATCGGGTTTGGTATTCGGTTTTCGCCGGTGATGGGAAGAGGTATTCCGGCGAGCCACGGTGGCGGGGGAGTGAGGGTTTCGACTCCCCTAGCTGCCGTGATGCTTCCTAGGTACTTAAATTTGGACGGGGAGGTGGATTCCGGTGAACCCGTGGTGGTTACCGGAGTATTGATCTGATTTGGTTTCGAGCTGAATTGGAGGTGTTACGGTTTGAATTGGGACTTGTTGTAGTTGTAAAAATGGTTGGGCTTGAGGAGACCTTGAGAACTGGAGCTTCCTCGCCAGAGAAACTCTCCGTTGACGGCGCGCCGGCGGCGGCGGCGGCGGTCAACGGCGGCGCTCCGGCGAGAAAGTTGACTTTTCAGTTTTCGATGATTTTAATGTCATTTTTCTCGTAATCGCGCCCCGATCTTCACCTTGAGGTTTTCAAATTGATTTGGGTATCGGATTTTCAGTCGAGGGTTTCGAGTGGAGATTTCGAGAATTCAGTCGATTATTTTATACAATTTTATATGTTTCCGGGAACGGTTGGTTTCCGTGGTTAAGTACAGAGTTGTGGGTTATGATTTTGATCAGATATGTTTTATGATTATTCAGGGGATCGAGACGTGCTTCGGGCGAGGGATCGTCTACCGGACCACGAGATTAGCGCGAGTGCGCGTTTTGCTCACCTGTGAGTGGACAACTTCTTTTCACTATTAATCGCGAGTCATTATATATGTTTTACGAGCATGAGCAGGCATACGAGATTATGTTTATTATGAGCATGTGTTATACGATTATGCTTATATCATTATATATTACGTATATGCATTTATGTACTGCTTTATGTATTTGCATCGACCTATTTACGATTTGGTTTACACAGAGTACAGTCTCAGTATATGTTGTTGTATCGATACACTTGCATCTCGGCTGATCCCCGATAGATGCCTACCAGGAGGGGCAGTACTTCTACCTGACCTGCGAGGGGCAGTACCCCGGAATCGAGGCCTTTCTGGCTAGAATCACGTGTGGGTCTGGGATCCCGTGATTCAGATTGTACTAGCACGGATGTGTCCATGAGTGACCCCGTAGGATTTTCCATGCATGCTTTGTACGTGGGTCGGAGCCAGCATCTCCTCACGTACCATTTGATTTTCATGCATTTGACTCGCATATATTTTTATAACATATATTATTGGCGAAAGACATTTATTTTCGTCCACTCACTCTAATAGTTTTCATGTCTTTCCCCTGGGCTTTTCGGTTTCCGTGCCCAGTTTGTAGTTCAGGTTCTGGTGTTTCACGTCGTGGTTGGAGGCTAGTTGTTCGAGCCACCTGTGTTTTCCAGTAGGTTTCTTGTTTCGCCTACTGACGTATATATTGTATATATTTACACTAGAGGTTGCTCTGATACATTTTGATACATGTTGTATACGGTTTTTTCCCGGATATATTATATATTACAGTTATGTTTACTGTTTATTGTTATGGGTATGATATTGAGAAATCCGGATGGGATTGGTGCCCACGGTTTGTCTTTTGTGGCATAGGATGAAGTGATATTTTCTGGGTGCAGGTAATGACAATTCCACGTTAGTAACGTTACTCTGCCGAAATTTTAATGGTTTTTGTTGGTTCACGTTTTCAGAAAGGGTTCGATTCCGGTTTAGGCAACTAAATCGGGCTTGGGTCCTTTTAGCTTGGTATCAGAGCATTAGGTTGTCAGATTCTGTAGACTCTTGTAGTTGTGACGCTTAGGGTATTTGAGTTTATATAGCATGACTGGAGTGATGACCCGACTGGCCAGTGGTACTCATCAATACTTTGGGTGTTGTGTGTTCTCAAATATCTGTGATCTCATGATTACGTTCTTTCTGCTTGTACCTAATGCTTGTCTTGTATCAGTAGGATGCCTCCTCGACGTGGACCCCGTGTTGATCGGGAAGCGGATCCTGATGAGGATCACCAGACGCATGACTTGCTGATGCGAGTGCTGCGTTTGGAAGAGCGTTTTGACCCTGTGGTCAAAGCTCGTACTGCAGGTGCAATTGTGTTTTCGGGTTCAGCTGATCCAGAGATATGTGAGGCATGGGTGGTTCAGGTTGAACGTGTATGTGAGCGTCTGCGTTTTACCCTTGAGCAGATGACAGTGGCAGCAGTCAGATTACTTGAGTCTGATGCATACTTTTGGTGGGTTAGCACCGATAGAGTTCCAGTTGATACTCCGTGGACTTTGTTCCGTGATTTGTTTATGCGGAGATACTTTAACCAGGCTACCTAGCAGCGCAAGTATGAGGAGTTTACGAACTTGAGACAGGGCAGTATGTCTGTGCTTGAGTATCGGGACAGGTTTACCCGCTTATCTCATTTTGCTCGTGATATGGTGGCTACTGAGGAAGCCAAGTGTCGCAGGTTTGAGCTGGGTTTGAACTTGAACATCAAGGGGACTCTGACTATGATGCCTCGGGACAACTTCGATGAGTTTGTTAGTGCAGCATTCCGAGGTGAGGATATCGAGAAGGAGAGACAACAGAGGTACCAGCCTAGACGGTTTGAGGAGGGTGGACCGAGTCAGGGGCCTTCAAAGAGGCAGAGTTCTGATACTTCCGGTTCGGCTTCATCTTCGGGCGGTGGATCTTATCGACCACCAGCTAGTGTACCGAGACAGAGGCAGAGATGGAGGAGAGATCGACCACAGCGACCACAAGCTAGTGGGGGTTCCAGCGGTTCCAGTTATCCTCGACGTACCGGTGGCACGTTTGCTGTACCGAAGGAGTATCCATTGTGCAACTTGTGCAATAGGTATCATCCTGGTTCATGTCAGCAAGGTACCCTCAACTGTTATCATTGTGGCCAGGTGGGTCACTATGCGAGGGCGTGTCCTCAGTTAGTTGGTGCTGGTGATCAGGCAGTCCAGAGTTCCGGAGGAGAGCGAGGTGCCACTTCAGGAGCTCGACTAGTACAGTATGCGAGCCAGGACAGACAGCAGGGACAGCCTCAGCGTGGATGACCAGCCAGACAGGCGAGGGTTCATGCTATGACTTTACGAGAGGGCCGAGCTTCACCAGAGGTCGTTATCGGTACGTTACATGTCTTTGGTATTCCAGTATTTACATTGTTAGATCCAGGTGCCACACATTCATTCAAGTCATATAGACTATCATCATTAGCTACGCTACCTACATCTCCACTTCCGGGGTTATGGAGAGTATAATATCCGTCTGGTGAGATTGTGAGTATCGGTTGGGTGTACCGAGACTGTGAGATTTTTATTGGAGGCCATGGTTTAGTCGCAGATTTGTTGTTGCTTGATATCGTTGATTTTGATCTGATCTTGGGTATGGACTTCTTGGAGACGCATTATGCCATGTTTGACTGTCACAAGAAGGAGGTCGCGTTTCGACGACCAGGCTTTCCTGAGATACTGTTTCGCGGCGAGAAGAACACTTCACTGCCATGTTTGATTTTCGCAATGAGGGCGGATCGGTTGATGAAGAAAGGCTGTGTTTCTTATTTAGCCCATGTTGTAGACACTACAGCAGTTGTGCCAGATCTTGGTAGTATTGAGGTGGTTTCTGAGTTCCCTGATGTGTTTCCAGCAGAGTTACCGGGCATACCTCTTGTTCGGGAGATTGACTTTACTATTGAGCTGTTATCGGGTACAAGACCGATTTCACAGACACCATATCGTATGGCGCCAGCGGAGTTGAAAGAGTTGCAGGTTTAGCTCCAGGAGTTGCTGGAGAAGGGTTTTATTCGACCCAGTGTTTCACCATGGGGTGCTCCGGTGTTATTTGTGCGAAAGAAGGATGGATCTATGCGTTTGTGCATCGACTACCGGAAGCTGAATCAGGTTACGATAAAGAACAAGTATCCGTTACCGCGGATTGATGATTTGTTCGATCAGCTTAAGGGAGCATCAGTCTTTTCGAAGATTGACCTTCGATCCGGATATTACCAGTTGAGGATTCGGGACTCGGATGTGGCCAAGACAGCTTTTAGGTCGCAGTATGGGCATTACGAGTTTCTGGTTATGCTGTTTGGGTTGACCAATGCCCCCGCAGCTTTGATGGACTTGATGAATCGGGTATTCAGATGAATTCTGGACAAGTTCGTGATTGTGTTCATTGATGATATTTTGATCTATTCCAGCAGTGTGGGCCAGAATAAGAAGCATTTGCGAGCGGTGTTGCAGACTTTGCGGGACCATCAGTTGTTTGCAAAGTTTTGTAAGTGCGAGTTTTGGCTGGATAGTGTGAAGTTTCTGGGCCACGTGATATCCGCTGAGGGAGTCAGTGTTGATCCTGACAAGATCGAGGACATGCTGAACTGGAGTAGACCTACCACTGTACCGGAGATCCGGAGTTTCTTGGGTTTAGCAGGCTATTACCGGCGGTTCGTACAGGATTTCTCTCGGATCGCTACTCCATTGACCAGGTTGACAAAGAAGGGCGTCAAGTTTGAGTGGTCCGATGCATGTGAGGAGAGTTATTTGCTCCTGAAAGAGAAGTTGACTACTGCACCGGTTCTGACATTGCCAGACGACAGCAGTGAGTTCGTAGTATACAGTGATGCGTCGACGTTGGGGCTTAGCTGTGTGTTGATGAAGCATGGTAGAATTGTGGCCTACGGTTCCAGGCAGCTGAAACCACATTAGGTCAACTATCCGACGCATGATTTGGAGTTAGCCGCTATTGTATTAGCGTTGAAGAGTTGGAGACATTACCTGTATGGAGCTCAGTATAAGATCTACACCGACCACAAAAGTCTTACCTACTTGCGGACGCAGCCAGATCTGAACATGAGCCAACACCGGTGGATGGAGTTGATCAACGACTACGATTGCACGTTCGAATACCATCCAGGGAAGGCCAATGTTGTAGCTGATGCACTTAGTCGAAAATCTAGAGCTTCGTTGTTTCATGTATGTGTGGCCAGAGTGTCGATGTTAGCCGAGTTTCAGGCTACGGGTGCCGAGTTCGAGTGGGATGGTGAGGGAGTTTTGTTGGCCAGTTTTCAGGTTCGACCCGTACTGGTTGATCAGGTACGGGAGGCTCAGGATTTAGATTCCTACTTGTTGGGCAAGAAGACCATGATACAGAATGGTGTGCCTACAGAGTTTCGATTGAGCGATGATGGTACGTTGTTATTCAGAGGCAGGCTGTGTGTGCCCAGAGATGAGAGCCTGAAGAAGGAGATTCTGGACGAGGCCCACAGTTCAGCGTATGTGATGCATCCCGGAGGTACGAAGATGTTCCGTACACTTCGAGCGTATTACTGGTGGCGCAACATGAAGCGGGAGATTGCCGCGTATGTGAGCTGATGTTTGATCTGTCAGCAGGTTAAAGCGGAGAGGCAGAAACCTGCAGGGAAGCTACAGCCATTGGAGATTCCGGTTTAGAAGTGGGAGCATATTACCATGGATTTCGTTTATCAGTTGCTGCGTACTTCGGCTGGCAACACTGGTATTTGGGTTATTGTGGATCGACTGACGAAATCCGCTCATTTTCTTGCACTTCCGGGAAAGATATCAGTGGTCAGTTTGGCCAAGTTGTATTTATCCGAGATTGTTCGGCTGCATGGTGTACCTATATCGATTGTTTCTGATCGAGATAGTCAGTTTACTTCTGAGTTCTGGCAGGCGTTGCAACGAGTAATGGGCACAAAGTTGCGATTTAGTACAGCTGTTCATCCTCAGACTAACGGGCAGTCCGAGCGGACTATACAGACACTTGAGGATATGTTGCGGTCATGTGTGTTGCAGTTCCGCGGGAATTGCGACCAGCAGCTACATTTGATAGAGTTCGCCTACAACAACAGCTATCAGGCCAGTATTGAGATGACACCGTACGAGGCTCTGTACGGGAAGCAATGTCGCATTCCGTTGTGTTGGAGTGAGGTGGGCGAGCGATGGCTTATTGGCCCTGATCTGGTAAAGAGCACTATGGAGGACGTCCAGATTATCCGGGACAGATTGAAGATTGCCCAGGATCGTCAGAAGAGTTATGCGGACGTGAGGAGGAAAAGTCTTGAGTTTGAGGTAGGCGATTGGGTCTTCCTGAAACTATCTCCATGGAGGGGTGTTGTGTATTTCGGGAAGCGTGGCAAGCTTCGACCACGGTACATTGGTCCGTACGAGATCACAGAGAGGATTGGAGCTGTTGCTTACAGACTTGAGTTGCCAGCTGAGATGGCTCGTGTTCATGATGTTTTCCACGTTTCGATGTTGCGGAAGTACATCTCAGATTCTTCCCATGTGTTAGCCCCACAGCAGTTACCAATCCGAGAGGATTTGACATACGTGGAGGAGCCTGTGCCGATTCTCGATCGTCGTGAGCAGGAGCTGAGACACCGTGTGATCCCGCTAGTGAAGGTCTTGTGGCAGAATCACTCAGTTGAGGAGGCCACCTGGGAGACTGAGCAGCGTATACGGGAGCAGTATCCTCATCTGTTCACTTGACAGGTATGTAAATTTCGAGGTCAAAATTTTTTTAAGGGGGGTAGATTTGTGACGACCCGAACCAGAATCAGTAGAGTAATCAGTACGATTCACGAGATTATGCGTAATCGCGATTAATCATTAATTGTATGATTTGTCGGATTAGTACGCGACTTAAATATCGGTAGAGAATTTGAATTGAGTTTCTTCACGAAAGTTGATGAGTACGTGATTTCGAGCTCGTGGGAGGTTCCGGATGATTTTCCAATAACCGAGGAATATAATATGATTATTTGAAGTTTCGGTTAATCGACGAGTTTATACGTTCGTTTCATATTTATCCGAATCGTAATGGTTATCCGTTTTGGACCGTTGAGCATCCCGAGACGCGAGTATAAATATCGGAAATAGTCGAAAAATTGTTGAAAACACTGTTTGAGGATTGACTAGACGTTGACTTTCCATTTTGGGCAGTTTGACCGTTGACCGTGAGGGAGAACTTTCCCGTTTGAATTTTCGCCGACCTACTTGGAATTTCCGGTCACCTCCGGCCACGTGAAGGGTATAATTCTTCTTCCCTTGAGTTTCTAAGTTGTTTTGTAGTTGGAATTGTGAAAATTGATGGTGATTTGAATGGTTTCGAATCGGGTTTGGTATTCGGTTTTCGCCGGTGACGGGAAGAGGTATTCCGGCGAGCCACGGTGGCGGGGGAGTGATGGTTTCGACTCCCCTAGCTGCCGTTATGCTTCCTAGGTACTTAAATTTGGACAGGGAGGTGGATTCCGGTGAACCCGTGGTGGTTGCCGGAGTATTGATCCGATTTGGTTTCGAGCTGAATTGGAGGTGTTACGGTTTGAATTGGGACTTGTTGTAGTTGTAAAAATGGTTGGGCTTGAGGAGACCTTGAGAACTGGAGCTTCCTTGCCGGAGAAACTCTCCGTTGACGGCGCGCTGCTGCCGGCGGCGGCGGTCAACGGCGGCGCTCCGGCGAGAAAGATGATTTTTCAGTTTTCGATGATTTTAATGTCATTTTTCTCGTAATCGCGCCCCGATCGTCACCTTGAGGTTTTCAAATTGATTTGGGTATCGGATTTTCAGTCGAGGGTTTCGAGTGGAGATTTCGAGAATTCAGTCGATTGTTTTATACAATTTTATATGTTTCCGGGAACGGTTGGTTTCCATGGTTAAGTACAAAGTTGTGGGTTATGATTTTGATCAGATATGTTTTATGATTATTCAGGGGATCGAGATCGTGCTTCGGGCGAGGGATCGTCTACCGGACCACGAGATTAGCGCGAGTGCGCGTTTTGCTCACCTGTGAGTGGACAACTTCTTTTCACTGTTAATCGCGAGTCATTATATACGTTTTACGAGCATGAACAGGCATATGAGATTATGTTTATTATGAGCATGTGTTATACGATTATGCTTATATCATTATATATTACGTATATGCATTTATATATTGCTTTATGTATTTGCATCGACCTATGTACGATTTGGTTTACACAGAGTACAGTCTCAATATATGTTGTTGTATCGATACACTTGCATCTCGGCTGATCCCCGATGGATGCGTACTAGGGGGGGCAGTACCCTGACCTGACCGGCGAGGGGCAGTACCCCGGAACCGAGGCCTTTCTGGCTAGAATCATGTGTGGGTCTGGGATCCCGTGATTCAGACTGTACTAGCACGGATGTGTCCATGAGTGACCCCGTGGGATTTTCCATGCATTCTTTGTACGTGGGTCGGAGCCCGCATCTCCTCACGTACCATTTGATTTTCATGCATTTGACTCGCATATGTTTTTATAACATATATTATTGGCAAAAGACATTTATTTTCGTCAACTCACTCTAACAGTTTTCATGTCTTTCCCCTGGGCTTTTCGGTTTCCGTGCCCAGTTTGTAGTTCAGGTTCTGGTGTTTCACGTCGTGGTTGGAGGCTAGTTGTTCGAGCCACCTGTGTTTTCCTGTAGGTTTCTTGTTTCGCCTACTGACGTATATATTGTATATATTTACACTAGAGGTCGCTCTGATACATTCTGATACATGTTTTATACGGTTTTTTCCCGGATATATTATATATTACAGTTATGTTTACTGTTTATTGTTATGGATATGATATTGAGAAATTCGAATGTGATTGGTGCCCACGGTTTGGCTTTTGTGGCATAGGATGAAGTGTTATTTTCTGGGTGCAGGTAATGGCAATTCCACGTTAGTAACGTTACTCTGCCGAAATTTTAATGGTTTTTGTTGGTTCACGTTTTCAGAAGGGGTTCGATTCCGGTTTAGGCAACTAAATCGGGGTTGGGTCCTTTCAGTTGTATCTATAAAAAAAGAAGATCATACCTGTAAACAACATTACAAGCAATGAACAAGCTTTGTAAGCCAAGCGATGTGCATTGGATTTTACCATAAAGACATCCGGTGGAAAAAATGCACTGGATTGTACCGCAGTCGTCTTGGAGACTGTGTCTAGATCGAGTTGAGTAATCTCAGTCTCCCGCTTAGTCTAGATCGTGTGGAGTAATCTCAATCTCCCATCTAAACCGATGGTTTTAGGTATTCCCACATACTTCTTTGCTCTTAAGAACCAATGACCATAAGAATTTCTCAACATTTTGATCATCATAATACAAAAGCTTATATGAAATAGAGTCACATACGGTAGTATCAGTGACTGTATTAGATTAAATGATCCGTATCGTAGTAAGATATAAACCACTATAAATCCTCATAAACCTATCTTGATTCACCGTTGGCAGCATTCTATGAAGATTGGACACAATTTCTTTTTTTCCATTCTCACAATATTGTTCCAATTGAAAACTGTTGGCACAAATATTTTCAAAACTTAGCAAGGTTTGATTAGAGTGCTGATCATAGCAACATCCAAAAACCAATGTAAAACAACATTTGACCAGTCGAAATGACCCTTGTAACTTAGATTAGGTTTCATGGCATGACATGACCGATGTAAAACCACATCTGGCTCGATTTTTTTCCTGAGCCTTTATTTTTCAATAAAACCAATGTAAAATACATCAAAAACACCAATTTCGGGTTAGATTTTTGACAGGTCGAGTAATCCACTCGATGGGTCGAAATAAACCCAAAAACCAATATGAATTTCTGATACTGATTTTCAACTGATCGAGTATAATGTTCGACAAGTCAAAAAATAGCAAAATCATGTCCAAGGTGACCTCTTCGATGAGTCGAAGGAAAACCTAAAACTGATATGAATTTTTAATATCTTTTTCGACGGGTCAAAAAATTTCATTCTTGGAGTATTGTGCAATAGACTATTGTATATTTCGAACTATTCAAACAATATGTATAAAAATAACCATTCTTAACATTTTCAAATACCGAAAGGAAGAAAATTTTATTACTTTTTCAGTATGAAAACTTATATGAAAACATTGTCTTATTCCAAACAGAACCGACTAGAGCAAGTTAAAATAAACTAAACTTGATTACATAGCAGAAATATGAGTCTAATACATAGACTAATATAAATCCATAGTCTCCAGATTTGCTTTTGTGTCATATGCTACAATAAGATTGGCTTCACTGCCATCTTCCATCTCATAGTCCTCAACATAGTTAGTCTCATGTTCCAAGTACTGCTGATACCTTTTGTAGGCATTCTGAACATCCTTTGGTGCACGGCATTGTTTGTGCATATTCTTGGTAGAACCACACTTATAGCAAGGTGACAAGTAAGAAGTAGAAGCAGAATTTATAGAATTTTCACCATTCCTTGGACTGAAATTTGATTGATTTTTGTTGGAGTTGTTGTGGTTGCTGTCTTGGTGAGTCCAAGTCAAATTCTGATTGTTTCCTCCTCTACCACAACCTCTGTTATTGTCTCCTCTACCACAACGATTTTGATAAGGTTCAAAATGACTGTTACTCTTATCCTTACGTGCCTTCCTACTAACATTGTATCTCATGAACTTTCTTTGTACCCTCTGGTCTAACATTGTTGTTGAGAAGAATCTTACGATACCTTTCTTTCTTGGCCAACACATTTATGAGATCACTGATGATCTTAATCTTCCTTGCTCGCAATCGACGCGATATTGATGCGCGAGCATGTCCATGAAAGTCGAAAAGGTGTTCAAAGACTTCTCGACCATAGATTGGTCGGTCTTTATGACACCACAGATGGCCAGCTCTAACTGTAGCTCCAACATAGCTTGGTTAAAATCATTTATCTTAGGATAATCCAATACTCGGATTATATCCCATTTTTCTTGTAACTATGGAAGTTGTGTGTCATGCATATTATTGAACTGTTCTTCAAAAGTCACCCACAAATCCATGGGGTCATCCTTTAGCAAACACTGTTTTCTCAGAGTTGGATGAATATGTCTTCTCAGAAATAAAAGAGCTTGAGCTTTTCGAGCCTTAGTGTCATTGTCAGCTTCTGTAACAGGTGGTAGTGGTTTGATGGTATCAGTGAGATATTTTCCGAGAAGAGTATTCTCAACCTCGGATACGCATCATGGTATTCTACTCCTTGAATGTCAAGGATGTCAAATTCAGGCCTAGCAGGCGCAGTCATCTACAAAAGATAAGAGATGTAATTAATATCCGATCGAAATAACCACGATCACTAATATCAAGTTTAGGGAATAAGAACTGTGATCAATGATGTTTGGTCACAAAAATCGATGAAAAAATGGTGGCTTCATACCACACCCAGAATCTATAACTTTCACAACTAGTCAAAAATATCGGCTTCATTTTTTTTCACTATGAAATCATTATCAACCGTGATGTTCACCAATAACCGTGATTCCCCCAAGACGAACACTACTATCAACTTTTTATCAACATGTATTAATCTATAGGAACTAGGGCATAAAAAGTAAATCACGGTACAATAAACCTAAATCTAGACCTAGATCTAGGGTATTGCGGTAATTAAATTTTTCAAACTAATTTCTAATTAGAAGGAAGTTAGAAAATTTATCTCAAGGATGTTATGCTTGGTATGAAAAACTCAAAACATTTTGAAGGAAAGCACCACGAACTCTGGTGATATGCTCTGGCAGTGGGGAAGAATTCTGATAGTGATAATGATCGGCGGTGAAGTTTGTAGTGTTTAGGGGTTAGGGTATTTTTCTTTAGGTGGTGATGACTATCAACTCAAGAGAGCTGTTGATAACGTGTTGAAAGAGAAAATAGATACACAGAAGATATGATTTAAAACTGTACTTTATTCATTAATAGATGATCATAAAGAAGCATTACAATTGTTACAATCAATGTCCCTATAAATTAGGAATTGAGAGAATATCTACTTCTATTCTAATTAAGACAAGACAAACACTGAGATATTAGGAATACTATTTTCTTAAACAATAACATTTTTTTTTTACCCAAAAGTCACTTAAAATCATCATTTTGCCCAAAAAGTCACTTAGAGCAAGTTCACTTGTTGGGTCATGGGGCCACACTAGGGTTTTAAAAGAGTAGGTCATTGACGTGTCATTCACTTTTTATGGTTGCTTCTACTTGTTTAGTCAGAATTCGAGTCAGAACTTTATTTTATATTAGTTAAGATCATTATTTATTTTTAATAATTTTAATGATATATATAATTAATTTTAATAATATTAAAATTTAATTGAATAATATTTTGATGATTATTGAAGAAAAGAAATTAAAATACATAAGTCATTATTCAAAGGTGCCACGTGGCAACTAGGTCAAGAGAAAGAGCCATAATTGACCCCGGGATTGACTCTGAGGAGTTTTTGCCTAGGTAAGAAACCATGGATGAAAATTATATTTTTGAGATTTAGCTTTGGGAGAAGATCTATGTGGCAACTAGGCTAGAATGGATGGGTGAACTTGCTCATCAAATTTGAATTTTTGTCATCAAAAAGTCACTTTAAAGCCTACAATTCAAAATAAAAGTTTTTTTTGTCGCGTGGACCATTTTTTACCCCTCCATTTTTATCCATAATTTTTTTCGCAAGAAAAAAATATATTTTGTTCTTAAGAGAGAATATCAGGTTTAGGGTTTAAGATGTAGTATTTAGAGTTTATGGTATAAGATAGGACTTGGATAAAGATACTAACACAACTACATAAAGATATCATCCTAGTGTTATAAAGATTGGTCATAACGTCATAAGGATACCATGAAAGTATTTTAAGAATACCATCGCAGTGTTTTAAAGATACCATCACAGTATAATAAAGATATCATGAAAGTGTTTTAAGGATACAACATAAGAATATCATGACAACGTTTTAAGGATACCATCGCAGTGTTATAAAGATACCATGCCAATATAATAAAGATGTCATCGGAATGTCATAAAAATACCATAAAAGCATTTTAAGGATACAACACAAAAATATTATGACATCATTTTAAAAATATCATCTCAGGGTTATAAAGATACCGTAAAAGTGTTTTAAGCTAAGAGGCACGAAAGAGTGACTTTGGTCACGTTTAACGCACCAAAAGCGGGGACTAGGAAAAAATACGATGGAATCGCTTGGAATCGTCCAAAATCGCATTCCTGTTTGAAAGTTGTTTGGAAACGTGGTGGAAATGCTCGTTTCCAATCTGAAAACGTGAACTTGTGATTACAACAGAAGCGCAAAACTAACTATGTATCTTTGAAACAATTAAACGTAATATATCTCTTTTGTCTTCGTTCTCCCCCAACAACAGCATGATTTATCTCTACTGTTGCGCATCATCAAATTGGGAGAACCATATACGTACTCAAATTACAGATTTTCAATTTACGACACAACTCGGTGTGGCATGTACATCAACTCAGTACGTAAGTGCTTTCAAATCTGGGTAAAAATGAACATAGTGTTGTAGATCAAGGGAAAAGACTTGGGTTATTTTAAAAAGGAATTTTCAGGTGTGGGATGTCTATACAATTTTGTATAGTTTGGTATAGTCTTAACTCTTAATGTCTATTATTCTAAATATTACTATTAGATCAAGACCGTGATTTTGAACTTTATTTGCTATGATGTTTATGTTTACTTACTTTTATTTTTAGTATATATATATATATTATTTTAATATTTTATTACGTGCTTCCTTCATGTACCCGCTTCAAAAAAAATTAGAAAAAAAAATGCTTCTTCGCTTCCACATACTCATACCCAATTTCATACAACTTAGATTTTAAGGATACAACATAAGAATATAATCACAGTGTTCTAAAGATATCATTACAGCGTCATAAAGATATTATCACAGTGTAATAAAGATACCAACACAATACCATGAAGATATCTACACAGGTTCATATATATACGTTATGTTTAGTTCGCAAAGATACTGTTTATGTTTACTAAACATATCATTTATGTTTACTAAAAATACCATTTACGTTAATTAAATATACTATGTATTATTTATTTTAAAAAAACTATGTAATTACAAATTGAAAAAAAATTGAAATTGCTGGGCGCCGATGGACCTCGCGCACCCAACACCGATCGAGGGAGGCCGAGAGATGTCGCAGGAGGCCAAGAGATGTCATCGTCGGCCACGGGTAGTCGGCGTCTGTCGCGGCTCGGCATTTTGTGGTCGGCGTCCATCTCAGCTTGGACTCGGGTTGTGGTCGTCGGTGAGTGAGGTCAAGCTCCTTTGTGGCGTCGAGCTCATCGTCCGCATGAAAACGAGGCGAGGATTTGAACCGGAGTGATGAGACGGAGGTCGGACGGCTAATCACGGCCGACGGAGCCGAACAGGTACGGATCTCGGCGGGGACGGACAATGACGACGACCTGACACGCGAGAGAGACAGTGGCAAAGAAACGTAATTTCGGCAAACTTCATGACCGTGGCACGAGTGTAAATATTTTGAAATGGAAGAGTTTTCTTCACGTATTTTCATATAAAATGACTTTTGCGTCAAAAATCAAATTTTAGCATCTCCAACAAATATCTTAAAATTAAATATTTATTAGTTTTAACTATTTTTTTGACTAAAAACACATTCAACAGGTATCCTACAGCTATAGCTATGTTATATTTAGTATTTTGTTAAAAATTGTAGCTATATTTAATAATTCTGGAGAGATTAAATGACTTGAAATTAAACTCTCCCAACTTTCATTTTTGTCGGTTACCAATGTTGCAATTTTGAGAATAAGAAATGACTTAATAATTTTTACTGTTAAAATGAAAATTAAATATACATTAATTAGATTTAACTTTTTTACAAATTTAAACCAAAATATTTAACTCGTTGGAGATGCTTAAATGACCTAGGGGTCGAGAACTTTTAAAAAATTGAATGGAAAATGTGCCCTGACAAATAAATAAATAAAATAAGAAAATAAAAGACAAAGGGAAACGAAAAGGTCAACCGTGGCTTGCAAAAGCAGAGTCTCTCTAGACGCATCATAATCTTGTCGACTGGCGTAAGTCAGACTAATTCCGATCGCCATTGGGTTGTTAACGAAGGATTGTCTCCGAGTCTCCGGTGAGTAATTAGATTTTGTTCCCACAATTACCTTGAAATTTCAATTTCCAAATGCATCTAATCGTCCCGGGCTTTTAGATTCGATCGAAATATTCATCGTAGTTTTCATTCTGCTGATTAAAGTTTGGGAAGTTTAGGATGATTTAGTTGTTTAGAAATGAACTTCAGCGATTTCCACATAGAAAGCTTAGTTTTCACAAACACGCATAACTGGAATTTGGAGAGAAGAAGAACGAAGCCCAGTGAATTGCCCTGAAAAGATTTTAGTTTATCTTAAGCTGATGTTTGATTATTGAACACTTCCCGAAGACTAAATGGTTTTTGGTATTGATGGTGGTGATGGGTGACTCAGTGTTCTGGGATAGGTTTTAGATTTGTAGAAGTATAGATTATGTAAACCATTCTTTTCACATTTGTCATTCGAATAGTCAATACCAAGTTTTGATTGACTTAGCATGGAACTTATATTGTTAGTTTGATATCGCTTGTGGTGAATGTACTACGAACTGGATTAGTTTAGGTACAATTTGAGGTAATTGTTGGTTAGAAGTGTTTCTACTTGATGCAAAGATGTTGATCTTTGCCATGGTGTAATTGCAGGTGTTAGAAGCCACACAGATAAAAATGGAATTGGCAGACAAGGCTGTTGGATTTCTGTTATCCTATATCAGTTTATCCATATTCACTTACTATACATTCTGGGTCATAATACTGGTAAGCTAGTCTGTTTGTCTTTCTTCCTTGTTTTTCAAATGCCTCTGCCACTTTATAAATTGATTTTAGTGATGGGCGTGTTTCTTTTGCAGCCTTTTGTGAACAGTGATCACTTCATCCACCGGTATTTCCTACCCCAAGAGTATGCTATCCTAATACCTGTATTTGCTGGCATGGTGCTTCTCTGCTTTCTCTCCATATTTGTTGGGTGTGTGATGCTCAAATCCAAAAAGAAGAAAGCTTGATGCATACATTTTTGATTTCTTTGGAGATGAACTGGAACACTTGTGTTATGTATGAATTTAGTTCCGAAATGGAAAATCTTTCATGTAGGTCAGATAATCTCTATTGCACTTTTGTAGCCTCATTATGGTTCTAATTTGAAGGATATATATCCATGATGTTAGATATGTAGTATGTTTAGAGCTTGTACCTTGTGGCTTAACATGTTCTTAAAATCTAATTTATATAAGCAAGTTTAGGTTTATGAACAATTTCAACCTCAAAATCAGAACAACATCGTGTGAGTAGGTGGTAAGAAGGCCCTTAGGCAGCTACATTTCCAACTTGTTTCGGGTTGAAAAACATTTTAGACACTTTAAATAGGAAAAGTCTTCAAATAGTTCGTTCTTGTTGAGCACAGGAGTAGAGAGTACTTGCCTATAAATTGTAGGCTTATATTGTATTGATTAACAGACTAGTGTAGAACTAGTACTGTTGTCTTGCTTGTTTACTGTTGGAAAATGCAAATGTAATTTCTCGTTTGATACAGCTTATATCATTTTTATAAGCTGAGCCAATTGAAACTGAATGTGAAGTTTTGTCCTGAAAAATAAAATGGTTCTTACTATGAAGTTCTTTGAATCAAATACCATAATCTGAAGAGCAATAACTAAATGATAGTAAGCTGTTCATGCCCTAATGCCCTGTGAAAATCTCAAGAGAAGATCTCAGCTTTGAAATGATCCAGTTCATCAGCAGGACATATATGCACGGTGCCATATCTATAATCAACATAAACCTGGATGGTACCACTACGTACTAGTAATACTTTCTTCTTTCTGATCATCAATATCTGATTCCTTATTATAGGGATAGATCACATCCCTGTAACATTTAGAGTGGGAGGAAGACCAACAGTTGCTCAGTGTACGAATTCCAAATGCAGTAATCAAGTTAAATAAAGAAGCGATTGCACATCCCTACCACAATTGCTCCATCACTCAATTGTTATGAAATCATTGCACAATCCAAATCTTTCATACGACAAATAACACTGAAACACATGACTCGAGGAGTCGTCTAGAGTGGCTTTTTGCGCACTGTTTAGAGTGTTTTTAGAGTTTCATGAGCTTGAAACTTGGATAAAATCCATCAACCTCGACCAGTACATGATTGATGGGATGCATTCGGTATATATCATCAATGCAAGGAGAACTAGTTCCATCATCGATTAGAAAAAGGCTATCACACATGCGAGCATGAGATGCAAAGATTCGATCGCACAACAACCGAATGTACAAATTAAAGAGAAATCAAGTAGTGACATACTGTATGTATGTATATATGTATGTATGTATGTATATATGTATGTTTGATGTTCCTAGTTATGGTGGAGATCACAGGATATGACAGTGTATCTTATCCAGAGATGTAATAAGATTACTTTCCTGTTTGTATCTCTTGTACTCTTCTATATTGCACTCTTCTATATATAGAAGTTATTTATTTATTAATAAAGTTACACAATTCATTGCTTCATATTATTCTCTCTATAATCACAATTCCTAAAACATGTTATCAGCACGAGACTCTAGCCATGTGCGCGGATCTCGAAGAAGAAGATTATTCTGGAGAAAACAAGAGAAGAAGAAAATTGTTCTATAATAATCTCTAGTAAGTTTTTTATGGACACAACTTCAATTCAAATTCAAAATAACCTACTATTTTGGGAAATTTGAATTTTTCCGTAGGAATTTCGGGATAACATCCTATAACTCTTTTATACACCGCACCTTTTTTGAAGGTGGGAATTTGGAACAAAGAGAGTTCACAAAATCAATTTGAACAAAGAGAGTTCATAAAAGCATCGATTAAAACGAACAAAGAGAGTTTGTAAGATCATATACATAAAAGTAAAGGTCTAATCCAAATATTATATTGGAAAACAAATTAGATGTCGAGGAAGTCTCTTATGACTGTGAAACTAATACATCTTTTGTTTTCTCATGGTGTTTGATATGCAAAAGTGCATTGACACCATGCTCCCGGATCTAAAAGAGAAGTGGAATAACATGTGGTTTTCCGACTTCAAGCAAATTGCATCAATCAACTATGAGATGCTTAAGCTTAGATTCATGCTCCAATTATGCGGAAAGCAATTGAAGAGCAAAATTTGATCGAGAAAATCCCCTATATAATCATAATTCAAGGCAAGTTGGAACCAAGAGTGTTCACTATGCGAATTATGAAAGCGCATCAAGAAAATGACGCAAGGAGCGGAACTCTTAAATTAAGGGAATTTTGATGAGACAGTTTTTGGTCTCTACAACCGCCCACACAAAGAAGGACGCCATAAGTTGGCGCATGAAGGTCATGATCGATGACCATGATAGAGGAAGCGCTGGCCATAAAGGTCGTGGTGACCAGGGAAGCTATGGAGGCTGAGATACCAATGCCAAGAGAGGCCAAGATAAGACGCATGATGTTTCTCGAATCAAATGAGTTGTTTATTCTCAAGATGTTTGAGAAGATAAATTTCGGAAGTTTTGGGTCAATAGGTATTGAATATCATTTAAAGGCAATAGACGTGAGGGATCTATAGATTTCCAAGATCATCATCGATATATTGAAACCACCCAATCCGAATCTACTTGATCCTTGAACACATCAGTTTTCATAATTGATTTCGGCATACTATTGTACAAATTATTCGACCTATCTAAAAGTCTCGAAAAATTATGAAATTTTTTTACAAGTGTTCATATACGTGTCTAGTTTGGGTATACAAAATTTCGTTGCATTCCGACATACCAATCATTCGGAAGAAAATCAACAAGAAAATCTGCTCAGATTTTGTGAATTTTAAGGATCAAATAAACAATGAAGCAGAAGAAGAGATGGGGCAGAGGCTAATCTCATTTAGGAAAACTTCAAAATTGGCAGAGACTCAATTGCTGAGACACCAGATTTTGATTAGAGTTTTATGTTTTCCATGTAAAAATGCGTGTGTGCCTAAGTATTATGTTTGACAATGTTGGTCAATTACTTTGAATTAACAAACTTTGATGTATCATGTTGGCATTATTAATAAAGGCATTATTTTGGCTTATTATTAACAAACTTGTCTATATTTTCTGTATGGTGTACATGATTTGTGGTTGCTATAAACCTATCGTCTACTAGGGCTCACCTTAGTAACTTGTGATGTCTAGAACAAGATATTTTCGATAAAGGTATTTGAGCAGACTTTATGTCCCACCTAAAGTGATCTCTCTTCAACTGGTCATAAGTGAAAAGAGCTACCCAAACGACTTTAGATGCCCTAGATAAATTGCAAATTCGTCCATGTATCAATTGGGATAGTTAAAAGTGCTCTAAATCCCTGAAAACACAGAAAACAGAATCTTCCGCGCTAATAGCTAGCTTCGACAACAAACTTGGAATTACCCAGAAATAATCAGCATATGAGTTTTATATGCCTGAAAAGATACCGATGTCTAGTTTTCAGAACTACCTCCGGATTGTGGATAGCTAATTTCTAGAAAAAGTTATACCCGTTTTACTGGAGAAAGTTCAAAAATAGGACATAACAAAATCTGCTCTGCAGATCAGTCAACTTCGATGATAAACTGGAATTTTTCCAGAATAAACAAACATATGGATGGCATATGATTGAAAATATATAGACATTTAGTACTCAAAACTATGTCCGGCTTGTCGATATCTATTTTCTAGAAAAGGTTATGCTCATTTCACTAGACAGAGGTCTGAAACCGACATAACACAATTGACTGTACAGATTTCTTTGCTTTTACATGAATCTGGGATTGATTCAAAACGATTCAGCATATGCGTAATATATTCTCGGAAAGCTACGGATGTCTAATTCTAGAACTTCATCCGGAACATCAAAAGCTATTTTCTAGACAAAGTTATGCCTGTTTAAGTACACGGAGGTCAAGCGAGGAAGGCCAAAACTTGAGGAAAACCTGAGGAGGCCCTTCGATGGATTGGAGGTATCCTTGATGGATCAAGGAATTTCCTGAGGAAGCCCTTTGATGGATTAAAACTTATGTGTCAGCCAAATGGGCTATGTAAGATAACTAAAAGAGAGTTGTAGAATCAAATGATGTCATGTGAGATGACTTAAGGGATTCAGACACATATAGACTTTGATACGACAAATTGGGATACCTAAGTCGTGATATGATGATCCGGATTTTGAGAAAGTCAATCGGACACCCCTTCTTTCGAGTGAAAGGAAGCAAGAACCAGAAATGGTTCATAAGAGATTGGAGTTGGGCACCATTCAGTAGTGGCTCCATCGTCCAAACGTCAATTAGTGATCGACGCCTCTTCCCCCAAGAGGAGAAAACTAAACGTCGAGGATGGCGTGCTAGTCTCTTATCCTGCTTCCCGAGTTCATGGAAACTCCAAGCCTCAGCCAAAATCCTCATTGGTTATTTTCAAAGGCTCATCACTCGTTATTGTAAAGCCTACTCATTCAAGAGATTATGATTGAGACCATCCTGTGCAAATGAGACATATGTTCTTACTATATAGAATCTAGGGTGATTCTATGGAACGATTCAACCAACTAGTGGACCACTACAATATTTTGTGGTGTTGGTTATAATGCAGACACACTGGTCACGTGTCGTGCCATCGTCCACTTGTAATGCTGCTCAAACTTCTAGCTTAGATCATATGACTGCGGGTTCACTACCCGAATCATCCCATTGATAGTCTATTCGACTTAATAATGCTAGAAAGTTTACATCGAAGAGTTTCGATGACTTATATTGCACATGATTGAGATTTGATATTGGTATCATACTCTTATGAACAAACCCAAATGGTCTCGTAGAAAACTACTATTTAACGACCACGATAGTAGTCTGAGCATTGGTAATGCGCACCAATAATTTTTCTTTAGGGTTATGCAATATCGCATGCAGCAATACTTCATTGTCTACGATCCACCATCACACAATCTTGTTTTGCGCAGCTAGTGACTGTGTGCGAAGATAATATCTCGCACTTTTTGATGGGTCAATCGAGACAGATGAATACATATGTTGGACATGAGTCTTCAACTAGAATCCACTATAATAACCTTGACAGGCGATCTTTTTACCGCTAGTTTTGCGGATGTCACTTTGATAAGACAGTCTTCCCGTCGTTAGGGGGAGATAAGAATAAGCACGTTCAAATAAGAACAACATGAAGATTCGTGTCCTCACTATGTCTCATCATGATCCCCAAACGATAGAACATAACAGATTCGATGCCTGATACATTTTCTTGTATCGTGAAAGTGACGATATTACATATACTTTCTGCAAACATTCATGTAAGGATTTAGATCCCTTTGAGAGGACATGGTGAAAGGACCCAACCCCGATTCAGTTACCTAAACCGAAATCGAACCCCTTCTGAAAACACGAACCAACAAAAATTTTTCAAAATTTCGGCAGAGTTTCGTTACTAACATGGAATTGCATAAACCTGTACCCTGAAAATAACACTTCGTCCTATGCCACAAAAGCCAAACCATGGGCACCAATCCCATCTGGATTTCTCAACATTATAATATAAACAATAAACAGTAAACAAACTGTACTATATTTAGTATATCCGAGAAAATCCGTATAAACACATATCAGAGTATATCAGAGCGACCTCTAGTGTAAATATATACAATATACAAATCAGTAGGCGAAACAAGAACCTACTGGAAAACACAGGTAGCTCGGATTACTAGCCTCCCACCACGACGTGAAACACCAGAACCTGAACTGCAAACTGGGCACGGAAACCGAAAAGCCCAGGGGAAAGACATAAAACACGTTAGAGTGAGTGGACAAAAATAAATGTCTTTCACCGAGTATTATATGTTATAAAAACATATGCGAGTCGAAATATAAATAAATCAAATAGTATACGAGGAGCCGCTGACTCCAACTCGTAAACAGAGCATGCATGGAAAATCTCACGGGGTCACTCATGGACACATCCGTGCTAGTACAGTCAGAATCACGGAGTCCCTGACTTCCACGTGATTCATAGCCAGAAAGGCCTTGGTTCCGGGGTACTGGCCCTCGCCGGTCAGGTAGGGGTACTGCCCCTCCTGGTAGGCCTACCATCGGGGATCAACCGAGAGGCAAGTGTATCGATACAACAACGTAATTTAGACTGTACTCTGTGTAAATCAAATCATAAATAGTTCGATGCAAATGCATGAAACAATATATATATATATATATATATGCATATACGTACTATATACTGGTATAGGCATAATCGTATAACACATGCTCATGATAAACATAATCTCGTATGAAATCTCATGCTCGTAAAACCATGATCATACTGCATACTCAAGTTCGTAAAACGTATATAAAAGACTCGCAATCAATCCGTGAAAAGAAATTGTCCACTCACAGACTCGCGTAATGCGCACTCGCGCTAATCTCGTGGTCCGGCGGAAGATCCCTCGCCTGAAGCACGGTCACGATCTCGATCTCGATCCCCTGAATATTCACAAAACATAACTGATCAAAAACATAACCCACAACTCTGTACTTAACCACGGAAACCAACCGTTCCCGGAAACATATTAAACTGAACAAAATAACCGACTGAATTTCCGAAATCTCCACTCGAAACCCTCGACTGAAAATCGGCTACCCAAATCAATCCGAAAACCTCTGAAAGATAATCAGGGCGCGATTACGAGAAAAACGACATTAAAAACACCGAAATCTAAAAAGTCAACCCCTCGCCGGAGCTTCGCCGTTGACCGCCCCCGCCGGCGGCGGCGCGCCGTCAACCGTGGAATTTCACGGCGAGATTCTCCAGATCAGAAGATCTCCACGAGTCCAATCCTTTCCTTAACTAGCACCGAGACCAAAACACATCGGAACTGGGTCAATTTTGCTTCGAAACAGTTCGGAACACCATCTCCGGTGACCTAACCGGTTGCCCGCAAAACCATTTCAAATCCCAAAATAAACCACACAGGAAGCTTTAACTAGGTTAGGGGGAGCTGAAACCCCATCAACTTCACCCCCACAACTCGCCGAAGCACCACCTCCCAACTCCGGCGAACTCTGGCATCACAACCCGATTCGGGTCTCAACAAAACCCCATCAATTTTCTGAAATTCAAACATCATTCAACTCGAAATCACAAGGAGAAGCTATACATACCCTCGTCGAAGTCGGAGGTGGCCGGAAAAAGGACGTCGAACGGCGAAGACAAAAATGGAAACTGTCCTCCCTCGGTCAACGGTCAACTTTCCAGTTTTGGAAAGTCAAAGCTTGGTCAACGTCAGTCAAAGCTCAAACTGTGATTTTCGACTAATTCTCGACTATTCCCACTATTTATACTCACGTCTCGGGTCGATCGACGATTCGAAATGGATAACCATCACGATTCGGATAAACACGAAACAATCGGATAAACTCGTCGAAAACTAAAACTTCAAATAATCGTATTATATTCCTCGGTTATCGGAAAAATCATCTGGAACCGCCCTCGAGCTCGAAATCACGTACTCTACAATTTCCGTGATGACACTCAACTCAAATTCTCGGCCGAAAACATAGTCAACGAACCACACATATATCGAAACACTGCGACTAAGCATAATCTCGTGAATCGTGCCGAATATACAACTGATTCTGGTTCGGGTCGTCACAAATCTACCCCCCTTAAAAAAATTTTGACCTCGAAATTTACGTACATGTCAAGTGAACAGATGAGGATACTGTTCCCGCATACGCTGCTCAGTCTCCCAGGTGGCCTCCTCAACTGAATGGTTCTGCCACAAGACCTTGACTAGCGGAATAACGCGGTGCCTCAACTCCTGCTCACGACGATCAAGAATCTGCACAGGCTCCTTTACGTACGTCAAATCCTCTCTGATCGGCAACTGCTGTGGGGCTAACACATGTGAAAGATCTGAGATGTACTTCCGCAACATCGAAACATGTAAGACATCATGAACACGAGCCATCTCCGCTGGCAACTCAAGTCTGTAAGCAACAGCTCCAACCCTCTCTGTAATCTCGTACGGACTAATGTACCGTGGTCAAAGCTTGTCACGCTTCCCGAAACGCACAACTCCCTTCCACGAAGATAGTTTCAGGAAGACCCAATCGCCTACCATAAACTCGAGGCTCTTTCTCCTCACGTCCGCGTAACTCTTCTGTCGATCCTGGGCGATCTTCATTCGATCCCGGATAATCTGAACGTCCTCCATAGTGCTCTTCACCAGATCAGGGCCAATAAGCCATCGCTCGCCCACCTCACTCCAACACAATGGAGTGCGACACTGCTTCCCGTGTAGGGCCTCGTACGGTGCCATCTCAATACTAGCCTGGTAGCTGTTGTTGTAGGCGAACTCAATCAAATGTAACTGCTGATCCCAATTTCCGCGAAACTGCAACACACATGATCTCAGCATATCCTCAAGAGTCTGAATGGTCCACTCGGACTGCCCGTCAGTCTGGGGATGAAAAGCTGTACTGAATCGCAACCTCGTACCCAAAGCTCGCTGCAACGCCTGCCAAAACTCAGAAGTAAACTGACTATCTCGGTCAGAAACAATGGACACAGGCACACCATGCAAGCGAACAATCTCTGATAAGTACAACTTGGCCAATCTACCCACTGATATCTTCCCCGGAAGTGTAAGAAAGTGAGCGGATTTCGTCAGTCGGTCAACAATAACCCAAATACTGGTGTTGCCCGCCGAAGTACGCGGCAACTGATAGACGAAATCCATCGTAATGTGCTCCCACTTCCAAACCGGAATCTCAAGTGGCTGTAGTTTCCCCGCAGGTTTCTGCCTCTCCGCTTTCACCTGCTGACAGATCAAACATCGACTCACGTACGCGGCAATCTCCCGCTTCATGTTGCGCCACCAATAGTACGCTCGAAGTGTACGAAACATATTCGTACCTCCGGGATGCATCGCATACGCTGAACTATGGGCCTCGTCCAGAATCTCCTTCTTCAGGCTCTCATCTCTGGGCACACACAACCTGCCTCTGAACAACAATGTACCATCGTCGCTCAATCGAAACTCTGTAGGCACACCATTCCGTATCATGGTCTTCTTGCCCAACAGGTAAGAATCTGAATCCTGAGCCTCTCGTACCTGATCGACCAACACTGGTCGAACCTGAAAACTAGCCAACAAAGCTCCATCATCGTCATACCCAAACTCAACACCTGTAGCCCGAAGCTCGGCTAACATCGACACTCTGGCCACACACATATGAAACAACGAGGCTCCAGATTTCCGGCTAAGTGCATCTGCTACAACATTGGCCTTCCCCGGATGGTACTCGAAAGTGCAATCGTAATCGTTGATCAACTCCATCCATCGGCGCTGCCTCATGTTCAGATCCGGTTGCGTCTGCAAGTAGGTGAGACTCTTGTGATCAGTGTAAATCTTACACTGGGCACCATATAGATAATGCCTCCAACTCTTCAAGGCTAACACAATTGCGGCTAACTCTAAATCATGCGTCGGATAGTTGACCTCATGTGGTTTCAGCTGCCTGGAACCATATGCCACAACCCTACCATGCTGCATCAACACACAGCCAAGCCCCAACTTCGACGCATCGCTGTACACTACGAACTCACCACTATCGTCTGCCAATGTCAAAACCGGTGCGGTAGTCAATCTTTCCTTCAGGAGCAAATAACTCTCCTCGTACGCATCAGACCACTCAAACTTGACGCCCTTCTTCGTTAATCTGGTCAGTGGTGTAGTAATCCGGGAGAAATCCTGTACAAACCGCTAGTAATAGCCTGCTAACCCCAAGAAACTCCGGATCTCCGGTACAGTAGTGGGTCTACTCCAGTTCAGCACGGCCTCGATCTTGTCAGGATCAACACTGACTCCCTCGGCCGAAATCACGTGGCCTATAAACTTTACACTATCTAACCAGAACTCGCACTTGCTAAACTTCGCGAACAACTGATGGTCCCGCAAAGTCCGCAACACTACTCGTAAATGCTTCTTGTGCTGGCCCACACTCTTGGAATAAATCAAAATATCGTCAATGAATACAATCACGAACTTGTCCAAGAATCGTCTGAACACCCGATTCATCAAGTCCATGAAAGCTGCGGGGGCGTTGGTCAACCCAAACGGCATAACCAGAAACTCGTAATGCCCATACCGCGATCTGAAAGCCGTCTTGGCCACATCCGAATCCCGAATCCTCAACTGGTGATAACTGAATCGAAGGTCAATCTTCGAAAAGACTGATGCACCCTTCTGCTGATCGAACAAATCATCAATCCGCGGCAACGGATACTTATTCTTCACTGTTACCTGATTCAGCTTCCGATAGTCGATGCACAAACGCATGGACCCATCCTTTTTCCGTACAAACAACATCGGAGCACCCCACGGAGAAACACTCGGTCGAATGAAGCCCTTCTCTAACAACTCCTGGAGCTGAATCTGCAACTCCTTCAACTTCGCAGGCGCCATACGATACGGTGTCTGGGAAATCGGTCCTGTACCCGGCAATAAATCAATAGTGAAATCAATCTCCCGCACAGGGGGTATACCAGGTAATTCCGCTGGAAACACATCCGGAAACTCAGACACAACCTCAATACTACCAAGGTCTGGTACAGCTGCTGTAGTGTCCACAACATGGGCTAAGTAAGCGACACAACCCTTCTTCATCAACCGATCCGCCCTCATCACGGAAATCAAGCACGGTAGTGAAGTGTTCTTCTCGCCACAAAACAATATCTCGGGTAACCCTGGTCGTCGAAACGCGACCTCCTTCTTGTGACAGTCAAACATGGCCAAGTGCGTCTCCAAGAAGTCCATACCCAAGATCAAATCAAAATCCACAATATCAAGCAATAACAGATCTGCGGCTAATCCATGACCACCAATAACCACCTCACAATCTCTGTACACCCAACCGATGCTCACAACCTCACCTGACGGATACAACACTCTCCACAACCCCGGAAGTGGAGATGCAGGTACCGTAGCTAATGATGACAGTCTAAATGATATGAATGAATGTGTGGCACCTGGATCTAACAATGCAAGTACTGGAATACCAAAGACATGTAACGTACCGATAACGACCTCCGGTGAAGCTCTGCCCTCACGTAGCGTCATAGCATGAACCCTCGTCTGTCCGGCTGGTCGCCTTGATATTCAGATTCAATCCCAGCTCAAACCTGCGACACTTGGCTTCCTCAGTAGCCACCATATCCTGCGCAAAACGAGACAAACGGGTAAACCGGTCCCGGTACTCAAGTACAGACAAACTGCCCTGCCTCAAGTTCGTAAACTCCTCATATTTGCACTGCTGGGTAGCCTGATTAAAGTACCTCCGCATAAACAGATCACGGAACAAGGTCCACGGAGTATCAGCTGGAACTTTGTCGGTGCTAACCCACCAAAAGTATGCATCACCCTCAAGTAATCCGACTACGGCCACTGTCATCTGCTCAGGAGTATACTGCAGACGCTCACAAACACGTTCAATCTGAACCAACCATGCCTCGCATATCTCTGGATCAACTGAACTCGAAAACACAGTACCACCAGCTGTACGAGCCTTGACCACAGGGTCAAAACGCTCTTCCAAACGCAGCACTCGCATCAGCAAGTCGCGTGTTTGGCGATCCTCATCAGGATCCGTTTCCCGATCAACACGGGGACCACGTCGAGGAGGCATCCTACTGATACAAGACAAGCATTAGGTACAAGCAGAAAGAACGTAATCATGAAACCGCAGATATTTGAGAACACACAACACCCGAAGTATTGATGAGTACCGTTGGCCAGTGGGGTCTTCACTCCAGTCATGCTGTATAAACTCAAATACCCTAAGCGTCACAATTACAAGAGTCTACAGAATCTGACAACTTAATGCTCTGATACCAAGCTGAAAGGACCCAACCCCGATTCAGTTACCTAAACCGGAATCGAACCTTTTCTGAAAACACGAACCAACAAAAACTTTTCAAAATTTCGGCAGAGTTTTGTTACTAACGTGGAATTGCATAAACCTGTACCCTGAAAATAACACTTCGTCCTAAAGCCAAACCGTTGGCACCAATCCCATCCGGATTTCTCAACATTATAATATAAATAATAAAAAGTAAACAAACTGTACTATATATAGTACATCCGAGAAAATCCGTATAAACACATATCAGAGTATATCAGAGCGACCTCTAGTGTAAATATATACAATATACACATCAGTAGGCGAAACAAGAACCTACTGGAAAACACAGGTAGCTCGGATTACTAGCCTCCCACCACGACGTGAAACACCAGAACCTGAACTGCAAACTGGGCACGGAAACCGAAAAGCCCAGGGGAAAGACATAAAACACGTTAGAGTGAGTGGATGAAAATAAATGTCTTTCACCGAGTATTATATGTTATAAAAACATATGCGAGTCGAAATATAAATAAATCAAATAGTATACGAGGAGCTGCTGACTCCAACTCGTAAACAGAGCATGCATGGAAAATCTCACGGGGTCACTCATGGACACATCCGTGCTAGTACAGTCGGAATCACGGAGTCCCTGACTTCCACGTGATTCATAGCCAGAAAGGCCTCGGTTCCGAGGTACTGCCCCTCGCCGGTCAGGTAGGGGTACTGCCCCTCCTGGTAGGCCTACCATCGGGGATCAGCCGAGAGGCAAGTGTATCGATACAACAACGTAACTGAGACTGTACTCTTTGTAAATCAAATCATAAATAGTTCGATGCAAATGCATGAAACAATATATATATATATATATACATATACGTACTATATACTGGTATAGGCATAATCGTATAATACATGCTCATGATAAACATAATCTCGTATGAAATCTCATGCTCGTAAAACCATGATCATACTGCATGCTCAAGTTCGTAAAACGTATATAAAAGACTCGCAATCAATCCGTGAAAAGAAATTGTCCACTCACAGACTCGCGTAATGCGCACTCGCGCTAATCTCGTGGTCCGGCGGAAGATCCCTCGCCTGAAGCACGGTCACGATCTCGATCTTGATCCCCTGAATATTCACAAAACATAACTGATCAAAAACATAACCCACAACTCTGTACTTAACCACGGAAATCAACCGTTCCCGGAAACATATTAAACTGAACAAAATAACCGACTGAATTTCCGAAATCTCCACTCGAAACCCTCGATTGAAAATCGGCTACCCAAATCAATCCAAAAATCTCTGGACGATAATCAGGGCACGATTACGAGAAAAACGACATTAAAAACACCGAAATCTAAAAAGTCAACCCCTCGCCGGAGCTCCGCCGTTGACCGCCGCCGCCGCCGCCGCCGCGCCGTCAACGGTGGAATTTCACGGCGAGATTCTCCAGATCAGAAGATCTCCAAGAGTCCAATCTTTTCCTTAACTAGCACCGAGACCAAAACACATCGGAACTGGGTCAATTTTGCTTTGAAACAGTTCGGAACTCCATCTCTGGTGACCTAACCGGATGCCCCCAAAACCATTTCAAATCTCAAAATAAACCACCCAGGAAGCTTTACCTAGGTTAGGGGAGCTGAAACCCCATCAACTTCACCCCCACAACTCGCCGGAGCACCACCTCCCAACTCCGGCGAACTCCGGCATCACAACCCGATTCGGGTCTCAACAAAACCCCATCAATTTTCTCAAATTCAAACATCATTCAACTCGAAATCACAAGGAGAAGCTATACATACCCTCATCGAAGTCGGAGGTGGCCGGAAAAAGGACGTCGAACGGCGAAGACCAAAATGGAAACTGTCCTCCCTCGGTCAACGGTCAACTTTCTAGTTTTGGAAAGTCAAAGCTTGGTCAACGTCAGTCAAAGCTCAAACTGTGATTTACGACTAATTCTCGACTGTTCCCGCTATTTATACTCGCGCCTCGGGTCGATCGACGATTCTAAATGGATAACCATCACGATTCGGATAAACACGAAACAATCGGATAAACTCGTCAAAAACTGAAACTTCAAATAATCGTATTATATTACTCGGTTATCGAAAAAATCATCCGGAACCGCCCTCGAGCTCAAAATCACGTACTCTACAATGTCCGTGAAGACACTCAACTCAAATTCACGGCCAAAAACATAGTCACGAATAGAGTCAACGAACCACACATATATCGAAACACTGCGACTAAGCATAATCTCGTGAATCGTGCCGAATATACAACTGATTCTGGTTCAGGTCGTCACACATGGCGCCACCAAAAGGAGTTGGTTATGGCGCTGCCACCATAGAATGTGGCATGGTGATGTCACAAAGTGGCATAGTGTCGTCACAGGCCATGGATGGATTCCGCTAGAGTTTGGCACAATATGATCAATTGATCATTGATACTCTATTCCGTCTCATAGAATATATTTGTGAAAGGACCCAACCCCGATTTAGCTCCCTAAACCGGAATCAAACCCTTTCGAAAACATGAACCAACAAAAACCAACAAAATTTCGGCAGAGTTTCATAACTAACGTGGAATTACCATTACCTGCACGCGGAAAATACACTTCATCCTATGCCACAAAAATCAAACCGTGGGCACCAATCCCATCCGGATTTCTCAATATATCAACAATAAAGTAAAACAATAAATATATCAGTATTTTACTGAAATCCGGTGTAAAATCATATAGTATATACAACAGAATACTCAGAGCGACCTCTAATGTATAATCATATAAGTATACCACAGTAGGTAGAACAATAAACCTACTAGAAGAAACAAGGTAGCTCGAGCTCTATGCCTCTGACCACGACGTGCGACACCAGAGTCCAAACTGCTAACTGGGCACGGAAACCGAAAAGCCCATGGGAAAGACATGAAAATTGTTAGAGTGAGTGGACGAAAATAAATGTCTTTCACCAATTGATATATATGTTTAACATAACATATGCGAGTCTAGGTAAATAAAAATAACAAAGTACAACGAGGTAAAATCATACTCCTCCAGCGTACTGAGCATGCAAGTAAAAATCTCATGGGGTCACTCATCGACACACCCGTGCTAGTACATTCCGAATCACGGGATCCCAGACCCACACGTGACTCTAGCCAGAAAGGCCTCAGGTTAGAGGTCTGCCTCCCCCCGGTAAAGGCCTCGGGTCAGGAGTCACAGCCTCCCCCGGTACACATCCTCAGGGATCAGCTGGGATGCGAGTGTATCGATACAACAACATATATAAAGACTGTACTCTGTGTAAACCAAATCATAAACAGTTTGATGAAAATGCAATAAACAACATATAAATGCATATACGTAATGTATAACGATATAAGCGTAATCATCTAACACATGCTCGTATAAATCGTAATCTCGTACGCATGCTCAAGTTCGAAAATCATATAAAAAGACTCGCAATCATTTCCGTGAAAAGAAATTGTCCACTCACAGACTAGCGTAACGCAGTTCGCGTTAACCCGTGATCTGACGGAAAGTCCCTCGCCAAACGAACGATCACGAACCCCTGAATAATCACAAAGTTCATTTCTCAAAATCATAACTCGACAATTCAAAACAAATCACGAGAAACCACTGTTCTCGGAAATACAAAATCTGATTACGACAAACTGTCGAAAATCCGAAAATCACACCTCAATACCTCACTGTAAGTTCGGACGCTCAACTCGAAAAACGAACCTCCCCACTGCGATCGGGGCGTGATTTTGAGTGAAATGACATGCAACTTGTCGAAAACCCCAAAAAGTCAAACTTTGACCGTTGACCGCCGGCGCCGCCGGCGCCACCACCAAACTGAAATTTTCCCGGCGGAGCAACCCCTATTCCACTCAAAATCATCCACTGAGCAACTTTGTCAACTGCAACAAAGGCCAATTCACACTCTAACTAGTCCAATTTCGTGATAAACCGAATTGTTCCCAAAATTTGAAATCCAAAATTCTCCAAGCACAAATCGAATTAGAACTCCATACTTACATGGTTAGAATCATGGTGAGGAGAGCTTCAAATCCCACTACTTGATTAAGCTCAACATGGCCGAAATTAAACAACCCGAATTCCTCCAAAAACCATCAATTTTGGCCGGAAAATTCTCTCTCCACAAGCGGCCTCGCCGTGAGAGGTGATCGGAATTGAGATCGGGAGACCGCGATGAAGAGAAAGGGACCAAAACCAAGCTCAAAGGTGGCCGGAATGTCCCTCGCCGCCGGCGAGCCGTACGGCGTCGCGCCACCCCCTCTCCACTGCCTTTGACCGAGTCAACCAATTAATGACCAACAGTTGACTTACCTGATATGGAAACCCCACTATTTAAACCTTCCCAAAAAGGAAACCTCCAAAAATACATTTTGGCAAACTTTAAACATCCGTAACACTCGCGTCGTAACTCCGATTCCAATAATTCTCGCGGCAACAAACTCGACTAGACATATTCTTCAATTATCACCCGAAGTCAAACACATCGACAAACCCGATAAAAAGTCAACTGTTCAACCCAAACACAAGCTTATCCGATTAAATAATCCACGATCGTAAATATTCCTAACTAAATCCTCGCAACTCGGAATAATCCTCCGAAAGTTCCCACGAGCTCGAAATTAAATGCTCAACAACTTCCGTGAAGAAGCCGAAATCAGATTCTCGTCCGGTAATTTAGTCGTTAAGAAATCCGACATATAAAACCGATTATATCAAAACTTCAAATATTCATAACTTATTCCTCGGTCGTCCAAATAACGATCCGGAACCGCCCACGAACTCGAAATCACACGTACAACGAATTTCGAGAAGAGACCTAGCTCAAATTCTCGACCAATAATTTAGTCGTTAACAAATCTGGCGATTCAAATAACTGTCGGAAATCTGCGACTACGCGATAACCTCATGAACTAAACTGATTTCACTGCTGATTCTGTTCTGGGTCGTCACAAATCCACCCCCCTTAAAAAAATTTCGACCTCGAAATTTCCGAGTCTGTCGACTAATGGTAGGAGCACTGCCTCTGCATACTGCTCAACTCTCCAGTGACAATGTCAACTGAACAACTCTAACAATTGACTCCACAATAGGAGATAGCTCCGTGCTGAAATCCCTATACCCTCAAATCTCGAATCTGAACTGGCTCCACACAATAGCCAAGTGTTCCTGCATAAGGAACAGGTAGAGTACACAACACGTAACAAACCTGAAACGTAGTTCCACAACACAGAACACAACACATACAAAAGCCAACACTATAGGCGATGCCGAACTATACGGCACAACACAAACTCGCCTATGACCATATACAGATCAAAACATCATGGAAAATCACAACTCATTCTACACGCATCAACATAACTCAAACATCAAACTCAAGCAATTATCAACCCATTTCCGCTAATCTAACAGTCTGTGGTAGCACATTCCACAAAATCCGAATCAAATGTTAACTCAAACTCAAACCAAACTCTCTCCAGCACAATGGAGTACAACATCATTCCTCAAAACGACATCATGCAACATCAAAACTATAGTGGTCCACAAACTGGTACTGCAAGCAATCTCGAACAGCGAAACTGCTGGTCCCAAATCCTCCGCTGCAATACCAAGGTCTACAATATGCCCTCCACGGTTTGAATAATCCTCAAAGATCGCCCACCAATCTGAGGACAAGAACCGGTACTAACTCGTAATCTGGTCCCCAATGCTCGCTGTAAGGTTTGCCAACACATAATCGTAGCTGATTACCTCATCCAGCAAACTGGGACACAGGTACACCACATAGATGGACAATCTCCGCCAAACACAGCTATGCCAGCCTGCCACTGAAATCCTTTCCCGAAAGTACGAGGAAACATACTAAGTTCATCAAATGGTCCACAATGGCCTAACAACTGGTACCACAAGCCGAAGTGCGTACAAACACACACAAGATCACAGCGACAAACACCACGTCTAACCGGAAATCTTTAATGGCTGATATTTCTTGGCAAGTCTCCGCCTCCTAGCCGTCGCCAATCGAAAAATGTGGCATCTACACACACGAGCTGCTACATTGCTCTTCATGTTGCGTCACGAGTAGTAAACTCAAAGTATCAGACACATTCCTGTACCACTAGCGCCAAATGTACGCAAAACAGTGAGCTTCCACATCATCACACACGAACTCAGCTTCCGTAATGCATAACCCGGCTAACACGAAAACTCGAGTCACATACACATACATGAAACACCGAAGCTTCCGACTTTCAATTGAATGCATCAGCAACAACATCCCAGATGGATAGTCAAAGTACAATCTCTAGCCTTTCCCGAACAAGCTCAAAGGTGCAGCCATAGTCGTTAGTCGACCCCATCCATCTACACTGCCACAAGCCCAAATCTGGCCGCAAATGCAAGTAGAGGAAACTCAAGTGATCAGTGTATGTCCTACACTGCGCTGCACGCCATAGCTGTAGTGTCTCGAACTCTCTGATGCTAACATAAGGACAACTACACCCAAATCATACTCAGGATATGCATTTACATAAGGTTTCCACTGCCTGAAACCATGAGCCACCGCTCTGCTACACAGCATCAAAACATAACCAAATCTAAACCTCGATGCATCGCCATAACCCACGAACGCAAATTCACCACGATCGTCAGGTAAGGTCAAAACCGAAGCAACAGTCAACCATCCTGCATGAGTAAATAACTCTCATCACGTGCATCGAACCACTCGAACTTGACGCCTTCTTCGTCAATTCGGAAAGTAGAGTGGCAATCCAGAAAAATCTTGCACAAGCCGTCGATAATAGCCTGCCAAACCTAAGAGACCCCTGATCTCTGGTACCACGGTAGATCAACTCCACATCAACACGGCTTCTATCTGGTCAGGATCCATGCCACTCACTCGGATATCATCACACAACCCAAAATATTCACGGTAATCGATCAAAATTCATACTGGCTGAACTTCGCCAACAACTGGTCATCTCGCAAAGTCCGTAAAACTGCTCACAATTGCTTCAGGTGCTGGCCCACACTCCAGGAGTGAATCAGGATATTGCCAACGAACATGACCGCAACTCGTCCAGAAATCGTCTGAACACCCGGTCCATCAAGTTCGTAAAAACTACGGGGCATTGGTCAACCGATGGCGTGACCAAGAACTTCTGATGCCCGCACCGAGATCCAAAAACTGTCCAAACCACATCTGACTCATCAAACCTCAACTGATGGTATCCGGACCCAAAATCAATCCTCGACAAGACTGAAACTCTCGCGAGCTGATCAAACCAACCATCAATCCGAAGCGGAGGATACTCACTCTCCTCTGAAGCAAATCAGATTTCCGGTAGTCAATGCACCACCTCATCGAACCATCCAACATCCGTACTAACAATGTAAGAGCACACCACACAAATACGCGGGGTCGCCTGAAATCTCTTGAAACCTCCTCCCGCAATTCCTGGAGTCAAAACTGTAGTTCCATCAGCTCCGCTGGCTCCGAACGACAAGATGCCGGTAAAATGAGTCCAGCGCCCGGTACAAGCTCAATGGTGTAGTCAGTCTCCCGAATTGGAGGATTACCTGGTAACTCCTCCGGAACACACCTGGAAACTCGGGAACCACCTCAATATCACCAATGTCGGGCACAGCAACCGTAGTATCCACAACATGAGCTAAGCAACAACACAACCTGTTTCCATCATCCGCTCGACCATCACCACGAAAGAGTATCCCGGGGAAAATCTGGTCGTCGAAACACAACCTCCTTCTCGAGGCACTCAAACACAACCAAATGCGTCGTCAGTAAGTCCATACTCACAATCACACAAAAACCACGATGTCCAGCTATAACAGATCCGCGGCGAACACATAACCTCCAACAAGGATCTCGCAACCTCCGGATGGATACAATACTCTCCAACAGCTCGGAAGTGGAGATGCATGTACAATAGCCATGGATATCAAACAACAGTAACCTCGGAGAAAAGTCTGTCCTCAAACAAGGTCACGGC
The DNA here is from genome assembly GCA_946800695.1 of Geum urbanum. Classification (NCBI taxonomy): domain Eukaryota; kingdom Viridiplantae; phylum Streptophyta; class Magnoliopsida; order Rosales; family Rosaceae; genus Geum; species Geum urbanum. The sequence goes on along the minus strand of OX327013.1, from coordinate 26,018,073 downwards.
ACGAACTCCAACATGCCCAACTAGTCGCCAACGTCAATTGCGACTTGCTGAATAACTCATCTAAAGGCTACATTGGTCAAACTTCAGGAACAACATGAGGATCTCCTCGTGAACTCTGAGCTACCAAACCGCTAGAACAACTGGCTGAGGGCGCTTCCTCGCAACGTGACCCTCCTGGCCACCACAATAGCAGCTGAGAGTGCTCCACGAACACACGTCACCGCAACATCTACTGTGTGAAAAGATCACCAACGATTGCCCAAACTCATGCCACTGGAGCAAATCCGCGACTCTGTGATCTCCACCATCACCAAATGGATCCTCTGCTTGATCTGATGACCCTCAACATAATCGAAAAGGCCACAACCTGATGAAGTCACTGATCCTGAAGTGTCGGAACTCAACCTCATCAAAACCTCGACTAAGTCCACTTTCCTCAAACCATCACATCGGAAACCACGTACACCTTTCCTTCTCGACAGCCTCGCCACTGAGTGCAGCACACTAAGCTCCTCACGGTTATCTCGAGGCACATCAATCAGACTCTCTCTGATGCTCAAGTTCAAACTCATCTCGAACCTCGTGCATAGCTCCCTCTGAAGCCACATAACACGTGCAAACAGAAACAAACATGTGAACAGTGCATCTCTGCCTCAGGTGGGTAACCATTCCTCATTCGAACGCTGGGTAGCCTGATAAAACCATTACCGTATAAACAACACCCTGAATGTAGGCCATGGAGTCGCAACCGGAACTCACACAATATCAGCCCACCCAAATACAATAATCTGACCCAGGCAAACATCAACTGCCACAATTCTCTGCTCTGAGGCAACATGTAGACGCTCATAAACACACAACCAGGCAAACCGTTCCACACAAATCTCTGAACTCAGAATGCTCATCCAAACCCACAATTCTCTGGCAAATCGCGCGTCGATTGATCCCCAATAGGATCCACAACCGTACCGACACGGAAAGCACGTCAAGGAGGCATCCTAATGAATAAAACATCGTTCACAACAAGTGGAACGTAATCATGGAACTTCAAATATTTGAAAGTATACAACACCTGAAATATTGATGAGTATCCGCCGGCCGGTTGGGTCACCATTCCAGACATGCTGTACATTCTCAAATATCCTTAGTAAACACGACTACAGAAGTCTACAGAACCTATAACCTAATGCTCTGATACCAAGCTGAAAGGACCCAACCCCGATTTAGCTCCCTAAACCGGAATCAAACCCTTTCGAAAATACGAACCAACAAAAACCAACAAAATTTCGGCAGAGTTTCGTTACTAACGTGGAATTACCATTACCTGCACGCGGAAAATACACTTCATCCTATGCCACAAAAATCAAACCGTGGGCACCAATCCCATCCGGATTTCTCAATATATCAACAGTAAAGTAAAACAATAAATATATCAGTACTTTACTGAAATCCGATGTAAAATCATATAGTATATACAACAGAATACTCAGAGCGACCTCTAATGTATAATCATATAAGTATACCACAGTAGGTAGAACAATAAATCTACTGGAAGAAACAAGGTAGCTCGAGCTCTATGCCTCCGACCACGACGTGCGACACCAGAGTCCGAACTGCAAACTGGGCACGGAAACCGAAAAGCCCATGGGAAAGACATGAAAATCGTTAGAGTGAGTGGACGAAAATAAATGTCTTTCACCAATTGATATATATGTTTAAAATAACATATGCGAGTCTAGGTAAATAAAAATAACAAAGTACACGAGGTAAAATCATACTCCTCCAACGTACTGAGCATGCAAGTAAAAATCTCACGGGGTCACTCATCGACACACTCGTGCTAGTACAGTCCGAATCACGGGATCCCAGACCCACACGTGACTCTAGCCAGAAAGGCCTCAGGTCAGAGGTCTGCCTCCCCCCGGTAAAGGCCTCGGGTCAGGAGTCACAACCTCCCCCGGTACACATCCTCGGGGATCAGCTGGGATGCGAGTGTATCGATACAACAACATATATAAAGACTGTACTCTGTGTAAACCAAATCATAAACAGTTTGATGAAAATGCAATAAACAACATATAAATGCATATACGTAATGTATAACGATATAAGCGTAATCATCTAACACATGCTCGTATAAATCGTAATCTCGTACGCATGCTCAAGTTCGAAAATCATATAAAAAGACTCGCAATCATTTCCGTGAAAAGAAATTGTCCACTCACAGACTAACGTAACGCAGTTCGCGTTAACCCGTGATCCGGCGGAAAGTCCTTCGCCAAACGAACGATCACGAACCCCTGAATAATCACAAAGTTCATTTCTCAAAATCATAACTTGACAATTCAAAACAAATCACGAGAAACCACTGTTCTCGGAAATACGAAATCTGATTACGACAAACTGTCGAAAATCCGAAAATCACACCTCAATACCTCACTGTAAGTTCGGACGCTCAACTCGAAAAACGAACCTCCCCACTCAAAAATCACACCTCAATACCTCAAATCTGATTATGACATGCAACTTGTCGAAAACCCCAAAAAGTCAAACTTTGACCGTTGACCGCCGCCGCCGGCGGCGCCACCACCAAACTGAAATTTTCCCGGCGGAGCAACCCCTATTCCACTCAAAATCATCCACTGAGCAACTTTGTCAACTGCAACAAAGGCCAATTCACACTCTAACTAGTCCAATTTCGTGATAAACCGAATTGTTCCCAAAATTTCAAATCCAAAATTCTCCAAGCACAAATCGAATTAGAACTCCATACTTACATGGTTAGAATCATGGTGAGGAGAGCTTCAAATCCCACTACTTGATTAAGCTCAACATGGCCGGAATTAAACAACCCGAATTCCTCCAAAAACCATCAATTTTGGCCGGAAAATTATCTCTCCACAAGCGGCCTCGCCGTGAGAGGTGATCGGAATTGAGATCGGGAGACCGAGACGAAGAGAAACGGACCAAAACCAAGCTCAAAGGTGGCCGGAATGTCCCTCGCCGCCGGCGAGCCGTACGGCGTCGCGCCACCCCCTCTCCACTGCCTTTGACCGAGTCAACCAATTAATGACCAACAGTTGACTTACCTGATATGGAAACCCCACTATTTAAACATTCCCAAAAAGGAAACCTCCAAAAATACATTTCGGCCAACTTTAAACATCCGTAACTCTCGTGTCGTAACTCCGATTCCAATAATTCTCGCGGCAACAAACTCGACTCGACATATTCTTCAATTATCGCCCGAAGTCAAACACATCGACAAACCCGATAAAAAGTCAACTGTTCAACCCAAACACAAGCTTATCCGATTAAATAATCCACGATCGTAAATATTCGTAACTAAATCCTCGCAACTCGGAATAATCCTCTGAAAGTTCCCACGAGCTCGAAATTAAATGCTCAACAACTTCCATGAAGAAGCCAAAATCAGATTCTCGTCCGGTAATTTAGTCGTTAAGAAATCCGACATATAAAACCGATTATATCAAAACTTCAAATATTCATAACTTATTCTTCGGTCGTCCAAATAACGATCCGGAACCGCCCACGAACTCGAAATCACACGTACAATGACTTTTGAGAAGAGACCCAGCTCCAATTCTCGACCAATAATTTAGTCGTTAACAAATCTGGCGATTCAAATAACTGTCGGAAATCTGCGACTACGCGATAACCTCATGAACTAAACTGATTTCACTGCTGATTCTGTTCTGGGTCGTCACAATTTTAATTATGGTTATCATTGAGGGACGCCTTAATGCTAAAACTAATTCCTCAAAATATAGAGATCTCTACAAACTACACTAGTGTACATGAAATTATGGAATTTTGAGACTTATCGAACATATCTACATTGAAACTCCCGAACATAGTAGCAATTGGCCTACATGGAAAGAAGCAATCCAGATTGAATTATGTTCACTAACAAAGAGAAAGGTCTTTGGGTTGGTGATGCCGACACACCCAAGTGTAAAGCTTTTCAAAATGGGTCTTTTTTAGAAAGAAGGATGAGAATGAAGAGATTATACTCGCCTCATGGCGCAAGGCTTCTCACAACGCTCTAGAATTGACTATGATGAGATAAATTCTCCTATAATAGACGTCATAACGTTCCGCTACCTTGTCAATTTGGTAGTTTCCGAAAAACTTGACATGCAGCTCATGGATGTGGTTATTGCATATCTTTATGGAGATCTAGATTCAAAGATATACATAAGAGTCCCTGATGGATTCGAAATACCCAAGTCAAGTAGCTCTAAACCACGGAGCGCATTCTCTATAAGATTGAGAAGGTCACTGTATGGATTGAAGCAATCAGGGCGTATGTGGAATACTAGTCTATGTCGATGACATGAATCTCATCGGAACTCTTGATGAGTTAAATGATACTGCGAAGTACTTGAAATCCGAGTTTGAGATGAAGGACCTTGGGAAGACACGGTTTTGTCTAGGCCTTGAACTAGAACACCGTAGTAGTGGAATACTAGTCCACCAGGCAGCTTATATCCGCAAGATGTTGAGAAGGTTCAACATGGACAAAAGTACATCTTGTTAGCACCCCCATGGTAGTCCATAGCCTAGATCCAGAGAAGGATCTGTTCCATCTGAGGGATGAGGACGAGGAACTCTTAGGGGCTGAAGTGCCTTACCTAAGTGCAGTAGGTGCATTACTGTACTTAGCTCAATGCACAAGACCAGACATCTCATTTGCTGTGAACTTGTTAGCTAGATTTAGCTCAGCACCCACACAACGTCATTGGACAGCCATTAAGAATATCTTCAGGTACTTGAAGGGTACAATAGATATGAGCTTGTTTTATCCCTACAGAGAGGCAAGACGGAAAGCCACCATCACAAAGGGACGTGCCATTGAAGATGGTGACGCCATTCCATTTACCCTATATACCAACAATCCTTTGAGATGTGTTGACGAGTTTTGCTGATGCTGGATTTCTCTCTAATTCACATAAAGGTCGTTTTCAGACAGGATATGTCTTTACTATGGGAAACATCGCGATATCTTGGAGTTCTACAAAGTAAACCCTAGTCTCTACATCCACGAATCATTCTGAGATTATTACTCTTCATGAGGCAATTAAGGAGTGTATATGGCTGAAGTCCATCATTACACGTATTGTGAGACTTGTGGATTGGAATCCACTACTGATGAACCTACATGCATTTATGAGGATAATGTTTCTTGCATCAAGATGATGAAGCTAGATTACATGTAGGGCGACAACACCAAATATATATCGCATAAGTTATTCTATAGTCAGCAAACAATAACAATTCCTCAAGGTTATGGTTGACCAAGTTTGATTTAAGGATAATGTTATAGACTTTCTAAGTCATTGGCCAAATTCCACATTTGAGAAGCATGTGTAGAGCATATGGTTGCTCAGCTTACTTAAGCTACCCTTGATGTTGATATCAGGGGGAGATGCAGACTTCAAGGGGAGTCTGGCATATATATGAGCGTTTTTGGATGTAAAGGACACATTGTACTCTTTTTCCTTGACTAAGGTTGTTTTTATCCCACTGGGTTTTTATTACTTAGCAAGGTTTTAATGAGCCAACATAGTTATGTGTCATATCATCGTCTACGACAATCTGCACTCTTTTTACTTGGCGAGACCGATTTTTTATCCTACAAAGGTTTTGGCTCGACAAGATTTTTGATGAGGCATCAATGAAGCAAATGAAGAAGCGTCACCACCATACACCGACACAAGGGGGAGTGTTGTAGGATATTTGATGTTCCTAGCTATGGTAGAGATCACAGGATATAGCAGTGTATCTTATCCAGAGATGTAATATGATTACTTTGCTGTTTGTACCTCTTGTACTCTCCTATATATAGGAGTTGCTTCTTCATTAATAAAGTTACACAATTCATTGCTTCATATTATTCTCTCTACAATCACAATTCCTAAAACACACACACACACACACACACACACACACACACACACACACACACACACACACACACACACACACACACACACACACACACACACACACACACACACACACACACACACACACACACACACACACACACCTGAAATGAAACCATAGAAGAATAAGTAACAAGAAATTCACAATCAATCTTGATCGAATCTTGATGATGATCAAGTCAATCAATTAAGCCTAAGAATTATCAAAAACAGCAGAAGTAATTATTAATGTAATGACCTATGATTGGTCTGTCATTTCATTCATTGTCACCAATGTTGGTATGACAGCTGTTTAGTTCTGATAATTCTATACAGCTTATTAACTTTGCTGTATAAAAACCTTGTAGCTCATTATCCTTGTAATGATCAAGTCAGCATCAATACAACCTCATCCTCTATTTCCAGAACTCTCTATTTTCTCTAACATGGCATCAGCAACTCAAGTTCACCACTGATCTTGGAGCTTCTGCTCAACTCAATTCAACGGCCAATGCTGTCAATCCTCCTCACGGTCTTCACTGTGGTGCAAATAAGCCTCTCTTCAATTTCAACTCAAACTTTTCTTAGTAACAATTCAATTTTGCGTAGTACTTTGTTAAGGACATGTTGTGTTCTTCAATTTGTCTCCTACTGTGACCGCAGTTGAGGTTTTGTGTTCTAGTGCTAGATCTGAAGTCAATTTTTAGAAACTTAACTTGTTAAACGTAGATCTGAGATTTTGTTCAAGCAAAACCCTAAGTGCATCTGCTTCACTTTAATGGCATCATCTAGTACAACTCACACTACAGTTTACTGGCGTACCATTCTGTTGGACTCCACAAACTATCCGTCATGGCTATTTCGCATTGATTAATTTTTGTATGGTCAAAAGATACATGGTTATGTTGATGGTTCTATTCCATGTCCACCTGAGACTATACTAAGTTCTTATTGTGTGTCTGTGCCTAATCTTGCATTTGATAATTGGAGAACTGTTGATCGATCTATTGTGAGTATGATTACATAAACACTTAGTCACTTTGCCATAAAATGTGTGCTTGGTTGTAAAACATCTAGAGAGGTCTTTACCAAGCTTCGATTGAAGTTTGCTACTCCTGACAAGAGGAACATTCTTCAGCTGAAAACTAATTTTCAGGAGCTAAAGATGGGGAATGAGTTAATTGAGAATTTTTTAGAGCGTGTCAAGGATGCTAGAGACTCTTTGGAAACTATTGGGGTGACAATGGATGATGAAGATGTGGTGGTGACTATTTTTGGTGGTTTACCTACTTCATATACCTTTTTCAAGAGTCAGATTAGAACTAACTATGTTACTGCATCCATTGATGAGCTGAAGTCTTTCTTACAAGCTGCTGAGGCGGATTTGGCTGAGGCTACTGACACTCAAGTGTCTCCTTTAATAGCTATGGTGGCCTCCTCCACAGATACTCCTCTTGTCACTCCAACTATATCCTGGTTTTAGTACAGTACCTTGTTCTTCTATAGTGACTGTTGCTGAGTGTTCAAATGGTGACAACAGGTCTGTCTAAAATATGGTTGAGGATGCCATTACAGGATATTTTGCTAATCATGGTGGCTATTTTTGTAATAACAATGGTGATAATAGGAACAATGGTGGCAACAAGAGATAAAATACAAGTCAATCAACAGGTAGAGGCAATCAACAGTCCAACTTAAGCACTGAAAATGGGAGTTTTCAAAACAACTCGGGCAATGGTAATGGAAACTTTCAGTACAATAATGGAGGCAACAACTATGGGAGCAATAATAGCTCTGGAGACATGACTCTAGAATGTGCTCCAAACAACATTTGTCAACAGTATGGCAAGCATGGACATATTGCTAAGACTTGCAAAATTCTGACTCAGTCTAACTACAATGGGAAATTTCATGGACCAATGAGTACTTACTGTGGTTTACAGAATCACATTGTTGAGCACTGCAATTTTCTCAATGGGTTTCATAACTCACAGAATAGTCAAGGGTTTCCTAACAGCTCAAGTTCACACAATAATACCTCCAACAATTACATCACTTCAGCGGATCTTATTGCACAAGTTGGCAAAGTTGTATAACAAGCTATGGCAGCCATTTTCACATCATCTACCAGTAATGTGTCCCCTCCATCAGCAATACTTACAACTCATGACAATGTCACCACCTCTCAATATTGGCTTGCAGACTCTGGAGCAACAAATCACGTGACAAGTGAAGTCCAATTGCTGAACAATCTTGCACCCTACAAAGCAAATGATTCTGTGCAAGTTGGTAATGGTGCTCAGCTTCATATCACTCATACTGGAAAAGCAATCCTTGGTTCACTTAAGCTGGATAATGTTCTCTTAATTCCTGAGTTAGCTGCACATTTATTGTTTGTTTATCAATTGTGTAAACAAAACAAGTGTAGAGTCTGGTTTGATGAATTTATGTGTTGTGTGCAAGACAAGGAGATGGGAGCAATTTTGTATCAAGGACTATGTAAACAAAGGCAGTATCCTATTCCTTTTGATCTTCCTCAACATAGCAACACTCATACTGTACTCATAAGCAAAAACTCAAGGTTCTGCAACTTCTCTTAATACTTCAACTGCTAGTACTTCAACTACTGGTTCCAGACTTACACAGACAACATTTCTTGGCAAATGTGTTCAACACTCTTTGTGGCACAAACGTTTGGGACATGCTTCAAATATTTTGGTCAACAACATGCTAATGAAATGTGATATAGTTAGTTCTCCTACCTCAAAATCTGTAGTCTGTGAACCTTGTCTGTTAGGAAAATTTCCCAAGCTTCCTTTTAAATCATCTAGTACTAAGCGTAGTGCTCCCTTTGAGCTTATTCATTCTAATGTGTGGGGGCCATCACCTCATGTGTCTATAGATGGATACAGATATTTTGTACTCTTTATAAATGATTGTGTACCAGATATACTTGGATTTTTCCAATGTAAAATAAATTTGAAGTATTTTCATAATTTCATGCTCTTTATGCATTTATTCAAACACAATTTTCAATGTCTATCAAGTGTTTAAGATTAGATGGGGGTGGAGAGTATATGAGTAATCAATTTAAGGCTTTTTTGACTGAGAAAGGAGTCATTCATCAAGTGTCTTGCCCATATACTCCTGAGAAGAATGGTATCTTAGAAAGGAAGAACAGACATCTAAGAGAGACAGTTGTGACTCTAATGCAAACTGCATCTATGCTAGTCAGATTTTGGTACCATATGTGCTTATTCGATCTATTTGATTAATAGAATGCCTACAACTGTACTGGATATGCATTCTCCTTTTGAGAAATTATACAAAAAGATTCCAAATATTGGACTTATCAGAGTCTTTGGTTGTGTATGTTATCCCCTTATGACACCATATAGGACTCCCAAGCTCCAAACTGAGACTACACAGTGCATCTTTATTAGATTTGCAGCTGGTTACAAAATGGTATATTTGCTATAAGCCTAAGTCTAGGTTGTCATATCTAGGCATGTGTTTCTAGATGAGCAGATTTTTCCTTATGAAGATAGGAAACATGTTCCTATATCAACTCAGTCTACTGTATCTGCTGGAGTGATGACTTCTAAGCAATTAGAACCTTTTATACTGCAATCTACACAGTCCAATGCTTCAGCTCCTCTCCTTGTCCCATCTCAAACTTCATCACACAACACTCATCAACCAGGTCACACTTTAAATCCCATCATTGCTCCTACGGTATCTGCTATATTTGATACCACAGGTACATCTACACCTAATTGTGAACAATCCATCCCTGGTGGGGAATCATCAATTTCAATGTCTTCTGCCCCATCATCTTCTCTGTGGGAGTCTTGTCCTATCACAGCTCCATTGTTAACTCCATCCATGACTATGTGTGATCCTGAGGCATACACAAAGATTGATTTCAATGAAGAAGAAGGTTCCTTAAATGTTTCTCCTCATGATGGTTCTGGTATTTCAATTAATCTTGAGTGTGCTCCATCTAGACCAGTAGCTGAAGTGTCAGATTCCAATATCTTACATCCAGTTGCTGGATTAACTAATGCTGATTTCAATGAGCACTCCATGTTGACAAGAAGTAAAAGAGGAATTTTTCAACCTAAGTGTTTCATGTCAATTATAAATACTTCAGAATCTGATATATCCAACTTGGAGCCCTCAATCTACAAGCTTGCTTTATCTAGTCCAGTTTGGAGAGAAGTTATGCAAGAGGAATATGATGCTTTGATTCAACAGAAGACATAGACAGTGGTTCCTTTACCTTATGGGAAAAACTTGGTTTCTTGTAAGTGGATCTTTAAGATCAAGAAAAATGTTGATTGATCAATTGCAAGACACAAAGCTAGACTGGTTGTAAGGGCTTTTACTCAAGAATATGGGGTTGATTATGATGAAACATTCTCCCCAGTAGTTAGACATACAACTGTTAGACTCATATTAGCTATGGCTGCTCATTATGGATGGAAACTGTACCAACTTGATATAAAAAATGTCTTTCTTCATGGTGTGCTAACAGAAGAAGTCTATATGCAGCAACCATGTGGCTTTGCGCATGAATTTTACAAAACTCATGTCTGTAAGCTACAAAAGTCGCTCTATGGACTTAAACAAGCTCCAAAAGCCTAGAATGAAAGGTTCACTGCTTTTCTACCTCAATTTGGTCTTCACAACTCAGTCTTATCCTTCTTTATTCACAAAGACCACTTCTACTTCAAGAGTGATCTACTACTGTATGTAGATGATAATATTATCACTGGTGATTGTGAGATTCTTACTGCTGACATCAAAACATCGTTACAGAGTGAGTTTGATATGAAAGATCTTGGCTTATTTCATTATTTCCTTGGTTTGGAAATTGTGTATCACAGTTCTGGTGCCATCTATATCTCTCAGAAAAAATATGTAGCTGATCTTGTTCATAAAGCAGGTCTGGACAAGTGTCATTCAAAAATAACTCCAAGTCAATCTGGACTTAAGCTCCTAAAAGATGATGGAAAATTAATTGCTGATCATGAGCATTGTAGGGTGCTTGCAATATCTTACCTTCACAAGACCATACATCACTTATAGAGTAAACACTGTATGTCAATTTCTACATTGTCATACTGATGTTCATTTCACAGCTGCTAAGAGAATTCTTCGTTATGTCAAAGGCACCTTACATCATGGAATTTATTTTCAGAAGGGCACATCTCCACTAGTTCTTAATCCTTCTGTGATGGTGATCCTAATGATAGAAAATCTATTACTGGTTTTGTTATTCTACTTAATCACTCTCCTATAAGTTGGTGCTCGGAGAAACAGAATGCAGTATCCAGATCTTCAACTGAAGCCAAGTATATGAGCATGTCAGATACTATTTCAGAGATTATGTGGCTCTCTCATCTATTTGATGATCTACATATTACATTACTAGATATTCTAACTCTTCACTGTGACAACATCTCTGCACTTGCCTTGGCAACTAATCCTTTGTTTCATACCAAATTGAAGCACATTGAAGTTAACGTCCATTTCATTAAGAATCAAGTCAAGGCAAGAACACTAAAGCTTCAATTTGTATCTACACATGAGCAGCTTACAGACTTGTTTACAAAGGAATTGTGCTCTCAACAGTGCTATCTAAAGGATAACTTGATGTTTTCTACTTCCCATCAAGTTGAGGATGGGTATTGATGTAATGATCTATGATTGATCTATCATTTCATTCATTGTCACCATTGTTCGTACGACAGCTGTTTAGTTCTGATAGTTCTATACAGCTCATTAACTTTGCTGTATAAAAACCTTGTAGCTCAGTATCCTTGTAATGATCAAGTCAGCATCAATACAACCTCATCCTCTATTTCCAGAACTCTCTATTTTCTCTAACAATAATGGCGTTAGCGAACTCCTGAAAATTGATCCTCCCATTGCCGTCGGTATCGGCCTCCTTGATCATCCCCGTTAGCTCGTCCCCCGTGAGTGCACGCCCTAACTTGGCCATGGAGTGAGCCAACTCGGCTGCGGTGATGAACCCGTTGCCGTCCCTGTCGAACATCCGAAACAGCTGTCTCAGTTAGTCCTCAGTTGTAGGGCGACTTGGCCGAGAGCAGCTTCGACGCCTCGAGTGCCACGAACTCGGAGAACTCCACCAGTCCATTGCAGTCGGTGTCCGCCTTTTGGATCAACGAGTCCAACTGCTCCGGCCCCTGCTTCAGCCCAAGTGAGCGTAACAACAACCCCAGCTCCAGCTGCGTCAGGCTTCCGTCGTTGTTCCGGTCAAAAGACCGGAATATCTCCCGGAGATCGGCGATTTGGTCGTCGTCTAGCTTCACTGGCTGCTTATTAATGTTGCTCATCGATCACCAAACAGTATACAATCTATACCTCCAACGTACGAATCAAATCCTAATTAACTAAGCCCACAGCTGCCTACTCCACAATTTCGGAATACAAATGGGACTCGGATTTACGCGTGTCGTCGATCATAGATTTCATGCACTGCTTCTAGATCGATCATGGGTTTGGATCAGAAATGAAGAAAATGATCTGTTCTTGGTGGTGGAATCGATCAAAATCTCTGTTTGTGTTTCTTACTGGTGTGATCCTTGGCTAGATGGTATACGTGTGCTTGAATCCATCTTTTGAGGCACTACTACTTCCTAGCTTGAATTGACCCAAATAGCGGATCCGATATATGAATTGAACAGAAACTTGGTTCTTATACTTTGTTTAATTATATATTTTTCGCTCAATGATTACATTTTTTTCTATTTCTTAAAATTGAAACTTCGACCGTGATGGAGACCTCGATTGATTGCTATCTTTGTAAATGTTTCATTTAATTTTGGTGGCGAATAAAGAGCGGTGAATTACGTGATAATTGGCGCTAACACGTCTTTGCTTTTTTTTTTCAGTCAACTGGTTTTTTAACAAAATTATGGGACTCGACATGTCATAGCCAATGGGGGTTGCAAATTATTTGGGGATCGAATAGGAAATAGTGGATACATTCTCTGCTGAGAGACCAGGTTTGTGATTCGTTTCCCAATATAGAGGTCCATCACACACATATATCGCATGATTTTAGAGCCGGTGTTTTCCTAAATTTTATTATGTAATTTTGCTGTTATTGTTGTAAAATAAAAAAATTGTTTATTTTTATTCAAATTTAAGTAATTATTTCAACGATCATATTTTTATAAATTTGAGAACAAATCGTTATTATTGTTTTAATTTTCATTCGATTTTCCCTAAATAATATTAAAATGGCTGTAAATTTGTTCAAAATATTGTAATTTCTAATTCAATAAGTTATAACTTTGTTTAACTAGTTGTAAGAAAATGCCTATGGTGGAGCCTCTCTACCATAGCCTTACTCATATATATATATATATATGAGAAATTCTAGGGTGGAGTGCATCTACCTAAACTTAATTTTATAATGTTATTGTTATTGTTATAAAATGAGACTATTTTTGTGTAATTTTGTTCATTTTTTTATAAATACACAAATAAGTACATTTTTACGAATTTGAGAACAAATCGTTATTATTGTTTTAATTTTCATTCGATTTTCCCTAAATAATATTAAAATGGCTATAAATTTGTTCAAAATATTGTAATTTCTAATTCAATAAGTTATAACTTTGTTTAACTAGTTGTAAGAAAATGTCTATGGTGGAGCCTCTCTACCATAGCCTTACTCATATATATATATATATATATATATGAGAAATTCTAGGGTGGAGTGCATCTATCTACCTAAACTTAATTTTATAATTTTATTGTTATTGTTATAAAATGAGACTATTTTTGTGTAATTTTGTTCATTTTTTATAAATACACAAATAAGCACAGTTTTACGAATTTGAGAACAAATCGTTATTATTGTTTTAATTTTCATTCGATTTTCCCTAAATAATATTAAAATGGCTGTAAATTTGTTCAAAATATTGTAATTTCTAATTCAATAAGTTATAACTTTGTTTAACTAGTTGTAAGAAAATGTCTATGGTGGAGCCTCTCTACCATAGCCTTACTCATATATATATATATATATATATATATATATATATATATATGTGTGTGTGAGAAATTCTAGGGTGGAGTGCATCTACCTAAACTTAATTTTATAATTTTGTTGTTATTTTTATAAAATGAGACTATTTTTGTGTAATTTTGTTCATTTTTTATAAATACACAAATAAGCACATTTTTACGAAGTTGAGAACAAATCGTAGTCAATGGTAATTTAGTTCAATAGTTTGTAAATGATACAAAAAGTGGTCGTAATTTTGTTCTAAATGTAGTAAATTCTTGGTCAAAAAGTAATAATTTTGTTTAACTAATTGTAAATACTATGTTTAGGTAGATTTTCTCTATTATATATATATACACACACACACAGCAAGCTTCCACTCGGGTATACCTGAGTGGAAGTATTTTCAAGTATTTGACCTTACATCAACTTTTTGATCATACTTTACCATCTCCACTATTTAGATTTTAGGTCCTAATGTGTAGATCAAGTTTGTAAATTTTCAGCCAAAATGGTGATCATTAAGGTATTCAAAACTGCAATTAAAGTTCACAAATAAGAACGGTTCAGGTTTGACAGATTTGGTCCGTCCATTGATTTAAACTAGTTCGATACCTTAATGATCACCATTTTAATTGAAAATTTATAGGAATGATCTACTCATATAAACCTAGTAGTTGGATGGTGGAGATGGTAAAATATGATCAAAAAGTTAACGTAATGTCAAAAACTTGAAAATGCTTCCACTCAGGTATACCTGAGTGGAGGCTTCTTGTATATATATAAGTCCTATTCTCCTCAAGTATCCTTTTTTTTGTCCAGTTTCAGGTATATGATATTATATAAACTTTTAGATCATATTTTGACATCTTCATAGTTCATATTTTAGTTTCTAATGTGTATATCACTTTAAAAAAAATTCAGCCAAATTGATTATCGTTAAGGCATTCAAAACTGCTATTAAAATTTATAAGTATGAACGATTCAGGTTTGACAGATTTGATCCGTCCATTGATTTAATTTAGTTCGATATCTTAACAATCACCATTTTTAACTGAAAATTTACAAGAATGATCTACTTATATAGTTCGAATAATTAGGCGGTGGA
The DNA here is from genome assembly GCA_946800695.1 of Geum urbanum. Lineage (NCBI taxonomy): Eukaryota > Viridiplantae > Streptophyta > Magnoliopsida > Rosales > Rosaceae > Geum > Geum urbanum. Next base: position 26,002,973 of record OX327013.1, on the reverse strand, counting down.
GATGTTAAAATGTAATTGAAAAGTTAATATAATGCTCTATACTTGAAAATGAACAGAAAAATGATACCCGAATAAAAGGACCTTATATATTCTACATAATTCAAGTTTAGCAAGCTGCCATATATGCCAACAGCTGCTGGGAAATCAGTGACAAAATAATGGACATGGAAGCGCAGAAGTTTTTATGGGAAGGAGCGATTCTACTCCAGATTCATCTCCATGAATCTGAAGTCACCGCTCTTCCGTCTCCCCCACCCGCCCTGATCATAGCTCCTTGAATAGGATACCTACCGTTGTTGGCCTCGCATTTGAAGCCTTACTTCAGCAGTACTGCACTGCCTCTAGGTGTAGTGTAGACAGTATTTGGTTCGACTACAAAGGCTTGCCATTGAAATGGTATATACCAATAGGTGTTCTGTTTGATCTATTATGCACTGAAGTAGAAAGACCTTGGAATTTAAAGGTGCATTTTAGGGGATATCCAGCAGGGAACATATTGATTCCTTGTATGTGAAGGTGAAGATAACGTAAAGTGTGTTAGAAATGGACTCTACATTGATGCATTCAATCGAAACATTACAAGGAACAAACAAACTGAAACTCTAATACAGTATGGCTAAGGCAGTTGTCTCCTAGCCAATGTAGGAAGCTCATAACAGTTGCATCTGCAGCAACATTCAGTCTAGGTGAAAGGCTTACACTGACTACAGCATTACAGTTTATATCCAACTCTATAACTCCTTATGGGATGGGTTATACAGAGTTTGAGATCAATATATATACAGGAGTAAAGCCCCTATGTTCAATACGTTCTGCAGAAGGTTCAGCCCCATTCTGAAGCTAAAGTATTGAGGCATAGGTCTTTTCTCAGCACAAAACACCAGCTTCAAGATGTCGAAGATTTTCTCTAGCTATGGAGCTGATGGTGGTATGTTCTCAGCATCTGGTTTACATTTCTGGTTACCTATATGAGCTGATATATATTAGTACTAGTGTTCATGTTTTTGTGGAATGATCTGCTTAATGTATTACTGTCCTTAACAAATGGTATCAGAGCTTAGGATTTTCACAAATCATGAATTGTTTTTGTTTACAAAATCATTGAACATGTTCTGATAAATTACTAAAGATTAAAACAGATTAAGAAATAAAGCTTATTCAAGTAGTACTTGCATCTGTTTAATTATTATGTTGATGCTGTGCTTTTTGCTGAGGCAAAGGTACGTTTTCTGAGATTGACTCATAAAGTTGCAAATTTATATTTTCCGCATTCAGTTTCTGGGTCAAGGTATATGAATTTGAAACTATTATGAAGTATGCCTGATTGCCTGATTGTATTTGTATGCTGTCTTAAAATTGAAATCCTTCAGATATCTTCTAATCAATCTTCAGCATGTATATTGGGTTAGTATCTGAATAATTTTGCACAAAGCAAATGTTCCTTGTCTGATTCAATATGAAACATGATATACAGATATCAATCTTGTGTAGTGTTTTCAAATTCTCACTCATTTTGTCTTCCAAAGAAGTGTTGGAGTGTGAGCTTTTAAACATCACAGTAGTACATGTAAAAACCAGAAGTTTATATGGATTCCTTGAATATTTTCTTGTCCAAAGACATAAAAATTTTCCTTGAATAACTAACTTCTACGATTGCAGTGTACTAATACAGAATAGAACTTTTTAAAATTTTACGTCCAAAGATGTTATTTTAAAAGTTCATTATGTATGGGGAAAGTTTACAGTCTGTTATGATCAAATTACATGCTATATGTTTCTGTTGTTCAAAATACAGTTTAACAGTATGAAACAAATGCTTGATAAAACACTTACACATTTTTATTCTTCCTTTAGGACTTGAAATTGCAACCTTAGGGCAGGTAGAACTGCTTAATGGGAATAACTATAGGAAATGGAGGAACCAAGTGAAATTTTATCTTTCTATGCATCAAGGGATGGACTACTGTCTTGTAGAAGAGAAACCTGGGGGTCTAAATGATGACAGCAGTGAGGATGATAAGTGGCATTTCAGAGAGTGGACTAGAACTAACAGGTTGGCCAAAAATGTGATTAGAAATACCATGTCAGACATTGTGAGGGGATCAATAGAGAAACCTGAGGATGCAATCGATTTTTTGGATGCAATAGGTGAAAAATTTGTGGCAAGTGAGAAAGCTGAGGCAGCTAGACTCAGTAAGAAATTCTATGAGCTTAAGTATGATGGCAGCAAGAATGTGAGAAAGCATATTATCCATCTTATTGAACTCAATGCAAAACTCAGGGATTTGCGTATGGGGGTTTCAGATGCACAGATTGTGCATATGGCTTTAGACTCACTACCTCAGACCTTCAGTCACCTCAGAACTACATATAATGCCTCAGAAACCAAGTGGGATCTGAATAAGCTCATCTCAGTGTGTGTAGATGAAGAAGATAACATAAAGAAGGAGGCTATGCCTACCACTACAGTGAACCTAGTTGAAAATCCAAAGGGAAAAAGGAACAAATTTAAGCCTAAGAAGACTACTCAGTTTAAGACATCTGGAAAGACTGCAGAATCAACCAAAACTGAGAAATCCTTTAAGTACAAGTGCTACTTCTGTAAGAAGGTGGGGCACATGAAGAAGGACTGTAGTGGCTTCAAGGCTTGGATGATCAAAAAGGGTGAGTTGTTTTCTAAATCAATTTTCTCTTTAGAAGTAAATTTTGTTAACACTGATATGAACACCTATTGGTTAGATTCAGGATCTCCTATTCACATAACTACATCTCTACAGGGTTTAACAAGGAGGAGGGCTCCAAGGACAAATGAAGTTAATGTCTGTGTTGGAAATGGCTCAAGGGTAGCAGTAAAATCGATAGGAACTCTGAAGTTAGATTTTGGTTTAGGAAATTTTATTTTCTTGGACAATGTTTTTTATATTCCTTCTCTCAAAAGGAACTTAATTTCAGTAGGTCTTTTGGTTAAACTTGGATGTAGACTTGTTATTGATTTCAGTGGAATAAAAATTTTTCAGAGTTCAAAATACATTGGCTGTGGTTCTCTTACAAATGATTATTTGAGATTGGAATGCAGCTCATTACAAACTGATATAAACCTGATAGAGAACTATATAGATTCAGACAATACCAACACCATTGTTGGTGTGAAAAGAACACTCTACAATAACAAATCAGCAAGTCTTTGGCATCAAAGACTTGGACACATCTCTACAGAAAGACTTAAAACATTGCAGAAAAATAAAATAATACCTGAACTGAACTACAGTGATTTAAAGGATTGTGTGGAATGCATTAAAGGAAAACTGACAAAGTTTAGGATACTAAAAGCATTAAGAAGTCAGAACCTGTTGGAACTTATACATTCAGACATTTGTGGATCATTTAAGCAAAAAACACTGTGTGGAAATACCTATTTCATCACCTTCATAGATGATTATTCAAGATACTGCTACATATACTTACTTTCAGAAAAATCTCAAGCATTGCAAGCTTTTAAAATTTTTAAAACTGAAGTTGAATTGCAGTTAGAAAGGAGAATTAAAGTAGTAAGATCAGATAGAGGAGGGGAGTTCTATGGAAAACATACTGATGCAGGCCAACAGAAGGGACCTTTTGCATTATTTTTGCAAGAGAATGGCATTAAGGCACAGTACACCACTCCCTACAACCCATCTCAAAATGGTGTAGCAGAAAGAAAGAATAGAACCCTAATGAGCATGGTTAGGTGCATGATGTGTAGTTCAGGTCTGCCTATTTTTCTGTGGGGAGAAGCACTTAAAAATGCTAACTACATCTATAACAGATCACCTACAAAATCAGTAGAAAAAACACCATTTGAAATATGGTGTGGCAGACAGCCTAGCTTGCACCATTTCCATGTATGGGGATGTAAAGCTGAGGCCAGAATACCACAGCTCAATTCACAAAAACTATGCTCCAGAACCACAAGTTGTTACTTCATTGGATATTGTGAAAAATCAAAAGGATTCAGATTTTACTCACCAAATCATTCCTCCAGAACACTTGAAACAAATCGAGCCAAGTTTTTGGATGAAGAAGTAAGTAATACGAGTTCAAAAGATTTATCTTTAGAACTTGAAGAAATTACTGAAACTGAAGCACTTGTAAACATTTTTCCTTTTGACACAGATCATGACATTCATAAAACAGCAGCAGTACAGAATCAAAACTTAGGAAATAACATGGTTCCAGAAATAGATGAACTTTTGGTAAACCCTGAGCAAAATGAAAATATTGAAAACCAACAAATTCCAGAACAAATTGCAGAAATCCCTCAACCTAGAAGATCAACTAGACAAAGAAAACCTGTATATGGAGATGATAGTGATTTTATGGTATATCTGCAAGAGATTGACATACTTGCAGATGATAATGATCCATTAAGCCACAAACAAGCCTTAGAAAGCAGTGATTCAAATGAATGGAATATAGCTATGGAAGCTGAAATGAAATCTATGAAACAAAATTCTGTATGGGAACTTGTAAAACCAGATCCAAATCATAAAGCAATAGGCTGTAAGTGGGTTTACAAGACAAAAAGAGATGCAAATGGCAACATAGAAAGACATAAAGCTAGACTGGTAGCTAAAGGATTTACACAGTAAGAGGGTATTGATTATAATGAGACATTCTCTCCAGTATCTACAAAAGACTCCTTCAGAATGATAATGGCCTTAGTAGCACATTATGATATGGAATTACATCAAATGGATGTAAAAACAGCTTTTTTAAATGGAGATTTAGATGAGGTTATTTATATGAAACAACCTGAAGGCTTTGTAAAATCAGGTAAAGAAAATCATGTATGCAGACTACGAAAATCAATTTATGGACTCAAACAGGCTTCTAGGCAATGGTACAAAAAGTTTGATTCAGTTGTATCATCTTTTGGTTTTACAGAAAACATCGTAGATGAATGTGTATACATGAAGATAGTGAGAAATGAGTTCATTTTCTTGATACTGTATGTAGATGACATATTACTAGCTAGCAGCAGCATAAAATTACTTACAGACACCAAATCCTTTCTATCTAACAACTTTGACATGAAGGATTTAGGAGAAGCTTCATATGTTTTAGGAATTGAAATAAAGAGGGACAGATCACAAAGACTACTGGGGTTATCTCAACAGAACTATCTACTAAAAGTTCTGAAAAGATTTAACATGGAAACATGTTCTGAAGGAGATGCACCTATGACCAAAGGTGATACACTGTCCAAAATTTCTAAAAATGGGGGGAAGATGTCTCCAATGGAGAGTAAGCCTTATGCTAGATTGATAGGAAGTCTGATGTATGCACAGGTCTGTACAAGACCTGACTTAGCATTTTCAGTGGGAATTTTGTCCAGGTTTCAGTCCAATCCAACTCAAGAACATTGGAGAGCTGGAAAAAAGATTCTTAGGTACTTACAGAAGACCAAATCTCACATTTTAGTGTACAGACAAGTCAAAAAGTTAGAATTAATAGGCTATACAGACTCTGATTTTGCTGAAAATTATCCCAACTCTAAAAAATCAACTTCAGGATATGTATTCATGCTTGCAGGAGGTGCTGTAGCATGGAAAACCATGAAACAAGGAATAATCTCCACCTCTACTATGCAGGCTGAATTCATTGCAGTATATGAAGGTGTCTGCCAAAGTATTTGGATGAAGAATTTTTTTATCCAAACTGAAGTTCTGAGCTCAATTGTTTCAGGAGCTTTAAAAATATTTTGTGACAATGAGGCTGCAGTATTTTTCAGCAAGAACAGTAAAAGGTCTAATAATTCTAAACACATTGATCTTAAGTACGTACTATAGTGTGAGACAGAATGTCAAACGTGGAGAAATTGAAATTTTGAATGTTGGCATTGATGATCAGCTTGCTGATCCATTCACCAAGGCTTTATCTGTATCTTGTTTTCACAAACACATCAGGAATTTGGGACTACTGCCATATTTAGAAGCTTGAGCTCAGTGGGAGCAGCTAAAGGATTTTTATTATTCCTTTTGTAATAGAGATTGAGACATTGTAGTTAAATTTTCAATTAAAGGATATTTTCAGGTTACTGTACAATGTTTATTTTTGTTTTTGATTAATAACATTTCAAGTTTACAGTGATCATAATGTAACAGTTTGAAACACAACATTTTGTGACTTGCTGCTTGTAGTTTTTTGATTTTGAATCAAATTTTTTATAAGGAAGTGAAGTAGTTGACTTGCAGATAGACACATTAGTCAATCTTATCACGTTTTCACCAACAGGCCTATGTGATTACAGATGTGATATTAGTGACCTTTAATCGTTTTGGTTATAATAGCTGAATCAGATTTTGGTTCTGTATCATGTCTGCCTATTGATCAGGCTGATGAGCTTGTGAGTGTTTATGTTTTTTCCAGTGCACACTACAGTTGTTATGCTTCAGATTGTTTAGAGTTCAGGTATGCATATGCAATGTGAGTCCAGTGGAAGAATGTTAGAAATGGACTCTACATTGATGCATTCAATCGAAACATTACAAGGAACAAACAAACTGAAACTCTAATACAGTATGGCTAAGGCAGTTGTCTCCTAGCCAATGTAGGAAGCTCATAACAGTTGCATCTGCAGCAACATTCAGTCTAGGTGAAAGGCTTACACTGACTACAGCATTACAGTTTATATCCAACTCTATAACTCCTTATGGGATGGGTTATACAGAGTTTGAGATCAATATATATACAGGAGTAAAGCCCCTATGTTCAATACGTTCTGCAGAAGGTTCAGCCCCATTCTGAAGCTAAAGTATTGAGGCATAGAAGGTCTTTTCTCAGCACAAAACACCAGCTTCAAGATGTCGAAGATTTTCTCTAGCTATGGAGCTGATGGTGGTATGTTCTCAGCATCTGGTTTACATTTCTGGTTACGTATATGAGCTGATATATATTAGTACTAGTGTTCATGTTTTTGTGGAATGATCTGCTTAATGTATTACTGTCCTTAACAAAGTGGAGCTTTATTAACTCAATGAAAGAGGCAGCCCATATATAATCAATGGAAACTGCAAGAATGTGATGAATATATCTCAACCTGATCAGGTGGAGCTCTGGCGCTCTGTTTTAAATGGTGATTTGGAAGCTTACATACGGGTATCTTCTAATCTTAAGCTTGGAACAGTTGGGAAAAGAACACAAGCTTGTCAAGATCTCAGCCCAGTATGGGTGAAATTGACATTTCCGGACAGGTGAAGCAGGCTGAGTTCCTGTTCGGTTATACGTGTGGAATCTCAGTGAGGACTTTGATGAACTAGAAGATGCACAGCCTATCTATAGTTAGGATAAAGTGTCCTACATAAACCGGCCTGTTGAGATATAGGGAGGAGGTACGGTAGTTGTTTTACTTTACATGATGCGGTGAAAAACCTTCTGCCAGATTATTTTGTTCACAAATCCTTGATCAGTGCTGAATCACTGGGTGCAAATGATAAGCAAAATGTTTCATCTAAAGGGGACCTTCTTGGTTTATCAAGTAATGACTTGGTTTAATTAAGAGGAAAAGAATATTTTCAATGTGATCACTACATTTGGAATCCGTACACCAAGCAATTTGTTCGTCTTCCTCCCACTCCCAGATGCTACATGACAGTAAAAGTTGGATTCATCTGCGATCCCTATTACAAGCAGGAAGATGTTAATGATGATCAGAAACAAGAAAATATCACTAGTACCTAGTGGTATCATCCAAGTGGATGCTGATTATAGATTTGCCATTGTGCGAATATGTCATGCTGATGATCAACTTGGTTATGTCAAAGTTGAGATCCTCTCTTCGAATAGGCGTAAATGGACAAAATCGCTTGTACGCTGCCCCTGGGATGTTTTTGGGTGTGTGATAATGGATGTTGCAGTGGTGGCATTGCTTATATGGACTGTTGTATTGGTTGTGTCCTTGTTGTTATGGTTTTATTTTTGGGTTGGATTCAGTGACGGAACTAGGATTTTACATTAAGGGGCAAAAAAAAAAATTTGTAGTACTTGGTAACTACTTGAGATTATGAATAAGGAAAATTTCATTAAACAGTATCTCAATTTTTGCTCTATCTAAAATTCATGCTTCAACTTTACAAAATATCAGAACTACACTCCAACTTTTAATTCAGACTTAAAAATTATACATGTCATTACTTATTTAATTCTGTTTAATACCGTTATTTCTTATGTCATTGAAATTATGCAATTTAAAAATGAGTAAAATAGAATAAGTAACGACATGTATGTGTAAATAAAATTAATAGATAACGGCAAATAATTACTTCTTTTGTCATTAAATTAATGTTAAATTAGCTTAAATGAACTCTCAACAAGTACGTATCAATTTGGCCATGCCAGGGGCTGCATGTGTGTAGGGGTTGTATTTGGACACTCCGTTTCTATAAGAATCGATTAGGAAAGGGGGTTAACATCGAGAAGTGCTTCTAGCGTTTCTTTTAATAGGTCACCCTAAAATATTCTTTTGAAATTAGGTAATTTGATTTTCAATATGACCGAGAGATCAACTTCCTTCTCTAGAATGCCAAACCTCTCCTCAAAATTAAATTTTGAAAGTCAAGCATGTTGAAAAGTGTGGATGTCAGAAGAGGAAGAAAAACATGCATGCATGCATGAAATGGTTTGTCAACCAGCAATTATGTTTTGCCTATTAGCGCATGGCCCTTTGACCTTTTGTACGATAGAAAGACCGAGTTGTCCTAAAAGAGTGAAGCTTTCTTTTGTATATAAGGAAGGGGTGTGAGTGGCACCAGAGAGATAGAATGATTTCTTGCCTTCCTCTCTTTAATTTGTAAATCATCTTTCAATCGATACAAGTTCTAGCTTGTTTATCTTCAACTACTACTTCCTCTCCACAAATACATTATCACAACTATTTAATGGTACTATCACTACTATTCAGATATACTACTATCTACTTCCTATTCCGTACCTCATCATCTTACCTATCACAACAATACATTAGTAGTTCATATTTGTAGTTATTTATCATCCATGCATATCAAATAGCAGTCCATACCAAGAGCTGTTCATACTTTGGAAGTTGTTCATATTTGGAGTTCAATAGTGGTGCATGTCAACCTGTAGTTGTCTATAATCGTAGCTATTCATTTTCAAAGCAAGATCATCACAACATACTTGCGTGTCGAGTACCTGTTCATACCTTCGTAGTCGATCACTTTCTGGAGCCTTAAAGAACCTCGACTAATTTTTCAACAACCTCTTCATAAAAGATTGTACGGAATTCTGTGCTACCACATAATGGTAAGTTTTCTCAACCTTTAATTTTTTGTTACTTTAGACGACTTGTCCAAAACAGGTAAAATTGAAATTAATAATTGTGTGATTATATATATAGCTAAACTGACGATCATATTTTTTTTGACAATTTTCAGTTATCATTGCATGCATGTCAAAATAATTATTAGAAATCAAGTCAGGGGACCTCTGAGTATAAAAATCTCTATTTCAGCTTTTTAAATAGCCCTCGAGTTGGTTTTCCTAGCAGTTTAAAGTTTTTCACCATGTTCAAGACCGAGTTTTTAATAATTGTTTTGGCCTTACAAATATAACCAAACCCTTATTTTCAAATTTGGTATCAAAACCTAGTTTAACTTTATAATCGTATAGTTATTACATTAAAGTACCTTGAGGACGGAAGTCATAAACACAATCAGTGATAAAATTGATATTTACTCTTGTATGTTCTTGCATGTGTATTTACCTTTATTGCATGTGCAAACACGGATCTAAGGGTAACCAGACCGAGTAGCTGCTGAACAAAAATTATGAATTTCAAGGGAAAAATTAAAAACTGCTAGGTAGGAAAAATTAATTTAACAAGCCCTAATAGAATTAATCTACTATAATATTTTACTTTTTCTTCCTTTTACTCTTTTCTACTTCACTTTACCCTGTTTTACTTGTTAAAGATGTTTTAACTCTTTAGTTTTCCAAAATTTTCTTACATTGCCATAGTATATAGCTCTAATTTTTTTTCCTCATTTCTTCTGATTTTTTTCACTCGCCTAAACTTTTGACATTAGATCCGCCACTGTGCATGTGTCTTGTTTGATCATTTAAAAAAAAACAAAAGTTAATTGTGCATCTTTGTTTTTTAAATTTGTATGATATATAGATTATCTAAATTTGGAAATAACTAAGCATCAAAAACGAAGAATCACTTTAGACCAAAATAATTTAATTCGGTATTTTTCGCATAAAAAGTCACAAGCATATTTTACATAATAAAGAATTTTCTATTATAAATAGCATCACTGATCTTACAAAGTTGAGCATATAGTTTGAGCAAAATAACCGAATACTACTTTACAACATATTTTGGAGTATTTTTACTATAATTTCTCAAAAAATGGTCTGACAAAATTTGAGTTTTATTTCATCTCATATAAAAAAAAAATAACAAAAATATACAGCGTTTTCCTAATTGAAAAGAAACTAATGGTGTGTTTGGATAAAGTACGTATCCTTGATTCCTATTGAAATTCACAATTGATGCAAATTATATTTCATCATTTGTGAATTCTAGTGTTTGGGGTTCTTCATGTCGAAATTTAATTTTGACAAGAATTTCAAACTTTTATGAGTAATTTGAGAGAATTGTATAATGATACGTATTTTTAAGGGAATTGAAACAAGAAATTTGGGTCTCAAATTCTGCTGATTTTAAAAGAATGAAAATCATAAAATCCTCAAAAAACTTATCCAAACACATAAATTTAAGTGATGAGATTCTGAATTCTTGGAATTAAATTAAATTACAAGGATATGAATCTCATCCAAACACACCATAAAGAGATTATTGATTTTATTGATAGCAAGTGGAAGCAAGTTGAATTACAATCTTTAGAAATTATTGAAAATCTCAAAGTTGACATAGCAAAAATACAATTAATACAAAAAGAGTTAACCGAGTAAGTAGAGAAGTTACATAATAAAATTGATAGGTTATTGGTTTAATGACCGATACTAATAATAACTATTTATAAGCAGTTACAGAAGTTGTTAAATTAGACGACGATTCAGTAGAATTTTGGAGTATCATAACTATTGTACCGAGCAAAAATATTCATATAAGGGAAAACAATACTATTATTCAATAACTAATTAATTTATCAAAAAAATTAGATAAAATCAAAAATCAATATTAACATATATTAATCCAGCATTAAGTACATCATCAACATCATCTTTTATTTCACCATCTTTAATTAAAAAGTTTGAGAATTTGTGCATAAGTAATCAACCAGAAATGGTAAGAATATATTCTTTTGATAATACAAAATGGAACTTTTTAAACCAAAAAGAAAAAAAAAATACAAACAGAGGATATTTATCATAATGAAGAGGAAGCACAAAAGAAAAAAAAAACTATATCAATTGGGAATATTTGAAAATCGTAATAACATCGTAAGCAGCATTAGCCAACATAAAATAAATTATGTTGATAAAGAAGTCACTTTAGATTTATTGAGCAATCAAGAAATTGAGAAATTTAAAAAACATCATTATTCACATATACATATTGGAACTATATTAAATGACATAGCATGATTAACTCGAGCAGAAATAGGTACAAAAGTATTAATATACATATATAATGATAGATGGGATGACCATCAACAAGTAGGAATAGCAATAGCTGAAGTTGATTTGAGAACTAATTTAGTGAAAGGACCCAACTCCGATTTAGTTGCCTAAACCGAAATCAAACCCTTTCGAAAACACGACCTTAAATTTTTTTTGCCAGAGTTTACTTTGAAATACGTGAGCCAATATTAGAACCTGCAAAGAGAATCACACTTCGAATATTCCACAAAAACCAAACCGTGGGGCTCCGTTTCCCATCCGGATTTCTCAACATCATATATATAATAAACCACAAGGTTTACAAGAAATCCAGAAAACATTCAGGAGTAAACTCAACTGAAAACATAACATAAGTATTCAGAGCGACTCCTATATACATCATATACAACCAGTAGGTCGAACAAAGAACCTACTCGAACTGAAGTGTGACCTGAACTCTACGCCTCCACCGTCGACGTGCAACCCCGGAATTCAAACTGCAAACTGGGAAAAAGAATCCGAAAAGCCCAGGAAAAGACAAATGAAATCGTTAGAGTGAGTGAACGAAAATAATAATATGTCTTTCCCAACATATACGTATATATGCGCATAAAATCATAATGCGAGTCAATGCACATGAAAATCCCGACCAGGTACATTTTCCCTGATCCATAAAGATGCACATAAAATCATGCGGGGTCACTCACAGACTCATCTGCATAGTACAGTCTAATCACGGGATCTCAGATCCACACATAATTATAAGTCTGAAAGACCTTGGGTCAGGATATCTGTCCTTCTCGGAGCATCTCGGGGATCAGCCGAGAAGCCAAAGCATCAATGCTACCTCTATATCTAAGAATGTACTCTGTGTAAACCAAATCATAAATACTTTTCATGCACATGCAAAATCATAAAATGCATACTTGTATGTGCATAATCATAAAGTGCATAACGTAAATGTAATAATCAAGACGCGCAAATCAACTGTGAAAATAAAGTGTCCACTCACAGTACGAAGCTAACTCTGAGGTCCGGCGGAAGATTCCTTGTCAAACACTCGATCACGATCACCTGAATACAGGGATACGATCAATACATATTGAAACACAACATACGGAGCTAATACGTCAAGAACCCCGTGTTCTCGAAAGACGTATCGCTCAAAATATCGACGAGGATAGCAAAATACACCCAAATTACCTTCGTCCCAACTTAACACACCCAAATCAACTCAAAAACCTCATGACAACGACTGGGACGCGATTACGAGCAAAATGGTATAAAAATCTCCAAAAATCTCAAAAAGTCAACATCACCGGAGCTCTGCATTTGATAGCCGCCGCCGCTGGCGGCGCAGCGCCGACGGTGATATTCCCCGGTGACCCATACCTCAAACTCTTCATCTCCTCAAGCCCAACACTTTTCCTCAAAGTCACCACATCATCCAACCACCACCGTGGCCAGAATCAAGCTTGAAAGCCACAACCACCATTGATTCTGGCGAGCTCCAAACGTCACCCAATCCTAAAATCTCTTCACCCAAAAGCATCTATGAGTTGAGGGGAGCAAAACCCCCAACCCCAACGACCCCAAAACTGGCCGGAAACCGCCACTCGAATCCGGTAAGTTCCAAGAACTTTACCGAGTTCAAACTCCCTCATATCTCCACCAAATCCACTCAAACCAAGTTCAAATCAATAAGAAATCTCAAGAGGAAGCTAACCATACCAAGATTTTGGTCTGAGGTGGCCGGAATCATAAAGTCAGCTGGTGGTCAAGATTTTCTCCGATGAGCCACAGTCAACGCGAGTCAACGATAGTCAACGGGTCAAAACTGGTCAACTCGGCCCAAATGTGACTTTTCGACAATTCCACGACTATTTTGATATTTATACTCGCGACCAAAATGATCAACGGTCCAAAATGAATTAAAACCAATCGGATAAACACAACTAAATCCAATGGCCGAAAATATTCATAACTTATTCCACATAACTCGAAATAATCCTCCGGAAACTCCCACGAGCTCAAAATCGCGTACACTAAGATTCTCGTGAAGAAACTCATATCAAATTCCAAACTGAAAATCTCATCGGGAATAAACCCGCCATATCGATCAATTACAACAAACCGCGACTAATTATGAAACTCGCGAATCAAGCCAATTAACATACAATTTCTGGTTCGGGTTGTTACATTTAGCTATAATTGGTTGCATTCCAAATTATGTAATAACAACTAAAGAGTTTAACAAGCATATTAAAGTGAGCATTAAAAAAAATTTACAATATCAAAGGGGAGTCTAAATACGTCGGTAAAGTCTCTGATAAATTTAATTACAAGTTAAATGTTAAATTTTAAAATTTAGTACAAATATTTGGTAGTAAGCATGTTAACATGATTAAAGCAAAACCTGTTGATAACAATTTTTTGGAAGGGACTCAATGATTGTTACCTAAGTTAAAAGTGTCAAAAAATAGATAACATGATAATGTACAAATTTTTGAAAATAACTTGGGAGAAGCATCATCTCGATTTAGTAATTATCGTGAAATTGAAAATGTTACTGATGATTTAGAAAGTGAAGCAGAAATAAATATAGCTTTGATAATTTAGATATAAATATGATTTTGAATAATTTTGATAGCATTGTTGATAAACTAATCGAATATATTGACACCTTAAGTGAAGAGCAATACCTTAATAAATATAAAACTTATGAATTGGGATTACATTGATTAAATGATGAAGAAATGAAGCATTTAATATTGGAAATTGGTCTTGAACATATATTACGAGAAAAAGAATATAACAATATGTTAGTCGAAATTGAGTGTATGTCTATTGAAGAACAACAAGGTTCCACAGGAGATATGATGTTCATGTAGAATCTTCCTATGGAAGATTCGAGCAACAATATATAAGACTCACTGATGAGTCTTTACCGAGTGGAGTATTGCTCATAGCAATTATGATGCAGCTTGACCGCATAGAAAAAACAGAATTCCTTATACAAGAATTGAGCATGTGAGTATAGCCGAAAATATATTAAAATTGGATTAAGTAGATCCACGAGATTGTGAGAAAAGTTTATAACGATGGGAAAAATAATGTGTTCACAACACAAATGATATGTTAGACTATTTTAAACATACTTTGGATGACATGGTTTTTTTTAGTTCTTTCAATCTTCGAAAGCAAAAAAAATCAGAGCAATATAAAGCAACAAAATTAGCTTTTATTATTGATAGTTTTGTTAAACTTATTAAATATGAGTTTTTGGATCATAATCAACTTAATGGAAGAAATAAGCAAGAGTAAATTCGAGCGATACATAATTTAGAGCAATTACAAATATGTGATTTATAATATATTGGTAAATATACTTTTGATTTCTATAAATATTTAGAGAGAACTGGTAGAATAAATGATATAAATCAACTAAATACTTATATGACAAAAATAAAAGGACCTATAGGAGAAAAATATATAGAAAGAATGGCAAAACCGCTCTATAAAAAAACGATATAACATTGGCCCTCGAACTCAGCATGTATATGATATATTACGAGAAGAAAGTAGCCAAATCAAAGCAAAAGGACAAATAAGAAAGAAATTTTACATGAGTTGTATAAATATTGACTTACCTAAACAATATAGGTGTCATAGAAAAGAAAGACATACTAAGAAAACTAGGCATTATAAGAAGAGCTATAAAAAAAATATAAGCCTTATAAGCAATATTATAGAAGGTTTGATATACAACCTTCAAGATCATATAGAAAACAAAAATATATACCTAAGCGACATAAGAAAAGACGCACTAAACCTTGGATGAGAAAATATAAAGCATCTAAAGATAAGATCACTTTTAAATGTTAATTTTGCAGTGAAATTGGACATATAGTTTCCTAAACTAGGAAAACAACCTAGAGAAAAAAATTCAGTTACTTAGAGCAATTTGATTTAAAAGAAGATGAAAACTTGAAAAACATTTATAGTTTGGATAACATAAGCGATAATGAAAGCATCTATATCGTTAATAACACTAATTGATGTCGTTAAATCTGAATATGAGTGTTATGATAATTTAGACAATGAACTAGATAACATATGTATATTTGAAGAGCATGAAGATAATACATAAATTTAGGATGACCACAAGAATGTGATAAATATAAGAAAATAGTAGAATAAAAAATATTATACAAGCAAAATAATATTTTGTAAGCCTTGTTATTATAATAGAACATTAGAAGTAAATTCTGTTGAAGAAGAAGTGAGCTGAATACAAAGTCTTGATATCGAAAAATAAAAAAATAGCACCTTAATAATAATTAATTGTGATTTTGAATTAGCAAAAGATCATAAAATACAAATAGTAGCAATGATTGATACTGGAGTACTAAGAGAATCATAAGAACAAGCAGGAGGTGTCAAATCCCTAACTCACTTAAACAAGCAGGAGGTGTCAATATCAGGTTCAATTGGAGTGACTCATACAAGCTACAATTTAGAAAAATGAACCATAGAACCAGGAGGTGGAACCCTAGACTAAGGAGGTGTTAAAACTACCATTTATGTGTAAGTTCTCTGAGTTCTCTAAATCCAAATTTCTTTCTTCTTGTTTATCTTAAATTGAATGATTACTGCTTATGAACTTTATAAATAGCTGAGATTAAAAGCTTGTTAGGTATAATTTTGCTAGTCTTTTCCTACTATAAAGTTACAGTGTTATAGAGAGTTATAAGAAGGAGAAATTGTTCTGTAAGTAGGAAGGAGAAAGACTAAAGGTTGGTTTTCTTGTTCAAATTAGGTTATAGTTTCTGATTTAGTGATGCTTTGAATCATTGTTTTTCTTTTGTCATAAGAAGTAGTGTTGTCAAGGTTTGTTTAAGGAATTTTTTACATCTACTCCTTGTTTACTTGAAAAGGATTTCAGACTTTGTTTAACTTCTTAATTTTACTTCAACTTACATGTTTTGGGACAACTGGTATTATAAAAGTACTTTGAATCTTAAATCTATAAATCAACAAAATGTGTTACGTGAATATTTACTTTGTAGAAATTTTGCATCACCTTATTTCAATTTTTTTAACTCCTTTTCTTGTATGGTTTATTTTGTTTGAAACAAAAAAAATGTCTAGTTTCTATCTGTGCAAACCCTTTCCAGTTTTTCAAATTGGTTTAGTAACAAAAAACCTTGCAAAAATTGGTTTATAATGCAGTTTTTTTGAAACAAAAAAAGATCTTCGAAATATCATAACTAATTGTGAAAAAGTTATTTTCTGGAAATTCCAGTCCTCATAGTTTTCTTAGTGTGTCCTATATATTTCATTAGAAGGCAATGCAATCAGATTCTACACCATTTGGTATAGTTTTTACATTTTTTATTGTTGGGTCAGAAAAGTTGTAGAATTTTTCCAGTTTTGTTGGACAATCCTTCTTTGTTACATATTGGAGTTTTTATTACATATTTTAAAAATTCTATACCTTGTGTGTTATTTTGAGTTGTGTTACTTTTGATACTAGGAACTTGTATTTGGTTTGAAAGAAACTGTTTTAAGATGACTATTTTGTTGAGTTTGAGTAGGCATGCCATTTGATAAAGACCTTACTTCCATAAACCAATTACATATTTTAAAACTACATACTATAGGCTTATTGTGTGTGCAGTTTGATAGATTTATATCTATGTTTCATTTGTTAAACTCATGCTTAAATAGGGTCTGCACTAACAAGAATTTTCTAATTTTCTGACCCCATAACCTTTAAGTTGATTTCTCTACAAACATGTTTGCTATCTGTAGATAATGTCCTCATCAAAGTTGTAGCTGACCTGTTTGTGATCAAGCCAGACTTAGTTTTACCTACAAATGAGCTCTCTTGATTTAGTTATAATTTTTTAAAGTTAGAAGTATGTAACAGTCTAAACTGATTTTCTGAAATTTTGATCCTATGATGTTTTGGTTTAAAACCGTACTTTTGGTTTCCTATTTTGAAGTATGTGTCTTGACAAAAGTTATAGATAAACTGTTTATGATTTTGTCAGACTAGAAATTACTTTCAAATGAGTTTTCTATAAAAAGTTATGACTTTTCAAAATTAGGAGTTTTTATAACTTAAACTGGTTTTTTGAGATTTCTGACCTGGAGACATTATGTTTGAAAACTGTACCTTTTTGTTCATAGACTTATGTAGGTTTATTCATTAAAGTTGTAGTATACATATTAAAGAATATCTCAGTCTCTGATTCATCTGAATACAATTTTTTAAAATTTAGTTATGATTTTACAAAGTTTAGATCTGCTGTAGCCTTTTCTAAATTTTCCTGTTGTAGTATCATTACTTTTCGAGTTTTTTTCATTAGATTTCGTTTGTCAAGTGCATAAAGGTTTATCACAGGGTTTTTGTACACATTCCTACCTTTCAAACAAGACCAAGTCTGTTATTTTTGGATTTTAGATGAAGTACTTGCTCACCACAAAATTGGTTTCTACAAAGGTTTCTCTGTAGAAAATATGCTTAATGATGTTGTATTCTTTTGTTTTTACTTTTTACTTTCATAATGGCCTAAGATATTAATTAAATTCATGTTATGAGTTAGTTCTATTTAGTTTTGTTTGCTGAGATTAGGTGTTGTTGTTATATCTTGTGTTTTAGAGATTCTATTTTCTCGAGGTATTAATCGGTTAAATATATTTATCCTTAATCTATTTATGCAGGTTATATATAAGTACCCGAAATCAGGTTGGGGAATCGAGGAACCTCTAACATTTGTTTGTTTGTTTGTTTGTCTATTTATTTATTTTTTGTGCTTGTTTGATTTCTTGTTATGTTTGGAATGATTACATTCGAATGTTGCATTTATTCTAAGTTTATGAACATGTTTATTATTGCATCATTTGCATCGAGTATATTACTCATGGAGGGATAAGGAAGAAGATATAAAATTTATTAACTTTTGCATAGTTTAGTCCATAACCTTGGTAGGTACCACGTCACCATATATTCCCAATAATGTGCAAAGTAGTATAGGAAAGGTTAATTCGGAACTGGTGACAGAGAAATAGACAAGATGACCAGCAAAAGGGAGTTCGGTGAAACTTGGGATGATGGTTAATTCATACAGTAGAGTATTTGAAGTCACCCTTGTGGTTAAAATACATGATATGGTACATGTAGGCTCAGTATACTTTACCGTATGTATTAATCTGTGGTAGAAATGCATTCATACTCATTATATGATTGTTATGTTGTTTTTATTATTTGAAGAGTTGACAGAACAGGTCGAACTCACCCCCATATAGATCTTACAAGTACTCGATGAGTGAAGATATCCGAAGAACCAAAGCTAGAGTAATTAGAGTTGTACCAACAGAACTTTAGAGCGTAACCTTGTGTAACCTCTTTTGTACAAAATTTAAATTATGCAAATGAAAAGGTTCCCGATTTTTAATTTTTTGTCTGATTTTTCTTTTCATTCACACCTCAGTTTTCAGGGTGAAATTATTTTTATTTTCATTCCAAAAATTGGGGCGTGATAGGCAACCTCTTAACCAAATCCAAATATTCCAGTTGGGCTCCTCTCATGAGGATCTGTATTGAAGGACGGAACAAACTTGAATCCTCACCAAAGCTGCACCTAAAGTATCCTCAACTGGATACAAATCATGGACCACTGACAATGGAAAAGTGAAATGTTAACTCACTGAAAATATGTCCCCAGGATTGAGGAATTGGTACCTCCAATTGTTAACTACCAAGGCAATTTGGGATGCCCTGTACAAGACCTACTATCATGAACCAGATGAAACCTGAATCTTTGAACTTCATGGCCTATGTTTTTGGGCAAAATAGAATGGAAGACCTCTTTCAGTCTACTACAATTTCAGTCTACTACAATGAACTTGTAGGATTGCTGGATGAGATGGATCAATGCCTAACACATTATCATGCTACTTTTGATGGCGTTGTTCATGAATCCTCATATATTGCCCGACAAAGAGTTCACATATTTTTGAGTGGACTTCATTCTGACTTTAATCAAATTTGTGAAGAGCTTATGAGAAAAGAACATAAATTAGATCTTGAGAAAACTTATGCACATGTTAGGAAATTTCTCAATAACCAAATCACGCACTCTACAGCTCCACCTAAAGCCTTTGCCATGGCCACATTAACTCCACCTCCACCACCACCTGCAGCCAATGTCGCCAACTTCTAGGGTCGCCCGTGCCCTCCTCATGGCTTTTAGGGTACTCATCAATTTGGTTGATAGCCTCAAGTGAAATTCTCCAACCTTACTTGTAGTCATTACAAGGAGATTGGTCATATAAATGAGGGTATATTGAGATTGTTGGGTATCCTGAATGGTGAAACTTCTCGAAAAAATCACGCAAGAATATCCCCAAAGCAGGATGTGAAGTAAACTTCCAGCATGTGAAGTAGCCAATCATGAAGACCCGACCCCCCCCCCCCCTCTATTGTATCAACTGAAGAGTCCATCCAAATGTCTTACTAGAAGTACGTACTGATAACATTGAATTTGGCAAGGCAGAACTGAGTGTGCCTAAGAGATCTCAACGGAAAATAAATGAGGTTTCAAAGAAGCAATATGAGCCTACCATAGAAGCTAAATCCATTACCTTATTTCTACCTTTGTATCTCACCATAGGTTGTCTGGACACATGCATTTGTTGTTAATCAATTATCTACAGTATCTATTCCCAGTAATGTGCAGGATGCCTTGGCAGATTTAAAGTGGAAGCACGCTATGAATGAAAACTGGAGGCTTTACAAAGGAATGGAATGTAAGAGAATATTTCTGCATCACCTGGAAAGAAGAAGGTTAGATGTAGATGGGTATTTACAGTGAATCTAAAGGCAGATGGAAGCATAGATCGATATAAAGTTTGTGTGGTTGCTAAAGGTTACACCCAACAATATGAAGTTGATTATCAGGAGACAATTTTCCCAGTAGCAAATATCAGTACTATACACATTCTCCTTACCTTAGCAACTCGACATGATTGGCGATTACAACAATTTGATGTGAAGAATGCCTTCCTGAAAGGAGATTTGGAAGAAGAAGCATACATGGACATTCCTCCCAGTGTCAACTATAGGTCGTGTGATGTTGGAAATGTTTGTCTATTTAAGAAGTCTTTGTATGGTTTAAAGCAATCTCCAAGAGCTTGGTTTGGGGGGTTTTCTGGAGCTATGAAGAAGTTTAGATATCAACAAAGCAACTCTGATCATACCTTTTTTATCAAATGCAAGGATGGTAAGACTACTGCTCTGATTGTGTATGTGGATGATATGGTTGTCACATGTGATGATCCAGTTGAGATGGAAGATTTGAAGAAGTGTTTGTCCCAAGAGTTTGAGATGAAAGACTTGGGTCCATTAAAGTATTTCTTGGGAATTGAAGTTGCAAGGTCCAAGTTGGGAATCACCTTATCATAATGAAAGAATGTACTTGATCTTCTTGCTGAAATAGGAATACTGGATTGTAAACCTGCTAATACTCATATTGAGAGGAATCACAAGTTGGAGTTGTGTCATGGTCAATTTCCAACAAACAAGGGTAGGTATCAGAGGTTAGTAGGAAGATTGATCTATTTGTCACATACTTGACCTGATATTGCATATGTTGTAAGTGTTGTCAGTCAGTTCATGCATGATCCAAGTGAAGAGCATACAAATGTTATGATGTGCATTCTTAGATATTTGAAGTCTGCACCTGGTAAGGGGCTACTGTTTTCAAAGAATAGTGAGTTTGGAGTTACGGGCTATACTGATGTTAATTGGGCGAGTGATAAGACTAATAGGGCATCTACTTCCTGATACTTCACCTTCATTGGTGGAAGTTTAAAGTTTAATAACTTGGCGTAGTAAAAAACAAAATGTGATTGCCTGTTCTAGTACTGAAGCTGAATACTGTGGGATGGCACATGGAGTTGTGAGCTATTATGGATCTGGAATGTATTGAAGGAGCTAGGTTTCAAGCTTCAAAAGGCTATGGATTTGCATTGTGATAATACAGCTATAATTGGGATTGCTCATAATCCAATACAGCATGATAGAACTAAGCATGTGAAGATTGATAGATATATCATAAGTGATAACCTTGATAAGAAGATTATTCGGTTTCCTTTTGTAACTTCTAAAAAGTAACTGGCGGATGTACTCATTAAGGGGTTGTCACACCAAACATTTGTAGACTGAATTAACAAGTTTGGCATGATTGATATATATGCACCAACTTGAAGGGGAGTGTTGGAAAGTATATTCCTTTTGTAATTAGAATTAACTCTGGTAGATATGACAGAATTGTATAGATATATTTTCTTATTGGAAATCACTTGTAAAACTATATTAATCCCAAAATTTAATTGAATGAAATCATTGAATTTTTCTTAAAATACTTTTCTATTCTTTCTTCTAGACCTCCGTCGATTAATAACAACGCTGCAACTCATCAAGCACCTCGCGAAACTCCTTCATAGTCTTTCTAACAGTCCCAAAAGTAGAACTAGCCCACTCCTTCAATCCCAGTCGCCATACCTATTCGTTGTAACACATGTGCTCCTTCACGAGCCTGCCAACACTTCACCACCACATCGCCACAGCCCTTCTCCGTAGTCCACATCTCTTCAAACATAAACCTTCGTCACCTCTTCCGCTTCTCCTCATTCAACACAGCAACCTCATCACTTTCGATAAGAATCAGACAGTGATCCGAAGACATAGCCACTAAGTGATGCGCAGTAAACCCTCTCCATTGTTGAATCAACCCAAAGCCACGATCAATGTGCCAGATTACCCCTAGTCCTCCAGATGAGATTCTTTTCTGTCTCTTTTTTTTTTGGGGTGGGGGGTGGGTGAATCATCAACTTATAATCTAATATTTTTTAACAGCGCCACAACAGTCCCAGACACTGGTTTTCTCCTATGGCGTCCAGGAAACAGATCCCAGCCACAGCATGTGAAACAAAAACATGCACTGATAGAGAAAATCACCTGGCATATCCTTCATGTTTCAATATGAAATAGACAATGACAGAAGAAGATCCTATTCTTGCACAATAATGGTACTGTACTGAGTATCGATGTACAAGAAATTAGAAACCAAAATGTATGATTAAGCCACATTCACACTTAGAACCGAAAGCACCCGTTTATATCTCTTCAACTACAATAGCATTCAATATATGTCATACCTATATCTAGTTGCAAATGTATCCCCATTTCCAATGGTAAATATAAGCATATTGTAGACCTATTGCCTTGAAACTTCGGGATCAACACGAAAGAGCAATCAAAAGCAAAGTAATGGAACATAAATAGAGTCTAACATTGCTAGAGCAGAACATGGTTTGGATCAATCTTCTCAACTCCCAATTTCGAATCTTCAAGGAAATTCAACTAAATCACTTAATATAATGTAATAGGCATGGGTCTTTTGTCTTGTAAGTTCATTGGTTCCGCCAGAGATTCAATCTTCCATGAGTTCCATCGCAAACGAAACAGAAAAACTAGTGCCCAAAATCAAGGTGCGAATAAATTAGGAAAAAGGGAAGGCAAAAAGTTCAAACCTTGAGTATTAAATTCAAGTCTGAAATGTCTCCCCAATGGATTCTGTATCGTAATCCGGCGGGGTTTCTCAGCAACAACACATAATGCCAAAAAGAGCACAAGAGAGGTTAAGAAAACAAACAAAATAAAAGGCATACAAATGTATGAGTTTACCCCTGGATTTCTTTACCGTCCTAAAAATATCCAATTCATTAAAGTAAATGAATCTTAGTGCAAGCAGAATAGAATTGCATTGCTTCATAGAATCATAGACATGATTTACTTATTTCGATGTACATATATTGTGTTGCAGCACGTTGCTCTCAGAATCAAGATGTACAAATCAATATGAAAATGACATATAACTACAGAGAATGAGGTTTCTCCTCGACTAGTACACTGACTAGTGACGACCGATCGGTCTTATTATCTTACGTTGTAATGAAGACTTAACGATCTTAACCTCTCATGATTTCAGTAAGGAAATAGACATAATTTGTAATGATGTGTCACAACATTCCCATAAATATTCACGGCCGGATTATGAATGAGTTCAGCATTTTACTGAGAGAAAATAGCTAAAATGTTTTTGTTTGACAGTTTATAAACTTTGATCCCTAATATACGACATATATTACTTTGCTTTCTCATCTACGCATACATAAGGGATCAAAGTGATATATGTCATATATTAGGGATCAAAGTTTATAAACAGTCACTTTACTCCATCATCTATGCATACATAAAGGAGCAAAGTGATATATATCATATATTAGGGATCAAAGTTTATAAACCGTAAAACATAGGGAGCATTTTAGCCATTTTCTCTTTTACTAAACAAAAAGAAGAAAATGAACGATCGATATAAGTGGAACCTCTAGCCAGCCACCTTGTTGCATGATTCAAATGCAGGAAAAGATAAAAGACAGTGAGTGTTTGAGAATGATGCCAAAATTATATTCTCTATCGACTATGTTATATACAATCTGAACATTCCGAGGTTTTGTCAAACTCTTGGTATTTTCGCACCCAGCTGGTTAACCATGTCCAATTCTCCACCACCAACAATATATACACCATCTTTATTTACATGCAAAGTCACTCTCTTGCTTGGCTCATCTCCTTGTGTACCAAGTAACCAAAAATGGCTGAAGTAGTGACTATTAGTACTAGCCCGGAGGCCGTAATAAGTAGTAGCACTGCGCAAGACAGGGAATTGATTATTCCGGCCAGACGGGCCGTGGAGGATAAAGACGTTGTGGGGTCTACTCAAGACGTGCATGGAGCCTCCGTGAAAATCCAGAGGGCCGGGGAAGCGTACAGAGCATATGCAGGAGTTGAAGACAAGCCTAGGAAGGTGGAGGTTTTGAGTTGGTATTTCTATGAGCTGTGCTCACACTTTGTTCTTACAGTTGTTGTTCCTATCGTCTTCCCGCTCATCCTCTCCCAAATTATAAAGCTGCCGGAGAGTTGGGATGCCTTGAGCCACAAGAGTGGCTCCACTTGTACTCACAAGGAAATTAACTTGTAAGGTCAATTTTGCATTTGATTTTTCAGGGGGCATTTTCATGTTCATGTATGCAATGTCAATCTTGAATATGGTTTTCCCAATATTGCAGGTACATTCGACTCACAAAGAAGACAATCCGCTCTAATTACTCTCCACTAGAGTGGACGTCAATTTCTTGGGCTATAGGTCTGGTTCTGGCTTCTCCATCTCTTGCTTTTGTTCCCATCCTCCTCGACCATGGCTATAGCCAACCCATCATAGCCGCAGCCTCCATAGCCATGGGCTCAATCTTCTGCCTCCCAGCTGGTTCATTCAAAAACATATGGATCTTCCCTCCATACATTGCAGTCATAGTAGCTTCCGCCACCGTTGCCACTGCCTGCCACACCCGCCACCTAGGCCTAATGGTCCGAGGCTTCACCGGACCGACCATCCACAAGTCCCAGTTCCCATCTCGAAGAGCTGTCAACTCTTGGCTCTCGGTCTATGCTGCTGCTGC
The DNA here is from genome assembly GCA_946800695.1 of Geum urbanum. Taxonomy (NCBI): domain Eukaryota; kingdom Viridiplantae; phylum Streptophyta; class Magnoliopsida; order Rosales; family Rosaceae; genus Geum; species Geum urbanum. Next base: position 25,977,755 of record OX327013.1, on the reverse strand, counting down.
CGGATCCTTGGGCTCTGCTGTGATCTCGTCATTCACGTATCGTATGCTTAAAGAAAAGGAGGAGGTACTGAGCCTCTGGATTGTCTCAATCTTTAGTGGCATTAAGTGGCTGTGTGGGATATTCCATTTTCTGGTCACTAAGAGACCTTGCATCAGCACACCAGTGTCATCAAGCACCCATCATGCCCTCTCAGTTTTCAAGTTTCCTCATGCAGTTGGAACCCTAGCCGGCATTTTCATCTCCTCGTTAACAACCATGTGCCTTTTCACAGGAGGAGTACTTTACCTGGTTGGAGAACTATGCTACAAACCAAAGTCTTTGCTATACTTCTGGCTAACCTATTTCATCTCCCCTATAGTCTTTCTTCCACTGTTACAACCCCTGCAACAACTCATAAAAGGTGACGCAGTGAAAATGCAACTTCTGGGCTTCTTTCTGTCGGCAGCCACTTCAGGGTTCGGATTCTATTACCGGCGCACAGATTGGCATCAACAGCAAGTTCTGTTCTTTGCTGTTCTTCAGAGCACATCTACCGGGATTTTACACGCCTATGGACGGGTTCTTTTGATGGACTGTTGTCCATCTGGGAAAGAAGGTGCATTCTCTACATGGTTCTCCTGGATAAGAGGTCTTGGCATGTGTGCAGGCTTTGCAATTGCTTCTTCATTTCCAGGAAACGTAACAACTTCTTTCGGGCTGTCATTCTGCACCACCCTCTGTGGAATGGTGGTTCTGATTTTCGGGAACATCAGTGACTTTGGAGGAGCAAAAGCTGCAGGGCATGTGAGAGGGGACAAGTATGATCAAGCATCACCTGTTACTGGCCTTGATACTGCCTATGAGATTCAAGAACCAGTGCAAGGGCCCTAGGCAAGAGATGGTAGATTGAAAGCATATGCATATAAGTTGTTCCTAAAAACTTGAAATACATATTTTGTTTGGGAAACGTCTGATTTGATTTGTTGATTCAGGTCAAATGACCAACCAATTGTTCATGTTTCTTCTCCATATGAAATCTATGTTTTTGGCATTACAATAAAATCTTCAACATACCCCATGAAGTTTCTACAAACTGTAAAATGTCGAGAGAGACGATTCCTTTAGCCTGTTCTTGTTTAGTATTATGACTATTATGATTTGATCTGGGGTGATTTACCGATTCAAAAAGAGAACATCCTTTCAATTTAGTACAAGTAACACAAAACTGTTCTGATGATTTGCCGAACAACTATTCTCCCTAAATACAAATTTTATGAGAATTAATAGCAGATTATTTTCATCAGCTACAGCCTCAAATGGAACATTCTAAAAATTGAAACTAGCGCTACTAAAGTGCTTCTCTTAGACCTGCATAGGAATCTGAAATGTAAACAACAGAAAGAGCCCTACTGTTCCATTTTCACTCCAAGAACTGGCAGTACCAGGATGCAGTTCCCAAAGCTTTAACCGAAAAAATTGAGCTTCTTCATCACTGTGGCATACGCCTGATGGACAAGGGCAGGTAGTCTTAGTCTACGCTTGGATATCTTTGACTGCATCTCACGTAAAATTTCATTGGTTAATGTCTATGAAATATGATACATATGTTTTTGAGTATTCGGAGCATTAGAAAGTTGGTAGATTATGCTTGAAAACAAAATTATCAATAATAATACTTGGGAAATAAAAAAAAGAGACAGTCGCTGAGAACAAGACCCTTAAACAAAGACTATTTTCACACCTCCCAAAGTAGAAAAAAGAAGTATCCGGAAACTGAGAGGACACTCCCTAAGGGAAGTCAAAGTCCCATTAATAAAAAACATCTAATTCTTCTTCAGTTCCTCCCTATCCTAATTACCCAAATACTTATCGCCAGACAGCTCATTAGGGTTTTGTCTTCTTACTAGCACCAACTGTTTTGTGCATTTAGCAATCAGGTCAACCATGCTAGAATACCCAACTGAGTTAACTTCTCCACACAGCCTCAACCTTGCAATCTTAAGCCATAGGGTATTAAAGATACAAATCATCCATACGTCTCAGTCCCTCGCTTTCCATTGAATCAAATCACCACGGTTTATTTTTCTCTACTATTAGCAACAAATTTTGCACCTTATTACAGGAAACAGTATTAACAGAATGAAGATAGAGCTGGATAGCAACAGCCATTATAACAGTAGAATCTAATCTCCGCTTCTATTATCTACAATCTGTTTTCTACACACAAAAATAAAGATTCTTACTACAAGAAGGTTAGCTCCCCAAGTTCAGATTCATCTGATTTCTTCACCCCTTAAAATGCTAACTCAAAATAAGTATAACTATTTTAGTAGCAACGCTAGCAATAGGAACCAGTTATGAAACCTGAAGTTGCTGGATAGTCTACAGTACAATCAATGTAACAAAGTGAAGAAAAGACATTAATCACTCAACTCACCTTAGGAAGCTTAACTTGAACCACCTAACCTATAACTCTTTTCTAACTAAAACAAGTAATGTTAGGTATAGGTGCAGTAATCCCATAGGTTTCACATAATATCTCACTGGTCTTCAGGCCTCCTCTTAAGGTAAGCGCGTGCTAGTCAAATAAGAGATATTTTTCCATAAATACTGAAAAATTATTACAGCTACCAGAGTAGAGTCCAGCAAGGTAGATACTAAGGTCAGTGACTAGAACCTTGAAAATTTATACTTAAGATTTAGGGCTTAACAACTATTACAGTATTGGCAGGAAAGATAGTTTTGTATTTGCAAGTTATGACCATTCTTAAGCCTGTTAAAAACCTCTCTAATTATTGATATAAGTACTAACTAATTGACACAACCTTATCTAACAGATTGTAAACAGACCGCTCAAAAATAAGTTCATCCGCACCCACTTGGTACAGAAGACAGCACACCGAGTATCCCCATTTAAACATATGACTACCTCAATCAGTAACCAACCAAGACTCTCAAAGCTTTATCTAATAAAAGACGCCATCCACCAGCATGATGACAAACGCTCCGCAAGTAGCTTTTGCTCTCCTAATGGTGGAAGCAACCAAGACGTATAATAGGTAATGTCAAATCCATTCCATGAAGGAATTGTAATGTTTCTGTATTCCATTACAGAAATTTCACTGCAGGTCTCTGACATTAAATTATTTACTGAACCAAAAGCCCATAAAAGTTGCAGAACTATGTCATGTCAACAAATAAATTTCTAGCTTACACCAAAAAAGAAAAGGAAGAAAGAACTATAGTAACGATGAATCCTATGCTTCATTGAGACTAAAATCATGTAGAATTAAATCATAATGCAAGACACACCTTGAGATGTGCATTGTGGCGCTTGCCTTCCCTCCAGCGACGAATCGTTCCATCATTCAATGCCTTGAAGCGAGACTTGTATGACCTGATTAATAACTTTCAAAACTTCATTAACCAATTCCAAAACACAACATAGTTCTATGACCAAAAAAAACAAAAACACCACAGACTTACGAGTAACCCTTTATTTTATATTTCTTTATCTTGGAAGTGGTTGGTGTCATGGGCTTTCTCCTCTTCTTACGCTCTCGCGACGAAACCTGCCTCACTTGAACCACCTTCACATATTGAACAGAAACAAACAAACACCATTCATCATCAAAATGCACTCATAAAAACAACACCACATCACAATCAATCCCATTTTCTCAACTACAATTAGGGTACAAAATAACATTGAAAACTGAATTAAGCCCAGTAAGTAATCTCTCTTATAGGAAATAATTAATTAACTTACTGAGAGAGGAAATGGCGTTGAAGATCGAAGAGAGGTGAGAAGGAGTGAAGGGTGTTGTTGGGCATTGAAGAGAGTTTTTGAGCTCCATGGATTATTGTTGGTACTTGAAGCGAAATGGAGAGATCGGTGAAGACGAGGAGGAGGAGATCGGAGCAGGGAGAGAGATTGTATGGGTAAAGAGCGAAGCTTTGAACATAGACGCTGCATCATCGCCGTGTCGTCTTCAAGGGTTTTACACAACGAAGATACAAATACGGGTACGGGTTAACTTTTTTACTAGAAACGGTAGCCTGAGTTGCAATTCAATTCAATTAGGTCCGGCTATTCACGCCCCAAATTATACTCTCTACATCCTATTAATCAATTTTTGCCATATTTCTCCTCTTTTGTACTCTTAGCACCCCATATCCAACCTTAGAAAATTTTAAGAACTCATATCGAACATATTACTTGTGTAAGTATGTGTTTGGCAAACCATTTACAGCTGTTGAATTGGACATGAGGTTAAGAGTACTAACTTTTGTAAGGTAATGAATCCTTTATTATTTATGTATGTAAATTACAATGATCGATCAACTGTTAATTTGAATCTTTATTTGGTTATAGTTAGTTAGGAAGGTTCCATTTTAATTAATGATCGTGATCAACTGTTAATTTGAAAATAAAGAATTGATATCTCATCCGAGAGATTCTGTAATCAAAGTAATTGATTTGTACCTAAAGCTCTAGGAGGATGAGGATATTAGGTTATTGAGAACCTAACCATATATATATATGATGTACTGAATAGAATATAGGGGATTTTTGGGTGAAAATTTGGTGTGATCCGATCTGATTGAGTAACTTCAGTCTTGTCAGAGTTTGTTTAGTGTTTCTTGTCTTTGTTGTTTGTGCAGGTTGAGGTTGTTGCAAAGGACTGAACAAATTGAGAAACTTGCTGCTTGTTCCAGGAGACAGAGAGTTTTCCTAGTTCAATAAGGAGAAGTTGTTTACTCTGTTTTTCAATTCAATTGTTTTATCAATTTAGCAATAGGTTACTTGAAATTGTATTTCAATTGATTCTGTGTACAAACAGTTTGTTCTTACACTACAACACAAAATGTTATTTTCGACAACAGAATTTTGCTAAAAAAAAAGCCGTTTTTGGTTGGAAAAACTCATTTCCGACAAAAAAAATTGGTCAGAATGCGTTGAAAATGCTTTCGTCAGAAATGCTTGTTTTTCCGACCATTTGTCGGGAAAAAACAACATTTCCGACTATAATTTACCATCAATTTTGGTCAAAAATAGTACATCAATTTGTCAAGATATTTTGTCACAAAAACTATAATTCTGTTGGAAACGTATTTTGTCATCACTGTTCTGACAACATTTTTCCAACTAAATTCTAAATTATTGGTCATAATCATCTCCAACTATTCAAATTATAAAAGCTTATAGTGATTTACAAAAGAGTTGATTACAGGCAATATATAAATTAACCAATGACTAGAGTACAAAGATCGTCAACATACTAAAATAACTATCTTCACAGTCCTTTCTTCTCATCATTGCTGCTCCTTTCACCTAATGCACTATATCCCCCACATACATAAAACTTGGGAAGTCTTGAAACATCAATTCCAAGTGATGTAATGTCTCCTTTATGTAATTGATTCAACTGAGTTGCTCGCTCCATTCAAAGTTTTGAAGCTCCTCTGTTTCTATTCTCAAGCTCCTTTGTCTTTCTAAGTTTAATTTTAGTTGCTAGCTTACCTCCAAGACTCATAACTGCAAGGGATGCAAGTATAACGAAAAAGCATTGTAATTCCAGTTTCAAGCACCCAAAACACAACTAAATATATCTAGCAATGCATGTCCAGAAAATGGTCAACTATAATCACTAACCTGATTTAAGTTGTAAATTAAAAAGGTAGTATGACATTGCATTTTAAACCCTGTAGCACAATCTAAGAGGTCATATGTCAAACATCTTCGAAAATCAGTAATGCCAGTCTTAATGACCACAACAAAGGATAAGAAACTTACACTTTCATAATGACAATTAATGCCCAATTGAAACAAAGTTGTGAAAATGCATAACAATTTAACTGCTTCTTTCTACAAGTAGCACAACGAGACCACGTTTCTTTTGTTATCTAATAGGAAATTAGATTCATTAAAGGAAAATGGTTGTACAGTGCATAGATATCCACAAAATAATGTAAAAGCAAACTGAGGAAGTCAAACAATACACCCTATCAGAAGAAATAGTCGAGGGAAGGGAAGAATAGCTTTCTAAACTCCGACCGGAGCTAAAGCTAATACAGAGGCTGAAAACTAAGCCCTCTCTCACAGAAGTTAGATTACAGCAACTCAACATGACCACTCAATAAGTCTTTTCTGAAGTTATATATAAAGAACTAGACAATATTAAACAGGTTATTTTCACTCTGTTTTATCTTTGTATTTCACACACCAATGGAAAGAAAAAGACAAAGGTCTCTTAAAAACCGTATTTTAGGTATTGATTTTCCCATGAGCGATACTATATACAAATACTAATATGCTAGCAGGTATATCCAGATGAGATAGAAACTAACCTGCCAACCAAATGAACAAACCATCCTCAGCTTGCCTCGAATTTACTTTCACCTTTTCGATTTCACCTATACCAATCCAAACAAAACATAATTCAGGTCATAAATACTTACATCTACATTTACACTATCCCCCCAATTTCAAAACCGTAATTTTCACAATGAATCTTAATCTGAGTCCACAAAACAAATCCGCACAAATCTGGAGAAGAGAAATTAGAGAGTGAGGACGATTTCTTTGACTCTGGTGCGGATCGAAATCATACATAACGACTCCATCTTCATCCGTACGGACTCGTCGAACGCATCATCTTGGACCTCTTCTCTGCAATAGGCTTTCCCAAGCGGAGGGAAGAGCTCTCTTCAATGGAGGTGAAGTTGTCGGCGTCTCATAGGGAGGAATAGCCAAAGTCGATGTTGTTGATGAGGTTGAAGCCACTCTCGATGGAGAATGACATTGAGAAAAGGAGTTGGAGGAGATGAGTACTACATATCTGGTCTGTGTAATTGTTGAACGCGAGAAAATGTGAAGTTTACAACATTAATCATCCTAGATATACTAGATATTGGATAATATTCTCAACAAAAGTAAGAAGGGCTTTTGCAAAAATTCATTCATTTTCCTAGTCAGCGTAAGTGAGATTTTACAACGCTAACCCTTATATATACACTAGGTGTATGTAACTTGGTTATGCAAGTTCAAAGGACATTTATTGGTCAAGCTATTAAGTTCCAGATTTAATGTGAATATTGAGGGTTTAGGGTATATGCTTGAGGTTTTAGGGTTTATGGACATCAAAGATGAATTTTATTGACTATTGTATGTGATAATTATATTATTTTATGCATAATAAAAAATTAGACATTTCTTTGTTGATTTCAACTTTGATATGTTGGATACTCGTTTGAACTGTAATAGTGTATGTTATTTTTGGGAGATTTTATGTATTGAGTAGTTGAGTTTTCTAATGGGAGTCAAGAGAAGAGAAAGGGGGTAAATGAGAATATTAAAGAAGAAGATTAGAGATGGAGTATAAAGAGTATAAAATGGGGTGTGAATAGCTGTAACCTTCAATTACGTATGGCTGGGACATTGTAACTAAAAACCAAAAAAATCGGTCAGAAACCTAGCCGTGACAAGAAAAATCGAACCCAAAACAAACCGAACCAAAAAAAGCTAAAACCGTAAATATTTGGTTCAATTTCAATTTTGAAACTCTGAAAACTGAACCGAAAAACTAAATTATGCAAAAACGATGCCATTTTGGATATTTTGTAACAAACTATATATATACATGTAAAATAAAAGTCCTAATGTGACAACCCGAACCAATTGAGATATGATTAAGGATGCGTATTAGCTTAACCGCAATTGAGTCTCAATTTATGGGTCATCAAATGACTTTTCTTTCCGTTAGAAATTAGACTTCACTTACTTCATGGAAGTCGCAGGGAATTTTATTTTGTGCTTGTAGGAATTTTTGGGGGATTATTTGGATAACTAAAGCAATAGTTATGAATTTTATAAGTTGTCATGTGTGTGGTAAATTAAAGGAATTAACTTATTATCGAATTTTTATAGCCGTAAGATCTCTTTACGATGGAATCTTAGCCGTTGGATTAATTGGGAGACTTGGGGTATAAATAGATGGAGGGGGAAACCCTAATCGGTTTTGGGTTGTGGTTGACCCAGTTTAGAATTCGAGACCCCCGGCAGTTGATTCGTTGACCCACAACCCCGACTAGCCGGAATCTTCGTTGGGATGCCACCTTTGCCGGAATTATAGATTAAGGTTTTGAAGCTCTCTTGATGGTGATTGTATTAGTGGGTTTAAATGGTGCATGCAGCTTTGTTGTAGGGAGAATTGATTCAATTTCTACCCACGGATTCCGGTCGTCAAGCACGATGGTGTTCCGGTCGATTTAGGCGTTGAAGGCTGGGGGTTTTTGAAGCCCTATTCCTCCTTAACCTCTTTCGACCTACCTCGAGGTCCAAATCGATGAGTGGCCAGCATTTTGACACCGGAATCGAATTCCGTCGAAATTGGGTCCGCCGATTTTAGGGTTTTTCAGGCCGGTGAAGACCGAATTGGAGGTTAGGTCTTTAGGGTTTTTTTGGGCCGTCGGAGAGGAAGAGAATGGGCCATGGCTCGCCGCCATTCGTGGTGGCTAGTGGTGGCCAGATCTGCTGTCTGGGGCAGCCGTTTCGACGCCTTCACCATCGAATTGGCCTCCGGTGATGAAGAAAAAGTGGTTTATCTTAAGGAGAGGAATTCAAGCATATAAGTTTTTGGATCACCGGAGGAGGCGCATGGCCGCCACGCGCTGATTTCCACGGCGGAGCTTTGGCGAGGCAGAAGTCTATATTTTTAATACTGGTTTTTCGGGTAGTGTTAAGCTAGTTTTGAACTCGTATCGATGTTGATGTTAAATCTTTCATTTCTACTCGCAATCGAGAGTTCGACGAGGGGGCTTCCACGCACCATGAGACTAGCTGTAATCTGTGAGTGGACTTTGTTTTTCACTGTTGCATAACGAGTCTATTTTATGCTTATGTTTTATTTCACTACCAACATAAGCACTTTAGGCAACGAAATTGAAAACAACGCGCAACGACTAGGGAATTTCGTTGCCTATAGTTTACAATAGGCAACGAAATGGATTTTCGTTGCCTATTGTAAACTATAGGCAACGACATCTTTGCCTATAGTAATAAAATCGTTGCCTAAAGTCCATTTTATAGGCAACGAAAAAAATCGTTGCCTATAGTTTTCGTTGCGTAAAGTTTGGTTATAGGCAACGAAAAAATCGTTGCCTATAGTTTTCGTTGCGTAAAGTTTGGTTATAGGCAACGAAAAAATCGTTGCCTATAGTTAATAGGCAACGAAAAATAATTATAGGCAACGAATTACTATTTCGTTGCCTATAATTAGTATTATATCAGATCTAGCCAGCAGCTATTCAAATCAAAATCGGTGGAAAAATCTGAAACGTTTTGGAATCGGCAGTACATTTCAGGATGGACAAGAGTTGGATGAGGCTGGATAGAACTGATGCAAGATATGGGCAGGGAATTAGGAGATTTCTGGAATTTGTGGCGGCTAATTGTGGAGAGTTGCCAGTGCATTATTGTCCATGTAAACAATGTCGGTGTCGCGGCAATCGTTGTCCCATTGCTACAGTTGAGCGACACCTTCATAGAAACGGATTTTGGAATAAGTACACCCGTTGGATTTATCACGGTGAAGCATCAGCAGCCGATCCGCATGATCATGGACAATTTGCTGATACTGCGAGGTCATCCAATTATGATCCCACCAGGAGGTTCATCGACGATATGTTTCCTCATGAGAGCGGTGTATTTCATGATTCTGAAGCACCCGTATATGTTCCTCCAGAAGTTGAGAATTTCCCTCACATTGAGCCAGTCCAGCCATTACCTAGAGTTTATGTCAACACACGTGGTATGGACAAGTACCACAACCTGATTCAGATGCATCAAACTCCGTTGTACCACGGATGTCCTAAGACAGTCCTTGAAAGTGTGATGGCAGTGATGCAGCTAAAAGTGGAGACCAAGAGCACCGTGGCAGCGGTCGATAGGTGGCTTCAGTTGACTGGTGATCTGCTGCCCCCCGGTCATCGTCTTCCCCCCACTCATCGTAAGATACGACATGTCCTCAAAGATCTTGGACTTTCGTACACCAAGATTCACGCATGCATGTATGATTGCGTTCTCTTTTGGGGTGTAGACGATGACGGGAAGGATCTATCGAAGCTTGAATACTGTCCGGTGTGTGGTACGGAAAGGTGGAAGTACACTCCTGCAGGAAACAAGAAAGCAGTGAAGATACTTCGGTATTTCCCACTTATTGATAGGCTGGAAAGGTTGTTCATGTGTGCATTCACGGCGAAAGCTATGAGATGGTGGGCTGAGAGGACTTTGCCTGACGATGATATCCTTAGACACCCTGCTGATGGTCAGGCTTGGAAGCACCTGGTGAATGTGTTTCCTGATTTTGCAGCTGAAGTCCGAAATGTTTGGCTGGGGCTATCGACTGACGGATTCAACCCCTTCGGCAACATGAGTCAGAAGTACAGCATATGGCCCGTTATATTGGTACCGTACAACCTTCCTCCGTGGATGTGCATGAAGAAAGAATATAATATGCTGACTCTGTTGATTCCAGGGCCGGGTTATCCAGGAAAGTGTCTGGATGTGTACATGAGGCCATTGATTATAGAGCTTCAGCAGTTGAGTACAGTTGGTCATCCCACTTACGACAGGTTTAAAAATGAGATGTTCCGAATGCGTGCTATGCTTGTGGGCACAATCAGTGATTTTCCAGGTCGAGGGATGTTGTCGGGAAACCCAACCAAGGGGTACAGGGCCTGTCCAGAGTGCATGACTGCCATGTTTGGACAAGCTCATTGCTCGAAGATTGTCCATATGCGTCACCGATGTTGGCTTCCACGACATCACCCATTTCGCCAGGACGCCCAGGCTTTTGACGGCACTGTAGAAGAAGGTCTGCAACCCATGGGATGGACTGGAGATGAAATCTTAGAAGTCCTGAATGAGTATAATTTTGGGCCATTGAGCAATCATCCTGAGGTTGTTGCGACTATACCGAAGATACCCGACAGGTATAAGTTCTGGACACACAAGAGCATCTTCTGGGAACTCCCGTACTGGCGGATGTTGCCTATCAGGAACTATCTAGATGTCATGCACATAGAGAAGAATGTGTGTGAAAGTGTGGTGGGCACCGTTCTAAATTGGCAAGGTAAAACCAAAGATGGCCCTAAAGCTCGCGTTGATTTGGAAAAAATGAAACTGCGGGAACATCTGTGGTTGAAAAAGAAGGGGAGAAAGATGCCCCAAGCTCCTTACACGGTCACGCGTGACGAGAAGCATGAAATTTTTGTGTGGATGGCTAACGTCCAGTATCCTTATGGGTTTGCTGGAAATATAAGTCGGTGTGTTAACTACAGGGACAATAAGATTTATGGATTAAAGAGTCATGACTGCCATGTACTACTTCAACGCCTCTTCCCTATTATGATTCGAGGGTACTTTGATGATGAGGTGGTAGAGCCGTTAGTGGCGCTGTCAAGGTTCTTTCAAAAGTTATGCACCAGAGAAGTGAAAATGTCAGACCTCGAAGAAATGCGAAAGGACATCATTTTTATCATGTGCAAGTTGGAGAGGATTTTCCCCCCAAATTTCTTCGACATCATGCCTCACTTGATGATGCATCTTCCCGAGCAATTGATGCTCACCGGTCCCGTTCACTACACTTGGATGTATCCAATGGAGAGGTATATACCCCGCATTTGTATGATGTTTGCTAATTAAGTCTTTATATATTAATTTATTCTTGTTCTACGTACAACAATAATAACAAGCTGTTTTCATCATTGTAGACAACTGGGAGAGTACAAAGGGTATGTACATAATACATCTGCACCTGAAGGGTGTATCGCCGAAGCATATCTTGCGAACGAGTGCGTAACGTACGTCAAACTGTATTTGGGAGCGCTTGAGGACCCACATTCGAATATGTCGGTAGATGAACCCCAGTTCAACCTTTCTGTAGTCTCTAATGATGTTTATCCACAGAGTAGGTTGCACGGGGAGTGGGAGTTGACACCATATGAGTTAGACATTGCACACTGGTGTGTACTCATTAATTGTAAAGAAGTTAAATATTGGAAAGACACACACCTTGGAAGTCCAGAGGTTCGCGGGGATGTTGCGTACCACAACCGGACCTTTGCAAATTTTTTTGGCACATGGGTGAGTATATATTCATTTAGTCATAATATATATGACGTGTAAAAGCAAATTGTGACGGTTATTTATATGAAATGTCGTATCTAATGTTGACGGTTATTTATTTCAGATGAACTATGTAGAAGATGATGGTTACCCACAATGGTCACACGCATTGAGGCTCTTGGCTATGAAACCTATATCATCAAAAGTTTACGCGATGTGTAGGGTCAATGACGTGAAATTTATGTGTCAAGAAAGAGACAATAGGGTGAAGACACAGAATTGTGGGGTAATGGTGCATGGTGGGGATAACGACCCTGACTACTACGGGGTACTCCATTCAGTGGTTGAACTCATGTATGGTGAGCGCATGAAAGTTTACTTGTTTAAGTGCAGATGGTTTGATACTCGTCCGGAGACCGTTCGCATCGATCGATATGGATACATTTCCGTGAATACTGCCACAAGTTGGTATGAGGAGGATCCTTTCGTTCTTGCCACATCGGTCAAACAAGTGTTTTACCTTGACGATCTTATGAACAGACCCCCCTGGAAAGTAGTAAACCATGTGCAAGCTAGGAATGTGTACAATGCTGCCACACTTGGTGAAAATGAAGATGACGAAGAAGTTGCAGCATACCAAGAGGGAAATGGAATTGACATTCCGAAATCCAATACAATTCGCCATTATAATGTTCGACCTGGTATTGTGGTTCAAAATTCTGGAGCAGCACTTCTAAATGTTAATCCAAATGACTTTGATGAAGACTCGAGTGACGAGGACGAGGAGCGACACCTATTACCAGACTTCAACTATCAAACTGCGTCAGACTCTAGCGATGATTCTGATTATCAGCCTTAGTTAGAGATGTAATTGAGTATAGTCTTCGAGCTTGTATTCAGTTGATTAACTCCTAAATGTATATATGTGTTGATCGAATCGAAGTTTACTTGTGTAATTTGATGGATTAGTTTAACGGTTATTTTCATGTATGTTGTGGAAAACATAAATTGAATTTCGTTGCTTATAAATTGAAGTTTGTTGCCTTTAACATTGATTTCGTTGCCTTTAACATTGATTTGGTTGCCTTTAACATTGATTTCGTTGCCTTTATCATGGATTTCGTTGCCTTTATCATGCATTTCGTTGCTTATAGTATAGGCAACGAAAATTTCGTTGCCTATAGTATATGCAACGACATATTTCGTTGCCTTTAGGGTGCATTTCGTTGCCTAAAGTATAGGGAACGATACACTTCGTTGCCTATAGTATTTATTTCGTTGCCTAATGTATATGCAACGAAAAATTCGTTGCCTATAAGTCCTCCTCGTTGCCTATAGTATAGGCAACGATGCCACCATTTCGTTGCCTATAGTCCTGGAATATATTCCCAGCTCGCGAACAGCTCCGCCGCAACTAGCATTCTCTCCGCAAACCTCGCCGGATTTCTGCCCTCTCCGCAACCCGAAAAGTACGGTTCGCATTCTCCCTCTCTCCTTACTTGAATAAACAACGTGATTTTAGTTGGATTTGTGTTGGGTTGTTTGTTGGGTTGATTTTAGATGGATTTGTGTTGTGATTTAGGTTAGGTTGTGTTGGATTTGTGTTGGGTTGTTTGTTAGATTGATTTTAGTAGGATTATATTGTGGATTAGAGGATTATATTGTGGATTATATTGTGGAGTAGGATTATATTGTGGATTGTGGATTAGGATTATATATATTGTGGATTATATTGTAGATTATATTGTGGATTGTGGATTAGGATTATATTGTGGATTATATTGTGGATTGTGGATTAGGATTATATTGTGGATTATATTGTGGATTATATTGTGGATTAGGATTATATATATTTAGTTTATGTAATTAGAATTGGGAATAATTAGAATTGGGAATAATTAAGTGTGATTTTAGTTTGGTTATTTAGTTTAGGTAATTAGAATTGGCCGGGAATAAGTGTGATTGTTAGTTTGGGTTGTTCATTTTAGTTAGACAAAATTTAAATTTAGGTTATTGTTGCCTCAATTGTAAGGTATTCATTATGTTATTTTGTTGCAGACATAAATAAAAATGTCCGTGTTCAAAAGATTGATTCCCGGGAAAAGTGGGAAACAAAAAGGAGCTTCCTCCTCGTCACCTCAAGGAGCGACACCTCAAATGTCCTCCGGGTTGAACCCTCAAGGACCCAGGAGTGGGTCTAGGTCCGTTGGTGGGAGTTCTGGAAGCACCGTACCGGACAGTCTTGAGACCGTCTATGTACATTCCAATCGTCATCTCCAACTTCTTGCCACATCCCAGGATCCCCAAGGTCCACGTCACTCGGTGTCTCATGAACGACCCTCCCGCAACAGCAGCCGAAACTCCACCACGGAATCCGGTCGTCACTCAGTCAGCGGCGAACGCCCAAATAGTACGAGGGTACTATTTGGGCGTTCGCAGCAGGACCCACCGCGTATGCCACCTCTTCCTCCCAATGCGGCGACGCCACAACCTAATTCCGGATCATCTGGGCCATCCGGCAGTGCATCCCGCACGGATTCTGTGCACTTATGCCCGCCAAGGGACTTGTTCTTCCCTACGGTTATTCCGAAGATACCTCAGCTCGACCCTAACAACGTGGCCGTCTATGATGAGGACCCGTTCACGACGCCTGAGGAAGCATACACATATGAGCCGTTCTCTCAACCTCTGTTGAGTGTGAGGGTTAAGGGTCAGCTCACTTACGAGAATGGTAAGTTTATGTTCATTTACTAGATACAGTACATTAAATTAGGTTCTATTTCTTAATTTCCTTCTTTTGTACCGTGTCTTAGGCACCGTCGTCAACCCTAAAGCTAAACAGAGCAGAGGTACCACAACCGGGAAGGGTATTGAAGATCGAGTCGGTGACAATCGGGCTCATATTGATTATGAAGATGATGGGGAGGCTATCGAGTATGCTGACAAAGGGATGTATGCTAGCCAAGCAGGATTTGTCATACGTGATTTCGTCCCGATGTTGTGGGATTCGTGGGGTTCAGTTGATGCTGAAGTGAAGGCCCGAGTGCATAATGCACTGTCGGTGAGTTAAATTTACATTAATTTGTCATAAAAATAGACGTTCTTATATATTATTGTAAGGCACCAAACATACATATTTATGAGGCTAATTATGTATACGTGTATTGCAGCAATGGTTTATTATTGACGATCAGCTGAAGGAGCCCGGGGGGTGGTGTGAACGAAAGCTCACGTCTAGGTGATGTGATTTTGGATTTATATAAGGCTAAGTATCCTTATATGATTTGTGAATACGTTAGATTTGTGAATATAAAGTGTTGGTTATATGATATTTTTGTTGCATCAATATAGGTATCGAGAGTGGAAGTCTCACTTGAAGAAGTTCTGGGAGGAGAACATAGATAAAGGCCGAAATGGCACTCCAAGTGAGTTCAGATACCGGGAGTACGAGTGGAACTGGCTTATAGCCCACTGGAAGCATCCCAAGCTTGTGGTATGCACATGAATTATGTTGCGTACCTAAATCTAAACTAATATTATTATTATTATTAATTTACCTACATTTTATGATATATTATTTTATATACGCAAGAGGTAGTAGGTAAATCTCTATCTATGTTATTAATTTAATATGTAGGTAAATCTCTAATATATTGTGTAGGTAAATTAAATTATACAATTTACATTGTTTATACGAAGTAAAGATAGTGAACTGTATTAGTGATTGAGATGCTAGAAATTAAAACCAAAAATAACAAAGATTAAATTATTTCCCTGCAGAATAACATGAAAAAACCTAGAAATTAAAGGAAACAATTCTAGGTCCGAGGACTAAATATGTGAAAAATAAATGGGTTGGATTTTAATCAAAAAAATTAATGTTGCGAGGATATTCTCTAATTTATGCTATATATATAATTGGCTAATAATTGTGCACATTTTCTTTTTCTACAAGCACATTTCGAAACAAAATGCTAAAAACCGAGCGCAGAACGTGAACCCACATCATTGCGGTTCCCGAACGTATGAGAGATGGACTCGACGTGGGGCAAGGTTGGAACCAGAGACTGATCCTCTCGTGTATTCCATCCGACATGGGTATCCGAACAACCCTGAATATGTTGTAAGTATCTAATAAATATTTGTCCATATTTGATACATCTCATGTTTAATTAATTCTTGTATTTTACTCAATTATTAATGCGTCACCGATTTTGCATTGTCTATTAGGAGAGATTGGTTGAGTCGATCCCAAAGGTGCGTGCTAAAGTAGCTCGAGAGCTGCATCAGGGGTGCACGGAGGAAGAGGTGACCCAGTATGCATCTCAGGTTGACCACATGACGCCCATTAATGCGGCGAGGTGCGTGTCAGATGCGATTCCCGTTGGAAAGAACAAGTTTTGGGCCAAGGGGATGGGTTACAGAGGAAATGGAGTCTTGAAGATGACTCCAGAATTCTCCAGCGGGTCCAGCAATTCTAGGTCGTCCGGCGTACAAGAGCAGATTCGGAGGCAGGATGAGCAGATTCGGAGGCAGCAGGAGGAGTTGGAGGAGATGAGGCGTGCCAGGGAAGCCATGGAGCAGGAAAGAGCCCGTGAGAAGGAGCAGCACGACCAAATGTGGGCATTCTTTCAATCTCAGCAACCTCGGGAGGCTTCGCACCCGCACCCACAGACTCAGCCAAATCTGTTCACGCCTACAACACAGCCGCAGTATTTTGGGGGTCACCAGCAGCCGCCGTTATATGGGGACCACCAGCAGCCGCCGCAGCAGCATCAGTTTTGGACGGGTGCCGAGCAGCCGCCGCCTCCGCCGCCGCAGCATCAGTTTTACGGGGGTGACCAGCAGCCGCAGCTTCATCAGTTTTATGGGGATGACGACCAGCAGCACCAGGAGGGTTCACACGAGGACTTCCTCAATTCTGTTAACTTTGATCAGTAGCACGTAGCTAGTTTTTGATTTCGGTTGAAATGTGTACGCTGTTGTGGTTTGAACTCATGTAAATGTTGCAGATTCTGGAATTGGGCCCAATCCAGAATCAAGTATTTTTTTTAAAAATTACACACACTATAGGCAACGAAATGGACCAATTTCGTTGCCTATAGTTTGCCAGAAATGCAAAAATTCAAACTATAGGCAACGAAATCCAAAAGTATAGGCAACGAAATCCAAAAGTATAGGCAACGACGTCGTTGCCTATAGTTTGAGAGGTGACCTGTCAGTTTAGGGTTTAGGCAACGAAGAAGTCGTTGCCTATAGTGAAACTATAGGCAACGAATTAAGCTGGGGTCGTTGCCTATTGTTGAAAACCCTAACCCCTAAACCCCGAACTATAGGCAACGAATTGGTTATTGATTTCGTTGCCTATAGTATAGTCAACGATGTATAGGCAACGAAAGTATAGGCAACGAAAATTCGTTGCCTATAACTATAGGCAACGAATTTTGGACTATAGGCAACGATTTGAAATCGTTGCCTATACCTGTTATTCTGGTAGTGTAATTTGATGATTATAACTAAATATGATAGGATACAAGTATGTTTATGCATGGAGGAACTGCATTATATTTCACGATTTTTATGCACGTCACATACACGATTATGCATCGATGCATAGGCTACTCGGCTGATCACCGAGTATACCCCGGGTGGGCTAGGAATTCCTTAGCCAATGATTCCTACGTTTTTGCCTCCACACGATTGCATTACTTTTATCTTAGACTCACTAGTTTTCATTTTATTTTTCTTTGGAGAAAGGCATACGATATTTCTTACGTTATACGAGATTTTTTTTTGTCTACTCACTCTAACGAGTTTTTATGTTATTTGTGTCTTTTCCCTGGGACTTTTTTGTTTCTCATTGCCCAGTTTACAGTTATCATCCTGAGGTTGCGCACCTGCGTTTGAGGCATAGTATTCATGTGATCGTCCTTCCCTAGTAGGTTCCTAGTTAACCTACTAGTCATGTAATAAGTAGAACGCTCTGATTACCATGTGTGTTTAGTTTCTGCTGTCGTCTCCAATAAGTGGTCTAGTGACCCATGTCTGTTGAGTTTAATCATTTGGAAGTTATATGTTCTTTAGTTTTTCTATTTGAGCTCTTTGGATTGTTGAATATTGTTGATCGAGTATATTAGATGTTGTGGCTTGTTGAGAATTTGAGTATAATTAATATTGCAGGTTGTAGGCTTTCAGTTTATGGGGAAACTATGTCAAAAATTTCTTAGAATCCTGATTCTTTAATCATGTGGTTACGACTTAATTCTGGTTTAGTCGCAAAATCGAGGTTAGGCCATCTCACCTAAACTCTTAAAATTCTCATTTTTTTATGCATATTATTTGCCAAATTCTATCATGGAGATGAATCAAAGTGTTAGGCGACTCAAAAACTTGTATTTTTAGACAACTTTTTAGTTACTTTTTGAAAATATTATATTTTCTACATTATGTAAATGTAAAAAAAAAAAGAAAAAAAAACGAAAAAAATACCTTAACTGAACCGAATAAAGGAGTGTATGGATTGGCTGAATTTGGAGCGAGTTTATGACCAGATTGAGCTAGCTACTAACAGATGGACGAAGGTTATAGTGAATCTTCTGAGAGGTGAAGCGGTGCATTGGTGGCATGAGACACGTCGTGACAAGAATACCACCACTTGGGCTAATTTTTGATAGTTGTTCATGAGTCAATACTTCATTGTAGCAGCTCAGCCTCAGAAGCACCAGGAATTCCTCAAACTAAAGCAGGGTGACATGAGTGTGTTTGAGTATCAAGATAGGTTTACCCGTTCGGCTCGATTTGCGAGCAATATGGTTGCTACAGATCAAGACAAGTATCTTCACTTTGAGATGTGTCTGAGGCTAGAGATTAAGATACTATTGAGTGCCACTTTGCATAAGGATTTTGATTCCTTTATGAATGTAGCAGCTAAGAGTGAGTAGACATTGAAAGCACATCCACAATTTCACTACATTGGTGAGGGTGATCTGAGTCAGGGTCCTTTCAAAAGATTGAGTTCTGCCACTTCGGGTTCAGCATCTTCATCTGGTGGCGAATCCTTCATGTTTTTTCCTAGTTCTTCTGGGCGTAGTATGAGGTCAGAGTGTAAAAGGGACCGACGTTAGGGTCAGTGGTCATGACCTAGTTTCAGAGGCTTGAGCTATGTTCGTCGTCAGCTTGTTGCCGCAACCGTGCCGAGAAATTATCCTTTATGCAACAATTATAACCAGCATCACCTTGGGCAATGTTACCGGGGTACTGCATCATATTTTACTTATGGTCAGGAGGGTTATATGTCGAGGGTCCCATGAGGCAGTCATGTGGGAAGTTTGCAGATCAGGCAAGAGATAATGATCAGGGTGCCACATCTGGGGTTAGGGCAATTCAGCCTCCCGCTCAGATTGCACAACAGAACCATAATCAGTGTGGATGCCTAGGAGGACATGCTCGTGTGCAGGCTATGACTCTTTAGGAAGGCCGAGCTTCCCCCGAGGTTATCATTAGTACGTTATATATTTTCGGATACTCAGTTCTTACTTTATTTGATCTGGGGGCTACACATTCAT
The DNA here is from genome assembly GCA_946800695.1 of Geum urbanum. Lineage (NCBI taxonomy): Eukaryota > Viridiplantae > Streptophyta > Magnoliopsida > Rosales > Rosaceae > Geum > Geum urbanum. The sequence continues at coordinate 25,958,080 of OX327013.1, read as the reverse complement.
TTTTATCACCTAGATTGACATCCAACATCAATATGCTTGCTTCACCACTTTAGGGATTGTGGCAAGTGTCGTATCCGTTTGGGGATCTAGTGAGTGTTGGATAGGTGTACGAAAATGGTGAGATCCTCTTAGGTGGTTATGGGTTTGTTGCCAACTTAATATTGTTGGATATTAATAATCTTGAATTGATCTTGGGAATGGACTTCTTGGAAAACCATCATGCAATTTTTGATTGTTATAGGAAGGAGATAGTCTTTGAAAGTCCAGGGATGCCTGAAGTTGTGATTTGTGGTAAAAGGAATGTCTCTCCTCCTTTCACTATTTCAGCAATGAAAGAGGAGAAAATGTTGCGGAAGGAGTGTGAGGCGGATCTGGCGCATGTTGTGAATACTAGTGTGGGGACACCAAATGTGGGGGATATTCTAGTAGTCTGTGAGTATTCATATGTGTTTCCTGAAGATTTCTCAGGCCTTCCTCTTTTATGGGAGATTGATTTTACCATTGAGTTACTTCCAGGTACCAGTCAAATTTCTCAAGCACCATATCACATGGCTCATGTTGAGTTGAAGAAGTTGCAGGCTCAACTTCAGGAGTTGATTGATAAAGGTTTAATTAGGCTTAGTGTCTCACCTTGGGGTGCTCTTATGTTATTTGTGAGGAAGAAGAATGGTTTGTTGAGGCAATGTATAGATTGTCGAAAGCTTAATCAAGTCACAGTGAAGAATAAATACCTTATACCATGGATTGATGATTTATTTGATCAGTTGAAGGGAGCATCGGTCTTGCCAAAGATTGATCTGAGATCAGGGTATCACCGGCTTTGTATGCGGGAATATGATATTCCTAAAACTGTGTTTCAATCGCTTTATAGGTATTATGAGTTCCGAGTCATGCCTTTTGGTTTGAGGAATGCCCCTGCTGCTTTTATGGATCTCATGAATCGGGTTTTAAGACCCTACTTGGACAAGTTTGCCATTGTGTTGATCTATGACATCCTAATTTATTCCAAGGATGTGAAGCAGCACAGGAAACACTTACATGCAGTTCTGTAAACTTTGCGAAAATCTCAGTTGTATACAAAGTTTAGTAAGTGAGTTTTGGTTAAATAGTGTGAAGTTCCTTGGTCATGTAATTTCAGAAGATGGAGTTAGTCTAGATTCGAATAAGATGGAAGCAGTATTGAATTAGAGTAGACCTTCGAATGTATCGGAGATTAGGAGTTTCTTGGGTCTAGCTGGGTATTATCGTCGCTTTGTGTAAGACTTTTCACGGATTACAACACCACTTACTCGATTAACTAAGAAGGGAGTCAGATTTAAGTGGTATGATGCTTGCGAGCTGAGTTTTCAGACATAGAAAGAGAGGTTAACATCAGCACCAGTTTTGTCTCTATCAAATGATAGTGGGGAGTATACCACTTTTAGTGATGCTTCTAAGCATGGTTTGGGTTGTGTATTGATGCAGCATGGGAATGTCATCGCATATGGTTCTAGGCAACTGAAACCACACGAGGTGAACTATCCTACACATGACTCAGAGTTAGTAGATATTGTTTATGTGTGACAACCCAAACCAAAATCTATGTATTAATCAACACGAAATTGAATTATCGCAGATTAGCCGCATAATTGGGTTTGTTAACGACTATTTCACCAGGTGAGAATTTGCATCGACTTCCTTCATAAGAATTGTAGAATATTTAATTTCAAGCTCGTGGAAATTTTTGGGGAATTTTTTGGATAAGCGAGCAATGTTTTATCAAGTTTTGAAGTCGGTAAGTGAAAATATATAAAAGTGATATTTTTATTGCTAATTTAATCGTGACCGTCCGATCTTGATCAGATTGAACCGTAGCTGTTGATTTGAGCTGTATGTGTACGGATATATATACAGTATAAATATGAGGCAACTTTGGAAAAGTTTCCATTTTGCGATTTCTGGGTTTGACCGAGTTGACCACGGGTCAAACTGACCAGTTTGGCTTCGAATTTTCTCGTCGGCGGTGTGCCTTTTTCTGGCCACTTTGGCCGTGGTTTCTTGATAAAGGTTGTTGGGCTCGAGGTCCTCTTCAAGTTGATAGGTGGATCCTCGAGTTTAGTGGCCGGAGGAGGAGGATTCGACGCGATGAAGATGAGGGAATTCCGGCCAGCGGCAGTGGTATTTTGCCGGTGTAGGAGGAGGGGGAGACGGCGACATTGTGGGATGCAACCATAGGGGTTTTGTAGCCCTTGGAATGGTAAGTTGAACCCAAGTGATCTTGGGCCTTGCCATGACCGGACAGAGCCGATCGGAGAAAATGAAATCCGGCGAGGTTTTTGAACTTCACGGTGAGTTTTAGACATTTTTCAGTTAAATTGGGCTTAACTTTGAACTAAAAAGTTGTTGGAAATGTTGAGATCTTCAAAATTATGTATATGTCGAAGAATTCTGGGCCGGTGGGATTCCGGCGGCCCCGCGCGGCGAAGCTCTGGTGAGGTGAATTTTTGACAAGTTTTATGTCGTTTTGCTTGTTTTCGCATGCCAAATGCAATGGTGAGCTTTATATTCAGACTTAAGTTTGTTAAATTTGGGCGAGTATTTAATCGGACAATTATCAATTTAATTCACGACAATATTAAAGGACATTTTGATTATCCGTTTATTTGCGAGTCGTTGATATTCGAGATTTGTTAGCGACTCTTTTAAGTGAAGGATTACAGGGAATTGAATTCAGAATTTGGTTGAGTCAGTAATTTAACAAAAATTACGTTATTCGAGTATACGAGATTCTCGATGTTATTACTCACCAGATTATGATCTTTGTTATTCAGTATGAACTCTGATGATCAGATATTAATTTTAATCGTGGTTTCAGGATCAAGAGTTAGCGGGCGTATCAGATGAATAATTATCGACAGGGTTTCAGCTTTATGTTTATCCCAGCAACCTGTGAGTGGACATTTTATTTTCATCGTTGACCTGCGAGTCTTGATTTATGCATCTTATGATTATGCATTTGTGATTATCCATTTTATGATTATGCACATATGAGTATGCATTTACGATTATACATTTTATGATTATATGTCGTACGAGTATGCATTTACGATTATGCATGTGCATGGAAATAAATATGATTTGTTTTACACAGAGTAGAGTTTTACACAGAGTACAGTCTCAGAGATAGTAGTGGCATCGATGCATTGACATGCTCGGCTGATCCCCGAGATGCTCCGAAAGCAGAATCCTGACCCGAGGTCTTTCTGACTATTTAATCACGTATGGGTCTGGGATCCCGTGATTTAGACTGTACTGTTGTGGATGTGTCCGAGAGGGACCCCGCGGTTTTAGACTCACATCATGTTTATTTTCAGACTTGCATTATTTTTGTGCACATTATATATGAAAGTCATATTATTTACAGTTTCAATTAAAAAGTGAAGTTTTATTTTCGTCCACTTACTCTAACAGTTTTTATGATTTTATATTCCTTTTTCCTGGGCTTTTCGGTTTTATTTGCCCAGATTGCAGTGTGTATCATGAGGGTGCTAGATATCATCGAGGGCGTCGAGTCCACCAATTAATTCCTTCAGCAGTAGGTCCCAGTTCACTGTTAGTATATCTCTTGTGTTATTGAACTCACCCTGGATACTAGTTCTGTAGTATCGTCTTAGTGAGACTCTTGTGAATAGGTTGTCACTCGTATAGTTGTCGAGTTGAGTTTCTTTGTTTATGAATCAATGTATTTACTGGAGTTACATTTTCAAATTCTGAATAATGTATCAGGTTTGATTTCAGTTTATGTTGAGAAATCCGGATGGACATCGGTGGTCCACGGTATTGTTTGTAGGTTTCTCTGCGGAGTGTCAGTTTTCCCTGCAGATTTTTGGTTGTCTCTTTTATAAGAGGAAGTTATGTCAAAAATTTCATAGAAACTCATAGATTAGGGTTAGTCGTTAGGGCTTGATTCTAGATTACTAGTTAATCTAGAGTCGGGTCCTTTCATTATGCTTTGAAGAGTTGGAGACATTATCTATATGGGGCTCAGTGTTGGATTTTCACAGGTCATAAAAGTCTCACATATCTCCTCACTCAACCAGACTTGAATATGAGACATCGTAGATGGATGGAGTTAATTAATGATTATGACTGCATTTTTGAGTACCATTTGGAAAAAGCTAATGTTGTTGCTGACGCTCTTAGTAGGAAAATCGGAGTTTCATTATCCCATGCACGTGTTGCAAGGGTGCCACTTTTAGCTGACTTGCGAACTACAGAAGTAGAGTTGCAAAGATGTGAAGATGGCTCTTGTTAGCTAGTTTTCAAGTTCACCCTAGATTGTTAGATCAAGTACGGGAAGCTCAGGATGCAGATTCATATTTACTCAGTAAAAAGGAGATAATTCGAAGTGGTGGGGAGACAGAGTTTCAGTTAAGGAATGATGTCACTTTGTTATTCAATGGAAGGTTGTGTGTCCCTGGAATTGAGGAGCTTAAGGAGGAGATACTCGATGAAGCTCATTGCTTAGCTTATGCCATGCATCTAGGAAGTACTAAAATGTACCGGACACTTAGAGAGTATTATTGGTGGAGGAATATGATGAGGGAAATTGCTGCATATGTGAGTAAACACGAAATTTGTCAACAAGTGAAGACAGAGCGGAAAAAACCATCTAGAAAGGTACAACCCTTAGAGATTCCAGAATGGAAGTGGCAACACATCAACATGGATTTCGTTTATCAGTTACCACATACTTCTGATGGTAATACAAGTGTATGGGTGATTATGGATTGCCTCATGAAATCTACCCACTTCCTTCCCGTTCCTGAGAAATTTCCAGTGAGTATGCTGGCAAAGCACTATTTGAAGAAGATTGTGAGTTAGGATGGTGTGCCAACTTTCTATCATTTCTGATCATGACTCTCAATTTACCTCTGTTTTGGAGGGCACTGTAGAGAGAATTGGGGACTCATCTACATTTCAGTACAGCTTTCTACCCTCAAACTGATGGTCAATCAGAGAGGACAATTCAGACCTGGGAGGACATGTTACGGTGTTGTGTTTTACAATTCAAAGGGAGTTGGGACCAACGATTGCATCTCATGGAGTTCGCATATAACAAAAGTTATCAAGCCAGTATCTGCATGGCACCATATGAGGCTTTGTATAGGAAACAATGTAGGATTCCATTGTATTTGAACGAGGTTGGTGAGAGACATCTCATTGGTCCGGAGTTAGTGCAGGAGACTTTATAGAAAGTTCAGATCATTCCCAACAGACTTAAAGTGGCACAAGACCATCAAAAGAGCTATACAGATAATAGGAGGAAAAACCTTGAGTTTGAGATTGGTGATTGGGTATTTTTGAAATTATCTCCTTGAAAAGGTGTTGTGCGTTTAGGAAAATGCGGTAAACTTCGTCCATATTATATTGGCCCCTATGAGATATTCGAGTCTGTTGGTGCAGTTGCTTATCATTTGGTGTTACCACGTGAGATGGCTCGAGTTCATGATGTGTTCCATCTGTCTATGTTACGGAAGTATATCTTTGATCCATCTCAAGATCTTATATCCCAACAGCTTTTGATATGCGAGGACCTAAGTTATATAGAGGAACAAATTCAGATTTTGGATTGGAGGGTACAGGAACTTAGTAACAAGACTATTACCTTAGTGAAAGTTCTATAGAGAAACCATGCAGTGGAGGAGGCCACCTAGGAACCCGAACAGCAGATGTGTGAACAATACTCATATCTTTTCGAGTAGAAGGTATATAATTTTCAATGACGAAATTTTTGTTAGAGCGATAGATTGTGATGACCCGAACCAAATGGGATATGATTGAGTATGCATATTAGCTTAACCACAATTTAGCCGCAATTTATGGGTCATCAAATGTCTTTTATTTCTTTTAGAAATTAGACTTCACTTCCTTCCGTAAGTCGCAGAGAATTTTATTTCAGGTTTGTAGGAATTTCGAGGGATTATTCGGATAACCGAAGCAATAGTTATGAATTTTATAAGTTGTCATGTGTGTGGTAAAGTAAAGGAATTAACTTATTATTGAAATTTTATAGTCATAAAATCTCTTTACGATGGAATCTTAGCAGTTGGAATTCGAGAGCCACACAGCTGACTCATTGACCCATGACCCAACCCGCCGGAATCTTCGTCGGCATGCCACTGTTACATGAAATATAGGTAAGGTTTTGAAGCTCTCTTGATGATGATTGTATTGCTGGGTTTAAATGGTGCATGCAAGTTCGCCGGAAGGAGAATCAATTCGATTTCTCCTCACGAATTCTGAGCGCCGGGCACGGTGGTGCTTCAGTTGATTTAGGCGTCGTCAGTTGGGGGTTTTTGAAGCCCTCTTCCTCCTGAACCTCTTTCAACCTACCCACAGGTCCGAATCGACGAGCGGCAGGTGTTTTAATGCCAGAATTGAATTCCATCAAAATTGGGTCCGCCGATTTCATAATTTTTTTTTGCCGGTGCAGATCGAATTGGAGGTTAGGTCTTTAGGGTGTTAGGCTGTTGGAGAGGAAAAGAATGAGCCATGGCTCGCTACCGTTCGTGGTGGTCAGTGGTGGCCGGATCTACCATCTGTGGTGGCTGTTTTGACGCCTTCGTTGTCGAGTTAGCCTTTGACGATGGAGAAAAAGTGGTATATCTTAAGGAGAGGAATTCATGCATATAAGTTTTGGGGTCGCCGGAGGAGGCGTGTGGCCGCCGTCCACGGCAGAGCTTCGGCAAGGTAGAAATCAAGATTTTTAATACGGGGTTTTTGGGTAGTTTTAAGCTAGTTTTGAACTCGAATCGATGTTAATGTTAAATCTTTTGTTTCTAAATTCAGGAGATCGTAATCGAGAGCTTGACAATGGGGCTTCTGCCATACCACGAGGCTAGCCGTAATCTGTGAGTGGACTTTATTTTTCACTGTTGCATAGTGAGTCTATTTTATGCTCATGATTTATTTTACGATTATAACAAGATATGATATGATACAAGTATGTTTATGCATAGACACACTGCATTATATTTCACGGTTTTTATGCACGTCACGTACAGGATTATGCATCGATGCATAGGTTACTCGGATGATCACCGAGTTGTCCTAGGTGGGCTTGGAATTCCTTACCAAATGACTCCTACGTTTTTACCTCCACACGCTTGCATTTCTTTTATTTTAGACTTGCTAGTTTTCATTTTATTCTTGGGAGAAAGGTATACAATTTTTCTTACATTACGAGATTTATTTTTGTCCACTCACTTTAATGAGTTTTTCTGTTATTTGTGTCTTTCCCCTAGGCCTTTTATGTTTCTCGTTGCCCAGTTTGCAATTATCATCCAAAGGTTGCGCACCTGCGGCAGAGGCATAGTATTCATGTGATCGTCCTTCCCTAGTAGGTTTATAGTTAACCTACTAATCATGTAATAAGTAGAACACTCTGATTACCATATCTCTTTCATTTCCGCTGTCGTCTCCAATAAGTGGTCTAGTGACCCATGTTTGTTGACTTTAATCATTTGGAAGTTATATGTTCTTTTGTTTTGCTATTTGAGCTCTTTGGATTGTTGAATATTGCTAAGTACATTAGATGTTGTGGCTTGTCAAGAATTTAGTATAATTAATGTTGCATGTTTGGATAGACTTCCAGTTTATGAGGAAATTATGTCAAAAATTTCTTAGAATTTTGAGTCTTTAGGTTGTCTCACCTAAACTCTTAAAATTCTAATTTCTTTATGCACATTCTTTGCCAAATTCTATCATGGAGATGAATCAAAGTGTTTGGCGACTCAAAAACTTGTATTTTTTAGACAAGTTTTTAGTTATTTTTTGAAAAAAAAATATCTTTTCTACATTATGTAAATGTAGAAGAAAAAAAATGAATAAAATCTGAAAAAAAAAATACCTTAACTGAACGGAATAGTCGCAGTTTTTCTTTTAAAAATATGAAAAAACATATCGATCCAAATTCATAAAATATTGTGATTTAGTTTGGTTTTGGTAATAAAAAAAACGTTTGTATTCACTACAAGAAAAGGAGACATTACCGGCGACGGGAGGTCGCCGGCCTTGTCTTTTTTTTCGCCGGAAATGTCATTCCCGGCGACGAGTCGCCGGCAATGACGTCGCCAGAAATCTCCCGCCGGTGTTAACATTGCCGGCGACGGGAAACGGCGTCGCCGGTAATGTCGGAGACATCACCGGCGACGGCGTCGCCGGCAATGGTTCCGCCGCCGTGGCCGGAATTTGTGACATTGCCGGCGACTGAGGTCCATGTCGCCGGCAATGTCTGAAATTTTTTTTAAAAAAAAACGCGGTTCTGGATTGGGCCCAATTCCAGAACCTGCATTGAAAGACATAAACCGTACAATCATACAAGTTCAACAGTACACATAAATGTCCAACGTACAGTACAAATAGCAACGACGATACGAAAATTAACTACAACTACAGGTCAGGGTCGAGGAACTTGCGGGTCAGGGTCGAAGTAATCAAAGTACTCATTTGAATTCCGGTGGCTACCTTGGTCTTGCTCTGGCGTTGACTGGTGCGGTGGTGGTGGTGGATAGCTAGGGAACGGAGGGACCGGGACCGGGGGAGGTGTGGGGAACGGTTGTCCGGTAGTCTGAGCCTCGTACATCGTCCGCATCCATGTGTACATCTGAGCCTGCACCTGTGTCTGCTGCATTTGGTACTCGGCCATCTGCCTCTTTTGCTCCTCCAACTCTCTCTGCGTCCTCTGAAGCTCCGATGCGAGGTTACGACTAGAATTTGAACTTCTTGACCCGGTAGAGTATTGTGAAGTGGTTTTCAATACTCCTTCGCCCGCCGAGCCCATTCCCCTACAGTAGTAGGTATTCTTTCCAGTCCCGCACGCTTTTGCCATGATCTGAGCCGCTATCGGGGGATCAAGCGGATCGATCTGAGAGGCATACTGGGTGACTTCTTCCTCGGAGCAGTCAGGATGGTTAGTCCGAGCTATACTCATGGTCACTTCTGCGGTCGCCTCCTCCACTCTCGCCTAATTGAAAAGCGAAAATGAACAACGTATTAACTAACAACATCTATTAATATCGAAAAATAGTTTTATTAACACATGGAGAGGCGAAAGACTTACCGCTTCGTCAGGGCACTGCGGATAGAACTTCTGATGAATATACACCAAGGGGTTCACTTCTTGTTGTTGCTGCGCCTTAGTCGACCAACCCATGTAGTTGAGTGAACCTGCATGATGGGCCCTGGTGTTTTTCAATCTATTCGCCCGGTTCGTCTTCGAAATCGCCTTGTTTGATAAACATATGGAAAAAAATTAGTAACTAACTATTTCAATCTGATACGATACATTAGGCTTGTAAGATATATTAAGGATGCATACCTGAGCTTTGGGGTGCTCGAAGTGGGCTATCAGCCACAGCCACTCGTACTCCCTAAACCGGAATTCGCTAGGGGTAGAACCTCGGCCTAGCTCCTTGTATACAGTGTAATGGGAAGAAAGCTCGTTCTTCCACTCTTTATACCTATATTAAAACAAGGAAAAAAAGTTAGAGATATTAAAACAGTTGATAAACAAAAATCTAACTCGATATATATTCAAATAAGTCGAAGCACATCACCGATTATGTAGTTGACGCTCTACCCACGTGTGAATAAGAACTTCATCCACGTCAAACCACACCTGCAATATGAATATATAAAAGGTAAAATTATATATTTAAGTGGACTTAATTAATAAATGTAAAATTTACGTAATGAAAATACGATTTTACTCACACTGAGTGCATTATGCACTTGCATCTTCACGTAGATAGGCACAGATTCCCAATCTGGCCAAAGCATTGGGACCTTGTCCCGCACGATCGCACCGGCCATGCTGACATATTTGCGCGTGGTGTCGAATGCCTCGATCACCTCGCCATCCTCATTGTCCCTTATGGGCGTTTTCCTTCCGCCGGTGGCCTGCTCAAGTCTCTTCCCGGTGCAGGTGCCTCTAGCCCCTTTCCGTTTTCCAGTCCCATTAACGAAATTGCCTAATAAAACAATGTCAACAAATTGATATCATTAATTGAACCAATCGCAAGTCTTAAGTAATAATTAAGTAATCAATCTGATGTTAAATAAAATTTACCTGCATCGTCCGTTTGTTGGTTGGTGCACCTCACACTCCAAAGATACACGGGGTCGAACGGGAGGAAGTTATACGCTTCCTCCACGGTCAGGAAATCCGGCCGTCCTTCAATATAAACAGGCATCCCCCTATCATCGAATTCAGGGATGACAGGAATCTCGTCGGGTAGGAAGAGACCAGACGGCGGAGATAGACGAGGCCTGGACGATGAGGCGCCAGCACCACCATGTGCCTCAGATGATTCCCGTGAAACGGGAGTAGGCACCATCCGAATATGGGGCATTCGGATTGAGGGAGTTTCTGATGCCCCCGTTGACTGTCGCTCGTCTGAGGCTCTGCCACCGGAGGGACGTCTGCTGATTGAGCGTCTAGAGACTGAGGCTCGAGCCTCGAATTCCGGTTCCACGGCTCTTGATCGTGCAGCTTCCTCCTCAGCTCGCGCCTCTAGCAAGGCTCTCGTGCGAGCAGTCATCATTGGCCCACTGGGCGTGTTGCTAACTGCGGGCGAGGAGGAAGCTTGACTACTGTTCCCTCCACTATTTCGGGAACCTCTCCGAAGCCAATTAGCCGCAAAACCTCCTGGACATCGTAATAGTCATGGATTCGGTTCAATAACAAATCGGAACCGGAACGGTGTGTAACCGGAACCGTTTGAAACCGGAACTGTTTGTAACCGGAACCATTTGTAACATAACGGTTCCGGTTACAAACAGTTCCGGTTCCAAACCGTTCCGGTTCTATAACAAATCGGAACCGGAACGGTGTGGAACCGGAACCGTTTGAAACCGGAACTGTTTGTAACCGGAACCGTTTGTAACATAACGGTTCCGGTTACAAACAGTTCCGGTTCCAAACCGTTCCGGTTCTATAACAAATCGGAACCGGAACGGTGTGGAACCGGAACCGTTTGAAACCGGAACTGTTTGTAACCGGAACCGTTTGTAACATAACGGTTCCGGTTACAAACAGTTCCGGTTCCAAACCGTTCCGGTTCTATAACAAATCGGAACCGGAACGGTGTGGAACCGGAACCTTTTGAAACCGGAACTGTTTGTAACCGGAACCGTTTGTAACATAACGGTTCCGGTTACAAACAGTTCCGGTTCCAAACCGTTCCGGTTCTATAACAAATCGGAACCGGAACGGTGTGGAACCGGAACCGTTTGAAACCGGAACTGTTTGTAACCGGAACCGTTTGTAACATAACGGTTCCGGTTACAAACAGTTCTGGTTCCAAACCGTTCCGGTTCCACACCGTTTCGGTTCTATAACAAATCGGAACTGGAACGGTTTGGAACCGGAACCGTTTGAAACCGGAACTGTTTGTAACCGGAACTGTTTGTAACATAACGGTTCCAGTTACAATAAGTTCCGGTTCCAAACCGTCCCGATCCCGATTTCCACCTTCATTTATACGATTAATTAACAACTATATCACCTAAATTAACGACTATACATATTCGATGTGTATATATATATACATCATGCATCTTAATTAAATTTATCCATCACATATTCATCCAAATCACAAACCCTAATTAATTTTCCACATTTTTCACACATATATATATCATGCATCTTAATTAGGTTTAATTTCCGTATATATATACATCACATATTCATCAAAACCACATTTATACATAATTTTCACATATATATATACATCACTTCATATTCACATACCTAAATATATATATACATCACATATATACATACATGCTAATTTAGAACTTATCACCCTAATTTCCAACTTAGCACCCTAATTAATTTACACATACACATACACATACACATGCACATACACATACACATACACATACACATACACATACACATACACATACACATACACATACACATACACATACACATACACATACACATACACATACACATGCAAAAAAATAATTAAAAATTGAGAGAGAGAGAGAGAGAGAGAGGGAGAGAGAGAGGATCGGACCTGCCATGAATTTCCACCTACAATGGTGAGGGGAGGAGAGGAGGGGAGGAGGGGAGGAGGAGATTTTCGGAGGAGGAGAGGAGAGGGGATCGGTGGAGAGGAGGAGAGGGAGAGGAGGAGTAGAGGGAGAGGAGGAGGAGTGGGAGAGGAGGAGGAGGAGCACATACACTCACCGGACCGATTTGGGAGGAGGAGAGGGAGAGGAGAGGGAGAGGAGGAGGAGAGGGAGAGGAGGAGAAATGAAAGGCTCGGGCTCGACTGGGTTTCTATCCAGAAGACATTGCCGGCGAGTTGCTTATAACTCGTTGGTAATGTCATTACCAACGACGAGTTAACTCGTGGGTAATGTCATTACCAACGAGTTGCTTATAACTCGTTGGTAATGTCATTACCAACGACTTCAACTCGTTGGTAATGTCATTATTTTCCGAAGAATATCCGACAACATTTTCCGTCTACGATTTCCGGCTACATTTTCCGACTACAATTTCGATTATCAATTTCCGTATCCGTACGATTAATGACTACATTTTCCGTCTACATTTTCGATTAATGATTTCCGTATACGTACGATTAACGACTACATTTTCCGACTACATTTTCGATTATCAATTTTCGTATACGTACGATTAACGACTACATTTTCCGTATACGTACGTACCATTTCCAGCTATGCACATTTTCCGACTACAATTTCGATTATCAATTTCCGTCTACGATTAACGACTACAATTTCCGTCTACGATTTCCGGCTACATTTTCCGACTAAAATTTTGATTATCAATTTCCGTATACGTACGATTAACGACTACAATTTTCGACTACAATTTCGACTACATTTTCCAACTACGTACGATTTCCGACTACAATTTCCGACTACAATTTCCAACGTACTAAGGATGATAATCGTAATCATCTTCATCACTTGAGTCTGACTCGGTTTCATAGGTAACCTCTGGCAATATGTGCCGCTCCTCGTCATCTGAATCAGCGTCAACTTCATATGGATTAACATCGAGAAGTTCTGCTCCCGTAATTCGAACCACACTCCCAGATCTCACATTATTAAGGCGAATCGTAGATGATTCCGGAATGTCAAAAGCGTTCGGCTCTTGGTATGCAGTAACTTCCTCATCATCTGCGGTATCACCAAGTGTGGCAGCACTGTATATGTTTCTATGAGCAACATGGTTAACCACCTTCCACGGGACTTTGTTAAGAAGATCGTCCAGGTAAAACACTTGTTTTACTGATGAGGCAAGAACGAAAGGGTCATCTTCATACCAGGTAGTAGCAGTATTCACCGAAAATGTTCCGTACTGATCGGTCCTTGTGTTCTCCGGGCTAGTATCAAACCATCTACACTTGAACAAGTGCACTTTCATGCGGTTCCCATAAATTAGTTCAACAACTGAATGAAGGACACCGTAATAGTCAACGCCATCCTGCCCACCATGGACCATCACCCCACAATTCTGTGTTTTCAGTCGGTCGTCTCGATTTTCACATATAAATTTCACGCCATTGACCTGACACATCGAGTAAACTTTTGAAGCAAACTAATACAAAACCAGTAGCCAAACTTAATACAAACCAGCAGCCAAACTTAATACAAACCACTGAAACCAGTAGCAAAAGGCCAAACTTAATACAAAACCAGTAGCCGAAAACATCAGTAAACAGTTCATACTTCATAGCAAACTTAATAAATAATAACATATCAACTTATCAAGAACATAGCAACAACAATAGCTTCAGATAAAACACCATTAACTTGTCTCTGAATCATATTCAGATCCCAGCTCAGTGTCATCATCACTGACTTCAACAAGTTCATCATCTGATTCATCATCAACTTCAACAACTTGTTTCTTTCCCTTGAATGTTGGAGGAGGACAGTTACTTGAAGAGGCTGTGCTTACATGCTCTGAAAGACAAACAATTTCATTTAGACATTTAGTTGTTAGAACAACTCAAGAACATGACATTATTCTTCTTTGTATATTCTGAATCTTGTACATGATCAATATAGGAATTCAATGAGGATCTGTCATAGACCAATCTATGTTTTCGAATACATAGTTATATCTGTGTATATATTGCAGTAACTTCAAAAGGCACATCAGTTCAACAGAACTGATGCATTGGTTCACATTGGTTCACATTGGTTCACATTGGTTCACATTGATTCAGTCCCTGAACTGATGCATTGGTTCACATTGTTCAGATCAGTTTCTGAACACAGATGCATTGGTTCACATTGGTTCACACTGATGCATTGGTTCACATTGGTTCACATTGATTCAGTCCCTGTAAGTTCTATTTGTTTTCATTCTATAAACACAGATGTTCTTAACATGAGTTTTGCAGAATTCATATCACTAGAAACTAAGTTATCTAACATTAGTACCCAGTCTTAAGTGTCTAACAATCAATGCTTCAACAGATTTGTAATCAATGCTTCAAAATAAATTAATAAGATAGCATTAAAGTGACTAAACCACAAACAATCAAGTAATCAACAATTCAAAATGAATTCCCGCTGTGAGAAGATATAATGCAGAAGTTGATTATCCTCTTATGCATTTCCCACTTATCATCGATAAAGTGTGCCGTTAGCACCATGTAGTTCATGTTTTGAACACTTGTCCAAGTATCGGTAGTGAGGCACACCCGATGACATTTAATATCAGAAATCAACTTCTTCTTCGTCTTATCATACAAACTCAGAAAGTTCTTCACCAAAGTTTTCCTACAAGGGACTTTAAACAAAGGCATTGCAACATGACAAAAGTGCCTAAATCCTTGCTTTTCAACAAACCTAAAAGGAAGTTCATCAACTACAACCATTTCAACACAAGCTTGCATCACTGCATCAGGATTATATGCTACCATCTTCATCGTATTGCCCTTACTTTTATCACTAGAAAATACTGGCTGATTTTTCTCTACTACTTTCACTTTCCTACCCGGATAAAACTTGCAGTTAAACTTTAAGTGCCTAAGCATCCCTGAATTTCCATTGCTACGAGAATCACAAGCATAGTCTCCTAAAGGACCCTTAGGACAGTATCTACACTTGGCCCTCTGAGATTCATGTACAATATCTTTCTTACCCTTCACCTTAGTGACTTTCCTGTCTGTATATTCATCAAAATGCTTCCATACCCAACTGCGTTTCCTACTATTCCGAGTATCTTGACTAACATCAGAAGATTCTTCACTAATTTGGGGCAATGAATTAGAGAGAGAAGGAGTTGTACCAGAAGAAGAACTGACCGGAGTCGTCTGAGCAGAGAGAGACAGAGTTGTACCAGGTCCAGATGTAATGATTGCTTCGGCTGCTTCCTCCGGCCTAAGTCTCTTCTTACTCTTTCTAATCTGTAAGAGAATGAAACTTGCAGTAAGAATTAAGATATTCCCAACCCAGAACAATGAAAATATGAAATCTAAATGTAATCCTTAACAATGAAAACCATAAACTTACTCCCAGTTTTCCCATTGAAGGGGGGCACAAGGGAGGGGGAGGCCGAGGAAGGGTTTGGGGAAGGTTAGGGCTTGGGAATGGGAATGGGACTTATTGAGTTATTGGAGAGGCGAGAGCTGAGAGCCTGAGAGAGAGGCGTTGAGAGAGCTGAGAGTGAGCTGAGGGTGAGCTGAGGGTTTGGGGAAGGTTAGGGCTTGGGCTTGGCTTCGAGAATTTGGACTGGGCTTAGATATTCGGGACGGGTCGGGATTTTCGGTATCTATTCGGCCTATCCCGATCCGACCCGTTTATTTTAATTCGGGATCGGGACGGGTCGGGACGACATAATTTTAGAGGTGTATCCCGACCCGATCGGGACGGGATCGGGACGGGTCGGGTTCGGTATCGGGATTTCGGTATTGGATTCTCAGCCCTACCAGTCATTGATTCAGACACAAGATTAACTATAAGCTGTTTTCTCGTTTCGGTGACCGTACATCAACAACATTTCATATATATATATATATATATATATATATCTCACGAATTGGATTTGATCAACACATACACACACATATATATATACCACATATACGTATATATACACCTACGTACCTATATATATAGCTTCCCGACTGATCGAGTTTTCGACGCCCGCCTTAATTTTGACAATATACCGAATGATCGATTTCAGAGCGTACGTTTTCCTTCTTTCGATTTCTCTGGATTTTTTTCGCTCAAAATGATTGAATGATCGAGCTGCCCGATCCGGCATCTAATATAAGACACATTGCCGGCGACGGAGTAAGTCGCCGGAAATGAAGACATTACCGGCGACTTTACGCCGGAATCTCGCCGGTAATGTTGTAAAACATTACCGGCGACTCCAACCGTCGCCGGCAATGTCTAGGGAGACATTTCCGGCGAAATTCTCGCCGGAAAATCGCCGGAAATGTCTCCCTAGACATTGCCGGCGACGGTTGGAGTCGCCGGTAATGTTTTGCAACATTACCGGCGAGATTCCGGCGACATTACCGGCGACGGGCTAAGTCGCCGGTAATGTTGAACATTACCGGCGACTTTTCCGGTCGCCGGCCTTGTCTCCGGTGATCTCGCCGGTAATGGGCAAAAATGTTGTAGTGATTGAATCCCACCCCTACAATTAAGAAATACATGTGAGAGACAAAATTGTTACCCTCTACGTGCACATCAGATTATTCATCCCTCGTGCTATATAAAAAATTATAAACCAACTAAACAAGTGAGTAACCTTGCCTTTGAAAGTCTAAGCATATCGTAACCTTGCCTTCGTGTTTGTATTCTTTAGATGAATTCTAAGAGTATCCCCAAGGTCTCCGACAATTATTCTATAATGGAGATTTCATTTATTTTAGAGTAAAAGTACATGTTTTTTGCTCCAACAAAAACTCTAAAACTCTCTCTATTTTAGAGGAGGGGATGAGAGAGAGAACCAAAAACTCTATATCTATAGAAAAAAAAACTCTAAACTTCACTCACAATCTCTAAAATTTAATGCATATTATTATTTTCTCTCTTTCTTCATGATCTCTCTATTTTACCACTTCTCTTTCCTATTCAATGAGTTAATTTGATATAAACTTTAATTAAAAATATAATTTATGTTGATTTCATTAAATTATAGAGAGATACATTAAATTATAGAGTAAAATTCTAAGATATTGTTGGAGTTAGAGGCAATTTTTTATAGAGATTTTGGCTTTTGCATCTCTATAAAAGATAAATTTTAAAGAAACTATTGGAGATGCTCTAAACAGAAAGTAAAGATTTTCTTTTAACTATGTCCTTCTTGAGCTTTTACTCTTCTAGGATACGCATGAAGAATGTTAGGAGCTCTCAACAAGGCATATGCTGGTTGTGGCAGCTGTGACCTCTATTGAGGAACTATTCAGCAACAAAATTTGCTTCTCTTAAGATGTGTTGTTTAAAGCTTATAGAGTTGAAATGTGTCACTATATCTATAATGCATCTTCAACTTCCAAGGAGATTCTTAGAAACTCCAAATTGTTAAAGGAAATAATATTTCAAATATATCCCTGTGTATGTCTTGTTCTAATTAGAATAGAAGTAGACATTCTCTCAATCTCTGATTTACAGAGATATTGATTGTTACATATTGCAATTTCTATTTAAGGTCATCTATCAATGAATAAAGTATAGTTTCAGATCTATCTCTTGCGTATCTATATTTCTCCTTCAACACGTTATCAGCAATTCTTGAGTTGATAGCCAACCCAAACCCTAAATAGAAAAAAAAAAAAACCTCCACTATTGGCTTCCCTCCTTGATGGAATCTCTCCACCACTGACCACTAATCATTGTCGGATTTTCCTCATCGTTGAAACTCGCTGCCGAAAATTCGTGGACGTTTTCTTTTCAAACTTTCAGTGAAGTTTTCATACCGAGCATTACACCCTCAAGATAAATCGACTAACCTTCTTCGATTTAGAAATAGGTTACAAAACTTAATTACCGTAAGACCCTAGATCTAGGTCTAGATTTAGGTTTAAATAACGTGAATGATTATATGCCTCTAGTTCCTATGTATTAATGCACGTATGAGTGAAGGCGATTTAATCACCTCTTCCTTAAGGTTTAAGATTAGTGGCAGTCATGGGGAAGTCACGGTTATTAGTAAATATCAAAGTTAGTTGTGATTTCACACAGAAAAAAAACTCGATCTTTGTGACTTTTTGACAATCACAATTTTCTAGGGAGTGGTATGAAGCCACCGGTTTTGCATCAACTTTTGGACCAAACATCATTGATCATGGTTCTTATTCCTTAAACTTGATATTAGTGATCGTGGTTCATTCGATTGAATACTAATAACATCTCTTGTCTTTTGTAAACGATTGAGCTGGCAAGGCCAGAATTTGATATTATTTATATATAAGGAGCAGAATACCATAAATGGGTATCATACGTTAAGAATACTCTTCTTGTTAAACGTCTCACTGATACCATCTAACCACTACCACCTGAAACTGAAGCCAACGAGGGCACCCTAGCTCGAAAAGTTCAAGCTCTCATATTTCTTAGGAGACATATTCATCTTGCTCTAAGGAAACAGTACTTGTTACAGTATGATCCCGCAGATTTGTGGGCGACTTTGCAAGAACGGTTCAACAATGTGCATGACGCAAAACTTCCAGAGCTACAAGAAAAGTGGGATAGAATGAGGTTATTGGATTATCCTAAGATAAGCTATTTTTATCAAGATATGCTAGAGCTATCATCAGAGCTTGTCATTTGTGGTGTTGTAAAGTCCAACCAAGCTATGATCGAGAAGTATTTGAGAACCTTCCCTACTTCTATGGACACCATTGCATATCAGTATGATATTGATTATGAGCAAGGAAGACTTATATTATTTAGTGATTTGATGAGTGTGTTGGGCAAGAAAGAAAGGCATCACGAGATCTTTCTTCACAACAATGTTAGACCAGTTGGTACAAAGAAAGTCCATGAAACTTACAACACTAGAGGGAAAGCACGAAAAAATAAGGGGAAACAACGTTCTGAACCTTATGAAACTCGTGACGGTAGATAAGCATGTGGTAAAGGTCATGGTAGAGGGAAAAACAGTCAAAATTTAACTTGGACTCACCAAGACAAAAGCCACAACTCCAACAAGAATCAATCCAATTCCGGTCATAGGAATGGTGGAAATTCTTCAAATTCTGTTTCTACTTCTAGTTTGGCACCTTGCTATAGGTGTGGTTCTACAAAATATATGCACAAACAATGTCGTGCACAAGAGGATATCAAAAATGCCTACAAGAAGTACCAACAGTACTTGGCACATGAGACTAACTTCACTGAAGACTATGAGGCGGAAGATGGCGGTGAAGCCAATCTTATTATAGCAGACAACACTAAAGCAAGTCTTGAGCTTCAATTTTTAGTTAGTCTATGTATTAGACTCATGTCTTCGCTATGTAATCAATTTAGTTTTGTATTTGACTCTAGTTGTAGTAATGATTATTGAATAAGAACAATCTTTTGATGTAAGTTTTAATGATGGCAAAGTATTAAAATTTCTTCCTTTCAGTATATGAAAGTGTTAAGAATGGTGATTTTAATTCATAATGCACGAATGGTTCGAATTATACAATAGTCTATGGAAATAGGACACCAAAATACTATTAAAATGAGACAAAAAGATAGGATGATTTTGATCCTGGGAATTTTCGACTCGTCGAAAGTTTACCTCGACTCGTTGAATGGTAGCCCTTGAATCGGTTTTTGGCACTTTTCTTGACCCGTCAAAAATTATGCATGGTTTTTCTTTCGACCCGTCGAAAGTGGTCATCCACCATATCTTTTAGTACTTCAACTCATTGTGAGATCATCTCGACCCGTCGATTGCAAGCTACTGTCTAAATTTTTTACAATTTTTGACCCGTCGATGGTATTTTTTAACCCGTCAAAAATAGTTATCGGAAAAACAAATTTTTTTAGGTTTTCCTTCGACCCATTGAAGGTAACCTATTGTCCCAAAAGTTCATGATTTTCGACCCATCGAAGGTTTATCTCGACCCGTCGAAAATTGGTATCGAAAATTCGAATTTATTTTTGGGTTTATTGATAATGTTAAAACTAAGCATCAAATTAACACTCAATAACTAATCTAACATATATAATTTAAAACCCTATAGATGTAGTATTTTAAGCGAGTAGAGATCGTTCTAACTGGAGATTGAATGGTGTATGCAATAATTGTGTAAAAGAAAGGGGGGGTAAAAGGTTGATTTTAACTTCCTAAGTTTTCTACCTAATTACTGCCTAAAACATCATAAACACAAAGCAAAGAACCTAAGACTCTAGCATGCATAAACTCATAGACAAGGAACACAAAAAAGACTCATAAGAACTCTAAATCATGCTTAAGACAAAAATAAACCTAATTACTATTTACAAGTGATCATCACATCCTAATTAATCATGCAATTATACCGATTTAATCCTCCCATTATCTACGAAATTTACAGGTCATAATTCCAATTACATGTTATGATAGTTGAATTAAAGTGCAGTGACAACATCTAAACACCCTAATCACATGAACATCTATTTAAATGAAGAGAGAGACTAAGTGTTTCAACTAGACTCAAACTGAAGCATTAAGTTTGACACATAACATGCAATCAAGAATAAAGACTCATAAACACATAGAACATATATAGAATTCAATAATTGTATAAAACCAAAACAAACATTTAATCTCCAATTTTTCACACAAATAAAAAAAAGAAGGACTACGTAGTAAAGGTTCCATGTTTACACTTTTTGTTCTATGACAGTACTGTAAACGCCAAGGTAGGATGGAAGCACAGTGGGAATGGATGTATTTGAGTGATGGAGGTGGTGTAGTCGAACCGGCTTTGAAGAATTTTGGTGGAGGAGGTTTGTGATGATTTTGGCTGCCAGATGGCTAGGATAAGAGATGAACTCTATTAGGGTCGAGCCGCTTGCTTATATAGGCATTACAAATAATTTTTCTTTGTAAACTAGATTTTTCTACTCTACCTGGGCAAACTTGGCAGCTTGCAAAGAATAACACTTTCCCAGCGTTGTAGACCTCCAAAAATTATGATTTTTGTTGGAACTTTGTGGGACTTTAATCCCACATGGAATATGTTTAAAGGCTTCTACCCTTAATAATAGATACCCCATGTAAGATACTAAATGGAAGTGGGCTTGAGTGAGGGAATTTCAATGGGTTTCATTGGAAATTCTCCTTGGGCCTCCTAGTGGGCTATAATAATTATTTAATAATCAAAGAGTGGGCTTTGGGGCTCTGGGGAATTAACTAAAATCAGATTTCTTTTGTATCAGAAACGTTTTGACGTTAAAGAGTTAAAACATAACTCTTCGTCTATGAACAAAGACGACATTTTGTTCAACACACCGAACAAGCGTCTTTACGTCTATAAAAGACGCATGAGGAATCTGGTTTTAGACACAATTTGATTTGCAACAATCTTCCATCTAATATTAGAAGAGTGAAACATAGACTGAGGTTCAAGATAGAATTCAAGGCTTCTCTGCAAACATTGAATTGAGAGTTGTATCCTAGAAGACATAAGTCAAGAAGTTCTACAAGCAGAAGTGTAACGACGAATTTCTGTCTTAGAACATTGTGATTAGCAATCCTCTCTCAAGAATCAAGTTAGTAAATTCGAATTGCTTTATCTATTTCGATTTCCATATTTGATTGAAGCATTTGATTCAAATTAAATTTCTGCTATTTAGTTTCATTAATTTCTATATTCAATTATGTTTATAGTGACATTTATTGTGATTCATTGATTTGATCCATACTTATTATATATATTTTCTAACAATCTAAGACATAAATTATTTCAATGGATCAATCTGTGAATGTGGTGAAAAGCAACTCGTATGCTGAGAAACCTGAGAAGTTCAAAGGGGTTGATTTCAAGCAATGGCAACAAAAGATGTTGTTTTACCTTACACTTTGAACTTGGCACATGTGATCTCTCAAGAGAAACCTGTGGCAAAAGAACTTCTGGTATCAAAGGAAACTTTGAATATCATTTATGCTTGGACACATAGTAATTTTTTATGCAGAAACTATATCCTTAATAGATTGGATGATACTCTCTATGATGTCTATGTGACTTGCAAAACTACCAAAGAATTGTGGGAATCACTGGAGAAGAAGCATCTGTCACAAGCTGTAGGTGCCAAAAAATTCATCATTAGCAAATTCATGAACTATAGGATGGTGGATACTAAGTCTGTTCTCAACCAAGTTGAAGAATTGCATATTATAATCCACGAGTTGCACACTGAAGGCATGACCCTTTTTATGAAAATTTTCAAGTTGGTGCAATGATTGAAAAGTTTCCTCCAGCCTGGAAAGATTTCAAGCATGACTTGAAACATATGACTGAAGAATTGTCGATGGAAAAATTGGTGTTAAAGCTCAGAGTTGAAGAAGGCAATAGGCTGAATGAGAAGAATGGTGTCCCTTCTTATGAAGCCAAGAAAAACATTGTGGAAGGAGAATCCTCCAAGACTAAGTCAAATGTCCAGAATAAAAACAAGGGAAAAGAGGGCAAGAAAAATTCTTCATTTGCTCCTAAACAGAAGCAATTCAAGACTAAGGCTGCTTGTTGGGTTTGTGGAAAACCAGGATATAAGGCAGCGGTTTGTCACCATAGGAAGGACCAATTCGATGTTGGAAATCATGGCAACAAAAATCAGGCTAATGTGGTTATTGCCTATTATTTTGTTAGTGTGGTTTGGGAAGTTAATACGGTCTCTGATGCTAAAGATGTTTGGGTTGACACTGGTGCTACAAGGCATATATGTTCTAACAAGAATCTGTTTGTCACTTACCAACCAATTGAAGGAAAAAATTTGTTCATGGGCAATGCTTCTACATCAGCTGTCAAAAGAAAGGGCAAAGTGATGTTGAAACTCACTTGTGAAAAAACATTGGCTCTTCTTGAAGTGTTGCATGTTCCTGAAATTCGAAATAGTCTAGTTTTTGGCCCTATCTTGAAGGCTTCAAACTTCTATTTGAATCTGATAAGTGTGTAATCACCAAAGGTGGTAAATATGTAGGAAATGGCTATTTGGAAAATGGTCTCTTTAAACTCAATGTATTGCCAAATGATGTATCTATTAATATAAATAATGATTCTACTTACTTGCTTGAGTCTATTGATTTATGGCATGAAAGATTATGTCATGTGAATTATCAATCTATAAAAAGGATGGTGAATTCGGGATTAATACCCAAGTGTAATCTCAGTTCCATGAAAACACATAGATGAGAAACTTTTACTAAATCCAAGTTTACAAAACAACATATGAAGTTGGTAGAAAGATCAACCGAAGTGTTAGGTTTAATCCTCACTGATCTTTGTGACTTTAAGGAAACTCCTTCAAAAGGAGAAAAAAATTATTTCATCTCATTTATAGATGATTGCAGCAAATATTATTATGGATACTTAATACAAACAAAAGAAGAATCTTTGGACATGTTTAAAGCATACAAAGTTGAAGTAGAGAATCAACTTGACAAGAAAATCAAGATCATAAGATCTGATAGAGGAGGAGAATATGAATCAAATGCATTCTTAGAATTCTGTACATCTCATGGAATTATTCATCAAACGACCGCACCTTATACTCCACAACAAAATGGAGTTGTGGTACATAAAAATAGAACATTTAGAGAAATGATCAATTCCGTGATAAACAATTATGGAGTTCCTCTCAATCTGTGGGGTGATGCTCTACTTGCTACCAATAAAGTGTTAAATTGAATACCTCATAAAAAGTTTAACAAAACTCCTTATGAGGTATGGAAAGGAAAAATCTCTTCTTATAAAAAGTTGAATGTGTGGGGTTGTCTTGCTAAAGTAAGAGTTTCTTTACCAAAAAGAGTTAAACTTGGACAAAAAATAATAGATTGTGTGTTTGTTGGTTATGCTGATAATAGTGCAACATATAGATTTTTGGTTTTTAGTTAGAAATCAGTGACATTCATGTAAACACTTATATGGAAAGTGATAAAGCTGAATTCTTCGAGAATATATTTTCTTATAGAGAAAGAAATCACATTACAAACAAAACAGTACAGTAAAATAGACCAAGCATCTTCATCTCGTGTTCAGCAGGAAGAAGAAACTGAACTGAGAAGAAGCAAAAGAATGAGAGTCCCTAAAGACTTTGGACTTGATTATTTGGCTTTTGTAACAGAAGTAGAACCTCAAAACTATAAGGCTGCTATGGAATCTTCTGAAGCACCTTATTGGAAGGAGACTATTCAAAGTGAAATTGAATCCATTATGTAGAATAATACATATGAATTGGTTGATTTGCCTCTGGAAATAAACCAATTGGAAATAAGTGGATTTTCAAAAATAAAATGAGACCAGATGGTACCATAGATAAATATAAAGCTCGTTTGATTGTAAAAAGGTATCGTAAAAAAGAAGGGCTTGATTATTTCGAGACCTATTCTCCAGTAATCAGAGTAACATCTATAAGGACGTTGATAACAATAACTGTTATCTATAATTTAGAAATACACCAAATGGATGTAAAGACAATATTTTTGAATGGTGAATCAGATGAAGAAATATATATGGATCAACCCGAAGGTTTCGTTCTAAAAGGTCAAGAGCATAAGGTTTGCAAATTAGTCAAGTCTTTACATTGACTTAAACAAGCACCAAAACAATGGCACGAAAAGTTTGATCATACTATGTTATCACATGGATATAAAATCAATTGTTGTGATAAATGTGTGCATATCAAATAATTCAAAGACGCATTTGTTATTATATGCTTGTATGTGGACGATATGTTAATAATGGGAACAAATAAGGATGTGATTAATTCTACAATGAAGATGTTGTACTCTTCCTTTGATATGAAAGACATAGGAATAGCAGATGTCATCCTTGGAGTACGAATTATATGAAATTCAAATGGATATGTACTCACTCAATCTCATTATGTTGAGAAGGTATTAAGGAAATTTGGACACTATGATTGTATTCCAGTTATAACTCCATTTGATCCAAATGTCCACCTTATGAAGAATAATGGGGAGAGTGTGTCACAATTGAAATACTCAAATTATAGGTAGCTTGATGTACATCATGAACTGTATAAGACCTGACTTGGCTTATACAATAAGTCGACTAAGCAGGTACTCAAGTAATCCTGGAAATGAACATTGAAATGCTTTAATTAGAGTATTCAAGTACTTAAAGTATACAATGGAGTATGGCTTGCATTACACGAGATATCCTCTAGTATTGAAAGGATATTGTGATGCAAATTGGATTTCAATGAACTCGAAAAGTAAATCTACAAGTGGATATATTTTTACACTTGGGGGAGCAGCCGTGCCATGAAAATCAACCAAACAAACTGTTACAACACGATCCACCATGGAAGCAGAATTCGTTGCCTTAGATAAAGCTGATGAAGAAGCAGAATGGCTTCAAAATTTTTTGGAAGATATTCCTTCGTGGCCTAAGTCTGTAACCACTATTTGTATTCATTGTGGCAGCATGGTTGCACTCACAAGAGAGAAAAATAAAATTTATAATGGCAACTCAAGGCATATTAGAAGATGGCATGAAACGATTAAAGACTTGCTGAAAAATGGTATTATATCCATTGATTATGTGAAATCAAAGGAGAACATAGCCGACCATTTGACTAAAGGGCTATCTAAGGAGCAAGTCATATATACATCGAGGGGAATGGGCTTAAAGTCATTTCAATGAGTCATAACCTGGCGGAAACCTAACCTAACTAATTGGAGATCCCATGGTCTAGGTTCAATAGGCAAACTGGTTATGGAAGACTCAAGGTAGAAAACACACACATGCTCATTCCTATGGTGAACAAAGTGTGTTTCCTGCAAGTTGTCTATGGTGAATATTATTCTTAATGATACTAATATCTTACTAAAGAAGAATATAGCTGGATATTCTAAAATTAGTATCACCTATGTGAGAGTGATGTGGGTCGCATCTATGAGAGTTATATGGCTATACTCTCTAGAGATCTCATGAAGTCGGAAATTGTCCAGGACCAAAATGGACACAAACGAATGAACCTAAATGTGTTAGATTCGATATCTGTTACACTTGATGTCTCGGTTAACTATAAAAAGCAAATAGTTCAAGACTTAAGTTCACTACCTTGCACAGTAAATCCGATAAGTGCTCACTACAGAAGGTTCAAGCCCAAAAGACACATCTCTGAACAAGTATCGACTCTTTCATTCTCTTTTGAATATAAAAATCTTATTTTCTATTCAAATGTGGGGTATTATTAGAGTTTGAATAAAAATGTGGGGTATTGTTGGAACTTTGTGGGACTATGGAAGATGTTTAAGGACTTCTACTCTTAATAGGGGATACCCCATGTAAAGTATTAAATGGAAGTGGGCTACATCAGGGATACCCCATATAGAATGCGAAGATTATCTGAATTTCAAGATTGACTTATTGATCAGGGGGAGTTCATTTCTAAGACATCAAGGAGAGTCTACATCACATGTGGTCACTTATGCAGTTAATGCGTTGCACTCTTTTTTTCTTCAACCAAACTTTTATTTTTACCCAAAAGATTTTTTGTTTGTTTGACGAGGTTTTTAGTAAGGCAACATGTTATGCATCATTTATTAGGATCACGATACAATGAGGAGAATTTAAGGAAATAGTATTTCTGACATCCCGGTGTGTGTCTTATCCTAATTAGAATAAAAATAGATATTTTATTAATTCTTAATTTACAGAGATATTGATTGGAACAGTTTGTAATATTTATTTAATATAATCTATCAATGAATAAAGTACAATTTCAACTCTATCTCTTGTGTATCTATATTTTTTCTTCAACCCACAAATTAATTAATCCAATTAATTTTAGAATTACTTGTTCTCGACCTCTTGAAAATCGATTGGAGAACGATTTTTTTTTTTTTACTCATTTTGCTAAAAACCCAACGCGATCCAATGAAATTACCGAGTACAGCTTTAACCAAAGAGAGAGTTCAAACTTCAAAAATCAAAACTCTAGTCTCTGCTTTTCACCGCCCGCCGAACTCAACACTGTTGCCGCGCCTTTTTTTCCTTTCAACAAAATTAACCCCTCTCCTCCTCCGCCGATTACCGCAATCCATCACTAACTATTCAGTAAGTTCAATTGGGCCCGAGTCTGTCCATAATTTTGTGGTTTAGAATAGTGATTTATCTCTCCTGTTCTAATTGTTTTGTGGATTGAATAAACAATTTTAGGGTTTGTTGAACTGTGATGGAACGAGAAGTAGTTCAAGCAGAGCTGATGTTACCAAAAGCTGAGCTTTAAGCGTATTCAGATTAACTACAAGTACCCAAAGGGCCAGCCTAGAGGGAGATGGAAACACCTCAAACAGATCATTCAGGCCGAGAATTACCAGAATTACCCTCCTGATGAACCCAATTGTGAGTCATGGACC
Source organism: Geum urbanum (assembly GCA_946800695.1). Classification (NCBI taxonomy): domain Eukaryota; kingdom Viridiplantae; phylum Streptophyta; class Magnoliopsida; order Rosales; family Rosaceae; genus Geum; species Geum urbanum. The sequence continues at coordinate 25,930,497 of OX327013.1, read as the reverse complement.
TGAAAAGTCTTCATTTTTACCACTACCCTTATTTGTTATTGCGAATTTCTTGTGTTGCTGAATATTGTAAGAGCATGATGTACAATTGTAAGTTATAATTGATCTACATGATTCATTTTTTTACCACCCTTTTGTTAATTGATAACTGAAATGAGATTCGTAGTGCGGAAAATGGTTTCTACCCTTGCTAAATCTGACATAAGTGTTGCTCTTTAGTGTGACGATAGCACAGTTGAATTGCTTAGATTGTAGGGAGAATCATGAGCACAATCACTTGCCACTATATTCGGTCTTTCTACTCTTTTGCTTTCTAGTAACTCTTTTTTGTGTGCCATGAATTTGCAGATGTTAATATAGAGTCACCACCCTCTATGCATCCTTGCAAGCGAATTTGTGATTTAACAGGATATGAGGTATTGTTGAACTTTTTTCAAGATTTGATACTGGTCTGTGTGATTATCTGAACTGAATTTTAGCTACCTATGGTGAATTTTTTGGTCTCAATATTTATTCTGATTTTATGTATTTTGTTCCGTAATAACTCTTCCCTTTAATTATGTCTAGCTATATTGTTGCCAGATGACTTTCTGGGCTCCAAACAATCTTTCTTTTTTCATGTTTGTCTAGATTTTAATATTGTTATTATTTTCTTTAGAGAAAACCTAAATATTGTAATTTCATCCCGGCTGTGATTACCATCTGTAAGTGGATTATTTAATAAATTGAATTGAGAACAAGGTGTTGCTGTTGCTAGTCCTTTTACTGTGCTGGGTGCACTGTCTGGTTATTCAAGCTTGGGAACTGAATTGAATATGATTCAGTTTGACTGCAATTTGGTCTGAGTAGACATATGGATTTTCAGGCTGAGATTGTTTGGTAGGTAATAAGGCATGGTTGATGAAATATAATGGCTCAAGGTCAATGGAAAGAATGATGTTCCCAATCTAAAAAATAGAGCAGAAATAGATTATTTACATAGGGATGGATTTTTGTTATTATGAGGCCAGTTATCTGTGAAATCAAATGGAACATTGCTAGCCCCTGGAAGGAACTTTGCTGTACATTTCGACGTTTTGTATTAGGTTTGCTTTAATATTCTTAAGTCCAAACAATGATAGGGACTAAATTTCTTCTTTTTAAGAAAAGAATAGGAGCTGCCTCATACAGATATTTCAGATAATCACTTAGCCAAGCCATTGAGGTAGTGTGTTGAACCAAATCATGAGGATTCAGATATAAATCAGGTATATTCTTACTGGTCAACCAATGACTAAGGTAGTTTATCTTCAATGAAAAATTATTACCTGATAAAATGGAACAGTTGTAGCTGACCTTGAATTTCTTGAGAACCTATCTAAGTACCTTGACTTGTGTAGCTTTGCTATTCTGTACACGTAACTAATTTTGGATGGTCTCATATCTTTCAAGAGTTCTTATGTTGCCTTTTCATGATTCTTGGCAGTAGTGTTATTTTTTGAGATGAGCTTTGAGGAGAATAGATAATGAATTGTCTGATTCCTTTATCATTCTAGTTTTGCTGAGGCAGTGGATGTTTGTCTTGACTATAGCAAAAAATGATGCTTCTGTGAGTGATGCAGGCACCTTACTATGATCCGAGAACCAATCTCCGCTATGCCAACACAGAGGTCTTCAAGCAAATTAGATCTCTACCAAATGAATATGTTCAACAGTATTTGGCTCTGAGAAATGCTGCTGTCGTTTTGAAGTAACATTCTCAACTCTTCAGCTTCAGAAGGCATCGGGATTCAACATTTTTTCAGCATTTATCACCAAACTTGTCAGCAGCAGCGAACAATGTTAGTCTACTTTTGCATCCGTATGCTGTATGTTATTTTAAAGATAATTTAAGAAGTGAAGATTGCAAGAAGTGTACTTTCGGTAGTTTGATTTTAGTGAATGGCTGTGATTCGTAATTGAAAGGATGCCAATTGTAATTAATCTTTTTGAGGACAAACGAGAACCATTTTATTACCGGAGTAATAGATAGTGTATACAATGACCACTCTGCGGCAGATTATGATAATATTGATCATTGCTTAAGTTAGCTTAAACTAACTTTATACTACTATCTTGCGTCACTCTTTAGCACTGATAATCCATAAGAACCTTGGTTAATGCCTAACATCAAATCTATAGTCGGTCCTTTCCACTGTGGTTCCAGAATTGGAACTTGCTTCCAATCGGGGTGGACTGTAGTCTCAGGCCACCAGTGTAGAGTTACACCATGGAACCCAATAATTGATTGTTGTTGATTATCTCCAACCCAACCTCGATGAGATCTAAGGGGAGATGAAGCGAAGATGCCGTCGGAGGAGGACGTCAGGTGTCGCAGTCCAAAACAATCAATAAAGAGAATTAAAAGACGACTACTGAACATTATATAAGGAGAGTAAGAACATTTGAGAAAGGGTCTCCGATCAAATACAAAAACTTTGTTATACGCAAACACTTAGATATCTCGTCAGAGATTCTATCCTTGCAACCAGACGATCAAAGTGCTTGTCACCAATCGAATGAGAGTATCGCTATCAAAGGAAGCAACGCAACTGGAAGATTGAAGGGCTTGTCACATATCGAGTGAGAGTTCAAATATTCAAGGAAGCAGTGTTCTCGACACATCATCAAAGAAGTTGCTCTGCTTTGCACTTGTAAATGGTAGTGTGAGGTATCGATTTCTGGGCTCTGCTAGAGACGCAAAAACCCCAAAGTCCTAGGTCACTAGGTGAGAATGACCCATTCAGGCAAGGTTGGTGCTCTTCTTGTCTTAATCGCTTAATCAAGAAGTCAGGCAGCTTTCATTCTATATTCCGTTGAGAGACGGTGGCACGTCAGCACACGAACCACGTACAGGATAAACCGATATCTGCAGTCAAATTATTCGAAGTCAGTAAAAGAGACAGTTTGCAAGAGGATCTCTACGCGCTCCTCGCCAGAGATATTTTAGAGTCAAACACACTAATAATGAGAACCAGGGACTTTCAAAAAAAGAAGGCAGCATGCATCACAATATCTTAAATAATGTACACAGTTTCAGTATTCCAGTAGTCATAAAAATGAAAAGATATCACAATGAGAGAAACATTCACAGTAAGTACCAGTGAGGGATTAACAATAGTCGTTGACAGAAGCTCAAGAACATCTCTCGCCTTGTGCCTAATATCTCCATCCTCAGTTGTTGACAATGTCATGAACTCCTCATCCTGACCGTTTTATAAACACGAAAATTTAATAAAACCATACACAATCTGTAAGTGAACATTATCAATAATTCTCATTAACAAATTAAACATCAGAGTTTCATTTACTGTGGGCATACCAGATACATTTTGCATTAAATGCCTTACTTCCTTCAAAGCTTTTGCTGCATCATACAATCCAAATGTTTATAGGCGAGAACATGAGAAAGAATGTGATCATTTAACAACCATAATAACTAAAAGAACCCAAGAATACAAGTTCACAATAAGCCAAAAAAAAGTGTAATAAGAGTACAGCAACACCGGCAAAGCCATTAATACTTTTGAGTATCCTACACAACTTCAAATGGTTCGAGATGCATCCGTCATGTGAACTTGCATTGTTACAATTACTGATTAGTGTTGGCTGGAACCAAGCACATGGTTTATTAATTCTTAATTAGATAAAATGACATGATATTTATGAATATAACTTCAGAGAGAAATAGAAACACTAAAAATGTATGATAATTATAAATTTAACTTGAGAGAGAAAAAGAAACACAAACAATGTATCGCCTACCCTCGGTCACCTCGTTCTTTAGTGAAGTAGGCACCACAGACAAGCAGGCCAGCTTTGTTCAAAGACGGGCCGAACAGAGTTCTTTTGAACAATGGACCCGATATTTCTCCTTGCTGGATCCAGATCCTCTCCGTGGCAAAGTCCAGTGCTTGGTTATGCTTGACTTACAATCTCATCCGTCGAGTGGATATCCAAAGGCCATAACTTTGCCACGTCCGCATTTGTTACTTTAATATATGAAAAGTGGGTTCTCCAACACAAACGTCTCTATTTGCTCTAACTTTCCGTTAATTACAGTAGACAAAATCGAAAATCGAAATATCTGAATTCTTCTCTAAAAAAAAAGAGAAACTGAAATGCAAAGGGATGACACTTCCCTCTGCTTTTCTTCTTGCCTGTACTATTTTTCCCGCCTCCACCTGCTTTTCTTCCCGCTTCTGCTAATCTTCATCTCTTCTCTTCTCCATTCAGTTTAATTCAAGCTCTTGTTTGTTCTTCTCTTCTTTTCTCTATTTCTCCTGTGCTTTTTCTCGGGAGAGTTTATATAGGTTCTGGGTTCTAATGTAGTAAATATGAATTTTGGTTCTAAAATAACTTAGTCTGATATTTAAAATAACTTGCAAATTAATAAAATTAAATCAGGAAAAAAAATCATGTTTAAGAAGTCATTGACCAAGTTATGCAACAAACTATAACAAAAGAAATCCCATAGTATCAGAGCCACAAAACAAATTGAGCCTGCCGAGCCTAGCTAAATTATAAGCTTATGCATATTTCAACAAAAATGAGAAACATGTGCCACTTATTCTTGTTATTTGAAGGCTTGGATAAGCATCTAAAAATAATTGCAATGGTACCAGTTCAAGAATCGTCAAACATCTGTAACACAAGAATGGTATGTATAATTTGAGCATGTTAGTATATAGCCAACACTGTTAAATAGAAACATAGTTAATATCAATCTTCTGAGATATATAATTGTAAACTTACTTTCATATTCAAACTATGAACTCTCAAATCCCTCTGCACAGACGTTCAAAATCTGTAGCCTACAAAATACATATAAATCAAATAAAGCTAGCACATGCATAGATACAAGATCATATGATTAATATCTCATTATTTGTATGTCTCTACATGCATGTCTACCTGAATACAAGCATTGTTATTTAAAGCTTGCACATCTTGAGAGGTACTATCAACGCCTGGAGGTATCTGAGTTGAAATTTGTGGGGATGCTTGTTGTATGGTGTTATTAACTTCGTGTGCATCATTTGAGATCGGAGAAGCATCAGAACCAGTTTTATTACTCTTTCTACCACGAGAAGAAGTTGTTTTATTACTATTTCTTCCACGACAAGTTTGCCTCTTTCTTTTCAAACCAGATGTTTGGACCTCAGTATTATCATCACCACTACTACCTTTGTTGGATAGTTGCTGCCTCAATTGCTTTAATTTCCTCAAATAGGCTCTTTCTAGTTGGCTGGTGATTCTTTTTCTTCCCCGAGAACCTCCTCTCTTCCTGAAACCCTGCGTGACACCAACATTGTCTAATTTTGGAGCAGATCCTTGATCATCCTTGTCTTCCTGATTGGTACCTTCACATTGAGAACTCAACATTTCTTCAACAACATTGAACATCTTAGTGGCACTCTCTAGTATAAATTCATAAGTCTCCCTACTCTCAGCACCCCGCGAAGCTATCTTTGTAAAAATGGAGCATAAAGACTTATACCAAGTGGTATGTTTCAGCCTAGCATCGACTTGAATGTCACTCCCATATATGTCTTTTACACTTTCACTTTTTCTAGGAATCGTTGTTTTATTCGTTACCTCCCTTAAAATCTTTATAGCATGACCACACAACACGCCATTCATCTCAAACAATTTGCAGCTACATGAGAGATAGTTGTCATTCTTCTTTCTTATAACACGATACTCCTTGGAAGTGTCAATATCACCAATCGTATACACAATGCAATCTCCATTATCGGTGAAATTTTTCACATAATACTCAAGTGTGCTCAAAAACTCATTTTGAAATTCCTCAAAGATAACCTTTGTGTAGACATTTCTAGCTTCAATCAACATGTTTATAGGTCTCTGGACTGTAGGCATCTTCTGACATAAAAGATACTCTGCTTCTAATTCTTTGTAACGTTTATCATTCAAAACTCTCTCAAAATGATGGAAAAATTGCACCAAATCATGGTTTGATTGAAGATAATCTTTCAAATTAGAATTAATACTTTCACTAACTTGGGTGGTCTTCAATCTAGCACACCATGTCCCTCTAACATATGCAAACACCCATTTCTTCCTCACTTTGAAAATTCTTTTAAACCAATCATGTTCATGCACATCATACTCAGTAAGCATTACATTCCAAGCAGCTAGAAACTCGTCTTCTTTGTCATAGCTTTCCATAAATTCTGAAAAAAAAACTTTGTTCACCTCACTTCGACCCCTAAACACATGATTCACCTTTTTAAAGGCATTTTGCATTATATGCCATGAATAAAGTCTATGGGGTGTCTTAGGCATCGCACAGTTTAGCCATTGCAACATCTTGGTCTGTAAACATTATTTTCAGAGGCCATTTAGACATGGCTTCCAAGAATCTTTCAAACAACCAAATAAATGAATCAATAGTTTCATCATACATCAATGCTGCACCAAATATGATTGCTTCTCGATGATGATTGAAACCAACAAAGACTGCTAAAGGATGATGAGTGATATTAAATTAAGTATAATGTACCAAATACTAATTGAATAATTAGTAAAATGTAAACATTAGAATGAAGAACAATTTTCTGGGTAAGAAGATGAACTAAGTTGAGTCACGTGTATCACACGTTCTCCTTAAGAACTTTTACGCCGCCCACAGGCTTGTATGACGTTGTTCTCCCAGGATAAAACAACTTTAAAGTTTTGTACCGCAGCACAATAAATTCTCTTCAAACTAAAGAATACCTTACTCAATTATTTTGTTCTAAATTGTCATATTAAAATGGTGAAAACCACCATTTTTCCAACAATTATCTCTGTTAGTATTGTAGGTTGTGTCAAAACTGACTACATCTCCAAACTGACCATAGTCGAGGATCATTCTAGCAGCGGCCCAAAAAATGTTAGTAATTTGTTCCTTATTGTCAAGTTGTACGACATGAAAGAATGGGGGGTTTTTCAATGTTTGCTTCTGAAAATAATTCATAAAAACTCCCAGCTTCTCCAAATGCTAATTCTCTTTGCCTTTTTGTTCGAAGATAGTTCTTTAAATCTAGCTTTATACATCCAAGAGAATCTCTTCCACCATCTTGCCTAGCCATAAGCTCATAACAATGCTTAAGAGAAATTCCAGAGTCTTTTATTAACTCCAATTCAGTGGCTTGTGAGGTGAAGATCTTTCGCTAAGATGACAGCATATGAGCACACTCTGGAGTCATAAGAACATGGTTGTGAGCTTCCTTAAAATTGTTAACAGTAAATCTATTTGTACACCTGTTCAACTTAATACCCATCTGAGCATCACAACTAATTCTTGTCTCAGCTCTAGGGTGTTTAGTTAAATTATCTCTCCTATCATTTGATCGAAAACCCTCCTTGGAACAAACAAATATTTTGGAAGTTACTTCATGAGTTCGCTTGTTCTTTACTACAGAGTCTTTTTTAACACTGAATCCCATCTTTCCATCATACTCATTATAGAACTTATAAGCAGCTTCTTCAGATTTAAATTTCATACCAAATTTTGGTGATTTTATCAGGCCTGGGTTCGGTTCGGATCTGGTCGTAAATTTCAAGATCCGGATCCAGAAACGTTTGTTTGCATTTAGTTAGATTCTGTAACAATTATGGATGAAACTGTTTGGAATTAGAACTGTTCGGTTCCAATTCCGGTTCTAGTGGTCCTCGATTCTCGTAGAATACCCTTTTGAAAAAAGAACCGAAAAACTGAAAAATGATATTTTATAATTTGACTTCAAAATCCTCCTGTTTTATGTTTTACATGGCTGCATATATAATCTATCTATATAAAAATATATAGTCTGCATATTAAATCACATGTGGTCATCAATAGATCAACTCGTCATTCATTAAGGTCATTGAGCAACTCAACAAGTTTTTCTTAGTTTCTAGGGTTTGTCGATTGGGCTAAGAACTAATTGTGAGAATGTGACAAACTGATAATTGAGATTAACTGAATAAGAAGAAATTAGGTATTTGGGTTGGGTTCACTCATTTGGGTTTGGGTATTTAAAATTTATATGGTTGGGCTACTATATTTGGGTTGTGTGACTGATAAAACGGTTCCTTCAGATCTAACTATTTTTTGATATCAGGATCCGGAACTGATCCAGAAGCGTGATGGATTCATAACCAAATTTTAAACAACAATTTTTTTTAAAAGATCTGGAACCGAACCGTCCGGATCCGATTCTTTTGGATCGGTTCTTCGATTCTTCAGATTCGTAACCAGACCTAGATTTTATCTCGTCCAAGCAAGCTTCTCCAACAGCATTTGTTATCTGTATTACATAACAATGTGACATTGATTTATGAATAACAATTATATACATATCCATACACTACACATTATCCATATATATAATATCGATCACATCTTGAAACTAGAATTAAATTCACATAAAAAAAAATATATAAAAAAGACCAATTAGGGAGAAGAATAATCAAGAAAGACGACATGTGCGTGTGAACAAAAGTATATAAGAAGCTTACCTCTCTTAAAGCCATATCTAATATAGCTGTGGAACATGTGATAAAAAGCTCCAGACAAAGAGAGAGCTTCAATGGACGAGAGCTTGAATTAAACTGAATGGAGAAGAGAAGAGATGAAGATTAGCACAAGCGAGAAGAAAAGCATATGGAGGCGGGAAAAATAGCACACGCGGGAAGAAAAGCAAAGGGAAGTGTTGTCCTTTTGCTTTCCAATTTCTTTTATTTTTTTTAAAGATGCATTCAGATTTTTCGATTTTGTCTATTGTAGGTAACGAAAAGTTAGAGCAAACAGAGACGTTTGTGTTAAAGAACCCACTTTTAATATATTAAAGTAACAAATGTTGTCGTGGCCATGTTATAGCCTTTGGATATCCACGGATAGATGAGATTGTAAGTCAAACATAACCAAACACTAGCCTTCCTAAGGAGAGAATCTGCATTCGTTTCACATTTCCTACAATGCAAGATGCAACAACGTCCCTGATAAACTGTAGTCGTGAACGTGATGAAGTTTCCAAAGCAGTGACAGTAATCCCCTATTTATTTACAAACAAAGTAGAAGTCATTAAATTATAATTCCCACTTCACCTGCGGGTGGTCAGACCAACCAAAACAAAACAAAATAAAACAAAACATGCAGAATATTATAGCGTTAGTAAATGCCCTCTCTGATCAAAGATTTTTTGTAATTCTTTGTAGTTCGCCCCCTTATGAACAAATTTTTAGGTCCGCCACTAGTTGCTGATTGAAAAAAAATTTCGGTGAAATGTGTTTTGTATGATCACCTTTGATGTGTCTTGTGGGAGATAAATATTTGGGCAGAGAAGTATCACCGGTGATGAGCTAAAGAAGTCGCTAGGGCCCAAGTGGAGTAATTAGGACTGATGAAAAGTGGGATGCATGCTTAAAGTGGTAAGTAAGGATAAATGGACTCAACAATGAGAAAGTGCAGGTGGCAGAAGGACATGTAGAAAATACATGAGTACTGACGACTGTGGGAGGTAAAATTTTGGTCAAAAATAAGTGATGGGCTGAAGGGAATAAAGAGGCCCAGAATGTAGTGGGATGATGGGGCCAGGCCCAGAATAAAGGATCACGACGGATGGGCCTAGCAATGAGAAGATGTGCGCGGTAAAAAAGCAAGTGATGAATGTGTGAGTGATAACGACCCAGTCGTATTCGTAAACGAAAAGATGGCGCGAATACAGTAGAAAGCGAGGGAAAGCTAGAGAACGTGCTACAGTGGTTGAGAAGATTGAGGTTGACACCGACGAGAAGTTCTCAACGGTGACCGATCCTATCCTTGAAGCCCACGCCATTATCTCTATTTTGGGGAAGGATTTCTGCCTATAAATACTAGCTCACATTATTTCATTTATGGACATTTTGTTACAAAAATCTTGCTGGAGAAGAGCTCCTAGTGACTTGAGTGTCGAATTGTCTTTGCAGGTACACCTCCCACAGTTTAACATTGAAGAGTCAACTTTCGACGTGTCGAACACGTGATATGTTTGGTGTTCATTGATTGGTTTTTGTTGAGGTAACTAGTCCTTACTTATTTTTTACGCTCCAACAAGTAGCGTCGTCTATGAAAAACGATGGCATCAAACATACCTGAAAATGTAGACAATGAAGGCTTGCCACACAACAACGATGGCAACTCGTCAGCTGAAGTTGAGAGTGGGGAAATTTCTATGGGAGGAACCATCAGGAATGCAAAGAAAAGGTATGTAGAGTCAGAGGTTCAAGTCGTACGTGAGAATGGTGAAAGTTGAAAGAGATTTGGTTCAAGAAGAAAGAGGAATATCTCTGAGCAAAACTTCACTACCGAGGATATTCAGAAAATATTGCTGGAATTGGAACATCTCATGGAAAAAGAAAAGGAAAGGAGGTGGAGACAAGCAAAGAATTCCAGGGAGGATGATGAAGCCTTAGAAGATAGCTTACTTGAGGATGACGGATTATGGGAAGATGATGAATCCTCCGACGAAGATTATGAACCAACGAAAAAATCTTGAAGGGGCGAGACCAGTGCTGAGAAAATTTTGAACAATTCATCTCCAATAGGTCGTCGTTTGAAGGAACTCATTACCGAAGTCATGAAATAAGCCAAAAGAATAAGGTCACAAGATATCAATGCTGAACTAGCAAGAGGAATCACCCAATCTCCATTCACTAGTCGCATTTTGAGAGCGCGAAAGCCGAAACATTTCTCTACACTAACGCTTACCAAGTACACAAGCACGATAGATCCTATTGATCATCTAAAAGAATACACCGAGATAATGAGGATTGAAATCGTTGATGAAAAACTGATTTCCAAATTGTTCCCATCAAGTTTGTCGGGGCAGGCAACTAAATGATTTAGGGAGTTAGAGCCAAACTCAATTTCCAGTTTTAATGAGCTTGCATTCATTTTGCAATATTTCTGTTCAAGAAATAAAGGAATAATTTGTCGGTATTATTCAACGTAAAGCGGAAGAATGATAAGAAGCTAGAGAAATATTTTGATCGATTTAAAAAAGAAATGACGAGCATCAAGTGTGAATCGAGTGTGGCGGTTATCGCATTCCATGAAGGATAGTTAGATGGGTCACATCTTTTTGAAGAATTGACAAAAAGACCACCAAAAGACATAGACGACATCCTTGATAAGGTGGAAGGTGAGATACTGTTAGAAAGAGTGAGAAATGCTCGAAGGAGTAGGATGGTGGAGAGTGTCAAGAATAAATCAAAGCTAGTATCATAAGCAGGACAAGACCGAGGAAAAACACATACTAGGGGCAGAGAAAAATCCTTGAAGCAGAAGCAAATGTCCAGATAATGAGAAACCATGGTCTACTCTCTGCCCTGCATACATATTTTGAAGACATCTGTTGGAAAGAGTTAGAAGTGTCCATCGAGGAAGAATGGTGGTGAACGTCGAAGAAAAATTGGAGCCAGAATCGTCGGCGATGCAAGACCGAGCAAAAACTCAGGCTGGGGAAAAGACAAGTCTGCAATGCCCAAGGGAGACAAGGGCAGTGGAAAGGATCAACAAGTGAAGAACCATGGTTTACTTGTAGTCCTGCTTATATATTTCGAAAGCATGAATTAGAGAAAATTTTCAAGGAGCTACAACCATAGCCTGAGTTATCAAACATGATTGAGCGAAGACGTTATTAGGTCTTTCACAAGGCCGAAGGATTGGTATCAATAGATGTAAGGCCATCAAACTAGTCATAATGAAGCTTATGAGGAAAGGGAAACTCTTGCAATACAAGCAAGAGAAGGCGGAATTTCAGCAACAACGAAGAAATATTGACGATGAACCTCCCGTGAGAGAAATTCTAGTTGTACATGGAGAACCATCAACCATGTGAGAAGAAGAAGTTTGCATTAAGAGTGAATTGCGAAAATCTGAGAAGATAAGGAGGATTTGTCAAGTGAAGTGAGGATCAGTACATGAGGAAAATATGGACGGAGAACTCGTGATAATTTACTCGAGCAAAGACGAGATTGGAATTTAGTTCTCGCATCGGGATGTACTGATCATTTCCACGAGGGTGAGCAATTGTATGGTATGACAAGTATTTGTCGATTTTGAAAGTAGTGTTGATATCATTTATGGGGCATTCAAAAATGAAAATGGATCCGAGAGTGGTAAAGAGGAGCAAATCCCCTGTGTTGGTGTACGATGGCACAAAAACTTAGCTCTATGGAGAGGTTTTTTGTTATCATCGATAAAACTTTAGCATACAATGTGATGCTTCGGAGGGGTTGGTTATACCAAAAGTTTGTACGTAGTGGAAATAAGGAAGAAGTATCCTGATCAAAGCCGTGAGAGTAAGGAAAAGACCGGTCTATCAACTTTATAAGAATTATAGGAAGGCCTGGGGGCACAAGATAGAGAAAATGATGATGAACGACCAATGTCGCTTACGATGGAGGGGAGCAGAGAGGTGTTCCTCGATGGAGAAAAGAAGAGGTTTGTTTTCATAGGAGAATTACTGGCCGAGGAAGAGGCGTAATAATTTTAAAACAATGGGAAGTGGAGACTGACTATAAGAGTTGGTCACGCAACTACATATCAGCCACTTTCAGAAGCATTTGGATTTACAACGCTTAGTCAAGCAATCAAATGATGATTGTGCAACGAGAGATTCTGATATGTATGAGTATCGAGAAGTAATACGTAACATCATTAGGGAGTTTGAGAAAATCTCGTTGGTGAAGAGACCACAAGAAGAGAATCAGTAAGCAGATGAATTAGAAAAATTGTCTTTGGGGTTTACTCAAGAGCCCATCGCCAGTTGCGTTGATGTATTTGAAGCTCTCAACATCGAGAAAAAGATTGAGCGCCGAGTTATGAAGATTGATTCGATCTCAAACGAATGTAAGGGATAAATAGTCAATGATCTCGAATTTGTAATTCAGCCTGAGGAATGTGTTGAGGTTTTTGTTGTGATGTATATGACCCTGGCAAGTCGAGCAAATAATACAAGAATCCACAAGGGAGTGTGTGAAAGTCACATTGGAGGCAAGAGCTTAACTAAGAGAATAATAACATAAGGATACTTCTGGTCATATATGATGAAAGAATTGGAATGATATGTAAAGAAATGCACACGCTTCCAGAAACATGTGTTGGTGAGCCACACGCCTGTGCAAGAACTCGTTGCACAGTTTGGACCATGGACATTTGGTCGTTGGGTAATGGACATTGTAAGAACATTACCAACCGCCCCCGGCGGATTGAAGTTAGTACTCGTGGCAACATTTTATTTCATCAAATGGGTGGAAGCAGAGGCATACGTGACCATTTCTTCAAAGGATGTGGTTAGTTTTGCGTGGAAGAAAATAATATGCAGGTTCAGGATACCACGAGAAATTGTTTGTGATAACGGCACGAAAAAATTTGAGCCTGTATGGGAAGACCCGTGCAAAATCATCGAGGCTTATAGCCGGGGGCATGTCGACAAGAGAAAGTTAGCATCGGGTGATGCTTCCCAAGGCCTTGGAATGACATATACTTGAAAGAGTATTACTATAATCCTAGGGAGGTACATCTATTTTTATAAAGTCCAAAAGTCTAGGACAATGGTAGACTAATTGTGAATAAGTAAAGTTATATTTATTTATTTTGTGCGTCGATTGAATCTCGACCTTGAGAGCTCATTTTGTAAAGCTGACAAATTGGCTAAAACTCTTGGAGAAATGGCATTATCATTCAATGAATATATCTCGGCCCCAAGGGTTAGGAAGCTAGAGGGTGAGATAATATTAGTATGGCTAAAATATCAAGGGTAAAAAGCCACAAGCCAGAATACTGAGGGTAGAAAGGCATAGGCCAAAATACCAAGGGTAAAAAGGCATATGCCAAAATACCAAGGGTAAAATGACATGAGTTGAAGAACAAAGGATAAAATGGAATGGTCAAAAAGTCAAGGGCAAAATGGTATTAACCTGGTCAAAGAGCTGGGCAAAATGACACTAATTAACATGGTCAAAAAAGTCAAGGGTAAAATGACATTAACTTGGCCAAAAAGCCTAGGAAAAAATAGCACTAACATGGCCAAAAAGCTTAAGGAAAAATAGCAAAAGCATGGCTAAAAGCCAAGGACAAGATAACATTGACATGACTAAACACTGTGAAAGATATTGTATTAAGGTCGAGAAAAACTCAGCAGTGAAATTGTGAAAGGATCTCTTTTGAAAACCTTCTATTAGCACAAGTAAAATTTCATTGTTAAGGCCGAGAAAAACTCAGCGATGATGATGACAACCCTAAAGGAGGAAAGGTATAAAATGCATGTCTTATGCCAAGTGTAACTTGACAAAAAGCCAATGGGGGCATGAATAAGTGGCAACCGAGTACGGTTGAAGGCCACAAGCAACTATGGTTGTTAAGCGAAAGAATGCATATTAACCTTGAGGTGTGAGTGTCAAATCATGGTTGATGGAACAAGTCTTAATCCTTAAGGATCGAGTGATATGTGATTACCAATTAGAGTCAAAATAAAGTCATTGGATAAGAGAAATAGCACATCGATTATTGGATGAGTTGACTCAAGGTGCACAATTGAGGAAGTACGCGACTTAGAGAGTTGGGAAAGCTACATATTAAAGGTACACTTATAGAACTCTGGAGTATGTGATGAGGAAGAAGTGAGACATGCAACATCGAGTTAAATTGAATCTTGAAGTAAGTTGAAAAGCCGTGAAAAGTTGTCAGAGTTGAAGATCGAGAAAGTCTCAAAGGTAAATGAAACATCCAGCTGACCAAAAAACATTGAGGAACCATAGTAAGGTCAGGATGACATGATGTTGCTCTCTCTGAAAGGAAAGGGGGCATGAAAAATATATGTGGGAGAGGCTACGAGTAGCAACTTATGAAGCACCAAAGGTATGATTTTTTGAAACTTAACATGAAATAATGACTAGGGCATTTTCGGAAAAAGAGTATGTGTACTCCTAGTTATACATTTGGGGAAATGAAGAATTAAAAATAAAAGGAAACAAGAGAAAGATGGAAAGAGTGGAATGGTGGTGAAGTGGACATAGTCCACATGTGGAAAATGAGTACGCAGGAATAAGATGAAGTTATAGAGGCTATGAAACAGGAAAATTCTCTTTGGGCCAAAGGCCTAGGGCTCGAAAGAGAATTTTGGGGGCATCTGTAGGGGTTAAAATTTGAGTAGAGAAGTATCACAGGTGATGTCCTAAGGAAGTCGTTAAGGCCCAAGTAGAGTGATTAGGATTGATGGAAAGTGAGATGCAGGCCCAAAGTGGTAAGTAAAGATAAATGAGCTCAGCAACGAAGAAGTACAGATGACAAAAGGACATGTGGAAAATACATGAGTAATGACGACTATGGGAGGTAAAATTTTGATCTAAAATATGTGATGGGCTGAAGGGAATAAAGAGGCCCAAAACATAGTGGGTGATGAGGCCAAACCCAAAATAAAGGATAAGGACGGATGGGCCTAACAACGAGAAGATGCGAGTAGTAAAAAGACATGTGATGAATGTGTGAGTGGTAACAACTCAATCGTGTTCATTAACAAAAAGATGACACGAATACAGTAGAAAGTGAGGGAAAACTGGAGAACATGCTACGGTGGTTGAGAAGCTTGGGGCTGACACAGACGAGAAGTTCTCAACGGTGGCCGATCCTATCCTTGAAGCCCACACCATTATCCCTCTTTTGGGTGAGGATTTTTGCCTATAAATACTAGCTCGCATTCTCATTTCATTCATGGATGTTCTGATTACAAAAATTCAGCTGGAGAAGAACTCCTAGTGACTTGAGCATTGAAGTGTCTTTACATATACACCCCCCCTACCTTTCTGTGTTGAGGAGTCAACTTCAGATGTGTCGAAGACGTGATATGTTTGGTGTTCATTGATTGGTTCTTGTTGAGGTAACTAGTCTTTACCGATTTTTTATGTTCTAACATATCCTAACTTCATTTGTTCAATGTAAGTCACATTGTCCTCAAAAATACAAGTTGGTACTATAATAGTGGAAAGATAATCCACTAGATCCTCGAATGTGGTGTATGATTGACCTAAGTCAGACACACTTCTTAACCGCTTCATTTAAAACTAGAATCTCAGAATGATTCGAGAAAGTAGCAACAAGAGTTTTCTTAGTTGATCGCCAAGAAATCATCGTATACCCCATGGTGAATACATAACCTGTTTGAGAACGTGTTTTGTGTAGCTTAGAGAGATATCCAACATCATTAAAACCAACCAAGACATCACAAAGTGTCTCTGAGTAGGAGATTGCACTGAATAGAGGAACAATGCTCACAACTGGAGAAGAATTCGATGGGTCGAAGATTTCACTAGATGGGTCGAATGATAGTGTCGGTTCAATCCAGGGTACAGATTTTGACGGGTCGAGAAATCCTCTAGACGGGTCGATTGGTTGCTTCGGGTCTATCCAAGGTGCTATTTTTAACGAGTTAAGAGTTCCACTTGATGGGTCGAAAATCCCAGGACATGCATACTGCGATTCAACCATTCATTTTCAGGGAATTTCAAGCTTCTCTTTATATTCTTTGTAGGGAAAGACAAGCCCAAGTCTATGGAACCTTTCAAGTACCTGAAGATATTCTTTACAACATTTCAATGACGTTGTATTGGTGCAGAACTAAACTGAGTTAGCAAGTTCACAGAGAATGCAATGTCTGGTCTAGTACATTAAACTAAATACAACAAAGCTCCAATAACACTAAGGTATGGTACCTCATCTCCCAAAAATTCCTCATCATCATCTTTCGGACGGTATGGGTCCTTTTAGGTTTCAGACTGCAAACGACCATTGGTGTGCTAAGAGGATGTGCTTTGTCCATGTTAAATCATCTAAGCAACTTTTGGACATAAGCAGACTAGTGAATAAGTGTTCAACTAACTAGATGTTCCAGCTCTAAACCAAAACAAAATTGAGTCATACCAAGGTCTTTTATCTCAAACTCGGATTTCAAGTAGCCAACTGTCTCATTAAATTCATCAAGAGACCCAATGATATTTATATCATTAACATAGACTACTACTATGGCAAATCCTAAACTTGTTCTCCTAATGAACACACATGGACACAAATCAAAGTTCTTGTATCCCTTTCTAATCAAGTAGTCACTTAGATGTGTATACCACATCCTACTAGATTATTTTAATCCATATAGTGAACTCTTCAAACTAATAATATAAGCACTCTATGGTTTAGAGTTACTTGAATTGGGTAAGACCATGCCTTCTAGCACTTTCATGTATATATCTGAATAATGGTTTCCATAGAGATATGTTGTAATCGCTTCCATCAGCTACATGTTCAGTTATTTGGAAACTGCCAAACTGATAAGATAGCAGAAAGAAATGATGTCCATAACCGGAGAGTATGTCTTCTTATAATCAATGCTAGGACTTTGAAAGAATCATTGCGCCACAAGTCTAGCTTTATACCGCATAACTTCATTCTTTTATTACATTTTCGAACAAAGACTCATTTGTGTCCTACCAGCTTCACATTTAGTGGGCATAACACTTCCAGACCAAAAACTTGCATTTTCTTCAGAGTCTAGTTCAGCCTGCATTGCTTCTTTGCACTTCATCTAATCCACTTTCCGCTGACATTCAGCAACCGAGCGAGATTCTACTTCATCGTCGTCAATGATCTCCTGAGAGACAAAATAAGTAAAAGCATTATTAACTACTTTGGATGATCTATCCATAACAATGCGCTCATCATTGTTAGTTAGTAATATTTCACTGTTCTCTGACATCACATATGGGTCTAAAGCGTCCTCTAGAGATGTCATTTCTGATTCTAGGATATAACTGTAGTCAGGAATAATCTCATGTGTGAGACTCACAATGTTGATGATGAAAGGACCAGTTTGTGCTTGGATGGCCTGCCTTTTCACCGACAGCTCATATATGGATTTTCTTGGTCTCCCCCTCTTTTTGGCGGGAGCCAATGCCGATGCTACTTCATCCACATGGGCAAGATGCACGTTACTTTTCCCTGAAGTTGTGTTATACCACCATTTAGGAACT
Source organism: Geum urbanum (assembly GCA_946800695.1). Lineage (NCBI taxonomy): Eukaryota > Viridiplantae > Streptophyta > Magnoliopsida > Rosales > Rosaceae > Geum > Geum urbanum. The sequence continues at coordinate 25,912,428 of OX327013.1, read as the reverse complement.
TCCAACCTTGTAAGAACATTTATAGCAGAAATGTCTGATCTCGTCACTTTGGCAATACAAGTAAAGAAGCTAGGCATCAAATTTTTGAACCCTTAATTCTCTTGGAAAGTCTCAATACGTTCTTTAACGATGTGTGACACAAGGTCGAATTGATGTTCAACTTGACCGATCAATAAAATTATAAAAACATTTAATTATCACTGATTAATTTCTAAGTCTACACCAAACTACGTTCAATGAATTTAATAACCTTACCAAAACACTCTCAGCGTCGAAATGAATTTAATGATATATAACTCGACTGATTTGGACCACATTTTCGGCCAGATGTGCCGTCACATGCGGCGGTGCGTGGCACCCACACGCCATCGGCGACCACCGCCAATGATGGCGGTTGACCTATAGTTGGAAAGCTCTCAACGAGCCCATCCAACTTCCTAACCACAACTTGAACTGAATCAGCCTCAAATGGCCAAAATTTAGCTTAAAATCTGGCGGCCTAAATTTTGCCAAAAACTTCCGATACGATTATGGCGCCGTCGAGCCACCACGGGGCTCAAGGCTGATCGAAAAATAATCACAAGGACAGGGGATACAAAATCCCTAACCTCACACCCCCAACCAAACGGAAATCGTGTCGATACTCCCAAAATTTCACCCATAATAATCCAATCCAATACAACAACATATAAAAGAGAGAGAGAGGAACCGAACCATACAAATTTCAACAGCCAACTCGTCGGAAAACTTATAGGCCCAAATCTAGGTTTTGGCCGAACTTTAATTCCAAATTCTGACCAACTCCCTCTAAATCGACATCAGAGACCTTCGGAAAAAGCATGGGTGTCCTAAGCCGATCATTTCCATACCACGATTGTCAGGTTTGGTGGCCGGACGACAACGACTTGCCGATGATTTGCATCTCCAGAGCTTTGGTCAATGCGTCTGGCCTGAAAATGGAAAGTCATCCCTTTCCGAAAATGGAAAAATTGGTATTTATAGTCGCGACTAACTGATTTTATAAATTGTATAAAACTTTTGCTGACTGTAATTTTTCCATCAGAACTCCAATTTCAACACTGGACGTGGCTACGAACTCGTCTTGACAAGCTCTGCAACTTTCCTCAATAAAATTGAATATATATGTTACATACATATTTGTAAAGGTTAATTGATTGGGAGGGAGGGGAGGGAGGGAGGGAGGGAGAGGGAGAGAGAGAGAGAGAGAGAGAGAGAGAGAGAGAGAGAGAGAGAGAGAGAGAGAGAGAGAGAGAGAGAGAGAGAGAGAGAGAGAGAGAGAGAGTGGTAAAAGTACTTTGGTCAAATCTTATTAACCAACATTTAATATAAAACAGTTTATTTTTTTTGTTAGTATAGGTGCATGGCATATAATTGGAGCAAGTGCACCTGGTGCATTGAAGAATTTTCTTATTATTTGTCATCTTCAGTTTTTCTATGTTTGTTGTTTGTTCTATTAACCCTCTTGGTTTTGGTCGGAAATTAATTAAATTGAATATTGAGTTGTTAGTTCTTTGAGTTTTGACAATTGGAAACAAATTTTGGTTTTCAGAGAAGAGGGATTAACAAAAACTCCAAAGCAAATTAATGCATGTTTGACATGGTTACTGAAAAGGGTAAAAGTACTTATTGTTTGATAATAATGAAACTTCACTTTTAGAAATTACTTGGGACCACTGAAAGTGGTTTAAAAGGAAGTACATGGGTGATGCTTCCTCTTAGAAGTGTTGCCAAAGAAAAACGCGTGAATCACTTTAGAGCAAGTCCAATGGATTAGCCAAATCAAATTTGTCCAATTTAAATTTAAAGGCTGACTAAGCAACATATTATTTTGTCGAATTTCAAATCTAATTGTTATGTCTAATGAGTTATTCCTACCATTGCCAATTGGATAAAAAATAATATAAAAAAAAGACACAAATGTCAAAATGAAGTGATCAGTTGTCAATGAAAGAGAGATAGAAAGAGAGTTTGACATATTTGATGTCAAATTTGACATTCTTGGTTAGATATGTCATCTACATGGATTTGACATATCGGTTAAAGGCTAAAATATCCAATTTTTTGGTCAAAAGTGACCAGTATTTTTTCATGGTGGATTTTGGCATATCCATTAGAGTTGCTCTTAGCCTTTTAACGATTGTTTTATATTTCAATTATGTCCAAGTATAATATTAAAACCCCGCATTCTTCTCCCAAAACAGACGCATTCTTTCTCTCTGTATATAGATCTTCAACCTCTGTGACCATAATCTTCCATGTCATCTATTGATGATTAATCGATTCCATGACGATCTCTCTCTTATTTTGAAGATTATTTCCAGTTATCTAATCACAACTGCTTTTTGTGAATTCTCGTTTCATTTTGGCCCTATTTTCTTTTGAATTTTTAGTTACAATGTCCCATCTCTACTTAAGACGTGAGTTCACTGAGCATTTAGACTGTCCACAGATTTTTTTGGCCCATGGGCCAATAATGACAACGACCAAGTGGGCTATATTCTTAAACTCTTAAAACAGATTGGTAAATTCCTTTAAAACAGCAATTGTTCCTTTAATTTTTGTCCACACTTGATCGCCTCCTTCTTCCGCTAAGCTTGCCTATATATTCCATTGGACTTCGTATAAGACCCAAAACTAAAAGAATAGGGTTTAGGACCTTTGCAAATAACCCTCGGAGGTTCCATTCTCTTCAAAGGGTCTAAAATTATAGGTTTATATCTTTTTTCTATTGGAATTGCCCTTAGTAAAGTAATATTCCATTCCTTTCTTCCCATTGGTCCAAAAATGTAATTATCTCAAGACTAAGCACCTGATTAGTAGCCGTAACCAAAGCAACCCCCATTATCATTATGACATCCAACTTTCCCGCCCCATGCGAATGATGGGCACTCCTCCTTCCGTTCAAAACATTGACAAAAGCATAAATGTTCAATTTTTATTTTCCAAAAAAGAAAAGTCTTTATGAGAATCTTGATTGGAGTTAAGTATTAAATTATTTTAAATAATAATAAAAAATAAAAAAACATTTTAGAAAGTAATCAGTGACCATAAGTATTACTTGCAATTTAAAATACAAAAAGTGTCTGAATAAGTCGTAATCCAATGATAAAAACTCATGTCGTTAAAGAGATTTTTTTTATTCTTTAACTCGTTTACTTGTCATTATTGAGTCCAAAGTGCACAAAATAATAATCAGCACAATAAAGTTACTTTTACTGGTGTAGTGATTACCTAATAGATTTCCATCTCTTACTTCTCTCTCAGGTTGAGACTAATTTTGTTTAGAAGAGTTCTTCCATTAGCACGTTCTCTTTAAAGAGTTAACCACTGTAATACTGATCAAGTATTGCAATTGGGGATTGAGAAGTATCTTGGATAATGATTCAAGAGTGTGAGGCTAAACCTTCCAAATAATTAAGTTAGGTTTCAGAAATTACAACCTCATCAGTAAGAATTTCAATTTGAAAAAGAAGAAAACACGGCAGCGTTGCCATCAGTTTGTTGTCTGACACAATCAGCCAAACCAAAATCACGGTTTGCACTCACTAATAAACAAAGACGAGTAACAGAATGGAGAAAGTTCACTTCTTTCTTTCCAATAGAACAATTTTAACCAATTGTGCCCCACTGTCAGTCTCTCGTTCATTAAAATATACACAGAAAAAGATATCCATCTTACTTCCATCATCTTCCAAACCCCAATCCATTGTTGTTCACTTCACCTTTTGGTCTCTTTCTTCTTCTTGTTCTAGTTCCTGAACTGGGTTTTGGTCTTCTTCTTCTTCTTCTTCTTCCTCTCCTCCAATGGCAAATCTCGGTGATATTGGGATGTCAGCATTCATCAACATCGTGAGTGCCATAGTCTTCCTTGTGGCCTTTGTTCTCCTCAGAATTCAGCCAGTGAATGACAGAGTTTACTTTCCCAAATGGTACGTAAGTGGTCAGAGAACAAGCCCAAGAAGAGGCTCTGGTAACTTTGTTGGCAAATTTGTCAATCTCAATTGCTGGACTTATCTCACTTTCTTGAATTGGATGCCTCAAGCTATGAGAATGACTGAGTCTGAGATCATCAACCATGCTGGTCTTGACTCTGCTTCTTTCCTCAGAATTTATATATTGGGGTAACTAAATTTCTTTTCAACTTTTTAACTCAAGTAACAATTCTTTGTTTTGGGTCTGTATTTTGATTCAGCTTTGGAATGATGAGTTGGGTTCATTTAGGTTGGTGTTGTAGTCAATTCTGTGTTTGACTTGGACCAGAGGGTCTTCCAAAGTTTACATTTTTACTGTCGTTTAGCTATCAAGTATCAATCTTGGTTCCGTTTTAGTGCATAAGGAGGGTTGCATTCTAGGCCTTGTTTGTTTTTGGTGAAATTATGTTAAGAATATGAATGACTAACTCTTGTGAATATATCATTTAGTGTTGATTGAAATTTTTGACATTTGGACTTGCAAACGTAGAACATCCGTTCTGCTGTGCTTATGATTGATGCATTCTTTGCATGACAAGCTGATGTCATGAATAATTGAACATATTTAAATTTTGTTTTGCATGTGACAGGATTTGTATCATCTGTTTGTTATAATTCAGACTCTCCACCTACCAATTCCATTTTGTCCTTCAAATGGAAAACAATTATATATAGCTGTATTTGATTCTGTGAGCTACTAAGCCAATTATGCATTTTGATTCCTTAGTAATTTCGATTTTGGAAAGATGCATATCTTTATATTATATACTTGTGTTGGATTTTGCCTTCCACTGTTCCTTAAAGTTAAAAGACATTTTCTACTCATTGATAGTTATCTGAACTAACAAGCATGGGCAGTTTAAGGATCCTCCCTTAGTTTGATTCAGTCAGGGTGGTTTGCTGTGTTGGACTAAGTTTTTATTAGTACTTTTTTTTATTATGTCAGTGTAGTGTGACCTGTCTCTTCTTCTTTTTTGTTTGTTTGTTTTGACCTTGATGGACTTGTTGTGCGTTTTGGTATGCCCTTTAATATTTTTTAATTAAGAATAATCTGGTTTCTTAAGATAGGCAATGCCAATAAAAGTTTACAGCAGCATCTTCAAAGCCTATCCTACATGGTCCTGTATTATCCTTTGACTTTCAACTCTCTCACATCTCACTGATGATGTCCTCAAGTTAATTACCTTGTGAGTATTCACGTGTGGGTTTTATCTGATATTAAATGTCAACTAACTAGTAATCGCGTTCAACACACTCTCCATCTTTGTTCTATATTATTATCTGAAGGCTCAATCTCCTGATGAGACTCCATGTTAGTTTTTCTTTCTTTCTAAAGTTAGGATCTTGTGCTCTTTCGTTCTTTAGGAGTGTCATATCATATTATAGGATAACGATTACATACAAGATCCAATTTATTCTCTTAAAAGAAGAAGGAAACTATTCGGCAATAGGCGTAAGTTAATTCTTTATCTTTCTACATGTTTGCATATCAGTTTCTATGTGACAATTATATATTGCTATCCTTGATTCATTGTCTGGACTCAGGTCCTTAATTATTAGATGCTTACTATCTTGGCATCCTCATAGTTGACTTTGTTGTTTTGATTTCTTGTACTAGCTTGAAGATTTTTGCTCCAATGACAGTTCTAGCACTTCTTATTCTAATTCCAGTCAATGTATCAAGTGGTACCTTGTTTTTCTTGAAGAAAGACTTGGTTCTGAGTGACATTGATAGGCTCTCTATAACAAATGTGCGCCCAAAGTCAATCAGGTACCTGTGTGTTTCATTTACTTTCCGTTATTGATATTACAGTCATAATTAACTAATATATGACCACAAAGCCCTATATTTGTTATGCTCGACCTAACAACCCAGTAATTCCTTGTAAACAATTCTTAGATGAGAAAGAGTAGTATGATTCTACTTCTAGCTGGTTTTTTATTTATCTTGCTTGCTACAGTTTTCTTAAGAAAGGAAAATGAAGTATTTTATTTATTTATAAAAATATAATGATTAATGAGCAATGTTTTCCTTCTTCAAACTGTTTTGCTCTGGCTCTTTGAAAATTAAAGTTGCCATCAATAATTGCTTTAAGATATTAGACTTATGAATCCAATAAGGTTTCAAAAAGTGTGAGGGAACTACGCCGAAGAGTAGGGTTTACAGGGAATTTAGATTGATGATTTGAATTAAAGATAGTGCATCTACAATCTCATATTTTCTTTTTCTTTTCTATGGACTACATTCTAATGTCTTGCCACCATATTGTAAATTTACCTAAGAGTTGATATTATAAATTTCAGGTTCTTCTACCACATAGGATTGGAATACTTGTTCACTTTCTGGATATGTTACATGTTATACAAAGAGTATAACTATGTAGCATCAATGAGGTTGAAATTCTTAGCTTCACAACGAAGGCGTGCAGAACAGTTCATGGTGAGTGAATCTTCAATAGTGGGAAACTATTGACTGTACTGAAGTTATTAGTTGTAGAGAAGCTGTCATGAAATATAATTCCATAAAAACCATTGATATCATGTAGTTCTTACTCTTAATGGTAAAAACTGGGAAAAAAAATGTATACATCAAGTACTAATTATCAAAGAGTAAAAGAAAAACTAGATCAGCTTCTTCTAACTTGCTTGGTATCAGTTGAGAACAAGTAGTTGTTATACTATACATAGTCTGTGACTATAGAGACAATTTATATAATCATTATCTATTACTTATTACTCATCTTCCTTGAATCTTCTTAGAATAAATAACTACAGATAGGAATTCTGATACATTTAATAGATAGCATCAAGCAAAAGTTCAAGATTCACTCGAAAACACAAAATTACAGTCCTTTTTAGTTTCTCCATGTTTTAGTTTCAACTTATGATGTTGATGAGATGGTATGAGATATATTATGTAGTCCATGTTCTATTATAAAAGGTAAACAGCTGGTTGTGAAAGTTGTTATGATCTTCAGACATAAATTACAAATGCAATGTGTATGAATACTTTGCTGTTGTGTATTTGACCAATGTCTTGCTATCTTGGCCACCTATCATCAATCTCAGTCGAAAAATTGCCTTCGACTATTGCAATTTCTGAACTTAAGTTCTTTCATTATCAGGATCTAAATCACTTTCTCACATGATTCACAATCCGATGATCAAATTCACATAGAATGGTCTATTGACTGAGGTTGTCATATTTGTTGACTGACTCGTGCTTTTAAAATATGTAATTTTTCACTATTTTACATTTTCACTGTTGTCATTTACATATCTTTTTCAGGTGGTGGTTAGAAATATACCATATGCCTCTGGTGGTTCAGTCTCATAAGCTGTGGATCTTTACTTTCAAAGAAACCACCCAAATGAGTACCTTTGTCACCAGGTAATGAAGCTTATGGACAGTAGAATGTAGTTTATGGATAAGAATATGTACAAATACATCATCAGTATCCTTATTCATAGTTTTCATTTGGTTCATTACAACACAGTCCACACTTTGGTTCCATAAGGTTAGCTTTTATTATTCATTATTCAGGCAGTCTACAATGCAAACAAGTTTGCCAGACTTGTGAGACAGCGAGATCGGCTTCAAAATTGGCTCGACTATTACTAGCTTAAGTATGAAAGGCATCCAAGCAAAAAACCAACCACAAAGGTACTATCCTGATGCGCGTCAAATAAACATTTTTGATCTGTATGCTTAGCATTACTATTTTTATCTATTATTAGCCTATTATGTGGAGAACATACTTTTTCAAGACAGACTTGGGCATTTATAGGTTCAATCTATTTGCATTTTCAGAAAGGATGTTTGAGCCTTTGTGGTAAAAAGGTCGATGCCATTGAATTCTACAAGCATCAGATTATGGCATTTGATAAAAGAGTAAGTTCTAGCAGACATTCATCATGTTATACTTTTTAATTTCGTCTAGTTTCGTTACGGTTTTGATCTTTTGTAAGGGTTAGTTCTATCCGTGCTGTTCAGCATGGTCTAATTGTCAGTTGGATTTTTTCTCTCATTTGTGTACCTAGATATTTAATATTTTTTTCCCCTCTTGTATTGTACATTAGATGGCACTGGAACAAGAAAAGATTCTCAAAGACTCCAAATCTCTGTTGCCAGTTGCATTTGTATCTTTTAAATCATGCTGGGGAGCTGCTGTTTGTGCACAGACTACACAGAGCAAGAATCCTACACTATGGTTGACAAATTGGGCCCCTGAACCCCGCAATATTTACTGGCGTAACTTGGCTATACCATTTGTTTCCTTAAGCATCCGGAAACTTGTGATATCGCTATCAGTATTTGCTTTGGTGTTCTTCTACATTATACCCATAGCATTTGTGCAGTCCCTTGCAAATTTAGATGGTTTGGAAAGAGTTGCCCCTTTTCTCAGACCAGTTATAGAACTGTAAGTACACTGTAGTTTTCAAGTATTGTTAAATGACATATGCTGCTATACACTAACTCATCCATCCCTTGTCATAAAGTACTCATTTATCATAAAGTATTTGTAATAATATTCAGTGTTTATTTTGTGTTTATCTGTATGATACCATCATAGCTACCTTTGTGAGATTGTAGTTTCTAAAAATTTCCTGTTCTAGGCAGTAGACATAACTGTAAACTTAAACTTCCTATCTTTTGTTTAGTCGTGGGAATAAACTGGTTTGGTTTTTCAAGCTCTAAACTGTAGAGCACTGTGATATATATGGCCTTTTGGCTCTTCTCATATCTCTTGCACCAGCTGCTTCTTCTTTCTTAAGTTTTGTTATGAAACAGTTTTCAGACTTTTGGTTATAGAAGAATTAACTCTGTAATTTCTTTGCAGGAAATTCATCAAGTCATTCTTACAGGGTTTTCTTCCTGGCCTTGCCCTCAAGATATTTTTGTACATTCTCCCATCTGTATTAATGATCATGTCAAAAATTGAGGGACATATAGCAGTGTCAACCCTGGAACGGAGAACTGCTGCAAAATACTACTACTTTATGCTAGTTAATGTATTCTTGGGAAGCATAGTGACCGGAACAGCATTTCAGCAACTGCATGCTTTCCTTCCCCAATCACCTACACAGTAATTCTCTGTCTCTATCATTGGGAATTTTCTGGATACGTTATTGGATATTAAACAGTAAATGACACTGTTGTTTCTTTGCTAATCTCTTAATAGTGACATTCATTAGGAAAGAAACGACTAGTCCAATAAAGAGTTTTAGATGTGGTTGATGTTTATGGAATCTCTTCGTTTGTCATAGGATTCCAAGAAACATCGGAGTGTCTATACCAACAAAGGCTACTTTCTTCATTACATATATAATGGTTGATGGGTGGGCTGCAATTGCTGGTGAGATTCTCCGTTTCAAGCCCTTGGTTATATTTCATCTGAAGAATATGTTTTTGGTGAAAACTGAGAGAGATAGGGAGAAGGCAACAAACCCTGGTAGTGTGGATTTTCCAGAGACTCTCCCTAGTCTTCAACTATACTTCCTTCTGGGGATTGTGTATGCTGTGGTCACGCCAATCCTGCTTCCATTCGTATTGGTCTTCTTTGCCTTCGCATATTTAGTGTATCGTCATCAGGTATGTTTTCTCATTGTTTCTATTGTTTTTTTTTTAATATTTATGCATCTAACAGTGTTTTACAGTTGTCTAATCTGATTCTCAGGAATACAAACTCCGTCAAAACAAAGTAGAAGCCTTATGTAACACGGGATTTTTTTTTTTTTACTTTTTCTTTTTTCTATCTCAAAAAGAATGGAATAGAGATGACACTAACTTGATTTCTCACTACTTTACATCCCCTGCAAGGAAGATTAATTAAGGTTCTGGAATCTGGATATGTGAAATTAAAAAAATAGCAAAATCCATTAGATGTCTGTTTTATTTTCTGATCATAACTCTTAGCATTGAACATCAGTGTCTTATTAGTTATGTGTTCATCAAGCTCTCTGTCTGCTGGCAGATAATCAATGTATACGATCAGCAATATGAAAGTGCCGCTGCATTTTGGCCACATGTTCATAGCCGCATCATAGCAAGTTTGTTGATATCCCAACTACTATTGATGGGCTTACTGAGTACCAAAAAGGCTGCTAATTCTACTCCATTGCTTGTTGCTCTACCAATTTTGACATTATCATTCCACAAGTATTGCAAACACCGTTTTGAACCTGCATTCCAAAAGTATCCACTTGAGGTAAGTTTTAAACTCTTTCTTCTTCCTTTTTAATTCAATCATTAGGAGCTGTCTAGAAAGGCATACTTTCACTAAATTTTGGCTTACATTATGAAGAACCACCTTAAAGGATAGCATCTCTTTTAGCTGTCTCCTGGAAATAGAATTAGTAATAACTGTAGGAGGAGGATCTGCAGGTTTTTCCATGTACAAAGAACAAAAAATCTCTTGACAATTTGACATAATTGGACAACATAGTTGAGTGTGAGCTGTACTGAGTTGATTTACCATTTATGTAATAGTTGAAGGGTGTTCACATAGTAAATGTTCTGGTATTTATTGGATCTGTTTTGATAGACTGGTCTTCTATATACTCAGTGATCTTTATTTAAGCTTTACCAATTGTAGCTGACATACTTCAGGCTGTACAAAGCCAGATGTTTACTTTGGTCCCTGTATTATGTGACAAATCTACATGTTGATGGCTGAACCTTTGGCTGATATCATCAAGCTCATTAATGCCACCTCAGTCTAACCTAGTCCTTAGTGTTAGTTATTGGCATATGCAGTAATAGATGGTTATATAATTCTCCTGGTCATTTCTTTGTACACACCAAGTTAGTTGCTTCTGACGTATAAGAACTCTGGTTCAGTTGATCTAGTCGCTTTTCCTGAGTATCAATTGTATTGTATAGTCTTTTATTTTTATTTTTAAAAGGATCAATATGTCATGTAGGCTATAAATTTTTTGTCCTATTTCCTTCTGTTTTCACATCAGCATGTAACTTGTTTAAGTGCTGATGAAAATTATTTCCTTGTTTCCTTCTCAGGAAGCCATGGATAAAGACCTGTTGGATCAAACTACAGAACCTGACATCAATTTGAAGTCATACTTGTCTGATGCTTACTTGCACCCTATTTTCCAGTCATTTGAGGAGGAGCAACATGAATCTGTTAAAGTTAGAGTAGACAAACAGAAAACTCACATTGCTGCTCCCATTATGAGTGAACTCAGTTCCCCATCTCCACTCATAATATCAGTTCCCCATCTCCACCACATAATGCCCATGATACCCCATCCCAAAATGCCTATTATCAATCCTCCGAACCCCAATACTCATACGATTTAACCTCTCCGCCTAACTATGTGTATCATTCGACTTCTCCACCACATTATTCCTACCATAATGAAGAATCACAACCGCATTACTCCTACCACAGTGAATATCCTCCACCTCATTATGGTAGTCACTATGGTTACCAGAAGGAAGATCATTGACCATTTAGTTGCTGGTAATTTTACAAGGACTTTCTAACAGTAGTTAATTTTATTGTTTGGCATTGATTTTATTTGCCTTCTGAATGTAAATTATCCTTTGATTAGGGCAAGTGTAGTTTGGTTGTGGAAATGTACTGACTCAGTTTTATGGCTGAAAATTAAATTTCCTGAGAAGCATAAGTAATATGCAGAAATTTCCCAAAAAAGAAGATTTAATAGGCAGAAAGTTTGTAATTGTTACTAATTGATATGAGGAAGAAACTGAACATTTCAACGTAGCGTGGCCTTTGGCGGCTTACATTGGTTACAAAATACCATAGTTTTCTGCTCCGAAGTCTGAGTGTTACACTATATATCTCTGCCTTCGATTCTGTTGTGACTTGTAGTTGAGTGATCAGGTGATTCGATGCTAGACACAACCACCCTTTCTCTTATGCCAAATTTAAGACTTAGCACAACCACTCATGCCTCAAACCGTTTCGTTATTTCCAAATACACCACATGATATGATATATTACATAACGTAACACTCGATGACACCATTAATTTTGCTAAAGGCCATGGAAATCACGACTGTGACTATTGAGTCGGACTGCCAGAGTTGTGTTCTGGTTTGTATGGATGCTCAGCAACCTTATTGAGATGTCATGTCCATTGTTAATGCTTCTTCTGAATACAAACGAGTTTTTGCTTCAAGGTCATGTAAATGTTTACCAACTATGCTTCTCACTCAACTGTTTGTAAGGATTGATTCTCAGCCCCAGAGTTTGTTATGGATGTCTTGGTCTACAATCTTTGTATTCGTTAAGGTCATTTTCATAAAATAAAATAAAAAAGATATATTTTCTTTTTTCAAAATTAAAATAAAATGTTACACTCGTATATATTGACACTTGCGTGACTTGGATTTAAAACGCAACTACCCTCTTTGCCAATTTTAATTCATTAACACAATGGCCAGAACCTCAAGCAGCTCCAACTCCAACTCTCAAAAGCACAAATCTTTAAGTACCCAACAACACCCAAGTTGGGTTTCTCCGGATACAGGAATCTACCACAGCAAACACCCCAATGTTTATCTTCCCATTGACCCTTTTCTTGATGTTGTCTCATTCATATTCTCACACAGACACAATGGGGCTTCAGCTCTCATCGATTCCTCATCTGGGTTTTCGATATCTTACCCAAAGCTCTGTTCTTTTGTCAACTCCATGGCCTCTGGCCTCCAGACCAAACTGGGCATTTCACAAGGTGATGTTGTTCTGCTTCTCTTGCCTAATTCTGTTTACTACCCTATTGTTTTCTTGGCTGTTCTGTATATCGGTGCTGCTGTTACTACCATCCTTTAAGTAGTGTGGTGGAAATAAAGAAACAGATTGATGATTCTAATGCATGCTTTGCCTTCACTGAATTTGAAAACGTTGCTAAATTGCAATAGTTGGATATGTCCGCAATTGTTGTTCCGGGAAATGCGGTTTCGGATTCGGAGAAACAAGTGTTTTCGCTTTTTTATGAGCTTATTAGTAGTGAATGTGATCTGACTCCAAGGCCAGTGATTAAGCAGCAAGACATTGCAGCGATAATGTATTCTTCCGGGACTACTGGCGCGAGCAAAGGTGTTTTGCTGACGCATGGCAATTTCATAGCTACGGTTGAGCTCTTTGTGCGGTTCGAGGCTTCACAGTATGATTATTCGAGTGTGAACAATGTTTGTTTATATGTTCTGCCATTGTTTCGCACTAGGTGGTTGTCCGCCCCGTTGGGGCGGTGTTATCACTACTGTTTCATCGAGTAGTAGTACCTGAACATTGCTTCGGCAAGTAGTACTACTTGACTATTGTTTTGGTGAGTAGTAGTACCTGAATACAAACAATAGTTGAGATGAAAGAAGGCAGGAGAGATTTGTGGATATATGAAAAGCAATGTTCTATTAGTAATAGATTAGTACTTTCTTTATAGGCCAGTTGATTTACCTGTCAAAATTGTCTGTTTATCAATTTGATCAGGTAGCTTTTCAAGTTTCAAGATGCGGAAAACGTGTTATGGAAATTGAGTAGTAGTACCTGAATACAAACAATAGTTGAGATGAAAGAAGGCAGGAGAGATTTATGGATATATGAAAAGCAATGTTCTATTAGTAATAGATTAGTACTTTCTTTATAGGCCAGTTGATTTACCTGCCAAGATTGTCTGTTTATCAATTTGATCAGGTAGCTTTTCAAGTTTCAAGATGCGGAAAACGTGTTATGGAAATTGAGGAAGGTGTTCCTCTACTCTCTCAAATAAGGTTTTCTCCGTGAAAGAAAGTGTTGTCTTGTGCATGGGAACTCTGTGGTTTGCATAATCCTGCTTGCATGCAAAGAATCCGATATCGTATATTCTCCAACTTCCATTATCTTTGGCATGTAAGGATAGTAGATTTCATCGATGACGACATGGATGCTTCCTCTCTGTATTTTTATGGTGTCCTCAGTATCAAACAAATTAGTACATAATTATTGACAGATTGATGATGTTTTACTCACTTGGTCACCTATTAGAAGGTAGTGTAAGCCGGCATACTCATCACTTTCGAATTTATTTGGTCTCCATTTTCTTGATGCTCCTGATTCTAATATTGATCATATAAGATCGGACGTCTCTGATGTTTGTGATGTTATTTCTAACAATTCTAAAGTTGATGTAAAGTGGAGGAAAGCAATTTTATCTAAATAGTAGGGGATGAGATGATTACCAAGACGTATGCATTGTGAAATATCCATGTTGATCTTGTGTTTTTTCAACTCTTGTACAGATCTAAAAATAAGATTCTATTTGGCCATTGAAACTATAGTTAGATATCAATTTATTTGACTATGACTTAAGATGGAGAGCTGACAAATAGTAGCGATCTTTGTGACAACAATAACCCAAGCTCACTGAGCAAAAGCTCGATGGCGTAAGCAGAGTAAGGAAATAGGACAAACTTAAACCTAAACTCATTGAAGGATGGCCAGTTCACAGCATGAATTTAATTTAGTATAGTTATCAACACTACCTATTCGTATGTAAACTAAATTCAAATAAGCAGACAAAAGAAGTACACATTCTAAACAGGCTTCATTCAAAAGCAAATGTGTGAGATCCTTGGAGACCAATTCTATTTCTGAAGGGTGTAGAGGTGAGGACATCTTTCATAGCTTAAGCAGTGCATATTTACTTTTTATAGAAACGACATACAACTCAAATTCAAGAAAATTGATAGAAGAAAACGACAAATAACTCAAATTCGAGCAAATTTGATGTTTACCCAAAACAGAAATTTTAACAAACAGTATTCGGATTTACCTTGATTTGAATCGATTGCACCGTTGGATCATCATGAAATTTGAGTATGGCATAGAATACATAGTTCTGAGAAACTTTCATGACGACACCAAGTACAATTACAAACTCTATCACTCAGATTTTTGCCATGGAATGAAGATGATAGAAATGATAGTTTGAGAAAATGTGAACAGTAACTATGAACAGTAACTGTGAACAGTATGCTTCATGGTTGTTATATAGTAAATATACGGGCCGGCACTTTTTGTTGTGGGGTTATTGTCCTTGGGGTCGAGCATTGTTGTAATGAGGAAATTTAATGTCAATGAGGTGGTCAAGGCCATTGATAGGTATAAAGTGACACAATTCTGAAGGATCTTGAGGAGTGGTGATTAGGCCCTTAACTATTTTTAACCAAAAATAATATAAGACTGTTGTCAGGGATAGTAAGGTGTTGTTCTATCCCGATAATAGTTTATGAAAGTAAACAAATCGTGTTGTAAGTAGATAAAACTAATAACACAATTATGTTTTTCTCTATAGCAGAAATCCCTAAATTCAGGGATGAAAACTGGCAAATTTTTTCACCATGTAACAACTCTTATTACAAGACTAAAGTTCTGATGATAGCAAAGTTTCGGTGCTATCATTTCACTAGACTCGCGTGCTAGATCTAAAAGCTATACTTCATTTTGTTTTTACAGAGATTTACAATAGAAAGATACACAAGTTTCAGACATGAATTTAGTTATCGCGCAACTAACTCACTATGAACACTTGAGATGTTTGCACTTACCAATCTAACCTCATGGTATGCAAGATGTATGCATGAGTTTAAAGGGTATTTTGTGAAGACTTTAATACAAAAAGATCAACACAAAAGAGCCTGTATAAACAGACTCAGTTTTAGAGAGAAAATGAACAATGACAATTTTCCCAATTAAGCAAAATATCAAGCTAAAAACCACCAAGGAAGACAATGGATGCTCGTGCTTTATATAGGCCAAATGAAATGGCCTCAGAAGGAAGCCAGTACGTACCAGCCAAGTGAATTAGAAAGGAGTTTTAAAACAGGTTTTAATCATAGCCAAGTATACAAAACTTGACAGCCACATAAATGGTTTATGTACTTTCTTTGAGAAAATATCTTCACCTTATAAGAGATAAGGATGAAGATTAAAGATTAAGTTTGTAAAGAACAAAAACTTATCTTTCTAATTAAGTCACTTGACCAGAGAAGTATTTTAAAAGTGTTTTATAACCAGTTTGAAGTCGAAATATATTTTTCAGAATGGAATAAAAACGTTCCAGAGACTTCAGGAATGGAAAATACATTTGTCATCCTCAGTAAAAAAAATGAAATGCATATGCATGCTCTTTACCTTGAGACCATGAGGTTTTCATGATACGAGGTTGATGGTCTTTTATCTTTAGTCTTCTCTTGAATGAGTCTTCTAATCCATATTTTGTTAAGTATAAGATATGTCAATAACTATCTACCTTCAACTTCCCAGTTGTTCCACCAATATTGACAGCATTAACGAAAAAAACTAAGGAAGTTGGGGCACTCAGTCTCCTGAGCTTGAAGCATGTTTCTAGTGGAGCCGCTCCTTTGAGCATGAAGACCACAGAGGACTTCTTTCAGATCCTTCCGCATGTTGACTTTATTCAGGTTAGAAGACTAATTCTTAAACTAGACGCTTTCCTTTCCTGAATAGAAAAAACATTTGATTTGATACATTGTGATAATATAATTCATTCATTCAGGCCGGGATATTGTTACTTCTGCTGTTTTTTATGTACGCATATGAATCTTATGCAAAAAGAATGTCAGGCTTCTAGATAATTTTATCTTAATTAAAAATTAGCAAATAAGTTAGTTATGCTTCAAATTGTGTACAAAGGTTGTTCTGCTGGTCGATTGGACTCTTTGGCAATTGAAATGATTATCAATGTTGTACATAAAATGCTGGTCTTTGGAATTTTCAGAAATGTCGAGCTGTTAGATTTGTTTGTTTATAGGGATATGGAATGACTGAGACGACTGCAGTCTGAACTCGGGGTTGCAATACTGAAAAGGTTAGGAAATGTTCTTCAATAGGACTTTTGGCTCCAAACATGCAAGCTAAAGTGGTAGATTGGAATAGCGGATCCGTTTTGCCTCTCTTTAGTATCGGTGAGCTTTGGTCACGAGGACCTTCAATTATGAGAGGTAATTATTCTTGGTTGGGGTATATTTTGACTGTTATCAAGTTCTATTCATATCATTTGCAAGAAAGTAGCTATTTCCCTTAAAAACTCCAAATTATGCTCACTCAATTGATTTTGCGCTAACTCTGAATTGGGGTGAAGTCAGACTGTCTGAACATATCTCCTTGGATTCTAATACATAAAAACATTATTGTTTTCAAAGTACATCAGGAATTATGCTTCCACTTCCTCTGTTTATGTTAATTACGAAAATCAAGTTTGTTTTTGTGAATAATTGAAAACGTCAAAGTTACATAATTGAATGAGCCTCGAAAGCAGCTATAATGCTGGAAATGATACTCTTTTAAAACTGAGATTTCCAGGTCCTAGAATTACTCTGATAATAACTTTGGCATGTGTTACATAACTTACATCATTTGGCCAACTGCCTATGCTAGCGGTCTTATAGCTTTTCCTTTGTTGAGAGATGACCTTTCCCATATTTATGATGAGACTCCCTGTATCCATAGTTCTCATTGTTAATTTAACTGTTTTTTTCTACCAATTATGGTGTTTGTCTAGTTGGATTGGTTAAGGTATTGTAGGCATACCATGATGCAACTCACCCATATGATCCTGGGTGAGAATCAAGTTCTGTAAAGTTCTCTTGTTATGATCATAAATATGTGGGTTGAATAAATGACGGTCCCTAAATGAAAATAGGAGAATACATTTTCTATTGTTGCAAAAATATGGGTTTAATTAAATTTTATGTTAAGTTGTGTTAATGCAGTAATTAGATAGCTAAATATTATGTTTTTCATCAACTTTGTAGGTTACTTGAATAATGAAATGGTAACTATGTCAACAATTGATAATGATGGTTGGCTGCATACCGAGGACATCGTTTATTTTGATGTGGATGGATACTTATATACAAGTCTGATCTCCTAAGAGATGAATTTAAGGGATGGAATGGGATGAACACATCCAACAATTGTCATTCAAAGACACAAAAACTTTGGTGGAGTCGTGTTAATTTCCTTCAATCGTAGTCGTTGGATGTGCTCATCCCATTCCATCCCTTAAATTGTATCCTTAGAAGAGCAAGCCTCTACTTATATATATGTGATCGCATAAAAGAGATGATCAAATACAAGGGCTTTCAGGTATAATACTTGTAAATCATAATTTTTTTAGTATGTTAAAGTACACTGGTTTTGATAGTTGTTAGTGCCTTTAAGAGTTGAAGGAAAACCTCCCTGTAGCTAGTCTAGTCTATCTATCATGGCTTCTATCAAATTGTAATATAACTTTAATAACCCTATTTGCAGATTGCTCCTGCAGATTTAGAAGCGGTGTTGATTTCTCATCCTGAGATACTAGATGTTGCAGTTACAGGGTAAGTATAAGCATTAGACTAAAGTGGCTAATATCACCCATAAATGAAACCTGAGTGTTTATATACCACATCCATAAGTGAAGTTCCTTTTCTTTTTTCTTTTTTTCATTTTTCTTCGGTTTCTTTTGTTAGCTGTCTGATTGAAGTTGCATGTATTTTCAATCTCTACTCTTTTACTATCCAGTGCAACCGATGAAGAATTTGGAGAAGTTCCAGTGGCATTTGTGTTTGAATCCTTTGACTTCCTGTACATCATTCTGTAAATCAATATTTGCTCCATTGTTCAACTGAACTATGAGCTAGATTTCCTTTTACTTTCATTTGGGCCATGGCGGCCAGTGCTCCTAAGATCATGGAAGCAATGCAGAAAGGCACTGGTATATAGTTGTTCTAACGACCTATATGATCATTATGGCCTACACATGTGTCTTATATATTGTCAGCGTACTATTCAGGTTTTTAACAAGCGTGCTACTTTTGGCAGGTTTCCCCATACAAGAAGGTCCGAAAGGTGGTGTTTATACATTCAATACCAAGATCTCCAGCTGGGAAGATCCTCCGAAAGGGAGCTCAAGAACTTCTTGGTCTCTAGACTATAACACTACAGTTTTTGGCAGATGCTGTTGCAGTAGAGGAGATTGAAATCTTCGGCATGCAGACATTTACAATTATAGATTTGATATTGGGTCAAAAAGTAAAGAAAAAAATCTATAGCTTTATAGAAAAGATAGCGCTTTGGAATCTTAGTGATGATGCTGCTGTATCAACAATGGAAGCAGTAGAATGTATGAGCGCATCAGCATGTATCATTTGCTGGGAAGATTTAGGTCTAAATCAAATACTGTAGATTCTTGCAAGGTGGCATGAAGATTTGTATACAGATCGAGCACAAAGGGAAAAGTAATACAAACCACAGGGTAAAGTTATACATTACCTATATAACAAACGTGAAGCATCCTGTTCACAATTCCTGTTCACAGTTTCTGTTCACATTTTCTCAAACTATTCACACACATGCCAAGCGTGCGACTCTCTCCTCCCTCTCACACCCACACTCTCGCTCTCCTCTATCTCACACAGATCGCTCTCCTCTCTCTCTCATACCCAGAATTTGGTCGCTCTCCTCTCTCAGCCTCACCACTCTCGCTCTCCTCTATCTCACACAAATCGCTCTCATCTCTCTCTCATACCCAGAATTTGGTCGCTCTATAAGTAAACGGTAGAGCAACGGACCTTGCATCTTTCGTTCCTATCTCACTTTTGTTCCTAAGTTTTTCCAATCTAAAGGTAAACACTCTATCCTCTCCTATCTCACTTTCGTTCCTCCCCGTTTAGTCGCTGATCTGCTCTCCGATTTCACTGTCTTGCATCTTCTTTCCAAAAGTTTTCTCGACCTCGATTTCCAAAATCAGCTATCTTCTCTCCTCTGCGCTTTGGTCTCCCACTGTAACATTTTTGGTTCAGGTAAGTTCTTTTCTGATGGATGTGCTTGGGTTCGATCATTTTCGATTTATGTAGTATGGGTCATCGTTCTTGGTAGTTGAATTAATTGATTTGTTTGGGTTCGATGAATTTTTCGTTCTGTGATATACAATCGTTGATTAAACATGAGCAATAATTGAATCGAAAACGATATGAGAGTTGCATATTAGAGTATAGGACCGAGGGCATTGCATATTAGAATCGATCTGAGAGTTGTAAAGCCGAGGGCATTTCATATTAGAATCGATCTACTACTATATGAGTATGTAGAGATTAATGGGAGTATATTAGAATATCTGGCTCCAAGTTAAGTAACTGTGCCTCCTGATTACGGTATTTTTTTTAATCACTGGCCAGGTTCCTCTAACATTGGAAACAAACACATGAAGGCAGATATGGAACAATTTCTTTTGAAAGATGTCACTCCATTGGATCATGGATCATGCATAGCTTAAGACAATTATGAATCGCAAATCTGTAGCGCAACGTTGGAATCACGATTAATGTAGATATTTGATGTCCTCTCAAGGTGTGAATCTCTTAATTAATTTATTTGTTTCTCCTTTATTCTTTGTAGTAATTTGTTGTGTTAGTTTTTGAATTGTTGGGTTTGTTTTGTTCATTGTTTGGGTACTGGGAGCAAAAGCTTGCCAAACTTTTCTGTTTGTTTTTTAAGTTTGTAAATGCTGAGTTCTGGTAGTTTGGATTTTCATATTTCAAGCTTAGCATGTTCTTTTGTGGAATCAGAGGTCACAAATATCTTTTCAATGCTTTTTTTGATTTTACTTCGTCATACGTTTACTTATTGCTACAGGAAGAACACCGTGTACATATCATCGAAAGAGGCTTGACTAAATTGGATTAGCATCAATTCAATTGGCTCTTCAAGGTAATCATTTTAGAGTTCCTTATAATTCTATCAACATATTACTATGGTTTATGCTATTATTGAATGTTAAGTCAGTGGATATTGGTTTGTAATCAACAATATATATTCAGCAATGTTAAGTCAGTGGATATTGGTTTGTAATCAACAATATATATTCAACAGACATAATGTTAAGAAGGTAATCAAAGTAAACTTCATTGCAGTCACATTTCTCAGTTATTGATTTAGTACTGAATTTCATTTTCACTTTTCTCTAGCATGTGATGATGATGCTTGAGTGTCATATTTGTTGTAAATTATGTATCCTTCTGATATCGATATCAGAGATCTGAGATATGTTTCTGAGATGTGTTTTGCTCATTGAACAGTTTTGACACTTCATTAAACCAATCAAGATAAACAAAAGTGAAGATTTGGTAAACTCTTCGTCCATCGTCTGCAAACTATGCCATTGTAAAACACTAAAACATAGAGATAGTAGCTAATGTGATAAAACTGTCATTTTGAATTAATATGATAGGATAATTGTCATGGGTAGCCATGTACCACAGCCAAATGGTCAACCCACCTGAGAGTTTGGAAGTTTGGATCAACAGCAATTAACATGTTTTGATGAATTTACTGAAGTTTTGTTATCCTTTAGCGAAGGTGTTTGGTTCTTACAGAAACAAACTCTCTCTTAGTTTGGCGTAGGTATTTATCTTTCTTAAAACAAAACAAAAATCAGCTTTGTTGGGCAAATCTCCTTTGGAAAAAAGTTACTGAAGTTCCCTCGGCATTCTGCTTGCTACTTTGGAAACTTCATTTCGACTTTTTACTTTGAGATCTTAATATCGCGTACTGGGCAAATCTTCTTTATCATTTCGAGTCCTTTGTTGACTCTTTCAACCCTTTTAGGGCAAATCTCCTTTGGCATTTCGAGTGAATATGATAAAGTTGGATTTAGTGGGTCTTACATTGCTATATTTTAATTTCAACAAAGCTAATGTGATAAAACTGTCATGTTGAATGGATATGATAGGATAACTGTCATGGGTAGCCATATACCACAGCCAAATGGTCAACCCATATGATATTTTGAAAGTTTGGATCAATAGAAATTAACATGTTGTTTTGATGAACTCACTGAAGTTTTGTTTTATATCAAAATTTACTTGGTTGAAATACTTGGAAGTAAGCTAAACTTATAATCAAGTTTGTTTCCCATTAGGTCGTTGTTGCTGCTTCCTCTTGAAACCCATATTTCACAAAAGAGGAGGACGAGAGTATATTATCATCAACCAAGATTAGTCTGATTGTTTTCTTTGAAAATAGTTCGTCATATCAAGAGCATTGTCAATTTTGTAGTTTTTCTTGGATAATGGTTGTTTTGGGCTCTTAGGCTTATTATTGCATTGAACTAAAGGTTTTATATCAAAATCTGTTTGGTTGATGTCTTTGATATCTTTGATTCGTAAATGTAGTTTAAGGCTATTGCATGATAGGAGCTTGATTAGGTGGAAATCACTCTGATGGGAGTGCTTTTATATAGTCTCACTCCATAGAAATTAACATTATAATTGGCCTCTCTCATGACAATTTAAATTCTCATGCCAACAGAGTATGTCTAAAGTTAAACACTCTCATTAATCTCCACATTGCTTAAAGTATATACTCATCCCTAGAATATGAAGTAAAAAGCTTTGTTATAGTATCATTCACTTACCTCAAGTAAAATTTCAGTGGACCAGAAATGGGATTGCAAATTAGATTGTTTTTATCTTGGTCCACTTGAAATGGACCAACTTGATGCGCAGGAAATTGCAAATTCTTATAGTTTCTTTTTACAAAGTTAAACACTCCCATTTCTGCTTCCTCATACATGAGTTTTTCATGGATACTATCAGATTGTGGCATAGTATTTTTGCTAGGTTGATGTTGCACTACAAGAAAACAACACTTAGACCACGGAAACGTAATTGTTCCGTGGTCCAAGTGACACCTAGACCACGGAAAATACTCCGTCGTCCAAGTACAAACTGGACGACGGAGAATACCATCTCCGTCGTCCAGGTGACCACCTGGACGACAGAGTCTTTTCCGTGGTCCAGGTAATCACCTGGACCTCGGAGCCTTCTCCGTCCTCCAGGTAATCACCTGGACGACGGATATGGTATTCTCCGTTGTCCAGGTGATTACCTGGAGGACGGACCGACACGCCGTCGTCCGAGTATACGAAACGTACTTCCACTTAGACGACGTACCGACACCTCCGTCGTCTAAGTGAAGCATTATATAAGCCCGATATGCCAAACTGATCGAATTCATTCCTCGATCTATTCATTCCATTTGAAGAAGAATTGAAGGAGAAGGGAGAAGGAGAAGGGAGCTAGCTAGCTAGAAGCTAGGCCGAGAAGAATCAGGATCGATAAGGGATCTCCGCTGACTAGCTAGTTAGCTTAATTAACGTACAGATATCGAGAAGGCCAGCAGGTACGTACGTACGCAGTTAAAATTTGCTTAATTAATATATATTTAGTGAAAATGTACGTACATATATACATGCAAGGATGTTAGCTGATGTTAGCTATATATATATATGTGTACAGATCGATTAAATTACGTACGTACGTAATTGATGGATCGATGTAGATCGAGTACGTATAATTAAGCGTAAATTAATTGACAAATATATATATATATGTAATAATTAATTAATTATAATATTTTGTAGCAGTATGGACAAGAGTTGGATGAAGTTGAAGAATAGATGTGATATCCGGTATATGGATGGAATTAGCGAATTTGTGAATTTTGCGATAGAACATGGTCAGGGAAAGAAACGTTTCAGGTGTCCGTGTCAGAAATGTCTTAATTGTCAGTATGCGGAGGTTAATGTTATGGTGCAACACCTGTACGAAAATAGTATGATGTGGAGTTACACTACATGGAGCGAGCATGGTGAAGCAGTAGAGTTCAGTGCAACAGACTTCAGCTCAGGGTACAGTTACCATGGTGCCTCATCCAGCGGCAGTGGTGCCGGACCCCCAGCTTGCAACCCAACTGCAGATTTGGTCCATGATGCGTTTCCGGGATGTAGTCATAGTGGACACCAACACCTCGACGGAGGTTACAGTACCACTTATGAGCATGATGACACATTCCCCGCAGTTAGCTTGGCCACTGACACCAGTGAGATGGAAAAGTACAACCGGATACTACTTGAAGCACAGACCCCGGTGTTCCCTGGATGTCGAGAGAATGTGTTGCAATATGTGATGGAGCAAATGAAGATAAAAGTGAAGCACAAAATGTCAGTGAGTGCTTTTGACGAAATTCAGGAGCAAATATGTAAGTTGCTTCCTGATGATCACAATCTTCCTAAATCTCATTATAAGGTTAGAAATATCCTGAGCAGCCTCGGCTTAAAGTACAGGATAATTGACGCATGTCTGAATGATTGTGTGCTATTTTACAAAGAGTATAAAGAGTTGGACTATTGTCCCGTATGTGGCCAGTGCAGATTCCAGTTGAATAGGAAGAGTTCGAAAAAGAGAATTCCTGTGAAAGTTGTTCGATATTTTCCCTTGATTCCCAGATTGCAGCGCCTGTACATGTCTCTACACACAGCATAGGCGATGCGATGGTACGTAGAAAAGTGAATAGATGACGATGTCCTGCGACACGCCGCGGATGGGGAGGGTTTCAAACATTTCGACAGAGAATTTGGAGACTTTGCTTCAGAGGTTAGAAATGTTAGACTCGGCCTATCTACAGACGGATTCAATCTTTGGGGAAGTAATAGCTCCGCCGTCAGCACTTGGCCAGTTATTCTGATGCCGTACAACTTGCCTCCGTGGATGTGCATGAACAAGGAATTTAATTTCCTTACCGTACTAATTCCAGGTCCTAAATCTCCATCGAAGTGTTTAGATGTCTACCTCAGACCTTTGATCGACGAGCTAAAACTGTTGTGGGAAAATGGAGTCCCAACTTATGACAAATTCACTGACACGATGTTCACGATGAGGGCTGCCGTAATGTGGACGATCAGCGATTTTCCAGCTTATGGGATGTTGGCAGCCTGCAGGACAAAGGATATAATGGATGTCCTATATGTTTGGACGACGTGAACTCTAGTTGGCACGCGGGGAAGGTGTGTTACTTGGGTCACCGTAGATGGCTTCCTCACGACCACCCGTGGCGACAGGATGAAGCTCATTTCGACGGTACGGTAGAGAACAATCCTAAACCCCGTAGTTGGTCGGGCGAAGAGATTTTAGAGAGGTTGAGCTATTTCGACTTTGGTGTGTTGAGCAATGACGCGGATGTAAAGAAATGCAATCCAATTCCTCCACATAATCTGAGCTATTGGGATCACAAGAGTATATTCTTTGAACTCCCTTACTGGTCGAAGTTGAAGCTGAGGAACAACTTGGACGCGATGCACATAGAAAAGAATGTGTGCGACAGCGTGGTGGGAACAATTCTCGGTATTAAGTTCAAGACTAAAGATACTCCCAAAGCGCGCAAAGATTTGGAATCAATGAATCTACATCGTCCCTTGTGGTTGAGGAGGGATAGGAAAGGAGTGTACAACAAGATGCCAGATGCACCTTACACAGTGAAGCCGACGCTTAGACGTTCTGTATTTCACTGGTTTAAGGGCGTTCGTTATCCGGCTACGTATGCAGCTACTATAACTGGAGCAGTGGACGAGGTGCAACACAAGTTTGTTGGTCTAAAGACACATGACTATCACGTTATGCTGCAACGTCTGATTCTAGTGGTAATTCGACCATACTTGCCTCGGGACGTCGTAGAACCAATAGTGGCATTGTGCAGGTGGTGGCAGACGTTATGCGCCAGAGAATTAAAGAAGTCAGATGTGGTGGAATTGCAACAACAAATTGTGCACATCATTTGCAAACTAGAGAGGATTTTCCCCCTGCTTTCTTTGACATCATGATTCACCTAATGATCCACCTGCCCGAGCAGGTGCTTATTTCTGGTCCAGTCCAGTACACTTGGATGTATCCTCAAGAAAGGTACGTACAACTAATTAATTAATTTGTTCCACTGGAGATTATATATATACTAGCTAGCTAGCTATATGTACTTATGTAATGTGTACGTTTGATTTTGTAGACAGCTTGGATAGTATAAGTCATTCGTCAAAAACAGGTCGGCCCCGGATGGCTCCATAGCAGAGACATACCTAATGCATGAGTGTGTTACTTACTGCAACAGGTGCCTCAAAGATCCACCCCCTCCCACTGCCTCCGATCGCAGTGCCCGCATCAATCTTTCTGTCGTCACCAATGTCGTCCGACCGTTTAGAGGAGTATTAAAGGAATCGTTAACACGGGAAGAACTTATTGAGGCACATTGGGTAGTGTTGCGAGACTGTGACGAAATTGAGCCGTACATGTTGTCATACAGGGAGAGGCTTCAGGCGTTAAATCAAAACAAGAGTTCGGCGTGGATTGAGAAAATGGTTAAGAAGAAGTTTCCTGATTATTTCTTCCAATGGGTACGTACGTATGACTCGGTATTAATTATTTAAATACATATCGCTCATGTTTGTAGAAAGTAAACCCTTATATTAATTTGCCCTTTTTCGCAGATGATTGATCTGCAAAAATCTGATAACCACGAAGGGTGGTGGTCATGGCCAAAGCACTTGCTAGCAGGGAAGCCGGTTAAACACTATATTTATCCCGGATGTTTTGTGAACGGTGTAAAGTTCCATTCATTGGCCCGAGACGAAGGAAGAAGAACACAAAACAGTGGGGTAGCAGTTTGGAAAGACAATGATCTATATTACGGGGCTATTGTATACGTGGTTCAGCTATGTTACGGGAATGATGTCAACGTTTTCCTATTCAAGTGCAGATGATTCAAGCGTACAAAGGAAGACCTGGGACTATTATCAGTCGATACAAACTCGCACTGGTATGAGGATGAGCCTTTCGCTCTCGCCACCTTAGTTCGGCAGGTGTTCTATCTCGACGATCCGAAAGCCGGTAAAGGGTGGAAAATAGTGAACCATATCTCTCACCGAGGAATATGGAATACAGAGACAATTGAAGGGACACCGGCGACGACTGAATATGCTGCTGAACCAGAAAGAGACATTCCTGCCTATCAAGAGCCTAATATTTCTATGGTCCGGTCCGATATAATGGACCTGGTTCAAGATGGTGAACGGTTACCCATGCCTGATGGTTGTACAGATCTAACTGAAGATGAGATTATCGATGAGGTAGATGAAGAAGACGAGCAGGAAGAGGACGCGGATGAGGACTCAGGTTATTCGTCGGACGATGTTGAGTACGATGACGAGGATGAGCCGTCGACTAACGGGGATGAGGACGATGATGATTATGACGAAGAGTACGGTCATACGACGAGGGAGATTAATTGGTAATTAATTACTGTAATTATTGTAATATATATATGATCGATGCCGGTTTACGGTAAGAAATTAATCTGAATTATATATCCTGGCCAACGGAGAAATTAATAAATATTGGCGCCAAATCTCAATCTCATATAAAACGTACCCTAACTAAATCCTTGACCCTAAATCTAGCAGTTCGGATCGATCGATCAATTTTTTAATTATATTTTTGAATCAGAATAATTGAACGGACACACAAATGACCGGGGACGACCTAAATCGTAGGCCCTAACCCCTGAAATCGGGGTTTAGAACTTGGACGACGGAGAATGGTCATTATCCGTCGTCCAGGTACATACTAGGACGACGAAGAATGGTCATTGTCCGTCGTCCAAGTTCAGAAACCCTAAACCCTAAACAGTAAGGCCCTAACCCCTGAATTCAGGGTCTATGCACCTGGACGACGGAGAACGTCATTATCCGTCGTCCAGGTTATCACCTGGACGACGGATAACTTCATATCCGTCGTCTAGGTGCAGATATCGTAATTTTTTCTAAGACAACGACCATCTACACCTTCTTCCAATGCAAAGTCTTTTCATCAAGACTTTAGAGTAAACAATTCTTGGTGTGTGAGCTTCGACGGTTCGAAAATCGGAGTTGCGAAATGCCTTGTATCCACGTTTCCGGTTTGTGAAATTATCGGTTTTGCGGTTGACTGTGCCGATCAAACCCTTCCCGAACTTATTATTTTATGGTCCTTTGAAGACAATTATATATTATGTTACGACGAACATATCCAACGGTTGTTTTGTCCAAATTCAATTTTGTTAATACTCTGCTGCAAATGAGCGTCTACTCATGAACACTTAAGTCGTAAAGATTAGTCGATACTTAACATGTTTGAATACGTAAAATTAATCTGCGGTTCAAATTTAACTGTTCATATATACGATGCGTTCATCGATATTGTACGACTATTTCACTCGAATGACAGATCGCTAAATTTCTAGCGAATTATTTTTAAATTTTTTTTTTACGTAATTTGAACCTGGACGACGGAGACGGTCATTCTCCGTCGTCCAGGTGTTCACCTGAACGACGGAGAATGACCATCTCCGTCGTCCAGGTTCAAAAATCATGGCGGTACAATTTTTTTTTTGTTTATTTTTTTCATGTAATTTTCACTTGGACGACGGAAACTGACCATCTCCGTCGTCCAAGTCCAATTTTTATGGCGGTTCAATTTACCGCTTCCGTTTTTGGGACCGCTTGAATTTTCACTTAGACGACGGAGAATCCATTCTCCGTCGTCTAAGTCCAAAATCACGGCGGTTCAAAACGTCCCGCCGATTAATTGGAGCCGCTTGGAAATTTTTGAAACCGCCACCTAGACGACGGAAAACACAGTTTCCGTCGTCCAGGTGGACTTAGACGACGGAGAATAGTGCTCCGTCGTCTAGGTGCAACTCTATAAATAGAGTTGCACCCCCCTCATTTTCTCATCATTCCATCTCCTCCTCTCCCTCTCCTCTCCTCTCCTCTCCTCTCCTCTCCTCTCCTCCGGCGATCCTCCTCCGGCGACGCTCCGACGACATTTTTTTCGGCGTGGTTCCTCCTCTCCGACGACTCAACTCTTCCGATATTCCGGCGACATTCCGACGAGGTAATAATTCTATTTTTTACCTCTTTTACATTTTTGTTAATTAATTAATTATTTAATTACTAAGTAGTTTTAATTTATTAATTAGTTTAAAATAATTAATAGTTATAATTATAATCATTAATGAGTTGTTATTATTAATATTGAGATAATTATTATTAGTTGTTAATTATTTGGTAATAATTTTATATTTGTTAGTTAAAATTAAATAATAGCAATAATTATTATTGTTAATAATAATTAATTATATTGGTAAATGAATAATTATTATTATATGCATGATAAATAATAATTCATTATTGTAATTATTTATTGTTTTAATTAATTGATAATTAATTACGTGTATTTTCGAGTAAATTGCATGGTAGTACGTGTTCGATTTAAATTTAGTACATAGCCTTGGTTTATTAAGTCGCACTCTTTGGAATAGATGGCGCCTCTTTTCCTAGCTTATCTCCTTAACCCCTCGTGATGTGTGGATTTCATCACCGCACACCATAACCTAAGTGAAGTTATGGACACGAGGTTGAGGGCGGAGTTTGCAAAGGACTTGAGGGAGTGTAAATTTTCGAAAAATTGGCCGAATGTCGGACATGGTGTCTAGAAACGGGTTATGACTGGTGACAGGATTTGGACTAAGAAAGACTTTTGTCGAAATTAGTCCTGCCTCTCGCGTTATCTCTATCCCTAACTGGCCATGTTTTTCGATTTAACCAAGGCTGATTAATTGAAAATTTACACTTTATCGCGCGGGTCGCACGTCCATTGAACGACCGAAAATGCCAAGCTAGTGTACTCTATTTAAATCTTAAACGTACTTAATTAATTAGCGTAAATTTTTAAGTTGTAATTATTATGGTAAGTAGGTATTTTAACGCCGTACTCTTAGGTTTAAATGGCTCCGCCAAAGACCATATCCGGCAAGAAGAAAGCCCAACAGGAGGCAGAAAATGAGATGCTCCGAATGTTGGCGGCCCAAGTCGGTTGGGTTCAACAGGAGGGCAACGACGCTCTCAATCCGGACGGATCATCTGGTCCGTCTGTAGCGCCCTCTGGGGAAATTCCCGCTCCCCCATTCATCTCGAGCGGTGATGACGTCGACCCCTTCCAACCTCCGACGCCCGGTACCCATTCAACGGGAAGTACTCAGGCGTCCTCGACCGCCGAATCAATCATGTACAGCGCCCGCCGTAGGCAAAGGAGGGCCCCCACTGACCCGGAACCGAAAAGGACTCGGGGTCTCGTTAAAGGGGGCAAAGCGGAGCGTATTTGCAAGGCGACCGGTAAAAAGATCGACTTGCCGTACGACGAATTCACCGGTGGCCCTCCCACAGCTCAGCTAGCAAGTCTCTCGGCGCATGGGATAGGGTCAATCATCCGTAACCGGGTTCGTATCACTGCCCCTACTTGGAAGGAGGCGCCGGATCATGAGAAGGCGAAAGTCTTCAAAGATCTTTCGGTACGTAATACGTCCAATTTAGTTATTATATAATATTGTTAATCTCGGCCTAAAATTTCATAATATATACGATTATAATTTTCTATTTATTTTTGATAGGAACAATTTGACGTGGATCCGACACCGGCTATGTTGAGGCATATCAACCAAACCGCCAACTCCATCTACAAAGATTGGAAGTACAAGCTCCATAAGTACTTCAAAGATGTCGGTCCCGTGCCTCCCCCGGTAGAGCTGCAAGGGGAGAGAGAAGATGAGTGGGAGTGGTTGTGTAACCACTTTGCCGATGAACAATTTAAGGTATTAATTTATTTTTTTATTTCAATTAAGATAATTGAATTATTTAAATTGTAGTTATTCATTTTTTAATGATTTCATTATGTTGTGTAACAGAAATTCTCCGGTGTCAACAAAGCCAACCGGGGGAAGAAGGAGAAACACCATACTACCGGCGCCAAGCAGTTCATTCAAATAGCCAAGGAGCACAAGGATAAGGGCTCCAAACACCCTTATCTTGATGCAAGCGTAAGCGCGTACGTGACGCCAGGGCTCGATAATGAAGCGAGTCAATGCGGCGTAAGTGATATATATATATGTGCTTTTAATTATAGTAATTATTATTTAAATATGATTTCATTATAATAAATTAATTATTCTTTTGTAGGCAAGGGCGATAGAGCGTGCGCATGAAGAGTTGGCTAACACTCAGCTTGCGTTCCCAGATGTGCCGCCGGAAGACCTGCCTCCTCTATCCTTAGAGAGCCAAATTGCAATTGCGGATGAGGTCTACGGTCGTAGAGCTGGCAAGGAGGTTAGGCACTTTGGGCCTAGGGTGGTACGAGATTTGTCGACGACCTCCGGCTCATCATCTACGGGAGGTTCGGGGCAGCTGAGAAGGAGTCAGGCTGCGGCCGTCGAAGCAGCCATTCAAGAGGCTCGACTGGCACGAGAGAAGAATGAGTCAATGCGGCAAAGACTTGACGAACAACAAGCACAAATAGCCCAACTCATCGCCCTCATGCAACAAAATCGAGAAGTATGTCAACCTCCTTCGAACCCACACCCCGACGACAACGACCCGGCTGGAGGCGGAGGACTCGGCGGCGCATCTGCTCCTCCAGTGTATTAGCTAGCTAGTAGTTTATTATCTCGTTTCTTTCCGCATTCCGAACAATATTTTAATTTTTAATTTATGGATTTTTTCGATTATTCATGTATGTACAAATTAATTTAATTTAATTATTTAATAATTAAGTAATTAATATTCAAAATTTAGTTTATTTAATTAATTTTAGCATTTTTCATTATTTAAATTAAATTAATAATATTTAATTTCAATTTTTTTTAAATTAAATATTCACTTGGACGACGGAGATTATGTTCTCCGTCGTCCAGGTGAAAAACCCTAAACCCCTAACCCCTAACCCCTAAACCCTAAACCCTGTAGTTCTCCGTGGCCCAGGTGTTCACCTGGACGACGGAGAATTAGTTATCCGTCGTCCAGGTGAACACCTGGGCCACGGAGAAACGAGCAATGTTCGTGGCCCAGGTAGACACCTGGACGACGGAGAATTAGATTTTCTGTCGTCCAGGTGTCTACTTGGGCCACGGATAATGTCCGCGGTCCAAGTGAACTTGGACGACGGATCACTAAATCTCCGTCGTCCAGGTGCTTGGACGACAGCACTTGGAGCACGGACCTTGGACGACGGAGATTCCGTCGTCTAAGTACTTAGACGACGGAAAACTGCACCTAGACGACGGAAATGGTCCGTGGTCTAGGTGCAATTTTCTTGTAGTGTTGCAAATTTTAGAAAGAATTATATTTCGACGAAGATGAAGAACTAAATGGCCGTCATGCTTAGTTATTTTGACTTCCTACATTGCTTAATTTGCATTAGCATTTAAGTTTAGACATGTAATTATGGTATTTAGAATGACTGTGGCTATAAACTTTTTTCTTTATTTGATGTGGTTTTAAAGTAGCCAAGATAAGAGTCTATGTTACTATAACCAGTAGGCAAGACTAAATAGAAGAGAGGAAAGGTCATTGGTCATTACATTCATTTTCATTTGTCTCACACTGTAGAATCCATGCCTAAGAAGCATTTTGTACATCAATGTTATTGTAGTTGATAATATGTAGATGTTGAGATATGAAAATTAATTTATGTTGATCCAGTTGATCTCGATCGCGTTTTAGTATTTTAATACGTGTTTCGAATCGTGTGATGGTTTATTTGAGTTTGTATAGAAATATAATGTTGTTTATATGATTCCATTTTGTGACTGGTTAGACTAATTTACATGTGTGTGTGCGTGGATATTAGTTGTATATGTAGGGCTTGAGTTGTATGGAGATTCTGATTTGTATTGAGTCTACAATGGTTGTATCAGAGTCTACAATGGTTGTTTCTATATTGTAATGAGTTTCCATGTTATAATGATGGGTTTTGTGGAATCACTGATGTATTTGGTTTTTGATTTCAGGGAACAACTTTAAAAAGGGCTTTGGGGATGCTGAAGTGAGTTCTTGAGTAGCTGAAGTGAGTTTTTTTAGTATGTTTCTATGGTTTAAATTGCTATATTTCTGGTATTGGTAACTTATAATAGTTGGGTTCAGTGAATGAGTTTTGATGATGTTCAATTGAATTGTTGTTATCAAGAAATTATAAACGAGAATTTCTGTACTGTAATATTATTATGTGACTATGAGCCAATAAACTTGAACGAAGACTGGAATCTAGCAAAAAGAATACATTGTTTAACTGTTTAATCTCTACGTGCCAAGAGTCTGGCTTATTATTTTATCTTTTTGTTTTTGCAAGGAATATTTGCTTCAGGTTCATTGAAACTTTGGAGAAGGAGCTTACGTTTAGAGGCTTGAGATTATATTTAGAGGCTGCAGCTTGCGTTTGGAGGAAAAAGGTACGTTGATCAATACTTTTGATGTGTTGTGAACTGAAGTATTTGTGATGATGTGAGCTGAAGTAAAATGTATGTATGATGTGATGATGGTGATGATGTGAAATAATTAGTAGTCATTGATTCCAGGCTCAGTTATATTGTGAGATTTTGATATATATTGTGAGATTTGGATTTCCGATTAGTATATTGTAGTTTTTGTTCTAGGCTTGAGTATTTGGTTTTCATCTCACACGTGGATATTTTCTCTCTTTGATTGATTTTGTGATTCTATTTGAATGGTTACTCTTTTGTTTGATCAACTGATTTTTTCACCATGTTAAATCAATTGATGGTGATTAGGTGGGAAGAAATCAGAAGAAATTTTGTAGTAGTAGATCTCTTTCCCATGTTAATTGAGGCTGTCAAAATAGGCATGTTCATTATGAATGAGACTTTGTTCTATGAGTTTGAGTATTTGAGTGTTATATTTTTATTCCATGATTGACTACAGAGTGATATTGATTTTATTATATTCAATTGGTTGCTCAATAGGTTTCAAGGACAATGCATGTGTATGATTTATAGTTGTGTTTCTTAGCTGCTTCAATCGTATTTAATTTAGCTAATAACTTGCTAGCATAACTTCTGTTGTATAGGTACTAACATCTAATTTAATTGTTAGGTACACAAATGGATCAGAACATGGACTACACCATCCTAAATGAAGAAATCTTGCGACTCTCCGACAAGTTCTCCAACTGTAGATATCTAACCACCAAATAGCTGGAACATCACAGTTCCCATTACCAAATACCCAATCGCTACCTCAATCATCTACACAGCCTCGAGACCATGATTCCAATGACCCAAATCAAAAGGACACAAAAACCTCAAAAGGAACACAATGTGCAAGCATAAGCAAGTTTAAAAGGTCTTTCACAAGAGAAGAGAAGAAGATATCGGGAACAGATATACCAAAGATTGACCTCACTATTGACTCTGAACCTAAGAAATCGAGAGGACGACCAAGGTTTGTAATCTTTGCGCAAACTGTACTTTTATATATCTTTCTTTTCACTACTGTATTAATTAATTATGCTTGAATTTAGAAATACACAAAGTAAAGGCCCCTGCTTTATATATATATGTTGTTAGAATTTGTTATAATTTACCTTAAACTATTATATAGGGAACGCAAGGTAAAGGCTCCTACAACTACAATAATAATAAAAAAAAAAGAGGCTAACCTAAAGGAATACCAAGGAACCCACAGAAAAGGTTTGTTAAAAAAATATTTAATACATGAAAAATAAATTTTCATTCATTTTGAATAAGTACTTATACATTCTTTTATAGGAAAATTGCTGTTGCCAAAAAAACCCATCAGCCAAAGAAGAAATCGGGTTGGCCATTAAGAAAGCGAAGAGAGCCATTGGCAAGCACTGAGCAGCAAGCCACAGCGGCAAAAACACCAACAATGTTCAGCCCCAATGAAGAAAAGGCCACTGACCAGCAAGCAACAACTACAAAAACATCGTCTAAAGTGAGCTCAACTGAGGAGGAACCCATTTTGAGTTGTACTGGCATTAGAGAGAGGCTCTTCGCCACTAATGTTACCCTCGGAACCATTAAGAGTCTTTTGTTGGAGCAAAACATGTTGATCGATAAGATAGTCTCTCACAATATATTTCGGCTTAATCGCAATCCTTTTGTCGACCCGCGCTTCAGCGCGGGGTTTACACCTAGTTTACAGACAAGGCTGCTACTTCCATTACACTGATCATTTTTTGGGCTTTATTGATATTTTGCTTAAAGTTGTTGGTCAGGTGCTAGGAACTTAGATGCTTCTGAATGTCTGATTGTTTCAGTTCTTGCAGAGTAATTTTCTGCAGGAAGCATTTGTAGCAGCTACAACTTTATATGTCGTATGAAATATCTGATAGAAATGAGAAACAATGATTAATACCGAGGCACAGGCCAAATCTTCAGAACCATCATGAAAATCAAACACATGAATGATGATGAACTATTCGAGTGTCGAGTACATCGTTCTGTTCATTACAGATTAACAGCGGCAAGATTTGTTTTGTGTTCCTTTGAGCATCAAAACGAAGACTCCATGAGGATTTTCATATGAGACTCGGTAATCAATAACATTTTGACAAATTCATTGTTATATATTTAGATACTTGTGAGTAGATCGTCTAAATTTTGAACTAAAATTTACATCGTTAAGGCAGATTTATGAACATAAAATTTACCAAGCTTAAGGGATTTGGTTCGTCCAGATGTTACAAATGTAATTGAATGCCGGGAAAATGCCGTACTAGTGTTATATGTGACCAATGATAAATGATTGGCCATAAGAAAGAAGAGATGTAGAAAAATCAAAATATATCATAGGGGTTGGAAATATACTTGGATGAGGGAAAGAGAGAGAAGAGAGTCTGATCCCACCACAGCCATTTATTTGCTCCTAAATTATTGGATTCACATCCACACAATGCCAATGGTTCCTCTCTGTTACACCTTCCATCACTCACTTACACACACTCTCTCAGTCTCTCCCTCAATATTCCCATGTCGACCTTCTCAGCCATCATACCCAATAATATTCACACACTCTTCTCTTCCTACTCTTTCCGCAACAACCACATTTTTGCATCATTTCCCTTTCCAACTCGTCCTGTTTCCAAACATCACAAAATAACCTCCCCTGTTGTTTTCAATGGTGTCAGATCACACAACAACAAGCCTAATACTTTCCAAAACACCATTGCAGTCTCTGGAGGACTCAAATCCTCCAGGTTTCTGCAAATGGGTTCTCAACAAGAAGAAGCCAGAGAAAGTCTGATCAAATCAACCGGAAGCTCTGACAGTGCCAGCACTTCAACTCTGTCTCACAATGTAGTTCCTTCATCTCCTGTTTTCTTTTGTCTTATAGTTGTTTTGGGGATTTGATGTTCTTTTTTTTTGCTTGCTTACCAGGTTGTTGGGATTGTGCATCTGCTTGTTTCACTTGGAATCATTCTTGCAATAGACTATTTGTTGAAGAAGGCATTTGTGGCGGCTGCGATCAAGTTCCCCAGTGCGCTTTTCGGCATGTTCTGTATATTCTCTCTTCTTATTGCTTTTGATGCAACTGTCCCTGCTGTTGCCATGAGCTTGATGAACTTCTTTCAGCCGGCGCTGTTGTTTATACAGAGATGGCTGCCGTTGTTTTATGTTCCTTCTTTGGTTGTTTTGCCTCTTTCTGTTAGGAGTATTCCCCCGGCGGCTGGCGTCAAGATTTGCTTCATTATAGGTAACACTAGTACACTAGCTAGCATTGGTTTACATTTTCAACTGGTCATGTTTCGCCACTAGGAGGCAGGCCTGCTTCCTTGTCTCATATTGGAAACCTAACTGACCAAGGGCCTCAAGTTGAGAAGAAAAGCATCTGAATTAGTAATGCAAACTGAAGTTAATAAAACCAGTTCTACTTCTTGATGTAACCACAAATGTAATGGTTCTTGACATATGCATATTCCCTATATTGAAGAATGTTGGATGAACTAATGTTTTGATTTATGCGAATGTGAGGAGTTACATAGTTCTTGACATATTAATTTCTTGGTTGGTTGGTTTAAAAGAATCAAGGAACTTCTGGAAAAATAAAATGAAAGGGAATGAAAAAGAATCTACCCAAGTAATAGCATTCTGCAGATGGCACATAACTAGTTCTGCTTTGTTGCTGATGAGGATTGAGTAATGAGTACAAAACTGGTTCACGCTCTTTTCTCATGTTCATATGATCAATGGTTTACTGCAGTTGGAGGCTGGCTGGCTTCATTAGGTGTTGCCGGATACACAGCAATAGCAATTAGAAGAATGGTGAGGACAGAAATGATAGATGCTGAACCTATGGAAAAACCCTCTCCCTTTTCTTCTCTTGAAACATGGTCTTGGAGTGGGATCCTCCTCATATCATTCGTCGGTGCATTAGTAAACCCAACAGCACTAGGGACAACTGCTCTAACATACCTTCCGTTCCTACTTGCATCCACTGTATTAGGTTACATTGTTGGAACTGGGTATAGCTTCAATCTTCTCAAGTTATATATAAATAAGTTACTAAAGTCATGACTGTAACACATTCTACTCAGATTCTCAACTATATGGAGACTGCTTTTTGAAAGCCTCTCACTTATATCAACTTCTGATTTTCAGATTGCCATCAGAGGTGAAGAAGGTCTTTCACCCGATCATTTGTTGTGCGCTATCGGCAGAGCTGGCAGCAGTAGCTTTTGGATACTTCTCCAAGTCTGGGCTTGATCCTGTTCTTGGTACATTTTATTAGATAACGTTCTTGTCTGCATGATTTCAGCTACTATATTGTGACCCCTCTGATTTTTGCAACATTGTAACCCAATCTAAATGATGGAAAAGTTAAAAACTGATGACAATCAACCTAGAAGAAAGATATCTTGCCACTTTATACACCATTATGCTTTCTAGTCTCTTCAAAATATTGATATGCCATTCTTCTTGATATGAACAGAATCCTACCTTACGAAGGTTTCATCAAACCCTGGAGCTGGTGATGTTCTGATGGGATTCTTGGGGTCTGTTATCCTCTCATTCGCTTTCTCAATGTTCAAACAGAGAAAGGTAAGTCAATTTTTCCTATTTGTGTGAGTTGATATCATTGTTTCTTTTATGTAAGCTGAAAAGCATTACCAAGGTTTTTCGATCTATTGGAAATTTTTTATGCTGAAGAACACTGTAATCCAAGCTGGCATGGATTTAGTTGTGGATATTGCCCTTTTTCAATACTACAACTATGATCTCTTCCATTAGTTATACTAGATAATAGAGAAATAGCAAAAAGTTGAGAATGGATAGCAAGCGGGCTTCGACAACATCATACTCTAATACAATATGAACTGATTCAACTTCGGTATTTCTCCAATGGGAGTAGTAGTTGATTTCAGTTTTCTTTAGTCCATAGTACGGTTGATTGATGTACTTGTTGCTGCTATGCAATTTCACAGCTGGTTAAGAGGCACGCCGCGGAGATTTTCACATCTGTCATCTTATCGTGCATATTCTCATTGTATTCAACTGCGCTTATAGGACGTCTTGTTGGGTTAGAACCAAATTTGACAGTATCAATTCTACCACGATGCATAACTGTGGCATTAGCCCTCAGCATTGTGTCTTTGTTTGAAGGTAATAATGCTCAGTAAAACTGTACAAAGTTCACACTTTTCGTAGTTGTAGAGATTGAATGTCCGACCTCTATAGACTGCAAATATGACAATGCATATTGTATTTGTTGTAGGCGCCAATTCATCTCTTACAGCCGCCGTCGTTGTAGTTACTGGTCTCGTTGGAGCTAATTTTGTACAAGCAACACTTGATAAACTACAGTTTCGTGATCCTATTGCTAGGGGGATCGCTACTGCTTCTAGGTATGAATTTCCCCTTAACGAAACTGTGTACTATCCGAATAAAATGCCGGAAGATATTGCTGTTGAAACACGGCTTTACCTTGGTACCTGGAGATTAGATTCTCGGCATTACGGATGAAGTTTCTACTTTTAATCACGCACTTCTGTTTGTTTTCTTTTTCTTTTTTCTGTTACAGTGCTCATGGATTGGGGACAGCAGCATTGTCAGCCAAGGAACCTGAGGCTCTCCCATTTTGTGCCATAGCTTATGCTCTGAATGGTATATTCGGCTCTTTGCTTTGCTCAGTTCCAGCAGTCAGACAAAGTTTGCTTACTGTAATCGGATCATGAGTTCAATCACTTTATCACTTGTATATTCACTATCCAGGCTGCATGTACAATATCCATATTACAAAAAATAGCATCCAAACAAGAACAATAGAAATTTGTGTGCTAAGTTTCTTGATTAAGTCAAATGATCAGACTGGAATGCATTCCAAGTCTAAGCACCCAATAGACATTTTACTATAATTTGACATTTAGGAAATTACACCTAAGGTCACTTAGAGGTCTTAGGATACACATAAGGTCATTATACATTCTTTGAGAAAAAATAGTTTCCAAAATTACCCCTCATATATAAACTATCTACTGAATTCAAATTGAATTCAAACCAAAAACGCAGAGAGAGGGAGAGAGAGCCGTGTGATGGCCTAGAGAGAGAGAGAGAGTTTCAAAACGAACTCGATTATCTCGATCAGCTCTATGTTTGTGTGTATACGTGTTAGAGAGAGAGAGAGAGAGAGAGAGAGAGAGAGAGAGAGAAAGGAGACAGAGAGAGGCGAAATTTGTGAGAAGAAGTTCCGGCGAATCAGAGGATTCCGGTGATAAAAGCTTGGGTAAGGCTTCCATTCTGTTCA
The DNA here is from genome assembly GCA_946800695.1 of Geum urbanum. Taxonomy (NCBI): domain Eukaryota; kingdom Viridiplantae; phylum Streptophyta; class Magnoliopsida; order Rosales; family Rosaceae; genus Geum; species Geum urbanum. The sequence continues at coordinate 25,872,937 of OX327013.1, read as the reverse complement.
CCTGTAGATGTTTTTGTGCTTTGTTTTGTTTGATTGATGTTTTTGATTGATGTGTTGTTTGATTCAATTCCGGTGATAAACCGATTTCGAATTTCGGTTTTTCGAATTGATTTTGGTACTTTGGATTATGTATGGCGTAGTGTAGTGATATTATTGTATGTTTTCTCTTTTGATTTATGTGTTTGTGTGTGATTGATGTGGCTGATTTGTTTGTTTTTGATATTTCATATAAGTTATGAGTTGTTACAGACTGTGAGTACTACCTCTGTTTAGTGAATACACTACTTCATCCCATTGAACACACTAGTTATCTATTCTGTGTGTGTTTTGACTTGATAGTACTACCTATGTTGAGTGAGTACACTACTGCATCCCATTGAACACACTAGTTAGCTGTTCTGTGTGTGTTTGGACTTTATAGTACTATTGGTGTTGAGTGAATACACTACTCATGACTATTAAGGATACTACTTCAGTTTTGTAAGCATTTTTTGTTTCATTTGCAGATTGGTAGCCATGGATTTGATTTGTATGCGAAGTGCACCTACAACAACCATACAATCATGTTCGATTTTACGCCTACTAAAACTTTCATTGACGTGGTGATGGAAGTGTCATGGCGTTTTCCTGGCTTGAGACCGAATTCTTTCACTCTTGGTTTCTCATTGCCACGCTATCTGAATTGCATGATATCTTGTGATAAGGACTTGAAGTTGATAATGAAGACCATGATTGAACTTGGGGCAGCCTCTGTGGATATTATTGCTAGGGATTGGGGGCAGCGTAGCTCGGGTACTCTTGTGCATTCCAGCATATCCTCTTTTGATGATGCTTCTTCTTCTTCTTCGAATAAATTGCTTGATCCAAATGACTATTTGGCTTGCTTTAGGCCAGAATCTCCGATTCTTTACTTGACGAATGAATGGGCAAGTTATATCAGCCATGTCAATCAGAAGTTTGAAGGTGGTGTTGTCAAGTTTAAGGAGAAGCTGAATCATTATGCATTCGAGTCTGGTTTTACCTTCAAGTACTTCAGAAATCACAAAGATAGAATTGTTGCACAATGTTCTCAGAAGGAAGGTGGCTATCCATGGAAAGTTCGTGCTCTAAGATGTAAGGCAAAAAACTTTTTTTTCATCCGATAGCTCAATAACACTCATACATGTACTGCTGGTATTTATGACCAAAAGAGTAAGTATCTTGGTTCTCATATCATCAAGTCCATTGCTTGTTTTGAGTTAAAGTCCAATCCTTCTGTAAAGCCGAGAGAAATCATGTCAATATTGCAAAATTCTTATGGCTTGCATGTGTCCTATCGCAAGGCTTGGAATGCAAAAAAGTTGGCTGCACGTTCTATATGGGGCAACGAAGGTGACTCCTACTCTTAGTTGTCGTGGTATCATGAGCAGGTGTTAGCTACCAACCCTGGTTCTCATTGCATCTTGGAGGTGAATCCGCTCACTAGACATTTTGAACGCTTCTTCTTATGTTTTGGTGGCTGTATTAAGGGGTTTGTGTCATGCATGCCTATTTTGTTTGTTAATGCTGCTTATCTCAAGGGAAAGTACAAGGGATATATGCTCTGTGCCACTGGAAAGAACGGGAACGAAGGTTCGTTTTTCAGTTTCTGGATAGTGTGTAAAACTAGTAACAGTAGTACTGTCCAACAACTAGAGTAGTACTTTCTAAAAACTACAATAGTACACGCATCAAAGTTTTAGTTAGCATGCATCAAGTTCCATTAGAATAGTACTATCCAACAACTAGAGTAGTACTTTCTGAAAACTACAGTAGTACAAGCAACAAAGTTTTAGTTAGCATGCATCAAGTCCCATTAGAGTAGTACTGTCCAACAGCTAGAGTAGTACTTTCTAAAAACTACAGTAGTACTTTCAACAAACTGTTGTAGTGTTTTTCATGTGATAGAATAACTATCCAAGTGCTTTTTTTTCTAACTCCATCTCTTAACAATTTACAGAATTCTACCCATTTGCATTTGTTGTTGTGGATTCTAAAAATAAAGCCAATTGGAAGTGGTTTTTCAATCATCTCTATACTATTTTGTCGCCACAAGAAATGACCATTACTTTCTTCACGGATCGATATGAAGGTTTATAGGATGTTGTGACTACGACATTCCCTAACTCTCCTCATTCCTACTGTTACTATCACTTGAAAAAGAATGTGGAAAAACTTTATGAGAAGAAAATGAGTGTTTATGAAGTGGAAACCATCATTCATGATTTCATGACTGTGGCATACTCTCTAACAGTTGCTTGTTATAAATTCAACCTTCAGAAGTTGTTGATTTCTAGCCAAGATCTTATGAGGAACTTCTTGAGTACGCTAGTTTTGGAGAAGTGGTGTAACGCGTTCTTCAAAGGTAATAGATATGAGAAAATGTCCAATAGCGTGGCTGAATCTTTCAATAATTGGACACGTGAATTGCGTCGTCTTCCTATTTTTGAGATGCTCGAGGGTTTGAGATAGAAATTGATGGTGAACATGGCTGAAAGGAAGATGAAATCGGAAACTTGGACCTCTATGTTATGTCCTAAAATGGAGGAGACTTTGAAGGCTATGATGAATGTGGGGAGGCACTGGACAGTTCGGAGGTCTAGTGAGACGTTGTATGAAGTCCAGGGGTTAAAGAATGTGGTGATTGATCTCAGGACATACACTTGCAGCTACCAACATTGGCAGATCGATTCTTTTCCATGTCCCCATGCACTTGCTGCTATACAACATGCTAGTATTAAGCCTATTTACTCTTACATCGAGAATTTCTATGAGGTTGGAAGTTACAGGGCTTCCTATGAGTATGGTATTCAACCAATACCAAACATTGAGAAGTTTTACCATGATGCTTTGAATGAATCGGCCATTGTGAAGCCTCTGTTGACAAGAATCTCATCCAGTCGTCCAAAGGATATTCGCATAAAGTCTTCCATTGAAGGTGGGATGGCGCCGTGGCTAATCAGATGTGGTCGTTGTGGTGAAAAAGGAAGACGCAACAGATTGATATGTACCAAAGTCATCAACATCTAACTAGTGTCTATGTTACTCACAGGTAGTGTATTCACCAGTATACAGTAGTACACTCTGCCTGAACATATATTTTTCCCAACTAGAGTCTATATTAGTCACAGGTAGTGTTTTCACCAGTCTACGGTAGTACGCTCTGCCTGAACAAATAATTTTGCTGAGGCATATCCATTTCCTTTACATACACTATAATAGTCACAAGATATAGTTGGTACGAATATAAGTCATTGGTAGTACACTTGGTCCAAATCGCTTGTATCGAGTGTTTTTTGATAAACATACAATGTGATTCTTCATTATATAATACATACTACTTTAATGTAATTTTTCCTTGTGCAATTTGTTTAATATACTAATTCGAGTTTATTGTTCTTTGGTTTTTGTGATTTTGTGTTGGTCAATTGTTCTTTGTATGCGGCAACGCTTTATATGTGAAACCAACTACATTAGTACTATCCAACAACAATAGTAGTACACTCATCATACAACAAAAGTAGCACTACTCCTATTAAACATATTATTGATTACTCTAGTAAGCACTACTGTTTCACAATAGAAAGTACTACTTCACAAAAAATTTAGTGTACTAACACGATTGTTGTCTGTTGTATGCACTACTCCAAAACATTCAGTGTACTACTTCAACACATGGTAAGTACTACTACCGAAAGTACTACTTCAAAAAAAGTTAGTGTATTACTAACACTACTATAGTCTCTACTAAGTACTACTTCAAAATATCCAGGGTACTACTTTAACACAATGCAAGTACTACTGTTCAGTAATGTCAGACCATAACAGAAAAGAAAGTACTACATGAAACCTAACACAACAGAAAGAATAGAAAGAACTACTTGGGCTTCTTGTAACTTTGTAATCATAATGCGGGTCCTTTGTCGTAGTCTTCCTCTTCTTGTTCTTGACAACTTTTATCATTGAAGGAGGTGAAAGGACCCGACTCCGATTTAGCTGCCTAAACCGGAATCAAACTCATTCTAAAAACATGACCTTTCAAAAAAATCATTTTGACAGAGTTTACTCTATAATGCGCGATACCATATAACCTGTAGCAGAAAACACACGTACTTCTCCATATATCCACAAAAGCCAAACCGTGGGCGCCATATCCCAACCGGATTTGTCAAAATCCATATATAAAACTAAACTCAACATTTACAAGAAATCCAGAAAATATTAAGATAACTCAAACTGAAAAACACAACACAAGTATTCAGAGGGACTTCTAATTACAAAATATACAAGACTAGTAGGTTACATCAGGAACCTACTAGAAGGAAAGTGTGATTTGAACTCTAGGCCTCCTGCGTTGACGTGCAACCACGGGAAAGAAACTGCAATATGGGCGACGAAAACCGAAGAGCCCAAAGAAGAGCATATAAATAATAAAACCATTAGAGTGAGTGGACGTAAATCATAATATGCCGCATAAATAAATCCAACATGCTTTTCACAATAAATGCACATAAAATCATGCAAGTTAAAACAAACAAACCCAGGTCAAGTGCTCATAAAGACGTAACTTTCCTGGGTACTGTGTGTGGAAGCAGTAACTTGAATACATTTTCCTCAAAGTTACAACACGCCCGGGTCAAGTGCTCATAAAGACGTAACTCTCCCAAGTATTATGAATCACGGGTCAGGTGCTCATTTAGACGTAACCCTCCCGGAGCATCTCGAGGATCAGCCGAGAAACCATAGCATCGATGCATCCATATATCCATACTCAGTGTAAAAACAAATCACATGTGCCTCCAAACCAATGTATGCTCATAAAATGCATAATCGTAAATGCATAACGTAAATGCATAATCATAAAGGCATACTCGTAAAATGTATAAATAAAGACTCGCAAATCAACTGTGAAAATAAAATGTCCACTTACAGTACGAAGCTAACTCTGATGTCCGGCGGAAGATCCTTAGCCAGACATTCGATCACGATCACCTGAATAACAGGGATACGAACAATAAATACTGACTTTCAACATACGGAGCAAATACGTCAAGAATCTCGCGTTCTAGAAAATAGTATCGCCCAAAATATCGACGAGGATAACAAAATTCCCAAAATATACCCAAACACCCCTCATCCCAAAATAAAACACTCAACTCGACCCAAAAACCTCACAATTGCGTTCGGCACGCGAAAACGAGCGAAACGTCATAAAACTTTGTCGAAAATCCACCTCGTCGGAGCTCCGCTGCGCACGGCAGCGCGTGGGGCCACCGCCGCTGGAATTCCAACCGGCCCAGAAATCTTCGACCTATACATGTATTTGAAGATCTCAAAATTTCCAACAACTTTGTAGTTCAATGCTAAGCCCAATTTTAACCGGAAAATGTCAAAAACTCACCGTGAAGTTCGAAAACCTCGCCGAAATCATTTCCTACGATCGGCCACCACCGGCCACGGCAAGACCCAAGACCACTTGAGTTCAACTCACCAAGCCATGGGTTATAAAACCCCCATAACCTCGACCCTCATCGCTGCCGTTCGTGCGGCCTCCATCACCGGCGAAAAACCACCACCGCCAGCCGATCTTTAACACGTCGTAACTTCCTCCTCCGGCCACCAACAGGGGCGATCCACCTACCAAATTGAAGAGGGAACAAAGCCCAATAACTTTCATCAAGAAAGCACGGCCAAATATGACTAGAATCGAGCTCACTGGCGCCGAGAAGTTTCGAAGCTAAAAGGGTAAGTTTTGACCCGTAGGTCAACATGGTCAACCCAGAAATCCAAAAATGGAAACTTTCCCAAAATAACTCATATTTATACCGTATATATATACCGTACACATACCATCCCCAAATCAACGGCTATAATTCAATTTGATCCAAATCGGACGGTCACAATTAAATCAATACATTTTAAATACATTCACCAACCGACTTCAAAACTCAATAAAACATAATTCACTTATCCGAAAAATTTCCCAAAAATTCACACGAGCTCGGAATTAAATACTCTACAATTCTCATGAAGGAAGTCAACACAAATTTTCGTCTAATGAAAAATTCGTTAACAAACCCAAATACGCGATTAATCTGTGATAATTCAATTCCGTACTGATTAATACATAGATTTTGGTTGGGGTTGTCACAGGAGGTGACTTCCATTTTTTTTTATCATCCTTCTTACTTTACAACCTTAGTTGTCGTTTTGCTACTTGTGCCATGCTATCATTTTTGAACTTTGGTCTGATCTCATATCTGTCTTCGTTGTTGTCCTGCATTTCATCAAATTTAAAAATAAAAAAAATCAAATTCTGGAATACACAAAAGTAGGCTGCTAAGAATACTATAAATTAGTAAATGCACTAATACACAACATACCAAATTGATTTCTTCATCTTCGTCTTGTTCTTCACCTTCTTCTTCTTCTGTTGCTTCTTCTTCTTCTTCTTCTTCTTCTTCTTCTTCTTCTTCTTCTTCTTCTTCTTCTTCTTCTGTTGGTTTCTGACTTTGCGTCTCTTCTTTTTCTTCGGCTTCTTTTCCTTCTCCTTTTTCAGTTTCTTTTTCTTCTTCTTCTTCTGTTTCTTTCTCATTCTATAATCACATTGGAAACAATACATTAAGCTTTCTAGAAATTGAAATAAGAGAAAAACACATTATCAGAGAGAGACAATGACCTCCTCTTCTGCAGATTTGTTTCCCTCTGAAACAGGAACTTGAGAATCCATAAGCTTAATTTGGTCTAGCTCACGCTGAAGCTCCTCGTTCCTCGACTGCAACGAAGCAATCTTCATATAGGCTTCTCCGAGCAGCTTGTAAGCTTCATCTCGTTCCTTCAAGGAGTTCTCTTGGGTGGTGGAGGTCTTGCCTTTCATCTTTGACTTCATATTCTCCAGTTTCTTGGCGCATTCCTCCTTTTCGCTTATGAACTTGCCGACCATTTACATCCAGAATTGATTTTGTTCTGCCATCTTCACTTTCTGGTCTTCAAGTTTGACGATCATGTTTTGAGTGTTGTCAACCTCTTTCTGGGTTGGAGAGGACTGTGATGCTGCCATATCTTGGAGAGACACGATGATTTCAACAAGGTTTTCATAGGCTCTCTTCTCCCTCTCCATCAATTCTTCTCTGGATATTTCCTCCTTCAAATTTAAATCACAAAGCACTAATTCATACAACAGAACACAGGAAGCACTACTCTAGACAACAGAACATACTGCTAGTGTTTAATGTATATACTACTAATTCAAAACATTGACACTTACCCACATATTGAATGAGGGAGCATCCATGCTTTCTTCAAAATGATATAAGGTGTCGTCCCTCACCCGTACCATCTTATTCTTGATCTACATCTTGTCCCCTAGCTCCTCGTCAGAGAGCTTGCTTAACTCGGCGTGCAGCTTCATCAGCTTCCAGTGTGAAAATCTGAGAGGATGTCCCTTCCTCGCTGTAACTCTTTCGCAGATTTCTGTCCTTTCTGCAACCCAATACTGTTCCACAAAAAATACACTATTAGAGACCACATCACATCACACACACACACACACACACACTATTGTTCTAACATATATACTACTGCTGACCATACTTCATGCTACTGCTGACCACACTTCATACTATTACAGACCACACTACATACTACTCTCAGCACACACTGTTGTTCTAACATATATACTATTGTTGACCAAACTACATACTACTACAGACCACACTACATACTACGCTCAACACATACTGTTGTTCTAATATATATACTACTGCTGACCACACAATATACTACTCATGTCTACAAATACACTATTAGAGACCAAGATAGATACTATTAAAGACCAATATAGATTCTTCCATTTAGATACACAACAAGGGAACAAGGGCATACCATAATTAGCAAGAAACAGCCAGAAAGAGAAGTTGGGTTCTCTTTCAATTTGTCCAGCCCTTTCTCCAGATGATTCAGAATCATCTTCGACCAATTGTAATTATGAAGGCCATCTAAAGCTTAAGCCACATTGATTATGCTAGACATGACTATGGAAGAGGAGTTTGCGAAGAAGAATGTCGACAAGACATAAATGACCATCCAAATTGTAGTGTCATTCTTCTTTTTTATGACAGCCATATCCAGAGCCTTATCAAGCTTTGAAATTGGCATAGAATCCAAAATCTTGTATCTATCCAGGAAGCTTGAATTGCGTCTTCTCTCAGACTTTGAATCCATATCATAGATCATGCCTGGAGCATCAAGACCAGAAACAAAACACAGGTAAATAATACTAAACTAAAAGAATCACTTAAAAGTCAAACGTACTAACACATTAAAGTAGAAGAATCATACCTTTAGCTGGAAGACCAAAGAGTTTTTCCACATCATCTGTTGTGAGATGATGTGTCTTTCCACCGATCAAGAATGCCCTCTTTTGGACATCCCAGAATCCCGCCATTCTTGTGATATCATCAATAGACTTGTGTGAATCATCAGTTATCATTAAGCCTTATGTAAACAACCATATGAAACTGCCAAATGGTATTTTCTGCAACATCCTCACTGTTTTTGGAGGCAATTTTGTATGAAGTTCACCCATGACATTGCAAAAGCCTCTTAATGTCGATCTTATTTGGACTTTGGGTTTTTTAGGGTCCTTCATTTATGCCATTTCTGCAAAACAATAAAATAGACCATCAAAACACTACTCACATAAGTTCTATATACTACTCATAAAAAATCTACATACTACTCACAGACAGCCCTACAAACTAGTACAAACACTACCACATTTGTGAACATTACCGGCGAGATCACCGGAGACAAGGCCGGCGACCGGAAAAGTCGCCGGTAATGTCGCCGGAAAATCGCCGGTAATGTTTCAAAACATTACCGGCGACTCCAACCGTCGCCGGCAATGTCAAGCCGAACATTTCCGGCGATTTTCCGGCCAGAATTTTGCCGGAAATGTGTGGCTCAACATTGCCGACGACGGTTGGAGTCGCCGGTAATGTTTTGAAACATTACCGGCGATTTTCCTGCGTAAAGTCGCCGGTAATGTCTTCATTTCTGGCGACTTACTCCATCGCCGGCAATGTCTCTTATATTAGTCGCAGCTCGATCATTCATTCATTTTGATCGAAAAAAATCCAGAGAAATCGAAAGAATGAAAACGTACGCTCTGAAATCGATCCTTCGGTATATTGTTAAAATTAAGGCGCGTGTCGAAAACTCGATCAGTCGGGAAGCTATATATATAGGTATGTGTATATATATATACGTATAAATGAAGGTATATATATATATGTGTGTGTGTGTTGATCAAATCCAATTCGTGAGATATATATGAAATGTTGTTGATGTTGTGTCTGAATCAGCGACTGGTATTATCGTAGTGCTATCGGAGCCACGCTTAATAGAGCCTCCTACCTAGTCAAATACGTTTTGAATTGAAAAAAGAAGAATACCATCATCGAGTACTGAATCGAATTCAGAGATTAGATCGATATATATATATATATATATATATATATATATATATATATGCATGTGTTGATTTAAGGCGAGTTGAATTGAGATATCGCGTCGATTATTAGTAGTGAATGTGTGTATATATATATAATTAATACATAAATTTGTTAGAATTTTCAGGATGGACAAGAGTTGGATGAGCCTCGAAAGATGGGATGTCAGATATCACCAGGGAATTAGGAGTTTTGTGGATTTTGTGAAGGCTAATTGTGGAGACAATACACTTCATTATTGCCCGTGTAAAGAATGTAAGTGTTTCAACGATCGATTTCGTTTTCCTATTGATAAAGTCCAGAGGCACCTGAGTAAATACGGGTTTTGGGATAAGTACACTTGTTGGATTTATCACGGTGAAACATCGTTAACGGGTCCGCATGATCATGGACAATTTGGTGAGAGGGCCAGTCCACGCTATGATCATGGAGATTTTGCTGAGAGGGGCAGTTCATCCTACGATCCAACAGCGATGTTAATCAATGATATGTTTCCTCATGAGAGCGGTGTATTTGCTGATGAAGCACCAAATGTCCCTCCCGTCGTTGAGGGTTTCCCCCATATCGAGCCAGTCGAGCCATTACCTGGAGCTCATGTCAACTCAAGCGGTATGGACAAGTACAACAACCTGATTGCATTGCAACAGACTCCGTTGTACGACGGTTGTAGTATGACTGTTCTTGAAAGTGTGATGGGAGTGATGCAGCTCAAAATGGAGAACAAAATGTCTGTCAAAGCTGTTGATTCTTGGTTGAAGTGGACTACTTCGCTACTGCCACCCGGTCATCGTCTCCCTACCACTCATCATAAGGTGCGACATATCCTGAAAGATCTTGGGCTTTCCTACATCAAAATCCATGCATGCAGATATGATTGTATTCTCTTCTGGGGAAAAGATCTCGAAGACCTTGAAGCCTGCCCGGTATGTTTTACAGAAAGGTATAAGTTGACTCCTGCAGGCAACAAGAAAGCTGTGAAAATACTTCGATATTTCCCGCTTATTGATAGGCTGAAGCGGTTGTTCATGTGTGCTCTCACGGCCGAGGCAATGAGATGGTGGGCTGAGAGGAATTTGCATGACGATGACACCCTTATACACCCTTCCGACGGAGAGGCTTGGAAGCACATGGTCAGGGAGTTTGATCATTTTGCAGCAGAGGTCCGAAATGTTTGGCTAGGGCTCTCATCTGACGGATTCAACCTTTTTGGCAACATGAGTCTTCAATACAGTATATGGCCAGTTATTTTGGTACCGTACAACCTTCCACCATGGATGTGCATGAAGAAGGAATACAATATGCTGACTCTGTTAATTCTGGGCCCGGGTTATCCAGGAAAGTGTCTCGATGTGTATTTGAGGCCTTTGATTGAGGGCTTAAGTACCTGAGTGAGTGTGGCCACCCCACTTACGATAGGTTCAAAAACGAGATGTTCCAGATGCATGCCATGCTTGTTGGCACCATCAGTGATTTTCCTGCCCACGATATGTTGTCGGGCAACGTTACCAGGGGTTACAGGGCTTGTTCAGAGTGCATGACGGTTGATTGTTGCAGTCCTCATTGCAGTAAAATTGTTCAGATGCGTCACCGTTGTTGGCTTCCATATGATCACCCATTTAGGCAGGATCCAGACGCGTTTGATGGGACTGTGGAAACAGGTGTGGCACCCAGGCGATGGACAGGGGAAGAAATTTTGGAAGTGTTGAATGAATATGATTTTGGCCAGCTGAGCAATCATCCTGACATAGTGGCATCAATTCCAGACAAGCCCGAAAGGTATAAGTTTTGGACACACAAGAGCATATTCTGGGAACTCCCCTACTGGCCCAGGTTGCCTATCAGACATTACCTAGATGTCATGCACATAGAGAAGAATGTGTGTGAAAGTGTGGTGGGCACAGTTCTTAACTTGGAGGGGAAAACAAAAGACATCCCTAAGGCACGCATTGATCTGAAAGCTATGGGACTGCGGAAACATTTGTGGTTAAGAAATGGTAAGAGAAAAATGCCGCAAGCTCCTTACACCGTCAAGCCGAAGCATAAGCATGAAATTTGTTAGTGGCTGAGTAATGTCAGGTAAATATTCTTATATATGACTATGCAGTACGGAAATTGGTTTGCCTTTAATTTTTACCAGATTATGGTGATATGCAAGAAATATAATTGTTGCCTATGGCTATATATATATACATGCAGGTATCCTTATGGCTATGCAGGAAATATAAGCAGGTGTGTTAACTACCGGGACAATAAGATGTACGGATTAAAGAGTCATGACTGCCATGTACTGCTTCAACGCCTTTTCCCTATTTTCATTCGAGGGTACCTGCCCAAGGAGGTGGTGGAGCCGTTGGTGGCCTTGTCAAGATTCTTTCAGAAGTTATGCACCAGGGAAGTTAAAAAATCAGATCTCAGGGAGATGCAAGATGACATAATTTTTATCATGTGCAAGCTTGAGAGGATATTTCCGCCAAATTTTTTCGACATCATGCCTCACCTAACGATCCATCTTCCCGAACAATTGTTGCTTACCGGTCCCGTACACTACACTTGGTGTATCCCATGGAAAGGTACATTTGGTTTACCTCTGTTTTTATATGTAAAGTCTTATTTTTACCCCTTTTAACATGCACTTGTTAACTTGTAGACAATTGGGAGCCTATAAAGACTATGTGAAGAATAAATATGCACCTGAAGGGTGTATTGCTGAAGCATATGTTGCGCACGAGTGTGTAACGTACACCAAAGTGTATTTGGGAGCGCTTGAGGACCCCCAACAACAGATGCCGATAGATGAACATCAGTTCAACCTTTCTATCATCTCCAATGACGTTGTAGTACAGGGAAGCTTGCCAAAGTCGTACAAGTTGGATGAAAATGAGGTAGTCATCGCCCACTGGTCGGTACTGATTAACTGTGAAGAAGTACAATATTGGAAAAACTATCATCTTCACTGCCCTGCTATTGCCAGAAATGTTGAATACCACAACAGGACGTTTGCAAACTACTTTGGTCCATGGGTAAGAGTATATGTGTATATGTCTTTATTTTTATTGCCATTTTCCTTATATAGCATGTGTGGACGTACGTGGTTTTGTGGTTTCTATGTTCATAATTTCTTGTATGGTTTCTTATCGTTTTCAGATGAACCATGTAGCAGATGGTGGTTACCCAGAGTGGTCAAACGAATTGAGGGTCCTTGCGATGAAACCGATAGCTTCAAAAGTTTACTCGATGTGTCAGGTCAATGGCGTGAAATTTATATGTGAAAATCGAGACGACCGACTGAAAACATAGAATTGTGGGGTGATGGTCCATGGTGGGCAGGATGGCGTTGACTATTATGGTGTCCTTCATTCAGTTGTTGAACTAATTTATGGGAACCGCATGAAAGTGCACTTGTTCAAGTGTAGATGGTTTGATACTAGCCCGGAGAACACAAGGACCGATCAGCACGGAACATTTTCGGTGAATACTGCTACTACCTGGTATGAAGAAGACCCTTTCGTTCTTGCCTCATCAGTAAAACAAGTGTTTTACCTGGACGATCTTCTTAACAAAGTCCCGTGGAAGGTGGTTAACCATGTTGCTCATAGAAACATATACAGTGCTGCCACACTTGGTGATACCGCAGATGATGAGGAAGTTACTGCATACCAAGAGCCGAACGCTTTTGACATTCCGGAATCATCTACGATTCGCCTTAATAATGTGAGATCTGGGAGTGTGGTTCGAATTACTGGGGCAGAACTTCTCGATGTTAATCCATATGAAGTTGACGTTGATTCAGATGACGAGGAGAGGCACATATTGCATGAGGTTACCTATGAAACCGAGTCAGACTCAAGTGATGACGATGATTACGATTATCATCCTTAGTACGTTAATGATGTCATCGGAAATTGTAGACGAAAAATTTCGTCGGAAAATGTAGTCGGAAAATGTAGACGGAAATCGTATACGGAAAATGTAGTCGGAAAATGTAGTCAGAAAATGTAGTCGGAAAATGTAGACGGAAATCGTATATGGAAAATGTAGTCGGAAAATGTAGTCACAAAATGTAGTCGCAAAATGTAGACGGAAATCGTATACGGAAAATGTAGTCAGAAAATGTAGTCGGAAAATGTAGTCGGAAAATGTAGTCGGAAATCGTAGACGGAAAATGTAGTCGGAAAATGTAGTCGGAAATTGTAGTCGGAAAATGTAGACGGAAATCGTATACGGAAAATGTAGTCGCAAAATGTAGTCGCAAAATGTAGACGGAAATCGTATACGGAAAATGTAGTCGGAAAATGTAGTCGGAAATTGTAGTCGGAAAATGTAGTCGGAAAATGTAGACGGAAATCGTGGACGGAAAATGTAGTCGGAAAATGTTGTCGGATATTTTTCGGGAAATGTCAACATTACCAACGAGTAATAAGCAACTCGTTGGTAATGACATTACCAACAAGTTAACTCGTCGTTGGTAATGTCATTACCAACGAGTTGCTTATAACTCGTTGGTAATGTCATTACCAACGAGTTGAAGTCGTTGGTAATGACATTACCAACGAGTTATAAGCAACTCGCCGGCAATGTTGTCTGGATAGAACCGATCCAGTCGAGCCCGAGCTTCATTTCTCCTCCTCCTCCTCTCCCTCTCCTCCTCCTTCGTTTGCCTCTCCTCCTCCTTATCCTCTCCTCCTCCTCCTCTCCACCGATTCTCATCTCCTCTCCTCCTCCGATCCTCTCCTCCTCTCCTCCTCCCCTCCTCTCCTCCCCTCACCTCCGTCGCCGGCAAAGCAGATCGGACTCCACCATGGCAGGTCCGATCCTCTCTCTCTCTCCCCCTCTCTCTCTCTCTCTCTCTCAATTTTTAATTATTTTTGTGTATGTGTATGTGTATGTGTATGTGTATGTGTATGTGTATGTGTATGTGTATGTGTAAATTAATTAGGGTGCTAAGTTGGAAATTAGGGTGATAAGTTGTAAATTTATATGCAATGTATATATATGTGATGTATATATATATATAGGTATGTGAAAATTATGTGATGTATATATATGTGAAAATTATGTATATATGTGGTTTGGATGAATATGTGATGTATATATATGTGAAAATTAAACCTAATTAAGATGCATGATGTATATATATGTGTGAAAAATGTGGAAAATTAATTAGGGTTTGTGATTTGGATGAATATGTGAAAATTTAATTTAATTAAGATGCATGATGTATATATATATATACATCGAAAATGTATATATCTTAATTTAGGTGATATAGTTGTTAATTAATCGTATAAATGAAGGTGGAAATCGGGATCGGAACGGTTTAGAACCAGAACGGTTATAAACCGGAACCGCGCGGAACCGGAACCCTTTGGAACCGGAACTGTTTGTAACCGGAACCATTATGTTACAAACGTTTCCAGTTACAAACAGTTCCGGTTTCTAACGGTTCCGGTTCCGATTTTTTATAGAACTGAAACGGTTTGGAACCGGAACGGTTTGGAACCGGAACTGTTTGTAACCGGAACCGTTATGTTACAAACGGTTCCGGTTACAAACAGTTCCGGTTTCAAACGGTTCCGGTTCCACACCGTTCCGGTTCCGATTTGTTATAGAACTGAAACGGTTTGGAACCGGAACTGTTTGTAACCGGAACCGTTATGTTACAAACGGTTCCGGTTACAAATAGTTCCGGTTTCAAACGGTTCCGGTTCCACACCGTTCTGGTTCTGATTTGTTATTGAATCGAATCCATGACTATTACGGTGTCCAGGAGGTTTTGCGGCTAATTGGCTTCGAAGAGGTTCCCGAAATAGTGGAGGGAACAGTAGTCAAGCTTCCTCCTCGCCCGCAGTTAGCAACACGCCCAGTGGGCCAATGATGACTGCTCGCACGAGAGCCTTGCTAGAGGCACGAGCTGAGGAGGAAGCTGCACGATCAAGAGCCGTGCAACCGGAAGTCGAGGCTCGAGCCTCAGTCTCCAGACGCTCAATCAGCAGACGTCCCTCCGGTGGAAGAGCCTCAGACGAGCGATAGTCAACGGGGGCATCAGAAACTCCCTCAGTCCGAATGCCCCATATTCGCCCGGTGCCTACTCCTGTTTCACGGCAATCATCTGAGACACATGGTGGTGCTGGCGCCTCATCGTCCAGGCCTCGTCTATCTCCGCCGTCCGGTCTCTTCCTACCCGACGAGATTCCTGTCATCCCTGAATTCGATGATTGGGGGATGCCTGTTTATGTTGAAGGACGACCGGAGTTCCTGAGCGTGGAGGAAGCGTATAACTTCCTCCCGTTCAACCCCGTGTATCTTTGGAGTGTGAGGTGCACTAACCAACAAACGGACGATGCAGGTAAATTTTATTTAACATCAGATTGATTACTTAATTATTACTTAAGACTTGTGATAGGTTCAATTAATGATATTCATTTGTTGACATTGTATTATTAGGCAATTTCGTTAATGGGACTGGAAAACGGAAAGGGGCTAGAGGCACCTGCACCGGGAAGAGACTTGAACAGGCCACCGGCGGAAGGAAAACGCCCATAAGGGCCAATGAGGATGGCGAGGTGATCGATGCATTCGACACCACGCGCAAATATGTCAGCATGGCCGGTGCGATCGTGCGGGACAAGGTCCCAATGCTTTGGCCAGATTGGGAATCTGTGCCTATCTATGTGAAGATGCAAGTGCATAATGCACTCAGTGTGAGTAAAATCGTATTTTCATTACGTAAATTTTACATTTATTAATTAAGTCCGAATAAATATATAATTTTACCTTTTATATATTCATATTGCAGGTGTGGTTTGACGTGGATGAAGTTCTTATTCACACGTGGGTAGAGCGTCAACTACATATGAGGTGATGTGCTTCGACTTATTTGAATATATATCGAGTTAGATTTTTGTTTATCAAGTGTTTTAATATCTCTAACTTTTTGTCCTTGTTTTAATATAGGTATAAAGAGTGGAAGAACGAGCTTTCTTCCCATTACACTGTATACAAGGAGCTAGGCCGAGGTTCTACCCCTAGCGAATTCCGGTTTAGGGAGTACGAGTGGCTGTGGCTGATAGCCCACTTCGAGCACCCCAAAGCTCAGGTATGCATCCTTAATATATCTTACAAGCCTAATGTATCGTATCAGATTGAAATAGTTAGTTACTAATTTTTTTCCATATGTTTATCAAACAAGGCGATTTCGAAGACGAACCGGGCGAATAGATTGAAAAACACCAGGGCCCATCATGCAGGTTCACTCAACTACATGGGTTGGTCGACTAAGGCGCAGCAACAACAAGAAGTGAACCCCTTGGTGTATATTCATCAGAAGTTCTATCCGCAGTGCCCTGACGAAGCGGTAAGTCTTTCGCCTCTACATGTGTTAATAAAACTATTTTTCGATATTAATAGATTTTGTTAGTTAATACGTTGTTCATTTTCGCTTTTCAATTAGGCGAGAGTGGAGGAGGCGACCGCAGAAGTGACCATGAGTATAGCTCGGACTAACCATCCTGACTGCTCCGAGGAAGAAGTCACCCAGTATGCCTCTCAGATCGATATGCTTGATCCCCCGATAGCGGCTCAGATCATGGCAAAAGCGTGTGGGACTGGATAGAATACCTACTACTGTAGGGGAATGGGCTCGGCGGGCGAAGGAGTATTGAAAAACACTTCACAATACTCTACCGGGTCAAGAAGTTCAACTTCTAATCGTAACCTCGTAGCGGAGCTTCAGAGGACGCAGAGGGAGTTGGAGGAGCAAAAGAGGCAGATGGCCGAGTACCAAAACATGGTCCAGCAGCAGACACAGATGCAGGCTCAGATGTACACATGGATGCGGACGATGTACGAGGCTCAGACTACCGGACAACCGTTCCCCACACCTCCCCCGGTCCCAGTCCCTCCATTCCCTAGCTATCCACCACCACCACCGCACCAGTCAACGCCAGAGCAAGACCAAGGTAGCCACCGGAATTCAAATGAGTACATGGATTACTTCGACCCTGACCCGCAAGTTCCTGGACCCTGACCTGTAGTTGTAGTTAATTTTCGTATCGTCGTTGCTATTTGTACTGTACGTTGGACATTTATGTGTACTGTTGAACTTGTATGATTGTACGATTTATGTCTTTCAATGCAGGTTCTGGAATTGGGCCCAATCCAGAACAGCATTTTTTTTTCAAAATTTTTCCAGACATTGCCGGCGACATGGACCTCAGTCGCCGGCAATGTCTCACATTCCGGCCACGGCGGCGCTGCCATTGCCGGCGACGGAGTTTCCTGTCGCCGGCAATGTTAATACCGGCGGGGATTTCCGGCGAAAAAAAAAGACAAGGCCGGCGATGGCAAGTCGCCGGTAATGTCTCCATTTCTGGTAGTGAAAGCATACTACATACTAATCATGACAACACTACAACACTACTCACAACAAGTCTTCATACTACTCACAGACAGCACTACAAACTAGTACAGAGCACAATACATACTAATCACGACAACACTACAAACTACTCACAACAAGTCTTTATACTACTCATAGACAGCACTACAAACTAGTACAGAGCACACTACATACTAATCATGAAAACACTACAAACTACTCACAACAAGCCTTCATATTACCCATAGAGCACACTACATACTAATCACAATAACACTACAAACTACTCATAACAAGTCTTCATACTACTCACAGACAACACTACAAACTAGTACAGAGCACACTACATACTAATCACGACAACACTACCATACTAATCATAACAAATCTACATACTACTCACAGACAACATTACAAACAAGTACAGAGCACACTAAATCCTTCACCTATATGAGGTGCAGTTTGTTGCTTCGAGAGGCACTTTTTACTGAGGCTAGGGTTTGTAGCTGCTGGAGGTGCCATTGTTTAAAGATGCAGGAGAGGAGAAACTTAGTGTTAGAGAGAGACAGAGAATCAGATAAGAGAGAGAGAGAGACCTAAAATTGGGATGAGGGGGTTCTTGAAGAAGGGAGGCGGCGGTGTTTGTCTGCATGGGAGGCGTCGGGGTCGCCGGTGTTCCAAAACCACACGCTGGCGACATAAATCGAAATCGGAGGTGGAGGCGGGGCTACTGTGACGGAATCCGAACTCGGAGGTCTGTGGGCGGGTTATGAGGGGGCTAGGGTTTAGTCATCGGTGTGTAGGCAGAGGCAGAGGTGTGTAGCCGTATAAGGGATGGGATCAGAATCGGAGTGAGGGGGAAAATGGAGGTCTTCTAAAGCACGTTTTTGAATTTGAAATTTTAGTTCTGAATTTTCGTCTAAAGCAGAGGGAAAGAGAGAAGTATATATATGATGGCATTTAACGTAAATAAATTGAACAATAAGGTTTTTTGTTGAATCAGGTGACCTTATTTATGAAAGAAAAACCAGGTGACCTTATACATAAGTAATCTTATGTAAGTGACCTTATACATAATTTACCCTTTAATATTTCAACTCTATCAACTTTGACATGAGCTTATCAAGTTATGAGAAAAACCCCTTCAACTCCTCTCTCTCTCTGAAACCCAGTTGGTCGTCGCCCTTTGCGCACTGTTCTTTTTTGTAGTTGTAAAACTAAGTACCAAATAATCCAGCTCGTATTGATTAAGTTTTGATACCGAGTCCTTGTTTATTCGATTTGAACTACAGAAACAAAATAAAGAAACCATTAGTCTCTATTACTACTACGACGACGACTTGAGATTAGTTAAACTAGAGTCACTACTCAGTTCCTTTTGATCATATATTCTCCCCATGACAATCATCCTTATTTATTTATTTTTTCGGATATATGGTTTCAATTTTTTGTTCATAATTTTTTGAACTGGGTTTTCAAACTTTTATGTATTGAGTTCATCATCTCGGCCTCTAATCTAAGCATCAATCTCGATCTTAACCTTGCAACCATAACCCCAAATCTCAATCTCGATCTTAACCACAAATCAGGTATCGATGTCCATCTCATCCTAGTCGGCAAAGACCCCGCGATACGAGATGTATCGCCGTCGGCTTGGAGTCCATGTCGCCGACTGGGTTCCGCTTCACATCCTTGACTTGTATTAATTTTGGCAAGCAACCCTTATTTCTCTCTCTCACGCATAAATGCTTGTCACGTCCACCGGGTCGTAAGAGGTTATGTGGTGGAAGGCGGTGTTAATCTCGGCGACGAAGGTATTTGGCCTTGCTGATTTTCGTAGCAAAGAGAAGGTCACCTATAGTGAGCTTTAGCATAAGTTCGTTCAACTCTGAAAAAAGAAGACCATAATGACCATTCAAATTATGACATTTATCACTTTTGATTTTAGACCCCAAGGTGAATAGGCTCGGGGCGCATTGCAGAATTTTCCCATGCTTGGAGAGTAATGGTCTAGAAACCACACATGCCCAAATTGAACACATGGTAAATGTATCTAGAACAACCAAATTGACTCTAGATGGATCAATATAGTGTCAATGAGTCTTAGTTTATATAAATGATTATTTCAAACTTGACAAAATTTCATTGATCATATTTGTCTCAATGTCACAGAAGATTTAACACAAAGCCTTTAAGGTATAGAATGTAATTAGGAGATGTATATATTCTTAGGACTGAGCATGGGACATAATGGATCGGTTCGCGATAGAAATCACATCAATCCCGAAATTTTGTAGTGGAACGGGATTTGACATTCTAACAATGAAACCCAAGAAGGGCCAAACCCAAACGAGATTGGTTCAGAATGGGTTCATTTCGAAATTTCCATATATTTATAAAAAAATTGCAAGTGTAGACATAGAAGCTTCATATATGTACTATAAACCCCAAATATGTACCATTTGCTTCCAGTAACTTAATCAATTATGAAAGATGACAAAATGATAACCAAATAAACTCAAAGAAATAGTTGATTAAAACAATGAAGAAAATAGAAAGTTAATCTTGGACCTCTACCAACTTGATGGAAGTCATGAAACTATGGAAGAGAGTTAGTTGCGGCAGTGAAAAACAATTGGAGGAAAATGAGGATTGCAAATAAATGTAGTAATTTATTAGTCTATGAAGACTTGTTTTTCTTAAATATATCTGATCATTGTAGAGGTTGTGGAGAGAATAAAATTTTGGGCTATTTATAATGGCTCAATTATGTGTTAGCTATTGTGCAGAAAGCCCACTTGAAAATTCAGTTTGACTGAATAGTATATGTGGAAAACGTGGAGGCTGACAAGAGAGAAACGGAAGGTATATGCTTGACGTCAATAGAGTTCTGAGCTTGAAGAGTAGCCCATGAACCCACTAAGCAACGCGAAAGAGATACTTGGGTCACGAACAAAGTGAGACTTCGAAAAAGGTAAGGAGGCTTCAAGAGGAGATAAACACCAGAGAAAAAAAAAACGCGGAATAAGTCAATAGGGACATGAAGCTTATGTGTGCAGTGGGGATAGTGGATAAGACCAGTATTGATCATGGGTTTCTGGTTTGTAACAAACCTAAGATATACTGAGATAATAGGTAAGGTCACTATTGATCATGGTAAAGTTGGAAAAGTAGATAAAAGCTTATAAATATTGTTAATTGCCAAATGAAGAGAGGGAGGATGAAGAGGAAGATAAGTATGTCAAATTCCGGTTTTAAGTTACTCAACATGTAAGGAAAACTCTAACTTGGGTTTTAGAGTGTTTGTTCATTTGGATGTACCTCTCCTCTCGTGATTTTTGGTGATCACAGAGTTCATAATCATATTCAAAATTGAGGAGTCAAACTTCTGTTCCAATCAAAATGGTCTCGTGGGCATGAAAAAGTTGATGGCGAATTTTTCGACATCAACATATGTATATCATTTTGATAATTCCAATGAGTTAATAAGTTAAATGTTAAATGATTCATTTTCTCTATTTCTCTCACCCACAGTTGCATTTCATTTACTTGAACTTCTAATTTAAAACTTGAAAAGAAAAAAAAAAGGATTATATTCTTCATGTGTGTTTTTGTTTTCTTTTGTGTAACCCCAACCTCAATTTAGTCATTTCTTTTGGTTTGTAATCCACACTCCCACCATCTTCTCGTTAGAGTTTTAATTTTCGTGTTAGTCGCGTCTTAAAAAGTATTCTTTTCCAAATTGGAAATAGACGCATTTAATTCATATTTAGGAGGATTGTGGGTGCTTCGTTCTTTTACTCACTCTGTGTGAGACTATGTGAGATTATGATAAATAGATTACTGAAAGTAATGATATACACTCTTTAAACCCATCATTATTTAATGTTAGCAAAAACCCGCACTCGATGTGTGCGGAGCGAAAGAAATGAAAATTTGGGAGAGTAGAAATATATTTATAGCAGTTATTTTTTTAATTTTCTGATTTTCTTTTTACACTACAAGAAAAGAGGACTTAGACGACGGAACAGTATTAGTTCCGTCGTCTAAGTTACACTTAGACCTCGGAGATTTCTCCGTGGTCCAAGTCACACTTAGACGACGGAGATGTAATTCTCCGTCGTCTAAGTGTTACTTGGACCACGGAGATTTCTCCGAGGTCCAAGTAACACTTAGACGACGGAGATGTAATTCTCCGTCGTCTAAGTGTGACTTGGACCACGGAGAAGTGATCACCTGGACAACGGACCGACACGTCGTGGTGTAAGTTCCACTTAAACGACGTACCGACACCTCCGTCGTCTAAGTGAAGCATTATATATATAGGCCATGCCAAACTCTCTTAGCTTCGATCATTCCATTATATTTTCTCCCGTGGGGAATTTTTGAGATCGAAGGAGAAGGAGAAGGCCGGATTAGGCTAGGCCGGGGCTAGAAATTAATTAAAGGATCGGATCTCCGGTGTTCGATCACTAGCTAGCTTAATTAACTGCAGATATCGAGAAGGCCAGCAGGTACGTACGTAGGCAGTTAAAATTTGCATGATTAAATATATATATATTTAGGGAAACCGTACGTGCGTACATACATGCATGAATGTTAATTAGCTATATATACAGATTAAATTACGTACGTAATTTGATGGATCGATGTAGATCGAGTACGTATAATTAATGGTAAATTAATGGACTAATATATATATATGTAATAATTATTTTTTTTTGCATATTTTGTAGCAGTATGGACAAGAGTTGGATGAAGTTAAAGAATAGATGTGATGTCCGGTATATGGATGGAATTAGCGAATTTGTGAATTTTGCGATAGAACATGGTCATGGAAAGAAGCGTTTCAGGTGTCCGTGCCAGAAATGTCTTAATTGTCAGTATGCGGAGGTTAATGTTATGGTGCAACACCTGTACGAAAATGGTATGATGTGGAGTTACACTACATGGAGCGAGCATGGTGAAGCAGTAGAGTTCAGCGCAGCAGACTTCAGCTCAGGGTACAGTTACCATGGTGCCTCATCCAGCGGCAGTGGTGCCGGACCCCCAGCTTGCAATCCAACTGTAGATTTGGTCCATGATGCGTTTCCGGGATTTAGTCATAGTGGACACCAACACCAAGACGGAGGTTACAGTACCACTCATGAGCATGATGACACATTCCCCGCTGCTAGCTTGGCCACTGACACCAGTGAGATGGATAAGTACAACCGGATGCTACTTGAAGCGCAGACCCCGGTGTTCCCTGGATGTCGAGAGAATGTGTTGCAATATGTGATGGAGCAAATGAAGATAAAAGTGAAGCACAAAATGTCAGTCAGTGCTTTTGACGAAATTCAGGAGCAAATATGTAAGTTGCTTCCTGATGATCACAATCTTCCTAAATCTCATTATAAGGTTAGAAATATCTTGAGCAGCCTCGGCCTAAAGTACAGGATAATTGACGCATGTCCGAATGATTGTGTGCTATTTTACAAAGAGTATAAAGATTTGGACTATTGTCCCGTATGTGGCCAGTGCAGATTCCAGGTGAATAGGAAGAGTTCGAAAAAGAGAATTCCTGTGAAAGTTGTTCGATATTTTCCCTTGATTCCCAGATTGCAGCGCCTGTACATGTCTCTACACACAGCAGAGGCGATGCGATGGTACGCAGAAAAGCGAATAGATGACGATGTCCTGCGACACGCCGCGGATGGGGAGGGTTTCAAACATTTCGACAGAGAATTCGGAAACTTTGCTGCAGAGGTTAGAAATGTTAGACTCGGCCTATCTACAGACGGATTCAATCCTTGGGGAAGTAATAGCTCCGCCGTAAGCACTTGGCCAATAATTCTGATGCCGTACAACCTGCCTCCGTGGATGTGCATGAACAAGGAATTTAATTTCCTTACTGTACTAATTCCAGGTCCTAAATCTCCAGGGAAGTGCTTAGATGTCTACCTCAGACCTTTGATCGACGAGCTGAAACTGTTGTGGGAAAATGGAGTCCCAACTTATGACAAATTCACTGACACGATGTTCACGATGAGGGCTGCCGTAATGTGGACGATCAGCGATTTTCCAGCGTATGGGATGTTGGCAGCGTGCAGGACAAAAGGATATAATGGATGTCCTATATGTTTGGACGACGTGAACTCTAGTTGGCACGCAGGGAAGGTGTGTTACTTGGGTCACCGTAGATGGCTCCCTCACGACCACCCTTGGCGACAGGATGAAGCTCATTTCGACGGGACGGTAGAGAACAATCCTAAACCCCGTAGTTGGTCGGGCGAAGAGATTTTAGAGAGGTTGAGCTATTTCGACTTTGGTGTGTTGACTAACGACGCGGATGTAAAGAAATGCAATCCAATTCCTCCACATGATCTGAGCTATTGGGATCACAAGAGTATATTCTTTGAACTCCCTTACTGGTCGAAGTTGAAGCTGAGGAACAACTTGGACGCGATGCACATAGAAAAGAATGTGTGCGACAGCGTGGTGGGAACAATTCTCGGTATTAAGTTCAAGACTAAAGATACTCCCAAAGCGCGCAAAGATTTGGAATCAATGAATCTACGTCGTCCCTTGTGGTTGAGGAGGGATAGGAAAGGAGTGTACAACAAGATGCCAGCTGCACCGTACACAGTGAAGCCGACACTTAGACGTTCTGTATTTCACTGGTTTAAGGGCGTTCGTTATCCGGCCACGTATGCAGCTACTATAACTGGAGCAGTGGACGAGGTGCAACACAAGTTTGTTGGTCTAAAGACACATGACTATCACGTTATGCTGCAACGTCTGATTCCAGTGGTAATTCGACCATATTTGCCTCGCGACGTCGTAGAACCAATAGTGGCATTGTGCAGATGGTGGCAGAGGTTATGCGCCAGAGAATTAAAGAAGTTAGATGTCGTGGAATTGCAACAACAAATTGTGCACATCATTTGCAAACTAGAGAGGATTTTTCCTCCTGCTTTCTTCGACATAATGATTCACCTAATGATCCACCTGCCCGAGCAGGTTCTCATTTCTGGTCCGGTCCAGTACACTTGGATGTATCCTCAAGAAAGGTACGTACAACTAATTAATTATACAGGTTTTTCGATTCATAATTTGTTCCACTGGAGATTACTAGCTAGCTATATGCATGTACTTATTTTTATTGTACGTTTGATTAATTTTGTAGACAGCTTGGACAGTATAAGTCATTCGTCAAAAACAGGTCGGCTCCGGATGGCTCCATAGCAGAGACATACCTAATGCATGAGTGCGTTACTTACTGCAACAGGTACCTCAAAGATCCACCACCTCCAACTGCCTCCGATCCCAGTGCCCGCATCAATCTTTCGGTCGTCACCAATGTCGTCCGACCGTTTAGAGGAGTATTAAAGGAAACGTTAACACAGGAAGAACTTATTGAGGCACATTGGGTAGTGTTACGAGACTGTGACGAAGTTGAGCCGTACATGATGTCATACAGGGAGAGGCTTCAGGCGTTATATCCAGACAAGAGTTCGGCGTGGATTGAGAAAATGGTTAAGAAAAAGTTCCCCGATTATTTCTTCCAATGGGTACGTATTTAGTGATTTATATACATATTGAGATCATGCATGTTTAATTTGTAGAAAGTAAACCCTTACATTTTTCCATTTTCGCAGATGATTGATCTGCAAAAATCCGAAAACCACGGGGGGTGGTGGTCTTGGCCAAAGCACTTGCTAGCAGGGAAGCCGATTAAACACTATATTTATCCGGGATGTTTTGTGAACGGTGTGAAGTTCCATTCATTGGCGCGAGATGAAGGAAGAAGAACACAAAACAGTGGGATAGCGGTTGGGAAAGACCCTGATCTATATTACGGAATGATCGTATATGTGGTTCAGCTATGTTACGGGAATGATGTCAACGTTTTCCTATTCAAGTGCAGATGGTTCAAGCGTACAAAGGAAGACCTGGGACTTTTATCAGTCGATACAAACTCAAGCTGGTATGAGGATGAGCCTTTCGCTCTCGCCACCTTAGTTAGGCAGGTGTTCTATCTCGACGATCCGAAAGCTGGTGACGGGTGGAAAATAGTGAACCAGATCTCTCATCGAGGAGTTTGGAATACAGAGACAATTGAAGGGACACCGGCGACGACTGAAGATGCTGCTGAACCAGACAGAGACATTCCTGCCTATCAAGAGCCTAATATTTCTGTCATCCGCTCCGACATAATGGACCTGGTTCAAGACGGTGAACGGTTACCCATGCCTGATGGTTGTACAGATCTAACTGAAGAAGAGATCATTGAGGTAGATGAAGAAGACGTGCAGGATGAGGACGATGACGACGACTCTGGTTATTCCTCGGACGATGTTGAGTACGATGAGGAGGATGAGCAATCGGATAACGGTGATGATGATGATGACGATTATGACGAAGAGTACGGTCACACGACGAGGATCATTACTTGGTAAACCCTAATTTATTATTGTAATATATATATGATCGATCGATGCATCGTAAAAAGGTGAAAGATTTCTATTATGTCGAGACTTTAAGATTCCTCGTCCAGCTTTGGTTGGTTTTATTGTTTTTAAATACTATTTATGTATAAATTGGATTAATTATGGGTCCCTATATATGATTATATATATTGACTTGTGATAGTATTATTGAGAGCACAAATATTGTAGTATATATATATAAAAGTTGTTTGTACCTGGACTAACATCGATCTCCGCCAGCTTAACTTCCTCAGATTTTAAGTCGACTTCTCTCTGTTTCAATTGAATGTCTTTGGACTGTTTTTCTAGTCCCGGCCCCTCTCTTTGCTTTCAACTTCATCGGTGTATTCTCTGATCTTATTAAAAGTAAGCTGAAGCTGCTCTACATTTCGCTCACGCAGCCCTTCAAACCCTAAACCCTATACCCTAAACCTAAGGACCCCTAACCGAGAACGGAGAAATTAATTGCAGATTCACCTTTGGCGCCAAATCTCAATCTCATATAAAACCCTAGCTAAATCTTGGACCCTAAATCTAGCAGTTCGGATCGATCGATCAATTTTTTAATTATATTTTTGAATCAGAATAATTGAACGCACACACAAATGACCGGGGACGACCTAAACCGTAAACCCTAAGGCCCTAACCCCTGAATTCGGGGTTTTTACACTTGGACGACGGAGACAGGCATTATCCGTCGTCTAGGTACACACTTGGACGACGGAGAATGACTGTCTCCGTCGTCCAAGTGACAAACCCTATACCCTAAACCCTAAGGACCCCTAACCCCTGAATTCAGGGTATATTCACCTGGACGACGGATACGACATTCTCCGTCGTCCAAGTACACACCTGGACGACGGATATTAGCGTCTCCGTCGTCCAGGTGTCTACTTGGACGACGGAGAATGTCGTATCCGTCGTCCAGGTGTAAATTTCGTAATTTTTTCTAAGACAACGACCATCTAGACCATCTTCGAATGCGTATTCTTTTCGTCAAGACTTTAGAGTAGTATATTCTTGGTGTGTGAGCTTCGACGGTTCGAAAATCGGAGTTGTGAAATGTCCTGTATCCACGTTTCCGGTTTGTGAAATTCTCGGTTTTGCGGTTGACTGTGCCGATGAAACCCTTCCCGAACTTATTATTTCCTGGTCCTTTATAGTAATTATATATTATGTTACGACGAACATATCCAACGGTTGTTTTGTCCAAATTCAATTTCGTTAGTACTCTGCTGCAAATCAGCAACTACTCATGAACACTAAAGTCTTAAAGATTAGTCGATACTTAACAACTTTCAAAACGTAAAATTATTCGGCGGTTCAAATTTATCTGTTTATATATACGATGCGTTCATCGATATTGTACGACTATTTCACTCAAATGACAGATCGCTAAATTCCTAGCGAATTAATTTAAATATTTTTTTTGCATAATTTGAACCTAGACGACGGATACGGTCATTTTCCGTCGTCCAAGTGTTCACCTGGACGACGGAAACTTACCGTATCCGTCGTCTAGGTTCAAATTACCATGGCGGTTCGAATAATTTTTTATTATTTTTTCGATGTAAATATTGACTTGGACGACGGATATGTCGTTTTCCGTCGTCCAAGTGTTCACTTGGACGACGGAAAACTACATATCCGTCGTCCAAGTCGAAATAACATGGCGGTTCGATTTGCCGCCTCAATTTTCGGCACCGCTTGAAATTCCACTTAGACGACGGAAAACACTGTCTCCGTCGTCTAAGTCAACATTTATGGCGGTGAAACGGCCCGCCCATTTATTTGGCGCCGGTTCGAAAAAATTTGACCCTTCACTTAGACGACGGAAAACACTGTTTCCGTCGTCTAAGTGCACTTAGACGACGGAGAATAGTTCTCCGTCGTCTAAGTGAAACTCTATATAAGGAGGAGCACCCCCCCTCATTTTCTCATCATTCCATCTCCTCCTCTATACTCGATCTCCTCTCCTCTCTCTCTCACTCCGGCGATCCTCCTCCGGCGACGCTCCGACGACCAATTTTCCGGCGTGGTTCCCCCTCTCCGACGACTCTACTCTTCCAATATTCCGGCGAAATTCCGACGAGGTAATAATTCGAAATTTTAACTCTTTAAAAAAATTTTTATTTGTTTAATTATTTAAATTCTAAATACTTTTAATTTATTAGTTTTAAATAATAAATAGTTGTAATTATAATAATTATTTTCTTGTTATTATTATTATTTAGTAATCATTATTAGTTGTTAATTATTTGGTAATGAATAATTATTAGTTAAAATTAAATAATAGTAATAATAATAATTGATTATATTGGTAAATGAATAATTATTATTAAATGCATAATAAATAATAATTAATTGATAATTATATGTATTTTCTAGTAAATTGCATGGTAGTACGTGTTCGATTTAAATTTAGTACATAGGCTTGGTGTAATTAAGTCGCACTCTTTGGAATAGATGGTGCCTCTTTTCCTTGCTTATCTCCTTAACCCCTCGTGATGTGTGGATTTCATCACCGCACACCATAACCTAAGTGAAGTTATGGACACGAGGTTGAGGGCGGAGTTTGCAAAGGACTTGAGGGAGTGTAAATTTTCGAAAAATTGGCCGAATGTCGGACATGGTGTCTAGAAACGGGTTATGACTGGTGACAGGATTTGGACTAAGAAAGACTTTTGTCGAAATTAGTCCTGCCTCTCGCGTTATCTCTATCCCTAACTGGCCATGTTTTTCGATTTAACCAAGGCTGATTAATTGAAAATTTACACTTTATCGCGCGGGTCGCACGTCCATTGAACGACCGAAAATGCCAAGCTAGTGTACTCTATTTAAATCTTAAACGTACTTAATTAATTAGCGTAAATTCTCCGTCGTTGTAATTATTATGGTAAGTAGGTATTTTAACACCGTACGTACTCTTAGGTTTAAATGGCTCCGCCAAAGATCACATCCGGGAAGAAGAAAGCCCAACAGGAGTCAGAAGATGAGATGCTCCAAATGTTGGCGGCCCAAGTCGGTTGGGTTCAACCGCAGGTAGACGCCCTCAATCCGGGGCCTTCTGGGGAAATTCCCTCTGCCCCATTTCTCTCAAGCGGTGATGACGTCGACCCCTTTTCAACTCCGACGCCCGGTACCGCTTCAACGGGAAGTACTCAGGCGTCTTCGACGGCCGAGTCTATCATGTACAGCGTCCGCCGTAAGCAAAGGAGGGCCCCCACTGACCCCCAACCGAAAAAGACTCGGGGTCTCGTTAAAGGTGGAAAGGCGGAGAAAATTTGCAAGGCGACCGGGAGCAAGATCGCCTTGCCTTACGACGAATTCACCGGTGGCCCTCCCACACCTCAGCTAGCAAGTCTCTCGGCTCATAGCATTGGGTCGATTGTTCGTAACCGGGTTCGTATCACTGCCCCTACTTGGAGGGAGGTGCCGGATTCGGAGAAGGCGAAAGTCTTTAAGGATCTTTCGGTACGTAATACGTACAATTTTAGTTATTATATACTATTTTTAATATTAGTTATATATAATTTTATAATATATACGATTATAATTTCCAATTTATTTCTGATAGGAACAATTTGCGGTGGATCCGGATCCGGAGATGTTGAGGCATATCAACCAAACCGCCAACAACATCTTCAAAGATTGGAAGTACAGGCTCCATCAGTACTTCCGAATTAACGGTCCCGTGCCTCCCCCCGAAGAGCTGCGTGGGGATAGAGAAGATGAGTGGGAGTGGTTGTGTAACCACTTTGCCGATGAGCAATTTCAGGTGTTAATTTACTTTTTTTATTTCAATTAAGATAATTGAATACTCTAAATTTTAGTTACTTATAAATTTTTTAATGATTTCATTATGTTGTGTAACAGAAATTCTCCGGTGTCAACAAAGCCAACCGGGGGAAGAAGGACAAGCACCATACTTCCGGCGCCAAGCAACTCATTCAAATTGCCAAGGAGCACAGGGATAAGGGCTCCAAACACCCTTATCTCGATGCAAGCGTAAGCGCGTACGTGACGCCTGGGCTCGATAATGAAGCGAGTCAACGCGGCGTAAGTCATATATATATATATGTGTGTGCGCTAATAATTATAGTAATTATTATTTAAATATTATTTCATTATAATAAATTTATTATTCTTTTGTAGGCAAGAGTGATAGAGCGTGCGCAGGAAGAATTGGCTAACACTCAGCTTGCGTTCCCAGATGTGCCGCTAGAAGACCTGCCTCCTCTATCTGTGGAGAGCCAAATAGCAATTGCGGATGAGGTCTACGGTCGTAGAGCTGGCAAGGAGGTTAGGCACTTCGGGCCTAAGGTGGTTCGAGATTTGTCGACCTCTGAGTCATCATCTACGGGAGGTTCGGGGCGGCGGAGAAGTTCTCAAGCTGCGGCAGCCTATGAAGAGGCTCGAATCGCACGGGAGGAGAATATTGCCATGCGCCAAAGAATGGACCAGCAAGACGAGCGAATAGCCCAACTCATCGCCCTTATGCAACAAGCTCAAAGACAATGTCAACCTCCTCCGAACCCATTCCCCGACGACGACGACCCGGCTGGAGGCGGAGGACGAGGCGGCGCATCTGCTCCTCCAGTGTTTTAGCTAGCTAGTAGTTCATTATTTCGTTTCTTAATTTCCGCATTACGAACAATATTTTCATTTTTAATTATAGGTTTTTTCGATTATGTATGTACAAATTAATTTTAATTATTTTATTAATTTAGTGTATTTAATTAATTTAATTAATTTTTTTTCAATTAATATTAATAATATTTTTGAATTTAATTTTTTTTTTAAATTAATTTTTCACTTAGACGACGGAGATTAATGTCTCCGTCGTCTAAGTCCCTACATGGGCCACGGAGAAGCTAACAATCTCCGTGGCCCAGGTGGTGACTTAGACGACGGAGACATTAATCTCCGTCGTCTAGGTAACCACCTGGGCCACGGAGAAGCTAACAATCTCCGTGGCCCATGTAGGGACTTAGACGACGGAGATTAATGTCTCCGTCGTCTAAGTCACCACCTGGGCCACGGAGAAGCTAACAATCTCCGTGGCCCATGTAGGGACTTAGACGACGGAGATTAATGTCTCCGTCGTCTAAGTCACCACCTGGGCCACGGAGATTGTTAGCTTCTCCGTGGCCCAGGTGGTTACCTAGACGACGGAGACATTAATCTCCGTCGTCTAAGTCACCACCTGGGCCACGGAGAAGCTAACAATCTCCGTGGCCCAGGTGGTGACTTAGACGACGGAGATTAATGTCTCCGTCGTCTAGGTAACCACCTGGGCCACGGACGTTCTCCGCGGTCCAAGTGAACTTGGACGACGGAGTTTAAATTCTCCGTCGTCTAAGTACTTAGACGACAGCACTTGGAGCACGTACCTTGGACGACGGATTTTCCGTCGTCCAAGTACTTAGACGACGGAGATAGGCACTTAGACGACGGAAATTCTCCGTCGTCTAAGTCACTTTTTCTTGTAGTGTTACCTTTTTTCTTATCATCAAGGATAATTTTAGAAGTTTAAAATTGATATGATGGATGACACTAAACTCACGGTTGACTTTTAGTATAATAGAGATAGAGATGTGAGTAAGCTTTTCATGTGACAAATCCGTCGAAGAAGATCATTAAAGTTGCTTTCTACGGTTCTACCAATTCTACAATTGCAATATGAGGAAATTAATTTGCAGATGCATAAAATACATTATATTCTCTCTCCATCTGTACAGTCCATAAATCTGTTTCTATTGATTGAACTTTGTATCTTTCGAATTGATTTGATTCTCTATAACACAAATCTTGAAGAGAATTACAACATACAGTTTATGATGGTACAAAGCGTTCCTGTTCTTGTTAGGAATAGCGCAACACTAACAGAAACACCAAAGAAAGAGGGGGGGGTTGGAAAATGGAAAACTGAAAGAAAAAAAGATCAATGCTTCATTCTAGAGTTCCGTGATTGCATTACATACATACAATAATTACCTGCTCATCGCAGAAATGGAAATTTCTTATCTTAAGCTTTTGCTTCTACTGGAGATTTGGCCTTGGTTGCAATGAGCTGCTCATAGAGGTCTCTGATCTTCAATCCAACGATGGTTTGGAAGAGACCGGTCCCGTTGTTGCTTCCGGGGAAATCGGAATGCTTCAACATTTGTTGGGTAACTTCTCCGTAGAACTTGGTGGAGATGTTGCTTAAATGGCTCTCAACGTAGATCAGCTCATCTAATCTGTCAAATTGTCCATCCATCTCCAACACTGACACCTATATCGATCACAATGCAACAAGAACACAAATTAGCACATCATTGACATCAGTAACATTCATGTTACGCTTATGTCTACAACAGATACTATTTATGGCCTTAGTGTGTATATATATATATGTGTGTGTGTGTGTGTGTGTGACGTAGTTTTAGACATTAGTGCATGCAACATATGAGCACAAGAGATGAGAGATAAGATTGTGAAACCTCTTGGCCATAGTAAGTGTCAGGGCCGTAGGTGAACTTGATTCCAGGGTAAGAGCAGGTGAGCTTCCTTCCACATGGTATCCATGAGATGGTAGAGCCCTCATCGAACAAGTAAACTGGGTTGAAGAACTTGACTCCCTCCTTCATTATCAACCTCACTCTCAAAACCTTGCCCTCATTGTCTCCTGGAATGAGTGTTGTTGGCAACACTTCAATAACGGCATCAGCATACTGCTTTTGTGGGTCTGTTAATCACAAATATAGAACCAACAGAGGGATATTAACATCAAAATAAATTCTACAGGGAGATCAAAACATTGCATGAGTGTCTTAATTATTAGCTAATTAAGCAATTAATGAAGGAAAAAACAGCTAGTCTTGATTAATTACCAATATAAGCGTCAAAATCGGGTTTTCGGGCTTCGATACTGGCTTTGATACTCTCGAGACTGTGTCCACGCTCGGCCATGTCCCTCTGTTGTTGTTTACATACTTAGATCATGACCGAAATTCGACATATATAGTATGCACTGGTCGACTATTATGAATGAGATGGTTAATCAACTAGTAAATTACCTGAATTTTCCATGCAAACTTTACTTCATTGCTGATGTCCAAGTAGATACTGAAGTCCAAGAGGTCCCTTACTCGCTGGTCATACCTATATATGCATAGATGAGTTGTAAACGATTAGCCTCCATAACAGTTCGACAGAAGTCGACATGGCTAGCTACGTCATTACTTGATCCAAGGCATAAGTCGACATGGTAGTCAAGTGGATACAACTTTTTCTTTCGTTATATGTAACGACTCCGATCCTGACCATGCCTCCAATTATATATAGTCAGAGATCATATTTCTCTCCACAATAATGGATGCATGAGTCGGTCTAGCTAGCTAGTTAAAATTACCATCACCCAAAAAAAAAAAACTTCAAAGAACTGGTATACTAGGAGGACATGTAGGATACACTATGCATGTAGCGTATATATGTAGTAACATGAATAGTAAGAGTAAAAAGAAAAGGTAATATTGGGGTGTCGATAGATGACGAATTAACAAGGAGAATGTAACAAAACCAACTGTATACATGACTCTCAGCCCCAGAAAACAGAAATACTATGGATTCTTCTATCCCTGTAATAAGAGAAGGAAATGAAACAATCCAAGACTGATTCCAGAGAGAGATGAACAGATGTATGATGGAGAGAATTTGGCTACGCTAGGTGTGTGTGTCTTTGTGTCTTTGGCCGTGGCCTGCCTCTTACTTGCAGGTAGCTGCGCGTGTTGGTTTGGGTTTAAAGCACAACCAGAGAAGAAGAAAAGAATCATGTTTGATGAAAATGACTTTGCATTTGCATCAAATCCATGAACTTGATGTATCTTTTTCATTCACCATATAATGATCCAGTGTGTTAAACTCTTAAACCTACCTATAAAAACACTAACACACTACTTAAGTAGCAAGCAAAGCTAACCCTGACACATCACAAAGGCATTAATGAACATGAGAAGAAAAGAGTCTTACATTGGGTGCAAGCCTTCAATGACAAGGATCTTAGGGGGCTTGATGAGCTCCGGAGGGTCCAAGAGTCCACTAACATGGTTGTAAATAGGTTTCTCAACAGCCTTACCATCCTTGATGGCCTTGACTTGCTCATACATGAGGTCAAAGTCGTTAGCTCTTGGGTCAAGAGCAGTGACTCCCTTCTCCTTCCTGCCAGTCCTATCAAGTGAGTGGTAATCATCCAAGCATATCACAGTGGTCGTGTCACTTATCAAAGTGTTGGAGTCAGGGTTCCCTCCCTTTGGTGGCTCTGCTGCTCCTCCAAACACACTCGTCAACCTCCTCATGAATGTACTCTTCCCACAGCCAGAGTCAGCTGCTAGGCCTATCACCACCGTCTCTTGGCCGCCGGCGGCGCATGTTATCACACCCACGGAGGATCTCTTGCTGATGGTCCTCCTGGTGTAGAACACTGTTACCTGCTGCCTCTGGCAGAATCCCAAGCTGGCTTTTGAGGGTGTGGAGATTGATGAGCATGCTGGGTTGAACTGTGTGCTAGCAGCATGAACTGCACATATGGCCATTGTGTGGCTTGGTTTGGTTACGCACTACTCCCTCTGATCTCTAATGTGGGATAGGAAACCAGAGAGATTAATGGTTAGATGTTTTTGAGAAGAGGACATATATATTTTTCAAAAATATGGGGAAGTTTTATTTGGAACACAAATTAGAGATCTACAACAGGTTGAGGTTGATTTGATGACATGAGGCAGTTTTCAAAGGATGCCAAGGCTTATGTGTACTCTCTTGAGAAGGGTTTTCTGTGACTACCCCTTGTTTTGGATAATTTTGGAGCCAAGTTTAAGGTTGTGAGCAATGGGTGGAATGGTCATTTTACAGTTTCTATTTCCACTAGCAATTTTATCGAATGTTTCATTTTCCAAAAATTGGATATTTTTATATGGCAAAATAGCTTAAATGGTCACTAATCTTTGTCCAAAACGACAGTTTGGTAACTATCGTATGGCATATGTCAAAATGGCCATTCAACTTCGTTCTCTGTCTATCAATTTGGTCACTCAGTCTATTTTGGACGTTAAACATATAACTAATAAGGGGTAAATTTGTCTTTCTCTTCGTTAGTTTCTTTTATTTACGATAATACCATTATACTCTCTCTCTCTCTCTCTCTCTCTCTCTCTCTCTCTCTCTCTCTCTCTCTCTCTCTCTCTCTCTCTCAACTGTATGTTTCGAAACATATCAGATTCTCCAAAATCTCATCTCATAACCAAATCTTTGCACAACTAACACATAGAAAAATGAAATGATTTACACAAATCATAACAATCACAGTGAGTTGATGAGATGTCGAGACTGATGTACAATCCGCCAACGGCTTTCACTGCATCAGTGGTCGATCTAACGGTCCAAATCGGCGAGGCCGAGACTGAAGAGACGGAGGCCGATGTCAGGGAGGCTGCGACGGGAGTCGCGAGTGCTCGAATTGGCGTTCATGGCTTTGGCGCAGGGCTTGGTTTCAGACGAGTTGGGGTACGGTGCTCGAGCCGAGTCAAGGCCGAGCCCAAGCGGCCGAATCGCCATCGGCAAGCTCGTCGGAATTAAGGACGTTGGCGGCGACATTTGCCCTCACCTCCACTTCGATTAGCACCGATGACGTTGATTTCAAATCCAAATCGGTGTCGATGTCAAGCTGAGAGATTTGGGTTGAAATTTGGAAATGGATTTTGTGTGATGAGGGAGAGGCGAATGGTGGACGACGGCCCACGACGAGC
Source organism: Geum urbanum (assembly GCA_946800695.1). Classification (NCBI taxonomy): domain Eukaryota; kingdom Viridiplantae; phylum Streptophyta; class Magnoliopsida; order Rosales; family Rosaceae; genus Geum; species Geum urbanum. The sequence goes on along the minus strand of OX327013.1, from coordinate 25,836,774 downwards.
CTCGCGAAAGGTGGTGTTGACGGTCTGTGACTGGTCATGGACGTCGACGGGCGTCGAAGATCAATCTGCTTGGTTTTCTCGGAGGATAAGAGAGAAGAGGGAGAAGGCGACCCATGGGAGATGATGAACAATTCTGGGTGTTTGACCCAGATTTAGGTATTCGGATCATTTGACCCGGTACTTGTTATTTGGGTCTTCCACTTTAAAATCAAATCTATACCGTTGAATCTCATTAAAAGAGATTCAATGGTTGTAGTTTGATATCCAGATTAAATTTTACAAAAAATAAAGAAAAAAGTTAAAATAAGTATTGAAAAGACAAAAATATCCCTGAAAATAAAAGGAATATTCTTTTTTTAACGGACGTTTGAGCTCGAATGACCATTTTGAAAATGAAACTTTAGCGGGAGTGACAATTTTGACATATGACATACGATAGTTACCAAACTGTCGTTTTGGACAAACATTAATGACCATTTAAGCTATTTTGCCTTTTATACAGGGTATTTAAAAAAAGGATGGAATATGTTTTTGATGAGGTGGGGGGTGATGGAGTGTGTGAAGTAAATTGAGATAAACAGAGGCATGGAGAGAAGCTTGGTGGTTATTTTGTTGGAGTTTGGATATTTGATGTGGCCACTTGGCATTACGGTGTTGGCTGCTTGAGGATTAGGGGTGAAGGGTGAGGAATGGGGAAGAGAATATGGAGGAAGATAGATGGAGACAGAGTTTTGTGTCATACAATTTTCAAGTGATTTATCGGAATGTAATGTGTGCATAAATAGTCTAATTAGTCTTGGCATTACTAATCTGAACAAAAGTCTACTATTTAAGCTCATCCCCATGAGTTAGAACCTTTTTTTTTGGCGAGGCCATGAGTTAGAACTTAGAAGCATACATTTCAGTTGGAGAAGAGTAAAAAATAGTTAAAATATAAAGTTCTTTCTAGTATTTCTAGGGTAGGGTTTTATTTTTGGTTCTACCGTACTAGTTAAAAGTCTGAGACGTTTTAACTGAAATTCTATCACAAATGACGTGAAGAACGGTGACAATTTATTCCCAAGTGTAAGTTTGGCGTACTGTACATGAGATATAACAGTCGGACGTAATTTACATAACTAATTATTTACTATTGGGATTGGCGGTCTATACCTCCGCAACAAGGATGTTATTATGGAATTTATGGTCACATAAGTTCTCTGAACTTTATCTCTGAAGTTTCGTTTTTTATCTAGATTTGTTTAATCGCATATAATCTAGAAATGTTGATGATCCTTCAATTGTGCTCGTTAGGGTGGGTCTACGTCTTGATGTAACTTCTTTTAGTTTAATGTGACATGCATTTTGATTAAAAACAATATTTCATCAAGTTTCTAGTAGCAATAAGGGAAAACAGTGTACCAAAGAAAAACAAAGTTATTAAACATCATTGTTTGTCATATGAAATCACCGTGCATGGACATGTACGACGATCTTCTATATCCTTATACTGGAAGCAATTAGACCAAAAGAGTTTACTCACTTTGCTTAGAATTGAGGAGATGAAATTGGGAAGGAGATTGTTCAAATGCAGAGAAGGAGTTATTTTAGGCGCGCAAATGGTCAGAACACGAATACGGAATACACGCTTTTGAGTGCTGTGATGGATTTGCGAGAATAAATTCATGGCAAACAAGGAATGTCGGATTCCAATAGTTCATAATTATCTCTTCCTCACCCCTGGCATTTTGATTAGAAACACTCTTTGTTAACAAAAACCAAACGGAGTCACAGGTATAGAACATTTGCCTGAAAGACAAGATTTCGACTAAATAAATTGGGTGCAAATGGTGACAGCAACTCCGGAAAAGATTACCGGAATGACACAAAAACAGCAGTACCTGATATTTCCTCAATACCCAAGTAACAGAACCGAGTCTCATTCAGCATACACTTTAGAGGATGAGCAGAACACTACTTCCTAACATATTTCAGCACTTTAGCTACTGATCCTAAATCTCATGCAATAGTGACAAGGGACTTGGCAAACATAACAGGCCAGAGAAGAATATTCTGAAACCCACCTACACCCAAACTCGACGACCACAACCCCACAATCAATGTTTCACATGTTCCCTCGGAAATAAACATATATTTTCTGCAGAAGCCATATAAATAAATAATAATCAGAAAACTGCAAGGAGAATGGTAATCAAATTGTAACTCTTTAGAAAACAAAACTGAGAAAATACTTTTCAGATCAGAGTGATACAAACTTCTCTAAACAAACAAAAAGACGATACTGGGTAAGGGTATAAGCGAGAGTGAAAAGAAAATGTAGAAGTTATTGCTAACAGTATCCAATACTTTCTTTACAGTAATAGGAGTTATGACTTCAGATTATATAGAGCACACCTATCAGTTTGTGTAGTAGTGACATTCACTTAACTCTGTCCTTATACTAACTGCTGATTCAGCAGTCACTCCATTCGGATTTAAATCAAATAACATGAGGTCATTCAAGATAGTATCAAGTACAAATCATAATTATTGGCCTAATACTTGATCATTACAGCCATATAATCATTGGCCAAATCTCATTTTTTAGAGTACTCAAATGTCACTTCTTTTTCTGAGCCACCATGGGTATTTCTTGTATTAGTAGAGAAACGCAAAGGTAAATGTATTTCTGAAAACAAGGCAAGTTCTGTCACTCACCTGGAGTACCCAAAAGCTTAGAAGCAACTCTAAGCAAAATAGGCCAAACCCAATTAAGTAGAATACCTTCAGAAGAGGATAAAATATAATTAATAATAGTTGGATAACTATAAGATGTGACGTCCAATTCAGGTCCTTCAAAACATTTAACAGCCTAATCAATAATCCAAAGCGTTTAGACTGAACACCTTGCAGCTAATAATAATGCAATAGAAGCACAAGAGCTAATGCATACACAGACTCGCATGGCAACAGCATCAGGCAGGATTTACATTAGGTAACATCCACACATTTCTTTTTGACTTTTTCGGTTTTTCCCTATTTCCCTTGTTCACGAGCTATTTACCATTTGTCGAAGCGTAAAAGACAAAATTAAAAGCGTGACAAGAAACTTACCCCTACCACCATGTGGTCAGAGAAAACGTCAATTGCAGCAAGAATACCCCTGTAATCATCATGCAACAGCGCAATTATTATTCTGAATAAACTTGACATAATTTAGTTTAGCATACAGCATCAAACAATATTTGATTGGAAAAAATATTCCAGAATGGTACACCTGGTACAGACTACAGATATAGAAACAACCAGGCCCTTAATTCCAGACAATCCAGTTTTCTTATAGCATAAGTTACTTTTCAGCTTTCAGCAATAAGGGTTTTCAGAGAATCAGGACGACAAGTGGCCACATTTCTATTAATAGTTGCACACTTCATGACAACTAAACATGTTTTTGGTGCAGAGTCCATTATGCAAAAACTTATCCTTATCCAAGTAGCTTATGTGAAGGTAGTTTGGTTATGACTGTAGTTCATGATAAAATAGCACTGACCTACAACCTACACAGGAGACCTAAAACTCGATTAATCCAAAAAAAACAAAAACTTGCGTCAGTGATTTTCCTTGAAAAACAATTGGAGGAGCTATAGCCGCGATAATACAAAACCCAATATGGAGCTGTCACATCAAATTTATTAGATATCAGAACATAAGATAAGCAGTAGGAAGTCCAGAACAACTGAACTGTATTAGTACATACCATGTAGAACAGGAAAAACCAACCAAACTTCAAGGCACTATCTGTCCTGCAAGTTGAAAACAAACAACATTCAGCAGTATCAGCACCACTCAGCATAAGCAAGTACTTTCATGTTTAGCTCTTAACAAATTCATAAATCAAAAGTTATGTTATGCACACATTTTATTCAAGTTGATAGCATTGACACCATAAAACTGTTTTCACTACACTATTGAACAATAAACAGACCTTACCAAATACTACAAATACTGGCCGGTAGAGCAGAACTAGTGTAAATAAAGCACTCATAAATTATATATGGGAAACTTGAGGAGCACAGGTCTCTTTACTAATCACACAATGATTCAAATTGGTATATCAAAATTTGAAAAAGCACAAGTTCTCACAAGTCCTGAGGGCGAACATTATAGTGTAAGCGCCTCCAAGATCTTCTGTGGTTTTACGACTAAATAAACTAAAATAGATAAATACCGAAAGCAGAAATAAACAGCAGTTTAGAGTGGTTCAGCTAAAACTGTAGCCTATGTCTACTTTGTGATCTCTCTTGAGAGATTCGCTAGCACTATGAAGAATTAACCGATTACAAGTACTTATTGTAGATCTCTTAAACTCTTCAATCTAGTTCTTATATCTCTATCACTCTTAGCTCTAGTTTTCTATCTCACTAGCTCCTTTTCTGCCTTGCTTTAGAAAAACCCCCAGCAGCCCTATATATAAATATAGAAGCTGTCAATACATCATAGGAAATGAAATCCTAATCCTAATAGACTTAAGGTTAAGTCTATACACAAATCATAACCAACTAGGATAAACTAACTTTTCTAGGACTTATAGAAAAGCTAAGCTAACTCAATTCCTTGTTAGACATGGACTTGTATTCTGAATTATTTCCTAGTCTGTATCAATGAGCCAAAACACAACAATCTCCACCTTGGTGAGTTAATACCAAAAACAATTGCTGCAACTTTCAGGATATCTTGAATCTCTAGAAGTAATCCCGAACAAACCTCCAAGAGCCGTCGCCTTGACAAGACTCCTCTTGCCTCAATGCACCTCAAGTGAGGAGGTGCTCCACCACAACTCAACACGTTGCGACACTGAGCAAGTCCAAATAATGCTTGAACTTCTCTACAAAAACTGGCTGAGTAAGACAATCAGCGGCATTGTCATCAATGTGAAGCTTCTCCACAATTATATCTCCAGATTCTATCCAATCTCTGATTCTACAATAACGAACTTCAATGTGTTTCGTCCTTGCATGAAACACTTGATTCTTTGCCAAGTGACTGACACTTTGACTGTCACACTTCACTACCACGTCATTTCGCTAAATTTCAAACTGACTTGTCAGCCCATTCAACCAAGTATCTTCCTTAGAAACCTCTGTTAATGTCGTATACTCTGCCTCAGTAGTAGATAAAATTGTGACTGCTTGAAGAGTTGATTTCCAGCTCACAGGAAAATATAATCTGTTGTAGACCTTTTTTTATCTAAGTCTCTTGCATAATCCGAATCCATGAAACCAGCCACGCATGCTACTTCTTATTTCTTCGCAAACATGATTCCAAGCTGCCTAGTGCTCTTTAAGTACCTCAAAATTCACTTCACTACTTCCCAATGACGCTTACTCGGATTTGACATGTACTTAGAGACAATACTCGACACTTGAGTTAAATCTGGTCTTCTGCAAATCATAACATACACAACACACTATTGCACTTGCATATGAAAACATCCTTCATCGCATCAATCTCCTTTTGGTTTGATAGACTTTGCTTCATCAGCTAATGGAACAAAAACAACTTTTGCTTCATCCATGTTTAAGCGTTCAAGTACCTTCTGAATGTATTTTTCTTGTGACAGCCAGATTTTGCATATGTGTTTGTCCCTCTTTATTTTAATTTTAATTTCAAGGATCTTTTGTGCAACTCCTACATCCTTCATGTCAAACTCAACTCCTAGTTGTTTTTTTCAATCTTCAATCTTCGATATATCCTTACATGCAATCAGCATGTCATTTACATACAACAGTAGAATGATCAACCCATCTTTAAATACATAGTAGTAAACGCAGCAGTCATATAAACATCTTCTGTAGCCTATTTTCAGCATGTATGTGTCAAAACGCCTATACCACTGCCTCGGTGATTACTTGAGCCCATTTAGTAACTTCTTCAACCGACATACAAGATTCTCCTTTCCTGTTTCAACAAAACCCTCCAACTGCGACATGTAGATGTCTTCTTCGAGGTCCCCATGAAGAAATGTAGTCTTGACATCCATCTACTCAATCTCCATATCATGCTGAGTTGCACTAAACAACAATAACCGTATTAAGTGTGACGACTAGAGAGAAACCTCGTCATAATCCAGTCCCTCTTTCTGCGAATACCTTTTTGCCACCAACCATGCTTTGTATTTGATGACATCAGCATCATGTACTCCTTTCTTCCTAAACACCCACTTGCAGCCAACTAACATTCTATTTTTGGGTTTAGGCTTAAACAAAAATTTCATCTCTTCTGTCATAACACTAATCCAACTTATCCGTTCCTCACTTTCTATAGCATCTTGGTAGGTAGTTGAATCTCCTTAACTTATACTCGGAGCAAGATTCACATCTTCACCCAGTTCGAATCCGAAGCGCTACATCTTTCTTGGACTCCTCTTAGGTCTGTTAAGTGCTACACATCGATATGACTCGGGTGCTTGTGGGATAGAGGAATTTCAACCCCTCAGTGAGGATTGCTCCATCCGAGTTCTAACTAGTGATTGTTGTTGGTGTTCTGGTTTCTCATTAACTACTTGATCATTCCCTACTTGCTCAATTTGCTCCACCTAAACTTGGGAATCTTTATTTGATAATTTAGTTAATGGAATCTTGATTGCTTCTTCAACAATAGTCAACTTCTCCTTGTTATCTTCTTCATTAAACGACATAGTCTTCTCATCAAAGACATCTTTGCTGATAACCTTTTTATTTATTACTATAGCCCACAACTTATAACATTTCACTCCTTTCTCGAAGCCGATGAACAAGCACTCGAGTGACTTCGATTTCAGTTTGGTTCTCTCATCTCTGAGAATGTGTATAAGCATTGCAGCCACACACTCAAGTTGGAATAGTCAACTGAATTTTCAAACCATGCATCCTCTACACACTTGAACTTAATAGCCATTCAAGGTGACCAGTTAATTAAATTACAAGCATGATTACCCGCCTCTGCCCAAAACGATTCAGGCAACCCTACATGAAATCCATGCTTCTTTCTCTCTCCAAGAGACTCTTGTTCATTAAAGGCATCTATGCTGATAACCTTTTTATTTTTGACTATATCCCACAACTTATAACATTTCAATCCTTTCTCAAAGCTAGATGAACAAGTACTCAAGTAACTTCGATTTCAGTTTGGTTCTCTCATCCCTGAGAATATGTGCATAAGCATTGCAGCCAAACACTCACAAGTTGGAATAGTCAACTGGATTTCCAAACCACGTCTCCTCTGCACACATGAAGTTAATAGCCATTGAAGGTGACCGGTTAATCAAATAACAAGCATGATTACCCGCCCCTGCCCAAAATGATTCAAGCAACCCTACATAAAATCTTATGCTTTTTTCTCTCTCCAAGAGTCCTATTCATCCTTTCAACAACACCGTTTTGCTCGGGAGCCTTCTTCATAGTCAAGTGTCTTGTAATGCTATAATCCTTGCACAATGCAAGAAACGATTATCTATATATTCACCTCCATTGTCGCTTCTCATATACTTAATTTTTCTGTCTGTTTGGTTCTCAACTTCGGTTTTTCACTCCTTGAACTTGGTGAAAACCTCATCTTTAATTTTCATAAAGTACACCCAAACCTTCCTCGAAAAACATCATTTATGAAAGAGACAAAATATTTGGCTCCGCCCTTTGATTTTGTAGGTGCAAGCCCCCAAACATCTCTATAAATATAAACCAATACTCCTTTGGGTTTGTTCTCATCGCTGCTCTCATTGAATGTTATCTTAGTCTACTTTCCGAGTGTGCAATACTTGTAAAATTCAAGTTTGCAGCTCATTACACCTTCTAGCTTATTCCTCTTGTGTAATTCTTGCAATCCTCTTTGACTCATGTGCCCTAGCTGTCTATGCCAAAGCTCAGTCTTGTCTTCTTCTGTACAAACTGCTACTCCACCTACCACTATAGAGCATGTGAACTTATACATGTTATCTTGTTGCATAACACCCTTCATGTAGACCATTTTTCCATTTCCTACTATGAGTTGTTCACCTTGGGATTTAAACCAAAAATCAGCCATATACAAGGTGCTCAAGAATATAAGGTTTCTGCTCAACTTTGGGACATGTCTGACATTTCCCAGCATTCTAACAATTCCATCGTGCATTCTGATCTTTACTGTTCTAATTCCCATAATTCAATTTGGTGAATTATATCCCATCAAAACTTCTCTGGTGTTCATCTCTTCATATGTGTTATACCAATCTTTGTGTGCACACATGAAATGTGCACGCTGTATCCAAAATCCAATGGTTAAGCACGCCAAAGCTTGATGAAATTGTCAGGAGTTCTCCATCATCACTATTGTTTCCAATAACGATGTTGGCTAACTTGAAGTTTTCTCGTAACATATACACATTGTTCTCTTTCCATTTGTTTGCAATTCTTTTTTCTGTGGTTAGGTGAACCACACTCGAAGCAACCATTCTTATTTTCCTTGCCTTTTCCCTTGGATTTAGACGCCTCTATCTTCAAATCCACTACCTCTATTCCTGGATCCTCCTTTATCCTTGCCTTTGACACGAAGTCTCCGAGCTTGAGAATTTTCATCATCTTTCTCTAACTTGACATATGATTCTATATTCTCACACACTTTGGATAATGTGATAGTTTCCTTGAATACCATGGTGATTTTGAAGTGTTTCAATGAAGGTGGAAGCAAACGTAGTAGCATGACCGTCGTGTTCTCGCCATCCATCTTTGCTCCGACCTTCTCCAAGTTAGATATGCAATTTTAAAATTTGCATGTGATTGTTTAGATCATTCCCTTCCTCCATATTGAGGCCAAAGAGCTATTCCTTCAAGAGTAACTTGCTACTAATGGCCTTCCCCCTGTAGACACCTTCAAGCTTCTCTCAAGCTTCATTTGCAATCATATCCGCACTAATATGAAGCAGGACATTGTCGGCAAGATGCAACTCAATAGAGCTCTTTGTTTTCTTGTCTTTCTTCGTTCAAATCGCCTTCTCCTTATCCATCCATGCAGGCATCTTTTCAAATGCCTCGTCAACTTCTTGCTCAATCAAGATGTTCTTCATCTTCCTTTGCCAAAGCGTGAAGTTGTCATTGCCGTTGAAAGGCTTAATGGACTGTTTCACATCTCCTAATTCGACAATCTTGTTATTCACCATCGTAAAAGAACCCTGATCCTAAGCTCTAAAACCACTTATAGTGTAAGCAACTCCTAGATCTTCTACGGTTTTACGAATAAACAAACTAAAACAGATGAATACTAAAAGCAGAAATAAACACAGCAGTTTAGAGTGGTTCAGCTAAAACTGTAGCTTACGTCCACTTTGTGATCTCTCTGAGAGATTCACTAGCACTATGAAGAATTAACCGATTACAAGTACTTATTGTAGGTCCCTTAAACCCTTCAATCTAGTTCTTATCTCTCTATCATTCTTAACTCTAGTTTTCTATCTTACTAGCTCTCTTTTTGCATTGCTTTAGAACACCCCCCAGCAGCCCTATATATAGATGTAGAAGCTGCCAATACATCATAAGAAATGGAATCCTAACTATACACAAATCCTAACCAAGGATAAACTAACTTTCCTAGGACTTATAAAAAAACTAAGTTAACTCCATTCCTTGTTAGACATGGACTTATATTCTAAATTCTTTCCTAGTCTGTATCAATGAGCCAAAACACAAGACATTAGCGTGTACTAATAAAACAGTGCACTTACTTCAAAATTGAATACAAGCTTTTTGTGTTTATTTCTTGTAGTACACCAAACCTAGAACACCTATTGGCTTGAAGGCACTTTGGTAGCTCTAAGGTTCCTTTCTTGTAGTAAAGTGCTTAGGATGTAAAAGAAAGATTCTTCCATTCAATAACAAGTAAACACCAAACCTAGAACCCCTATTGGCTTGATGGCACTTTGGTAGCTCTAAGGTTGTTTTCTTGTAGTACAGCGCTTAGGATGTTAAAGAAAGAAAAAACCCCATTAATCTCTTTCTTCTAATCAAAAGCAACTAAACACCAAACCAAGAAAACCAATTGGCTTAAAGGCAATTTGTAGCTCTTAAGGTTGTTTTCTACACGATGAATCAGACAAACGTCCAACAGCAAATAGAGGACATAATCATTTCCTTGGCCTCAATAACTACCCTTCAGTTGGCCCTGTTTTGACAGCTCCCTATCAGCAATGTCTGAGAGAAGAAAGGGCGATGGTGGAAGCCTATTTGTGTGGTGCGTATGGTTCCATAGGAAGTCGCCGCTTATGTTCTTCGTTCTACTCACTTTAGTGCATGTGGCTCAGCCAAAGCAGTGGCATCCTAAATTTCTCTAGTCAAAAAAGGTGTAGCTTTTGATGCTTCATGTTATGGGAATTTTCTCATAACATAAACAACCAAAAGCTTCTGATAGGGAACTACATATCTTATATCATGCTTTGGAAACCATTAAAAAGAATATCAATAAATAATAAATACCTCATTGCTCGATAAAGAGGCCTGTACCAGAGCACATATGATAGTGGTATTCCAAGTAGAGCATAGATAATTGCAAGGAAAAATATTTTAGAACCTGCAGTTTGTGAACACAATGCAATTAACATCATCAAGAAGCTAAGTTCACTAGTGGAAAATAATTGCATATGACTGAAAAGAAAGCTTACCTCCCCCGCTAACCCAACAAATAACAGCAATCACATTGAACATTAGGCAAAGAACTATACCTGCAAGATCAACACTTCCAAGTGTTAACCAGACATGTATAACATAAGTGAGCTGTACTTCATTTAAAATATGTCTTGAAAGTTAAGATTTCAATAATGTTTTTAAAAAATAATTACAATGTTTCTTAAAGAATCAATGACTTCACGAGAACAGGCACAGGCCATACAGCACAGACAAGTCGAAGAAAACCAATGTGAATAATAGCAAAGGTCAGTAATTTCTTTCAAACTCGATAATATAAAAGTAAAAAAAAACATTACATTCTTTTCATAATGAAATCCACATTTACCGTCTCGGGCAACTTATAGATACAAAACTAGATAGAAACACATTGACGTTTAAACCTGCCGGACCTAACCAACTTGCAAAAGCCATATACTGTAGCCTTTGGGCATGTACAGGTATGTCATTGGCAATATCATGGTGAATAATTGGAAAGAACAGAGGCCAATTTTTTCCATCATCGGGAACACCGGCTGATACATGGAAGGATAGACAAAAGTAATTACCACCTCGAACAAGCATTCAGAAAAAGTTATAAACTCAACTACAAAGTTGTTCATAGCCCTTACTTTTTGCAACAGATTCCTCTCGGAGTTTGATGTCATGTATAAATTAGAAGTGTAAACAAAAATTCAAGTAAATAAATGGGAAAATTGCTGAAGAGGTCACTCATGTTTGACAGTTAAGACAAATTGGTCACTCATGTTTGACAAATATCGCATTGGTCACTCATGTTTGACATTTTCGTGCAGATTTGTCAATTTATCCGTTTTAGATGTTAAAATATTCCTATATTTGTAAAGTGCATATAAATCAAATTTATTAGTACGATAATGACAAAAAGATGTATTTAAGTAAAGCATGTGTGTTTACATGTGTGATTTTTAACATCCAAAATGGACAAAATAACCAATTTGAATGAAAATATCAAACATGAGTGACTAATCCGATATTTGTTAAACATGAGTGACCTCTTTAGCAAATTTCTCTAAATAAATAGATGAAACAGTAATAGCGAAAACAAGAGATATACTAGCACAAATTAGGACGTACTACAGCCAATGTTATGCATAAGTAAATTCAAGATATGCTGTAAATTTGGTAGATAACTAGATACAGATGAGAGGAAATTTTGAGGCACGGACATGATAGAATCTGTTAACACACCAGCAGGATTCAATGAATCATTCAAAAGGGTACCCAGAGATATCCCGGCATCAAAGGAGGTGTGTTGGTCAGTGAATCGATCAATGTCAACTCATGCTTGACATATGAGCACAACTTTTTTGATGTTTTCCTCCCATAAGATTATATTTAAGCTTACATAGCTATCGGTTTTTTTAGAACCATTAGCACATCAATCATTGTACAGAACCAAATGACTGCTTAAACCCCCTGGTCCAGAACCATATCAACACCTATAATTCAAAAATATTAAACTGACAAAACCTAATGCATTCTATATGCGGCACAGCGTAACCCAATGAAATCAGATATAAGACTAATACTGAATCAAATATATACATCAAAAAACTAAAGTGCAAATAGTTTGATTCAGCCATTTAATACAGATGTACAGAGACTCATTTTGACAAGACTAGAACATTCTTATTTCTTAAACATAGTGTCCTTCATACTTGAATGACTTTGTCTACTACTCTTCAAACTTAGCTCACACTACTCATTAACAGGAGATAAATTACTAACAACAAAAAGGAAGATATAAAGACAAGCAATCAATCATGGAATTTGTGTTATCAACCTTTTCTCTTCTCTTGAGATCGACTTCCCAATTTGCAAGTTCTTTTGCCTTTTGCTTAGAATCCTGTGAATATCATACCGGTTAGTGCTTAAGCAAGCACCAAAAATAAGGCAGAAATGTTGAGAGAAAAAAAAGAAAAAAAAGTAGTTGTCTCACATTCATTGTGTCCAATGGAATATCAAGTGTTACATCATGTTTTTGCCCATAACCAAGAGGTTCAGAGGCCAATGATGGAATACGTGGCTTACCATTCTGCATAGATATCAAACTATGACATGTTAAAACCAATTAAATTCATGACAACAAGCAAATAGTAAATCTAGATATGTCGTGGCGCCCAAACCCCAACAAAGGTTATGTTGAACCTCTCATATGTAGGGTAACCTGTGAACTTCAGTTTTCTGAATCTGAAAATAAGCACAAATGCTCAAGTTATAAATTGAAATGGGCTGTGATTGCACAAACCATGAGAAAGTTGGTTTTGCATGTATTTTTCATCATTGAAAGATGCACCAACAAGTATAGGGAATTGAATTTATATATTATTTGTTCATTTGCATCTAAAAAGAGATTTGAGACCTATGAGAAAAGAAAAGATAAAGCTTGTCGAGGTCCATAACTTCTTAATGGGAAATTTACAATTCACGAACTCAGCCTTCACAGAAGATACTCAATTGTCACTTAACCTTCACGATCTGTACAATTTTATGGTCAGAATTACTATGTTGGTAGTAGGGCAGGGAACTTTGTTCTTAATAAACACTGCACAAGTCATGCACCTCATGAACTTCCTACTAACCCCTTGTCGGTGTATATTATTTACTAATACGTACAATTACAGCTCGTATAACTTCGGATAAGGAGTATTTAACAGCAAGAATGTTTAGCAGTTTAGCACTTCGGCAGATAATTAAGTTAGTCCTTGAATATTTAAGAAAGCTCTAAGAAAAAACCAAGCATGAATCACTGAGCTAAACAGTTTAGGTCTCTTCCTCTCAGCTTAGAAATGTAGCCAGATTCCAGTTTTCGCCTCTATTATTCTATCGAATAAAAAAAGGAAAAAAATAAAAAAGACAACTCAGGTGTCTAAGCTAATTTATAATAATACATTAAACATAATCAGTACTACATAGAACATCATCTCTATTTCCTCCATTGTCTTCACTAAAACATTGGAGCAATAAAAGCTCGTAATAGTACTACTATTACGATTATAACACCGCTCTGGCTTCAGATCCAGATCCAGATCCCTAATGCACATATGTTATCATCGTTTTCAAACTCTGAAAGCAATAACCGACATAGTGGACGGTAGCAGATCTGAAGCGAAAGAAAGAAAGAAAGAGAGAGTCGAGTGTAATTACCGAAAATGGATTGACCTCGACCTCTTCTTTCTCGAATGGATTGGGGTCGTGGTGCCGATTCATGGTCTCTCCGCGCTGATAGAGAAGAAGTAGATCCCTAAAATTTGCAGATAATTTAGAGGAGAGAGAGAGAGAGAGAGAGAGGAAAGGAGTGCGGTGGTATCTCTCTTTTATCGGTGTGTGTCACTTCATCTGTGAGTGAGAAGAGGAGAGACCTGGCTTTCTTGCTACGCCTACGCGGGACAAATTAGAACGTAACCACACTCTTCTATTTCATTTTCTTTCCTTTTTTTGAAAGTGTTACGGGTGATTTTTTTTTTTGGCTAGAAGTGTGACGTGTAATTTGTGCATGTATCTCCTCGTGTGAGTGTCAATTCAACCAAAAAGATGGTAAGAAATAGTTACGCCTCCCCTAAGAAAAAGCAAAGTAATAGTGGCGCACATAGCGAGGAGTATTTTATGGCCAATAACATGTTTCCAACACCAAATTTTGAAGAGCTTCTTATTAGGGATGGGTACTCTTAGTGGGCCTCAAATTAGGGAAATAGAGTCATCTAGCACTACCATTAGGAGAGGTGAAAGGAAAAGAAAAGGTAGAAAGGAAGAGGACCTGGAATTCATAAGAAAGGAAAGATCACTAAGCAAGCCAAGCATAGACCAACTGGAATGGGTGTGACTGGTATGGGTGAGGATATAATCAATTGTTGAGCACTGAGATGTGTAATCAAGAAGAAGGAAGTGAACAAATTAAAGTGGTGATAACAGGCATAGTCATGAGCATAACCTGAATGTCGAGGCAAGTGAGGAGGGAGATGTCACTCTGGAAGTCATGAGAAAGAGATTGAAGAAGAAGGTCACTGGCAGTTGGCGATATACAACTGCAACGGATCAATGATTTACACTACCTGGAATTGTCATGGCTTGGGGAAAGCCTTGATAGTTTAATCATTGAGGGAGATAATTGCATCTCAGTCCCCTGATATTATGTTTATTTATGAAACACACCAAAGTAGTGAGTATGTGGATAATATTAGAACCCAGTTAGGTTATTATATGAGCAAGAATGTGGATCCTATTGTAATTGCTGGGGGTTTAACATTATGGTGGAGAGATTTTGTTCAAATGAAGATTAAAGATTATTCTAAATACTGGATTGATACAGTTATTACATCGGTGGTTGATGGTCAAAGGTGTAGGTATATGTGTAGTTGGTTATATGGCCCACCCTACTCTGAGGACAAGGATGTGTTCTAGAAGGCTCAGGAAATTAGGAGTTGGAATGATGGAACTCCAAGGATGGTGGTTGGTAATCTAAATGAGTTTTAGTGGAGCAGTGAGAAGAGTGGTGGTGTTGCCTAGAGTAGTAATAGTTATGTACATCTTAGAGAATTCATCGACAACAATTTGTTGGTTGATTTCGGATTTATGGGATCCAAATTTACATGAATAAAGAATGAAGGTGATGCTATTGTGTTACAGGAGAGACTTGATCGTGGACTATTCAACGAGGAGTGGATCCTTAAATGGCATGAGACTAGGGTGACACATCTTCCTAGAAGTGGATTAGATCATTGTCCACTTCTTATGGAAATTTTTCCTAAACAGACTAGAAAAAAGTTCAACTTCAAATTTGAGGCATTTTGGACTGAAGATGATGAGTGCAAAGAAATCATTGAATGAGGATGGAGTTGTGGTAGACCTATCACAAATATTATGAAATGGAGATCAAACTTCATCTGTATCAGGGCAAGACTGATAAAATGGAGCAAAGATAAGTTTAGAGGGAATAAAGAGGAGATTTAGGCATGCATTGAGGAAATTAACCAGATACATTCCAATGATTCGTTTGGGGACACTGAAGAGCAGGAGGGATTAATTAGTAAGCTTAGTATGTTGTGGAAAAGAGAAGAAGTGTTTTGGTTGCAGAGATCAAGAATTGGGTGGATTAGAGATGGTGACTCTAACACTCGATTCTTCCACCTCACCATATTACAACGTAGACAGGAACAAGATCATGAGGACTGTGAATGATGTTGACATTGAGCTTGTAAGAGAGGATCAGATCAGAAGAGCATTTGATGTGCATTTCTTGAAGGTCTATACTAGTGGTGGTGTTAGATCATAGGGCAACACTTTGTGTGGAGTGAAGAAAGTGATAAATGAAGAAATGAATTTGCCTCTTCTTAAACCAGTATACATGGAAGAGGTAAAAGATGCAGTTTTTCAAATGGGAGCTTTGAAAGCACCTGGTCCTGATGGATACTCTAGCTTTTTTTATCATAAGTATTTAGAAAATGTTCATGAGGTTGTGACTGCCATTGCACCAGACTTCATACAAGGGAAGATGGCTCTTGGTAGATTGAATCAAACACTAATTGCCCTTATTCTCAAAGTTCCTTGTCCTGAGAACACTTCACAATTCAGGCCAATCAGCTTATGTAATAACTCTTACAAAATTTTGTCAAAAGTTTTGGCAAATAGATTGAAATGATTGTTACCTGATGTTATCTCTTGCAACCATAATATTTTTGTACCTGAGAGGCTTATACAGAACAATTTTATCTTGGCACATGAGGTGTTTCATTATCTGAAGCTTAAAAGGAGTGAGGGAAGTAATGATATGGCACTTAAGCTTGACATGGTCAAGGCATATCACAGAGGTGAATGAGATTTTTTGGAAGAAGCACTGCTTTGTTTTGGCTTTGATTGGAGATGGATGAGGCTTGTGATGAATTGTGTGAATACGGTAAGATATGTTGTTCTTTTGAATGGTAAACCATGCAGTTTCTTTACTCCTCAGAGAGGTTTGAGACAGGGTGACCCACTGTCACAATATTTGTTCTTGATTATAAGTGAAGTCTTGGCACTTAGGGTCAGATGGGCAGTGAATAGTAGGATGTTGGAGGGCATGAAGTTGGAAAATAAAGGGCCTATGATCTCAGATCTTTTTTTGAATGACTCCCTCTATTTCTTGAAAAAAATACTTTATATAACTACCTAGTCTTTGCTGATTTAGTTGTGGAGTACTGTATTACTTCTGGTCAGGATATTAACTATCGCAGGTCTAGCTTTGTGTTTTCTCCTAATAATCCTAAACAGATGCATGGCTTAATGAGTTGTCTATTGAAGATCTGTGCTACTGTCAATCCTAGTATATATCTTGGTTTACCTGCTGTTTGGGGGAGATCAAAGAAACAAGCACTTGGATTTTGTGAAGGAGTGCATTGAAAAGAAGATTGATGGGTAGAAAAATAGCACATTAACTATAGCATGAAGAGAGATTATGATAAAAGTTGTGGTGGCACCTATCCCTTCATACCCTATGTCATGTTTTCATTTTCCTAGCACTTTTTGCAATGAAATTAATAGCATAATAAGCAATTTTTGGTGGGGGCATAATGAAAGTCGGAAAAAGGTACATTGGAGAAGCTGGAAGTTTTTATGTAAGTCAAAGGAGACTGGTGGTAGTGAAGGCTAAAAACGAGCCTTACCCTATAACCAATTACATATTTAATGACATTCGAGACTATGAAAGTAAAACCCAGGGTGGGGGGAACCCTACCGATTCTGGGAAATCCAAGTAGAAGGCCTTCACTTTAGCAAATATTATTCAACGGGGATAAGGGACTGCTGCCGGACGGGCATACCTCTAATCGTTGGATCCGATAAAATAAATAATGTAGCTCCAAGTACGCTTGGGGCTGGATTGAATCTTTTTTTCCTAGGTAGTGAATGTCCTTCTTGAGCATATCTTCTGATGCAAGCTCTTTGGCAGTACTCCGACTTTGAAAAGGAACTTCTTAAACAAAGACATTGTTGTGGCATAGCGATCCCCGCTGATGATTTTGACCTAATTCTCGATATTGAAAAAAGGAACTCCAATAACCTAGCTCTACTAGGAAAGCAAGTACGGAGAATTGTTAATGAGTCTAAGTCATTACTGGCTAGAGTCCTAAGAGCTAGGTATTTTCCTGAAGGTGACATGATGACGACTATAAAAGGTAATAGGGTCTCATAATGTTGGGGAAACTTGATTATGGCTAGAGATGCGATGATGGATAGTACTTCTTGGCAAGTGTTAGATGGTAGATTAATCAACATGTGGGAGGATAAGTGATTACCAATGATTGATGGTGGAAGATTTGTGCCCACTGGTGAATTACCACTTGAGATCCTCATTAGGGTGTGTGACATTATTGATGAACATACTTTGCAGTGGAGGGTGGACTCAATTAGGGAGTACATTTTGGATAATAATGTTGCGATTATTACAAGTATTCCCATTAGAGAACCTGGGGTGGTGGATAGAATAGTTTGGACTGACAACAGAAATGGTATTTATAGTGTGAAATCTGGCTATCATAGATTGCATAGTAGGTCTTCTTCTGGTGTTCCTTTGTACAACCACAACTCGGGATATATTATACAAATTTTTGGAAGATGATATGGAACAGTGACACAATGCCAAAAGTAAAAAACTTTTTTTGAAAATGTTTCACGTGTTCCCTACCTGTTTATCTGAACTTGTATAGGAGGAAACTTAAGACATCACCATGTTGTAGTATCTGTGGAGCTGAAGAAGAGTCAATTGAGCACACAATCCTCCTTTATCCTTGAGTGGATGTTGTCTGGTTTAGTTCCCCACTTGGACTAAGAATCAACAAACAAGGTATTATTACTCTATCTTGTTGGATACTACATTTGGTGAACAAGTGTGGATCTAAAATGGAAAAGATGAGAATGTTGTCTACTATCTTCTTCTTCGGTTAGAAAATCTGAAAAACCAGATGTTTTTTTGTATACCAACACATTGAGGTATCCCCTATAAAGGTCATTCATTGTGTTAATGCCTTGTTGGGGGAGTATTGGGGAGCTAATAGAATTGAGATAAGGTTTCCGAGTAGAACCAGGAGTATAGGAAAATGGTGCAAACCTCCACTGAAATAGTTCAAGATCAATGTTGATGCGAGCTGGAATTGTTCTACTCTCTCTACTGGATTGGGAGCCATCATTAGAGATGGATTGAGACAATTGGTTAGTGGTGCTCATGATCATATCACTAGCCTTTTGACTTATAAGAGTGAGGCAAGTGTTGTGAGTCTTGGATATGCTATGGCACACAACTTAAATTGCAATAGGATTATTGGGGAATCCGATGCACTTGAGGTCATCAATACTTTCAAGGATGCAAAGAGGAGTGGTGATTGGAGATGTACTCGTATTGTTTGAAAGATTAGGCAACAGTGTACTTATTTCAGTGATGGATGTAGGTGACACGTGATGCCATGGAACTGCTCATTTGACGACAAAGCTTAGAAACGGGGTGGTGGGTCTGAAAAGATGGGCAAATGTGTCACCACAGTCCTTTATTGGTTTACTTTGGAATGATGGTTGCCACAACCTTCCGAGCTAGGCTTTTGCTACTGGTTGTAGTATTTTCCTTCTAATATTGTCTCTGTGTTCCCTTTCCTATGTGGAAGTGGTAGAGTATTGGTTACTAGAATTAGATTGATGTTATTTAGTTGTTTGTTTGTTCGTACCCTCAGGTCGGGAGGTTTTGCCTTTTATTGGCTTTAATGAAGATGTTTCATTTAAAAAACAAATAAAGTACTTAACAGCCTAGAATGGTATCTTAGATAGAAAGAAACTCATCCTAGAGGGCCTAAGGTGGATAGTGGGGAATGGGGAAGACATCAATTTTTAGTACTATAATTGGAACTTCTCTGTCCCTTGGCACCCCTAGCTAAGAATCATATCAGCTCCATTGATTTAAATGAATCAATAAGTAACTACATTGAAAATAAGACTTGAAACGGACAAAAACTTGTGATTGTTTTAGAAATTGACATTGTTAATCAGATTTGCAGTATTATTTTATTTGTTACTGACCAACATGATGCTTTTGTTTGAGATCTGCCCTAAATGGAGTCTTCTCAATCAAAATTGTAACATGGTTACAATTAGATCCTTAGGTTAAACAAACATCAAAAGCACAAACTGCTAGACAAAATCTGGAAGCTGAACATTCCCCTTAAGCAGAAGGTCTTTGGCTGGCTGCTTGTTAGAGGAAGACTCAAGAAAAGTGAGACTTTTCAGACATGAAATTATGACTACCAGCAGATGCCTACTCTGCAACTCAAGTGAGGAAAGCTTGACACATATCTTCTACAGCTGCAACTTCTCTAAAGAAATTTAGAGGTTGTCCAAGCTACTCCTCCACAATGGAGACTTCCTAGATAAAATCATGGAGATTTCAAATAGCAACACCAATAAAAAACACCTGTTAAATGAAGTTATATCCACAACGTATGACACATCTGGAGAGCAAAGAACAACAAGATCTTTAAAGATGAGCAGTTCTCCCCTAGCCATTGGTACATCTGCAGCTGCAACCTTATGAACTACTGGGAACACAACCCATGTAGATCAAGGAAGAATGAGGCAAAGTTTATTATCCAGTGGCACCCTTCTTCTGTCACATCTGCCAAAGCGAACTTTGATGGCTATGTTTGTGGTGTTGGTGTAGGAGCTATTGCCGAAGGTTTCATTATTCAGGACTCCCTAGAAAACCCTATTGTGGTAGGTGTCAGATGCTTTGGGAGAAATTATGTCCCAATCGCTAAAGCAGGTGCCCTGAGAGAGTCTCCTTCAGGTCAGAAAGAAAGGGCTACAACACCTAATGCTGGAAGGAGATTTGAAGCTCATTATCGACTCCATCAATTCTAACAAGGATCCCCCATGAAAATTGAGGATCCTTATTAAAGACATCAAGTTCATGGCCTCTCAATTTAGTACCATAGAATTCAAGCAAATCTCCAGAGATGCGAATTTCACAGCGGACAAGCTAGCAAGCAGAGGACATAACTACTAGCACATTCACATCTGGGAGAATTCAGTACCTGGCCCAGTAGCAAATTCCTTGTTCAATGACCAGATTGGTTTCAGTTGTACTAGAGGAGCCTCCCTCTAGTTTTCTCTTTTGTATATAAAAAAAGACACACATTGTTCTTTGAAAAAAATTAAGTACATTTATTATTTTATGATGTTAGTTTACTTATTTTACAAAGTTAGTCTACTAATTTTATGAGATAATCTACTTGTTTCATGAGGTTAGTCTTCTTGTTTCATCTGATTTAAATATATCAATGTGTTAATGTACGATAGGGAGCCCTTCTTTTTAAGAGTCCACAAATTTTAGAATTTGACTAACAAGCGTTAACGTATTTTACAGAAAAAATTGGGATACTAAAAAGCAAAGAGTATGATATATATTTATTAATGACTATTTGAATAAAATTGAGAACATTTTGTCCAAATTTTGTAGCTATTGAATTCTATATAAAATAGTTACCTCAAACCAAACTATAATACATAAATAAGAATTACCAATTATCAAAATGACCACAAAATTTCCTTAGATACGTAAGAATTTTTCCCTACTCTACTACAATATAAACAAAACTAAAACAAAGGTCCATAAAAAAACAACAAAAAAAATAGACATAGTCAGGATGTGAATCGGATGCCACAGTCACATCCCTAACAAACTAGACAGAAGACCCTCAATAGCCATCATCTCATTTGTCTCGACAAACTCAAGCACCTTCTCCGCATTTGGCAACTCCACCTGAACTTTAATGGGTCACACTTGAGCCTTCTTCTTTTTGGTCTCCTTAGCAACACATTTAGAGACCACAACAATAGTAGTAGCCCCCTCTTACCAATCCGAATATGACTTCTTCCATCCTCACAACCTTATCAGGTCAACATGAATGTCTCATTTACTTCTTTGTCGATGACACAACAAGCTGAGCATTCACCTAAGGAAGAGAGAGTTCATAAACAAAACTAAAAGGGTAATAACACCCTCCCATGTATGCATCTTAGCTTGGCCTCCTTCACGACTAGATTGAGCTGGAAAAGAGCTTGACCTAGGCAGATAATTGTTGTGGCCATTGGAATGGTAAAAACCACCTAGCCTACGGAGATATGTTGCAATCTTAGCTTGCACGACAATCAACTACAACATCTCCATACAGGCAGTTATGCCAAAAGCTCCCCCAGAACATTCAACGACAACACTGGAGAATGGGTATACAATGCACCGGGCCATGCCAGGCTATACCCTAATGTCTCTAAAATCTGGGCTGGGCTTTTTCAAATTTTGAAGCTCACGGACCACCCATAGGACGAGACTTTTGGGGCTTTTTATCTATTAAATAAAAAAACTTGAATTTTTTTAGAGCACCCATGGAAAACTCTGGCGTATTGCTAGATTCCAACAGAATTCGGCAAGAATAGTACAAATAGAGCTGGCAAAAACTAGAACCTATCCCTATTCTTTATATTCACTAATGTTGAGCTTACTTGCGTCTTAAGAAGATCACAAAAAACATGAGAAAGTAAAAAACATACCATTAAGCACTCAATTGTAGTAGGTAGGCCAAGACCAATGATTCATGCGAACCAAAAAAGACGCAAATAAGCCAATGACACCAAAAGTACCAACTAGGATCCTAACAACATAGAACATTTATTGAATTAGAAAATTTAAAACCTAGAAAAAAAACCAAATCACAGCCAACAAGAAGAAGGCCTATTACACTCCAGTCCAAGCCGTTTCCTAGCCAAACAATGTGACCACCAAAGAAATCTGGAATGCCACCACAACCACAATGTCATGTTAGAAAAAGCCACATGTATTATAAAACCCCATCGTCCTCGATCTCATACTTAAGATTGAGATAGTTGGCATGCTAGAGACAAAGACAAACTGCCTAGGAGGGGAAGCTTGCCACACCGGAGTATCTGTGTTATGCAAAATACTAACTCTCGCAATCATACCACGCAAAAGATTTTTAAAAAAAATTCAGGCACGGGCACCAACCCTAGCTTAGCCTTGGCCATTCGAGCCACTCGATAAATTGAGCAGAGGGACCTCAAAATGTCGCATTCAGTTCATCAAATTCCACCATGAAAACCTAAAAGGACCCAAAAAATATAGCATGCCTAACACTGTCCATTAGTCCTTAACGAATATCAAGTCAGAAAAATGTTAGAATGTTAATATGTATCAATTGAAAAATGGGCGTTAGAATTTGGGTGGATCCACTCATCTAGATTATAGATTGGAAAGTGTTGTTGTTGCCTTGTTGGTTTTGCTTATCAATTGTTGTGTGTTGAGATTATGTGACGACCCGAACCAGAATCGGTAGAGTAATCAGCATAATCCACGAGTTAGTACGTAATTACAGTTTTTCGTTAATTGTGTAGTTTGCCGGTTTTGTTTGCGACTTAATTATCGGCCGAGAATTTGAGTTAATTCTCTTCTCGAGAGTCGTTGTACACGTGATTTCGAGTTCGTGGGTGGTTCCGGATGATTTTTCCGATGACCGAGGAATATAATATGATTATTTGAAGTTTCGGAATATCGACGAGTTTATCCGTTCGTATCGAGTTTATCCGAATCGTAATGGTTATCCGTTTTGGACCGTTGATCATCCCGAGACGCGAGTATAAATATCAAAAATAGTCGAAAATTGTCGAAAATGCACTGTTTGGAAGTTTGACCGGCGTTGACCACTATTGGGAGCGTTGACCCGGGTTGACCGGAGGAGAAAATCTCCACCGCCACTGACTTGCCGGCGACATTCATTTTCCGGCCACCTCCGGCCTTGTGGTTGGTATATTTTGAATCCTTGTTTGATTTCCTACTGTTTAGAACTTGGAATTTTGGAATTTGAGGTTGATTTGAGGGAGAACGGAGGAGATGAAATTTGGGATTTTCCGGCCGGTCACGGCCTCGTTTGGGGGCGGCGCTTCGGTGACTTTCCGGGGTGGATGTTTGGTAGGTTTTGTTGGGTTTTGGTTGGTGATCATTTCCCCTTTGGTTTGGAGGGACGAGGTGGCGCGACGGTGCCAGAATCGGTCCTGGAAGTTTTCTGACCGGTTTGAGATTTTGAACTTTCGAGCTGATTTCCGGCCACGGTGGTGGTGATCCCTTTGTAAAAGTTGCTCGGCTTGAGGAGGAGAACAGTTTGGTAGCTCGGTCACCGGGAAAACTCTCTGGTTGATGGCGCGCCGTCGCCGGTGGTGGCGGTCAACGCCGGAGCTCCGGCGACCCATTGACTTTTTGGAATTTGATGATTTTAATGTCGTTTTAATCGTATTCGCGCCCCGATCGTCGCCTTGAGGTTTTCGAGTTGATTTGGGCATCAGATTTTCAGTCGAGGGTTTTGAGTAGAGATTTCGGGAATTTCGTCGGTTATTTTGCGCTGTGTTATATATTTCCGGGAACGGTTGGTTTCCGCGGTGTCGTTCAGTGTTGTGAATTGTGATTTTGATCAGATATATTTTGTGATTATTCAGGGGATCGAGATCGTGCTTCGGGCGAGGGATCTTCTGCCGGATCACGTGATTAGCGCGAGTGCGCGCTTTGCTCACCTGTGAGTGGACGTTTTTATATTTTCACAGTTGTTGCGAGTTCGTGATTTTCCGTATTTATTTTTTACGATGTTGAGTTTATTTATTATTTTCGGAGGTATTATTTTATATTTTATGGTGATGGCATTACTGCATCGATGCTTCGGCTACTCGGCTGATCACCGGTAGTCTGCCAGAGTTGAGAGATTCCTCTGGACCAGAGTTGAGAGATTCCTCTGGGCAGGGTTGAGAGATTCCCCTGTTATGCCGTCGGGGTTGAGAGATTCTCCTGGCCTATCACCGTCGGGCTTGAGCGATTCGCCTGACCGTCGGGGTTGAGAGATTCGCCTGGCACCTCCATATATACTTTCCGAACTCGCATTGTTTTACATTGATTATGTATATGAAACTGGTGAAAGGCATATGTTTATTTTCGTCCACTCACTCTAACGTTTTATTTGCCTTTCCCCTGGACTTTTCGGTTTCTGTGCCCAATTTGCAGTTCGGATTCTGGTGTCTCACGTCGCGGTCGGAGGCTAGTTGTTCGAGCTACCTGTGTTTTCCAGTAGGTTCCTTGTTTCGCCTACTATTGTACATTTTGTATATATATACACTAGAAGTCGCTCTGATACGTTACTGATACATGTTTTATACGGATTTTCCCGGATATACTATATATTACAGTTATGTTTACTGTTTATTGCTATTGATATGATATTGAGAAATCCGGATGGGATTGGTGCCCACGGTTTGGCTTTTGTGGCATAGGATAAAGTGTTATTTTCCGGGTGCAGGTAAAGGCAATTCCGCGTTAGTAGCGTTACTCTGCCAAAATTTTAATGATTTTTGTTGGTTCGTGTTTTCAAAAGGGGTTTGATTCCGATTTAGGAAACTAAATCGGGGTTGGGTCCTTTCAGATTATTCCGACATTGACTCGTAATGGAATCCTTCTCATTTGATGTTTTTCTAGGTGATATTTGCATGGCAGTTTTGCTTGGGTGATACAACGAAGCCGGCGATAATAGCAGTTTCGTTTAAGGATATTTTCCTCTTATTATCAGGGTTGTCCTTTTAGCCCTAATCGTGTATGGTTAGGTTCAAAGTACAATTTTCCTCTATAATTAATCTTATAATAATTGGATTGTTGGGGCTCTCTATTAATGTGGTTTTCCCTCTGAAATCTCGTTGAAGTGAATCTTTCTCACCAAATCAATTGTTGGTAGTGCAGAGGTTGGCCACCATAATATTACTTTCATAATCTGAGATGTCAAGAATTCAATTCACCATAAAATAAAACTGATTTTCGGGTTGAATTAAAAAAAAACTCACTCACCAAAAAATAAAAAGATGTTGAAGGATAAAAGTATCCACAATAATTGTAGACTGAAACTATCTCTTTCTTCATTGATATATGACCTTAAATACAAGCATTACAATAAATTATAGTCAGTATCCCGGTATATTAGGGATTGCTAGAATCTCTACTTCTAATCTAATTAGAACAAGACACATACAAGAAGATATAAAATATACTTTCCTTAAACACTCCTTGTTGTGTCAAGTTTCTAATGTATGATGCGTAACTTTTTGCCTCACTAAAAACCTTGCCAAGTAAACAAAAACTTCATGGGTAAAACAAAGACTTAGTCGAAGGGAAAAAAGTCTAATGCATCAACTACAAATGATACTATAGGTGATGTAGACTCCCCCTTATGTTTTGTAAAACGTGACTCCCTCTGATTGGTAACTCAGTCTTGGACTTCAGATAATCTTCGTATGTCAATGCGATTCACATGTTTCACAAATGTAGATTTGGGAAGTAACTTGGTGAACAAATTTGCAGCATTATCCGCAGAAGCAATATGGCTCACATGGATATTCAGAAACTGCTACTGTTGTTGATGCAAGAAGAACTTTGGCAAAATGTATTTAGTATTATCACCCTTAATGTAACCCAATCTCATTAGCTCAATGCAAGCCGCAATATCTTCGAAGATGCAAGTTGGGGATGTTGTAGTATATGGTAATTCATTAGACCCTCGAATATGATGTATTACTGACCTAAGCCATATACATTATTTAACAACTTCATGCAGAGCTATGATCTTAGAAAGATTCAAGGAAGTAGCAACAAGGCTTTGCTTTGTAGATCTGCAAGAAATTATCGTATTCCCAATGGTGAAAACATAACCAGTTTGGGAATGTCTTCTATACCGGTCAGAGAGATACCCGACATCAATAAATCCTACCAACACATCATTTGATGTCTCAGAATATGGGACTACGCTGAAAGAAGGTCCAACATCAGCTTTCGACGGGTCCAGAGACTCCGATTGGTCGATCCAGAGGCATGCATTCGACGGGTCGAGACTAGGTTTCGACGGGTCCAATGCCCAGAGTCAGAAAGCTGTGTTTCTACCATTTCATTTACCGAAAGATATGTTTTCTCCATTCCAATGAATTTTAAGTTTCTCTCTTACTTTTTTGTAGGGAAAGAATAAACCAAAGTCAACGGATCCCTTCATGTACCTAAAGATATGTTTTTCTCCATTTCAATGACTTTGTGTAGGCACAAATTGAGAAGAAAATTTCTAGACGTGTTCACCGAGCTAAATATAACAAATCTCCAACAACACTAAGATATGTCTAACCGGCTTAATATTTGGTGGGCATAACACTACCGGACCGAAAATTCGCCTTTTTGTAAGAGAGTCCAGTTCAGCCTGGATTGTTACTTTCCATTTTGGTCAATCTGATATATGTTGACAACCCACAATAGAGCTAGGTTTTGCTTTATCATCGTCAATGATTTTATGAGCAACGGAGTAAAAAAATGCATAATCAACTAATATGAAATATCTATTAATAACTCTAGCATTTGTTTGTCTTTATGAGAGTTCTTTGTTTTCTAACAATTGATTCTAAGGCGCCCCCCAGTGTTGTCAATGTCGACTTTTAGACATAATTGTAGTCAGAAACAATCTCATGTATTGATGATTAATGGATCATTTTTTGCCTTGATGGCCTATCTTTTCACCGGCAGCTCATCAGTGGATTTTGAAAGATATTACACCCCCACCATGGGCAGGAGAATCACTACCTTGCCTAGGTGTGGCGTTAACTTGCCCAATTCTAGAGACTTCGAACCTTGCAAGAGTTTTTACAGCATGTATATCTGATCTCGTCACTTTTGCGATATCAATAAAGGACTCAGGCATCGAATCTACTACTTTCTGAAGATCGAGAATACGTTACACTTCAATCTCACTCTGAGATATGCATGAATCATGCTAAGACATAGTGGGGATATACCACATCAATTCCTGATGTTTAACCAAAATTTAACCATTCATCTCTTCCCTTAACGGCAGGAAGTATGTCTCATCAAGGTGGCAATATGCAAATCTACTAGTAAAGAGATCTCTAATCAAAGGTTCTAAATAGTGGACATAGATACATAATCATCTCTGAGAACCCATTTTTGTATGCAGTGGAGGTGTAATATGCACAAATACTGCACAACCAAAAAATGTGTAGATGTGAAATCTTAGACTCATATCCAATTACTAACTGGTACACACTAAATGGTTGGCGTGCTACTGGTCAGAAATGAATAAGCATAACTGCATTCAGCATTGCATAGCCCCATGCAGAGCCACAAGATTTAACCACTTGATATGTGATGTCATAAGACCGTTCAGTGAATGAGCATGAGGAATGGGGGATGTTCAACGTCAATCCTTAACAGAAATGCAATACTTATGAAAAGACTTTGATGTAAACTCTTCTGTATTATCCAATCTAATTGACTTGATTGGGTGGTTCGGGTGCTGAGTTCAAAGTTTAATAATCCGAGCTAGTAGTTTTAGAAATGCAGCATTCCTTATGGATAACAAAGCGACATGTGACCAATGCATCGATGCATCTACCAAAATCATAAAATATTTAAATATTCGCATCCAGGTTCTATACATCCACAAATATCACCTTGGATTCTCTGTAAGAATGAGATATTCTCAGATGTGTCTACAACAAAAGAAGGTTGTGTCCGTAATTGTGTCAATGAACAAGCTTTGCAAAATGAGCAGTGTGCATCAGAGATTTCCACGAATGAATCTAGTAGGATAAAGTACGGCGCCTCAGCAGTCACTACTAGAAAATTGGACTTAGACAGCGAAATAGATTCACCGTCTAAGAGCAATATTTCATTGTTTAACAACTTAGACGGCAAAATATTCGTCGTTTAAGTGCCCTGGTCTAAGTACTTAGACGATGAAAGTAGAATCTTTTGTCGTTTAAGTCCAATAAAATGACGAAAGCGGTTTCATCATATAAGATTTAAGACAACGAAACATTGTGACCCAGAACGATGAAAGTTGTCGTCGCATAGAAGAACTTAGATGACAAAGCAAAATGCTTTGTCGTTTTAGTGTTTCCACTTAAACGATGAATTATAACACTGTCGTTGTCTAAGATGTTCCACCTAAATGACGAAACATATGTAGTTCGTTGTCTAAGATTTCCCTTCGAGACGAATATTTCGTTGTCCAATACTTTACCTCTTAGACGATGAAATGTATTATATGATCATCTAAACTAATGTACCTAGATGACAAATTTTCGATTTTCGTTGTCTTACTTTTACATTTCAAGATGATGAATCTTTATCCATTTCGTCATCTTGTAGTTTTTTTCCGCAGAAAATAATATAAATGCATAATTGAAAAATTGAATATAAATAAAATATTTAAAAAATATATTAATTAATAAAATATTTGTACATAAAAAGTGTTTCAAACATAAACTAATGGATTAAAATAGCGAGATCGTAATCAAAATTTTCATCGGGAGTGATGATCTCACTGATCCTATCACTGCCTCGAATGCCTAGTCAACGAGTTCTGTGTCTGTATGCGCGTCATTTTCTCCTCAGCCAATTGCATAATTTTTGCCTACATTAAAATAATAATTTATATATTATTTAAAATAAATAAAATAAATAGTGTGAACAAGATATGAATGTCTAATTTTACCCTATCATCCATCATCATAATCATAATCATCATCATCCTCCAACATTTTTTTTTCCCGATTACTATATTTCTCAACATCATTCCTAAACATCAAGAATTCATTATCAACAAAAATCACTTTTGAAAAGCATCACCAAACAATAGAAGCATCACATTTGATAAGCAGTAGTATGTAAAACTCGAATTATCATTAATTCAATACAAAATCAACAACATCATATCATCAATTACCAAGTAAGAACAAAAATTGATTGTTGCACGAAATCAACAACATCAATGAACAACATCAATCATACAAAATCAATTACCGAGTCACTAATTTTATACGAAATCAACATTCATCATCGACAGTAAACAAACATCATCATCATTCAAACAAATTCATCATCGGCAGTAAAGAAATTCATCATTAGCAGTAAACGAACATGCATCATCATCATTCAAACTATAATCATCTAAACCTCCATTACGACTAGTGTTTAGAAGTAACCCAAATTGATCTAACCCAGACTTCTATAATCATCCAAACATCCTATATATAAACTAAATTGATTTGAAGCAGTTCGACTTACTTTGGTGAGGAGATGAGGAAGTAAGTGTGGTATCGATACACAGCATCGAGGTCGGCATCGGCCTCGGCCTCGTCGGAGGTCATCAGTGCACAACGTCGGTGGGAGGAGGAAGAGAGAAGGAGGTGCACATCGTCAGTTTAGAGAGGAGGAGGAGAGAGTGGCGTTGGTGCATAACGTAAGAGCTGCGTCTGGGTTCGGAGAGGAGATGTTTCAAAATTTAGAATTTAGCTCGAAGTGAATTGGGTAAGAGATCGATTCTGGTCGATCTTATTAAACCCACTTTGTTGTCTAAGTTAACCAATTTTGTCGTCTAGGTTTTTAAAATTTCCCCAAAATTTTGGAGGAAAAAAAGACCCCGCCAAATTTTGGGGGTTAGACGATGAAGTATTATGTGTCAAAGTAATTGATGTTTCGACTTAGACAACGAAATCTAATGGTTTTGATGTCTAAGTAATTAATGTTTAGACTTAGAATACGAAGCATACTAGATTTCGTCGCTTAAGAATTAAATTAATTGTTGTATCTTTCAGGAAAATTTGAAGAATTATTTTTGGTTACGTGCTTAAGAATCATCATAAATCAACCATCAAATGTAACCATTACATTTATATAATGTTGTAAAAAAAATCAACATAAATCGGATTAGTTTAGGATTCGATCGAGGTAATTTAGTGATTATTGACAAATAGTTAAAAGTGATAGTAAAATATAATTCGTAAACCTGTTTCCGAAGACACGAGCGTCTTCATTGACGTAGAAATTAACTCATTAACCCAGACCTGAACCTTGTTGTGCCTTCTGTCATCGATCGTTGGAGTTCCTTCCTTTACTACGATTTCGTCAACTTTTTGGATTTTCTCTCTCTATCTTTGCCGCTGCAGTCTCTCCCTTTACTCCCACAAGCTCCGGCCATGAACTCTTCCCTACAATTTTAGTGTCATACATATATGATCTTACAACAAGTCTAAATGATTATGTCAAAATCCACCATAGTAAGATATTGATAATTTTTGATCAATTTTTTTAATATTTTAGTCTCTCTAACCGATATTTTAAATTCACATGAATGACATATCTGACCAAGAAAAACATATTTGACATAAAAAACTAATATGTCAAACTCACTTTCTTTGGCAATTGATCTCATCATTTTGACATTTGTGTCTTTTTATTTTGATATAATCATTATAGCAACTCCAGCAAATCTCTCAAAAGTCAATTTTATCAATTATATGAAGTTTTTTCTTTAAAATCAGCTCCAGCAAATTCCCTATCACATTAGCTATTTTAAGGATTCCCTATATTTCTTATTTTCATCCCTTATTCCTATACCAAAAACTTGAATTATAGGAGATTGAAAAGTCAACATTGTAATTAATTTTTTCCTTATAGGTTGTCAATGTAATCAATTTTTAAGTTAATAAATGTTTATTATTTTTCTCAATCAATCAAAATTAAGTATTTATTCATATTTAGCTAAATTATGAGTAATACTGGTGGAGTAAATTTTCATAAATGCTTAGCTAAAATAGGTTTGAGCTATATTTTTGAACAAAATAAGAAAACTTTAGGTGACATTGTTAGATATGCTCTTAGATTTTTTGTTGTTGACCCATTTGACAAAATAACATGTTACCTGGTCAGCCTTCAAATTTAAATTAAAGAAATTTAATTTGGCTAATCCATTAGCATTCAAAATAACCATTAGATTCCTACCGTTATTGACTTACTGTTTCAACAGTACGTCAACTTCAGCCGATATATGAATGATTTGTTAGATATTTAAACATATATATAACTACTGCAGATTTGTGGAGTAGTTCATTATCAGTTGGTTTGGTATTGGTTTGAGTGTCGACGACTACATCCATACAAGTGCAGAAGTTAGCTTCGACTGGTAGCATTTTAGTGCAAGCACATCTGTGACAGGTTCTGATGCATTCTAGATAAGGAATCCTTCCTTTCCGCAGTAATTTCTGATCATATATACCTGCTGCAGATTTGTGGACTTGTTCATCATCAGCATCATCATCATCATCATCATCATCATCATCATCATCATCATCATCATCATCATCATCAGTTGGTTTGGTTTTGGATTTGGTGTCTCAACTAGATAGAAATTAATTGAAATTTGACATAAAAAGTTGATGAAATACTAAACACTTGTTATACATCTACTAATGTTGGATAATTTAAGTGTTCGTATGTCTATATTCACTCTACATCAATATTATTGAAACTGAATTTGGACAAAACAACTGTTAGCTATTTTCATCACAACGTACATAACATATAAGTAGACGAAATTTTGATCAATCAGAAGTTCGTTAAGGGTTTGATCAGCATAATCAATCATAAAACCAAAATTTCAACGAAACAAAAAAGTTCGTACACGAATCTTCGTAACTCAATTTTTTGAACCATCAACACTCACAGTCTAAAATATGTTAACTCTCTGCCCTGGGCGAATAAATTTGCATTCTAACATGGTACACATGATCATGCTCTTATAAGCTAGATTGTGAAACTCATCTTAGACGAAAAAAGTGGTTGCAATTTGTCGTCTAAGTACATCTTAGACGGCGAATATTCACATATTCATTATTGAAAGGTTTAGAGTTTAGGGTTAGGAACTAAGGTTTAGGTTTAGGGTAGACTATTGAAAATTTCAATTATATTATATTATATATAATAGTTGAATATATATGGTGGTCGAGTTATAATCAGTTTGATTATAATTAAACAAAGGTGGAAGTGGAACAGAGGCACCAAACAGAGGATACAAGTATCAAGAGATACATACCTTTTAGGAAAAACATCAGTTGGTATTGAACAATTATGTCTATATTGAAAGGGCATCTCGATACCTCTTTGGGTACCTCTTCGTCTCTATATAAACAACACAATATGCCACTAGTTTGACAATCAAGCCAATAGCCGGCCTTCTCTCTTCTCCCTTCTCCCGATCTTCTTCTTCTATTATAATCATACAATTTCCTTTTAGAGGGAATTCTTCGATTTTGCTATATCACAGATTTTAAACTTTGTTGTATCCTGGAAGTGATTTGCCAAAAACCCTTTAGCAAACTCATTGAGTGGAAACGATTCAAGTCATACTTCAAAGTTCCTCTTCTAATTTATTTTATCCATTTTCCCATACATAGTAATATACCCTTTTATAGGCTCTTAGACAATGAATAATTCATCAATTCGTCGTCTAAGACGCACTTAAACGACGAATGTTTCAGAAAACCATCTTCGTTTATTCTTAAATCATTCCTGTAAGACATTACAAATATTTCAAACACCCTAAACCCTTTTTAATTCTTGTAAGACATTAGAATTATTACAAAAACAATTATCAGAAATTAGAAAGTGTAATGATTGAATTTGAAGTCAACATTTATAAGTAGAATTAATTGAAATACAAACGCACTCTTTATTAATTAGAAGTATTACAAACATTTAGACAACAATGTTAACCATCAATCACTGCCAGCATAATCTACATCGTCTAAATCATCCTCCTCACCCTCACCTAACTCATCCTCATCATCCTCGTATACGTCGTCATCATCCAGCTCCTCTTTAGAGGCATTAATATTCTCTAGAAGCTCGATCTCAAATGTTTATCTCGTCGTTTAGGTCAGTACTTAGTCGACGAAACTGACGACGAATTATTTTTTTGTCGTCTAATATATAATCTAAATGACAAATACTATGTCCATCATCCAGGTAATATTACTTAGATGACGAATACATGATGAATAATATATCCGTCGTCTAGGTAATATTACTTAGATGACGAAACTCATTTTTTGTCGTCTTAACTTTTCTTAGATGACAAATCATGTGACAAATGTCCATTTAGTCGTTTAATATGTTACTTACATGACAAGTGGGAGACAAATCTAAGTTTCGTCATCAAGGTGAACACCAGACAATGAAATTATTTTCCAAATCGATGATTCTGCATTTTGTCGTCTAAGTGGTTGTTAGACAACAAAAACTTAATTGGTTCGTCATCTAAGCCCTAATTTCCAATAGTGGGATTGTGCTGCACTTATCTTGGAGACCGATCCTGGACTGAGATGAGTAATTTCAGTCCCTTCATCTAAACCGATGGTTTTAGGTATTCTCACATGTTTCTTTGCTCTAAAGTACAGATGACCATGAGATTTTTTCAATATTTTGATAATCATAATGCTCTTATATGAGGCTAAGTCACACATAGTAGTATGGAGTGACTACATTAGATTCAATTACCCAAATTGTAGTAAGATATAGACCACTACGAATGCTCATAAATTTCTCCAAAATGCGCTTTCTGCCATATTCTACGGAGATTGCACACAAGAATTCTTTTCCATTCTCACAATATATTGCCAAGTGCAAACTGGTGGCGTGAATGTCCTTAAAATTTAGCAAGGTTCGATTAGATTGCTGATCATGGCAATAACCAAAAACTGATGTAAAACAACATCAAATGGGTCAAAATGACACTAGAGAATTGGGGTGAAGTGTAAAAAAATTTCAAAAACCGATCCAGAGTGCCAGTCTCTTGATGGGCCGAGAGAGCCCAAGTACGAGTCCAGGGTACATCTTTGACGAATCGAAGAAAATAGGGCAAAATTTTTGATGGATCGAAAGCCCTGGATCAAAGCGTCATTTTTTTCCTCTCATTTTCTCTGTATTCTGGTGTCATAGTGCCATAAAATATTGTATATCACGAACCATTCATGCATTATGAAGTAAAAATATTCTCAACACTTTCATGTACCGAAAATAGAGAAATTTGATTAGTTACCAACTCAAGTTATACCAAAGATGTCTTATTCCAAACCGACAAAAAATAAAGGCTCAAAACATGACTAAATAAGCTAAAAATAAACTAAACTTGATTACATAGTAGAAATAACATCTCAATACATAGACTAATCAAAATATGAAGTTTCAAGATTCTCTTTCTTGTTGTCTGCTACAATGAGATTGACATAACAGTTTTCTTCCATCTTAAAGTCTCCCCCAACAAAGTTAGCCTCTTATGCCAAATATTGCTTGTGCATATGTTTAGTAGAACAACACTTAAAATAAGTGTTTTTTTTTCCAGATGGAGCAGAGTGTGACAAATTTTCATCATTCTTAGAATCTGACTGGTTCTCGTTGGAGCCGGCACCTTGATCTCTATGCCAAGATAGGTTTTGGCATTTTCTGCGCCCTCCTCTCCCACCATGGTTGTTAGGCTCAGAATAGCTGTTCTGCTTTTCCTTACGGGTCTTTCCATTAGTGTTGTAATTCTCAGAAGTTTTCTTGGTCCCAACAAAACCTTGAATTATTTTTAAGAATTATCTCATGATGTCTCTCCTTCTTAGTCAAGATATTTATGAGATCACTGAATGTTATGTTTCTTCTTGCATATACTCAATCTGGTACTGATGAACCAATATACTCGTAGAAAAAGGGAAGGTGTTCAAAGATTTCTCGATCATGTCTTGATCAATCTTGTCATCCCCGCAGAAACTCAGCTTAGATTGAAGCTTTAACATTCCAGCTTAGGTCTTGGTTGCTCTAAAGATTTCCAATGAATATTCAAGATGGGATCCAGTTCTTAATAGGCTGCAACTTTATTAGGGCAAAGTTCGCAGGAGTTTGGCTTGAAGGAGATAAGGTAATGTTCTACAAAAATGTCGCATGCATCAATACTAGCCAAGAAGCAGGAACCTCAGCAGCGATACATGAGTTGGACATGGAAGAACAGGAGTACCAGGAGGTACAAGAGTTCGTCTACCTAAATATTGGAACTACCAGTTCTTGGTTCCAAAAGAAATTCGGAAACACTATAGACGAACTAAAAAAGGCAGGATACATCGGTGAAGACCCACTAAGGCACTGGGGCAAAAACAAGATACAGTGCAAACTGGAGATTATTAACCCAGACATCACCATTCAGGACAAACCTCTGGGACATCTCACACCTGCCATGGAAGACGCCTTCAAGAGGCATAT
Organism: Geum urbanum; assembly: GCA_946800695.1. NCBI lineage: Eukaryota > Viridiplantae > Streptophyta > Magnoliopsida > Rosales > Rosaceae > Geum > Geum urbanum. Next base: position 25,800,903 of record OX327013.1, on the reverse strand, counting down.
TGATGCTCTGTTAAAACTAGGCGTCATCAGGAAAAGTAGTAGCAGGCACAGAACGATGGCAATAATCGTTCACTCCGGAACGGTCATAGACCCAGTTACTGGGGTAGAGTCAAAAGAGAAGGAGCGTATGGTATTTAACTACCGTACCCTTAATGACAATACTCACAAAGATCAGTACAGCCTGCCAGGAATTAATACAATCTTCAAGCGTATCGGGAATAGCAACATTTACTCCAAATTCGACCTGAAAAGTGGATTCCACCAAGTTGCCATGGAGGAAAGCAGCATACCATGGACGGCTTTCATGGTACCCAAGCTAGGGTTGTATGAATGGCTCGTTATGCCATTCGGTTTGAAAAATGCTCCAGCGGTATTCCAGAGAAAAATGGATAGCTGCTTCGAAGGCACATCAGCGTTCATTGCAGTATACACAGATGACATCCTGGTATTTTCAAAAAACGAGGAGGAGCATGCAAGGCACCTGAAACAAATGATTAAAATCTGCAAGGACAATGGGCTGGTGTTGTCCCCAACAAAAATAAAGATAGCGGTCAAAGAGATTGAGTTCCTAGGAGCAGTTATTGGGAACAGGAGAATCAAGCTACAACCACACATAATTAAAAGGATAGTGGAGTTCAAAGAAGAGCAGCTCAGACAAAAGAAAGGCCTGCGGTCATGGCTGGGGATCCTTAACTACGCCAGAAGTTACATTCCCAACCTAGGCACACTGCTAGGACCACTATACTCTAAAACCAGTCCCAACAGAGACAAGAAAATGAAGCCCTCGGACTGGGAAATCATCAGGAAGCTCAAAAGGCAAGTACAGGAGCTCCCGGACCTAGAACTACCCCCAGAAAGATGCTATATCATTCTGGAGACCGATGGATGCATGGAGGGATGGGGTGGCGTCTGCAAATGGAAGACCAACAAGGCGGATCCAAAAGCAGCTGAGAAGGTGTGCGCTTACGCGAGTGGGAAATTCCCAACGGTCAAAGCCACCATTGACGCAGAAATCTATGCATGCATGGAGACCCTTCAAGCTCTGAAAATTCATTACCTAGACAAGAAGGAGATAACCCTTAGAACAGACTGCCAGGCCATAATCAGCTTTTACAATAAATCCTCTCAACACAAACCATCTAGGGTTAGATGGTTAGGGTTCACTGATTACATTACAAGCACTGGGGTTACGAACCACGATGTCATGCAGATAATTGAGGTAGTGCCTTTAATGGGATCGTTTAATGTTAATCAAGTACTTGCACAACATAATTAACACCTCCTTCATATTCGTAGGTCTTGGATGATCGAGCTCGCGATGCACGCCTAGTTACTTTTCTTGAAAAATACCACAAATCTAAAGGGTACGAAGTGATACATTACGTCTCATAAGTTATAAGTGAGCTGGCCCCTTAAGTGAACTTTGTAGTTTTTATTCTTTCAAAAATGTTGCATTTGTGTAGCTATTTATATATCTTGGAAGATGCTGACACTTGGTATTGTGATAGGAGCTTGATGTCACGTCCCGCGTTCGGGAGTGTCTATCGTGGGCGTTGCTGGTTCTTTGTGCTTAATGCATATGTGGGATTGCTCCAAGGCCAGAGTCTGTGTGGGAGTATATGTGCTGCCCTTCGGAGTTCAGGCAGGCCGACTCGATTAAGTTCGAGGAGCTTGTCGCTAGTCGAGGACTTGACGCTGAAGAAGGGATTAGGCCATCCCTACACAAACTGGTCGGGGTCTGGAGCCGATCCCCTGATGAGCCCGAGGCAGGGCAAAACCAGTCGATTGCCCCTTTGGATAAGGCTGGCTCCCAGGTGGGGAGTGCCGCATGGACCTCGTGTGGTGGCCATTCGGTTAGGTCCGTGACATTGAGCTCCAAAGCGTGCCTATTTTTTTCATTTGAAGTTACATTCTGTAGTTGTAATTTCAACAAAAACAAATGCGAAATGTAGTTTATGATTTCAATATAAAGACAATTAATTTCACTATTTAGATTGCAAGTTAATGCGCTTTGTGTGATTACATGGATATCACTTAGTTTACTTGTGTGTATATATATATGTACCTATATATGTGTGTATATATATGTATGAATGTTTATAGTTCTGTGGTATCTTAATGATGTCAATTATATCTGGTGTGCTACATCCTGCTAATACTGAGATTTCTCTATTCTCAGGAACAGAGTTTTGGTTTTTGTTTTGTACAAAATGGAAGCTACACGTGTTGAAAATATGCTGCAAAAAGGGTAAGCTTCTGATCATTGATAAATTTTTTAAATTTCATTTGCTAGTTAAATGCTAGTGTGTCGGTAATTCAGACTTTGCTGTAAGCTGCTGAAGGTAAAAATTAAAAGTTACTTATGGTATTATCTTTTGCTGTTTCCAGGGGTTGGAAGGTCTGTTCTATACATGGTGATAAAGCACAAAATCAGCGGACACAAGCACTATCCCTGTTTAAGCAGGGAAGTTGTCCCTTGATGGTATGTTTTCTAAACAAGTGATCTACTTTATTTGAGCGCTTGAAAGATGCCAAGTAACTTGATTGTTGACACAACTATTATTCCTTCCTGTCCTTTGTTGTCAAATTTCAGCTCCTATTTTTCTGTAATTAGCATCAAAATCTCTGTAAGCTCACGCACAACATGACCAGAGAAATTTACTCATGAAAATTCAGTTCTCTAATTTGTAGCAACATGAGGTGATACCAGGGATCCAAACCATGTATTTTGGGTCTCCCTTCAAAGATCACTATTAGAAAAAGAAAGTATCAGCCAATCAATTTGTTTAGTCCTTTGTAAATTGTTATCATCTTGAATTATGAACCTGTCTTCCTTTTTTTTCAGAAGTAGATGACTAGATCATTTCTGTTTGGAATTTGATTGGGTCCAACCTCAGTTGGACACCAAGGTCCAAATTACTCTCATTTATACCACTTTTGATTTGTGATTTTAAATTTGAGACCACTAATTCTATAGATTATTGAATGAAGATCAACTCTACAAAAATTGAATCAAAATGAAGATCATTTGGGTATCCAATATTGTCAAATAAATGAACGGTTATGGTGAATTTTAGCATTACAATAACACTCACACATTTGTTTTGCAAGATCAGATACCCAAATAATCTCAATTTTCATTCATTTTTGTAGAGTTGATCTTCAACTAATAATCTATAGAATGAGTGGTCTCAAATTTGAAATCACGAATCGAAAGTAGTATAAATGAGAGTAATTTGAATCTTGGTATCCAAATGAGTTTGGACCCAAGTATTGTCCTTTCTGTTTGGTTGATTTTTTTTTTCTTTTCCTTTAAGAGGTCCTAAAATGGAACACTATTGATCATTGGATCAAATGGGGGGTGAGTCCAGCAAGTATCCTTCTTCCAAAGGGATCCTTAATTTGCAAGCCCATTTGAACAAAATTAGAAATAAGGGAAGTGACTGAAAACAAAAAATAGAGCGATATTCTTGTTATAAATTAGTGGAAGGCTCGGGAGTTTAGTGTTCCACTATACGACTTTGTCGGCATTTTCTATCTATATACTGGAAAATACATTTGAGATGTTGTCAGGCGTGTTCCATCAATAATCTTTTTTTAAGGGAATCTTGTAAAATGACGCTCATATGTAATTGGAAGGATCTGTCTGTAACTAATGAAAATTTCTTTGGCTATGGTTTGTAAGATATTCAGATACTGAAATGTGGTTGATCTAATCTGTAACATATACTTGCAGATAGCTACTGATGTTGCTGCACGAGGATTGGACATCGCAGATGTTGAGGTAGTGATCAATTATAGTTTTCCACTCACTACTGAGGATTATGTCCACAGAATTGGGCGCACTGGACGGGCTGGTAAGAAAGGTGTTGCCCATACCTTTTTCACACATCACAACAAGGTAAGACTAAATTTATAGAATATATTTGCTTAAGAAATGTTATGTTTTTTTCTGATGAACATTAGGCGAGCTATTATCATAACATGAGGGAATCTTTCAGGGACTGGCTGGGGAGCTGGTGAATGTTCTTAAAGAAGCAGGACAGCATGTGCCAGCTGACTTGCTGAAATTTGGCACTCACGTAAAGAAAAAGGACTGTTTTAGTTTCCTCCCTTATTTGTGAGCCTTATTTTACCTTTGTGCTGCTTAAGTTAAAATAATTTCTCTTGGGATGTTGAAATACAGGAGTCCAAACTTTATGGGGGGCACTTCAGAGAAATTTCAGCCGATGCTCCCAAGGCTCAAAAGATCACATTCGCTGACTCTGATGATGAGTAGTAACTCCAATTGCTACCCTAAACCATTCTAGTATGGAACCAATGGAGACATGATGGTTAGGAAAACCAATTTCTATGTAAAATATATTGATTTTTGATTTTTCTTTTTCCTTTTTATTCCTTTTTTATTAATACTAAACTACATTTCATAGATGCTGAATAAGTTATTTAATTATTCTTTTCATTTAATGATGATATGCATACCTTTTGGCAAGCTTGTCTATCCACATGTGTAATTCTTTTAATATGTACCTGAGTTTTGAGGGTATTAATGCGTATCTAGCAATCACCAGCGAGTAATATTACCTATATAACAAAGCTGAAGCATTTGGTGCACTGTAGTTAGAATAGTAAAAACAGTGCCAAGGAAACGTGCCGCCCGTGCAAGACGCTCTCAATTGAGACATGCGTGGGTTTTACTGTAGATAGAACAGTATCCACACTGCCCCATAGGTGTGAGAAGGCTTTTCCAGCCTGATCTGATCGAGCTCTACGTCTCCCCTAATCTCACCTCTCAGCACGAATCGAACCTAATATCTTCTTTGATCAATTTCTTTTTTTCTTTTTGGAATTCCTCTCCTCTTTCGCTATTGCGATTCCTGATCTCTCTCTCTCTCGATCTCCATTTGATTGCTGTCCCCCGTTGTCGACTCCACCGCGGAGAAAATCTCGCACCTCGGCATCCTCGATGCCGCGACGAATCTTTGTCGAAACCTCCACCTCCTCACCGCCGAACAGGTAACCATTTTTTTTCTTGGCTCAATTTCATCGCAAAACGAAAATTGAAATTACCGTTTTGTACTGTTTTTTTTATTGTGAAAATTTGGTGGCGAGTGGTGGGCTGAGCTCACAAAGGTGTTGTTGGAGCTTGGACAGAGCCATCTGTTTTATGTTTTTGATACGATTTTGTTGTGGTTTCTTTCAATTGCAGCTTAATTGTTTTTGAAGTCATGAAAGAGATTTGAGGACGGCGTGAGATGATCGGGGAAGGACGATAATACAGACTTTGAATCGATTTAGGCTTCTATGGCTGAACCCAATAGCTGGCACAGGTACTTGATAATTTCGCCAAGGGCTTTATGTTTTCTATGCGATTTTGTTGTGGTTGAAGGGTGAGGGTGCTGGAGATACTAGGTAACTGTGTTAAGGCAGACGGCGATTGTAGGTAACTGTGTTATAGACCTCAACTGCTCATTTTCCTGTTCATACTTTTGTGATATCGTTCATGGGCGTGTGGGTCTTTTTTCCTCACACGCAAATTTGGTTAACTAACCCTCTGTTTTTTTAATAGATATAGTCAATTGGAAACAATCAAAATGTGCGATATTATAGGATTGTGAGTTGTTATATATCCATAGAGTAATCCAGCTAAAAAATTAGGTGGAAAAATAGGAAAATTAGAGTTGCTTTGTTGGTGTTAATTGTTATTCTTGATTAGGTTTAATGTTTACATTAGCTTTTGAAACAAAGATTAATATCTGCTCGGACTCAAATGTGTTAAGGGTGTGATGAATGCAGCTTAGAGAGTGCTAAGCCCGCTAGATACAAGCTTGGACTCACAAACAAGTTTCGACACAGATAAAATAAAAGGGTATGGTTGATGAGCAAGTATTAGCACGGAAAATGTAGGAGGCTTGGTGTATCAAAATAACCAACTGTGGTAGCTTTTATTCTACTTTGCTAACAAACATCTTTTGGGCAATGATAAAATAAGAGGGTATATATTAGGATTTAGGAGCAAGCAATAACAAGGGAAATGCCTGGGTGCTAGCTATACTGTATAGTTGAGTGTCAACAAATGAAAATGGTGATTATGCCTCTAAATTTGTAAAATCTCTCATGAAGCTAAGAATGCATAATTCTATTTGCATTCATTCTTAAGATACATAGCCTCTGAATACGGTATATGGATTTCACTATAGAGAATATATACCACCTTTTGTGTTTAAGCTTTGTTTGTATTTCTAAAATTTTAAATATATTAAGTTGCTACTTTAACTTGGTACTCATTATTAAAATTTAATTTTGTTTTCTTCATTTCTGGTGGTTGGAATTTTGAGGTTTGTGTTTGTGTTTGTTGGTGATTGATGAAAGGCTATGGAGGCAGCTCTTGGTAATAGCAAGGACTACTCGTTGAAGCAGTATCTGTTGTTTGATGATAAGTTGCAGAAGAAAGCAAAGGTCAGTGATGAGTGGATTGACTATCATTGTAAAACCAGAAATTATTTTCATGAGGTTATCTATGTAGACTTAGATGTACCATGTTTTTCTATGTGAAAGCAGATTAGTTACATTACTCTTGGACAATGTTTTTGATGTGGTTTCATTTATTGCTGCTACTGTTGTAATCTGACTGTTTAAGTTCTGGATTGTAGTGGGAGTTTACTTTTGAATAACTTTGTTTTTTGATTAGTTCTTTGTGATTTTTATTCAGTCTGTGCTTACTTAAATTAAAATATAGTTGTTGCTTTAGTTTCTGTATCTGCTGAGTATAAGTGATGCAAAGATTGAGTTTAGGTTGTGATCTTTTTGCAGCCATACTTTTGTCGGTTAAACTGGTGACCTCAAAGCACTATGCAACGATTGCTGGCCACACTTTATTTTTTGTGACTTCAGATTCAAAATTCGATGTACTTATATTTTGCAACCATGGAGAAGAGAGTGGTGAAGCACGACCTCTTAGAAAATCACTGGAGGAAGTGGCAGATGCATCTAAAAGCCCCAGTCTATTAAGAGAGTGTGGACTTCATGAGAATGACTTATTATAAATTCCTGAAAAGATGACCGAAAATTGGTGGTCGTGGACAGACGTGTAATATCTCTGACAGTCTTCTGCTTGTTCTTGATGCCAGCTTGGAACATGCTCTCCTGGTCAGTTTTTCGACTGCCTGCATCAACTTTACTTTTTATGGAACACACAAGCACACATATATCTGTCAATTACTTTAAACTTGTAGTGCCTATTCACCTGGATCAGTGGTAGTCCAAATTTTTTGCAAAGAGGTTGGATTTTTTTCGGCATTTGATTGTACAATGATGTTGCGATGCTTGATATAGTTTGTATGCCCTATCGTATCCAGTAAATTTAGGAGATACATTTCAATTATGGGCTTTTGGTCTTAATATGAATCTGAAAGTTATCTTATCGTAGTTTGTGTTTGTGTGCGAGCATTTCAATCTCTTGCACACTAAATAGGACTGGAGTTTAGCCTCAAGTAAAAGCGAATATACCATATATCCAGAAATGTTTGGAGTAGGCTGTATCAAATTGTAGTTGGTGAAATTATAGTCCTAAAAAACAATAGTTCTTTATTTTTTTAACTCTATTAGTTTACGCTCAAAATGAAAAACTATTTATGGTAAGCAAAAAACATATTCGTGAGCCATTTTTCTTATTGAAATGTATAAAATTGGAAAACGTCTTACGTATGGGGTCCTAAAACAGAAAAGCGTATTTCCATGTACGACTATGCGAAACCAGTTGTGACAAGACCCAGCTATCAATCAATTACACGGAAAGGCAGCTATTCAGCGTTAGAAAATACATTGGCAATTATGTGGATTCTTTAATTTCAGTTTTGTTCAATTTTCTTCATCTGTTGTTTCTTTTGCTGCTTTATGGACATGTAAAGGACATTAAGATTTTTGTTTTGATTTTTTTGAGGGAATGCAACATGAATTTCATCTTAATTTGTTGCTTATCTTTGTTAGTTCAGAGTAAACAAAGTAATGAAGAGATTAATTGGTGCAATAAGTCCCTTTCCATTTCTTTTTTGGGCTGATGAAAATTAATTGATAGAAATGGAGGAGTACCAGTTCTATTGAAGCAACAAATTAATTAATAGAAAAGGAGGAGTACCAATTCTGTTGGAGCAACATGCCTCCAGCCATAACTAGCAAGTCTCTTAGAACTTGCTTGGTTGCTTCGTATAACAAATCAATTTTAGGTGCTGCAATTGGAGGAATTTGAACAAGTTTTTTGTGATTTTGGGAGGTAGATTTGACTTTGAATTCAATTTAGAGGTGAATTTTAAGTGGTGGATGTTGAGCATTTAGCTCCAGTACTTTGTTTCTGATGAAGAAGTTGTGTCGTTTCAGCTCTTCCAACTCTCAGGTGATGATCATATTCTGTTGTTGTTAATCCATCTTTTTCTGTGAGTTTCATGTTTGATGTATGTTTGCTCAACCAGAAATCTTGACCAAGTGTATTTTTATTCATGTTTAATTCAGTTAATTTTTCCCTTTAATTTTTCTCATAGATTTTGTTATCAGCTTTTGGGGTGGTTTGACAATTCTGTGTATGAATAGTTGGATTAAACTCATTGGGATTTGGAGCAGCCTTGATACTTTTATTTTCTAACAAGACCTGTACTAATTGCAGTTTATCCTGCACACCAAGGTAAGGGCAATAGGCCTTGGTGCACAGCTGTATTTTCTATTCTTGACTCTCCTATATGCATATTACAATGTGCAAAATTTGGAGCAAGACTTGCCGTAGGATATGAATGTGGCCGGGTGAGAATTTTCTTGAAAGTTATCATACTAAAACTGTGCTCTTAAACTGTTATGTGAATTGATAATTTAACTTAATAAATTTGAAGAATTTTTGTTTACGTTTTCTAATACAGATTACAATGCTTGATATTAGTACATTGTCAGTTTTGTTTCTTACAGGCGATGTATCCAACCCAAGTTCATCAGTCATATATCTATCTTTGAAATCCTTTTTGAATACTACTGGCTTATCACAGAGCCTAAAAGGATGTGAATCCAAGAACCTGACTGATCAAGAAAATGGGATAGGCCAAGAGGGTTCTGAATTCAAGACTTTGACTGATTCTGGAAGTGGATTGGGATCTCCAAAGGATGCTGAATCCAATTATTTGGCTAATTCTGAAACTAAAGACAGGGTAAAGAATCCTGAATGCATGACTTTGAGTGACTCTCGAACTGACCTGGCAATCATTTTGACCCAAAATGCTTATATTTTCGTCGTAGACAGTGGCACTAGCAATTTGATCAAGTCTTGAATTGGCCCATGCTTGGAGTCTACAGTGATCTCAATGAACATTGCAGGTGAGTGTTTTTGGCCAAAACATGGATATCATTTGATTTTTTTTGTTTGCTTTCTATTTTTGTAAAGTTTTGTTTGAGTTATGGGGTGCCATATTAGAATTAAAAGAGCATGTGGATATCTTTCTTTGCAGAGGACGGTGATGCATTTTGTGATGTATTATGTGCAAAGAAAGAGTCTTCAAATTTACCTAAGAAAAGTGGAGCTAAAAATGATAATTCACAATCCACTCCTGACTCTGTAGGGACACAGCTTGAAGTTGACATGATACCTCCACAAAACATGCATCCATTCTGTAGAAATCAGAGAATATATGTGTTTTACTTTGTTGTGACAACCAACACATTACACGTTTGCTCATTGAAGTCTGTGCTTGAGGTGCCTTTTTATCCTCTCCAATCTAAATGTGAACATCTTGATATCTCCCCTTTCACAAACTGAAACTTTGGTTCTAGGGTGACAATGACCCCGTTCTGAACGTGAATCTTTCAAAACAGTGTTGTTGGATGACGATTTTTAAAAAAGATGGGAAAGCCAGTGGATTAGTAGTATTGTTTCAGACAAGAGTCTTTGAATTCAGGTAAAACACAATCTACACTCCCTAATTCTCTTACCTTGGTGTGCAGGATAAATTTGATGTCTTCTAAGCTGATTATGTGAATCACAATGGTGTATCTGATGACCAGAAGTAGTTTTGGAGTATTATATCTGTTTTTTGAAGTTGGAAGATGTTACAAATCCTTCTCCATTTGCTTCCTTTTCCTCAGTATGTTAAGAAAGTAAAACATTTGTTGCAATACTGAATGCTATTATAAGACCGTAATAGTGTTGATATGAAGTTGGATGTATGATACATGGATTAACTTAACTTTGGATGGATTATGAGTGAGCCATTATAGTTCATATTCAAAACTTTGCTCCATTTATTATGATGAGGATGTTGAATTCAAGCTGCATTTCATAAGTCAAGTGGAGACCTACAAATGACCTATGTTTTTCCGATTTCCTTCCCAATTTCATTATCCACTTTCCTTAAACCTTAACGTTCAATCGTGCCGTAGGCGCGGGGCTTCACCTAGTTATTGAATATAATCGTAATTGTGACTATTGTTGCTCGGTACACAGTGCCTCCCGGTTTTGCATTTTCTTTGGACAAAAGAGATAATCCTAGAAACAAACCAACACAACAAAAGCGATGATGGGAGAATTAATAGCACCATACAACAAATCAATATATTAAGAGACTAGAAAGCCAAAGCAAGAACCCAATGAGAGCAGCACATCCTAAAGGATGGGGCTAGAAACTTTGATATATTCTTGTTCGGAAATTTCTGGAATGTATCTCAAGACTAATCTAAAATTAAAAATGATGCGTATCACAACACAATTGGTCAAGTTAGTCTTCTTTCTTCTGTGTTGATTAAACTTATGATGAGATCACTACATGTTATATTCCTCTCTCTCTCTCTCTCTCTCTCTCTCTCTCATGACCTTCGACGCTGCACCCTCGACCTAGCCGCCATCGCCGCTGATTTTCTCCCTGCACCACCTCGACCGCCTTACGCTTTCCCCGCCAAGATCTCTGCTCCTCCTGGCATCACTGTCATCCTTACTCGATCTCGTCGTTGGCTAGGACATCTTCGACGTACCGAGGATCGCCGTCGCGGCGTCACCTCCTGGCCTCTGTCGCAGCACATGCATGCCGCCTCTGAGCCTCTTCGACGGTCGCGCGTCGCTTCCATCATTTTCTTGACCTCGACGTTCGTGCCTCACCTCGGCGCACTCTCGCTCCAAACATACGTACGGACTCGACATTGCTTTTTCAGTACGTACAAATCGATCTTGGCTCTCTGCTCATGCGTGTCCCTGGTGCTCGATCATATGTCTTTTTCCGCCTACAGACGATAATCCTGGCGGCGACGGAGGTGTTTCTCGGCTGATTTCTAGCCAAAGAGGAAGATCATGTGTACTGAGCTTAGCTCAGCCAACCTTGATAAATGTTGAAAATACAAAAAAATAAAATCGCGCCACATGTTACAATGAAAAATTAGCCTTTGGGTGTATTCTAGCATGATCCTTCTTATTCTAGAGGCCGATCTAAGTAATCGCAAACCCAGTAGCCGCTGGGCAAGTTTTCTGCGGATCCTACGTTAATTTTTGTTTTGCAAAATCATCCGTAAAACTTGTAGGAGAAAATGAGGAGAATTGAAGCATCTCTAACAGAGTAGCTAAAAGCTAAATTTTAATTACTTTTTAGCTAAAATCAGCTTCAACAAAGTAGCTATAGTTAAAGTCAAATATAATTTTTAGTCATCTTGGTAGCTATATTTAGCTACTAAGGAGAGAGAAAATGACTTAAACCTAAATATTTAATACTATATATTTTGCTTTAGCTTTAGAATAGCTACCATTGCTAAAATTGAAGTCAAAAAATTATGACCCACATTTAACTTTTTTAGTTAAATATAGCTATAACTTTAGTTTTATTGTTGGAAATGCTCTTATAGAAAGACAAAGTTAATACGTCGTGGTCGGTTTGATCAAAGAATAAAGGCACTGACTGGCACTACTTTTTCTGCATGTGGCAGGTGTCATATGTTCCCTTATATATTTTATTATATCTTTATTAAGGATAAGTATAGAAAACAGTATACGTAGTATTTGCCATTGCAATATTGCAATGAGTCTCCCTTATTTGTCAACATATACCTACATACATTCAATAAAAATTGTCTAAGATCACTACATGTTAAAATTCACCACAAGTTTTGCTTCTGCATCAGCTATTCATAAAAAGGATTTTTGTAATTCTTTCATTGTTTTTAACTTAAAATCCTCATACATAAACCTATAAGTATATAATTTTTTTTTATAAAAAAAATGGTTGGTTTCAATCTTGCTTGACCAATTTTTTTTTTTTCCTAAATATGCTCTTGCATGTCTGCGACACTCATCGATGGATTATGAAATTTTTTCCGCTTGCCTAAGATTTGGACTCAAGATTCGCCACTATCTTGTTCATGCTTAAGTTAAGGAGGATAGAAGAAACTGAAGCATGGTTACTACTCTATAGCCATGGAAGTACCCGAGCCAAATAGCTCGGCCAAGGGACAAAGAAAGAGAGCATGCTCAACAGTTTCCGGCTTAGGCATACTGAGGAGAAAGAGATACGTCTACGAAAAAAACATGTTTAGTATGTACAGTATTACATCAGAAGGTTCATCCGTTAGGTTACTAGATCGAGGTTTCTCTAGGATATTGGGGAGTTAGTGTTCATTTACTTTGATAGTTATTTTTCTCGATATAACATTTACTTAAATAATTTTCAGTCAAAATAAGGGTTATGTTTAAAGAAATAATATTTCTGGTATCCCGATGTGTGTCTTGTCCTAATTAGCATATAAGTGAATATTTTCTCGATCTCTGATTTATAGGGATGTTGATTGTATTAGATTGTAATGCCTATTTAAGGCCATATATTAGTGAATAAAGTACAGTTTCAGATCTTATCTTCTACGTATCTATTTTTTCCTTTAATAGATTATCAACAACTCTTGAGTTGATAGCCATCACCACCAAATAAAAATACACTAACCCTAAACACAAAAAACTCCACCACCGGCCTCCTCCCTTGACTGAATCATCACCACCGTCGGAGCTCTCCATCGTTGGTTTCGTGGATTTTTGCTTCTTCAAACTTTCTCTAAGGTTTTCATACTGAGCATAACACTTTCGAGGTAAATTTTTTTAACTTCTATAATTTAGAATTATGTTGCAAAACTTAATTACCGCAACACCCTAGATCTAGGTCTAGATTTAGGTTGAATTTTCATACTGTGATTTACTTTTTATTCCCTAGTTCCTATAAATTAATACATGTTATAAAAATTTGATATTAGTGACAATCCTAGAGGAGTCACAGTTATTGATGAACATTACGGTTAACTGTGATTTCACATTAAAAAAAAGGGAAGTCACAATTTTCTGGGGTGTGGTATGAAACCACCGGTTTTTGCATCGATTTTTGTGACCATATATCATTGATCACGTTTCTTATTCCCTAAACTTGATATTAGTGATCGTAGATATTTCGATTGGATACTCATTACATTTCTTATCTTTTGTAGATGACTGAGCCGACAAGATTTGAATTTGACATCCTTGACATTCAAGGAGTAGAATACCATCGATGGGTATCCAACGTTAAGAATACTCTTCCTGGAAAATGTCTCACTGATACCAACAAACCACTATCACCAGGTATAGAAGCTGACGATGACATTAATGCTCGAAAAGCTCAAGCTCTCATGTTTCTGAGGAGACATATTCATCCAACTCTATGGAAACAGTACTTGTGGGCAATTTTACTAGAACGGTTCAACAATGTATATGACGCCCAACTTTAAGAGTTACAAGAAAAGTGAGATTCAATCCGAATGTTAGATTTCCCTAAAATTAATGTTTTTTATCAAGCAATGTTGAAGCTACAGTCAGAGCTGGCCATTTGTGGTGTCGTGAAGACTGTTGGAAGAATTAATACCCCCACACTTAATGAATTATTAGCTAACTCATAAGTATAAGAAAGGTCTCCGCCTGCAAGTGTACGGAGACAAGTAATAGTATAGAAAGGAAATCGAGTGTCGAGCCCATGAGGATTGAGAACTTAGATTCCTTAGCTCGGAAATGAAAGAACAAAGATTACGACTCACTAGACACTACAATACTTGACACTAAAAGGAAATAAAATGTGAAAGTTGGAAGTGAATCTTACACTACTAAATCCTTTGGAGACTTAGCATTGTAAGGGGTGGTTAAGTTACAGTGAGTGATTAAACGAAGGTTGATTGTTTGATTGATTTTTAATACTAAGTACAAAGCTAAATAACATAAATTCAAGATAAAGCAAGTAGGTCAGCTAGGGGAGTTCAGCTAACCATATGATGCATCAAACAATGTTGCGGTTTAAGTATAGATTAAGTTCGTTCACACAAAGTTTTGTCCAAATCGTGACCTTGTGAGTCACGATTGGTTTTGAACTCAAATTCCTAGGTCACCTCGGACACTAGAAGACTTTAAGCCCTACATTGAAGTGTTTGGTGAATCGAGATCAAGACATAAGTCATTACGGGCATATGCCTCAACCGTATGTCACGTTGTGAAGTTAATAAGTAAATCGTGTGACAGATGTGGAAATGTTCCCCTCTCGAATATCGATTCGAGAATCTGAGAGGATGCCCAATTGAATCCCTCAACTCGTACCTAATAAGTTATGAGCCAAGAGATTCTACGAGGTGCCATAATAACCCTTTTAATCAATGTGTGCTTGACTAGAGTCCCTCAAGTCTAAAGAGACTCAAGAGGCTCTAATCCATGCTAACTTTTAGGGAACAAAATCTTAAGATAAATTTCATAGATAATACCCTAATAACGTTCACATGCTTATATATCCTTAAGTGAGTAACTAATTCATTCAAGGGTCATTTTTAAGTCCTTTAACACATACATCAACTTAGCTAGAGTCAACACATGCATATAAGAAATTATACAACAAGCTCAAGCATATAAACATACCACAATCTCACAATAAACTCGTTCACAACACAAATCTTTATAACATATACTAAAACCATGAAATATACATAATCCAAGACATGTTCATCACCTCACATAGAACCCTAGCCTCCCAAAATCTACTAATCACTACCCATAAAAAGTATAAAGCTTAGATACATGATTGAAAGACAAAATAGGATGTGAAATAACTAAGAGTCCCCAAAAGCTCCAAGGTCTTCTAGCTATTCTTTTCTCCTTGCTCCAACTTTGCTCCAAAGCTCCTTGATGTTGAGTCACCCTCCTAAGGCTAGAGAGATGGTGGTGTAGTGGAAGGTATTATGGTGGTGATGGATATTTCTAGGCCTTAAATGGTGATTATGGATGTGTTTTGGTGGAGGAGATGGCTATTTCCAATGGGTATGGATGAAGAGGGTTTCTAGAGAGCTAAAACTTGAGAAATCTGAAAAATGAAGTATGTTCTATGTGTGTGCCAATAGGAGCTCGAATTTGGGCTGAATAAGGAGGAAAATATGGACCCTTGGGTGTTAGAAAATGATGAGATTGAAGATATAAAGGTTAACTTTTAATTAGGGAAACAATGATCCACATTTTTAGGCTTTGGAAGTCTAAGCTCCAAATTGGTGACATCATGCGGTCCAACTTCTTCACTTTCTCTCCAAATCATATTAGTAAGCATAAATGGGCTCAATGAGCCTCTATTGGGCTGGAATCCATGTGATTGGGCCAGAAAAGGTGGGCCAGCCGGCTGTGGCAAATTCTGGCGGGTTCCGGGCAACTTCCGGTGAAGTTATTTCGTCATTTTCCCAAAGTTGCTCCAAATTGTCTCTTGACCTCGGAAATATATACGTCTTCTCCAATAAGTATCTAATTCTTCATATTTAATATATTTCTGAGCCAACTCCACATTTCCTAGCAAAAACAGGAAACGTCATAAGAAAAATGCTTTATTCATAGAGAATAAGCTATAAGCATAAAGTTAGGAGCGTAATAGGCATATAATTATGGTCCTAACAACTACCTTACACTTAAGCTTTACTTGTCCTCAAGCAAACTAAGCCTAAAAGAAATAAGCTAAGCTAGACTCAAAGTAAAAAGCACATGTACAAGTATGTAAGTGTCCCGAATTAATGATCGATATCCCTCAAAGAACTATGACTAGATGAATTGAACTACTTTTGAGCAACACTTTTAAAACATGAAATCAATGCATATGTAATAAGTCGAAATGAGATATGCTAAGCCAAATGAATCACAATGATATGTATTCAAATTGATATGTTTCCTAACCATCAAAATCACTAGATATCACTCAATGCACACAAGTGTTTGAGGGTTTGCGTTTGCACTCATAAATCGCATCAATCACATGTTCTCCATGGGCTCGATTTTCAACCAATGCTCCAACAATCCAAAAATATAAACATTTCGATCAAGAGGACTTTTATTCGGGTTGTAACGAGGCTTAAGGAAGGGGTTTAAATGAAAGAAGGGTATAGAAGTTCAAGAACCAAGCAACATAGCAAACAATTCACATGTTGAAGTTCCAAACATACTCTAGGTGCTACTAGCTTTCATTTTTTCACACAAACCATTTCCCAGAACACTTATTCTTTATATACACTACCATATTTTTGTGGAACTTTTTTACTTTTTTCTATTTTTCTCTTTTTCTTTTGTGGAGACTACATATTTTGATTAGTCTATGTATTACACTCATGTTTCTGCTATGTAATCAAGTTTAGATTTGGTTTGGCTTATTTTTTAAACATGGTTTAAGACTTTGTTTTAGTCTTGATTTTTGGAATAAGACAATCTTTGATGTAAGTGTGATTTCAGCAAAGTAATAAAATTTCTTACTTTCGGTATTTGAAAGTGTTAAGAATGATTATTTTCATACATATTGCTTAAATGGTTCGAATTATACATAACTCTATGACACCATGACACCAAAATACCATAAAAATGAGACAAAAATAGAGGATGGTTTTGATCTTGGGAATTTTTGACCCGTCGAAGGTTAACCTAGACTCGTCAAAGAACCATTCCTGGATCAGTTTTGGCACTATTTTGACTCGTCAAATTTTTGCCCTTTTTCTTTTGACCCGTCGAAAGATGGTCATCGGTTACACATTTTGCACCTTCGACCCATCGAAGCATCATCTTGATATATTGAAGGCATGTTACTGTCTCCAAAATTGTCCAAATTTGATCCGTCGATGGAAAAATTCCACCTGTCAAAAAAGATATAAAAAATTCATAGATTTTAGGTTTTTCTTCGACCCGTCAAGCCATCTTCTCGACCTGTCAAAGAGGTCTCCCTGGACACAGTTTTCCTGATTTTTGACCCATAAAAAATTATATTCGACCCATCAAAAATTATATTCGACCTGTCAAAATCGGTATCAGAAAATCTAATTTTTTTTGGGTTTCTTTGACCCGTCGAGTGGATTATTCGACCCGTCGAATAATGTACTCGAAATTACAATTTTTGATGTGTTTTTACATCGGTTTTGTCAAAAAATAAAGGTTCAGAATTTTTTTTCGTAATTTTCCTTTGGGTCTATCAATCCTGGAAAATTGTTGGTCTTATGACCAATACCTAGCTACTTCTGCACCTGATAATCTATATCAAATGTGATTTTACATCAGTTTTTTCATGCCATGAAAAATAAACTACAATGGTCATTTCGACTGGTCAGATGCTGTTTTACATCGATTTTTGGATGTTTCTATGATTAACACTCGAATAGAACCTAGTTAAGTTCTGAAAATATTTGTGCCAACGGTTTTCAATTGGAACAATATTGTGAGAATGGAAAAGATTTTTATGTGTAATCTCCATAGAATGCTAACAACGTCGCGCAATATAGAGGGATTTATGAGGATTTGTAGTGGTTTATTTCTTACTATGGTACAGATCATTTAATCCAATGTAGTCATTCATAAGGCTGTATGTGACCCTGCCTTATATAATCGTTTGCATTATGATGATCAAAATATTGAGAAATTCTCATGGTCATCGGTTCTTAAGAGCAAAGAAGCATGTGAGAATACCTAAAACCATTTTTTTAGATAGGAGGACTAAGATTACTCTACTCGGTCTAGACTCGGTCTCCAAGATGAGCGCAACACAATTCTGTTTTTTCTTTCTCACCGAACGTTTTTATGGCAAAATCCAATGCACATCGCTCGGTCTTCATTACCTATAATGTTGTTTACAGGCATGAGCTTCTTTTGTTATAGATACAACTTGCATTCTTTCATAGATTCCAAGAATATATTTGTGGACCAATCAAACCGGTATGCGGACTATGTTATGGTTTTGGTTCCTGCATCGACGCATTGGTCACACGTCGCTTTGTAATCCACATGGTATGCTGCATTTGCAAAACTTCTAGTACAGATTATTAATGTTCAGGCTAAATACCAGACAATCCAATCAGGTATATTAGATTAAATAATATAGGGGAGTTTACATAAAAATCTTTTGATGATTACTGCATGTCAGTTGGGATTAAAGTTGAACATCCTATCCCTCATGTTCATTCATAGAATGATTTAGTAGAGGCAAAAATCAAGCATTGACAGCTTGTGGCCAGAGCTTTGGTTATGTATACTAATCTACTGGTATCTGCTTGGGGATATGTGTGTTACATGCAACTATGCTTATTCGCTTGAGACCCGTAACACGCTAACCATTCAGTGCGTACTAGTTGGTAACTGGATATGAGGCTGACATTTCACACATACGCATTTTTGGTTGTACGCTATATATGCCTCTATGCCTATACAACGTACTACAATGGACTCTTAATGGTTAGTTGTGAATTTTCAATGGTTGCCCGCTATTAAGAACATTTAACAAGAGATCTCTTTACTACTAATTTTGTAGATTATCACTGTGATTAGACATACTTCCCGCCGTTATGGGGAGATAAGAATGGTTTCATTCTGGTTAAATGTTGAAAATTGACATGGTATGTCCCCACTATGTCTCATCATAATCCCCGCACATCTCAATATGAGATTGAAATGCAATGTATTCTCGATCTTCAGAAAGTAGCAAATTCAATGTTTGACTCCTTTACTGATATTGTGAAAGTGACGAGATAAGTTATACCTGCTACAAACAATCCTGCAAGGTTAAAAGTCCCTGGACTTGGGCAAGGTAGTGTTTCTCCTGCCCATAGTGGAGGTCTAGCATTAGTCAAAAATCCATTGATGAGTTGTTAGTGAAAAGGCAAGCCATCAAGGCACAAAATGACCCTTCCATCATCAACATATGAGATTATTTTTTACTATAATCATGTCCTAAAGTCAACATTGACAAACACTGGGGGACGCCTCAGAGTCAATAACAATGTCAGTAAACAAGAAAATCTCACCATGTTAAACAAGTGCTATCAGTATAATGGATGATTCTTCTATGTTCGTTGATGATGCATTTTCCGTCGCTCAAGAATTGACGACGATGAAGTGGAACCTCACTCTATTACGGATTCTTAACATAGAACAAATCGACCAATATGAAAAGTAGCAATCTAGGTTGAACTAAAATCTCTTACAAAAGGCAAGTGTTCAGTCCACCGAATGGTAAGCCGGCTGGATATGAATGAGTTTTTGTTCTGAAACACAATGAGAAGAACTTATGGTGCAAGGTCTTCTCAATACCCTAATATGGATTATGAGGAGATGTATTCTCCAGATATGGACATCATTACTTTCCGCTACCTTATCAGTTTGGTAGTGTCCAAACATACTGAGTATGCATCTTATGAATGTGGTTACAACATATCTATATGGGGATCTTAATTCAGAGATATACATGAGAGTGCCAGTTGGCATGGTTATACCCAATTCAAGTAACTCCAAACCACATAGTGCTCATATGATCAAATTGAGACGTTCACTATTCTAAGTGGCTACTTGGTTGGGAAGGGATGCAATAATGATAAGTTATGCCCATGCATGTTCATTACATGAACCAGTTGTTTGAGATGATAGACCTTGGTAGGGATCAATTTGTTCTTGGTTTAGAGATGGAACATCGAGTTGGTGAAATACTTATTCACCAGTTTACTTATGTCCAAGTCAGGCAATGGACAATAAACACCCTCTTAGCACACCAATGGTTGTTTACAGTCTGGAACCCAAAATGATCAATTTCATCTAAATGATGATGTTGAGGAACTTTTGGAGCTGAGATTACATATCTTAGTGCGGTTGGAGCTTGGTTATATATGGCTTGGTGCACACATTCAGACATTTCCTTCTAGGTCTGCGCCTGCACAAAGTCATTGAAATGGTGTAAAACATATCTTCAAGTACTTTAAAAGGATCCATTGACTTGGACTTGTTCTTTACCTACAAAGAAAACATAGAGAAGCTTGAAATTCCTAGAAAATGGATGATTGAATCACAGCATGTAGGTCCTGGGATTTTCGACCGGTCAAAATTTACACTCTGGATGGACCCGTCGAGTGAAAGTTTCGATTCATTGATTTCCCCTTCTGCTGGGATCATTGTACCTCAATTCAGTGAGGTCCCCTACTCAAAGACACCTTGTGATGTCTTGGTTAGTCTTGCTGATGCTGGGTATCTCTCTGACCCACATAAAGGGCGTTCGAAAATAGGTGATGTATTCACCATGAGGAACACGACGATTTCTTGGAGATCAACAGAATAAACTATTGTTGCTACTTCTTCTAATCATTCTGACATTATAGTTTTGTATGAAGCGGTTAAGGAGTGTGAAAGGACCCAATCCCGATTTAGTTGCCTAAGCCGGAATTAAGCCCTAACGATAACCTGAATCTATAAAAAGTTTGCCAGAGTTTCTTCTAAATCCAAAAACCTACAAGGAAAACACACTTCTAAAATGTCCACAAAAGCAAACCGTGGGCACCAAATTCCATCCGGATTTCCCAAATCGGTCAAACATTGAATCCACTAGACATATGAATTGTTTATAGAAGGTGATAAGAAATCCAAAGACTGAATGAAACATACAACCACTACCAACATAAACACTTTAGGCAACGAATTTGAAAACAACGCGCAACGAGGTGGTAAATTCGTTGCCTATAGTATACTATAGGCAACGACAAGGGTTTTCGTTGCCTATAGTATACTATAGGCAACGAACTCGTTGCCTGTTGATGAAAAATCGTTGCCTAATGTTTGATTTATAGGCAACGAAAAAAATCGTTGCCTAAACCCTAAACCCTATACTATAGGCAACGAGTTCGTTGCCTATTGAAGTGAAATCGTTGCCTAATGTTTTATTTATAGGCAACGAAAACCCTATACTATAGGCAACGAGTTCGTTGCCTATTGAAGTGAAATCGTTGCCTAATGTTTGGTTTATAGGCAACGAAAAAAATCGTTGCCTATACAAATCGTTGCCTAAAGTATGGTTTTTCGTTGCTTATAGTTTAATAGGCAACGAAAAACAATATAGGCAACGAAATAGTAATTCGTTGCCTATAATTATTATTATATCAGATCTAGCCAGCAGCTCCTCCATTCAAATCAAAATCGGTGGAAAAATCTGAAACGTTCTGGAATCGCCAGTGCATTTTAGGATGGACAAGAGTTGGATGAGGCTGGATAGAACTGATGCAAGATATGGGCAGGGAATTAGGAGATTTCTGGAATTTGTGGCGGCTAATTGTGGAGAGTTGCCAGTGCATTATTGTCCATGTAAACAATGTCGGTGTCGCGGCAATCGTTGTCCAATTGCTACAGTTGAGCGACACCTTCATAGAAACGGATTTTGGAATAAGTACACCCGTTGGATTTATCACGGTGAAGCAACAGCAGCCGATCCGCATGATCATGGACAATTTGCTGATACTGCGAGTTCATCCAATTATGATCCCACCAGGAGGTTCATCGACGATATGTTTCCTCATGAGAGCGGTGTATTTCATGATTCTCAAGCACCCGTATATGTTCCTCCAGAAGTTGAGAATTTCCCTCACATTGAGCCAGTCCAGCCATTACCTAGAGTTTATGTCAACACACGTGGTATGGACAAGTACCACAACCTGATTCAGATGCATCAAACTCCGTTGTACCACGGATGTCCTAAGACAGTCCTTGAAAGTGTGATGGCAGTGATGCAGCTAAAAGTGGAGACCAAGAGCACCGTGGCAGCGGTCGATAGGTGGCTTCAGTTGACTGGTGATCTGCTGCCCCCCGGTCATCGTCTTCCCCCCACTCATCGTAAGATACGACATGTCCTCAAAGATCTTGGACTTTCCTACACCAAGATTCACGCATGCATGTATGATTGCGTTCTCTTTTGGGGTGTAGACGATGACGGGAAGGATCTATCAAAGCTTAATTACTGTCCGGTGTGTGGTACGGAAAGGTGGAAGTACACTCCTGCAGGAAACAAGAAAGCAGTGAAGATACTTCGGTATTTCCCACTTATTGATAGGCTGGAAAGGTTGTTCATGTGTGCATTCACGGCGAAAGCTATGAGATGGTGGGCTGAGAGGACTTCGCCTGACGATGATGTCCTTAGACACCCTGCTGATGGTCAGGCTTGGAAGCACCTGGTGAATGTGTTTTCTGATTTTGCAGCTGAAGTCCGAAATGTTTGGCTGGGGCTATCGACTGACGGATTCAACCCCTTCGGCAACATGAGTCAGAAGTACAGCATATGGCCCGTTATATTGGTACCGTACAACCTTCCTCCGTGGATGTGCATGAAGAAAGAATATAATATGCTGACTCTGTTGATTCCAGGGCCGGGTTATCCAGGAAAGTGTCTGGATGTGTACATGAGGCCATTGATTATGGAGCTTCAGCAATTGAGTACAGTTGGTCATCCCACTTACGACAGGTTTAAAAATGAGATGTTCCGAATGCGTGCTATGCTTGTGGGCACAATCAGTGATTTTCCAGGTCGAGGGATGTTGTCGGGAAACCCAACCATGGGGTACAGGGCCTGTCCAGAGTGCATGACTGCCATGTTTGGACAAGCTCATTGCTCGAAGATTGTCCATATGCGTCACCGATGTTGGCTTCCACGACATCACCCATTTCGCCAGGACGCCCAGGCTTTTGACGGCACTGTAGAAGAAGGTCTGCAACCCATGGGATGGACTGGAGATGAAATCTTAGAAGTCCTGAATGAGTATAATTTTGGGCCATTGAGCAATCATCCTGAGGTTGTTGCGACTATACCGAAGATACCCGACAGGTATAAGTTCTGGACCCACAAGAGCATCTTCTGGGAACTCCCGTACTGGCGGATGTTGCCTATCAGGAACTATCTAGATGTCATGCACATAGAGAAGAATGTGTGTGAAAGTGTGGTGGGCACCGTTCTAAATTGGCAAGGTAAAACCAAAGATGGCCCTAAAGCTCGCGTTGATTTGGAAAAAATGAAACTGCGGGAACATCTGTGGTTGAAAAAGAAGGGGAGAAAGATGCCCCAAGCTCCTTACACGGTCACGCGTGACGAGAAGCATGAAATTTTTGTGTGGATGGCTAACGTCCAGTATCCTTATGGGTTTGCTGGAAATATAAGTCGGTGTGTTAACTACAGGGACAATAAGATTTATGGATTAAAGAGTCATGACTGCCATGTACTACTTCAACGCCTCTTCCCTATTATGATTCGAGGGTACTTTGATGATGAGGTGGTAGAGCCGTTAGTGGCGCTGTCAAGGTTCTTTCAAAAGTTATGCACCAGAGAAGTGAAAATGTCAGACCTCGAAGAAATGCGAAAGGACATCATTTTTATCATGTGCAAGTTGGAGAGGATTTTCCCCCCAAATTTCTTCGACATCATGCCTCACTTGATGATGCATCTTCCTGAGCAATTGATGCTCACCGGTCCCGTTCACTACACTTGGATGTATCCAATGGAGAGGTATATACCTTGCATTTGTATGATGTTTGCTAATTAAGTCTTTATATATTAATTTATTCTTGTTCTACGTACAACAATAATAACAAGCTGTTTTCATCTTTGTAGACAACTGGGAGACTACAAAGGGTATGTACATAATACATCTGCACCTGAAGGGTGTATCGCCGAAGCATATCTTGCGCACGAGTGCGTAACGTACGTCAAACTGTATTTGGGAGCGCTTGAGGACCCACATTCGAATATGTCAGTAGATGAACCCCAGTTCAACCTTTCTGTAGTCTCTAATGATGTTTACCCACAGAGTAGGTTGCACGGGGAGTGGGAGTTGACACCATATGAGTTAGACATTGCACACTGGTGTGTACTCATTAATTGTCAAGAAGTTAAATATTGGAAAGACACACACCTTGGAAGTCCACAGGTTCGCGGGGATGTTGCGTACCACAACCGGACCTTTGCAAATTTTTTTGGCACATGGGTGAGTATATATTCATTTAGTCATAATATATATGACGTGTAAAAGCAAATTGTGACGGTTATTTATATGAAATGTTGTATCTAATGTTGACGGTTATTTGTTTCAGATGAACTATGTAGAAGATGATGGTTACCCACAATGGTCACACGCATTGAGGCTCTTGGCTATGAAACCTATATCATCAAAAGTTTACGCGATGTGTAGGGTCAATGACGTGAAATTTATGTGTCAAGAAAGAGACAACAGGGTGAAGACACAGAATTGTGGGGTAATGGTGCATGGTGGGGATAACGACCCTGACTACTACGGTGTACTCCATTCAGTGGTTGAACTCATGTATGGTGAGCGCATGAAAGTTTACTTGTTTAAGTGCAGATGGTTTGATACTCGTCCGGAGAACGTTCGCATCGATCAGTATGGATACATTTCCGTGAATACTGCCACAAGCTGGTATGAAGAGGATCCTTTCGTTCTTGCCACATCAGTCAAACAAGTGTTTTACCTTGACGATCTTATGAACAGACCCCCGTGGAAAGTAGTAAACCATGTGCAAGCTAGGAATGTGTACAGTGCTGCCACACTTGGTGAGAATGAAGATGACGAAGAAGTTGCAGCATACCAAGAGGGAAATGGAATTGACATTCCGGAATCCGATACAATTCGCCTTAATAATGTTCGACCTGGTATTGTGGTTCAAAATTCTGGAGCAGCACTTCTAAATGTTAATCCAAATGACTTTGATGAAGACTCGAGTGACGAGGACGAGGAGCGACACCTATTACCAGACTTCAACTATCAAACTGCGTCAGACTCTAGCGATGATTCTGATTCTGATTATCAGCCTTAGTTAGAGATGTAATTGAGTATAGTCTTCGAGCTTGGTTCACCCTGGTTCACCTTGAATTGGTTCACCCTGGTTCAGCTTGGTTCACCCTAGTTCACCTTGAATTGGTTCACCCTGGTTCACCTTGAATTGGTTCACCCTGGTTCAGCTTGGTTCACCCTGGTTCATCCTGTGAACTTGAATGGCTATGTAGACTTTATGAATTTCGTTGCTTATAAATTGATGTTCGTTGCCTTTAATAATGAATTCGTTGCCTATACTATAGGACACGAAAATTTCGTTGCCTATAGTATAGGCAACGAAATTTTCGTTGCCTTTAACATTGATTTCGTTGCCTTTGATATTTGTGTCGTTGCCTATAGTATAGGCAACGAAAATTTCGTTGCCTTTAATATGGATTTCGTTGCCTATACTATAGGCAACGACACAAATCGTTGCCTAAAGTCCTCCTCGTTGCCTAAAGTCCTCCTCGTTGCCTAAAGTATAGGCAACGACACAAATCGTTGCCTAAAGTATTGGTATCGTTGCCTAAAGTCCTCCTCGTTGCCTAAAGTATAGGCAACGACACAAATCGTTGCCTAAAGTATTGGTATCGTTGCCTAAAGTCTTCCTCGTTGCCTAAAGTATAGGCAATGATTCTTCCATTCGTTGCCTATAAGAGGTTGAATAAATGACCCAGTCGCGACCAGATTTCTGCCCTCGCCCTCGCCGCAACGACCGCCGCCGCACCTATTACTCTCGCTTGAGTATATATTCTGCCCTCTCCCGAATATAGGTTCGCATTCTCTCATGATTCTCCTTACTTGAATATATAAACAACGTGATTTAGGTTGATTTTAGTTGGATTTGTGTTGGATTTGTCTTGTGATTTATGTTAGGTTGTGTTGGATTTGTGTTGGATTTGTGTTGGGTTGATTTTAGTTGGATTTGTGTTGTTATTTAGTTTGTATTGTTGAATTTAGGTTTTATTTAGGTTTGATTTTGGTTTGATTTTGGTAAGGATGATGAACTATGTTGGATTGTTGATTTAATTAGGTTGGGATTATATTGTGGATTAGAGGATTTAATTTGGTTATTTAGTTTATGTAAGGTGAATTGGGAATATAAGTGTGATTTTAGTTTGGTTATTTAGTTTAGGTAATTAGAATTGGGAATAAGTGTGATTTTAGTTTGGGTTGTTCATTTTAGTTAGACAAAATTTAAATTTAGGTTAGTGTTGCCTCAATTGTAAGCTATTCATTATGTTATTTTGTTGCAGACATTAATAAAAATGTCGGTGTTCAAAAGATTGATTCCCGGGAAAAGTGGGAAACAGAAAGGAGCTTCCTCCTCGTCACCTCAAGGAGCGACACCTCAAATGTCCTCCGGGTTGAACCCTCAAGGACCCAGGAGTGGGTCTAGGTCCGTTGGTCAGAGTGCTGGAAGCACCGTACCGGACAGTCTTGAGACCGTCTATGTACATTCCAATCGTCACCTCCAACTATATACAGCATCCCAGGATCCCCAAGGTCCACGTCACTCGGTGTCTCATGAACGACCCTCCCGCAACAGCAGCCGAAACTCCACCACGGAATCCGGTCGTCACTCAGTCAGCAGCGAACGCCCAAATAGTACGAGGGTACTATGGCCAAACCAGCAGGACCCACCGCGTATGCCACCTCTTCCTCCCAATCCGGCGACGCCACACCCTAATTCCGGATCATCTGGGCCATCCGGCAGTGCATCCCGCACGGATTCTGTGCACTTATGCCCGCCTAGGGACTTGTTCTTCCCTACGGTTATTCCGAAGATACCTCAGCTCGACCCTAACAACGTGGCCATATATGATGAGGACCCGTTCACGACGCCTGAGGAAGCATACACATATGAGCCGTTCTCTCAACCTCTGTTGAGTGTGAGGGTTAAGGGCCAGCTCACTTACGAGAATGGTAAGTTTATGTTCTTTTAGTAGATACAGTACATTAAATTAGGTTCTATTTCTTAATTTCCTTCTTTTGTACCGTGTCTTAGGCACCGTCGTCAACCCTAAAGCTAAAGCGAGCAGAGGTACCACAACCGGGAAGGGTATTGAAGATCGAGTTGGTGACAATCGGGCTCATATTGATTATGAGGACGATGGCTCGGCTATCGAGTATTCTGACAAAGGGATGTATGCTAGCCAAGCAGGATTTGTCATACGTGATTTCGTCCCGATGTTGTGGGACTCGTGGGGTTCAGTTGATGCTCAAGTGAAGGCCCGAGTGCATAATGCACTGTCGGTGAGTTAAATTTACATTAATTTGTCATAAAAATATGGGCATTCTTATTATTATAAGCCACCAAACATACATATTTATGAGGCTAATTATGTATACGTGTATTGCAGCAATGGTTTATTATTGACGATCGGCTGAAGCAGCCCGGGGGGGTGGTGTGAACGAAAGCTTGCGTCTAGGTGATGTGATTTTGGATTTATATAAGGCTAAGTATCCTGAATACGTTAGATTTGTGAATATAAAGTGTTGGTTATATGATATTTTTGTTGCATCAATATAGGTATCGAGAGTGGAAGTCCCACTTGAAGACGTTCTGGGAGGAGAACATAGATAAATGCCGAAATGGCACTCCAAGTGAGTTCAGATACCGGGAGTACGAGTGGAACTGGCTTATAGCCCACTGGAAGCATCCCAAACTTGTGGTATGCACATGAATTGATTTGCGTACCTAAATCTAAACTAATATTATTATTATTAATTTACCTACATTTTATGATATATTATTTTATATACGCAAGAGGTAGTAGGTAAATCTCTATCTATGTTATTAATTTAATATGTAGGTAAATCTCTAATATATTGTGTAGGTAAATTAAATGGGTTGGATTTTAATCAAAAAAATCAATGTTGCGAGAATATTCTCTAATTTATGCTATATATATAATTGGCTAATAATTGTGCACATTTTCTTATGGTCACAAGCACATTTCGAAACAAAATGCTAAAAACCGAGCGCAGAACGTGAACCCACATCATTGCGGTTCCCGAACGTATGAGAGATGGACTCGTCGTGGGGCAAGGTTGGAACCAGAGACCGATCCTCTCGTGTATTCCATCCGACATGGGTATCCGAACAACCCTGAATATGTTGTAAGTATCTAATAAATATTTGTCCATATTTGATACATCTCATGTTTAATTAATTCTTGTATTTTACTCAATTATTAATGCGTCACCGATTTTGCATTGTCTATTAGGAGAGATTGGTTGAGTCGATCCCGAAGGTGCGTGCTAAAGTAGCTCGAGAGCTGCATCAGGGGTGCACGGAGGAGGAGGTGACCCAGTATGCATCTCAGGTTGACCACATGACGCCCATTAATGCGGCGAGGTGCGTGTCAGATGCGCTTCCCGTTGGAAAGAACAAGTTTTGGGCCAAGGGGATGGGTTACAGAGGAAATGGAGTCTTGAAGATGACTCCAGAATTCTCCAGCGGGTCCAGCAGTTCTAGGTCGTCCGGCCAACAAGAGCAGATTCGGAGGCAGGAGGAGCAGATTCGGAGGCAGGAGGAGGAGTTGGAGGAGATGAGGCGTGCCAGGAAAGCCATGGAGCAGGAAAGAGCCCGTGAGAAGGAGCAGCACGACCAAATGTGGGCATTCTTTCAATCTCAGCAACCTCGGGGGGCTTCGCAGCCGCACCCACAGACTCAGCCAAATCTGTTCACGCCTACAGCACAGCCGCAGTATTTTGGGGGTCACCAGCAGCCGCCGTTATATGGGGACCACCAGCAGCCGCCGCAGCAGCATCAGTTTTTTGGGGACGCCGAGCCGCCGCAGCAGCATCAGTTTTTTGGGGACGCCGAGCCGCCGCTGCAGCATCAGTTTTACAGGGGTGACGACCAGCAGGAGGGTTCACACGAGGACTTCCTCAATTGTGTTAACTTTGATCAGTAACACGTAGCTAGTTTTTGATTTAGGTTGGAATGTGTACGCTTTTGTGGTTTGAAATGTAAATGTTGCAGATTCTGGAATTGGGCCCAATCCAGAATCAAGTATTTTTTTTTAAAATAACACAAACTATAGGCAACGAATTGGTCCAATTTCGTTGCTTATAGTTTGCCACCAAAAAAATTTCAAACTATAGGCAACGAAATTGGACCAATTTCGTTGCCTATAGTTTGCCACAAAAAAAAATTTCAAACTATAGGCAACGAAATTGGTCCAATTTCGTTGCCTATAGTTTGCCACCAAAAAAATTTCAAACTATAGGCAACGAAATTGGTCCATTTCGTTGCCTATAGTTTGCCAGAAATACAACAATTCAAACTATAGGCAACGATGTTCTTGACTATAGGCAACGAAATTCTTAAGTATAGGCAACGAAGTCGTTGCCTATAGTTTCAAAGTTGGTCAAAATTGACCTGTTGGTTTAGCGTTTAGGCAACGATGAAGTCGTTGCCTATAGTGAAACTATAGGCAACGATTCACTCTAGTCGTTGCCTATAGTACAAAACCCTAACCCCTAAACCCCGAACTATAGGCAACGAATCGGTTTAAAAATCGTTGCCTATAGTATAGTCAACGATGAAAAGGCAACGACGGTATAGGCAACGAATTTTCGTTGCCTATACTTATAGGCAACGATTTTTAAACTATAGGCAACGATTTTAAATCGTTGCCTAAAGCTGTTATGTTGGTAGTGAACACAACAGAAGTGAACTCTATACAGTATTTAGAGCGACCTCTAATTTACATATTACACAGGATTAACAGGTTAAGCTAGGAACCTACTAAATGAGTACAGTTACACGAACTCTATGCCTCCGTCTTCGACATACAAACTCAGGATACAAACTGCAAACTGGGGGGAGGAACCCAAAAAGCCCAGGAAAAAGGCAAATAAAATAATAAAAACTGTTAGAGTGAGTGGACGAAAATAATTAAATTGAAAAGTATAAATAATATGTCTTTCACTATAAATGTACATACAAATAACGCGAGTCTAAAAATATGATCATCCAGGTACTCTTGGGTACTATAAATATGTGGAGGCTACGACTCGGGTCATCTAACCTCAAGTCCTAATACTGCCCAGGTCAGGTTTATTGGCCCTCCTGGGTCCTCAACAAATCCTCGGGTTAGGTCTCTCGCCCTCCTGGAGCATCTCGAAGATCAGCCGAGAAGTAGTGCATCAATGCAACAAATGTGACTATGCTCTGTGTAAAACAAATCATGTATGCCTCTAAATGCAAAAGCATAACTGTAAACTGTATAACTAAAGACTCGCATAACAACAGTGAAAATAAAATGTCCACTTACAGTACAAAGGCTAGCTCCGTGGTCCGACGGAAGTTCCCTCGCCAAACTCTTGATCACGATCTCCTAAATAAATAAGACATACATTTAATACTGAAATTCGATAAAATGTGCAAAAATTAACTTAGAAATTATCCCAGAGATTTCCTGAAAACAATTATGATTTTACCTTCACCGAAGCTCCGTCGCGGACGGCGGCACGTGGCGGCCACGCGCCGCCTTCGACGACCAACTCCAATGAGGCCCAAAATTCACAGGTAGCTTCTTCACATGCTCCCCCAAAACTTTTCGTTCTTCGCCGAAGACCAAATCGATCGGGAAGACATCGAAATCACCGCCACAGCTGGAGGCGGCGGCCACCGCCAACCACCACGGATGGCGGCGATCCCTCCATTCTCTTCCTCTCTGCAAGCCCAACATTTCTCCCTTCAACCACCAAGGTCGGTTCAAAGCATGCCGAACAGAATTTTGCTCGAAAGTGGTCGGCCCTAAAATCGTCGGCGTGGCTTTCCGATGTAATTCTGACGACGGTGCAACGCCACTCCCTCCAAGATCGACCACCTGAAAAACAATCCTCTCCATCCCCTCTACCTTTTCCCCTATCTCTAGCCTCCCCCATAGTCGGAGCACCGCCGCCAATCAGAAATTCAATCGGGTCTAAACAAAAACTTCCCAAAAATCAAATCTAACTATGCCAAGCCACTCATCTGTAAGAGAGGATAAATTTCCATACCTCAAACTCAAAGATTGGTGGCCGGACAGTCGACTTCTTAGCGAGTCAAGAAACGGGTCGAAAATCTGGGTCGGCTCAACCGGTCAATCAACCCTGGTCAACACCTCAGTCAGACTTTCCAAATTGGTAAACCAACTATTTTTGGAAACTTGCTATTTATAGGGGGAAGCTCCTCTATTGATCAACGACTATTATTCGACTATATCGCGATCGTACAACCAATAATTAACCAATAAAAATAAGTTTTTTTTCGATTTATCCATTAATATAATTTCCGATAAACATCGTGATACTTATCCAAAAAATAAAAACTTCCTAAAATCAAAACAAATAGCTCGAAAATCAAGTCAAATTCTTACCCGATGAAAAACTCACTAATAAATTACGCTATACGACTAATTTGCGATAATTCTATTTTGTGCTGATTTATACTTAGATTTTGGTTTGGGTTGTTATAAGTGTGTCTAGCTTAGGTTAATCGTACACCACATTCGAGGATCTAGTTGATTACCATCCACTACGACAACACCTACTTGTATTTTTGAGGACAATGTGGCTTAGCGAATGAAGTTGAGATACATCAGGAGTGACCACACGAAACACATTTCGCCAAAGTTTTTCTTTACTCAGCAGCAACAACAACAACAGTTATTGAATATCCGTGTGAACCGGATTTGTTCGGTAGATAATGCTGCAAACTTGTTCACAAACTCTTTACCCAAATCTACATTTGTAAAGCATGTGAGACTGTAATAATCCAAACAAAAAATTACGCACAAATCGACACGAATTAGGATTATCGCTAATTAATGGTATCATATGGTTTGTTAACAACTTTTTCACTGAGCGAGAATTAGACTTTATTTTCTTCACAAAAGTCGTAGAGTATTTTGTTTGAGCTCGTAGGAGTTTTCGGGGAATTTTTAGGTTAAGCAAGCTATTTTTTATGATTTTTGGAAGTCTGCATGGAGAACATATTCAAAAGTATTTATTTTAGGTCGGTTTAACCTGAACTGTTGGATCTTGATCAAATCAAACCTCAAATGTTGATCTGATCAGGTGCTTGAGGGTATAATACGATATTTATGGTAAAAATACGGGAGAAAATACAGAAAAATATAAAAGTTGGGCCGACTCGTTTTCCAGCCGAGACCTGCTTCTCGACCTGACCCGTTTCAAAATCGAACCAGCCGAAAAACGCCACAGTTGCTAGCGTTCTTAGTATGATTTTGAAGCCCGCTCTTCCCTCTTTTGATTCATGTATGTATTTTTGATTTTTGGATTGATTTTGGGTGCGAATCGTGGAGAGTTTTGGGCTAGGTATCGGGTTTAATTGTCGGTGGTGTTCCAGCCAGTTTCAGACGATAACGAGGGGAGGAATCGATGGGGTTTTCCACAAGGAGTCGAACCCCTATGGTTGGGGGGCAGCGTCAAAATTGGCCGGAATCCTTTTCCGGCAATTTTCGGGCCGATTTCTGGCGAAACGGCGGCGAGTTGGGTTTTGGGCCTGTTGGGAAATTTGTTGGCCTCGTTGTTATCTTTCCAACGAGGGGTCGAATGCTCCTTTTGGAGCATTTTGTATTGGAGGCGTGTGTGGCTCACGCGCCGCCACATGTGGAGGAGAGTGAAGGCCACGTGCCGCAGTTCACGGCGGGATTCCGGCGAGGCGAAAATTCAAAATTGACCCGGGGAATTCTGGGATAGTTTCTGAGTTGATGTTTGCACATTTTATCAAATTCCAGTATTAAATGAATCTGTTATTTATTCAGGAGACTGTGATCGAGATTTTGGCGAGGGGACTTCCGCCAGACCATGGAGCTAGTTGTGTACTGTGAGTAGACACTTTATTTTCATTGTCGATTTATGAGTCTATGATTATGCATTTTATGAGTATGCATTTATGATTATGTATTTTATGATTATACATTTTACGAGTATGCATTTACGATTATGCAATTGCATGGAAGCACATATGATTTTTTTTACACAGAGCATAGTCACAGTTCATGCATCGATGCACTGGTTTCTCGGTTGATCCCCAAGATGCTCCGGGAGGGATATGACGAACACCTGACCCGTGATTTACACAGTACCCAGGAGGGTTAGGACAAACCACTACAAGAAAATGACCCATTGCCGGCGACTTTTATGTCGCCGGCAATGTTTTTGGACATTACCGGCGATTTTTGCCGGAAAAATCGCCAGTAATGTCTTTTTTTTTTTTTTAACATTACCGGCGACATAAATGTAAGTCGCCGGTAATGTCTTGCCGGAAAAGACATTGCCGGCGACATACATTTATGTCGCCGGTAATGTAAAAAAAAAAAAAAAAAAGACATTACCGGCGACATAAATGAAGTCGCCGGTAATGTCTTTTTTTTTTTTTTTTTACATTACCATCGAGAGATTGCCGGCGACGGACATTACCGGCGACAAAAATCGCCGGTAATGTAAAAAAAAAAAAAAAGACATTACCGGCGATTTTTCCGGCAAAAATCGCCGGTAATGTCCAAAAACATTGCCGGCGACGTACAAGTCGCCGGCAATGAGTCATTTTCTTGTAGTGAACACATGACCTGGGCATTCTTGTAACTTTGAGAAAAATGTACTCAAGTTACTGCCTCCACACATTACACAGTACCCAAAAGGGTTAGGTCAAACACCTGACCTGGGCTTGTTTATTTTTTGACTCGCATCATTTTATGTACATTGATAGTGAAAGACATATCATTTATATTTTTCAGTTTAAAGTGATATATCATTATCGTCCACTCACTCTAACAGTTTTATTATTTTATATGTCTTTCCCTGGGTTTTTCGGTTTCCTCCGCCCTTTTTGTAGTTTATATTTTGAGATTACACGTCAGCGATGGAGGCATAGAGTTCGTGTCACTGTACTCATCTAGTATGTTTCTAGCTTAACCTGCTAGTCCAGTGTATTATGTAAATTAGAAGTTGCTCTGAATACTGCATAGATTTTACTTTCGTTGTGTTGAATTTTTCATTTAGTTTTCGGATTTCTTATCACCTTCTGTAAACAGTTTATATTTCTAGTGAATTCAGTGTTTGATTGATTTGAGAAATTCGGTTGGGATTTGGTGCCCACGGTTTATTTTTGTGGACATTTTAGAAGTATGTTTTCCTTGCAGGTTTTTGGGTTTCTTGATTTTAGAAGAAACTCTGGCAATTTTTTTGTAGATTTAGTTGTCGTTAGGGCTTAATTTCGGTTTAGGCAACTAATTCGAGATCAGGTCCTTTCAAAGACGCATTGGAATGCAAAGATTGCCTGAACTCCAAGATTGAGTTATTGATCAGGGGAAGTTCATTTTGTAGACAGCAAGAGGATTCTACATCACATGTGGTCGCTTATGTAGTCGATGTTTTGTACTATTTTTTCCTTAGACCAAGTTTATGTTTTTATCCAAGAGGTTTTTTGTTTGTTTGGCAAGGTTTTTAGTGAGGCAACATGTTATGCATCATCCATTAGGATCACGACATAAGGGAGAGTGTTTATAGAAATAATATTCATGGTATCCCGATGTATGTGTGTGTCTTGTCCTAATTAGCATATAAGTAGATATTTTCTCAATCCCTGATTTATAAGGATATTGATTGTAACAGATTGTAACGGCTACTTAAGGTCATCTATCAATGAATAAAGTATAGTTTCAGATCATATCTTCTGCGTATCTATTTTCTCTTTCAACATGTTTAAGTTTAACCTTTGTATTTTTTTAGCAAACTATACTCAATGACAAAATGGAGGTGTGACATACACTTAAGGACAAGAAAACATTATTTAGATACTCTAAGACAAAATCTTACAAATAAGGACAATAAATTTTATACGCTGCCATGTGGCAGGTGGCATTTTACTAATTTATCCTCTTGTTTTCTTGTGTGTTTGATATTTTTTTTAAAAAAAAATTTATATAGATTTTTTTTTCTGTTTTATTTTTTTTTCCGTTTATTCTTTTCTAGTTCAATTCTTTTGTTCTTTCAAATTTCTTCTTTCTAAAGCAATAATCTTAGTTCCTCTCGTCCAAATTTTTTCTACCACTTTCTCATCAAAATTGATCACTTTACAATAAATTTAATAGAAATTTGGTTCTTTATTTTTAGTAACAGTGATAAAAAATTCAATAACACAAAAAAAATCTGATACAAATTCAATAAAAATTTGAGTAAAAATTCAGTAGGAATTTGAAAACAATTCCCTCTCCAAAAATGCACATCC
Source organism: Geum urbanum (assembly GCA_946800695.1). Classification (NCBI taxonomy): domain Eukaryota; kingdom Viridiplantae; phylum Streptophyta; class Magnoliopsida; order Rosales; family Rosaceae; genus Geum; species Geum urbanum. Next base: position 25,765,511 of record OX327013.1, on the reverse strand, counting down.
CAAAAATATAGCAGCATTCCCCTAAAAATGCAGTAACAATCCGAGAAAATGCAGTAGCAGTCCTCAAACCGAAATGCAATAGTCCTTGAAAATGCACATCCCAAAAATATAGTAGCAATCCCCTAAAAATGGAGTAATAGTCCCCGAAAATGCAGTAGCAGTACTCAAACCGAAATGCAGTAGTAGTCCTCAAACCAAAATGCCGTAGCAGTACGTCCCCGAAAATGCATGCAATAGCAGTCATCAATCCGAAATGCAGTAGTAGTCCCTGAAAATGCAGTAGTAGTCCAACAAGAAATTTGAGATAGTAGCAGCTCGAAATAGATTCAGTAGCAGCTCGACTAACCTTTTAGTAGCAATTCAACGAATAATTTAGTAGCACTATGAGAATAATTCAGTAGCACTGTGAAAAACAATGCAGTAGCAGTTTATCAAAACTTTAGTAGTTGCTTAACGAACAATTCAGTAGCAGCTCGAAGAACAATTTAGTAGCACATCAAGAATGATTCAGTATCAACTGGACGAAACTTCAATAATAGCTTGACTAACGATTTAATAGTAATAATTTGATATTCAGTATAAGTAGTTTAAAAAACACAATAACAACAATATGAAAAACACACTAGCGGCAGTTGGTAGTAGTAGCAGTTGGTAAAATATAGTAACACCTCAATCACTTGTAAGTTTAACTCCTTATATTAAAAATGATAACCCTCCCATTTGAAATCGGCAACAAGTTTTATAAAAGATGGAAAAAAAATGCGTTCCTATGTTGATTTTTTGAAGAACACAAGATTGCCCGCACAATTTCAAAAGCAGAGCACAATTTCTTATGTTTTTGCAAACATCAAACATAGTAGCTGTGAACTAAATCAAATCCAAATAAAAAATTGATTTCGTTGATCGAATCAAACCATATAAAATCAAAAACCACTCGTTGATCGAATCAAGCCATACAACCATGGCTACTTAACTCAAAGAGAAAACACAGTACCAATTGACCATCATTTCAAAACAAATCTTCCGAACTTCCAACTCTAAGCTCAATCTACTGTTGATTATAAACCATCAACAAAAACTATATGAAACAGAAAAAAAGTAGTAGCAATGTTAGAGTAAAAGGAGATGCGGGTGAGTAGAGGCTTTGAGGCGCGCGAGGCTAGCAGGCCGAGGCGGACATGCGGTAGCGTGCGACGGGTTGGAGAAGGCTGAGGTTGCCCTAAACGGAAATCGTCAAAACGCGACGGCGTCGAAACTATGATTGCGGAGGCCGAGAAAACTCCGGCGGCGTGGAGGTCGAGAGCTGCGAGTCTCGTCCGAAGGTAGAGGATGTCGGGAGGTGGCCGTGTCCGTGATGGTGGCGCGAGGTGGAGCGCCGGAGAAGTACTACTGTCTTTTCTTGAATCTGATGAAATATATATATATATATATGACTGGTACTGTGTGTGTGACTTAGGGTTTGTTTATATGACTTAGGGTTTTTGACCTAAGTAGGTCAATTCTTGACATTGTTGGATTCATCATTCATGGGTGGAAAAAATGAGCCCAATTCTAACATCAGTTTCAGCTTTTGGGCTGCTATAAACTTAATGATGGTGTCGGAGCGACGGAGCCCCAAGCAAAGCAATAGAAGGGAGGCAGCAGAACAGAATGGTGAAGATTTCTTAAGCAATGCAATGGCATCTGATACTGATAGCAACATTGTCGGCCACGAAAGTCTCGTCTTTTTCTCTGGTCTTGCTGAAAAAATCTTTTTTTTTCTTTCTATTCCACTCCATGTTTGACCTTTAAATAACATCAGAAGCAAGCCATATTGGGTAGTCATCGAGATTTGGTACTTCTTCTTATGAAACTCCGTTTCAGCGGTGAGAAATGAAAACGCGCAAAGACTATCATTGACTATTGATTTAGTTGCTTTCAGTGAATCCTCAATTACTTGTGGAATATGATTAGTTGATGTCGAGCACTATATTAAATGAATGGGTAACTACGGCATATTAGCAGTTATATTTTTACAAATGTCTTCTTGAATTAGATTATTACGCGACGATTACTTAGCCAGCTCAGGTATATTCTGTCTGTATTATCCTTATTCAATGTAACAGTCCAAGTGATGAGAGTGATTTACTTTTCATATGAGGATTGAGGAGTATCCAGCAAGTTACTATGAAACTAAATTTCAAAGGAACTTCCTTTATTTGTGTAGGTGATACCGAGACATTTCCCAGTATTTGATCTCCCTCTTTCCGTTGATTTATCTGTTCTTTTACCTCTTGAAATATGAGTTTTGGTTAATGTTGACCGCGTACAGTTTTGTTTAATATCGAATATATTATTAGTGCAGTACTAGTATAAAACCGGTAAGATTGGCTGAGAAGTGTGACTTGGAGCAATAACTATCCAAGTCACTTGGGTGCAGCCAATGTCCCTCTGCAGTTTCAGAGTGATCAACTCGAGCTTTTTTCAACAAAGTGAACACATACAGCAATGACAGAAAGTTCTGTTATTTTTCTGCTAGACAAACTTGCAACCATTTTTGAAAATGAGGTGCACTTGTTGCAAGGGGTTCCAGAAGAAGCAGTCTATCTTCGAGGAGAGTTTGAAAGAATAAGAGCCTTCCTTAGAACTGCAGACACGTTGCAGGAAACTGATCAGGAAGTCGAAGTCTGGGTCAAGTAAGTGAGAGATATTGCTCATGAAGCTGAAGATATTCTTGCTGAATTCACTTTGCTCAATGAACATGATCACGGCCACGGATTCCTTGGGTCTCTACGCATGATGGCCTGTTGTATCAGGAATGCAAAAGCTTGTTATCGAATTGCTTCTGAGTTGAAAAACATCAACTCAAGAATCAAAAGTATTTCTGAGGTTCATAAGAGGCTCCGTCACAAATTCATCAAAGCAGAACAAGGTTCAGGGTCTGACGATGGGGGAAATACATGGCAAGACCGTCGAGGAGACGCCTTATTTTTAGACAAATCTGATCTTGTGGGCCGTGATGAGCCTAAAAATCAGCTGGCTGGGTGGCTGTTAAAGGGAAGTCCTGTGCGTCAAGTTGTCTCATTGGCTGGTATGGGAGGGATGGGAAAGTCCACCTTGGCAAAGCAAGTCTATGATGATCCAGATGTTAAAAAGCATTTTGAAGTACATGCATGGATCACTGTCCACCGTTTCTTCAAATCTGGAGAGCTTCTCCGAGACATGGCTCGGCAACTCTTCAAAAAGCTCACGAGACGAGTTCCACAAGCAATCACAAACATAGACAACAATCAAGGAGCTGCTGCAGCAAAAGAGGTACCTGATTGTTTTGGATGATGTATGGAACCTCAATGAATGGGATGCTATTCAAAATGCTCTACCTAACAACAGGTGTGGCAGCCGAATAATGCTCACAACAAGAAATGCAGAGGTAGCCACCATCACTCGTGACCTTTCCGATGGTAAATCCTATGAGTTAAAGCCCTTGCCTCCTCCAGTGTCTTGGGACCTCGTCTGCTTAAAGGCGTTTCAGCGACACAAATGCCCTATTCACTTGGAGGATATTTGCAAGGACATCCTGAAAAAATGCGAGGGACTTCCTCTTGCAATTGTGGCAATCGGTGGTGTTTTAGCTACAAAAGATAAAAGACGAATTGATGAGTGGGATATGGTCAAACGAACGCTTGGAGCTGAAATTGAGGGTAATGACAAACTCAAGTATTTGAAAAAGGTTCTTTCGCTCAGCTTTAATGATTTGCCGTACTTCCTCAAATCCTGCTTCTTGTATCTGAGCATCTTTCCCGAGGGTCATCTGATCGAGCGCATGAGATTAATCCGGTTGTGGGTAGCAGAGGGATTCATTGAAGCAAAAGAGGGGAGTACGCTGGAAGAAGTAGCAGATGACTATCTGCATGAACTATTGAACAGAAATCTAATGCAAGTAGCCACCACTACTCCAGATGGAAGGGTCAAAACATGTCGGATTCATGACCTTTTGCGGGAGATCATCATCTCAAAGTCAAGGGATCAGAACTTCACCACAATTGTGAAAAGTGTGCCTGCACAATGGTCTGATAAAATTCGACGCCTGTCTATACATAACACACTGCAAAATGGGCAACCAAACAGCTGGTCAGCTTAACAATTGCTGTCCCTATTTGTTAGTATAGCACAATTAGTTCGTTAATTAAACATACTTACCCAATTAAGCAGGTGATCGACACCTACCCAACCACCCGAAAGACCACCCAGCAAGCAACAACTCCACCCGCAAGACCGAGCCCATCCGATCAGACACGCGCCCGACAAACGCACATCCGAATGCTCTGACCATATAACAGCAAAACGGCTCTATCCCACATCGAAAAACACGAGCAAGCAACAATCCCAACCACCTATATAGGTAAGGCATTTACTACAGGTAAGAACACAATCAACTCCACATTAAATTCTAGCATTAAACATCCCAACCTACTTTCTTACACGTTCGCTTGACTGTTATATCCAATACATCTTCTAACTTAGGCATCAGAGCGTTGAAGGCAGGCCAGCACTGTCTCGACCGTCTGACCGCCCATTTATTGTTGTATTCTTCTAACAGTAGGAGCCGAACGCCCGAATACCCGAAGAGAGAGAAGATATCCGATCACCCGAACAGCCCGAACGTTCGGACAACCAGAGAGGATATTACTCGTACTTGCTTCTGTTAGATTACGTCCCGCGTAATTCGGTAGAAACAGTTGGCGCTGTCTGTGGGAATTCTTACAAATTGCAAACCTCGTATAAACACCACCAACCAAAAGCCCACATGCATACCCAGGAGACGAACATCAGCGACACAACCGTCGAAGAAACACCCCCAGGCGCACGGGCGCGGCAAGTAATGGAGCTGGGGACGAACAGCAGCCCCGGACTGAGCGGCGAAGAACGCGTCGATTGCCTGCTCCAGGAGCTGCGAGAGGCGGCGTTCGAAAGAGACCATGAGCACCAGGTTCGGCAGAGGCTGGAAGAACGGTTGGATGCGCTTATCAGCCAGCAACAGATACAACACGAGCAGGGTCCCGTCCGAGAAGCCACCAACGCCGAAGAGCAACACCCATTCGGCAGGACCGACCCCTGAGTGGCCCGAACGCCCACGCCAGCGGAGGAACCCACACCCTCGACAGACAACACCCTGATCCTTCGGAGGATGGAAGAGTTAGCGGAGGAAGTCTCGCGCCTGCGGAAGGACAAGCTTGCCGGGCAGGGTGAGATGTTCACCCCCCGGGTCAGTCTGTTCTCGGCGAACATACTAGAAAGGGGCAGGGACCTGAACGAGAAGACAACGAAGGTCACTCGGTTCGACGGAAGCGGAGACTCCCGCACGCACATCGACGAATTTTGATCCGCCACGGATGGAACCAGGTATTCGGACTCAACTTTGTGCTTCCTATTCTAGGAGACGCTGTCCGAAGAAACGAGGAGCTGGTTCTACGAGATTCCGCCAAGCTCCATCCACTCGTTCCTCGAGCTGGCAGAGAGCTTCCAAAGACGCTACAGGCTCCAGGGCAAATACAACACTACGGGCATCCTCCTCAAGGTTCTCCAGGGGGCGGACGAGAGCCTATCCAGCTATATCAACCGATGGAGGGCGCTGGCGAGCACATGCAGAAGTCTCGACAAGCAGGTGGCTAAGGTCGCCCAAATGGACAACATGCTCGCAACACCATTCGTAGAGAAACTAGTACGGAATGAGCATCTCGACTACGACGAGATCATGGATCTGATCGTGCAGTAAGCCCTGGTGGAGACGCGAGTATATGGGACCACCTCCAAATCTAACACCGACCAACCGGAAGGCGTGGACGCCCAACCACGACAGAACACCGATTATAGGGGGAGCCGAGTGGAGGCTACAAGCGAAACCGAGACACGCACGGGCAAAATAGCCAGAGGCCGACCTACCGTAGTCACCAGGGCGCCCGAAACGACCGAGCAAGGGCCCCAGCACCGCGAGGAACCGATCCCCAATAGGCCCCCCAGTACTGACCGACCGAGCAGAAGGTCTACGCAATCAATCGATAGTCGAATGAGCAGCTACTCCGCCAACACCGACATCATATCCAACCGCCGAACAACATCTCGAAGGAAAGGGCCCCGATCGGCCAGACCCCAGACAGATGGTGCGAATACCGCCACACCATCACTTACCACACCAACGACTGCGTGATGCTGAAGAAGGTACTCAGGGACATGCAGGGAGACGGACGGATCGCCCTCCCAAGAGCCGAGGAACGCCCACGGGAGGCGAACATCGAGACCAGGGGGACTATCAGCACGATATCCGGAGGAAAGCGCAAGGAGGGGACTTCGTCGCCCGACCATCTGAGCAGGGAGGTGCTGACGATCGGGGCAGGAAGAACGAACAAGGCAGGAAGAAGAGAGCCGCCAACCATCAGCTTCACGGCGGAAGACGAGGAAAGGAGCCCGAAAAATAGCACCCTACCATTTGTGATCGACGCGATCATATATCGATTCCTCGCGAAGAGAGTGCTGATAGACAACGGGGCGTCCGTGAACGTGATCTACCTGGACGCATACACGGCGCTGGGCAGACCCACACACAAAATGACGCAGGATCACGAGTGCGTCGCAAGCTTTACCGGCGAAACATCGTACCCAATCGGGAGCGACAACATTCGGGTCGGGATCGGTGCCCCCGACTCCCCACACAGCGAAGTTTGAACAGACTTCATCATCATAAACACACCCTCCCTATACAACGCCATACTCGGGAAACCGGGGATCAGCCAGCTAAAATTGATCATCGCAGGGCACATGCTGCTGGGCCGATTCCCGACAGAACACGGAGTCGGGCACGTCCGGGGCTACGACTACGAGGAGGCAGCAAAACATGGTAATAGGCAAGAGGTCCTGGCTTTAGAAGAACTGGCGCCGAAAGCAGAGACACCAGATGACCCGCACGACGGGCTGATGGCAGTGTCCTCCGTCCCCGAACGCAAAGAGCTAATAACGATTCAGCTATCCTTCGACCACCCGGAGAGAACGATCCAGATCGGTGCACAGCTGGCGCCCGCGATAGCCGAGGGACTGATCGCATTACTAAAAGAGAAGCAAGAGGTGTTCGCGTGGTCATACAAGGACATGCCCGGGATCAGCACGAACATCATATCCCATAAACTGAGCGTTAACACCAGCGCGAGGGCGGTGAAACAGAAGCGAAGGGCGTACAAGGCCGAGAACTACGCAGCGATGCACGAGGAGGTGGACCGACTGCTGGGCATTGGGTTCATCCGAAAGGTGGATTATCCGAAGTGGATCTCCAACGCCGTGATGGTGCAGAAAAACAACAAGAAATGGAGGATGTGCATCGACTACAGCGACCTCAACAAGGCATGCCCCAAGGACAGCTTCCCTCTACCAAGGATTGACCAGTTGGTAGACGCGACAGCCGGGCACGAGCTCCTATCAATGATGGACGCATACTCAGGGTACAACCAGATCTTCATGGACCCCGAAGACCAGGAGGCGACGTGCTTTGTCACGGACAAGGGCCTCTACTGCTACGTCGTTATGCCATTCGGACTGAAAAACGCGGGCTCCATATACCAGAGGCTCATGAACGCAATGTTTCACGGCTTGATAGGCAACATCGTGGACGTCTACGTGGACGAGATACTTGTGAAAAGCGTTCGAGCAGCCGATCACATCCAAAACCTGGGGACTGTGCTCGACGTCCTGATCAAGAACTACATGAGGCTAAACCCGGCCAAGTGCACGTTTGGAGTCACGAACAGCAAATTCCTGGGGTATATCGTGAGCCAGAGAGGAATCGAGGCTTCACCCACCAAGATCAGGGCGATCATCGACATGAAGTCACCCGTCAAGAAAGCGGACCTACAGAGCCTCACGGGAAAACTCGCATCACTAAACAGGTTCATATCTCGCTACTCGGACAAATGTGCCCCGCTCTTCAAAGCCCTCCAAACGAAAAACAAGCGAGAGATCGTATGGACGCCCGAATGCGAGGCATCTTTTCTCCAGATCAAGGAATACTTGGCCTCGATCCCACTCCTGTCCAGATCAAGGAATACTTGGTTGCCTCCCTCACGGCCGTCAGCTCAGCCCTCGTCCGCAGGGAAGACTGCACGGAACTGCCCGTTTTCTTTTCAGGGAAGGGCATGATGGGCGCTGAAACCCGATACCCCATGATCGAGAAAATAGCGCTCGCACTCATCGTCGCCGCCTGACGATTGAGGCCATACTTCTAAGCACACAGCATCCATATCCTCACGAATGCGCCCATGCGCCAGACCATGCACAAAAAAGAAAAGCGGCGCCGGGATCATCCTAACTGGGCCATGAGGAGTAAACGCGGAGTACGCCCTCAAATTCGAATTCAACACAACCAACAACGAAGCCGAGTACGAGGCGCTCATCACGGGCATATAATTAGCCAAAAACTCGGAGGCGCCCAACCTAAACATATTTAGCGACTCACAGTTGGTGGTGAGCCAGATCGAGGGCGAGTTCCAAGAAAAATGGGAGTCCATGATCGCCTACCTCAAGCACGCGAAAGCACTAATCAGCAAGTTTAACTATGTCAATATCAACCACATACACCGGGGACTCAACGCCAAGGCCGACAGGCTGGCTCGACTGGCCACGGCCCCCGTCCATTCGGGACCAGGGCAGCGGATCGTCGAGGTACTACGACGACCAAGCATTTCAGGAATGGAGCAGACCCTGGCGATCGAATTGCATGAACGGAGCTACATGGACGTACTCATCGCGTACAAGGCTAGGGGGATTTACCAGAAGACAAGCGAGAGGCTAGGACCGTTGTCGCACGGGCGGCAAACTTCAGCATGCGGGATGACATGCTTTATCGGCGAGGAAAGACTTGGGCGAGCCTCGAGTGCGTCACTCCAACAAAGGGCAACACAATCCTGCAAGAAATCCACTCAGGCACGTGTAGCCACCTCGCGGGAGCAAGATCGATCGCGCATAAGGCCCTCCGGTGCGGATTCTGGTGGCCCACCATCCACGCGGATGCTACGACACTAACGAGTAAGTGCCACCAGTGCCAGCTGCACGCACACCACTACCACGCACCCGCCGTCCCACTCTCAATCCTCCTATCACCAGTACCGTTCGCATAATGGGGACTGAACTTAATTGGGGAACTCCCAAAGTCCAAGGGGCAATACAAGTACCTGATCGTTATCATTGACTACCACACCAAGTTCATCGAGACTCAGCCGATGATAAAGATCACGACAGAAAAAGCCGAACGCTTCCTTTGGCGGTTCCGCTTCTGTCGCTACGAGACCCCGATCAGCATCATCACGGACAACGGGCAACAATTCAATAACCCTCAACTCACGGCCTTCTGCAAACGACAAGGAACGGAGCTCGTATTTGCATCACTCGTGCACCCTCAGACAAACGGGTAGGTAGAGGCGGCAAACAAAATCATCAAGGCAGGCATCAAGAAGAAGATTGAAGACATCGAGCCCGGGGAGGCAGGATACGGGCGCTGGCCTGAGATCATCCCAGAGATCCTATGGTCTATCCGAACGACAGCCAACATGGCCACAGCTTGACATTCGGAACCGAAGCCGTGCTACTCCTAGAAATCACCCACCAGAGCCCACGGATCGAGGGGTACGATCCGAATATGAACGAAGAGGGGCTACGACTCAACAACAATCTACTGGAGGAAAGGAGGGACATGGCACATTTCCACAACGCCGCGAAAAAGCAGAGAATCGCCCGATTATGCAACCAGCGCATTCGGGCAAGACCAATCCAACAGGGGGACTGGGTAATGAAGGCAATACAACAAAAGATCAAGGCACTCCGTCCATCGTGGGAAGGCCCGTATGTCATGGACGAGGTGGTCAGCCCTAGCACTTTCTACCTTAGGGATATGCAAGGTCAAAGGCTACGACACCCGTGGAACATCCAACACTTACGGAAGTACTTTCATTAAGTTTTGTTATGTTATGTACTTATTTCGTTAAGTTCTTTCATTACGTTTTGTATTTTCTTGATCCGCCCACCCGCACACTCGGGGACTGAGGATAGACCATTCGCACTGATATAACACTTAGTGAAAAAGAGCAAAAAAAAATAAATGTATAAAGAGCAAGCACACACAAACGGAAGGAAAAAGAAAAACCTCATTGATCAAAAGAGCACGAGGCCAATTACAAAATCCTACGAGATTACAAAAAAAAATAAAAACTATTCTACTTCCGCCTCCACCACCCGCTTCGCCTGCTTTGGCTGCTCAGCCTGGTCCGCCCGCTCGACTGGCTCCTCGGGCTGCTCCGGCTGCTGCTCGGTAGAAAGACCAGCCACTCCGCCCGCACACTCGCTCAGGTGGGCCCGGTAGCGCGCCAGATCTATAAACGGGGCCACAGCCAACAGGAAGGCAGTCACCTGCTCTTCCGCCTCGGCCGTCATCAACTCCAAGAAATCATCAGACTCCTTGAAGGCAGCAACGACCTCAGCTCGGGTTAGCTTGACCTGATCCGGAGTATAGGCGCAGTGCTCGGCCTCCATCAACCGAGACTCCATCTCAGCGACGCGATTGGCAGCCCCCGCACGGACGCGCTCCACCTCGGCAAGAGCAATGTCACGTTCGGGGTTAAGTACAGCCTCCTGCTCAGCAACCTCCTGGAGCTCCCGGGTCAGCACGTTCACCTTTGAGAGCCCAGCTTGCAGCTTCTCACGGGCCGCGGCAGCCTCGCGAGTCTCAGCTCTCAACCTCATCTGCTCCCCCGAGGTCTCCCGCGCGCGCAGACAGAAGATTTGATGCTGCAGCTTGGTGCACGCGTTGAAAACCCGATCAAGATTGTCGGGAGCAGGGCCAGAAATCGACTGGGGTAGCAGCTGGAGCGAAGACACGCCCTCACCAAGAGCCTGACGGATAGCCTGGACAGCGCGAGCCACTGTATCACCCTCCGCCATGGCACCAGCAGCATCCGCCCGAGCACGTTTCAGGAGATGGGAGGATTTTCCTTAAGGAACGGGCGACCCAGCAGAAAGATCTGCACCACTAGACTGGGAGGTCCGGTTCCTTGAGCCCAAGTTCAGGGAGGCCTCCCGCCAGTCCCTTTGCTCCACACGCCTCTGGACGCGATCCGCCTGCCTCTACTCCTTCTTATGGGCGAGGCGATCCCGCTCCGCACGGTCGTGACTCCGGGCAGCAGACGACCCGGGAGGCGGAAGAACAACCCCTTCAGCAGCAGCACCAGGGACCAACACCCCGGGGGACTATCACAGTAGGCGTCCGCACGGCAGAGGCGTGATCGGACACGTTCGGCGCAGGGATCCTCGCCTGGACGGTATCCCCAACCACCAATCCACCGTGCCCGTCATCGACGACCCGGCGCACGGTCTCAGCGCTCGAAAGCAGAAGCTTCATGCAGCGCTGGAGGGCCTCGTCCTTTTCAGTGGCCTTGGACTTGGTCATTTTGGTTGCAAGACAAACAAACAAAAGGTTAGTAAGCAAGTTATGAAATATACAGTACGTATGCATGCAAAAATAAAGCAGGTATCAAAAGCCCGAACAGACTGGGTGCTCGGGCGAGACGCGTGCGCTCGATCAGGTCCCAGTGGCACGCCACCCAGAACTTTAAGCGAGCAACCCTGGCCTCCTCCACAGGCGTCATCGGGTACTCGTTGGTGTTAAGAGGATAAAAACGCTGGGGGACTCGATCGATACAGTGGGCGTTGGCAGAATACTCGGGAGAGAAAGAGCCGAACTCTCAGTCGCCTCCGACCAGACAACTGATTGTACGCCACGAGGTCGACGAGCTTAGCGGGTCGACCAACCACCACTTCACCCGCGGTTCCACGGTGAAGGTACCCGAGTCCCTTCGGCAGGAGGAGTGTTTGAGAAGGAAGAAATGCAGGAACTTCGCCCGCGTCGGGTGATCGAGGCCGCTCAGGCAGAAGATGTTGAAGAATGCCACCAACGTGCGGGTAAGCGTGGGCCCGCACTGGCCGAATGAGATCCGCAATAGCGCCAGCATGTATTGGAAGAACGGGTGCAGAGGAAGCTTGATACCCGCCTTCAGGTGGAATTCACTCACGCAGATGTGGCCGGGCGGAGGCCGCGTGAACGTCTCGGCCTTCCCCGGGATCCTTAACTTCACGGATGAAGGGATGTGGTAGTCACGCGCCCATCGCGCCATCTCCTTCACCGACGGTACATGCTCGGGCCCCTGCACCGGTACTCCATCGGGTAGCACCCAGTGAACGCGCCCACCCTCTGCCAATTGCGGCAAGGGACCCCTTCCTCGGGCACGCTCCTCACCCCACGGCCCTGAAGACGAAGACCCACCCGACGAGCCCGATGACTCGAATGAATCTCCCAACCCGATAACCTCGGCAGCAGTTTGCACTCGTCATTCCTCCATCGGCTGCACGACAGGAGAATCATTAGGAAGATAACACAAGGGCGTCACACTCATCACGGAGTTGGACGAGTCCAATCCGCTCGCGCACGGACTACAGCTAAACCACCCCGCCTCCGGAACGTACACCCGTTCACGCGACATGTCACTTGAAACTTCTATCGGTTCCATCTCCTAGACGCACGCACGCAAAACCCAAACACTTAGAAAAAAAAATACAACCAAAAACAAGAAAAAAATCCAGAAATTTGCCCCAAAACAAATCAAAACAGACCCACCTCAAGAACACGCCTTGTTCTTGAGACGAAAACCCAGAAAACAAGAAAACCAGAAACGACAGGACGCCGGAAAAACAAAAAAGAACGTAAAAGCAACACAAAACGGGTTAGAACCTCACCAGAATCTGAGATTGAAGATTGAAAGATGAACGTCGACGAGAACTCCGGCAAGAAAGCAACACACATAAAGTTAGAAGACGATGAACAGTGAGCAAGGTAAATTCGACAGAGCTTCAGTGAATGTAAAAAACGATAAAAGAAGATGACACCACAGAGCCCTATTTATACTGATCGCACGGGACAAGCGAACAAACGCCAGCCGTTCATTTTTCGCGTGTCCACTGTCAGATGACGCCATGTGCCAGCGAGGCGGTTTACTTACCCGCCTAAGTAACCGCGCTCACCCCTCAGCTTCCCACCTTGGTTTCAAACCCTAGCACGATCTCCCACGCTCCCACGCGCGTGACGCCTGACCTTCGAGAAGTTACTACGTCACCGGCATTAATTACACAGGGCACGCCGGCATTTATTGCGCCGGCTAGCATTTATTACATCACCGGTTCCCAAGGAGAAGTCGAAAGAATGTCACCTCAAACGTCTCGTCAGACAAGATCACCCCACCCAAGGCACGCAAACACACGTCACGACTCCTGCCATCCGGACTATCGCCCGCACCACCAGCACGATCAAACGCCACACAATCTCACAGGCAAGTAAAACGCCACCCCACCAGGTTAATGCAAGACCATTGAGGCGTCCCAAAAGAGGTCAACGTCACACGTTTCCTTTCGGGGTGTGCGCGCTCAAAGCAAGACCATTTAGGCGTCCCAAAGGAGGCCGACGGTTCTCGTCCCCTCTTCGGCGTGCGCGCGCTAAATGTACCATAGACGGCACGTGGTATCGTCTCCCTGGCTCTGTTGGCGAAGCCGGAGCACAAGCGGCCGCTTGTGAGTCCGTGCCTAGACACCCAGTAAGAGGTGACCCACCGTTTGGGTTACGCGGCACGGAAGTGGCTAACGTCACTCGTTACCTTCCTGGGCGCGCAAACAGCAGGACCATTCGGGCGGCTCGAAAGCGGCGCGCACCTTTCGGAGCACGCGCCGAATGATGGGCGACTCGAAAGTGGCCCCATTTCTTCCAAGGGCGTAACGCTACCATTCGCCGAATTAGGCTGCACGATAGCGACAAGTTCCTTTCGTGCGCGCGCTAAACCGAAAAGCAGCACGGGCATGCTGTCCGTCCCTCCATGCGCGCTGCAACACATGTACGTAACGGTCGGGGCCCCACCGTTGACACTACGATAGGTCGGCGCCGAGAGTGAGGATCTCCTCTCGGGCACCTAAGCAAGACCGTTCCGAGGCTTAACGGCTCCAAACAGCAAGATTCGTTAGGGAGTCGGGGTCAGCTCGGAACCATCCATGCATCATTCGCAAGACCGTTCTGAGGCTTAACGGCTCCAAACAGCAAGATTCGTTTGGGAGTCGGGGTCAGCGGCTCGGAACCATCCATGCATTTCAAGAAAGGCCGTTCCATAGGCCTATCCTTGGCGGACTCCAGACAGCAACATTCGTCGCGGGGCCGGGTAAGTGGCTCGGAACCATCCATGCATCCACATACACGCATACATCAACACATTCACTCAATCATCATTCAATCGCATCGCACGATCATACATACATCCGCATACATTCACATACTCATTCACTCACCCCTACTTGTATATCTGTACTACATACACATTCACTCCTACATACTGACATACATCCGCATACACACATACATATCCATCCACATAACTCCATAGGCGCACAACTCCAAACAGCAACATTCGTTTGGGAGTCGGACACCTAGATACAGGACCACCCGAACAGGTACACGATCGGACGCACAGGTACCCACTCTGTCAGGAAAGCTCTTTCTTGACCGGAGAGTTGGGGGACTTGGGGGTTACAGGACTACGCATCACTGCTCAAGCGGATAAGTATTTGTTTAGTCGCACGAACCCTTTTTCAAGTCCCCAATCAAGAAAGGTCACTTTGACTTGGGGACTTGGGGGACTTGTTACTATAGCACCATTAGTTCGTTAATTAAACATACTTACCCAATTAAGCAGGTGATCGACACCTACCCAACCACCCGAAAGACCACCCAGCAAGCAACAACTCCACCCGCAAGACCGAGCCCATTCGATCAGACATGCGCCCGACAAACTCACATCCGAATGCTCGGACCATATAACAGCAAAACGGCTCTATCCCACATCGAAGAACACGAGCAAGCAACAATCCCAACCACCTATATAGGTAAGGCATTTACTACAGGTAAGAACACAATCAACTCCACATTAAATTCTAGCATTAAACACCCCAACCTACTTTCTTGCACGTTCGCTTGACTGTTATATCCAATACATCTTCTAACTTAGGCATCGTAGCGTTGAAGGCAGGCCAGCCCTGTCTCGACCGTCTGACCGCCTGTTTGTTGTTGTATTCTTTTAACAGTAGGAGCCAAACGCCCGAATACCCGAAGAGAGAGAAGATATCCGATCACCCGAACAACCCGAACGTTCGGACAACCAGAGAGGATATTACTCGTACTTGCTTCTGCTAGATTACGTCCCATGTAATCCGGTAGAAACACTATTCATGTTTGGTGGCTCTGGAAAGCCATGCATCCCTAAGTTATTTCCCAACGGCTTTAGGCTGCTAAATGTGTTGGACTTGCATAGCTCGCCTCTAAGGAAATTTCCCGCTCAAGTTGTGGACTTGTACTTCCTAAAATACCTGAGTTTGAGGGAAACCAATGTGAAAACTGTTCCAAGATTTATCGGGAAGCTTCAGAATCTAGAAACTCTGGATCTTAAGCATTCCTATGTCACTGAACTCCCTGTCGAAATCTTGAAGCTCCAACGCCTACGCCATCTTCTGGTATATCAACATCGATTTCTTTCCTATGAACATTTTAATGTTAAAAATGGTTTCAAGGTCACACCAAAAATAGGTGGTTTGCTAGAGTTACAAAAGCTCTGCTTCATAGACGTAAACCAAGACGGTGGTACAATTATAAGAGAGCTAGGGAAGTTAAACCAGCTGAGAAGATTAGGCCTTTTGAAATTGGAAAAAATGGATGGAAAGGCTTTATGTTCGTCCATTGAAAAGCTCAATAATCTTCGTGCGCTGTCTATAGGATCACTGACAGAAGAAGAGGTCATTGATCTTCAACACCTTTCTTCTCCTCCTTTGTTGCTTCAGCGGCTCTACATGAGAGGACGTTTAGAGGCATTACCTCACTGGATTCCTTCTCTTCCAAGCCTAGTCAGAGTATCTCTGAAATGGAGTAGGTTAAGGGAAGATCCACTCATCTCCCTACGACACATTCCCAATCTTGTTCAACTTGAACTATGTCAAGTATTCACTGGAGAAAGATTGTGTTTCAAGGCTGATGGATTTAGGAAGCTGAAGATCTTAAGCTTGGACAATTTTGATGAGCTTCGTTGCATAGATGTGGAGATGGGTGCAATGGCTTGCCTTGAAAAGCTAAGAATCCAACGGTGTAAGCTTTTGGAAAATGTGCCATCAGGGATTGAGCATCTGCGTAAGTTGAAAGTTCTCGAGTTCTCTGATATGCCAGTGGATCTGATGAGGACAATTCGTCCTGATGGAAAAGATAATTGGAGAGTCTCCCACATCCCAGAAGTTTATTCAACATACTGGAGAGAAGGTGGATGGGAAATTTATTC
The DNA here is from genome assembly GCA_946800695.1 of Geum urbanum. Taxonomy (NCBI): domain Eukaryota; kingdom Viridiplantae; phylum Streptophyta; class Magnoliopsida; order Rosales; family Rosaceae; genus Geum; species Geum urbanum. The sequence goes on along the minus strand of OX327013.1, from coordinate 25,749,087 downwards.
CATAGACAGCATGACCGATGGCGAGTACTGTCCCCTTCCCAGCAATGTCTTCAGCAACGAACTCCAAACTCGATGGAAATCTTGGAAGTAACTCTGTCACAACTTGTGTTGTGTATCATGAAACCTTTGTATATATTACTGTATGTTCATATACCTCTGCATGTGTAGATGTTTGTAAATTGATAAGCAGCATAATGTTGTAGGTCATAGATTACCTTTGACCGAGGGTAGTCTTGTACAGAACTAGTATGACATTATGAATCGAACATTGTATAGATTATAATTGCTGTAAAGCTACACTATGGCTATGGCTTTGCCACTGTGGCTTGGTGCCTTAACGTCAATGTTGTTTGATTGAAGTTGTCCTGTTTGTCTCTTTGTTCTTGTTTGAGCTGGGTTGTTGCCTGATCCTTTTATTGAAAGGATTATTCAGACCAAAAAAAGTGAATCGATGCTTTTCAATTGTGGAACTGCATTAATCTGACTTGAACCTGTTGTGACGACCCGGAACAAGAATCAGTAGTGTAATCGGCTTAATCCACGAGTTAGCGCGTAATCGCAGTTTTCCGTTATTGATTGATTTGCCGGATTTGATCACGACTTAATTATTGGCCGAGAATTTGAGTTGAGTCTCTTCTCGAGAGTTGTTGTACGCGTGATTTCGAGTTTGTGGGCGGTTCCGGATTATTATTTCGACAACCGAGGAATATAATATGAATATTTGAAATTTTGGAATATCGTCGAGTTTATTCGTTCATATTCGAGTCTATCCGAATCGTGATTTTGATCCGTTTTGGACAATTGATCGACCCGAACCGTAAATTAGAATGGTTATCGACTTGATTTGCGAGTTTCGCGATTAGTCGTGATTTCGACGTAATTAGTTAATTTGGCGGCGTCGTTAACGACTAAATTATCGGGCAAGAATTTGATTTGGAATTCTTCACCGAAGTTGTAGAGAATTTAATTTCGAGGTCGTGGGAACTTCCGGAGGATTATTCCGAGTTACGAGGAATAAGTTGTGAATATTTTAGACCGTTGATCGTTTTATCAGATAAGCTTATGTTGAATTGAGCCGTTGACTTTTTATCAGATTTGTCGAAGTTGATTGACTTCAGGTGGAAATTGAAGAATTTGTCGAGATAAATTCGTAGACGCGATAATCGTTGAAAACGGAGTTACGATGCAAAAGTTACGATCGATCAAAATTTGTCGTAAAATAAATATGGAAGTTACCAAAAATGGAAAGTATAAATAGTGGGTTTTCTTTTTGGGTAAGTTAGAATTGGGTGTTGACCGAGTCAACTCGGGTTGACCAGCCATTATTCTCCATTCCAGGCTGATTTTTGTTTGCGTTCGTTGAGCTTGACTTCGGCCTCTTTTGGCCGTGGTGTCTTCATGAAAGTTGTTGGGCTTGAGTTCCTCTTTCGTTTGATAGGTCATTCGTTCAATTTGGTTGCCGGATGAAGAAGTTATGATGTTTTGAAGTTTGTGATTTTCCGGCGAATTCGGCGATGGTCGGAGGTGATTTTTCCGGCCGATTTGGTGGCTCCTCTTTGAGGGGTTTTGTTAGCCATGAGGAGAGGAAGCTATTGCAAGTGGTTTGGGAGGTTACTATGGCCGGAGGAGAGAGATCGATCGGTTTGAAATTCTGGTAAGGGTTTGGAACTTTGAGTTGAATTTTGGAGCTTTTCCGATCAAAATTGGCCTTAACTTTGAACTGGAAAGTTGTTGGAAATGTCGAGATCTTCAAATCCATGTGTAGCATGAATTTTTCTGGGCAGGTTGGAATTTCCGGCGGCCGGTGACGTGTTTTTCGACGAGTTATATGTCGTTTCGCTCGGAATCGCGCTCCGATCGCAATTGTGAGGTTTGTTTTTCGAATTGAGCGTCGGAAATTATAGCTAGGTTTTGTGGTGTGATTATCGGATTTTCACGATTTCGTTGTTATTGAATTATATGTTTCCGGGAACGGTTGTTTCTCGTGATATGATTTGAGGTTTCGAGTTATGATTTTGAGCGGTGGATTTTATGATTATTCAAGGGTTTGTGATCGTTCGTTTGGCGAGGGATTTTCCGCCGGATCACGGGATTAACGCGTATCGCGTTACGCTCACCTGTGAGTAAACAATTTCTTTTCACTGATTAGCCGCGAGTCTTTAATACACGTTTTACGAGCATAAGCATGCATATGAGATTATGATTTATAAGAGCATATGTTATACGATTATGCTATACAATTATACATTACGTATATGCATTTACATATTGCTTTATACACTTGCATCGAACTATTTATGATTTGGTTTACACAGAGTACAGTCACAGTATATATTGTTGTATCGATACACTTGCATCCCGGCTGATCCCCGAGGATGTTTACCGGGGGAGGCTGTGACCCCTGACCCGAAGCCTTTACCGGGGAGGAGACCTCTGACCTGAGGTCTTTCTGGCTAGAATCACGTGTGGGTCTGGGATCCCGTGATTCAGACTGTACTAGCGCGGGCGTGTCCATGAGTGACCCCGCAGAGTTTTACGCTGCATACTCCGTACGCGTGAGGAATTTGAGTCTCCTTCGTAAACTATGTTATATTCACTTATTTAGACTCGCATATGTTTTTATAACATATATTATTCGGCGAAAGATATTTATTTTCGTCCACTCACTCTAACGGTTTATATGTCTTTCCCCTGGACTTTTCGGTTTCCGTGCCCAGTTTATAGTTCGGACTCTGGTGTCGCACGTCACAGTCGGAAGCATAGTGTTCGAGCTACCTTGTTTCTTCCAGTAGGTTTCTTGTTCTGCCTGCTGTGATATATTTATATAATTATACACTAGAGGTCGTTCTGAGCATTCTGATGTTATATTTTTCATACAATTTTTCCCGGATTTCTGTAAAGTATAGTTTTATTGATTACTTTACATTATTGTTATGATATTGAGAAATCTGGATGAAATTGATGCCCACGGTTTGATTTTTGTGACATAGGATGAAGTGTATCTTCCGGGTACAGGTTAATGACAATTCCGTGTTAGTAGCGTTACTTTGCCGAAATTTTTGTGGTTTTTGTTGGTTTATGTTTTCAGAAGGGGTTTGATTCTGATTTAGGAAACTAAATCGGGTCGAGTCCTTTCACCTGTAGATGCTGATTCTATCCTTGTATGCATTAAGAAAGTATTTGGTTATTACAACAATTCCATTGTAGATTGTACAATGATTCAGACCTAACAAGTATTTGATCCCCTGCATCCCAGTAACATTATCAACGAAATCCAAGGCAACCAGACACCTTGCTCATTTATTTAAAAAAAAAAAAAAAACCTCTCGCTTATCACTTTACCTCTCTTTGTACACCTGTTGTTGAGTAGTCTTAACTGCCGCCTCTGCATCTACTTCTGCTGCCAGTATTTGTAAAATCAGCATTAAAAAGTTTGCATCTTGAAGCAGCTTGTGACTCACAAGTATTTCAAAGCCAGGTTTTCCAGATGAGGCTAGGAAAGCCAGTACAAGAACAGCATTTCGGTTAAGTTTCAACTCTTGAAAGTACATGCATATAAATGCTATTAATGTTAGGTAATACATATCATTAAAACAAACCTAACTGAAGAATAAGACTCAAACCGCCATAAGACCAGTGAACTAATAAGAGAACCCACCCGTTCAAGATTCCTAAAAATATTGAGTGTTATGTGAACGGGTAGGGTCAACTCTAGGATAAGCGTATGGTGAGTAATATGAAATTATGAGCTATGGACAACAGGTCAGACAGTATATGCATTATGGAGTTACACGCAAAGCCCCACACATACACGTCAACGGAAAAATAAACATATACTGCCTAAAAGTGTAGTAGAAGAGACACTACCTCTACACTTTGTCCACGGCAAGCTAGACAATCTGCTAGTCCCTGGAGAATCATACAGCACTTTTCAAAATTTAAAGCATTTCCTGCATTTTCATCCGTAGCACCAGCACCCTTCTCCTCTTTATAACCAGAACAGAACTTGACCAAAAGTTTAGGACCTTCAAATAAGCATGAGCAATAAAATGGTCAAGGTTTGAGAAAGGTATTGCACAATACATAAACAGCATATTTGAAGAAAGCGTTTGTATAAAGGAAAAGTATTAGAAGTGTGACAAGACGTCCACACATATAGTGACAACAAATAGAAATTTTACCCGATTATTTAAATGGTACAACGAGGTAAATATCTTGCCTGGCTACTACGGCGATATACTTTGTTTTGGTAAAATACTTTATTAAAACACTGAAGAGAAACAAATAGATCACAAGTTCCCAAAATATATTCCACATGATTACTATTATAATAAGGATTAAGGAGCATACTAACGGAAAAGAGATGTATATAACTTACAATTCAGTAGCATATACAAAAGCTGCACGGCTTGTTTTCGCACCTCAAAACCAGCTTCCTTTGCAAGCAATTTTGCGATCATTTCAAACACCAGTGCCCCGCCAAACCTGTCACCAACAGAGCTTTATTCAGACATTGTGAAACTGTAACAGAGAAATTTTTAAAGGAAAAGGCTCTTTTCATTCTTACTTCTCCCTCTCCATGAAGGCATTAGTTTTCATCAGAATAACATTCATAATACAGACTGCTTCTAGCCTTATCAATTTTTCTGAATTCCTCATGGAAGTTTGTACAATCACATCGAAGAGTGATACCCAGTCCATACGAGAAACCAAAGTTGCAACACCATTATTCCAATCCCCATTCTTGCTTTCAGTTTCGGCAGAAGAAAATTCCATTGCAAGTGGAAGAGAGTCCCCATAAGATGTCTGATCTCTTCTTGCGAGTCCCTCGACCATGACATTGACCCTGAGTAGAGTGCACTGGAAAGATCAAATCAAAGTTCATAAGCATGTGAAAACACTCACTCAAAGAAAAAAAAACAAAGGAAACAACAGTAACAAAAAAGACAAAATCCTGAGATGCCACATTATAACAGGAAACATATTCGAGTAAATCATAAAAATAAACATTGTTTCTTTTATCACCAAAGATCCAAGCAACCAAGGCCAAAAGCATGGATCCTCTGTCTGATGAATCAACAAGACCACCAGCTATCCAATTGCCATCACATCACATATGGGTCGAGCCACTAATGCATACACCCACCCATTTATCTAACAGGACAGTTTAAGAAACTAAAATCAGATTGAGCTTATCAATTTATTATTTACTACATTTAAAACTTTATATTGATATCCCTCAATTTTTATGAGAGCACCATATGATGTTGAAGAGTAGAGGAAGTGGTGATATGGGTGTTGGTATGACAAAGAGGTAACTGATTACCCCCCACCTGTTTGGTAGACTACGAAAGAGTACTACCCTTAGGTGTTGTATGCAACATCAGTTTTATTAACTATACTCATGCTCGAGTTTATCCATTGCTACATACTTAAAGTAATTCTTGCCCATGTATCTTTTGATAATTAGTAAAGGATATATACTAAATGATATTCATGCATAGAATCATATAGAATTCTCAAATATGCAGTGAAAGAGATCATTTATTAATATCATACACAAAAGTATACATTTGTAGCTCCAAAAAATTTCAAACATAAAATGTATGTGAAACTGTATATGTACCTTCCTTGTACTTGCCTCTCAATACTTAGAAGGTGCTTAAGAAACACATGCAGTACATGAAGAGATGCCTGAACAATGACAACCTATGCCAAAAAGTACCAACTAATCAACAAACAGCAAGAAGCAAACTCGGAGAACTGAATATAAAAAATACGACAGTCGGGGGCATCATCTAGTAAATTTACCCAAAGTACATATTCTGGTAAAACTAACCATAATGATAGAATCTCTATGAGGCAACATTGGTTCAATAAACCGGGGGCATATTAATGATACAACTTACATTTTTAAGACTGCAGAGGTCAACTAGTGGTTGAATCATAGCATCCGAATTCATCATCCTATTATTGACCTACAATAAGGCAATCGACAAATTTAAAATGAATAAAATACTCATATAGGGAAAACAATTGTTCACCTTGTTCCTGAATCATGTATAAGAAAACTTGGATAAATTACCTTATAGCAATTCTATCAAAGCATATGTGTTGACTATTGTGGACAACCTAATGCCATAAAGAGTACTTACTGGTACTTAACAGTGACACAGGGTAGTAATATTGGGATTTCAACAAGATGCCACAACCAATAGGTATCTCCATAAACTCGAGCTGAACCCAGTTCATATACAGAAACAAATTAAATCAAAAGAACCCATACCAGAAAGATGTTACTTTATTCTCTATTCTATCAATCATACAAACAATGACATGATGCAAGGGACATATGTGGCAACACCAATTTTAAATGCAAACTGTTTATTTTAGCCAAAAGTTTGTGACCTTTATCATTGCTATACATAACTTGTGAGATAACAATACAGAAAACAAAACAAAAAGATGTATCACCCTCCTCCCTGATCCCTCACCAAAGTAGGTATCTTATCTTAAACCTTGTAAATTTGGTTCTGCAATTTTAACTACAGAAATTTTAACTATTTTAAGAACCCATATTTTTTGGAGTTGACTTGTATGATTAGTTTCCAGATAGTACACTTTCGATATATTTCCTCTCTACATATATGAAATAATATAATGAAAGAGTACCTTAGTCATGACAGAATACAGATGAGACACTTTCGCAGCTTCTGGCATAGGAGACAAATGTATGTTTTGTGAAGCTGCAATACCAGAGGTTTCACCTCCTGGAGTGTCCATTCTCAGTTCCGAAGAATTATTCATGCCAATGAACCCAGAAAGACAATTGAAATCTGTTTGGCATGCCAAAAGCAAATTGGAAAAATTAGCACTTCCTATCTCTTGTTCATTTGGAGAGCCCCAGATAGCTAGCAATTTCTTGGACAAGTTATCAGAAATATGCAGGTCATCATGAGGAATTGCTTCGGCACAGGCACTAGTTTCATCAGTTTGAATACCTGCGGCTTTAAAAGCTGACACACTTACAACTTTCTTTTCATTCCTTGAGAGTACACTTTTAAGTTGCACATCTTTTATGTCCCTTTCCTTCTTTAGTTCTGAGCACTCTTGTTCCTGCAAGTATAGAATGATTTGTTGAATATCCCAAGAATTATCTCAAAGATGATAATAAAGAAACATGATCCAATCAAAAGTAGGATGATAGCTGAGAAAAAAGGAATACTTGAGACAGCTTCACATGCAATACTGGCAATTAGATATTAGATTGACAGGAGACTTCATTTCAGCCAAACCACAATGACAAAACTTGAACACAAAGCACTATTATTAAAACTGTACTTCCTAGCCCATAATACGATCACAAAAAATAAAAAATAAAATAAAAGGTGATACTGGTGTCAGTATGCAACATATATTGAAATATAAAACCTAAAAAAGCAGACTTACATAATGTGAAAGCTTCTTCAAGACTTCCCCCAGCTCCATCTGCAAAGACATCCATCACATCTTAGTGAAAAGAAACAAAAACAAAAAAACAGATGTTATCTTATGGTCAAATACTATATCCCTGTGCTATCTATGATCAGGGAGACTCATGGTCTTCAGTGTGCAACAAATAACATGCATAATAAGAAAAGAATAAACTTGTTGATCTTCAAACACAGATCGATAACAGCAACTATAGCAAAACAGTCCGTGACATACACATAATGTAAACTACTAACGAGTAACCAGAAAGTGTATACGTATACGAAAACAATGACTCCTTACATGTAATTTGCTGCATTTAAAATCGTTGATCAACTATGGCTAACTGGTAATGACATACATACACCTACAATTCACTACAGATCGATCAAACAGAGTTATGCAATAGAATCATAACCTTCAAGCGGTCAATTTCTCGCTCCTTATCACAATCGGAGGATCCCGGAGCCAATGCCGAAGAAGAAGTACTCATCTCAGTCATCTGTCAAATCAAAGATGCACAACAACATCAACAAATCCCTAAGTTGACAAAAAATGGGAATGAAATTAATATCCCTAAGACCCTAACCTAACCTTTAAGCGGCCGATTTCGGAGCTCCGATAACGCGGAGGCAACGCGGAGGAAGAGGAAGAGGAGGCGGCGTCGGCAGCGGTATTGTTGCGCTGAGACAGGCCGGGCGGCGGCTGTAGTTGATGGTGTTGGAGATGAGTGGAGGAGGGTTGCTGAGAGAAGGAGATGATGCGCTCTTCTTGTTGGAGGACTTGTGCCCAGAATTCTATATCTTCTAAACCCTCGTCGTCCTCCATCGCCGTCGTCGATGACTCAAACTCTCTCTCTCTCTCTCTCTCTCTCTCCCGCGCGCGCGCGCTTTTATTTCATTTTTCATTTTTACTTTTCGAAAAAGAAAGAAATTGGGCTACAAACGAAGCCCAAAGGCCCAAAAGAAAAAGGCAAAGGATGTACTGTCGTCACCATGGCTTGAAATTTTTGAATTTTTTAGTTTCATTTCGTTCTTCGTTATGGTAGGTGAAATTTTCTGAGGCCTGACAAGGTTTTTTGCTGATAGAGTTTAGCAACAATAATGATATTGCAGACCAAAAGTGTGTTCAATAATTCAAGGACTAAAAACAATGGCTTATGCCCTCTGTTTCCATGAAGGTAACATATACCGAAGAGAAAAAAATGATTAGCATTCTCTTGTATTTGGAGGAAGAGATTTCTTCTGCCTTAGCATTGCATCACATAGCTTCACAGCATCTAGATTATCTCTTACATTATGTACTCTTACGATATTTGCTCCGCCCAACACTGCAGTAGTGACAGCTGCAACAGTAGCAGGATCCCTCTCTATTGCAGCCTTACGATTACAAACTTCACCCAAGAACTTCTTCCTGGAAGGTCCAATCATTACGGGTGCGTGAGATAAAGCCAAGCTTTTCTTCCTGATTTCTGCTTGAATATTTGGCAACCCCATAAGGATGTCGAGATTGTGTTCAGTGTTCTTTGAAAATCCAATTCCAGGATCAAGGATTATACTCCAAGCTGGAATGCCTGATACTTCTGCTTCTCTCACTCTCGAAAGTAACTCAGAGGCAACCTGCTTGCATACATTATCATACTGAAGGTTCTCGCTGTTCTGCATTGTAGACGGATCACCACGCATGTGCATAGCAATATAAGGTACCCCAAGGCCTGCAACAACACTAGACATGTTAGAGTCCATCTGACCAGCAGATACATCATTTATAATATGAGCCCCTTTGCTGACTGCTTCAGAAGCAACTTCTGAATAAAATGTATCCACAGATACAAGCTTGCCATCTATTTCAGGCATCCTATGAACTGCTTCGAGGACTGGGATTAGTCTATCCAATTCTTCTTCAACTGAAATCCTAGAAGCCATTGGCCGTGTTGACTGTGCGCCAATATCAATCATATCTGCCCCTTCTGAAATCATCAATCGAACCTGAGAAACTGCTGCCTCTACTGACTGAAATTTTCCTCCATCGCTAAAACTATCTGGCGTCAGATTAAGGATACCCATGACTGAGGTTCTCAATGACCAGTCCCACAAGCCATTTCCAATGGGCAGAACCCTCTTCAGACCTTCCTTTCCGATGAGGGAATCACCGCCTAATTTCTCCCAAGACTCAAAAAGCCCACCAGATTGCATGGAGAAAGAATGCCAACAAGCAACTACATCGTCGTCAACAGATGATCCCAGCAGATCCATTAATGGAGCTATAACAAACGGCCTCTCCCAAATTCTCTCATGGGGGATTGAAAGAATTTCAGAGCTGACTCTTAACTTACCATAGAACAATATATCCAAGTCAATCGGCCTAGGACCATACCTTATACCTTGGGTAGCCCGACCCATGTCTTTTTCAATTTTTTTCAGTGCTCCTAATAACTCATGAGGCCCAAGTTTTGTGACCGCTCTAACAGCAGAGTTTAGAAAATTGGGCTGATCAGTTACATAGGCTGGAGCTGTCTCGTACAAACAAGCATGCCTTGTTATATGTATGCCTGATGTTCTCATAAATTGCAAGGCCGCATTGAAGTTATGTAGTCTGTCACCTACATTGCTTCCTAAAGCAATCACTACTTCCTGATCTTGAGAATGGACTTGTACCGAGGAATTCGGGCATGAGTGTATCGAGGCAAGACACTTTGCTGCATGAAAATGAAGGCCAAGTGTGAGTAAAAAGGTCCTGTACTTCCATTAAACTCCTCAATCCAAATCTATTTATATCAATCTCTCCGCTTCGAGGGTTTTGCTACCATTTATAATTGCAAAAATCCATCCTCGACAAATTTAAGACTACATATTACAAACTATCACCAAGATGTGCATCTTCACAAAATATGATGAAAATATCGTGCTGGAATACATATAATGGTTCAGAAGTGGTGTAATCAGTCGATGAAACTCAAATATGACAGAGTGAAATGCAGTAGGTGTACCTTGCAAATACTTGGTGCTGGCACCATTCAATCTGCTTAAGGTGGGCACAAGCTGCTTCTTGAATATATGCATGTCAGGGAGGATAAGGCTAATCTCCCTTCAAAGTGAAGTTGAAATCAATCAATTTTCCTCCTCCTCTCCACTTCACAACCGCGACTGCTTCCCACGTTTCAATTCTCACCATTGATCAAACTGACGCCGGAGTCGCCGATCAAGACCACAGGTAGTCGTAGCCGTCATCAGTTCTGTATGACATCTCCTCCGTTGATCCAAATTCGATCTGCTGTAATCACTCGATGAGCTTGGGCTTTGGCTCTGTTTTCAGCCCATTACTATTATTTGCAAACTAAAATTAATCAGATTATTTGATTATTTATTTGTTATGAGAAATTTACATATAAATGCAATATTTCAATTATACTATTCATCATAAAATTATGAGCCAACTTTTCCACCATTCAAACTCGATCTAGCACAGTTATACATTCTTTTTCATCCTCATTATATTAACATTTTTTTATATCGTAAATCTTTAAAAATAACAATAAATAGTTTTAGTGTCTAAAAAATTATAGAAAATTTATTATATGGACTCTTTACGATGCGTGCGTCTACTTCCTTGTTAACATTAAAGGTTATCACATCCATGTATCAATTGAATGATCAAATTTGATAGTTAATCACGATGAATAAGAACTGACTAAGTCGACTGATATTGAATGGTAGCTAGCTACCATATTTTGCGAGCTAGGAACAAACTAATTTTTCAATCTATGAAGTCTTGCCCTAATAAAGTTTTCTATGAGCTTCTACTGTGTCATTTTCAAAAGGAAAATGCTTCAGTTTCTAGCTTAAAGAGCATAAACACTCATATCTTCCTCAAACTTAAGTTAAATTTTGATGGTTCAGTCCTTCAAAACCATAATACAGCATCTAGTTTTGTTATTAGAAATTCTGACTGCCAGTTATTGTCGCCTCTGCCAGAAATATTAGAAAAAATTATGTGCTTGTGGATTCTCTCAACAAAGTTTCAGATGTTCCCTGGGACGGTGGTTCGACATGTCTTTCGAGAGGCAAACGTCTTAGTGGATAAGCTTAGCCAAAGCAGGTCATGCTCTGGCGTCGCCAACGGTTTGGTGTTCCCCACCCCCCCTTCTTCTAGATTGGCATTTGATTTTGATCTCGTGGGTGGAGGATGCTTTAGAGGCTTTTTCCTCTAGTTTTTTCTTTGTTTTTCTGTATTTTTGTAATTGAAAAACAAAGATATAGAATGGTCAATCAACAAGGCCAATTTTTTCACGAAATATTTGTAGTTATGCATAAGAGACATTCGTGAAGTCGAATCGACCATTTGAGTTTTTTGAGTAATTGGATTTCACGAATTAACCATGTTCCTACTAATGTTATTTAACTTGTCTAATGCTATTGAAGAAATATGAACTTTGGAATGTGAAATGTTGGAACAAAAGGAGATTGAAAAAATCAACAGTAGGATGTAGATATAACACTAGCTAACATATGGTGTAAAGTTTTTAGCCGATTTCGTCATCGTTTTGATCTCAATTTATGTGGTCAACTCTGACAGCCGTTTGTGCACCTATGTTTATTTAATATGAGTCACAAAGGAGAGCGTTATCGTTGCTCCATTTTTTGAAGTAAATTTTTATATGGATATATAGAGATAGTTTATATGATGTCATAGATGAGAGGAGACAAATATTTGATATGTCAAAGTAGTTAATAAAGCAAATCGAGAAAAGATAATAAAAAAATAGGGGCATAAATAACCATCAGGGTTGACTATATTAATAGGGGTCGAAATTATGATAAAGTACCTTGAAATTTTTACGACATATATATTATATTTCAATTATTACATTGGACGGTCACTTTATGCAATTTTATTTTTTAGATGTTCTTCATGTAGTCAAACTCAACAACATTTATGCCCCTATTTTCATTTCTACAAGTTGCACAAGAAAATGTTATTGTAACACCACTATGGGAAGTAAATTTTCATTAAGATATACAAAAGTATCCTATAGGATGTCATGGAAGTAATGAGACTAAAAATTTAAATGTCGAAGTAGCCAAGAAAGCAAATCTAACGAAACAATTAACAATGACATAAATGATAGTGGGAGTTGACTACGTAGATCGAGGTGGAGACCATAATATAACCGATTACATTTTTACTAGATATATATAATAGTTTAATGACAACATCATATGGTCTTTTTATTCAATTTTCTTTTCTTCAATACTCTGTTCATGTAGTCAATCCCGATATTTTTTACAACCCTATATTTCGTTTCTAATAGATTGGCCTTTAACGTCTTCTTTGACTCTTCGATTTTTGCTCTCATTGCGTACACGACATCATACAATGTACTTCTATATTTTCGTACAAAAATTTACTAGCGCAAACGAAATGGTGATGTTGTTTTGTTATTGACTACAAGAAGAAAATGTGTCATAAATGATGTCCAAATTGACTACATAGATAAAGTATCAAAGAAAATAAATTCGAAAAAAAAACGATCGTAGGATTCCTAAAAAGAAATGTAATCTCATGTGATAAAAATTTCAACAAGCTTCATTATAGTTTTGACCCCGATCTAGTCAACATTTATGTTCATTTATGCCTTTATTTTTTATTTCTAGGTTTGTCATATTAGCTGGTTCGACACAACAATTTTTGGTCTCCTCTCATCTATGACATCCTATGGACTACCTTTATATGGTTGTAAGAAAATTTACTTTTAAAAATGATACAACAGTAACGTTCTCCTTTGTGACTCATATAGAACGAAAATAAAGGCATAAACGAAAGTCCTAGATCAAAATCGAAACGATGACGAAATCGGCTAAATTTTTTACACCATGTGTAAAATAGTTCTATATATATATATCCATATCCTACGGTTGGTTTTTCAAGTTTTATTTTCCTCTAGCATTTCATGAAAGGACCCAACCCCGATTTAGTTTCCTAAACCGAAATCAAACCCCTTCCGAAAACACGAACTTGCAAAAACCATAAAAATTTCGGCAGAATTTCGCTATAACGTGGAATTGCCATTAACCTGCACCCGAAAACACACTTCATCCTATGCCACAAAAGCCAAACCGTGGGCACCAATCCCATTCGGATTTCTCAATATCATAACAATAATGTAAAGTAAGAAGTAAAACTGTACTTTACAGAAATCCGGGGAAAAATCATATGAAAGTATAACATTAGAGTGTTCAGAGCGACCTCTAGTATATATATACAAATAGTAGGTCAAACTAAGAACCTACCATATAAGAAATATAGCTCGAATACTAAGCCTCAGACTGCGACGTGCGACACCAGAATCCGAACTGCAAACTGGGCACGGAAACCGAAGAGCCCAGGGGAAAGGCAAATAAAATCGTTAGAGTGAGTGGACGAAAATAATCATATGCCTTTCACCATTTATATATATATCATAAAACAAAGCGAGTTCATAAAATGAATGAAGGTGTCAGGCGAATCACTCAAACCCGACGATCAGGCGAATCTCTCAAGCCCGACGGTGATAGACTAGGCGAATCTCTCAAGTCAAGTGGGCACATCAGGGGAATCTCTCAACCCTGGATCTGGACTACCGGTGATCAGCCGAGTAGCCAAGGCAACGATGCTAAGTAAATGTCATCACCATATAAAACATAAAACAATACCTCCAAAAGCAATAAATAATCTCAATATCGTACTGGAAATAAATACTGAAATCAAGAACTCGCTACGACAATGTAAATAAAATGTCCATTCACAGATAAGCATAACGCAAAATGCGTTAATCCTGCAATCCGGCGGAAAATCCCTCGCCAAACAAACGATCACGATCCCCTGAATAATCATAAATTCCACTGCTCAAAATCATATTTCAAAACCTTGAACCATATCTCGAGAACCAACCATTCCCGGAAACATATAACTCAATATCGACGAAATCGTCAAAAATCCAATAAACACACCATAAAATCTCGCTATAATTTCCGATGCTCAATTCAAAATATAAACCTCACCACTGCGATCGGTGCGCGATTCCGAGCAAAATGACATAAAACTTGTTGGAAAACACCTCGGCCAGAAAATGTCATCGGCCCAGAAAAATTCGACCTACACATGGATTTGAAGATCTCGACATTTCCAACAACTTTCTAGTTCAAAGTTAAGCCCAATTTTGACCGGAAAAGGTCCAAATCTCACCTTAAAGATCAAAACCCTCGCCAAAATTTCTCCATCTCCGATCTCCTCCGTCCGTCCACGGAAAGGCTTGAAACCACTTCTAAAAGCTTCCTCTCTCCAAGGCTAACAAAACCCCTCAAACCCCGAGCTCCATCTCCGCCGGAAACGCTGCCACCCAAGGCCACCAAAATCCGCCGGAAATTGCCCACCTTTGCCGCATCGATTCTCTCACCTCAGGCCACCATACAAGGCCATCCACCTACCAAACTGAAGAGGAGCACGAGCCCAACAATTTTCGTCAAGAGACCACGGCCAACTGTGGCCGGAATCGTTCGGCCACAAACGGGTCGCTCATAACCCGTGGTCAATGCAGGTCAACGGCCCAGTTACCCAATTTGGAAAGTTTCCAAAATCGTCACGTACTCCTTCCGTATTTATATCGTACACGTATCGAAACCAAACGGATAAATACGACAAAATCCCACGGCCAAAAATATTCATAACTTATTCCTCGTAACTCGAAATAATCCTCTGGAAGTTCCCATGAGCTCGAAATAAAATTCTCTACAACTTTCGTAAAAGATCTCAAATCAAATTCTTGCCCGATAATTTAGTTGTTAACGAGGCCGCCATATTAACCAATTACGACAAAATCGCGACTAATCGCGAAACTCGCAAATCAAGTCGATAAACATACCATTTTCGGTTCGGGTTGTCACATTTCATTCGAAAGTCTATATTCTTTTACTAGCATTAAATAAGTTAAACAACACTAATAGGATATGATAAACTTCAAATGATAGATGCATATGATAAACTTCTTAATACTGACATTGAAGTTAATGTGCGCATCGTCAGGAATCCATATAGTAATTTTTCTACAATTTTCTGGACAATATGTTATTTTTGAAGGCAAATGATTGTTTACAATGACAATAAGAAGAAAAAAATAACTGTATAGACAGAGGTTCAAATGATCAAAAGGTTGGCTTAAAATTTTATGATGAATATTGAATATATGTATAATCACACTTTTTCGTTTATAATTAATTGCGTCATATTTATTCTACAAATAAACAAATATTGTGATTAAGTGAATAGTGAAAAGAACCCGACCCTAGTTTAACTAGTAAACTAAAATTAAGCCCTAACGACTGACCATAATCTAGGAAATTCTACGAATTTTTTTTGACATACCCTCCCTTGAAACTGAGACAACCAAAAACCTGCATGAAGATGACATTTCACAAATCAAATCTCAAATACAGACCGTGGACCACCGATGTCCATCCGGATTTCTCAACAAATATCATAAACAAAACCAGGAACTCAACTCAGGAATTAAGAAACATATTTACAAGGTACTGGCTCTGAATACAAAGGAAAGTAAACCCGACGGTTACTTGACTAACTGACTAAACACAAGTCTCACTGAAAGCAACATACTATAACTGATTGAAATGACTCAACCCTAGATTAACTAGTAATCTAGGATTACGTCCTAACGACTGACCATAAACAATGAATTTTCCGTAAAATTATTTTGACATGACATCCCTTATGAAGTGGATTACCAGAAACCTGCAAGAAAATCACACTTCGAATACCAGATTCCAAAAACAATACCGTGGACCACCGATGTCCATCTGGATTTCTCAACAATTTATCAAAAATAAACCGTATTAACTGTTGGAACTAGAATACTGTTTTGGAAACACGTAATCAACTATAATGATTACAAATAGACTGCTATTGAAAATAAAATATAATGCTGGTGTTCAGTGTGACTTCTAGATACAAGAAAAATCATATAAAATAAATCGATGATGGGCTGGAACCTACTGAAGTGAAAGATAATGGTGGACTCAAGCCTTCGACGACACTCGACCAGCTCAGAAAACCTTGCAGCCTGGGCAACAGAAATTGAAAGGCCTAGGGAAAGGCAGATAAAAATGTTAGCGTGAGTGGACAAAATAATATAATCTGCTTAAAACTATAAAAAAAAAACTGATATATCATGTCTTTCCGCTGCTTTCCATGAAATAATGCGAGTTTGAATATAATAAACTGAAAATGCAATGGAGGTGGTCATTCAGGGCTCCTGACCCGGTACGACTATAAACAGAAAATATAGGTGATAGGAGCGTTTAGGGTGTTTTCTGACCCAAGACGAATCAGGGTCGGGCAGGGATCCTGATCCGGTCTGACAGGTTATTCAGTGATCAGCCAAATAGCTAGAGTATCAATGTAACTAAATAAACCATCACAAACAAACCTCCAAATAAACACTCAGAAAAACATACTGTAAAGCAGAATGCATAAAAACCATGAACTCGCTATCAACTGTGAAAATAAAGGTCCACTCACCGTACTTTGCCGTGATAATAATAAAGCCAAAACTTGCCAATCAGCACAATTAATCATCTAACACTCCCCACTAAATTGTAATCGTGAAACCACGATTATAATTAATATTCAATCGTCGAGGTTCATAATGAATAGCAAAGCTCGCAATCCAACGAGCAATAATGTCGAGAATCACACATTCTCGAATAACATATTTTCCGACTAAATACGAACATAATAAAATTTTGATTTAAATATCCTTGCATTCCTTCACTTTAAATAAATTTTAGACTCGCAACATAAATCTTAAACATTGGGCGACTCGCATTTAAATCGATAGTCGGATCTTTCATTAATATTATCGTAAAATCCATCAAAATTTATCAAGTCTAGATCCATTAAAGAACCTCAACATTGCGTTTGGCACAAAATTTCGAGCGGAATGACATAAAATTTTGCCAAAAATTTCGCCTCACCAGAGGACACACACCATCGTGGCGGCGGCCGGAGTCCCACCGGCTCCAAATTGAGCAACCTACTAGTCAAAATGTTCATCTCAACAAACCCAACAACATTGTAGTACAACACAAAACCAAGATCAAACCGAAAAATAACGAAATCTACCGTTGAAATTATGAAACCTCGCCGTAATTCTCAATCATCGTTCGTCGTTGTCTGGCCACAGCAGGGACCGAGATCTGTCCCAATAGATTCTTGGTTGACTGGCTTCAAAACCCCTATAGTCACGACCTCCATCGCCGTCGTGTACACCACCACCACCGTCGTCGTCGAAAACAACCCAAAATCCACCGAAGTTCTCCGACTATATTCACTCTCCACTGGTCACCAATGCTGAAGATATTGCCACCAAATGGTAGAGGGGTCCAAGCCCAACAAAACTCATCTAATTTCATGGACAAAGTTGGCTGGACAAAGGCTCACCGATGGCGAAAACTGGGCCAAAACTGGGTGGTCAACACGGGGTCAACCCAACCTTCCCAAAATAGAAAATTCTTACCTTCCCAAAATAGAAACCTGTATTTATACCCGTGATTTTTCGTAAAATTTCCATTGACCCTAACTTCTTCGTCGTAACACCGATTTCAACACTTGGCATAGCCACGAACTTTACATTTCACAAAATCTACATTTTTATTCGAACAAACTTCTCAGAAAACATAGTCGATAAAATCTCGACGAAATGCCAACGAAAGTGTGACGACCCAGAACGGAATCAACAGCGTAATTAGCTTAATCCGTGAGGTTATGCGCAATCGCAGATTTCCGACAGATAGTTGAGTCGCCAGCTTTGATCACGACTAAATTATTGGCCGAGAATTTGAGCTGAGTCTCTTCTCGAGAGTCGTTGTACGTGTGATTTCGAGTTCGTGGGCGGTTTCGGATCATTATTTGGACGACCGAGGAATAAAATATGAATATTTGAAGTTTCGACATAATCAGTTTAAAATGGCGGCCTTCTTAGCGACTAAATTTTCAGGCGAGAATTTGATTTCGAATTCTTCACGGAAGATGTAGAGAATTTAATTTCGAGCTCGTGGGAACTTTCGGAGCATTATTCCGAGTTACGAGGATTAAGTTACGAATATTTACGATCGTGGATTATTTAATCGGATAAGTATGTATTGGGTTGAACCGTTGACTTTTTATCGGGTTTGTCGAAGTGTTTGACTTCGGGTTGTAATTGAAGAATATGTCGAGTTGAGTTTGTTTCCGCGAGAATTATCGAAATCGAATTTACGACGCGGAAGTTACGGGTGTTCAAAGTTTACCGAAATGTGTAATTAGAAGTTTCCAAAAATAGAAGGTCTATATATAGAAGTTTCCATATTGGGCAAGTCAAACCTTTCCATTTATGTGCGTTGACTGGTCAACGCGGGGAGAGAGAGGGTGGTGCGACGGAGGCGACGGCTCACGGCGGTGGCTTGCCGTCCGGCCACCTCCGGGCTCGGCATAGGGACCGTTCAACTCGCCTTGGTCCCCTCTTGAGGATTCTGGCCTCCTTTCACGGCTTGGGACGCCGAAGGGGAGGGAATTTTCCGGCCAAAGTTGGTGATTTTTGGGGGTTTTGGTTGATTTTGATTCCGACCGATTTAAGCTACAAGATGTAGTAGGCTTTGAAGCTCTCCTCTCCATGAATCTAACCATGTAAGTATGGAGTTCTAATTTTGCTTGTGCTTGGAGAATTCATGATTTGAAATTTGGGCGACAATTCGGTTTTTCATGAAATTGACCTTGTTAGAGTGAGAATTGGACTTCAGTGTAGTTATGGAAGTTGCTTGTTGGGTGATTTTGAGTGGAATAGGAGCTGCTCCGCCGAGGAATTTCACAGTTGGTGGCGCCGCCGCTGCCGGCGGCGGTCAAAGGTGGTCAAAGTTTGACTTTTCGGGGTTTTCGACAAGTTGCATGTCGTTTCGTTCGGAATCACGCCCCGATCGCAGTGGTGAGGTTTGTTTCTCGATTTGAGCGTCCAAAATTATATCGAGGTATTGAGGTGTGATTATCGGATTTTCGACGATTCGTCGTTATTGGATTATGTGTTTCCGAGAACGGTTGTTTCTCGTGATTTGATTTGAGATATCGAATTATTATTTTGAGAAATGGATTTTGTAATTATTCAGGGGTTCGTGATCATTTGATTGGCGATGGATTTTCTGCCGGATCACGGGTTAACGCAAACTGCGTTACGCTAGTTTGTGAGTGGACAACTTCTTTTCACTGATAATCGCTAGTCTTTATACACGTTTTACGAACATGAGCATGCATACGAGACTATGATTTATACGAGCATGTGTTATACGATTATATTACGTATATGCATTTATGTGTTGTTTATTGTATTTGCATTGAATTATTTATGATTTGGTTTACACAGAGTACAGTCACAGTTTATGTTGTTGTATCGATACACTTGCATCCCGGCTAATCCCCGAGGGTGCCTACCAGGGGGGAACTGTACCTTGTGCCGATGTATTTCAGGGTAGGTACATATTTCTGTTTCTTGTGCCGATGTATTTCCGGGTGGAAACAGATACCCTGACCTGAGGCCTTTCTGGCTAGAGTCACGTGTGGGTCTGGGATCCCGTGATTCAGACTGTACTAGCACGGATGTGTCCATGAGTGACCCCGTGGGATTTTTACTTGCATGCTCAGTACGCTGGAGGAGTATGTGTTTACCTCGTGTACTTTATTATATTCATTCATCTGGACTCGCATATGTTTTTATAACATATATTAACTGGCGAAAGACATTTATTTTCGTCCACTCACTCTAACAGTTTTCATGTCTTTCCCCTGGGCTTTTCGGTTTCCGTGCCCAATTTGCTGTTCGGATTCTGGTGTCGCACGTCGTGGTCGGAGGCATAGTATTCCAGCGATGTTTCTTTTATGGTAGGTTCTTAGTTTGGCCTACTATTTGTATATGTATACTAGAAGTCGCTCTGAGTATTCTGATGTATATTTTTATACGATTTTCCACGGATTTCTGTAAAGTATAATTATATTTACTACTTTACAGTATTGTTGATATATTGAGAAATCCGGATGGGATTGGTGCCCACGGTTTGATTTTTGTGGCATGGGATGAAGTGTATTTTTCGGGTGCAGGTAATGATAATTTCGCGTTAGTAACGAAACTCTACCGAAATTTTGATGGTTTTTGTTGGTTCGTGTTTTCAGAAGGGGTTCGATTCCGGTTTAGGCAACTAAATCGGGGTTGGGTCCTTTCAGAAAGTTACCGATGGAAAAAACTAATTATCATTGATGATTAACATTATTAATTATCGACTAACCGCATAAGTTTCGATTATCGTGAAATATTGTTCCGGGTTGTGGTATTTTGAGCGACTTCTACATACATATACTACATATGATAAAAATCGAAAGTGAGCTAAAATATACTAGTGAAAGGATGACTGGTGGACTTGAAGCCTTCGACTATACCAAGCACTATACATTGCAGCCTGGGTGACGGAATCCGAAAAGCCCAAGAAAATGCATTAAAATATAAAATGTTAGCGTGAGTGGACAAAAAAAACATAATCTGCGTAAATTAATAAAACTGAATTATCATGTCTTTCCGCTAATTACCGTGAAATAATGCGAGTTCAAATCTAATAAACTTAAATACAATGGAGGTGTTCGTTCAAGGTGTTTGTCCTAACCTAGAACAACTATATGTATGAAAAGTAAGGTGATGAGATCGTCTAAGGTATTTGTCCTAACCCAAAATAATCTGGGTCGGGCAAGGTGTTAATCCTAACCAGGTCCGACCGACTATTTGGTGATCAGCCAAATAGCAAGGGCATCAATTCAACTAAATAAACCATCACAAAGTAAACCTCCAAATAAATGCTCTGAAAATATATCATAAAGCTTAATACATAAAAACATGAACTCGCTATCGACTATGAAAATAAATGTCCACTCACAAGTCTGCAACTACTACTGGGGTCTAGTGGAATTCCCTTCGTTGTTGGGGTCACGATCACGATGTCCTATAAATACAGATCATACGATATTAGAATATGTGAAAAGCTATAGAAATCGGGCCCTAAAAATAACCCCGAAAGTCTTGTCAAAGAATCCAAAAAACTGTGTTGCCAGAGCTCTGCCATGGGCGGCAACGCGTGGCCCACACGCGCCCCCAGTGAACATTTTCCAATGGGGGCGTTCAACCCCTTGTTGGAAAGCTCACAACAAGCCCTAACACTTTTATAACTGTACCGAGGTCCAATTCGACGATGTTTTGCCAAAGTTTACGTAAACAGGCCGGAAAACCTATTTCTGGCGACCACCACCAACGGCGGTGATTGACCCCTCAAACTAATCCTCTCCTCAAACCCAACCTAACCGCTAAACTCACGCACCCTAACTCAACCTCACATGGCCAGAACTTCCCTCTAAAGCCATGGCCCAAAATATGCCAAAATTTTTTGTGGCATCGTAGCTCTGCCATGGAGCTTCGTCGGTCCAAACTACCTACCCAGATAGACTCAAGAGAGAGAGAGAGAGAGAGAGAGAGAGAGAGAGCTTAAAAAAACCTTAACCCTCGACCCTCAAAATTCGTTGGAGCATTGCCAGCGGCGGCGGGGATTTGACGAATTAAAACTCGATTTGGGTGACCTCTAAACACCTGCAAGTCCAAAAGTTTCTCACACCAAACAATCAAGGAAGCAAAGAGCTTTGTTTTCCTACCTGTTTCATCACCGGAGGTGGCTGGAAACGATGAGTCAGGTCAGGTTAAACAGTTCGGAACGACGGAGGAGAAACGGGTTCCAAGTCGTGATAATTTCTGATTTTTCTGAAATAAAATTAAAAAATCACCTATTTATATCCCTAAGCTCCTCAAATGATCAACGACCTAGATTCGATATTATCACGATAAAACAGTCGAGATTTAACCGACAAAAAATAAATTCCTTTTTAATAATTTCTCATGCCTACTTCCGATAAACAGAAGAAATAGCTTGCTTATTCGAAAAGTCTCCCAAAAATTCCTACAAGCTCGAAATGAAATACTCTATAACTTCTGTGAAGAAAGTCAAATCAAATTCTCACATGGTGAAAAAGTCATTAATAACCTCGGTAGCGTGACTAATACGCGATAAACCTTAATACAATTTGATAAGTGCGTAATTTTGGTTCGGGTCATATCAAATAGTGATTAGGAATATAAATGGGTTGAAAATCAGAGGACTTACAATTTGAAAATGAGTCGGGCCAAATAAAAATCAGAGTCCACCATCAATTACTCTTGGCACCCACTTTATGTTCATTAGTCTACAAATTACAGCCGCCACACCCACCACGGACAACCATTCTCTCTCTCTCTCTCTCTCTCTCTCTCTCTCTCTCTCTCATAATGTTGAAAATTGTGTTACCTTTGAGGCATTGATTTTTCATATATTAAACTAAATGAGAGTTCAACTTTTAATTATTTATCACCTTCAAGTCTCCAACGTTGGAGGGTCACATGTTTATTTTTGTATCACAATAAAAAGCCGCGGAAGCATAATTACTCAGAATGTAAGAAAGATTTAATAAAGATTTAATATTGTAATTGCATTATTAATTTGCAAAGTTAAAATACAAGGATGAAACTTACAAAATTAAAAGAGCTCTGGGCTCAATGCATGACAGGTTTGATTGTTTACTATACTAAGAGCTTGAGACTATGCTCAACATATGAGAAGCTCTGATAACTCTAAACATTCTTTTGAACTAGAGAGAGAAACTTGGGGAGAAAAACCTTGGAGTGAATGAAAGAGGAGGCCACAATATATAGGACTGGGCAGGCCTGAAATCACGGAAGAAACTTTACTTTTCTGTAGTGGGGGACAAAAGTAAAAGGCTACAATAGCTTTTGGACTTTTCTGACTTTTAACTTTTCTGACCGCAAATTTCGGAGGAATCTTCAATTTCTGTATGAAGTCAGTGCTGAATTCACTCATAAGGGTCTTGACTATCCTGGAACCAGTTAGCTGGTGGATTTGACTGGCTGTGGGGTGAGGAAGAGGATTCTGAAGAATATTGATCGTCATTATTGACTGTATTGTGGTCTAATTCAGAGGAGCTTTCTTTATCAGCTTGACGAAGAAGGGCCTTGGCGAGAGCTTTTAATTCTGCCGATCTGGATGATTTGGAGGACCGTTCTTTATCCTTGGAGGAGGAAGATTCTGATTTTGACTTGACTTTTTGTCTGGAGGAAGAAGGCGGTAACTGGGGAATTAGTAGTGATAATTGGCAGTCAGTTGGAGACTTGATTTGATTGGGGCGTGAGACTATAACTGGGAATTCTTCATTGAATTGGGACAAAATTCTGTCAATGTTGAATTTGTCCCACCATTTGACTAGAAAGTGCCTAGACACAATATTATCCTTGAGCTCATAGTGACATTTGAATATCCATGGCAGTTTGTACTTGGCCATGAAATGCAGAGTGACTGGAAAATTCTGGTCGTACTTGGATAACTTCAAAACTGTTTGGAAGCGAGTGACTGCTTCTTGAACTTGTTGGGGAAGAAGGTTGTAGGGGCAACCATGGGTTCCCCACCATCTGATAAACCACATTGGAAGATTTCCTTTGAAGTTTTTATCAAAGTTTATGAACCATGAGTGACTAAAATCTTCCGTCTAGTGGAGGAAAATGATTGACCAAGCTTCAATGTAATCATAATAACTGTAAGATATGTCTTTGCAAGTGTGATGATTGTAAGGTTGATCACCCCAACTTGTAAGCGAATCAACATGCATTATATAAAGGGAATGATAAAGGATTTTGGTGTTATTTCTTTGGTCATAAATAGCTCTAATGGAGATTGATCCGGATTTGATTAGGATATCTTTGTAAAAATTTAGAGAATGAGAAGGATGACTAGGGGAGAAGTGAAAATTAGGAGGAAAATACTCCCTTATTAAAGATATAGGGTTTTTTAGGTGACTGTGGGGAGGTTCAACATAGAAAAGGTTTTTACTAGCTTGGTGATAATAAGGGGAAGTTCTCTGAAAATTAGGTTGAACTGGGAGATCACATTTGTAGGGATCATATTGGTTGACTAAGAATGAATGAAAATAGGGACGAACTTGTCCAAGGGTGTTTGCTGAAGGGTTGTAATTTACTAGTTGATTAGGGGGTAAGGATTTTATTGGGATCTGTTGGGAAGTACCAGGAATAACCATACTAGAAGGAGTTTCTGTTTTGACTAATGGTGAGACATGTTTTGCAAGGGGAGATTCCGGCTCTGTTTTGACTGAGCTTTTGAGTTTTCTGGATGATGATCTTGTTGTCATTGTTGGAACCCTGAAGAAGTTCTCTGGTTAGAAAATCTGGGATGTGGTTATCAGCACCTTTGATGAATGCAATTTCAAAATCAAAAATGCTTAAGATAGCTTGCCACCTGGCAAAAATCTGTTTACTAGCAATGTTTTGAACATCTTTTGCACTTTTGAATTCAACACGAATCAGGAATTTTTGATTTAATAAATCATCTTGAAATTTGTTAATACATAAAACAATTGATAAAATTTCTTTTTTGATAGTACTATAGTTTTTTTGCGACTGGCTCCACGTTCCTGAATGAAATCTAACTATCTGTTCAGGATGGTTGGTAGAAATCTGTTGTTTTAGAATACCTCCATACCCAATTTCTGAGGCATCTGTTTCAACAATTTTGAAGGAATCGGTTAAAGGGATTCCTAGGCATGGCAGAGTTTTGACATGACTCTTAATTTCTTTGATTAGGGAAGTGTGAACTGAGGACCAAGGGGGAGGATTAGACTGTAATCGGTCAAATAGAGGTTTGCATTTTTTTCTCAAATTCTGATAAAAATCTGCTATGTAATTTAAGGAACCTAAAAATCTCTGTAATTGGTTTTTATCTTAGATTATATCTGGAAATTTGTCGGCAAACTAAATGACTCTATCAATAGGATGTATTTGAAGATGATGGATATTGAAATCTAAGAATCTAATATTGGTTTGGAAAAGTTTGATTTTTGAGGCAGAAACTACCAAACCATTGTTTTTGATAACTATGAAGAATTGATGTAAGTGTTTCCAATGTTGTTCTATAGATTGAGAAAAAATAAGAACGTCATCAATATAGACAATACAGTAGTGACTATAAGGATTGAAAATATCATTCATGATATTTTGGAATTCACTTGGAGCATTTTTTAAACCGAATGACATTACATTCCACTCATAATGTCCAAAGGGAGTAACAAAGGCAGTTTTGTATTTATCATTTTCATGGATTTGTATTTGCCAAAACCCAGACTTCATATCGAATTTAGAGAAGATGACTGAATGATTTAATCTATTTATGAGGACTCGCTTGTTAGGGATAGGATATCGTATCCATTCGAGAACGGTATTAAGAGGCTTGTAATTGATTACTAGTCTTGGTGTTCCTCTTTCTAATTCAGCATTTTTTTTTAACATAGAAAGCGGAGCAGGGCCATGGTGATTTACTTGGTCTAATAATTTTTTTGTTGAGAAGGTCCATAATTTCTTTTTTACAAAACTCCATGACTTCATGGCTCATCTGAATAGGACGAGCTTTAGTAGGGATATTCTTTTCATTAAAGTTTTTGATGTAAGGGAGAGTGACTATGTGTTTTTTTCTGTGCCAGAAGGCAGTAGGGATATCAGAACATAATTCAGTAACTATTTTGTTTTCAAAAGTTTTTATTTTGTTTTGTAAAAAAGTATCTTGTAACTGGCTATCTATTCTTTTGAAATTAATTTCTTCTTTGAGGAAAGCAATTTGTTTTGACTTGGCTTGAATAGAGTTAATTGTTTTTGAAATCGAGTTTTCTTGGAAAGTCTTTAGAGAATGAATTTCTGGGTTATTTAGGAAAAAGAATTTAACTGGTTCATTGAAGGGGTAGGTTGTGATTCCGTCGTAACCTGTGGTGAAATGATAGATTAAAGTGAGAAAAAGGAGTCCTAAGATGACTTTGTCCGTTAAATCTTTGACTAAGACAAACGAAGTTTTGTAACAGACATTGTTCTGACAAATGTGAGATTTAGGGAGTTCATATTTCATATTCATTTTAGAGCCGTTGGCTGATCGTAAGGATTCTTTTGTTTTTTCAAAGTATTTAGAAGGTATTAGTCCTTCTTGTATGCAGTTTAGGTCTGCTCCCGAATCAATAAGGGTGACAACTGTTAACTGAAAATCATTTATTTTGATTTGTACATAGGTGTACCATTTCTTTAAGTAGATCTGTTTAATGGTATTAATGATAGCATCTTGAGACGTTTCTTCTGGGTTGTTTGGGATGGTATCATTGTTTGTATGCTGAAATTGATTATCTATTTTTATGATGTTTATTTCTTGTTTAATTTCTTCATGGTCATGAATTAATTGTTGGTGGGTGTGATGTAAAGACTGAATCTGAGATTTAATAACTTTTATCTCTTGTTGGAGATCTTGTATAGTTATATTTTTCTTGTTGTCTTGGAATTTCTGAAAGGTGGAAGTAAGACAAATCTTCGGCTGTGGAGTATTTACTATATTTTCTTGAGTGATTAATTTTTTAATTTTTTGAGGTAATCGGCTTTTAAATCAGGGTCATTTATTTTACTAATTAGATCAATTAAAAGTTCTTCTTGTTTAGTAAGAACGTTTATGGTTTTGGTGCAACAGTCGTCATTGCATCGAAAAGCATCGTTGCAACCGAAAGTGACACGAGGGGAGGAACTGTTATTAGAAACATCAGAGGAAGTTTCTAAAGGATTGATGTCAGTTGGTTCTGAAGAATCTTCATTTTCAGAATCTGTATTTCTTAATTCTAAGAGATTGATGAGGTTATTTCTCTCGTCTTTATTGATTGATAGTGGTTTTTAGGGGACACTTGTTTGCAAAATACCCTAGTTTATTGCATTTAAAACAATTGCCTTTTTCAGGGTTTTTGTTTGGAAGATGGAAAGGTCTTTTGGGTCGGAATTTTTGAAATTTATTTTTTGAATAAAATTTGTTTGGCTCAAATTGATTTTTTGTGTGGAATTTATGTTGGGTAAAAGGTCTTTTTTTGTAGTAGTTGGACTCAACATTTTTTTTTTCTTCTGGAGGGAGGTAGGGAAGGAAGACCGTATTGTTCACAAAAGTTTCCCAATTCATATTTAGCTAATTTTTTATTTGTTTTTGCAGCCGAATTAATTTTAGAATCAATACACATTTTAAGACCTTCCTTTTGGATAACTGTGATAATTTGGCCGTAGGTGAAGGAATCATAATTTATTTTCCCTGATTCATTACTTAAGACTTGTCTGATTTTATGGGCAAAAAGGTTTGGGAGGCCATTATAAATTTTTCTTTCCAAAAAGGTTGGTTGCTATCATCCCTGAGCATGACTCTGGAAATGAAAACATTTTTGTACCAGTTGAAATCACTGAGTGTTGGACATCTGAGGTTACTAAGCTGATCATGAATTCTGGAGGTGATGTGACTAGGTGTGCCAATGAAATACTGGATTATTGTGTAAAATAAAGTGTTTACTGCATCTGAAGTTCCCATTCCAACATTTGTATCGAAAATTGGGGATCCATCTGTGTCATGCATAATTGCATGTTTAATTGAATCTTTGGATTCGGAAGTGAGATGTTTCTCCCACCAGGAATGAAGCATTCCCGTAAATCCTGAAGAGAGAATTTCAACAATTTCAGGTTGGGAATAATTATAGGCAGTAACATAGCTATTAGCTGCCATGGACATGTGGTGAAGTTTATTAAGAATTTCTTATTCTGAAAGGTTGTCAATATTCCATTCATAGGTTTTATCTGCTGAAACAGAAAATTGGTTAAGAGCATTATTGCTTGGCTGAATGTCAACCGGCAAGGGACATTCTTTCCAATTTTTGAAAGGTCTTTTGTTTGAATGGCCTATTCTGTTTAAACTAAGTTCATAAAATTTTTGGTTTATCTTGGAGATTGTATCAGAGTTATCATCTGAAGAATCAGTGTCTGAAATGTGGGTGTGAATGACTGTAATTGTACTAGATTCAGGTTTTAAGTCTTTTAGCATTTGTTCTATTTTTTGAGTGGTAGAGATAGGTTTAGGAATACTTTTACTTAGATCTTTGAAATGGACTAAGGATAATTCTTGTTTTTTGCAAGGTAAAATTGTAGTAAAGATTATGTCAACTGTTGTTTCAATTTTGTCTAATTGATTACCTATGGTTATTAAGCTTTGGTTTGTATAATTGTTTTGTTCAATTGTTTTCTTAGTCTCTGGATTGTCTGTGGGTGGTAACTTAAAATGGGAAGCTGTTATGGAAGGTTGAAAGTGATCAAGGATTATTGTTTCTGGTGGGGGATGACAAGAAGAGATGAGGGTATTTTTGGTTGTCTTCCATCATGATTTTGTTAAGGTCTGAATGTTCTTTTTATTGATTTGGTCGATGAAATCAAGGAAGAATATTTCAGAATGTGTTTCGAGCATAAAATCTTTCCATTTTTGAAATAACTTTAGTCTCTGTTCTTTTGTGGGGTATTGACTTCTTTAAGCATTTCGTCTGAGAATATTTTCTTCATTTTGAAGATGTTGATCTAATTTGGAATAGTTGATTGTGAAAGGTTTATTAAGAACGATTAATTAGGGGTTGATGGGGTTGACAACTTCAAAATCAGTTGCTGTAGGAGAAGTTTGTTCATCATCAGTTCCTCCATGATGATTAATTTCAACATAATTAGGATAAGTAACTTGAGAGGTGGATTTTATGTTTTTGATTTTTAATCTTTTTAACTCTTCTTCTAATTCTTTTATTCGAATATTTTTTATTTCTTTATCTAGGTCACAATCTCTCCTTGACATAGTTTCAGTAGTACTGGAACCAGCAAAGGAATGTCTGGAAGATTGTCCTAGTTCATGGATTTTGGGATTATTTCTAAAGTTGATTCTTATTCTGTCATCATTGAATTGATGGATACAGTTTAAATCACTTTGGTTATGTTGTATATTGATGGGTTGATTCTCATTGGTAAGAGACCATTCTGAAGGGAGATGAACATCTGACCAATTGATAGCATGAGGAACTCGAACATTGGCATTTTCATGACTACTTTGGATTAAAAGAGTTTGGTTCTTGGGACTTTTACTAATAGCTTGGAAATTAATATTTGTTCCTGTGACTTTATAGTGGACTCTATAGATTAAGGCCAAAGGTTTTGACCCATCAAGGATATTATAACCAGAAGTTTTAATATTCAAAGTTAAAGTTTTTAGGATGTGGGGATCACCGAGACTGACTGTGAATTCCGGGTAACAATCAAAGTGTACTAGACCATTAAAAAGGCTTGACTCAATTATTCCTAGAGTACTGTCAGTGAAGTCGGTAAACCGAGTATCACGAAGGCAAAGAAGAACTGAGGCATTTAGACTTTTTTGTGTTAGGGGTTTCACCCCTATCTGGACTAAACCAATATGAAGGAAATTATGACCATCTTTTTTATGTTTTCTGATTGACTCAGGACTGAAGAGTTGACAAGTTTCATGTGGTGAACTAACATCATAAATTTGTTCAACTGTTTTAATATGATGTTCACTTCTGAAAGAAGTGATGGACCATTTTTTTCTGTAGATTTCATTACTAGGAACTCTTGGAATATTCTAATCATTCTTATCAATGTTATTATTAGACTGGACTTCAATTTGCTCTTCATTAACTATATTTGGGATTGTGTTAAGGGAAGATCTGGAAGAACTAGAGGTGACTGAGTTAGATCTGAACAATCTACTCATTTTAAAAAGAAAAGGGAAGACTTACCTCAAACTTAAGAATGAAAGTAACAACTACTTTTACCTAACGCCCTCTTAAACTAAGGATTTCTCTGAACCTCTCACACCGCTCCGCTCACGCCACTCCTAGGGTCTTACTGTTTGGATTCGGCCTTACTGTTTGGTTTGGAGAAGGAAACCCAAAAAAAAAGGATGAAAAGGAAGAGTAATAGTACTAACAGGCTTAAAACTGAAATAAGATACCAAAACTTAATAAAATGAATAGATTAACTCAAGATCCTCACCTAGGCGGTAGTCCGCCACCTGGGGATTGAGAGATTTTTAACAAAACAAACCCTGAAACCTCACCTAGGCGGTAGTCCGACTTCTACATAGATATGATACAAACTGACAGTGAGCTGAATCATACTGCTGAATAGATGACTGGTGGACTTGAACCTTCGACGAAACCAAGCATACTTAGGATATACACTGTAACTTGGGCAACGAAAACTAAAGAGCCCGGGAAAGACATTAAAATATAAAACATTAGCATGAGTGGACAAAAATAACATAATCTGCGTAAATCAATAAAATTGAATTAACATGTCTTTCCCCTTATTTCTATGAAATAATGCGCGTTCAAAATAGTATAACTGAAATAAAAATAGAGGTGATTGCCCAAGTCACCTAACCTTAGTTAACTATCCGTATGAAAAATATAGGTGATGAGTCAGACGAGGTGTTTGTCCTAACCTCCCCTGACTAGTCAGACAAGGTGCTTGTCCGAACCTCCCCTAAGCGGACAATCCGGTGATCAGCCGAACAGTCAGTGCATCGATGCAACT
Organism: Geum urbanum; assembly: GCA_946800695.1. NCBI lineage: Eukaryota > Viridiplantae > Streptophyta > Magnoliopsida > Rosales > Rosaceae > Geum > Geum urbanum. The sequence goes on along the minus strand of OX327013.1, from coordinate 25,717,979 downwards.
AACTAATGTCATCACAAAATAAACCTCCAAATTTAAATGCTCTGTAACATACTGTAAAATATACTGTAATATTGAAATTTTGAAAAATGAACTCGCTATTGACTGTGAAAATAAAAGGGTCCACTCACAAGTCTGCGACTACTGCTGAGATCCAGCGGAATTCTGCTTGTTGGGGCCGTGATCACGATGTCCTGTCCATAAAGATCACAAAATATCAGAATCAAACCTCACGTGACTTTGTGAAATACACTATAAAAATAACCCTTAAAACTCCGTCGATAAATCCTACAACTTGCCTTGTCGGAGCTCCTCCGTGGAAGGCGGTGCGTGGCTCTCACACGTCTCCATAAGCGGCAGCACGTGAGTCGCATGCGCCTCTCGTGAAAGTACTTAGATGACGGCGTTCGACATCTCATTGAAAAGCTCATACAAAGCCCTAAACATTCATAACTGGACCAGAATCTAAATACGTTTGGCCGGAATAACCTAAAACAAACTGAGAAACCTATTTCTAGTGGCCACCACCAACGACGACAATTAACCCCTCAAAAACTTCCTCTCCTCGAGCCCAACCAAACCCCTAAACCTACATGCTCCAATTCACTGCCAATTCGCCGGAATTATAGTCGAAAGCCACGGCCCGAAATCGGTTGAAAAACTCAAATCGTCGAAATGTCCTCGTCAAGCCACGACGGAACTCGAGATCACTCACAAATGACTGGAGGGAGAGATACACAACCCTTTGACTTCGACACCCAAAACACGTCGGAGAACCGTCAAGCCTAGTGGCGATTCTCCACGGGTTAACCCAAATTGGGTAGCCCATAAACACTTGCAAACCTCCAAAATTATCACAACAAACAATCAAGGAAGTCTCAGGCTTCAAAATCCTACCTAATTGATGTCAGAGGTGGCCGAAAAAGGGCAGTTCGATCTGGTCAAGCCCAAAGGCGGCATGGGTCAAAAAAATTTAGAAATGGGTCGAGCTCGTAATGTTTTCGGATTGGGGTTTTTCCAAAATTCCCCTTAAATACCCCAACGCAGTTGATCAGATCAACGACCCAGAATTTATCTGATCAAGATAGGAAGATTCAGATTTAACCGACTAAATATAAATTTATTTTTAATAATTTTCCATGCCGACTTCCGATAATCATAAAAATTTACTCGCTTATCAGAAAAGTTCTCCTAAAATTCCTACGGTCTCGAAATAAAACTCTACAACTCTCGTGAAGAAAGTCAAGTCAAATTCTTGCTCGGTGAAAAAGTCGTTAATAACCTTGAGAGTATGACTAATCCGCGATAAAGCTTAATACGATTCGATAAGTGCATAATTTCGGTTCGGGTCATAACAATATGTTCATATATAAATCAAAGCCAGAAGATAAATGTCACTGGTGTAACACATCACAATAGGATTTCTTCCTGCAATCATCTCCATAATCATCTTTCCATAGGTATAAACATCGAACTTAGCAGATATTCTTCCAAGTCTGTTGGAGTATGCTTTAAGAGCTATATACCATATCGTCTCTCTAGCATTCGAAATTGATACATTTTTATCATTCCTTGAACAAAATTTAAAAAGACCAAAAATATGGGATCTTTGAAAAAAAAACTCTCCATCCAATATATCAAAGTACAAAATTGTTGTCTTACACCAACGATGCAAATACTCGAGCCCTCAAATTTCAAGTGTGGAGTAGTTGTGAAAGGACCATTATCTTTTTAAGAAACTTCTCAAGCGATCCATTGGGCATAAACTCATGTATAAATATATTTTTTCCCAAATTTTAAAGAATTAATCTCGAAGGTTGATCACATTAACACAAGACATTTTACTAATGCTTGCAACCTCGTTGACAAAGTCTTCTCCACCCTATTCAGCTGATTTGAAAACCTTCACTGCTACACAACTATCATCGAATATCACTGATAATTAATAAGATATAGGCATATATGCAAATGCCTGCATGCACATATAAAATAGGGAAAAAAAACACCAGCTGGCTTCAAACTCTTATGGTTTGGTCAATGTGATGCCCAACTTTAAAAACGTAACAATATGCATATGATATATCAACTAACCAATTATCTCATTGGTACATTTTTAAAGTCGAGCATCACATTGCTACATTTTTATATGTCAATTAAGCAATTATCTCAATTCAGATTCTCTTTCATGTTTATCTTATTTAATGATGATAGATAAACATATAAACCATTAAACAACTGAAGAAAAAAGGACGTTGACATTAATTACTTATGACAACTTTCGAGTCGAAACTCTTTCTGATTAACCCGTTATGACAATACAGTCACACCAATATAAGACAGTCTAAATTATTCTGTTGACCACACCACCACTAGAAATCACACGTCACCCCATGCCTCACCATAGCCCATCCACTGGGTCGACGACATCTAAGCATGAATCAAACCTCACGTGACTTTGTTACGATTTTAACAACGTTAACATATACTTGACTGATTTCAGGAAACTTTTTTGACCAGACGCATCGCCGTCTGCCCAGGCGCCACCATCAGAGATCACCACCGATGACAGAAGTTAACCCATTGGTTGAAAGATCTTCTCAAACCCATTAATCTGTCCAACTATGTTACGGCCAATTTGGCTGAAAACTCCCTGAAAGGTTTTTAACTAAAATTTCTCTGGCGACGCAGCTCCGTCGTAGAGCCATCATTGGCCTCGTGGCGGGTCACGTTGCACTTGCAAGGGACAGGGCTTCAAAACCCCCTTGACCCCGCTACTAAAATTATAGACGAGTGCCGATTAGGGAGGCACCTGAATTCGAAGCTAATTGGAGCGATTTCAATCTCTATGGATTCAATCTGCATATCAAAAAATACCAATACCCATCGAAGGACACAAAGAGAGGAATGAAACCTTACCATTCTCAGCAGCCAACTGAACGGAAAACCGTCGGCCCAAAACCTAGGTTTTTGTAGATCTTCACCTCGAAATCCAGGCTATCTCCGCCCAAATGGATGACAAAAACCATGTGGGAAAGAGAGAGAGAGGATCATCGATCATTTTGATACCAAGAACTTCCTATTTGGTGGTCGGAAACCATCACACCGCCGGCCTGCAATTCGGCAGCTATTTTGGTCGCCAAATCTCGGTCAACGCAGATTAACGGTCAACTACCAAAAATGGAAAGTCTCTCTTTCTATATCTGACAATCTCTATTTATAGTCCCGTACTTTCATTTCGGTAATTCACGAAAAACTTTCATTGATTATAACTTTTACATCTTAACTGCGATTACGACATTCCGAGTGTCGACAAACTCATCTCGATGAATTCTACAACTTCCTTCCAAAGTTAACCGACACAATTAATTCATTTTAAAAAGTAAACTGTCATTCTTCAAGGCCTTCTCAAAATATTTTTAGACGCATAACGTAATAAGATTAAATGGGAAAAAAATTATCAATATCACCCAAATTTCTAATCCCTAGTATGGATGTAAACACAACATAACTGTCGAATAATCATTGAGCTTCTGTGACCTTCTGAAAGCATACCCAATATATCAAATGTGTAGGCCTTGCCCCTCTAAGACACATACTTATGGTTACTTTGTAACTATTTTTCTCAAGATTTTTCTACAAAACGGGAGGAGTGATGTCACTTCTATAACCCGCTCTCAAGATAAAAAATGAGAATTTCTATTCAAACCTCCAAATTTGCTCATTAGACTTCAATACTCACCACACCTCTATTTTTCTTTTTGATTGTATGAAATTGCTAAACATACCTCATAGTAAATTCCTATTTAACCCTATAAAAAATCTAATCAAAGCCTTCATCTATAGTATATGAATAAAGTTAATAACAATACTACATACTCCTTAATTAAACCTCGATCGATCGCTGACTTTTAAATTTCTGTTCTGCTTAATTAGTACAATTCAAGGTCCATATTCATACTTTATTTAGAATAAATTGCTCAGATGATTACTCAAGTATGTCACGTTCTAAACTTTGATCGCTAATATATGACAAATATCACTAAGGTCACTGAAGAACAACACTGTTAGTCACTTTAATTACTTTGTCTCTAACAGACGTTAAAAAATTAATCACGGCATTAAAAACAAGTCATGTGTCATACATATGCCAATTTACGAGGGCTTTTTTTGAGAATTTCCATCATTTATATTTCTTTTTATTTTCTCTCCCCCCCTCCCCCGAGATGGCAGTAGGAGCCTCAAAGACTAATAAATCCGAGCCGTAGATGATTGGCTCGTCATCGCCGGGAAACTCATAGGAGATGAGAAGCTCCTTGACTTCAAGCTCGTCATTGGGGTCACCGTTGAGCACCAGCAATCTGAAGCCAAGATTCTTAAGGCTCAAATCCAAATCATTAAGGCTCTAGAGGAGAAAGCAGATCCGGTTCAGCCCAACGCGGGAAGACCCGATTGAGGGTACGATCGGGTTAGGTTTCATGTAGTGCGGGTCGATGACGAAGACTGGGTAGAGAAAATTATAGGTTTTGGCGGCGTGTTTGAGGGCCAGGTTGTCGTGGATCCTGGGGGCCTTGTGGAACCATATCAGAGAAGCCGACCATAATGGATCGGGTTTGGAATACGAAGCGAGAAAGAAACTGGAAATTGTGTCAGAGAGAGAGAGAGAGAGAGAGAGAGAGAGAGAGAGAGAGAGAGAGAGAGAGAGAGAGAGAGAGAGAGAGAGAGAGAGAGAGAGAGAGAGAGAGAAGGAGAAGAAGAATGGAAATTCCCGAAAACCCTCGTAAATTAGCACATGTATGACACATGCCATGCCTTTTTTTAACGAGGTGATTAACTTTTTAACGTCCGTTAGAAACGGAGTGATCAAAGCGACTAATGATTTTGTTCTTTAGTTTCCTTAGTGATATTTGTCATACATCAGTGATCAAAATTTAGAATGTGTCATACTTGAATGATCATCCGAGCAATTTTTCCTTTTATTTATGCACTCCCAAACAGTCTTGTTCACTACTTCTATGGCTTTGTTAATAAAAAAGCTACACTTCTCAGACGATTAACTTCTCTCTTCTCATTTGGTGATAATTATAGGATTGAGATCGATTTAAGAAGTTAGATGAATGTGTGGCTGGGATTTCAGAGTTCGTAATTTTGAATTTCAGGGCTTAGTCTTACCATGACATCCATACAAAAAATTATTGGAACCAATCAACGCAACAATCTTCTCTTAATTATTCTATGGCTCCATATATAAATGAAGGATTAGTTCAACAATCTCCGTATTGTTCTATCAAATCAAAGGTTTTAAGTGTTTGATCGAAGAAGAGGAGGAGGAAGAAGAAGAAGAAGTAAAGTTTCATGTCTACATTTGTAATTTTATATTAGGATTATTTTATAATTTTTTAAAGCAAAATATAATGAGGTTGATTGAGCATTTTTAGAGGTCTCAATAAAAGTTCTCTAAAAAAATATGCTTCTATCATAAAAAGTGGATCGATACTGCTCATCTTCTTTGATCAATTTCTCCATGCAATGCTCTACACTCTCATATGTTTCTATCATCAAAAACCAAACTAATATAATGTGACGACCCGAACCAGAATCAGTAGAGTAATCAGCGTAATTCACGAGTTAGCGCGTAATCGCAGTTTTTCGATAATAGTGTGGTTTGCCGGTTTTGATTACGACTTAATTATCGGCCGAGAATTTGAGTTGAGTCTCTTCTCGAGAGTTGTAGTACACGTGATTTCGAGTTCGGGGGCGGTTCCGGATGATTTTTCCGATGACCGAGGAATATAATATGATTATTTGAAGTTTCGGAATATCGACGAGTTTATCTGTTCGTATTGAGTTTATCCAAATCGTGATGGTTATCCGTTTTGGACCGTCGATCGTCCCATGACGCAAGTATAAATATCGGAAATAGTCAAAAATTGTCGAAAATCACTATTCGAGAAGTTTGACCGTCGTTTGACCGAGCTATGACCGTTGACTCGCGTTGACCGAAGAAGAAAATCTCCACCGCCGCTGACTCGTCGGCGACCTTCATTTTCCAGCCACCTCCGGCTTGGACCTTGGTATATTTCGATTCCTTTTTTGATTTCTAGTTGATTAGAACTTGCAATTGCTTGATTTGGTTATGAATTGAGAGAGAAATGTCGATTTGAAATTTTGGGGTTTTTGGCCAGAATCGGCTTCGACGGTGGGAAGATTTCCGGTGACTTTCCGAGGGGGGTTTGTGATGGAAATTGTTGGGCTTGAGGTAGGTAGGTGGTCCCTTGAGGATGGGAGGACGTGATGGCCTCACGGTGACGGAATCGAGTGGGGGAGCATTTTTCGGCCGGTTATGGATCCGTGGCTTTCGAGCTGTTTTCCGGCGTGTGTGGCCGGAATTGGACTTAGCCATAGAAGAGAGATGTGTTGTACTCGTCGAGATGAATCTTCGTTGAGCTCGGTCGCCGAGAAATCTCTCCGGTTGAAGGCGCGCCGCCGCCAGCGGCGGCGGTCAACGGCGGAGCTTCGGCGACCCGTTGACTTTTTAGAATTTGATGATTTTAATGTCGTTTTACTCGTATTCGCGCCCTGATCGTCGCCGTAAGGTTTTCGAGTTGATTTGGGTATCGGATTTTCAGTTGAGGGTTTTGTGTGGAGATTTCAGGAATTTCGTCGATTATTTTGCACTGTGTTGTATATTTTCGGGAACGGTTGGTTTCCGGGGTGTGGTACAGTGTTGTGAGTTGTGATTTTGATCAGATATATTTTGTGATTATTCAGGGGATCGAGATCGTGCTTCGGGCGAGGGATCTTCCGCCGGACCATGTGATTAGCGCGAGTGCGCTCTTTGCTCATCTGTGAGTGGACATTTTTATATTTGCACAGTTATTGCGAGTTCGTGATTTTCCGTATTTAATTTATTCGATGTTGAGTTATATATTATTTTAGGCGGCATTATTTTATATTTTATGGTGATGGCATATCTGCATCGATGCTTCGGCTACTCGGCTGATCACCGGTAGTCTGCCAGAGTTGAGAGATTTCTCTGGACCAGAGTTGAGAGATTCGTCTGGGCAGGGTTGAGAGATTCCCATGTTATGCCGCCGGGTTGAGAGATTCCCCTGGCCTATCACCGTCGGGCTTGAGCGATTCGCCTGACCTTTGGGCTTGAGAGATTCGGCTGGCACCTCCATATATACTTTCCAAACTCGCATTGTTTTACATTGATTATGTATATGAAACTGGTGAAAGGCATATGTTTATTTTCGTCCACTCACTCTAACATTTTATTGCCTTTCCCCTGGGCTTTTCGGTTTTCATGCCGAGTTTGCAGTTCGGATTCTGGTGTCTCACGTCGCGGTCGGAGGCTAGTTGTTCGAGCTACCTGTGTTTTCCAGTAGGTTCCTTGTTTCGCCTACTGTTGTATATTTTGTATATATATACACTAGAGGTCGCTCTGATACGTTACTGATACATGTTTTATACGGATTTTTCCCGGATTTACTATATATTACAATTATGTTTACTGTTTATTGCTATTGATATGATATTGAGAAATCTGGATGGGATTGGTGCCCACGGTTTGGCTTTTGTGGCATAGGATGAAGTGTTATTTTCTGGGTGCAGGTAATGGCAATTCCGCGTTAGTAGCGTTACTCTGCCGAAATTTTAATGGTTTTTGTTGGTTCACGTTTTCAGAAGGGGTTTGATTCCGGTTTAGGAAACTAAATCAGGGTTAGGTCCTTTCAGCTTGGTATCAGAGCATTAGGTTGTCAGATTCTGTAGACTCTTGTAGTTGTGACGCTTAGGGTATTTGAATTTGTATAGCATGACTGGAGTGATGACCCGACTGGCCAGCGGTACTCATCAATACTTCGGGTGTTGTGTGTTCTCAATTATCTGAGGTCTCATGATTACGTTTCTTCTGCTTGTACCTAATGCTTGTCTTATATCAGTAGGATGCCTCCTTGACGTGGTCCCCATGTTGATCGGGAAGCGGATCCTGATATGGATCGCCAGACGCATGACTTGCTGATGCGAGTGTTGTGTTTGGAGGAGCGTTTTGACCCTGTGGTCAAAGCTCGTACTGCTGGTGCGACTGTCTTTTTGGGTTCAGCTGATCCAGAGATGTGTGAGGCATGGTTGGTTCAGGTTGAACGAGTTTGTGAGCATCTGCGATTTACCCTTGAGCAGATGACAGTGGCAGCAGTTTGACTACTTGAATCAGATGCATACTTCTGGTGGGTTAGCACCGATACAGTTCCGGTTGACACTCCGTGGACTTTGTTTCGGGATTTGTTTATGTGGGGATACTTTAACCAGGCTACCCAGTAGCGTAAGTACGAGGAGTTCACGAATTTGAGGTAGGGCAGTTTGTCTGTGCTTGAGTACCGGGACAGGTTTACCCGCTTATCTCGGTTTGCGCATGACATGGTGGCTACTGAGGAAGCCAAGTGCCGCATATTTGAGCTGGGTTTAATTTGAACATCAAGGGGACTCTGACTACGATGCCTCAGAATAACTTCGATGAGTTTGTCAGTGCAGCACTCCGAGGTGAGGATATCGAGAAGGAGAGGCAAATGAGGTACCAGCCTAGACAATTTGAAAAGGGTGGACTGAGTCAGGGGCCTCCCAAGAGGCAGAGTTCTGATACTTCCGGTTCGGCTTCATCCTCGGGCAGTGGACCATATCGACCACCAGCTGGTGCATCAAGACAGAGGCAGAGATGGAAGAGAGATCGACCGCAGCGACAATAGTCTAGTGGGGGTTCTAGCGGTTCCAGTTATCCTCGGCGTACCGGTGGCTCATTTGCCATACCGAGGGAGTACTCGTTGTGTAGTCTCTGCAGCAGACATCATGTTGGTCCATGTCAGCGAGGCCCTGTCACTTGTTTTCGCTGTGGTCAGGTGGGTCACTATGCAAGAGAGTGCTTCCAGCTCGATGGTGCTGGTGGACAGGCAGCCCAGAGTTCCGGAGGAGAGCGAAGTGCCACTTCGGGGGCTCGACCAGTACAGTTTGCGGGCCAGGGCGGACAGCAGGGATAGCCTCAGCGTGGACGACCAGCCGGCGAGGCGAGGGTTCATGCCAAGACTTTACGAGAGGGCAGAGCTTCACCAGAGGTCGTTATGGGTACGTTGCATATCTTTGGTATTCCAGTACTTACATTATTAGACCCAGGTTCTACGCATTCATTCATGTCGTATAGACTATCGTCTTTAGCTACGGTACCTGCGTCTCCACTTCCGGGGTTGTGGAGAGTGTTGTATCCATCCGGTGAGATTGTGAGTGTTGGCTGGGTGTACCGAGATTGTGAGATTTTCATTGGAGGTCATGGCTTAGCCGCAGATTTGTTGTTGCTTGGTATCGTTGACTTTGATCTGATCTTGGGTATGGACTTCTTGGAGACGCATTGGGCTATGTTTGACTTTCACAAGAAGGAGGTTGCGTTTCGACGACCAGGCTTTCCTGAGATATTGTTTCGCGGGGAGAAGAACACTTTATTACCATGTTTGATTTCCACGATGAAGGCAGATCGGATGATGAAGAGGGGCTGTGTTGCTTACTTAGCTCATGTGGTAGACACTACGGCGGTTGTGCCGGACCTTGGTAGTATTGAGGTTGTTTCCGAGTTTCCGGATGTGTTTCCGGAGGAGTTACCGGGTATACCTCCAGTTCGGGAGATTGATTTCACTATTGAGCTATTACCGGGTACAGGACCCATTTCATAGGCACCGTATTGTATGGCGCCAACGTAGTTGAAAGAGCTGCAGGTTCAACTTCAAGAGTTGCTGGAAAAGGGTTTTATTTGACCCAGTGTTTCGCCATAGGGTGCCCCGGTTTTGTTTGTACGGAAGAAAGATGGATCCATGCGGTTGTGCATCGACTACCGGAAGCTGAATCAGGTTATAGTGAAGAACAAGTATCCGTTGCCACGGATTGATGACTTGTTTGATCAGCTAAAGGGAGCTTCAGTCTTTTCGAAGATTGATCTCAGGTCCGGATATTACCAGTTGAGGATCCGAGAGTCTGATGTGGCTAGGACAGCTTTCAGATCGCTGTATGGGCACTACGAATTTTTGGTTATGCCGTTTGGGTTGACCAATGCCTCCGCAACCTTTATGGACTTGATGAACCGGGTATTCAGATGGTTTCTAGACAAGTTCGTGATTGTGTTTATCGATGATATTTTGATCTATTCCAGGAGTGTGGGCCAGCATAAGAAGCATTTGCGAACGGTGTTGCGGACTTTGCGGGACCATCAGTTGTTTGCAAAGTTCAGCAAGTGCGAGTTTTGGCTGGACAGTGTGAAGGTTCTGGGGCATGTGATATCGGCTGAGGGAGTCAGCGTTGATCCTGACAAGATCGAGGCCGTGCTGAATTGGAGTAGACCTACCACTGTTGTGACGACCCGGACCAGAATCAGCAGTATGATCAGCTATATACATGAGTTACTGCGTAGTCGCAGAGTTTTGACAGTATTTGACCCGCCAGGTTTGTAAACGACTTAATCATTGGCCGAGAATTGGAGTGGGGTCTCTTCTCGAGAGTCATTGTATGTGTGATTTCGAGTTCGTGGGCGGTTCCGGATCGTTATTTGGACGACCGAGGAATTAATTATGAATATTTGAAGTTCGGGTTTTAAAGGCAGCCTTCTTAACGACTAAATTACCGGACGAGAATTTGGCTTCGGCTTCTTCAAGGAAATTGTTTAGAATTTAATTTCGAGTTTGTGGGAACTTCCAGAGCATTATTCTGAGTTACGAAGATTAAGTTGTGATTATTTCCGATTGTTGGTTATTTTGTCGATTTAATATGTGTTGGGTTGAATGGTTGACTTTTTATCCGATTGGTCGATGTATTTGACTTCGGGTGATAATTGAAGATCATGTCGAGATGAGTTTGTGGCCGCGAGAATTATCGGAATCGGAATTACGACGAGAAAGTTACGAATATACGAAGTTTGTTGAAGAGATAATTACGAAGTTTCCAAAAATGGAAGGCCTATAAATAGAAGTTGCTATTTTGGGCAAGTCAAATATTTCCAGTTTGGGAGTTGACCGAGTTGACCGAGTCAACTCGGTGGAGGGAGGAGGGGTGCGACGGCTCCACGACGGCGACCGAGATTCCGACCACCTCCGAGCCCGAAACCGGACCCAAACGACTCACCTTGGTGTCCCGAGCGTGTTTCCGGCCTCCCCTCACGGCAGGGGTGGCTGTGGAGACGAGGTTTTCCTGCAAGAAAAGTGAGAGAAACTTGGTGATTCGGGTTCATTGTTTTTGGCCGAATTGAGCTGAAATTTTGGTTGGGGTTTGTAGCTCTCATCCCCTTGATGCTACCATGTAAGTTTGGCATTTCAATTCGATGTGTACTTGGAGAATTTTGGATTGGAAATTTGGTACCAATTCGGTTTTGTGTGAAATTGAGCTAGTTAGAGTTTGAATTGGCCTTAGTTGCAGTTGACAAAGTTGCTCAGTGGATGATTTTGAGTGGAATAGGGGTTGCTCCGCCGGAAGATTTTCAGTTTGGCGACGGCGCCGCCGTGGGCGGCGATCAACTTTGACTTTTTGGGATTTTCGACAAGTTGCATGTCATTTGACTCGAAATCGCGCCCTGATCACAGTGGGGAGGTTCATTTTTCGAGTTGAGCGTCCGAACTTACAGCGAGATATTGAGGTGTGTTTTCTGGATTTCCGACAGTTTATCGTGATCAGATTATATGTTTCCGAGAACGGTGGTTTCTCGTGATTTGTTTTGTATTGTCGAATTATGACTATGAGAATTGGACATTGTAAATATTCAAGGGTTCGTGATCATTCTTTTGGCGAGGGACTTTCCGCCGGATCACGGGTTAACGCATATCGCGTTACGCTAGTCTGTGAGTGGACAATTTATTTTCACGGATTGATTGCGAGTCTTTTATATACGTTTTACGAACTTGAGCATGCAGTATGATTATGGTTTTACGAGCATGAGATTTCATAAGAGATTATGTTTATTATGAGCATGTGTTTTACGATTATACGGTTATACTTATACGAATACACGTATACGAGTATACATACACTTATATGTTGTTTCATGCATTTTCATCGAATTGTTTATGATTTGATTTACACAGAGTACAGTCTCAGTTACGTTGTTGTATCGATACACTTGCCTCTCGGCTGATCCCTGATGGTAGGCCACCAGGAGGGGCAGTACCCCGGAACCGAGGCCTTTCTGGCTATGGATCACGTGGAAGTCAGGGACTCCGTGATTCCGACTGTACTAGCACGGATGTGTCCACGAGTGACCCCGTGAGATTTTCCTTGCATGCTCTGTTTACGAGTTGGAGTCAGCGTCTCCTCGTATACTATTTGATTTATTTATATTTCGACTCGCATATGTTTTTATAACATATATTACTCGGTGAAAGACATTTATTTTCGTCCACTCACTCTAACAGTTTTCATGTCTTTCCCCTGGGCTTTTTGGTTTCCGTACCCAGTTTGCAGTTCAGGCTCTGGTGTCGCACGTCGTGGTCGGAGGCATAGTACTCGAGTTACCTTATTTCTTCCAGTAGGTTTATTGTTCTACCTACTGTGGTATACTTATGTGTTTATACATTAGAGGTCGCTCTGAGTAATCTGTTGTTTATGTTATACGATTTTACACCGGATTTCAGTAAAGTACTATTATATTTATTGTTTTACTTTACTGTTGATATATTGAGAAATCCGGATGGGATTGGTGCCCACGGTTTGCTTTTTGTGGCATAGGATGAAGTGTATTTTTCGCGTGCAGGTAATGGTAATTCTACGTTAGTAGCGAAACTCTGCCAAAATTTCTACGGTTTTTGTTGGTTCATGTTTTCGAAGGGGTTCGATTCCGGTTTAGGGAGCTAAATCGGGGTTGGGTCATTTCAACTGTACCGGAGATCCGGAGTTTCTTGGGTTTGGCAGGCTATTATCGGCGATTTGTACAGGATTGTTTTCGGATTGCTACTCCAGTTTGAGTGGTCTGATGCATGTGAGGAGAGTTACTTGCTCCTAAAGGAAAAGTTGACTACTGCACCGGTTTTGACTTTACCGGACGACATCGGTGAGTTCGTGGTTTATAGTGATGCGTCAAAGATAGGACTTGGTTGTGTGCTGATGCAGCATGGCAGGGTTGTAGCCTACGGTTCCAGGCAGCTAAAACCACACGAAGTCAACTATCCGACCCATGATTTGGAGTTGGCCGCTATTGTGTTAGCGTTGAAGGGTTGGAGACATTACTTGTACGGAGCCCAGTGCAAGAGTCTCAACTACTTGCGGACGCAGCCAGATTTGAACATGAGGCAGCACAGGTGGATGGAGTTGATCAACGACTACGATTGCACTTTCGAGTACCATCCAGGGAAGGCCAATGTTGTTGCCGATGCACTCAGGCGGAAATCCGGAGCTTCGTTATTCCATATGTGTATCGCCAGAGTGTCTATGTTAGCCGAGCTTCGGGCTACGGGTGCTGAGTTCGAGTGGGATGACGAGGGAGCTTTGTTGGCCAGTTTCCAGGTTTGACCTGTGTTGGTTGACCAGGTTCGGGAAGCTCAGGATTCAGATTCTTACTTGTTGGGCAAGAAGACTATGATACGGAATGGTGTGCCTACAGAGTTTCGGTTGAGTGACGACGGTACATTGCTTTTCAGAGGCAAATTATGCGTACCCCCAGACGAGAGTCTGAAGAAGAAGATTCTGGATGAGACCCATAGTTCAGCTTATGCGATGCATCCCAGTGGTACGAAGATGTTTCGTACACTTCGAGCGTATTACTGGTGGCGCAACATGAAGCGGGAGATTGCTACGTACGTGAGCCAATGTTTGATTTGTCAGCAGGTTCAAGCGGAGAGGCAGAAACCTACAGGAAAGTTACAGCCACTGGAGATTCTGGTTCGGAAGTGGGAGCACATTACCATGGATTTCGTTTATCAGTTGCCGCGTACTTCGGCTGGCAACACTGGTATTTGGGTTATTGTGGATCGACTGACGAAATCCACTCATTTTCTCGCACTTCCGGGGAAGATATCAGTGGGCAGATTGGCCAAGCTGTATTTGTCTGAGATTGTTCGACTGCACGGTGTGCCTATATATATTGTTTCTGACCGAGACAGTCAGTTTACTTCCGAGTTCTGGCAGGCATTGCAGCGAGCCATGGGCACGAGGTTGCGTTTCAGTACATCTTTTCATCCTCAGACTGACGGGCAGTCTGAGCAGACTATACAGACTCTTGAGGATATGTTGTGATCTTGCGTTTTACAGTTTCGAGGGAATTGGGACCAGCAACTACATTTGATTGAGTTCGCCTACAACAACAGCTATCAGGCCAGTATCGAGATGGCACCGTACGAGGCCCTGTACGGGAGGCAGTGCCGTACTCCGTTGTGTTGGAGTGAGGTGGGTGAGCGATGGCTTATTGGCCCTAATCTGGTGAAGATCACTATGGAGGACGTCCAGATTATCTGGGATAGATTTAAGATTGCCCAGGATCGCCAGAAGAGTTATGCGGACGTGAGGAGGAAGAGTCTCGAGTTTGATGTGGGCGATTGGGTCTTCCTGAAACTATCTCCATGGAGGGAAGTTGTGCGTTTCAGGAAGCGTGGCAAGCTTCGACCACGGTACATTGGTCCGTATGAGATCATCGAGAGAGTTGGAGCTGTGGCTTACAGACTTGAGTTGCCAGCTGAGATGGCTCGTGTTCATGATGTTTTCCACGTTTCGATGTTGCGGAAGTATATTTCAGATCCGTCACATGTGTTAGCGCCATAGCAGCTACCGATTCGAGAGGATTTGACGTATGTTGAGGAGCCGGTACAGATTCTTGATCGTCGTGAGCAGGAGTTGAGGCACCGTGTTATACCGCTGGTGAAGGTCTTGTGGCAAAATCACTCGGTTGAGGAGGCCACCTGGGAGACTGAGCAGCGTATGCGGGAGCTGTATCCTCATCTGTTCACCTGACAGGTACATAAATTTCGAGGTCGAAATTTTTTTAAAGGGGGGTAGATTTGTGACGACCTGAACCAGAATCGGTAGAGTAATCAGCGTAATTCACGAGTTAGCGCATAATCGCAGATTTTCGATAATAGTGTGGTTTGCAGGTTTTGATTACGACTTAATTATCTGCCAAGAATTTGAGTTGAGTCTCTTCTCGAGAGTTGTAGTACACGTGATTTTGAGTTCGTGGGCGGTTCCGGATGATTTTTCCGATGACCGAAGAATATAATATGATTATTTGAAGTTTCAGAATATCGACGAGTTTATCCGTTCGTATTGAGTTTATCTGAATCGTGATGGTTATCCGTTTTGGACCGTCGATCATCCCGTGACGCGAGTATAAATATCGGAAATAGTCGAAAATTGTAGAAAATCACTATTCGGGAAGTTTGACCGTCGTTTGACCGAGCTGCGACCGTTGACCCGCGTTGGCCAGAGAAGAAAACCTCCACCACCGCTGACTCGCCGACGACCTTTATTTTCCGGCCACCTCTGGCTTGGACCTTGGTATATTTCGATTCCTCTCTTGATTTCTAGTTGATTAGAACTTGAAATTGCTTGATTTGGTTGTGAATTGGGAGAGAAATGTTGATTTGAAATTTTGGGGTTTTTGGCCGGAATAGGCTTCGACGGTGGGAAGAGTTCCGGCGACTTTCCGAGGGAGGTTTGTGATGGAAATTGTTAGGCTTGAGGTAGGTAGGTGGTCCCTTGAGGATGGGAGGCCGTGATGGCCTCACGGTGACGGAATCGAGTGGCGGAGCATTTTTTGGCCGGTTATGGATCCGTGGCTTTCGAGCTGTTTTCCGGCGTGTATGGCCGGAATTGGACTTAGCCATAGAAGAGAGATGTGTTGTACTCGTCGAGATGAAGCTTCGGTGAGTTCGGTCGCTGGGAAATCTCTCGGGTTGACGGCGCGCCGGCGGCGGCGAAGCTTCGGCGACTCGTTGACTTTTTAGAATTTGATGATTTTAATGTCGTTTTACTTGTATTCGCGCCCCGATCGTCGCCTTGAGGTTTTCGAGTTGATTTGGGTATCGGATTTTCAGTCGAGGGTTTTGTGTGGAGATTTCAGGAATTTCGTCGATTATTTTGCACTGTGTTGTATATTTCCGGGAACGGTTGGTTTCCGCGGTGTGGTACAGTGTTGTGAGTTGTGATTTTGATCAGATATATTTTGTGATTATTCAGGGGATCGAGATCGTGCTTCGGGCGAGGGATCTTCCGCCGGACCACGTGATTAGCGCGAGTGCGCGCTTTGCTCATCTGTGAGTGGACATTTTTATATTTGCACAGTTGTTGCGAGTTCATGATTTTCCGTATTTAATTTATTCGATGTTGAGTTATTTATTATTTTTGGAGGCATTATTTTATATTTTATGGTGATGGCATATCTGCATCGATGCTTCGGCTACTCGGCTGATCACCGGTAGTCTGCCAGAGTTGAGAGATTCCTCTGAACCAGAGTTGAGAGATTCGTGTTGGCAGGGTTGAGAGATTCCCCTGTTATGCCGCTGGGGTTGAGAGATTCCCCTGGCCTATCACCGTCGGGTTTGAGCGATTCGCCTGACCGTCGGGCTTGAGAGATTGGCCTGGCACCTGCATTTATACTTTCCGAACTCGCATTGTTTTACATTGATTATGTATATAAAACTGGTGAAAGGCATATGTTTATTTTCGTCCACTCACTCTAACGTTTTATTGCCTTTCCCCTGGGCTTTTCGGTTTTCGTGCCCAGTTTGCAGTTCGGATTCTGGTGTCTCACGTCGCGGTCGGAGGCTAGTTGTTCGAACTACCTGTGTTTTCCAGTAGGTTGTTTGTTTCGCCTACTGTTGTATATTATATATATATATATATACTAGAGGTCGCTCTGATACGTTACTGATACATGTTTTATACGGATTTTTCCCGGATTTACTATATATTACAGTTATGTTTACTGTTTATTGCTATTGATATGATATTGAGAAATCTGGATGGGATTGGTGCCCACGGTTTGGCTTTTGTGGCATAGGATGAAGTGTTATTTTTCGGGTGCAGGTAATGGCAATTCCGCGTTAGTAGCGTTACTCTGCCGAAATTTTAATAGTTTTTGTTGGTTCATGTTTTCAGAAAGGGTTTGATTCCGGTTTAGGAAACTAAATCGGGGTTTGGTCCTTTCATATAAACTAATGTTCTGATATCGTACATAAAAAAATAAAACTAACAATATTCCAACATAGTATATAAAAAGAAAATTGATGGTCATCAAGATATTATTAAAACAAAATTCATTCTAATCCAATATTCACTTCCTATTTTGAGTGTAATCCTGACGAATTATTTTCTTTAATCTAAGTCCTGCAACAATAAATTTGTTTCCTTTATTATCGCTTCTGTATATATCATTTGTCATATGAGGCATTTTAATCCAGGTCATAATTCTCAATTCGATATTAGATGTAGTCCAGCCAATTTTTTTTTATTTTAATTGAGGTCATTTGATTAATTATTTTATCTATTTTACCCTTCTAGTTAAAGAAAGAATATAAGTTTGAATTCTACACATTATGTACTTCTTTTATTAGTCCGAATTCTAATTTCAAAAAATTTGAATCACCCACTCTTTTTTGATAAGTTGAACCACCCACTTTAAGTCATTGTAAATTTTGAAAATGTATAAAATAAAATAAACCTAAACAAAAGATACAAGAATATCAAGTCAACCTAAAGAAGAGGTATACTCGGAAAACTTCGATATTACATATGTCTAAACGTAAGATAAATGAGACTTATATCTAAAAGAAAGATAAGTGATACATACTACTAATTATACTGATCATGAGGTACACTAAAAAAACTTACTATTTATATATCTAAAAAAATGTAAAAGAGACTTATCTCTACGAGAAAGATAAATGAGACTTATATCTTCAAGAAAGATAAACGATGCTACCTATTCTAATCCAGAGGTATATATACTTGGAAAACTTAGATTTTAACTACTTATCCCTGTAAAAAAAAGGTAAAGATTAATCACCTATAGTACTTTATCGACAGGTACATGAACAAAAATTAATCTCGTTATGTGAAAGAAAAGTAAAGACAAATAAAGTATATCAAGTGAAAGAATTCTGAAAATTAACATACACAATATAGTATGAAGAAAAAAGTAAATATAATGATAAATTTATCACTTTTATGAAAAAGAGAAGAAAATATTTAAGAGTATAATCTATAGAATAGATAGCAAAAAAAAAAAAAGTAACAATACCCTCATTTCCTCGAAAAGAAATAGAATATATATGTTAGGACTAAATCTAATACAAGATACGATTTTAGGACTTGAATAGAATTTTGTTATACCATGTCATATTTATTTAAATATTTTGACTTAATTGTTAATTTGCTACCTTAGGATTCCCTTTAATGCCAATTTGCTACCATACATATTTTTTCTGGCAATATGCCACCATAGGATTTGTATTTAGCTGGTTTACTACCCATAATCAATTTCTGTCACCATTTTCATCCAAATATCGAAACGTGCCTAACATGTGAGGGCCTTTTTGTCTGTTTATCTCTGTTAGCATGAATTTTTTCAAGTTCATTTGCAGACGAACCTGATTCCTTCTCTGACGAAGATTCCACCAGTCCACCGCTACTCAACTGAAAGTCTGAAACAATGACGTCACAGACCCAGAGCACTAGAGCAGAGAGTTCGAATGCAAGCTCCTCCACCAACGTATTGAGCTTCACCTGCCTGATGGTAACGTTGGCGACCAAGTCCGAGTTTGTCCTGCAACTTGGCGCCCAACTCAAGACTGATGGGATCTTACCAAGCTCGGCTCCGAGCAGAAGAACAAGATTGACGACATTGAGAACACCATCTGGAAGTCAACGACAAAGATCATCTCTTAAAGTGAGAAAGCTATTTGGCAGAATCTATTGAATCTAATAATTATGGTTTTATAATAATGACAAGAATAAAAGAGCGAGAAGTAGCTACAGTTATATGACAAAGTGTAAAAGATTTAATTAAACTCAAGTTGTTTCAACTCAGAGTAGTATAGAGCCAAATGGTTTTGGATAGCTATAGAAATCATAAACTGGAAGCATAGGAGTTGAGAATTTGATTAAGGAAAAAGGAGTTAATTGTGAGTTTCATGAGAAAATCATACACGATAAGATTAGCTTCTACTTCTTCTAGAGCAGGACATTTTATAAGTTACTTAAGTTGAAGGAAAATGAGGATACAAGAACTAATCTCGTGAAGCGAGCAATCTGAGATTTTGATGATGACGATGAAGATAGGAGACGACAAAAAAGGAAAAGGGTAAGGCTGGTCCTAATAGGACTGTGGGAGTTGGTATGTTGCTAAAGAAATATGGACAAAAATGCCCTCACGTGTTGGGCACATTTTATTGCTTGGACGGAAAAGTTGACAGAGGTTGACTACGGGTAGCAAACTAGCTAATTACAAATTCTATGGTAGCATATTGGCAGAAAAAATTTGTAGGGCAGTAAATTGGCAACTAAGCTTAATATTTTTTACATGCATATTTTTTCTTAACATTTATATAAGTATATAAAAAAAATTGAGTCATCCATAATTATGGTGCCTGAGACGACTGCCTCTTTCGTCTCACTTTAGGTATGGGTCTAGCTATCACTTTTGGTACTAGTTCGTCCATGATTATGTTCGTATAAACAGAGAAACTCTTACTTAGTATTTTTGTTGTTTTAGTAACAAAATTCCCCATTAATCTTGCAGTCACTATAGTACTCAACCTTTTTCAAACTAAGCAAAAACTCTTTTCTCATATCCATTTGAATTTCGTCCACTAACATTTCAGCATTTTGAGCACTAGCAACATCTTTATTATCAATCACAGTCGCTACTACTTTCTCCCCATATTTTTGCGACCAATTAAATCCTTTCAGTTTGTTTCTCTCTATGAACACAAAGGTTTGATTACTAAACTCTATATCAGGTAATGCTAAGCAAAAAATGTGAGGATGATCATGAGGATATGAAGAGAAGTTGAAGTAGAAGGTCATACTCATATCCAATGCGGAGTAATCCAGTGGAAGATTACCTGCAGCCATACTGTGTGTCGGCCTAGGGCATAATTAGGTGAAGCTGACCATTCAACGAGGGCGATATTGTTTAGATATAGTTTATGTCTCTTACAAAGAATGTGGGTTCATTTGGGAGTACCAGTCTAGGATATCCAGAATCTGAGCATTTTATACAAAACCAGGGTGCCCACAATTCTGATCATGAGTTGTAGAGTCCTCAATTTTCCAAAAGGGTAGTGAAATTGAAGGCCATTCCTACAATTGTATATAGGGCAATTTGCTGAGGGTGAAAAGTAAGCGGTGCTTCCAATTTGCATAACCACACTCTATGATCAATGTTTGAAAGAGTAGTATTTATTCCTTATAGTTCTAGTGCTATTGATTGATCACTAGACTTTCTTGTAACGTATGTATTGCTTCAAGTGAACTTCTTTAATGAGAAAGTATTGTTTCAAACAAAGAGTCTTACTACTGGATTACAGCTCACCGACAATAATAATTATCGATCGCTTAACATGACATTCGCCATTTTGTTTTTGTACCCCAGTAAAATTGAAATTCAAACGTTCTCTTGGAAAATATCAATATTTTTCGCACTTTCGAGCATATGATCATCAAAAGTTACCGATAATTGGAAGCTAAATAAATTCATATTACACACATAAATGTCCTTCGTATATAATGACATGGGATCATTTCATAAAGTTTAATCCAAAAAAGAAAGAAAAAATCTTTCCTAGCTCTAGATTCATTAACATGTATCTTCGAAAATTATCCCTACCGGCTTCTTGACCTATCCTGTTCGCTACTACTTCACACCCAGATTTAGGGTAGAACATAAATCTTAGTAGAGCCTTTTTTTTATAGTTACAATGTATAAAGTGGTGGCCAAGTGAGGTAGCACTACAGGCCAGGAGCAATTCAGATACATCACCTCTTTAAGGGTGTTTTTCACGTGTTTGAAATTCAAACTAGAGACCATATGAGAACCCTCCGCAACGATCACCTCACTTTCTGGCATATTTCCAATAGATTGAACAGTCCTATTGGCCCAGTGAGACTAGTCTACCAAAAGCTAAGGCACTGAGCGGTAACCTGATCAAGATGAAAAAAATATTAGGTAAACATTTTTCATCTTTGAAGTGAACAATACAATATCTGATGTGCAACGAAAACATAAACTACGTACTCGAATCAAAAGAATTAAAAATCGACCGACCAAATTTTGTGGAAGAAATCAATTATATCTCGAAAATGAAGAAGACGACCAAAATAATGACGTCATAACTCCATCTACAACCATTCATTCAACATCCCTAAATTAACAGTGACAAGTCTTGATGACCATGGAGTAAGACTCGACAATGGGCTGGACAGGGCCAGGTTTGAGACTAACACCAAAATTCGGGCCAAGCCGAACTGGGCTTTTTCAAAAATTCGAAGCCCACGGGCTGCCTATGGGCCGGGCCAGGAGGAGTTTTTTTTATGCATTAAATGAAAAAACTTAAAAAACAATAATATTTAACTATCAATCATATCACTAATTACACACATTAGATAATATATATAAGTTTCAAAAATTGATTATTGGTATGCAAATTAGTTATATTCAGATAATTTAGAGATTTTAGAGGTTTATATCAATCAAATTATCTATAATCTTTATATTTGATGGGCATGACGAGCTTGGCCTTATGGGCCGGACAGAGCCGGCCTCGACGGACCGGGCTTTGGACCGCCTATGGGCTTTGACACCTGTTGGAAGAATTATACCCCCACACTTAGTAAGCTATTGGCTAACTTATAAGTGCAAGAACGATCTTTGCCTACAAGTATACAAGGACGTACAAGTAAAAGTATAGAAAAGAAATCGAGTGTCAAACCCACGAGGATTAAGCACTTAGACTCCTTAACTCAGAATTGAAAGCATAAAGACTACGGACACTCTAAACACTAGCTTGACACAAGAAATAAAGATAAGATGAAAGTGTATCTCACCCTACCGAGTCCTTTGGAGACTTGGCATAGTGAGGGATGATGACATGAAGGTGAGCGATTAACGAGTTGGTTGATAGTTGATTGATTACACTAAATGTGAAAACTAAATGACACAAATTCAATACAAGGGAACATAAGTCAACTAGGGAAATTTTCACTAACCATGTGATGTACCAAACAATGTCCCGATTTAGATTAAATCTGTTCACGAGAATGAATGTCCAAGTCGTGACCTTGTGAGTCATGGTTGGCTTTAAATCTAAGCTCCTAGGCCATTGTGGGCTCTAGGCTACTTAAACCAAACATTGAAAAATATCGTGAAGTGGAACCAAGACCCAAACTATTTAGACTTGAATCCTAATAGTATGTCACGTTGTGAAGTCAACAAGTAAATTGTGTGATAGATGTGGAAAGGTCCTCCTCTCGAATCTTGATTGGAAGATCCGAGGGGTAGTCTAGTGAATCCCTCATCTCATAATTAGTAAGTTACAAGGTAAGAAGTTCAACAATGTGCCTCAATAACCTTTTTGATTAATGTATGCTTGACTAGAGTTCCTTAAGTCTATAAAGACTCAAAGAATCTGTAGTCCATGCTAGGTGCTAGGGAACCAATTCTCAAGGTAAATCTCATAAAATAATACCCTAATTATGTTTATATGCTCATCTTTCTTAGGTGAGTGACTAATTCACTTAAGTCTATTATTAGCTTCCTCAAACATATCTCAACTTAGTCTTAGCTTAGACATGCATAATAAAACTAGACATGAGACCCAAACACATAAACATCCACAAACACACAATAGCTTATTCAAAACACAATTCAAGAGTCATACATAACCAACACATAGTTTGTTCATTACATGGCTAGGGTTCTAACCCTACCTCTAGAGAATCACACACTTCTTGGAGGCAAAGACGAGAGGAGGAAGTGATGGATGGTGATGAGGGAGAGTGGAAGAGGTTCGGCCAAGGAATTTAAGGCTAGGTCTCTTGGATTTGTAGAGGGTTGGAGGAAAAGATTAAGGGTAGAGAAATTTAGCTTCTCTCTAGAGAACTCACCAAGAACCCTAGAGAGAATCTAGAGAGAAAACTAAAGAGAAAGAGACTCTAAACTTGTAAAGATGAGTGAAATGAAAATGTGGTATCTTTAGGTGCAAGGGGGAGCTCGAATTTGGGCTGAATGGGGAGGAAAATATGGACCCTTAGATGATAGAAAATGGTGAGATGGAAGATCTAAAGGTTAACTTTGAATTAGGGAGACCATGATCCACGATTTTAGGCTATAGAAGACTAAGCTCCAAAATGGTGGCATCATGCGGTCCAACATCTTCTCTTTCTCTCCAAATCAGATTGGTAAGCATAGATGGGCTCAATGGGCCTCCATTGAGATGGACTCCATATGATTAGGCTGGCCAAGGTAGGCCGTGTGACGACTCAGACCGGAATTGGTATAGTAATCGGCTTAATCCGCGAGTTTGCGAGTAATCGAGATTTATCGTAATTAATCGAATATGTGGTTTTGATCACGACTTAATTTTCGGACACAAATTTGATTTGGGTTTGTTCGTAGGAAATCTAGAGAATCTGATTTCGAGTCCGTGAGAGCTTTCCGAAGATTTTTTGGATAATCGAGGAATATAAAATGAATATTTGAAATTATCGCCAAGTTAGTCGTGTTTATCCGTTCGAGTTTAAGTTATCCGAATTGTGGATAGAGTTGATTCGCGACGTATAAATAGCCGAATAGTCGTAAAGTTGTCGCAAAAGTTCGAAAATGGGTTGTTTGACCGAGTTGACCGAGTCAACCCGTGGTTGACTCAGTGAGTCCGTGACTCGCCGTCGAGGTGGCTGCCGGAATACAGCGCAGTTGCCGGATTTCAAGGTATGGATTTGAAGCTTCTCTTATGGGCTTTCGATTAATATATATATATATATATATATGGTATGATTTGGTGGTGGTTTGGTTGGAGATTTTTAAGGGGAAAGTCTGCCGGAATCGGGTTAAATAGTGGGTTGTTCTCCGGCGTGTTTCCGGTGAGTTCTAGGGGTGGAACAAACTGGGCTCGAGCCAAGGGTGAAAACCCCCTTGGTTTGAAGCATTTTGGTGGCGTGACGGCGCCGGAACCGGCCGGGAAAGCTTTCCGGCGATTCTTGGCCGTGGGACTTTCGGGGAGGTTTTGGGCAGGTTGCCGGCCGATTTAGGTCTAGGTGTAGAAGAGTTTTGGGCTTGGATAGAAGAGAAGAAGCTGTGGTGGTCTTGGTCGCCAGAAAATCTCTCCGGTGACGGCGCCGCGGCGGCGGCGGTGGTCAAGGGCGGAGCTCCGGCGACGCGTTGACTTTTTGGATTTTGACAAGTTTTATGTCGTTTTACTCGTAATCGCGCTCCGATCATCGCCTTGAGCTTTTCGAGTTGATTTGAATGCCGGATTTTAAGTCGAGGGTTTATGTGGAGTATTTTTGGATTTTCGGAGATTATTTGTTTATCCGAGTAATATGTTTCCGGAAATGGTTGGTTTACGAGGTGTGGTTCAGAGTAATGAATTTTGATTTTGATCAGTGATATTTTTTGATTATTCAGGGGATCGACATCGTACGTTGGGCGAGGGATCTTCCCCCAAACCTCAGGATTAGCTCGTCTGCGTGCTGTGCTTATCTGTGAGTGGACATTTATTTACACTGTCGTAGTGAGTTCTTGGTTTCAGTATTTATTTCCAGTATAGTATTGAGATTATTTATTGTTTTGGAGGTATTGTTTTATGTTTTATTGGTGATGGAATTTACTTAGCATCGATGCATTGTCTACTCGGCTGATCACCGGTAGTCCAGTTCCAGGCTTGAGAGATTCGCCCCACACCTCCATTTATTTTATGAACTCGCAATATTTTTATGTTATGTAAATGGTGAAAGGCATATGTTTATTTTTATCCACTCACTCTAACGATTTTATTTTCCTTTCCCCTGGGCTTTTCGATTTCGGTGCTCAGTGTGCAGTTTGGATTCTGGTGTTGCACGTCGCTGTCGGAGGCTTAGTGTTCGAGCTACATTTCTTTCTCAGTAGCTTTCTTGTTTAGCCTACTGCTATGTATTTATGTATATATAAACTAGAGGTCGCTCTGAATACTCTGATGTTCATATTTTCATATAATTTTCCCGGATTTCTGTAAAGTTACAGTTTTGCTTTTTACTTTATATTATGATGATATGATTTTGAGAAATCCGGATGGGATTGGTGCCCACGGTTTGGATTTTGTGGCATAGGATGAAGTGTGTTTTCGGGTGCAGATTAATGATAATTCCACGATATAGTGAAACTCTGCCGAAATTTCTATGGTTTTTGCAAGTTCGTGTTTTCTGAAGGGATTTGATACTGGTTTAGGAAACTAAATCGGGGTTGGGTCCTTTCAGCTTGGTATCAGAGCATTAGGTTTTAGGTTCTGTAGACTTCTGTAGTTGTGATACTAAGGGTATTTGAGATTATACAGCATGTCTGGAGCGATGACCCGACTGGCCAGGGGTAACTCATCAATGCTTCGGGTGTTGTATGTTTTTAAATGTCCGAAGTTTCATGATTACGTTCCTTGTGCTTTGTGACTAATGCTTTTCTCTTATCATTAGGATGCCTCCTAAACGTGGTCCCCACGTCAATAGGGATGTGGATCCTGATGAGGATCGTCAGACGCATGACTTGCTTATGCGAGTATTGCGTTTGGAGGAGCGTTTTGACCCTGTGGTCAAAGCTCGAACTGCTGGAGCGACTGTTTTCTCGGGTTTAGCTGATCCGAAATCAAGCCCCTTTTGAACCCAACCCTGATTTAGTTTCCTAAACCGGAATCAAGCCCCTTCTGAAGACACGAACTTGAAAAAACCATAGAAATTTCGGCAAAGTTTCACTATATCGCGGAATTACCATTAACCTGCACCCGAAAATACACTTCATCGTATACCACAAAAGCCAAACCGTGGGCACCAATCCCATCCGGATTTCTCAATATCATAACACAATGTAAAGTAATAAACAAAAGCTGTAACTTTACAGAAATTGGGGGAAAATCATAAAAAAAAAATAACATCAGAGTATTCAGAGCGACCTCTAGTATATATGTACATAAATACACATCAGTAGGCTAAACAAGAAACCTACTGGAAAAGAAAAGTAGCTCGAATACTAAGTCTCCGACTGCGACGTGCGACACCAGAATCTGAACTGCAAACTGGGCATTGAAAACAAAGAGCCCAGGGAAAGACATATAAACTGTTAGAGTGAGTGGACGAAAATAAATGTCTTTTGCCGAATAATATATGTTATAAAAATATATACGAGTCTAAATGAATGAAAATAATATGGTACACGAGGGAGACTCTAACTCCTCACGCGTACAAAGCATGCATCATAAAATCCCGCGGGGTCACTCATGGACACATCCGCGCTAGTACAGTCCGAATCACGGGATCCCAGACCCACACGTGATTCTAGCCAGAAAGGCCTCAGGTAAGAGGTCTGCCACCCCTGGTAAAGACCTCGGGTCTGGGGTCACAGCCTCCCCCGGTAAACATCCTCGGGGATCAGCCGGGATGCAGGTGTATCAATACAACAATATATACTGTGACTGTACTCTGTGTAAACCAAATCATAAATAGTTCATGCAATGTATTGAGCATAATATAAATGCGTATTCGTAATATATAACTATATAAGCATATTCGTCGATGCATAATCGTAAAACACATGCTCGAATAAATCATAATCGAATATGCATGCTCATGCTCGTAAAACATGTAATAAGGACTCACAACTAATCAGTGAAAAGAAATGTGTCCACTCACAGACAAGCACAGCGCGCAAGCGCGCTAATCCTGAGATCCGGTGGAAGATCCCTCGCCCAATGTACGATCTCGATCCCATGAATAATTACAAAATATAACTGATCAAAATCACATTTTATTACTCTATACCACACCTCGGAAACCAACCATTTCCGAAAACATATAACTTGAATACAAAATAATCGTCGAAAACCCCCAAATTCTCCACATAAACCTTCAACTTAAAATACGATATCCAAATCAACTCAAAAACCTCAAGGCTATGATCGGGGCGCGATTACGAGCAAAACTTCATAAAATTTGACAAAAATCTAAAAAGTTAACTCTCCGCCGGAGCGCCGCCGTTGACCGCCGCCGGCGTGGCGTCAACAGTGACGAATTCTGGCCAAAATTTCCAGATCACAAGTACTCCTTAAGCCCAACACATCTCTCTTCTACACAAAGCCTCAATTCCAAGCCCACCGGCCGGAATTCACCTCGAAACCCACGGAATCCATGGATTCCGATGAGTTTTTCGGCGAGCTCCAAACGGCGACCAATCCAAAATTCCTTCCACCCAAAATCATCAAGGGGTTGAGAGGAACCTTTCCCCCCAAAACCCCGACCCCAAATGTAGCCGGAGCACCTCACCTGATTCCGGCAAAATCCCTAGATTTCCTCGAGCTCCTTCTCCCCCAAAACCTCATCAAATCACACAATTCCAAGTTCTAAACCATAGGATAACAAGAGAGGATTCTAACCATATCCAAATTGTATACGGAGGTGGCCGGAAACGGAAAGTCGCCGGTGAGTCAAACGGTGGTGCTCCTCCTCCTCGGTCAACGTGGGTCAACGGTCAATTTTTGGTCAAACGACGGTCAAACTTCCAAAACAGTGATTTTCGACAATTTTCTGACTATTCCGATATTTATACTCGCTGCTCGATACGATCGACGGTCCAAATCGAATCACATCCACGTTTCGGATAACTCAAACTCAAAAGGATAAACACGACTAAATCACGCGATTTCAAATATTCATAACATATTCCTCGGTTCTCGAAACAATTATCCGAAACCGTCCACGAACTCGAAATCACGCATACTACAATTCTCGTGAAGAGACTCATCTCAAATTCTCGCCCGATAAATTAGTCGTGAGTAAGGCCGCTAAAACTGCTCAATTACGACAAACAGTGATTACTCGTAAACTCGCAGATTAAGCCGATTTAACGTACTAATTTTGATTTGGGTCGTCACAACCACAGTCCAGTGGGAGTTCTAGCGGATCCAGCTATCCTCGACGTACCGGTGGCACTTTTGCTGTACCGAGGGAGTATCCATTGTGCAGTTTCTGCAATAGGCATCACTTTGGTCTTTGCCAGCGAGGCCCTATCATATGTTATCGTTGTGGCCAGGAGGGTCACTATGCGAGGGAATGTTTCCAGTCTACTGGTGTTGGTGGACAGGTAGCTCAAAGTACAGGAGGAGATCGAGGTACTACTTCTGGTGCTCGACCAGTGTAGTCTTCTGGTTAGGGCGGACAACAGAGTCACCATCAGCGTGGACGACTAGCTGGGCAGGCCAGGGTTCATGCTATGTCATTGTGCGTGGGCAGAGCTTCACCGGAGGTTGTTATTGGTACGTTACATATTTTTGGATATCCAGTACTTACTTTGCTAGATCCAGGTGCTACGCATTCATTCATATCATATAAACTATCATCTTTAGCTACTATGCATGCATCTCCACTTCCGGGGTTATGAGGGGTGTTGTATCCATCCGGTGAGGTTGTGAGTATTGGTTGGGTATATAGGGATTGTGAGATCTTTGTTGGAGGTTATGGGTTAGCCGCGGATTTGTTGTTGCTGGATATTGTCGATTTTGATGTGATTTTTGGGATGAACTTCTTGGAGACACATTGGGCTATGTTTGACTATCATAAGAAGGATGTAGTGTTTCGACGTCCAGGTTTTCCAGAGATATTTTTTCACGGTGAGAAGAATACTTCATTGGCATGTGTGATTTCAGCGATGAAGGCCCAGCGGATGATGAAGAAGGGTTGTGTTGCATACTTAGCTCATGTTGTGGATACAAAGGCTGCTGTACCAGACATTGGTGACATTAAGGTTGTTTCCGTGTTTCCAGACGTATTTCCGGAGGAGTTACCAGGTGTTCCTCCAGTTCGAGAAATCGATTTCACTATTGAGCTTTTACCAGGCACTGGACCTATATCACATGCACCTTATCATATGGCGCCAACGGAGTTGAAAAAGTTACAGATTCAACTTCAAGAGTTGCTGGAGAAAGGTTTCATACGACCCAGTGTATCACCGTGGGGTGCTTCTGTACTGTTTGAAAGGAAGAAGGATGGTTCTATGCGATTGTGTATTGATTACCAAAAGCTGAATCAGGTCACCGTGAAGAACATGAAAGGACCCAACCCCGATTTAGTTTCCTAAATCGGAATCAAACATCTTCTGAAAACACGAACTTGCAAAAACCATAGAAATTTCGGCAGAGTTTCACTATATCGCGGAATTAACATTAACCTTTATCCGAAAACACTCTTCATCCTATGCCACAAAAGCCAAACCGTGGGCACCAATCCCATCCGGATTTCTCAAAATCACATCATCATAATATAAAGTAATAAGCAAAAACTGTAACTTTACAAAAAATCCGGGAAAATCATACGAAGATATAAACATCATAGTATTCAGAGCGACCTCTAGTATATATATACATAAATACACAGCAGTAGGCTAAATAAGAAACCTACTGAAAAAGAAAAGTAGCTCGAATACTAAGCCTTCGACTGCGACGTGCGACACCAGAATTCAAACTGCAAACTGGGCATTGAAAACAAAGAGCCCAGGGAAAGACATATAAACCGTTATAGTGAGTGAACAAAAATAAATATCTTTCGCCGAATAATATATGTTATAAAAACACATGCGAGTCTAAATGAATGAAAATGATATAGTACACGAGGGAGACTCTAACTCCTCACGCGTACAGAGCATGCGTCGTAAAATCCCGCGGGGTCACTCATGGACACATCCGCGCTAGTACACATCTTATGCCCCCCCTGGTAAAGGCCTCGGGTCAGGGGTCACAGCTTCCCCCGGTAAACATCCTCGGGGATCAGCCGGGATACAAGTGTATCGATACAACAATATATACTGTGACTGTACTCTTTGTAAACCAAATCATAAATAGTTCATGCAATTGTATAAAGCATAATGTAAATGCGTATTCATAATACGTAATTATATAAACATATTCGTCGATGCATATTCATAAATGAATAATCGTAAACACATGCTCGAATAATTCATAATCGTATGTGCATGCTCATACTTGTAAAACGTATAATAAAGACTCGCAACCAATCAGTGAAAAGAGATGTGTCCACTCACAAACAAGCACAGCGCCCAAACGCGCTAATCCCGAGATCTGGCGGAAGATCCCTCGCCAAGCGTACGATCTCGATCCCCTAAATAATTACAAAATATCACTGATCAAAATCACAGTTCAATACTCTGAACCACACCTCGGAAACCAACCATTCCCGAAAATATATAACTCGGATAACAGAAAACTTGTCAAAACTTCAAATATACTCCACAAAATCTTCGACATAAAATCCACTACCCAAATCAACTCGAAAACCTCAATGCGACGATCAGGGCGCGATTACAAGCAAAACGACATAAAACTTGACAAAATTCAAAAAGCCAACGCGTCGCCGGAGCTCCGCCGTTGACCGCCGGCGCGCCGTCACCGGGGAGAATTTTTGGCGACTAAGACCACCACAGTTTCTTCTCCTCAAGCCTAGTCCAAAACCCTTCTGCACTATAACCCAAATCGGACGGCAACTGGCCCAAAACCAGCTCGAAAGCTCTATGGCCAAGAATTGCCGGAAAACTTTCCCGGCCGATTCTGGCACCGTCACGGCACCAAAACGTCTCAAACCAAGGGGGTTTTCACCCTTGGCTCAAGCCCAGTCCATTCCACCCCAAGAACCGATCAGAAAGTCACCGGAATGCCACCTTCCATCAAACTCGATTCTGGCCACTTTCACCAACACATTTCACCAACCAAAACTCACCATATATATATATATATCAATTGAAAGCTTAGATCCCAAGCTTCAAAACCTTACCTTTATCTCCGGCAACCGCACCGTATTTTGGCAGCCACAATGACGTCGAGTCATGACTCACTGAGTCAACCACGGGTTGACTCGGTCAACTCGGCCTAGCTCAGTCAACTCGGTCAAACAACCCATTTTTCGCACTTTTTCGATAAGTTTACAACTATTCGGTTATTTATACGACGCGAATCAACTCTATCCGCAATTCGGATAACTCAAACTTAAACACTACAAGAAAAATGCACTTAGACGATGGAACCTTAAAGGTTCCGTCGTCTAAGTAACACTTAGACCGCGGAAACTTCTTCGCGGTCTAAGTGAACACTTAGACGACGAAGATGTCTTTTTCCGTCGTCTAAGTGAAACTTAGACCGCGGAGAAAATTTCCGCGGTCTAAGTGTCACTTAGACGACGGAGAGGTAAGTGAAAATTTTGAATTTTTAGAACCGGTGCCCAATTAATTTGGGTTTAGGGTTTAGGGTCTCGCGGTGTGGGTGACACTTAGACGACGGAAAAAGACATCTCCGTCGTCTAAGTACTTTAACCCTAAACCCTAAGGCCCTATCCCCTAAACCATGTTTTCACTTAGACGACGGAAATGTGCATTTCCGTCGTCTAAGTGAAAATTTCGTAATTTCACCTAAGACAACGACCATCTAGACCATGTCCCAATGCATATTCTTTTCGTCGAGACCATAGAGTAAACAATGCTTGGAGTGTGAGCGTCGACGGTTTTAAAATAGGACTTACAGATTTTCGTGTATCCAGGTTTCCGGTTTGTAAAAATTTTGGATTTGCGGTTAACTGTGCCGATGAAACCCTGAACGAACTCAGTATTTAGTGGAAATTATTCTACTTATATATGGTGTTATGGTGAGTATATCCAACGGTCGTTTTTTCCAAATTCAATTTCGTTAATATCGATGTGCAATGAGCCTATACGTACCGACACTTAAGTTATACATATTAGTAGATACTTAACAAGTTTGAATACGTAAATTAATTCATCATCTTAAATCTCACTTTTTATATATACGATTCTTTAATCGATATTTTACGACAATTCTATTCAAATTACAGGTCCAAAAATTCATTACAAATTATTTTTAAAAAATAATTTTACGAAATTTTCACCTAGACGACGGAGATAACCATCTCCGTCGTCCAGGTGTTCACTTGGACGACGGAGATTGTCATCTCCGCGGTCTAGGTGAAAATTCCGTAAAATAATTTTTTTATTTTTTTTTAAAAAAATAAAAAATTTAAAAATTCACTTAGACGACGGAGATGAGTATTTCCGTCGTCTAAGTTAATTTTTTAATTTTTTTTTTAAAATAAAAAAATTATTTTTTAAAATAAAAAATTAAAAAATTTACTTAGACGACGGAGATGAGTATTTCAATCGTCTAAGTAAATTTTTAAATTTTTAATTTTTTAAAAAAAATAAAAAAAAATATTTTTTAAAATAAAAAATTAAAAAAATCCACTTAGGCGACGGAGATGAGTATTTCCGTCGTCTAAGTGAATTTTTAAATTTTTAATTTCTGGCGGTGTTTTTCCCACTAAAAATTTGGCAAAAATTTAAATCCACTTAGACGACGGAAAATTGTCATCTCCGTCGTCTAAGTGAAAATAATTGGCGGTATTCTTTTCCCGCTAAAATTTTTCAAAAATTTAAATCACTTAGACGACGGAAATTCTGATTTTCCGTCGTCTAAGTGAAAAATTGGCGGTATTGTTTGAAAATTTAAAGCACTTATACGACGAAAATGCTGAATTTCCGTCGTCTAAGTGCTTTAAAACTCTTTAAATTCATCATTTTCTTAATCTCTCTTCATTTTTTCCCCTCCCTCTCCCTCTCCCTCTCCCTCTCTCCCTCTCCATCTCTCCCCCCCCCTCCAATCAAACCACCCACCATATATCATCACCATCACCATCCACCATCATCATCACCACCACCACCGTCGCCGCCACCACCGACATCACCACCGTCGCCGCCATCATCGGCATCACCACCGTCGCTGACACCACCACCACCTACAACGTCGTCTCCACCACCACCACACACCACTAGCTACCGCCTACATTGTCGCCTCCACCACCGGCCTCCACATTCCGGCCAACACCACCGGCGCCGCCACCACCACCACCGCCTATAATTAGTTTAGTTTTAGGTTAATTTAGTTTATTTAGGCTAGATTAATTTATTTTATATATTATATTATGAATTTTGTATTCATTGTATTTAAATCCATAATAATTTAAATTATTTATTCATTATGAATTTTGTACGTATTATATATTATTAATAATTAATATTCAATAAATTTTGCAATATTATGAATATTGATATACAAAAAATTAAATAAAAAATTCATTAAATGCTAATTATTAATTAGCATTTCATGAATTTTTCATTTAATTTTTTTTTACAAAATCACCACTTAGACGACGGAGATGGACGATTTCCGTCGTCTAAGTGAACACTTAGATGACGGAGAATGAATTCTCCGTCGTCTAAGTGCAAACTTAGACCGCGGAGATGGACGTTTTCCGCGGTGTAAGTGTTCACTTAGACGACGGAGAATGAATCTCCGTCGTCTAAGTGAAAACTTAGACCGCGGAAAATTTTGCGCGGTCCAAGCGAGCACTTAGACCGCGGACAATCTCCGCGGTCTAAGTTTTCACTTAGACGACGGAGAATTCATTCTTCGTCGTCTAAGTGAAAACTTAGACCCCGGAGAATGTCCGCGGTCTAAGTATCACTTAGACGACGGAATTCTCCATCTCCGTCGTCCAAGTGCTTGGACGACAGCACTTGGAGCACGGAGCTTGGACGACGGAGCTTCCGTCGTCTAAGTACTTAGACGATGGAAAACTGCACCTAGACGATGGAAATGGTCCATGGTCTAGGTGCATTTTTCTTGTAGTGAAACAGATAAGCATGACTAACTCGGCGATAATTTCAAATATTCATTTTATATTCCTCGATTATCCGAAAAATCCTCGGAAAGCTCCTACGGACTCGAAATCAGATCCTCTACATTACCCACGAACAAACCCAAACCAAATTTGTCTCCAAAAATTAATTCGTGATCAAAATCACATATCCGATTAATTACGATTAATCTCAATTACTTGCAAAACTCATGGATTAAGCCGATTACTATACCAATTCCGGTCCGGGTCGTCACAGAACAAGTATCCATTGCCGCGGATTGATGATTTGTTTGATCAGCTCAAGGGAGCTTCAGTATTTTCGAAGATTGATCTCAGGTCGGGATACCATCAGTTGAGGATTAGAGAGTCTGATATGCCCAGGATAGTTTTCAGATCACGGTACGGACATTATGAATTCTTGGTTATGTCGTTTGGGTTGACCAATGCCCCTGCAGCTTTCATGAACTTGATGAACAAAGTGTTTAGACGATTCCTGGACAAGTTTGTGATCGTGTTTATCAACGATATTCTAATTTACTCCAGGAGTGTGGGCCAGCACAAGAAACATTTGCGAGCTATTTTGCGGACTTTGCGAGATAATCAGTTGTTTGCGAAGTTCAGCAAGTGTGAGTTTTGGTTGAATAGAGTGAAGTTTTTAGGTCACGTGATATCTGCTGAGGGAGTCAGCGTCGATCCTGACAAGATTGAAGCCGTGTTGAATTGGAGTAGACCTACCACTGTACCAGAAATAAGGAGTTTCTTGGGTTTGGCAGGTTATTATCAACGCTTTGTGCAGGATTTTTCACGGATTGCCACTCCCCTTACCAAACTGATGAAGAAAGGCGTCAAGTTCGAGTGGTCTGATGCATGTGAAGAGAGTTACTTGCTTTTGAAGGAAAAATTGACTACTGCACCAGTTCTAACTCTACCTGACGATAGTGGAGAGTTTGTGGTTTACAGCGATGCATCAAAATAGGGACTTGGTAGTGTTTTGATGCAGCATAGCAGAGTGGTGGCTTATAGTTCCAGACAGTTGAAACCACATGAAGTCAATTATCCTATGCATGATTTGGAGTTAGCTGCTATTGTTTTAGCCTTGAAGAGTTGGATACACTACTTGTATGGAGCTCAGTGCAAGATATATACGGATCACAATAGTCTCACTTATTTGCGCACGCAGCCAGACTTGAATATGAGACAACGCAGATGGATGGAGTTGATCAATGACTATGATTGCACCTTTGAGTACCATACAGGGAAGGCTAATGTCGTTACTGATGCACTCAGTCAGAAATTTGGAGCCTCACTGTTTCATGTGTGTGTGGCCAAAGTTTCCATGTTAGCAGAGTTACGAGCTACGGGAGCTGAGTTAGAATGGGATGATGATGGAGCCTTGTTGGCTAGCTTCCAGGTTCGACCAGTATTGGTTGATTAGGTTCGGGAAGCTCTGGATGCAAATTCCAATCTATTGGACAAGAAGACCATGATTCGGAATGGTGTGTCAACAGAGTTTCGGTTGAGTGATGATGGTACATTGCTATTCAGAGGCAGATTATGTGTACCCAGAGATGAGAGTTTAAAGAAGGGGATCTTAGACGAAGCTCATTGTTCTGCTTATGCTATGCATCCAGGTGGTACGAAGATGTTTCGTACACTTAGAGCCTATTACTGGTGGTGAAATATGAAGAGGGAGATTGCAGCATATGTGAGCAGATGTCTTATTTGTCAGCAGGTTAAAGCAGAGAGACAGAAGCCTGCAGGAAAGTTACAGCCCTTGGAGATTTCGGTTTAGAAGATCACCATGGATTTTGTGTATTAGTTACCGCGTACTTCGGCTGGTAATACTGGTATTTGGGTTATTGTAGACCATTTGACGAAATCAGCTCATTTCCTTGCACTTCCAGGGAAGATTTCAATGGGCAGATTGGCAAAGCTGTATTTGGCCGAGATCGTTCGCTTGCATGGTGTGCCTGTATCTATTGTTTCTGACCGAGACAGTCAGTTTACTTCAGAGTTCTGGCAAGCATTGCAGCGAGCTTTAGGGACCAGATTGCATTTCAATACAGTTTTTCATCCTCAGACTGATGGGCAGTCTGAGCGGACTATTCAGACCCTTGAGGATATGTTGCGGTCCTGCATATTACAGTTTAGAGGGAATTGGGACCAGCAACTGCATTTGATTGAGTTTGCTTACAACAACAGTTATCAAGCCAGTATTAATATGGCACCGTATGAGGCTCTATACGGGAGGCAGTGCCGTACTCCATTGTGTTGGAGTGAGGTGGGCGAGCGATGGCTTATTGGTCCTGATTTTGTGAAGAGCACCACAGAGGATATTTAGATTATTAGAGACAAATTGAAGATTGCCCAAGATCGCCAAAAGAGTTATAAAGATATGAGAAGAAAGAGTCTCGAGTTCGAGGTGGGCGATTGGGTCTTCCTAAAATTGTCTCATTGGCGAGGAGTTGTTCATTTCGGGAAGCGTGGCAAGCTTCAGCCACGGTATATCGGTCCTTATGAGATTTCAGAGAGAGTTGGTGTCATGGCTTATAGGTTGGAGTTGCCTTTCGAGATGGTGCGAGTACACGATGTTTTCCATGTCTCGATGTTGCAGTAATACATTCCAGATCCATCACATGTATTAGCACCACATCAGCTTCCTATCCGGGAAGATTTGACATAGGTGGAGGAACCAGTACAGATTCTCAATCGACATGAGCAGGAGTTGAGACACAG
This sequence comes from Geum urbanum, assembly GCA_946800695.1. Lineage (NCBI taxonomy): Eukaryota > Viridiplantae > Streptophyta > Magnoliopsida > Rosales > Rosaceae > Geum > Geum urbanum. The sequence goes on along the minus strand of OX327013.1, from coordinate 25,681,292 downwards.
AGTCATACCGCTTGTGAAGGTTTTATGGCAGAATCATTCAGTTGAGGAAGCCACCTGGGAGACCGAGCAGCATATGTGAGAACAGTATCCTCATCTTTTCACTTGGTAGGTACGTAAATTTCGAGGTCGAAATTTTTCTAAGGGGGGTAGATTTTGACGACCCGGACCAGAATTGGTATGGTAATCGGCTTAATCCGCGAGTTTTGTGAGTAATCGAGATTTATCGTAATTAATCTGATATGTGGTTTTGATCACGACTTAATTTTCGGACACAAATTTGATTTGGGTTTGTTCGTGGGAAATGTAGAGAATCTGATTTCGAGTCCGTGGGAGCTTTCCGAGGATTTTTCGGATAATCAAGGAATATAAAATGAATATTTAAAATTATCGCCGAGTTAGTCATGTTTATCCGTTCAAGTTTGAGTTATCCGAATTGTGGATAGAGTTGATTCGCGACGTATAAATAGCCGAATAGTCGTAAAGTTGTCGTAAAAGTTCGAAAATGGGTTGTTTGACCGAGTTGACTGAACTGGGCTGAGTTGACCGAGTCAACCCATGGTTGAATTAGTGAGTCCGTGACTCGCCGTCGAGGTGGCTGTCGGAATACAGCGCAGTTACCGGATTTTAAGGTATGGATTTGAAGCTTGTCTTATGGGCTTTCGATTGATATATATATATATGGTATGATTTGGTGGTGGTTTGGTTGGAGATTTTTGAGGGGAAAGTTTGCCGGAATCGGGTTTAATATTGGGTTGTTCTCCGGCGTGTTTCCGGTGAGTTCTTAGGGTGGAACGGACTGGCCTCGAGCCAAGGGTGAAAACCACCTTGGTTTGAAGCATTTTGGTGCCGTGACGGCGCCGGAATTGGCCGGGAAAGTTTTTCGGCGATTCTTGGCCGTGGGACTTAGAGAAGGTTTTGGGCAGGTTGCCGGCCGATTTGGGTCTAGGTGTAGAAGAGTTTTGGGCTTGGATTGAAGAGAAGAAGTTGTGGTGGTCTTGGTCGCCGGAAAATCTCTCCGGTGACGGCGCGCCGCCGACAACAGCGAAGCTCCGGTGAGGCATTGACTTTTTAGATTTTGACAAATTTTATGTCGTTTTACTCGTAATCGCGCCCCGATCATTGCCTTGAGGTTTTCGAGTTGATTTGGATGCCGGATTTTAAGTCGAGGGTTTATGTGGAGTATTTTGGGATTTTCGGAGATTATTTGTTTATCCGAGTTATATGTTTCCGGAAATGGTTGGTTTCCGAGGTGTGGTTCAGAGTAATGAATTTAGATTTTGATCAGTGATATTTTGTGATTATTCAGGGGATCAAGATCATACGTTGGGCGATGGATCTTCCGCCGGACCTCAGGATTAGCGCGTCTGCGCGCTGTGCTTATCTGTGAGTGGACATTTATTTACACTGTCGTAGCGAGTTCTTGGTTTCAGTATTTATTTCCAGTATAGTATTGAGATTATTTATTATTTTGGAGGTATTGTTTTATGTTTTGTTGGTGATGGCATTTACTTAGCATCGATGCATTGACTACTCGGCTAATCACCGGTAGTCCAGTTCCAGGCTTGAGAGATTCGCCCACACCTCCATTTATTTTATGAACTCGCAATATTTTTATGTTATGTAAATGGTGAAAGGCATATGTTTATTTTCGTCCACTCACTCTAACGATTTTATTTGCCTTTCCCCTGAGCTTTTCGATTTTCGTGCCCAGTGTGCAGTTCGGATTCTAGTGTCGCACGTCGCTGTCGGAGGCTTAGTGTTCGACCTACCTTTCTTTCTCAGTAGGTTTCTTGTTTAGCCTACTATTGTGTATTTATGTGTATATATATATATACTAGAGGTCGCTCTTAATACTCTGATGTTCATATTTTCATATGATTTTCCCGGATTTCTGTAAAGTTACAGTTTTGCTTTTTACTTTATATTATGATGATATGATTTTGAGAAATTCGGATGGGATTGGTGCCCACGGTTTGGCTTTTGTGGCATAGGATGAAGTGTGTTTTCGGGTGCAGGTTAATGATAATTCTGCGATATAGTGAAACTCTGCCGAAATTTCTATGATTTTTGCAAGTTCGTGTTTTCAGAAGGTGTTTGATTCCGGTTTAGGAAACTAAATCGAGGTTGGGTCCTTTCAGGACGACTGACTGTGGAAAATTACGGCGGGTTACAGGCAACTTCCGGCGACCTCCGGTGAAGCTATTTTGTCATTTTCCCAAAGTTGCTCCAAATTCTCTCTTGACCTCGAAAATATATACGTCTTCTCCAACAAGTATCTAATTCTTCATATTTAATACATTTTCGATCCAACTCCACATTTCCTAGCAAGAACATGAAACGTCACAAGAATAATGCTTTATTCATAGAAAACAAGCTAGAAGCATAAAGTTAGGAGTGTAATAGGCATATAATTATGGTCCTAACAACCACCTCACACTTGAGATTTGCTTGTCCTCAAGCAAACTAAGAAGAAAACAATTAAGCTAAGCTAGACTCAAAGTACATAAAAACACACAAGTATGTATGTGTCCCAAATGGTATATTGTTTTCTCTCAAAGAATCATGGCTAGATGGATTGAACTACTTTTGAGCAACACTTTTAAAACATGAAATCAATGCATATGTAATAAGCCAAAACGAGATATGCTAGACCAAATGCATCACAATGAGATGTATTCAAATTGATATGTTTCCTAACCATCAAACTCACTAGATAGCACTCAATGCACACAAATGTTTGAGGGTTAGTGTTTGTACTCATAAATCGCATCAATCACATGTTCTCCATAGGCTCGATTTTCAACCAATGCTCCAACAATCTAAAATCATAAGCATTTCAAATCAAGAGGACTTTTATTCGAGTTGAAACGAGATTTAAGGAAGGGGTTTAATGAAAGAAGGGTATAGAAATTCTATAACAAAGGAACCTAGCGAGCAACTCACATGTCGAAGTTCCTAACATACTCTAGGTGCTACTAGCTTTCCCTTTTTTTATACAAACCATTTCCCAAATACTTATTCTTTATATACACTACTATATTTTTGTGGAACCTTTTCTCTTTTCTCTTTTTCTCTTTTTTTTCTTTTCTTTGAAACTCTTTTTTCTCTTTTCTATTTTTCTCTTTTTCTTTTCTTTGAAACTCTTTTTTTTTTCTTTCTCTTTTGAATAAACACAACACAAGTGAATCATCACAACATCCTCTTCCACCTCACACTTATCTCTTTTGCCAAACTTCTCAATAAGCACAACTCTAAGCACATCCTAATAGAACTTCATTATCGCTTGCTCGATTACTTAGTTAATGGTAGGAGTATGAAAGGACTCGATCCCAATTTAGTTACCTAAACTGAAATTAAGCCCTAACAACACCTAAGTCTACAAAAGGATTTTGCCAGAGTTTCTTCTAAAATCAAGAAACCCAAAAAAAAAACTTGCAAGGAAAACACACTTCTAAAATGTCCACAAAAATAAACGTACCGTGGGCACCAAATCTCATCCGGATTTCTCAAATCAACCAAATTCTAAATTTATTATAAATATATACTGTTTACAGAAGGTGATAAGAAATCCAAAAAAACTCTGTGGAAAATAAAACACAATAGACTCAAACTCTAGACAGTATTCAAAGCGACTTCTAATATACATATTATACAAGACGAGCAGGTTAAGCTATGAACCTACTAGATGAGTACAGTAACACAAACTCTATGCCTCCATCTCTGTCGTGCAATCACAGGATAACAACTACAAACTGGGAGGAGGGCACCGAAAAGCCCATGAAAGGCATGTAAAATAACAAAAACTATTAGAGTGAGTGGACGAAAATAGTATTTCACGTATTAACTGAAACTGTAAATAATATGACTTTATAAATAATGTACATAAGAATAATGTGAGTCTGAAAACAAACATCCAGGTACACCTGGGTACTGTAAAATATGCACAGACTCCGACTCGGGTCACCCGACCTCAAGTCCAAATACTGCCTAAATCAAGTTCCTTGCCCTCCTGGGTGCTGTAAAATATGTGGAGGCCACGACTCAGGTCATCTGACCACAAGTCCTAATACTGCCCAGGTCAGGTTCCTGGTCCTTCTGGATGCTTAATAAATCCTCGGGTCAGGTCCCTGGCCTTCCCGGAGCATCTGAGGATTAGCCGAGAGGCAGTGCATCGATGCAACAACTGTGACTATGCTCTATGTAAAAAAAAATCATATATGCCTCCAAATGAAAATGCATAACTATAAAATTTTTAACTGAAGACTCGCATAACAACATTGAAAATAAATTGTCCACTCAGAGTACAGAGGCTAGCTCCGTGATCTGGCGGAAGTTCTCTCGCCAAAATCTCGATCACGATCTCCTGAATAAATAACACATACATTTAATACTGGAATTCGATAAAACATGCAAAAATCAACTCAGAAACTACCCCGAAAATTCCTCAGATAATTTAGGAAATTTTCCCTCACCAGAGCCCAGCCGTGGGCGGCAGCGTGTGGCCATCACACGCCCCCTGGCTGGACAACTTCGTTTGGAGCATTTGACCCCTCATTCTCTTCCTCTCTCCAAGCCCTATGTCTTTCCCTTATGTGACTACCTCAAATTTTGGCATATTTCACTGGAATTTCGCTCTAAAGCCGCTGGGTTAAAAATCGGCCGGAAATCTCCTCGGCGTCAAAACACCGGCTACGGCTCACGGTGGGGTGCGGGGCTAGGGGGTTTCGACTACTTGGGCAAAACCCAGTCGAACCCACCCCTTGCTGTCACCAGAAAACAGCCAGAGCGTCGTCGCTCACGGCATCTGTGGGTGCCTCCTCTAAAACCCGTTCGGGTTGCTCCAAAACGTGCCTAACAATCCCAAATAATCACACCAAGCCACCCATGGGAAAGAGGAGAAGAAAGGTGACAACCCGAACCAGAAATGGTAGTTAACTGGCTTGATTTGCGAGTTTCGCGATTAGTCGCGGTTTTGTCGTAATTGGTTAATATGGCGGGTTAGTTCACGATGATATTTTTGGTAATGAATTTGATTTGAGTTCCTTAACAAGAGTTGTAGAGTTTATGATTTCGATCTCATAGGAGTTTTCGGAGGATTTTTCTGATGTCCGATGAATATGTTATGAATATTTCCGATCATTGGATTTAGTCGTGTTTATCCGTTATGGTTTCGATTCATTTTGGACCTATGATCATCTCGGGCCGCGCGTATAAATATCGGAATAGTGATAAAATTGTCCAAAAGTCACATTTGGGAAGTTTGACCGTTGTTGACCAAAAATTGGACTGTTGACCAGTGTTGACCAGAGCTTCACGAGACCCACGGGCTGCTGCCGTCCGACCCATATCCATCTCTGGCCATAATTTTGGTATGGTTAGAGTCCTCTCAAGATTTCCTATTGTTTTGAACTTGGTTTGAGTTGATTTGGTTGAGTATTGAGGAAGAACCAACTCGGTAAAGTTTCAAATTTTTGCCGAAATCGGGTGAGCTTTTCCGGCCACTTTTGGGGTCGGTTGGGGGTTTTGCTCCCCTCAACCCATAGAAGCTTTTGGGTGAAAGAATTTTGGGATTGGACGTCGTTTGGAGCTCGTCAGAATCTCGCCGGAATCCATGGAATTTGAAACTTTCGAGCTCAATTCCGGCCGGTGTGTTTCGAATTGGAGGTTGGTGTAGAAGGAAAAGTTGTTGGGCTTGAGGAGTAGATGTGATCTGGAAATTTTCACTGGAATTGGCCATCATTGACGAAGTACCGCCGCCGGCGGCGGCTGTCATCGGCGGAGCTCCGGCGATGTTGACTTTTTGGGATTTTTGGGAAGTTTTTATACCGTTTTACTCGTAATTGCATCCCAAGTGTAGTCTTGAGGTTTTTGAGTTGATTTGGATACTCGATTTTGGGACGAGGGATAATTGGGTATATTTTGTGAATTTTGTAATCCTCGTCGATGTTTCGAGCGATACGTCTTTTGAGGACGTGGTGTTCTCGACGTATTAGCTCCGTATGTTGTGATTCTTTATGTATTGATCGTATCCCTGCTATTCAGGTGATCAAGATCGAGCGTTTGGCGAGGGATCTTCCGCCGGACCTCAGGGCTAGCTTTGCTCTGTGAGTGGACATTTATTTACACTGTCGTAGCGAGTTCTTGATTTCTGTAGTTGTTTCCAGTACAATGTTCAGATTATTTATCATTTGAAAAGTATTGTTTATTTTACCGGTGATGGCATTTATTTATTTAGCATCAATGCATTGGCTACGCGGCTGATCACCGGTAGTCCATCTATCAGACTTGAGAGATTCGCTTGATATGTCGACTAGGCTTGAGAGATTCGCCTAGTTTATCACCATCGAGTGTGATAGATTCACCCGATTTGCTACTCTGGCAGGGAAATCCACCGGAGTGGCTATTTTTATGCATTTACGAACTCGTATTATTTTATGATTATATAAACGGTGAAAAGCATATGTTTATTTTCGTCCACTCACTCTAACGATTTTATTTGCCTTTCCCCTGGGATTTTCGGTTTCCGTTGCCCAGTTTGCAGTTTGAGTTCTTGTGTTGTCCGTCGACTGCGGAGGCATAGACTTCAGATTACTCTTCAGTTTCCATAGGTTTCTATTTGACTTACTTGATGTAAATGTTGTATATATGCGTCGCTCTGAATACTCATGTTTGGTTTCAGTTGAGTTTACTTCTGAATATGTTCAGGATTTCTTGTAAACACTTGAGTTTATTATTTATGTGTTGAGAAATCCGGATGGGGAACAGAGCCCCACGGTTTGGTTTTTGTGGAATATTCGAAGTGTATATCTTTGCAGGTTCTAAGAATGGTTTATGTGTTTTCAAAGTAAACTCTGGCAAAAAAAATTTTAAGATCGTGTTTTCAAAGGGGTTTGATTTCGGTTTAGGCAACTAAATCGGAGTTGGGTCCTTTCAGTTGGTATCAGAGAATTAGGTTTTCAGGTTCTGTAGACTCTTGTAGTTGTGTTAATAAGGGCATTTGAGAATGTACAGCATTTCGGGAGCGATGACCCGACCGGCCGGCGGATAATCATCAATGCTCTAGAGTGTTGTATGTTTTCAAACGTTTAAAGTTCCATGATTATATCCTTTCTGTCCTGTGACTAATATCTTTTATCCTTAGGATGCCTCCTCAACATGGAGTCCGTGCTGAACGGACTGGGGATTCTGATGAGGATCAACGTACGGGTGACTTGCTTATGCGAGTATTGTGTTTGGAGCAGTGGCTAAGGCCAGGACAGTGGGAGCAACTTTTTTCTCTGGTTCCCCTGATCCTGAAGTTTGTGAAGCTTGGGTGGTTCAGGTTTAGCGTGTTTGTGAGCGCCTGCATTTCACTCCTGAACATAAAACAGTAGCTGCAGTGAGTTTGCTTGAGTCAGATGCTTACTTTTGGTGGATTAGTACAGACAGGGTTCCTATTAATACTCTTTGGCCGATGTTTAAAGAGATGTTTATGCGTCGGTATTTCAATCCAGCTACTTAGCAGGGGAAATATGAGGAGTTTACCAACCTGAAGCAGGGGAGTATGTCAGTGCTTGAGTATCGGGATAAGTTCACACGTTTGTCTCGATTTGCACGTGATATGGTGGCCTCAGAGGAAGCCAAGTGCAAAAGGTTTGAGTTGGGTCTGAATTTGAATATCAAGGGGACTTTGACCACTATGCGTCGGGATAACTTTGATGAGTTTGTTAGTGCTGCACTCAGAGGTAAGGATATCGAGAGGGAGAGGCAGATACGGTTTTAGACACGTCGACTTGAAGAGGGTGGACCTAGTCAGGGAGCTTCAAAGAGGCTAAGTTCATGTACTTCTGGGTCGGCATCATCTTCGAGTAGTGGACCTTACAGATATCCTACCAGCACTGCTAGGCAGAGTCATAGATGGAGGAGGAGTCGACCACAGAGACAGCAATCGAGTGGGAGTACTAGTGGCAAGAGTTATCCTCGACCTTTCTTCAGCACACCAGTTACACCGAGGGAGACTCCATTGTGAAACAACTGCTACAGACATCACTTTGGTCAGTGTCAGTATGATCCCTCTACTTGTTACTGTTGTGGTCAGGTGGGCCACTATGAGAGGGAGTGTCCTCAGTGTGGTACTTTTGGTGGTGTTGCGGATCAGGGTGCTGATTGTAATCATGGTACTGCTTCTGGTGATCGTGCGATACAGTCTTCTGGTCAGGGTAGTCAGCAAAATCGTTGCCAGCATGGACGACCAGCTGAGCAGGCTCGGGTTCATGCCATGTCTCTACGTGAGGGCAGAGCTTCTCCAGAGGTTATCATCGGTACGTTGTATATTTTTGATCATCCAGTTCTTACTTTACTAGATCCAGGGGCTACACATTCATTCATGTCATATAGACTAGCATCATTGGCTACTATACCTACATCTCAACTCCCTAGTATGTGGCGAGTGTTGTATCCATCTGGCGAGGTAGTGTGTGTTGGGTGGGTATATAGAGATTGTGAGATTTTTATTGGAGGTTATGGGTTAGCCGCGGATTTGATGCTGCTGGATGTTGTGGATTTTGACGTGATTTTGGACATGGATTTCTTGGAAAACCATTGGGCTGTTCTTGATTGTCACAAGAAGGAGGTTATATTCAGGAGTCCAGGCATGCCGAAAATCATGTTTCGGGGTGAAAAAAATACTACACTGCCTTGTTTGATTTCATAGATGAAGGCTGATCGGATGATGAGGAAGGGTTGTGAGACTTACTTAGCACATGTGATCGATACGAATGTTAGTGTGCCAGATATTGGTGATATTTCGGTGGTTTGCGAGTATCCAGATGTGTTTCCTGAGGACTTACCTGGTATTCCTCCAGTCAGGGAGATTGACTTCACCATCGAGTTACTTCCGGGTACCGGACCTATTTCGTAAACACCTTATCGTATGGCACCAGCGGAGTTGAGAGAATTGCAGAGTCAACTTCAGGAGTTGATTGAGAAAGGCTTCATTCGACCTAGTGTTTCACCTTAGGGTGCTCTAGTGTTGTTTGTGAGAAAGAAGGATGGTTCGATGAGGCTATGCATTGATTACCGAAAGTTGAATCAGGTTACGGTGAAGAACAAGTATCCGCTTCCACAGATTGATGATTTGTTCGACCAGCTGAAAGGAGCTTCAGTCTTCTCGAAGATTGATCTAAGATATGGATATCATCGGTTGCGGATTCGGGAGTCCGATGTGGGCAAGACGGCGTTTTGGTCACATTATGAGCACTATGAGTTCCTTATTATGCCGTTTGGGTTGACCAATGCGCGAGCTGCTTTCATGGACCTGATGAATCAAATTTTCAGACGTTATCTGGACAAGTTCCTCATTGTGTTCATCGATGACATCCTAATCTATTCCAAGAGTGTGGGGCAACACAAGAAGCATTTGCATGAAGTCTTGCAGACTTTACGAGATGCTCAGTTGTACGCCAAGTTCAGTAAATGTGAATTTTGGCTAGACAGTGTAAAGTTTTTGGGTCACGTGATATGAGCTGAGGGAGTCAGCGTGGATCCAAATAAGATTGATGCGGTGCTAAATTGGAGCAAACCTACTAACGTGGCAGAGATACAGAGTTTCTTGGGCTTAGCAGGTTACTACCGCCGATTCCTGCAGGACTTTTCACGGATAGCGACACCGCTTATCCGTTTGACGAAGAAAGGGGTCAAGTTTGAATGGTCAGACGCTTGCGAGAAAAGCTACTTGACTTTGAAGGAAAAGTTGACTACTGCACTGGTGTTGACTTTACCTGACGATAGCGGTGAGTTTGTGGTATACAGTGATGCTTCGAAGCTAGGCCTGGGTTTTTTTTTAATGCAGCATGGAAAGGTAGTGGCATATGGTTCGAGATAGTTGCAACCACATGAAGTTAACTATCCTACTCATGATCTGGATTTAGCTGCCATTGTGTTAGCATTGAAGAGTTGGAGACATTATTTGTACGGGGCACAGTGCAAGATCTACACTGATCAAAAAAGACTTACCTACTTACGTACACAGCCAGATCTGAACATGAGGCAGCGGAGATGGATGGAGCTGATTAACGATTACGACTGCACTTTCGAGTATCATCCAGGGAAAGCTAATGTGGTTGCTGATGCTCTCAGTCGGAAACATGGTGCTTTTCTCTTCCATGTACGTGTTGCTAGAGTGTCACTTTTGACAGAGTTGCAAGCAACGGGATCAGAGTTAGAATGGAATGATGATGGAGCATTGTTGGCCAGTTTCCAAGTCCGTTCGGTGTTACTTGATCGAGTTCGTGAGGCTTAAGACTCAGATGCCTATCTGCTAAGCAAGAAGAATTTGATTCAGAATAGTGTACCGACAGAGTTTCGGATGAGAAGTGATGGCACTTTGATGTTCAGGGGGAGATTATGTGTGCCTAGAGATGAATATTTGAAGAAGGAAATACTCGACGAAGCCCACTATTTTGCATATGCTATGCATCTAGGTAGTACAAAGATGTTCCGGACACTGAAAGCTCATTATTGGTGGCGAAACATGAAGAGAGAAATAGCAATGTACGTGAGCAGACGCCTGATTTGTCAGCAAGTGAAGACGAAACATCAAAAACCTGTAGGTAAATTACAACCTTTGGAGATTCCAGTGTGGAAATGGGAGCATATCACCATGGATTTTATGTATCAGTTACCTCGTACTTCGAGTGGTAGTACTAGTATTTGGGTGATTGTGGATCGCCTTACGAAGTCAGCTCATTTCTTAGCACTTCCAGGAAAGCTTCCCGTGAGCAGATTGGCGAAGCTGTACTTGAAAGAGGTTGTGAGATTGCATGGTGTACCTATGTCTATAGTTTCTGATCGGGATAGTCAGTTCACTTTCAAATATTGGCGGGCATTACAGAAGGCAATGGGGACGAGATTACACTTCAGCACAGCTTTTCATCCTCAATCAGATGGTCAGTCGGAGCGGACTATTCAGACTTTGGAGGATATGTTGTGATCTTGTGTTTTGCAGTTCAAAGGGAATTGGGATCAACAACTTCATTTGATTGAGTTTGAGTACAACAACAGCTATCAGGCTAGCATTAGCATAACACCCTACGAGGCGTTGTACGGCAAACAGTGCCAAACTCCATTATCTTGGAGTGAAGTTGGCGAGAAATGGCTTCTCTCCCTTTTTCTACTGTTGTTGCTCTCCTCTCTTGTGGTAGGGTTGCTCTTATTCTTTTCCTCGCTTCTTCGGTTTCCCTCTTTGTGTTGTTATGGATGTGTATTTAAGGAGGCCCAATGAGAAAGAAGTTGAGTTTCATTTAGCTTTGGAGACTTGAATTTTGATAAGAGCCAAAAGCTTAGAGAGATCAGATTTTAGAGGTGGCAAGCAACGGGACTTATTACACTCTTCTTTTTTGTTAATCGATGTATATGTGGACTTCGGTACGTGGGCTTTCATTTTGTATACCCCTGTTGCACATCGTGGGATCTTGGGCTTCTTGAGATAGATTAGATACAAATTATGCATCCCATATACTAGCTTCATTTTTTTATATCTCAACAGGTTTGATGATTGCCGAATGATTATGTGTTCTTCAAGAGGAAGCGGTGACCTTATGATTTTCTGGTTTAAAGAAATCGATCTACATGTATGGGATTATAGTCCCAGATTCATGGATGCTGAGGTGAGGGTGCCGGTAGGTCAGGGAGATTGGTTCCGACTTACTGACTTGTATGGTAAACTGGCGCCACACAATCGAGGACAAACATGGGATCTCCTACTAACCCTAGCAGCTCAAGCTAGTCCTTTGGCTTGGGTGACATTTGGTGACATTAATGAAATCCTGAGATCAATTGAGAAGTCCGATGGAGGTGAGAGGCCACCATGGTAGATGGATAACATGGCAGTATGTTTGAATGCATGTCAACTAGTTGATGACATCGGCTATACTTGTGTTCCTTTCACTTAGAACGACTCTCAGACACAATGCTGTTTAGATCGTGCATTAGCAAACTCAGAGTGGAGGCAGCGATTTCTGGCAGCTCAGGTTATCCATTTACCTCCCTCAAATTTTGATTATATTCCTTTGCTGATTACTATTAGAGAGGCATCAGTGACACGTTTCCCTAGAAGACGTAATTTTTTCAAGTTTGAAGCTATGTGTGCTGAGAATGAAAAATGTAAAGAGGTGGTGAATGAGGCTATGCGAACGGCTTTGGTCTTGGAGTCTGAGACATTTCAATACCAGATGATCAAAAGAATCTGAAACACTCATTTTGGTTTGTATGATTGGACCAAAAATGAGTATGGTGGCCGAAAGGTTGGACTAATAGAGGTTCAAAAGAAGTTGGAGGAATATCAAAGTAATCTTTTAATTTTGCTGATGTCGTGGAGAGAAGACAACTTTAAACTTGGCTCTATGAATTCCTAATAGAAGAAGCTACCTATTGGCAACAACGGGGCAAGAATTTGAGGATGACATTTGGTGACTGCAACACCAAGTACAATAATCAGAGAGCTACAAATAGGAAGCGGAAAAAATAGCATAGTCGACCTCTTTGATAGTCAAGATATGTGGCAGGGTTCTGTGAAAGGCATTGAATCGGTGGTCTTAGATTACTACAAAGAACTATTCTGCTCGGCTAGGACAACTATGGACCAGGTTCAAATGGTGGTTTCTAAGATCAAACCTGTCGTTACACTAGAAATGGGTAATACTTTAATGGCACCTTATTCAGCAGAGGAGGTCAGAGTGACACTCTTTCAGATGCATCCTTGTAAGACACCTGGTCCTGATGATATGCCTCCTCTATTTTTTCAGTGTTACTGAGATATTGTTTATATGGAAGTTGTTGTTACTATACATAATTTCTTACGGTTTGGCCATGTTCTTTTAGCGGTGAACTTCACAAACATGAGGCTTATTCCTAAAACTCAGAACCCAAAATGGGCCACTGAGTATAGACTGGTAGCTCTTTGCAATGTGGTGTACATGATTGCTGCTAAAGTGGTGGCCAACCGATTGAAATTGATGCTACCACTGATTATTGATCCATGTCAGAGTGTTTTTATTCCAGGTAGATTGTTTACTGATAACAAACTGATAGCCAATGAGGTGGCACATCATTTGTGGACCAAGAAAATTGGGTCTATCAGTGAGATGGTGTTGAAATTAGATGTCATTAAAGCCTAAGACAGGATGTAGTGGATTTATCTAGAAGCGGTTATATTGAAGATGGGGTTTTTTGAACCATTGGTGAAGAATGTGATGACCTGTGTTACTTCAGTTCGGTATGCCTTTCTACTTAATGGCTCTCCTGAGGGCCATATTACCCCTACCTGTGGGCTCAGACAGGGGGGCCAGTCATCTCTTTATTTATTTATTTATGTTCTGCACTGAAGGATTGTCTGCATTATTAAGCCGATCTCAGGAGTTAAGTGCTCTATCTGGGCTTAGTATTGTTCCCAGATCCCATGTTATTTCTCACCTCTAATTTGCAGATGATAGTCTTATCTTCTATCAGGCTACGGTGCAAGCTTGCTACAACATCAAGGAAGTCCAACACTTATATGAGGAAGCTTCTAGGTAGTCCATCAACTATGGGAAAAGCAGTGTCTGTTTTAGCCATGTTGAAAAAATGGTGGAAAACCACCATTTGGGACAATTTAAACAAGAAAATTAAGTGAAATTCACTTAATATTATTCAAAGAGAAACATGGATTTGTATTCTCCTACAAGAGTACATAATGATTATGTACTCAATTGTTTAATTTAGCTAAGAGGTGAATGAGAAATTGTTACCCATAGTTGGCAACTTGAAACATAAGGAACAGAGTTTGTCCCACATGGGAGAAACTAGAAATGTGATGGTTTTTAAGTAGTATTCCACTTCACTATGCTTTATGTAAACAAGTGAATGAGCTTGGGAAATAAACTTTTGTGCGCCCGCATCTTGCGGACATGAATGCCGCTCTGATTTAGGCTGGGCTGCACGGGTTTTCTTTTACATCCAGGAATATTGATTTTTAGCTTTTCACATTCCTTTTGGTTACAAAACTTTTGGCTTTTTAGATTACTTCGGTTAAAAACTTATTGCCGGAATAAATTTTGGTAATAAGTTACTGGAATAAATTTGGCTAGTTAATTGTTACAAAATCGAAGACCTTTGGAGTGGCCGACATTTATGTTCTTCCTCATTCCTCCATGTATAAATAGAGGTCTTATCCTCCTCATTCTACACACCATCATAAAACAATCCTCATCTTTTGATCACTTCTCTCCCTCTCTTTTGGTGATAGACAAAGGTTCTTTCAAGTTCGACGAGGAGTTCTTGTGTTGCGGTACAAAAACTTAGAAGTTGTTTTATCATGGGAGAATAGTGTCATAAAAGCCTGTGGGCGACGTGAAAGTTCTTAAGGAAAGCGTGTGGTACACGTGACTCAACTTTGTTTATCGACATCAACCGTTTGGGTAACAAATTTAAAGTTTCCAGATTTTGTTCTTCCCATTTTATTTTTATTTACTAATTATTTAAATTAGTATTTTTAGAATTTATCCAATATCACATTATTTTCCTACAATCTTAAGAACTTTCATATGTGATATTGACTAACGTGGTTGCCTAAATGAAGTGATTGCCTAACAGAAGGTTGTTGCCTTAAATATTGGTTGCCTAAACCAAAATTATGTTGCCCTTGGAAAATGGTTGCCTTAAGGAAACAGTTGCCTTTGGAGTTGTGTGGCGAAACACAAAACGTTGCCTACAAAATTTAGACTACAAATGAATTACCAATTAGCCACCTACGCTAATGAAGATTTTTCAAGGATAATGAAAAGTTTTCCTTGGAATAAGGAAACACTATGATTTGGTTATATGACAAAGTCAAGTGATTGAATATTGAAATATTCAATAAAAAAATTCTTATGAATTTGATCAAATAATCAATGGAGAAATAATATATGATATTAGTTATTAAGTATTATTTATTGATTAGGAAAATAACACGTTGTTATATGTATTTTTGAAAAGGCAACAGAATGTGTAAAGACACTAAAAGAGCTAAATGTCACATCAAGTCCTTTGGTTGATAATGGGGATGTGATAATGAATGTTTGCAAACTATGAGTGGCTTGCACTTAATGATATGAGATCCCACATCGCATGGGGGAGATGAAGTGAAATGCCTTATATGTGGAGAGTCACCTCTCTATAGCAACACATTTTTGGGTGATGCTCAAAAGTAAAACCGTGAAAAGTTGGCCCAAAGCATATAATATCTTGCTATGAGGATTGTGCTGTGAAAAATGATGTCATAGACGATGGAAAAGGCATGGAAGCAGTCAAAGATTATGACTGAGGGATAGAAGACTTGGAGTGATGGTATAACCATGCCAAGTTGGATGAACAATCAAGAGTTAAGTAAAGAGGTTTAAATGTTGATCTCTAGAAAGGAACTAAACAAAGTACTGTACATTCCTAAGGACTAAATCGAGGTTTAGTGAAGATGATTTTCATTAATTGATTAAAGGAAAATGAATTCTAGTTTCATAACATAGAATGTATATTGATAATAAAGCCACAAGTGGTGGAAATTTCAAATTGAAATGTGATGACCATGATTAATGATATGAATAAAGCTAGCACTTCCACCTTTGTGCCTTCCAATGTATGGTATGATAGGCAAGAACATGTTAATTATGATGCTTTGCGGAGGTTAATTAACTTGAAAAGTTTACTAATGTTTCAAGCATAAGTGTGAAACTTGTGTTGAGACAAACCAAACGAAATCATCTTTCAAAAATATTGAAAGAATCAATGAACCCCTAGAGTTTATCTATAATTATATATGTGATTTTAAATCAACACAAACAAAAGTGGTAATAAGTATTTTATCACGTTTATTGATGGTAGCACAAAATATTGCTATGAGTACTTTATAAAGAGCAAAGATGATGCTATAGAAAAAAGTATTCTCTATAAAAATGAGGTTGAGAATCAACTCAACAAGATAATAAATGTCATAAAAAGTGACCGAGGAGATGATTATGAATCACCATTTGCAGACTTCTGTGCTCAGCATGAGATCATATATGAAACAACAACACCTTTTTCACCACAATCAGATGGTGTAGCTAAACAAAAGAATCGTACCTTAAAGGATATGATGATTGCAATGTTGTTGAGTTCTGGTTTGCTACCAAGCATGTGGGGAGATGCAATTTTATCGGCTAATTATCTTTTAAATAAGATACCCAAAAAGAAAGAAGAAAAATCTCCATATGAATTATGGAAAGGGAGAAAGCCACTATACGATTACTTGCAAGTATGGAGATGTTTGGCCAAGATGGCAGTACTTGAACCTAAAATGGTGAAAAATAGGCCAAAAACGGTTGATTATATTTTCATTAGGTATGTAGAGAACAGTTCCGCTTATCGGTTACAAGGCATCTATGTTTCTTGAAACTGTATTTTCGTGTAAGTTCAGAGAACAATTAGGTTCTTCCAAACGGACATATGAGGCCACTGTGGAAGGTGGCCAGGACTAAGAATCAGAGTATGAGATAGAGCCTAGATGAAATAAAAGAGCAAGGACTGAAAAATTCTTTGGTCTAGATTTCATGACATATGTACTTGAAGGTGAACCTCGAACCTTCAAGGAGGCTGTGAATTCCACAGATGGTGGTCCTCTGTGGAAAGAAGCTATCAAAAGTGAAATTAATTCAATTATGCAAAACCACACTTAGGAACTAGTGGATTTTTAAAAAGAAAATTAAGGCAAATGTGTCTATAGATAAATACAAGGAGAGGCTTATGATTAAAGAAGGCTATAAACAAAAGAAGGACCTGGATTATTTCGACACTTACTTTTCAGTGACGAGAATAACTTTCATCAGAATGACACTAGCTGTTGTTGCCTTGTTTAATCTTGAAGTACATCAAATAGATGTGAAAAAGCCTTCCTGAATGAAGATATAGATGAGAAAATCTATATGGAACCACCTGAGGGTGGTTTTTCGGCTCTTGATCAAAAAGGAAAAGAGTGTAATCTGGTCAAGTCATTGTATGGCTTGAAACAAGCACTAAAGCACAATGAAAAATTTGACAACACTATGATCACAAATGATTTTAAAATCAATGAATGTGACAAGTGTGTGTATAACAAAGAGATGGTCAGTAGATATGTCATTGTATGCCTTTATGTCGATGACATGCTCATTGTCGGAAGCAATGATAAGATGATCAAATCGACTAAGGATATGTTAAATTTCAGATTTGACATGAAATACATAGGACTTGCTGATGTGATCTTAGAGATCAAAATCACAAAAACATCAGAAGGGTTGATATTGAATCAGACCCACTATATAGATAACATCCTTAGAAAATTTGACAAAGAAAATTCTGGTGTGGCCAGAACACTGATTGATACGACTCTTCACATTTCGAAGAATAAAGGAGAGAGTGTTTCTCAATTAGAATACTCTAGAGTCATCGAAACCCTAACGTACTTAACAAGTCGTACAAGACCAGATTTAGTTTACGCTGTGAACAAGCTAAGCAGGTACACGAGTAATCCTGGAGGGGTGCATCGGCAAACAATTGTAAGAGTACTCAAGTACTTAAGGTATACTCGTACCTTTGGGAAACACTATACGAGATATCTAGTTGTCTTAGAAACGTACAATGATGAAAACTGGATATCAGACATGAAAGACTCAAAGTCTACTAGTAAAGATGTGTTCACACTAGGGGGTGGAGCAATGTCTAGGAAATCCTCAAAACAAACTGTTATAACCAGATACACAATGAGATTTGAGTTTGTTGCCTTAGACAGATGTGGGGATGAGGTAGAATGGCTATGCCAATTCATAGAGGATATTCCAAACTAGACAAAACCTATGCATGCTATTTGCATACATTGCGATAGTCAATCTAGAATTGACAGAGCACAAAAAATTATGTCCAATGGTAAGTCTAGACACATTCGTCAAAGACATAATACCATTAGATAACTACTCTCTACTTGAGTTATCTCCATTAACTACTTGAAGTCAAAAGATAATATAGCGGATCCATTGACCAAATGGTTAAACAGAGAGTAAGTTAACAAATCATCGAGGGGAATAAAACTAAAGCCCATGAGTTAAAGTCTTTACAGTAGATACCCAACCTAGTTGACTGGAGATCCCAAGATCTAAGTTCAAAATGAACAACTAAATTGTAGAGACTGTGCTGGATCACTGTGGGAATCTTTCCCATGTCCATTCCTATGATAAAAACAGTGATGCCCATATGGAATAAGGTTAAGCTAAAAGCTTTTAATGATTCTTATGCGTCGATAATCCAAGTAGAGTAATGCGGGTTACTCTTAATTAAGAAATTACCTATGTAAGAGAGAAGTGGGGTCACTTCTAAAGGAATTGTTCAGAGCACAATTCTTATTAAGCTCTTACAGAACCAGGAGCATGTCCAAGGCCAAAACGAACATAATAGTGAGAACTAGAAGTATCAAGGAGATACCTGTGTGAGGTATGCCATCGTTTACATACATGACGAACAGTTCAAAGACATCGTGTCAACTGCATAGTTAGTAAAGTAAACATACTTTCATAAGGGAAGGTTCAAAGGGTTAAACCACACATATCCTCTGCAGGTTTTCAACCGCAGAATCTATCACTGAGTTTATCGAGTCTTTGGTCGTTGATTTCATTCATGTGGAGAATTGTTGAAAAAATGGTGGAAAATCACCATTTTATTGGGACAATTTAAACAAGAAAATTAAGTGAAATTCACTTAATATTATTCAAAGAGAAACATATATTTATGTTCTCCTACAAGAGCACATAAAGATTATGTATTCATTTGTTTGATTCGGTTAAGAGGTGAATGAGAAATTGTCACCCAGAGTTGGCAACTTGAAATATAAGGAAAAATGTTTGTCTCAGGTGGGAGAAACTAGAAATGTGATAGTTTTTAAGTACTATTCCACTTCACTGTGCTTTAAGTAAGCAAGTGAATGGGCTTGGGAAATAAACTTATGTGCACCCGAGTCTTGCAGACACGAATTTCGTTCTGATTTAGGTTAGGTCACACGAGTTTTCTTTTACATCCAAGAATATTAATTTTTAGCTTTCCACATTCCTTTTGGTTACAAAACTTTTGGCTTTTCAGATTACTCCGGTTACAAACGTATTGCCGAAATAAATATTGACAATAAGTTACCGGAATCAATTTAGCTAGTTAATCGTTACAAAACCGATATTTATGTTTCTTCTCATTCCTCCATGTATAAATAGAGGCCTTCTCCTCCTCATTCTACACACCATCAAAAAACAATCCTCATCTTCTGATCACTTCTCTC
This sequence comes from Geum urbanum, assembly GCA_946800695.1. NCBI lineage: Eukaryota > Viridiplantae > Streptophyta > Magnoliopsida > Rosales > Rosaceae > Geum > Geum urbanum. The sequence goes on along the minus strand of OX327013.1, from coordinate 25,661,968 downwards.
TCCCTCTCTTTCGATGATAGACAAATGCTGCGGTACAAAAATTTAGAAGTTGTTTTATGCTGGGAGAATAATGTCATACAATCCTGTGGGCGGCGTGAAAGTTCTTAAGGAAAGCGTGTGGTACACGTGACTCAACTTTGTTCATCGACATCAACCATTTGGGTAACAAAGTCAAATTTTTCAGATTTTGTTCTTCCTATTTTATCTTTATTTACTAATTATTTATATTAGTATTTTTGGAATTTATCCAATATCACATTATTTTCCTACAAGCCAGAATTTGGTAGAGGAGGAACAGGGAGAGTATGCCTCTCTACTGCAGATGTATGTGGTGTCGTATTATGACATGTATCTAGGTATGCCAACACATATTGGAAGGAGTAAAAAAACTCATTTTGCCTACATCAAAGATATGCCGAGAGACAAGGAAAATATATTTTCTTAGTGTAGTCGGCTGAGAGCTATTGATAAAGGTAGTTGCTCAATCTTTACCTACTTATACTATGAACTATTTCTTACGAAGGCTAAGCAGACTTGGAGGTTGATTCAAGATCTATTATTTGTCCAAAACTCATTTAAAATCTCACAAAGCCAAGGATCTATTCTTGCTGTAAATATAGGTCATAAAATCACAAATATTTTCTTATTTCAACTGAAAATATAGATAATTTGACTATACCGATATTTTCTTAACATTCCAAGTTTTTGCTGTTCGAACTTGTGAACTGCAGGAGAATGCCAGTGACCCTAACCAACAGGCCAAACAGTAACAAACGTTATGTATTTAGCAGAAATATTAATCTCAAAAATGAAAAATATGCCAGATTTAAACCCGACCCGACCTGGTTTACTCGGCCCAAATAGTTTTTCAGTTCTTTTCTTTCCCAACAAAGTTAATTTTTCTTTAGATAATCGGACCCAGTATAAATAAAAACCAAACAAGGCCTCGCTCCTCTGTCTCTCTCTCTGAATCGTCAGCCATGGCCGCTCTGCAGTACCTTGAATCGTCTCGCAACGCCCACCCTGAGCTGGCCGAATGGTACAATTCCCTCGCAGATCTGTACCAGAAGAAGCTATGGCATCAGCTCACTCTCAAGCTCGAACAGTTCGTCGCCCTCGCCGTCTTTCAGGTCTCTCTCTCTCTCTCTCTCTCTCTCAATTTCCGCTTTCTATGTTGATTTCAGTGACTCTGAGCTTCTTTACCCTTGGGCTTTTGAAATCGTATGCTGGATTGTGTGATGAATTAGGGTTTTTGCTGGAGTTAGGGTTTTGAGATTGCTGAAAATAGTCTCTAAATTTCTGCTTCTAGTTTTGCTTATGTAATCCGATGGGCAATGGTACTAAGGAAATGGTTGTTTAGATAGCAGTTGTATTTTTATACACGTTTTCATAGTTAATGGATATGTTAGCTAGAGTATAGTTCCTACATTTGCTTAATCGGAGTTGCTTCGGTGTTATACACATTTGCGAGTTGAAATGAAATAGCATTGCATTTGATCTGTTCTTCGATGAACTTGTGGCAACAACTATGGAGATTAGTGCAGGCTTTACCAGGATCTGGATGTTTGTTTCCTCTTCTCTGAGGATTCTTTCGTTATGAAGTTGTTGTGGGTTGGCTTCTGCAATTGTCCTATCTGTACCTGAGTTGGTTTCTTATCTTTATCTCAGGCTGGCGATGCTCTCATACAGTTATATCACAACTTCATCACGGACTTTGAGACTAAGATCAACCTTATGAAGCTTGCACACTTTGCGGTTATTGTTTCTCGTCAGTATCCTGAGAAAGAGACAGCTATCAATTACCTTGAAGGTGTGATCGAGAAACTTCAAGCAACTAAAGAGCAAAGGATAGAGGAGCCCATCCTTTACATCAAGATGCAAATAGCATTATTCAAGCTTGAGGGACAAGAACAGAAGGAGTGCAAAAAGCTTTTAGAAGATGGAAAGGGGACACTTGACAGTATGACTGACATTGATCCGTCTGTTTATGCCAGTTATTATTGGGTTTCATCTCAATATTATAAATTCCGCCAGGAGTTTGCTGAGTTCTACAAAAGTGCCCTTCTTTATCTTGCATACACATCTGTGGAATCTCTCTCAGACTCATTTAAGCTGGTACGTTTTTAAATCTTGTACACCAACAAGCTTGTCCTTCAATTATTCATAAGTTTTTACATTCTGCCATTATGTTATTGGAAATCTTCCTGTGCTCAGTTTGGCTAAATCACTTATTACATTGATCTGGTTTTATGTTCCTCAACTTGAGTATAGTTTGAAGGTAGTGCGAGTCTGCTTTGATGTGATCTGAAAACATGAGCCTATAGAATATTTCTAGATACCCAAAAACTAAGCTGAATGACAGATTTTTTACTTTCTTTCTATGACTAAGAAAATATATATTACTAATACATTACAAATGTTAAAATTGGTTGTTTAAATATGTAAGCATACTATCTGTGTATGGCCTACAATGCAAACTTTGGTTAAGCCCATGAAGTTAACCGCTTAAAGCTTGGAATACTGAAACATGAATTTATTTATTGCACCAGAACCCATGAAGCATGTGTGTTTTTTAAGCCTTGAGCCATTTGAGAAATCCAGTCACCTGTCTAAGTGAAACATTTGTAGAATTGGAGTTTTAATCTGTATGTTGTGTAACATGTGGACCATATTTATTAAATATCATTTATTTCGAGATTGCTCTGCTTCGCTTTCCTGGTACATTGAATGATGGTTATGAGTGTCCAGATTGGCGAATGCTGAGACTTCTGGTTTGCTTAATTTAGCTACTGGTTAGTGTTACACTATTCGCATCTGTAACTTTATGATGTAAATTTTTGAAATCTGATTACTTTTGGTATTATAGGATTTGGCGTTTGACTTGTCCCTTTCTGCGCTCCTGGGAGACAACATCTACAACTTTGGAGAGTTACTTGCCCATCCCATCGTAAGAATAAATTTGCAGTGTTTTTTTTTCTTTCATATCATATTGTTTCTTATGCACTGAACTTCCATATATTTTTGTTCCTTCAAAAAAGAAAAGAGAAGATAAATGAGTGTTTCCTACTGTTGAATATCAGTTACTGATTTATTGTTGATTAACTGATATACGTTTGTCTATTGGTACTGTGTAATGGCTTGCAACCATGCATATACTAATGTGTTGAACAGTTGGACCACATTGTACTGGGTGGATGCTTCTATATAGTTTCCTGATCTATCATTTGCATTTTTTTTTGAACAACGATGCAGATAAAGAATCTTCTAGGGACAAAGGTAGAGTGGCTGTACTATATTCTTCAAGCATTCAATGCTGGTGATTTAGGTCGTTATCAAGAGTTATGCCGTGTGCATAATGCTGCTCTGAGTGCTCAACCGGCATTAGTTGAGAATGAGAAGAAGCTTTTGGAAAAAATTAACATTTTGTGCTTGATGGAGATTATCTTCAGGTTATTATTCTCTATATGGTCTTGTTTAATAAAACTATGGGAAAGGTGGAAAGTATTCCTTTTTAGTGTTTTTTATGTTACTATAAAATTAATTTGGCATATGCTTCCTTGCAGCCGGCCATCTGAAGATCGAACTATACCTTTGAGTGTCATTGCAGAGCGTACAAAACTTTCAATAGAGGATGTTGAGCATCTTCTTGTCAAGAGCCTTTCTGTGAGTCCCTTTAATCTTGAAACTTGTAGGATGAAATAGTATTGTTTTGAGTCCTTCAATAATGATTCCATTAAAAATATAATATGAAGTGGATATATATAAAAGAATCTAACAGAATAAGTTAAAACGTGGGTGTGAGGGCAAGTAAATTTTCTGGATTCAGAGAGTGGTACACTTTGGGCGTGTTTCAAGGTAGAGTTCAGCATACATTAATGTTTGGTATGGGTTAAACTACCAATACGAACATCTTTTACACAAAACATGAACCCATATTTTGTGTATGTAATGTGGATGTGTTTGTTGCAGGTTCATCTGATTGAGGGAATAATTGATCAAGTTGAGGGGACGGTCCATGTTTCTTGGGTGCAACCAAGAGTTTTGGGACTTCCGCAGGTCAAATCTGTGCGTGATCGCTTGGACGGCTGGTTGGATAAAGTCCAAACAGCATTGTACTCGATTGAGGTTGAAACACCTGATTTGATTGCCTCTTGAGTTATGTCTCTCTGAGTAGTGCAACAGTTCAGTAGAAGAAATGGGGATCAAGGCAGCCAGAGGAAACCTATTTGCTCGAGTACCTGGACCTACTTTTGTATGTTGCTTTCCTTGAAATCATTTTCCTCTTGTACTTCACTCGGAACAAATTCCATTCTACAGTGGCATGCCTATAGACATGGTGACCAAATTGAAAGATGGCTGTTTACCCTTTAGCTTTGTCATGAACATAATGTTCGGAAATTTTCTTAGATTAACATGTGAGCTCATCTGAAGGTGAATCTTTTGCTTATTACGTATCTGGAACTGGAATTTTCTTTTACTTTGGTGATTGAACAGACGCGGAAATAGCAATCAGTTTAACTTGTCTCGAACAGCCCCTTCAAATATATCAATGGAAAAATTGTTTACATAGTGACATTACCAGAATACATAATCTTATTTCAATCATTAGATCCTCTCTAGCCGTGCAACACAAACTTTCCGCTAAATTTATTCCTGCCCGATGTACGGCGAGGAACTCATGTCTGTACTGTAAAACGAATCCTCTGGCCCATTGTAGTAGTTCTCATTCTTCTCGTCATCCCACTTAAGAACCTCCCTTGTGTACTTGAATCCCTCATCGACAGTCACTCGGTCCCTTGCCCGAGCTTGCCATACGAAAAGCTTTCGGCCAGTGATGGAAGCATAAAGGTCTTTGAACTTCATTGCAACATAGAAGTAAGCTTGATGAGCCAGTGACTGGTTATTGTTGTGGGGCAGTGGACTAAAATCATAGAACCATTCACAAGTACTTATAGGCACCTGATTCACCTTGTTCTCGAAGAGATCGTACTTGTTCATCACCAAAACAAAAGGGGTGTCTTTGAAGCAAGGGTGCCTGACCATAGACTCCAACAGCTCCTTGCTCTGTATCATCTTATTTTGAAGCAGTGATCCACTTCCACTACTGTCTGGTGCGACCCACATTTGATCATAATCACTAAGAGCGACGCAAAACACCACTACACGCACATCTTCAAACATTTCCACCCACTTGCACCCTTCATTCATCCCCTTGGCATTAACTCTTATAAGCTGGTACCTGTTGAATCAGACACAGAAGGTTAACACTTAAACATCTATTGGAGATGGAAAAAGAGAAATTTATGTATAACACTGGCATTTTAAAGTAATGAAGTCATGCCCTGACTATTTAATATTTGGTTTTCCTGTGTTTTGAGTTGAAAACATTAAGAGTGTATCTCGGTGAGTATTAGATCAGGTGACATGCAGTAGCTGGAGGCAAGTAGAGATAGATGTCCTAGTTTTAAGTGGGAACTTTTAGAGACATGCCTCATTATGAAAATAATTTGGAGCTTCATATCAAATCACACAGATGACAGTAAGATATCATTACTTGGTTAGCGGCGGTGGCGGAGCTTCCAGATTGTCTGTGAAGGTTTCAGACATGGGACTTCGATCATCAAGAGAGAATTCTATGAAAGCCAGGCCATTTCCTTGAGTGACCCCTTCTGCATATAGTATGTCACGTTCTGAAGGTTCATACTCATTGCTAGATACCTCAACAGCCTGGAAGAAATACAAACACATTGATTAGGCATTTCATACATCAAAATCACACTGCATCTTTTCAATACTCATGTTGCTCATAGCAAAAGACTTCAAACAAAAAAAAAATTATAACAGTCATATTCTGCCATCAGTTATTCGATTAAATCAATCGAATTGAAGCAACTATCTAATTCTTTCTAACCAACTCCAAAATCCCAGGGGAAGCGGTTCACAACTCACAACACAGTTTTGATCAAGTATCACATCATACGTATTCTCAACTTTCGGATTTCTATATTGGTTAGATTTCAAACTGTATAAAAGATATTACCAACACAACAATGACTTGTATTCATTTTTCATTTTCCTTAAAAAAAACATTTTCATTAACATTTTTTTGCTGGATTTTTAATTTCCTAATTAAAATGAATGAGGGTTTAGAGAAAGAAGACAAACAATACAAATATGTAAAACGAATAGGTAACCTTTTCAGTTACCTATTGTTCTGTTTCTTATAATAATAATAAAAAAACAACTCCAGGATCTATGCACCACTGATATTGTAGTACTGCACAGATGAGAAAGGATATAATTGGATTGTAGAAATACCTGGTTTAAAAAGTATTCTGCAACATCCGGAAGAAAATGAAGCTCATCTTTTCTTCTATAAGTTTCCTGAATAGCAGGATCCTTCCACACTTCTTCAACTAATGGAGCATACTCACGTGTTGCAGCAGGGAAGAATGCATCTAAATCTCCGGTGGCAATAATATCTAGAAGCCAGTCAGAGAAATGCTTCAACCTTGGGTTGATCGAATAAATACTAGTTTCATTGGGGTCAGCCTCACCTCCTGAAAAAGTGATCAAACACAGAATTGTAAACAGTTTTCTTTTGGTGCAACTACGGTGTTTAACTATGTTAATATGATCTTTCAGACTTCCTTAAATAATAGCAGTCTAGCATACAGTATCATACATTTGTGTGGGTATGTACTTGGGTGAAATACTGTATTTAACTAGAAATCTCGTGTATCAGACTTGTGAATCTTACAAGAGCTACTTCTTTAACAAGAATTTTAAACATTGAATTGTAGTTGAAAACTTACCATATGACCATAAGCTGAGCGAATTATCTTGGCTTGCAATTAAAAATTTGAAATACAACAGTGGATATTTGAGGTGAGATTGCAAAAGTACCTGTTGCCTCCTCTTCAAACCGCTCACGTCCGTCGAGCAGAATACTTAGATATTTGTACATGTTACTTTGGATCATCAACTTTATATCCTGCAGCTCTTCTGCAGTAAACTTGTTTCCATACAAGAATTTGGCCTATCCAGTGATCATATGAAAATAATGATCATTATTATTGATACAACACAGTTATAGCTTATAAAAGAACTGAGACATCACAGTGAAAATTAAGAAAATACACAAAATCTGTCTAGCAAAAGCTTGTCTATTATTTAGTTTTTGGAGTTCCAACAAGAGACCCATTAAATAGATGGGAGTATGCATTAACGCCAATGAAAAGAAGATTCTGTCCTAAATGTGGGGCACTAGTATATGGTCAACTCACACTATTCATAAGGTTCTGATGTGAAACTTCAAATAGCAAAGAAATCTGACACCATAATCAAGTCCCTCCTAGCATGTTCTATTTACTAACAACATTTCAGACTACTCATAATGCAAATCGAGTCTTACAAACAATCATATTAACATCATTTACCAGAAAATAACTACAATAAAGATATCTATAGAATGCTAGAAGGATGTACCTGCTTGAAGATAGTGCTGGTTCCAGACCCATTAAGGCCAAGAAGAAGAAGCTTCTGTGTTTTTTTTGGCTCCAAATAATTTGGAACCGCAGTATAATTGCTTGCCTCATCTCTGGGTCCATGTGGTTGTCCATGAGGCACTGGCAAGGAGAACAGGGTACAGACAAACCGAGTCGTAGCCTGTCTAGCAAGAAGCATGTTAGGATTACGACCATAACAGATCTAAGACTGAATATTAGGACACAAGCCTACAATAAATTTTCCAGTACACACCTTCTCCCAAATGTTCCCTCTTATATTGTTTTGACCTTCTTCCTCATAACGACCATCATCATAGACCCAAAAATGGGTGTCACGTGGACATTGCACATTTGCCACCTGAGTATAAGTACATTAGCTAGGAGTATAGACACCAAATTGACTGCAAGTAATGCAAGATACACAGTACTACACAGAAGCAGACCGTGTTAAAGCTTTCGTATCTTTATATAACAAATTGGTAAACAATCCATTGAAATAATGACATTTTTCAACGGAGAATAGAAATAATGTAAAAGTATAAAACACTGGGCACAGAGTTACATCGCATAGCTACAGTACAGTTCCGTTCAACTACTAGGTTAGAAACAATAGGATGTAAAGCTGATGCAATTTCATAATAAATAAATACTGATAGCTGGAGAGACAGAGAGTACATAGACTAAGCTTAAGATGATCGGTGTCTTTAAGAAATACGATAGTAATTTGAATAACATGATAAATTAAATCAACCATAACTAGCCAAAAACATTAGACACAACGATCATGACATAGAAAGTAAGTAAATTTTAATATATGCAATAATCATATACTGCAGCTAGTGAAGAAGGTTGGATGTGGTTCACTTAAATTTAATAATATACAAATGTATATCACATAAATATATACCCTATAAAAGAAGTTTTAAACTTGCACACTCGTCTGAAAAGGGACATGAAATTAACTGAAGCATATTGTTAACCCTCAAATCTAGTGGAGTACCACAAGCGTGTGAGTTACCTTTAGCACCCTCAAATCTAGTGGAGTACCACAAGCGTGTGAGTTACCTTTAGCACCCTCAACTCAAGTTTTGTAATTTCTCGACCATTGATGTAAACTTCAGTGTTTCCATTGCTGGCTTCAGAGCTAAGTTTGCCGGTGAAATTCAAGTTTGAACTCATGATTCTATCTGGTTTTTCTCCTTCCTGCCAAATAACACAGGTGAAAAAAGATGATTCATAACAGTATTTTTTATTAATTATTCCAGAAGTTGGAATGAAGTTGTTAGCATGCACTCACCTTGCCCCAGAGACCTGATTCTTTGTCGTACCAATATCTACCAGGCTTCAACTTCCGCGGAGGCAAAGCACATCCAAGTAATTCAGCCATCTCTTCTGGCTTCAGTGGGAGTCCATTCACTATCAGTTGCTCTGGCCTTAGTTGATTGGCAGAACATTCTTTCTCTGCTTTCATTATATGCTTGACTTCCAATGGACTGAGCAATCTGGACAAGACCCTCGAGTGTTTACCCAATTTTGGCCGCTTTGATTCATCAATCGGCTGACTAATGCATGTCACACATTTACGCCCTTCAGGCATGGAACCCATTGCCCTAAGCACACAATTACTGCAATACTTGGCATCACAAACCAGGCACGACTCTTTAGTTTCCCACTTTCCTTTGCGGCACCGGTAACAAACTCTACTTTTTTTCTTCTTCTTGTCCTTTGAAACCGCAACATACGGTGTGAAAACTGGCTTCTCTACATCAGCCTCTTTCCTCTGAGGTCTATCAACAGTATTGAAAGTCACCACTGGAGCCCGCTTCACTTCATTGGCAACTTGTTTGGGAGGATTATGAACTGAACCTGGAGAAGCCGAAGGTGATGGGGAAGAAAAATCTGGGTTTTGCAAGACTGACACTACAGATTCCGAGCTTCCTGATACCCTTGGACTTTGACTTGGGGAACTTGTGACACCACCAGCAATACGAGACACTGGCAGACGGATTGGTTCAATAACTGGCGTCCCCATATTGATAACCGATCTTTGTGATTCAGATAGCGGTTCTGCAGTCGGGATTGCATTTGAGTTAACATCAAGAGGTTCAACCTTAGGTACATCATACTCAACAGGAGGGCCCTCATACTCCATAGCAATGGAGCAATCGAGATCAGAAGCATCATCGGGGAGAGAAGCACCCGGTGGGAGCATCTTCCTCACCAATTCCCTCCAGCTTTCTCCCTCCATTCGCTCCATTTCCTCTTTCATAACACCAACTTCACTATATATCTCTCAAAACCATACAACTATGCGCTCTATAATCTCCTTCTAACTTACCAAAACACCCCAATGCTAAACCCCCCTTAAAAAAGATGGATACACAGCAAACACCTTAAAACTCAAGGTACATATTAAGTTACTATATAATCACAGTTCACCTGATGAACGGATCGAACTTGGAACCAGTAATAGTCTTCAAGCCGCCGCAATCAAATAGTCATCCTTTGAAAGCATTCAAGTCTAATAAAAAAAAATTGAACCAAATGCAAATCAAATGAGACCAAATTCAATCTTCCTCACTTTGAAGCAAAACCCAACAAACCCCATCCAGGATTGGATCAAATTCCGGTCAAAACCAAGCCCCTAACTTAGAAAACAATACAAAAATTTCAAAACCTCAGAATGCTGCAGGAACCACAAAGCAATTCCCTTTTCTCAAGCTTATGTAGTGGTCCAAATAGTTAAAGAAATCATAGAGTCAAAACAAACTGCAAATAGAAACAAAAATAAAATCCCAGCACACCTCAAAAACCCATACAAGGGAGACTACTGACTGATTCAAACAGAAATAGATTGCCACCTAGAAGTAAATAATTGCTTTTAGAGCTTAAAAAATTGATCTTTCTCGAAAAGTTAAAAAGAAAGGTGAGAGCTTTAGAGTGAGAAAGTCAAATTACCTTGAAAGTTGAAAGTTGAAAGGGACACCAATGAAAGGGAATCCAGTGCTTAAGACCCACCAAGCATTACGTTTTCCCTTATGTACAGTCTCAACCCTTCTTCTTCTTCTTCTTCTTCTTCTTCTTCCTCAAATCCAGCAAAGCTTAGCCTAGCTAACTCACATGAGACTGAGAGCTTGTTGTTGTTGTTGTTGTTGTTGTTGTTCAGCTATTGATTGAAAGCGAGAGAGGAAAAAGAGAGTGGGCCCGGGAAGTTTTGTAGTGTATCTAATCTCTATCTTGTCTGGCTATTTATCTCACTCACTCCAACATAAGTCGTCCCAGTGAGTAATGACCAACGGAAAAGACAGTTGGGGCTCTGAACACTCTCGCGCGCTATGACAGCGAGTGTACTGGACGACGCAATGTTTCAGACACTTTCCAGTGGCGATGGTCAACAACTCTTCACATGAGTGTTTGCGTTCAGGTCTTCAGGATAGACTTATTTGCATGAGTGGTGCCCGAATGTATATGTAACGTCAATATAGTCGTCTCCAAACTTACAAACGCATTGACGTAGTCCTTGAACTCTTACTTTGGTATCAACGGAACCGTTAATTTTTTTTAGGTGAAACGATAAAATACATTAATAATTAAGAACTTCAGTACAACGAAAAATTGAAAAACAAAACAAAACAATAAAACATGAATTGGATATCGGTCCTTGCTGGGATGATCCTGACTCTATCAACGAATCACTAGTTGAAATCAATCGTCTACTAGAAACTTGGTTGTTCGGTATGCTTAATTCTTGAATAACTAACTCAAACACCGCCAGTGAATCTCGGAAATCAAGTGCGAAGCATACCTCCATCGCCGCCATTTCTTTATCTTGAGCCGATAGAAAACTCAATAAACAAAGCGACCAACTTTAAGCGAAGTCCGTCATCCAATTCGAAACGACATTATTAAGTTCTCCTAGGTGGGTCCCAAATTCGGTACCCAAAAAAATCAATATTGCACAACACAAGCCAAATTTAACATCGATGGAGTTATTCTCAGGGACAATGTTTTAAACTACTGCTAAATTTTTAAGCTGCCCAGATACTAAAATAGATATGCAATCTCTAGACCAGAACTTAAAACCCTATCTTCTTGCTCTGGTTTCGATTATGTCGTAAATTTAAGGAAGTGCATGCGCTTTTTGAGGTGTATATGGAACTGCTTCATTCAAATTGTATTAAATACTCAGTAATGTTCTAGTGTTTAGTGATATCTATGATTAGTTGTGGGCAACTGCCATTAGATCTGCATTTCACAGTAAGTAATAAACAGATAAGTTGAAATACAGTGTACCGTCATCTGTTAGATGCAGATCTAACGACAACTGGTCACAACTGACCGCCAACCAACGACATTGTGTTACTTTCTCTTTTAGTTTAGTTCTTTAGCCAAGCCATTTAAAGCTTCCATCATAAGCCCTCTGTCACGTTCCTGATAAGCAAACATAGGACTATCTAGCAACAAGGGTGAACCCAGGATTTATTCCATCAAATAATGTAGGTATTATTTTTCATATATTTATTTGTATTTTTCTTTCGATGTTTTTTTGGGGTGAAATGATAGAATATCATTAAAACTGGTAATTTATTAGGAATCGACCGATTACTGGCTCAATAGAAACGACTCCCTAGAGTAAACTACACTATAATCCTTTCCGCCCAGTGCAAGAGCTTGACAAAAGGGGAGTAAGGCAATCGAGGGTCCCAAACCTTTATACTAAAATAAATAAACTTGGTGCCATACTCCTAATCAAACTCCAGCTCTCTTAACATCTTAACAATCAACATTATCAAGTAACCTAACTAGGATCCAAAATACATAGATTTTATTGTAATTTGATAACTAAAAAAATATAGAAAAGGCTTGGTCATCCTACAAAAATAAGCCAAAATATTAGGCCCAATGGATCTCTCTCCCACCACTACTGAGCACATTGTCACACAAGAGCTCCACCTCGATCCACCCTACGATGTTGATCGAGTACACCACTGTGACAACAGCAACAAACCAACCACCCGCCATGCCTCCTCATAGCAAGCATTGTCGACGTGGTGACTACCCAACACAATTCACCAAAAGCAAACCACTGTTTGCACAAAAATCGTCACAACCTTTATCGACATCAGTTGAATTTAGGCTCACGATCTTCTTTTTCGATGTGCGGACGTGCCAATTAGCGATCTCTTGGCCAAGAGAGGTTTTGATAGAATTGTGCGTGAATCTGATTTCTTCAAACAATTGTGGGCCAAGGAAGAAACCTTCTCTGCCTCAGGGTTCTCTTGCCTTAGTAAATAAATATTTTTCAGCATTTCTTTGTGCTTTTCTGATATATAGTTGCAAGAAAAAGTAAAAAACTGAGTAAACAAAATACCAAAAAGTAACGCAAATTGCTCGTAAATAAAGGCTGAAGAATAAAATCTATAATGGTTAAGTTGCAGAAAGCGATAATAGAAGATAAATTTGACTAGGAAGAGATGCAAGGCATTTGGAAAAAAGTTGAATTGTATTGATGTGTTGTGTTGGTCGATGGCCCTTCACAATTTGGTAGAGTAGTCTTATTTATACAAGTACAAATCTTGGTGGAGAAGTATAATTCATAAATAAAACTAATCGTGTTGAATGATATTCAATATGATAATTAGTGTGACTAGTTATGTAGAATTAGTACTTAGTGTGTGGTATTAATCACCACTAATGAGATGTTTGTAAGAGCATCCCCAACAGTGAAGTCAAATGCATTAGTTATATTAGTGAAAAACAAAAAATGTAGGAATTGAAGCGAGAGAAAATTTAACTTTCTCTCTCAAAGTTAAATTCTCTCCTAAATCTAACTATGATTTTTAACAAAAAGCTATATTTAGCTTATTGTTAGGGTATATATTGGAGTGTTGTGTTCATTGTCAATTATGTATGTAACCGTTGTAATGGTCATATAATGGTTATTTACATTATCTCTGTAATCATTATCGGGTTCTCACATCCTCCTATAAAAAGATGTGAAACCTTGAACTAAAATACGATGACAAAATGATTTGCTTCCAGATACTTTCTCTCTCTAGTTTTACAATTTCCTTCACACGTTATCAGCACGAAGTTTTACCAAAGCTTGCATAAAAATCTTTTGTCGCAAATTCTCACTTCCACGGCACAACTTCAGCAAGCCAAGTCTATTTTCTCCTCTTTATCATGACTCGATCAACTTTGCGACTCCCAATCGCTAGCTCATACCGATTCCAGCAAGTCGAGCTGAGCCGATGTCAAGTCACCTCAGCCAACTCGAGCAACTCAGCACAGCAAGCTGCACACACCTGCTCCATTCGTGACTAATCCGCGGTCCTAACTGATACACTGCGCCGCGCTCCCATGGGCTTCAACCGTGACAAAGACACATGCAGCAACAACTCCTCTACCGCTCAGTTCATCGTGCGTGTTAGTGGTATTTTCCCGTACACATTTTGAACTATGAATTTGTCAAAGGATAAATGAAACTCTCTAAAACTAAAAGTGCTCGGTGTACAAGTTATAGTACAGATATTGAAATCGAGTGTCAAACCCACGATGATTTTTCACTCAATTTCCTGGCCTTTAATAGGTTTAGACCCTAGATTACCTATTTATCTAGACATTTGACGTGACCTTAGAAACAAACTAAAATGTGCAATGAAAATGGTTCTTACCTAACTAAGTTCTTTGGTAACCTAACTATGTAATGGGTGGTGTAACTACAATGAGCGATAAAACAATTGAAGGGTTGATTAACTAAATAAATGCAATAATAAAGTAAAATAAAACAAAACAAAGCAATGTAAATGTTTGGTCGGCTAGAGATGTCGCCACTAGCCAACTCAATGTATGAACAATGTCCAAGTTATGAGTTTTAGTTCGGTTTACATGTGATTGTCCAAATCGTTCCCTTTTGAGTCACCATTGGATGTGGACCGAATTTCCTAGGCCATTAGGACACTAGAAATATTCTGGTCTGACATTCAAATATAAAGCAAATTGAAGCTAGAATGCCACTCAATTACGAATTGTATCCTAATCATACCACATGCCTAATGAGTTTAATATGTGTTCACTTATGATGAATGTGTATGGCTTTCATTCCTAAGTCCCTATTAGAGGACATGTAAGTAGGTTCTAATGAACTTTTCTAATCCATACATTTTAGAATATGAATTAGAAGAAGTAATGATTAGCTACAAAGCCCATTCGAGTCAATGTAAGCTTGACCGAAACTCTTTGAGTCATTTGGACTTCAAGAAGGCTTTGGTCCATGCTTAAGCTCAATGAAAACCAAACCTTAAGCTTAACGTTTTAAGTTTAGACCTAAGTTATGTTTACATGCTTATCTTCCTTAGGTGAGTGACAAGTTCACTTAGGTCCCTTTTTAGCTTCCTTAAACATATCTCAACTTAGTTATGGATAACACATGAATAGAAAACATTGATTCAATACCAAACATACAAACATACCACAGTCACATCATAAGCTATCAAACTCATTTACAACATGTAGTACACTAAGCCAAATTCAATTCCATAACTCAAAACATAGTCGTATGTTCATCAAATTGGTTAAACCCTAGCCTTCCAAGAGCAACTACTCATTAAGCATAGCTAAAATAGAGTTTAGATACATGACTAAAATTAGAAAATTAGAGAGATAACTAAAGAGTCCCCAAGCTAGCTCTACAAAACTTGCAAAGCTTCACCAAGGCATTCCTAGCTTCAAAGCACCATTTCCTTCCTTCTAGCTAGCACCCAACTTGAAGAGGAGGTAAAGAGAACCTCTAAGATTCAAATAGGTCAAGGGGAAGAGGAATTACTTCCCACCTTTTTGAGCTTTAGAAACTCAACCAAACCCTAGAGATAGAGATGAGAGGAGGAACACCCAAACTAGACCGAAATGATGGTGGAGGTGAAGAGAGGTTCAACCACCTTATAGAGAGAGGCTAGGTATCTTAAATATGGATGGAGATGGTAGTGATTCAACCTCTATGAGGGTGAGAGAGGGAGGAAAGTGTTTTAGAGGGTTGGAGGAGAAAACTAGAGAAAAAAAATCCAGCTAAAACTTGGAAATGTGTAAAATGAATTGTGGTATATTGGATGAGAGGGGAGCTCGAATTTGGCTGCCTTGGGAAGAAAATTTGCAGCCCTTAGATGATAGGAAATGGTGAGGTGGAAGGTCCAAAGGTCAGCTTCAAAGAAAATGAATCATGATCCACAATTTTAGGTAATGGAAGGCTAAAGTCTGAAATGTGTGACATCATGTGGTCTATCTTCTTCCTCTTCACTTAAAATCAGGTTGGCTTGGATAAAAAGGTGGATTGGGCTTATTTTGGTTGGACTCAAAGTGATTGGACCGTCCAAGGTGGTCCAGCTGGCTATGGCGAATTCCGGTGAGCTCCGGGTAACTTCCAGCGACTTTTGATGAAGCTATTTCGTCTTTTTTCCAAAGTTGCTCCATATTCTCTCGTGACTCCAGAAATGTATATATATTATCAATTAAGTGTGTAATTATTCTTCTTTGATGCATTTCAAAGTCAAACCATGATTTTCTAGCAAGAACAGAAAACGTCATAAGAACGATCGCAACAAGAAAACATACTAGTAGTCAACCATGTTGTTCCTAGAAACATATACAGTGCAGCTACACTTGGAGAGGCCTCAGATAATGAAGAATATATTGCATACCAAAAATCGAACGCAATTGCTATTCCTGAATCCTCTACAATTCGCGTGAATAATGTAATACTGGGTCGTGTGATTCGATTTCATGAGGAACATGTTGAACTAATTGACGTTAATCCAAATGAAGACAACGAAGACTCTGGTGATGAGGAGCGACATATATTATTAGAAATTAACTCAAACACCGAGGAAGACTCAAATGAAGATTCTGACTATGAGCCTTAGTTAAACAGGAATTTGTGTCAAACTTGTTTTCACATGAGCCAAAATTTTTAAATTATTTTCACACTTCTGAATGTACCGATGATTCTGATTATGAGTCTTAATTAGTTAAACAGGTATTTGTGTGAAACATGTTTCCATTTAACACTAATTTTTCAAACTATTTTCACATTATACCCGACGATATTGACATATGTCGTCAACTACACTATAGCTGACAATATTATACATAAAGTTCTTCGTCTATACTATAGCCGACGATATTATACATGAAAATCGTCGGCTATAGTTGTGACGACCCGAATCAGAATTAGCACGTTAACCTGCTTAATTCGCGAGTAATCACAGTTTTTCGTAAATTAATTGAATTGGCGGTTTGGTTCACGACTTAATTATCGGGCGAGAATTTGAGTTGAGTCTCTTCACGAGAATTGTAGTATGCGTGATTTCGAGTTCATGGGCGGTTTCGGATAATTGTTTCAATAACTGAGGAATATGTTATGAATATTTGAAATCGCGTAATTTCGTCGTGTTTATCTGTTTGAGTTTGAGTTATCCGAAACATGGATGTGATTCTATTTAAACCGTCGATCGTATCGAGCCGCGAGTATAAATATCAGAATTGTCGAAAAATTGTCGAAAATCACTGTTCGGGAAGTTTGACCGTCGTTTGACCAGAAAAGAGTCGTTGACCCGCGTTGACCGAGTTCAAACGGACCGTCGTTGACTCGTCTTCGGACTTCACGATTCCGGCCACCTCCGGGCTTGATTTTGGTGATCGACATCGTACATCGGACGAGGATCTTCCGCCAGATCTCGGGATTAGCGCGTTTGCGCGCTGTGCTTGTCTGTGAGTGGACATTTCTTTCACTGATTGATTGCGAGTGTTTATATTACGTTTTACGAGCATGAGCATGAGCATGCATATGTGATTATGATTTATATGAGTATGTGCTTTACGATTATGCATTTACATTATGCTTTATACGTATGCACGAAACTATTTATGATTTGATTTACACAGAGTATAGTCTTAGTATATGTGGTTGTATCGATACACTCGCATCCCGGCTGATCCCTGAGGATGTTTACCTGGGGGAGGGAAACTGTACCTTGTGCCGATGTATTTCCGGGTGGGAACAGATACCCTGACCTGAGGCCTTTCTGGCTAGAATCACGTGTGGGTCTGGGATCCCGTGATTCAAACTGTACTAGCACATATGTGTCCATGAGTGACCCCGTGAGATTTTCTATACATGCTCTGTACGTTGGAGGAGTTTGGGTTTACCTCGTGTACTATATCATATTCATTCATTTTGACTCGTATATATTTTTATAACATATATTATTCGGCGAAAGACATTTATTTTCGTCCACTCACTCTAACGATTTATATGTATTTCCCTGGGCTCTTTGTTTTCAATGCCCAGTTTGCAGTTCCGATTCTGGTGTTGCACGTCGCTGTCGGAAGCTTAGTGTTCGAGCTACCTTTCTTTTCCAGTAGGTTTCTTGTTTTGCCTACTGTTGTATATGTATGTATATATACATTAGAGGTCGCTCTGATTACTCTACTGTTATACTTTTATATGTTTTTCCCCGGATTTCTGTAAAGTACAGTTTTGCTTATTACCTTACATTATTGTTATGATATTGAGAAATCCGGATGGGATTGGTGCCCACAGTTTGGTTTTTGTGGCATAGGATGAAGTGTGTTTTCGGGTGCAAGTTAATAGTAATTCCACGATATAGTGAAACTCTGCCGAAATTTTTATAGTTTTTGCAAGTTCGTCTTTTCAGAAGGGGTTTGATTCTGGTTTAGGAAACTAAATCGGGGTTGGGTCCTTTCAATAGTTATCGCGTTTTAAACCTAGAACAGCCCAGACTGCGTCTCTTCTCGCACCCAAACCCTAAAAACCCTAAAACTGCCGCTCGCTGTCGCTCTCCCAGAACCCTCACCTAAACCCCCAGCTGACTCTCTCTCTCTCTCATTTTCACATTATCTCTATCTTTCTCTCTCTCTCTCTCTCTCTCTCTCTCTTTATCTCTCTCTCTCTCTCTCTCTCTCTCTTTCTCTCTCTCTCTCTCTCTCAACACATATTGTCTAGGGTAGTTTTGATTGTGATTTTGATATGGTTTAGGGTTTTGCATGTGTTGTGATTATGATTTTGTGATGAAGTTATGGATGATTGTGATTTTGTGTGTTTAGAATGATTATGGATGATTGAGGGAATTGATTATGTATTATTGAGTTATTGATGTTTGTAATGAATTTTGATTGTGATTAAGGTTTGTGATATGTGTTATTGAGGTTATGTTAGTGATGATGGTAGAATTGTGATTGAGGTTATGTTAGTGACGATGTTAGTTAGTTTTGATGTTAGCATTGTGATTGTGGTATGTGAATAATATTGCATATGCTTGAAAGTGTTGGATGCATGGTTGTGTTATATTTAGTTAGATTGGTATTGGACGATTATATGTAATTGGTATTGCATATTTGGTTAGATTGTTATTGGTAATGAATTGTCGGTTATAGGGTGTGGTAGTGATGATGTATATGTCTTGAAGTAAGTGTGTTGTGGTATTGTTTAGATTTGTTAATGTTGTCGTATGGTTAAGTAGGAATGGTAATTGCAGATTATATTTATTTGTGTGATTTATGAGTGGTTTTAAATTGTAGGTATCAAGAATTTGTTCGGCAAAGGGAAGATGAGATCTCAGAAAGGAAACAGGTCTAACGCCGACAATTCAGGTTTCGCCTCTATCAACAACCCGCACACCACAATTGGCGACCCTCAGTTGAGCTCTCAACACCGTCAACTACTTCAGAAGACGTCACAACAGAATGTAGTGGCCCACCCCCATCGACCACACAGCATGAGGCAACTCTTAAATGAAGAAGGCACCCCCATGCCCTCAACGGCCGACTCTACAGATCCCGCCCCTTCAGGTGTCTGTATGCCTTCCATTACCCGACATGCGTTTTCTACTTCTACAACTCAAGCTCATTCTATCTCTCATGCTGGTGCTTCAGGTACCTCGTCGTCGGGGGTACCAAATGGACCACCGGTTATCCTCTTCATGCCTTCGAGCTTACTTGCCCTGCTTGATGTCGATGACCACGGAAAGCCTATTCTAGGAGAGCTCCATTACATCCACCCGCAAGAAGTATACGTCTATGTGCCGTTTGATACACCTCTTTTTAGTGCAAGGGTAACAAACACATCAACGTCAAAATTGGGTAAATATTTTGGTTATTTAATTCGTAACTTATTAAAAAAATTATATTAAATTGGGTGCTCCTATTTTAATATTTTTACTTATCTTATGTGACAGATGCCAGAGGCAACAAAAAAAGAACAGAAGATGCATCACCGGCAAGCAACTTGAGAATGACGTGAAGGATAGCGGGCCACTGGTCATAGAGACCAACCTTGATGGATCAGTGAAGTTGGGGTAGAAGGCGGTGCAGAGGTACTCCGGCCAAGTAGAAAGTATCATACGAGACATAGTCCCTGTTCTGTGGGGAGAGTGGTCCTCGGTGCCGCAAGAAGTGAAGAACATGGTGAACAATGTTATGTCGGTGAGTTAGTTAGATATTCATTATGCATGTCTACATATATTAATTAAGTACTAATAAATATATATTACCATAAATGGGTACATTGCAGGTGTGGTTCGATGTTCCGGAGCACCTTAAATCTACCTGGACAAATGAGGTTCAAGGAAAAAGGTAATGAGAGTTATATAATATATATTGAGATATTATATTGAACATGTATAGTCACTTTCTAACATTTGTGTTGCATATATAGGTACAAAGAGTGAAAAATTGAGCTGTGCTCGCACTGGAGGACGCATGGCAATGGCTGTTCGGGTACCCCCCCCCCCCCCCCAATCGAGTTTATGTATAGGGAGTACGAGTGACAGTGGCTTCTAACCCACTTCAACAACCGACAATTTGAGGTATATATGTAACATCATGTTTGTGTTTACTTGTATCCTATTTGGCGAATTTAGTTTTCTAATATTTTTTTAATTAATTTATATTTATCCACGAAGGCCATTTCTAAAATAAATGCGGCGAATTGGGGAAAAACCACAAGTAACCATCATGCCGATTCTAGATCCTTTGCAAGTTATATGGACGAGGCGGCCAACCAACACCTTGACATCAACCGGTTCGCGTATACGCTCGAGAAAGAGTATCCTCAGTCCCGCGAAGATATTGTAAGTCGTATGCCCTTATAATTTAACATAATTTCTTATATATGTATTTTCTGTAACTTTTTTTTTTTATGTATGTTTGCTAATATGTTATTTTATTTTCTTTGTCAATCAGGCGAGAGTGCAGGAGTTGACTAAGGAGATGTTGACTCAAATCATGGGGGAGCGATGATCTGAGACCCAAGATGAGGACCTTCCCCAGGCTATCTCTCAGATTGATCAATTTGATGTGATGGTTGGGGAGAGGATCATGGCTAACGCTTTCCCCCCATGAGGTATTGAAGAAGACACCAAATTTTGCATTCAAGTCGGAATCTTCAAAGGCTGCTCAGCTACATGAGCAAGTACAAAGGCAAGTGATGGAGCATAAGAAACAACAGGAAGAGACTGAGAGACAGATTACCGCCCAGCACGCTCAGATGGCGGAGATGCAAGCTCAGATGGCTTCCTATTTTCAGGAAATAAATGCCCAACTTAGGTCACAAGGACTCTAGGTCCCGACCCCACCTCCGTTTCTATCTGTCCAACGCCCTTTCGATGCTCCACATCAGTAGGAGGATCAACAAGATGATGGTAGTACCCCTTCTATTTTCTAAAACATAGATTTGGATAACCCTTAGTTTATGTATTTTTCGGGACAAGTAGGATGTATGATACGCTAAAGTTTCATTATTGATTTGTGTTTGTTGGTAAATATGTCTTTTGTTTTCATTTTATGTGTTGTTGGCTATTATGAAAATAAAATTGTGGAATTGGCAGGTTCTGGAAATAGAAATCCAGAATATGCAATTTTTTTCTTCAGAAATCAGCACTTTAGCCGACGACTTTAGTCAAACTCGTCGGCTAAAGTGCTCATATAAACCGACGAGTTTCATACTATACCCAACGACTTGCATACTATAGCCGACGATGGTATTTCACAATCGTTGGCTATAGTATAGTCGGGTCAACCATATTGATCGAAGGAGGAAGGTTTGGCCGATGACTTTGTCGTCAACAAAAGTCGCAAACTTTAACCGATGACTTTTTTTGTCGTTGATTATAGTCCAAACTATAGCTGACGAGATACACAGTTGTCGTCGGCTATAGTTTGGCCAAAAACGTTCTCCCGACGATACTATAGCCGACGAATGTTTGTCGACGTTTACTATAGCCGACGATAAAGGCTAACAGGCCGACGATTTTTGGTCGTCGGCTATAGTGTGTTTTCTGGTAGTGCGATGCTTTATACATGAAAAAAAGTAAGAAGCGTGAAGTTAGGGACATGATAAGAACATGGTTATGGACCTAACAACGCGCTCCAATCAGCCTAGGCCACATGCCTCCAACCTTAATTGACGTCGTTGCTCGCCTCTAACATCTGTGGCCGTTGCATCGTTCATCCACTGTGAGCCGAGCCGAGCCACCTCCGCTCACCCAGTCGCCTCCCTCCGCTAGATCAATAGCAAATCCGGCTGGATTTACTCAAGTCGAGTCAACCCAGGCACACGTGTGGCATGATTGTGCACCTAGTTCGTATTTCCATGGACGTGAAAACTGAACGTCGTATTTTTATACATATTTTAACTAAATTTATGTTGGTTAAAGTTACTATTTAAAATTGCTACATTTAATTTAATTTAATTTAATCTGTGTTTGCAATTTTATGCATGTTTGATTGATATTCGAGGAATACGTTAGAAATGGTGAGAGACCAAGAAATCCGGCATGCATAATGCAAGAATGGAAAAGAGGAAAAATAAATGGATGTGTATTCTAAGTAAATAAGTTTTTATAAGAGTTTATGTTTTCGATTTAAATTTGAATAATTACTCTTTTCGGAACTTCTTTTTACTTGAAAAATTTGGAGATTCTTTCCCCCTTATTCATTTTTGAGAATATGGAACAAAGTTCCTAAATAGACAATGAGATTAATGTGAATCAAGAGAATTCACTATCGATTCGAACAAAGAAATTTATAAAAGCATCGATAACCAATGAAGAGAGTTTGTATGACCATTAACATCTTGGTTAATGTCTAATTAATCCAAATTTCTTGGAATTATTAGTTGCCGAGGAAGTCTTTGGGACCGCGAAACTAATACATCTTCTTGTTTCTCAAGACGTCACATACAAAGGTTGTAATTTGATATACTTGACTCTAATGACTTAGAGTATCACCAGTGGGTGAATGACGTTGAGAATTATCTAATGGGAATTATTTAGACATTGCAAGCCGAATGTCAAATTTGTTGCAAAATACAAAGCATATAGAGATGTGAAAGAGTAAGAGACTCATTATGCAACTAAATAAGAAGATAGAAATACCAATGAGGCTAATCTCACAACTGCAAACTTCAAAACTGACAAATATTCATCGAATGTTACAGATTTTGATTAGAGCATTTATTTTCCAAGAATGCAATGTAAAGGCTATAATGCCTTAATTTAATGGTTGATGATTGATCAATATTGTTATTTGAATTAGCAATAGGTGATGGGCACCTCACATGGTGGCGTCGTCGACTATCGTAGGCCAGAGGTGGCCGATGTTGTTACCCTTAATGACAATGATTGAACACAAAAGGTAGTGCCACAACTCCTATGTTTCCTGAGCCATTGATGACTCTTGGTCTGAACCAACATCCTCATTGATTATGAAAGACATTTATCACTCATTATGTAGTGCCTATTCTTTAGCTAAGCAGAGATTGAGACCATCTTACGCTAAAGACACCAAATAAAATATTCCATTCTTGTAAGAATTCAAAGGGATTGTATAGAACGATTCAACCAACTAGCGGACCGCTTTGATATTTATAGTGGTGGTTAATATGCACGCACACTAGTTATGTGTTTTGCAATCGTTCACTACTAATGCTGCTTATGATAACTCTTAGCTTAGATTAAATGACTGCAAGTTCACTACCCGAATCATCCCAAGTAGTCGATTTTGACTTGATAATGCTAGAGAGTTCATATCTAAGAAGTTCAATGATTATTACACTTCATTGAGAATTAATGATTGTCATCATAATTTCTGTTATGGGTTATGTAATATTGCATGCAGCTATACTGATTCGTCTACAACCCACCACAACTCAATTTTTACGTTACAGCTAGTGACTGTGAGCGAATTAAGATATCTCGCACTTACGCATTTTTATGCCAAAAAATGTGTTTCCACAACACACCATGTGGGTATTTCAAAATGAATAAGTATTTATGTTGGACATGAGTCTCCAACTATGGTCCTCTTTGTGGATATCTTGACAGACGATCTCTTTATCGCCAGTTTTGTGGATTGTCACTTTGATGAGATAATCCTCCCGTGATTAGGGGTGATAAGATTAAGCATGTTCAACAGAAAAATAGGAATTATCATGATCTATTCTCACTCTGTCTCATCTTGATCCCTAAAGGATAAAACGTAGCAGTTCGATGCTTGATACGTTTTTGATATTATTAAAGTGACGAGATCACATATAACTTGCTGCAAGCATGCATGTAAGGGTGCATGTCCTTTCAAGAGGACATGGCGATGCCCAAATTAATTGGGCAAGGCGCTGCCACTATGGAAGGAGTGGTATGATGGCGTCACAGGCCATGGGTTCCGTTGAAGACTGTAGGAGACCCATATGTTTGATAAATACTCATCCAAGAAAGGAAGCGAGATTGGCACAATATGATAAATTGATCATTGATACTCAATATTTATCTCATGAAAATATTTGTGGATTATGGTTATCATTGAGGGACGCCTTAATGTTAAAACCAATTCTGAAGAATATAGAGTTCTCTACAAAGTATAAATTATACTAGTGTACATGAAGACGTGGAATATTGAGACTAGTGATATCGAACCACACTACGTTGAAAGTTTCAAACGTAGAACTAGCCTACATGGAAAGAAGCAATCCAGATTGAATTTTATTCACTAACAAAGAAAAAAGTTGTTTGGTTAGTGATGCCGACAGACCCAAGTGTAAAGCCTCTAGAATTGGGTCTTTGTTAGAAAGCGTAATGAGAATAAAGAGATATATACTCACCTTATGGCGCAAGATTTCTCACAACGCACTGGAACCGACTATGAGGATACAAATTCTCTCGTAACGGATGTCTTATCACTCCACTACCTTGTTAGTTTGGTAGTTTCCAAATAACTTGAGATGCAGCATATGAAAATGGTCATAAAGTATCTCTATGTGGATCTAGACTAAGAGATATTCATAAAGATTCAAAATAGACTTCATTTACCCAAATCAAGTAGCTCTAGACTACATAGCGTGTTTACAATAAGATTGAAACACTCACTAAGTGATTGCTTGATTGGGAAGGGATATGATGAACTATGCCGATGAGTGGTGATTCAAAGGACAAGTTCTGGGTTTTGTAAAGTATTTGAAATCCAAATGTGAAAGATCTTGAGAAAATACAATTTTGTCTCAAATTAGAACTCGAGCACCGTAATGATGGAATTGTCTACCAAATCGGCTTATACTCTAAGATATTATAGTACTTTGATGATAAAGTGAAGAATAAGAGTACTCCAATGATCAACTGAAGTCTTAACCCTAATAGGGATCCGTTTCGTCCAAGGGATGATGACGAGGCTTGTTAGAGGTTAAAGTGCATAATCTAAGTACAATAATGTAGCATAATACAATACTCAACTTCATATTCTTATTGAAATTATAAGATAGATTTAGCTGTTCGCCCACGCAACGTGATTGAGCTTGCATAAAGACAATCTTTCGATACTTAAAAAGTACAATTGATATGGGTTTGTTCTATCCCTACAGAGAGACACGACATAAGGTATTCGTCGTTGTAATTAAGGAAGAAAGGACACAACATGTGAGAATATCGTCGTTTCTTCCTTCACCCCTACACTAACAATCCTTGTGATTTTTTGTTAGTTTTGCTGATATTGGGTATCTTTCTGACCCACACAAATGTCATTCCTAAACTGGTTATGTCTTTATCATGGGAAACACTGCGATATATTGAATGTCTATAAAAGAGACTGTTGTCGTTGTATCTTCAAATCATGTTGAGATTATTGATCTACATGAAGTTGTTAAGAAGTACAAATGGTTGAGGTCCATAGCTGCACATATTCGAAGATTAAGTGGTTTAGAATAAACTATGGATGGACCTACATGTATTTGTGAGGATAATATTGCTTGCATCGAGTAGATGAAGCTAGGTTACATGAAATGCAACAACACTAAATATATATCGCTAAGTTCTTATACAATCAACAATTTCCTCGAGATCATAATGAACTAAGTTTGATCTGAAGATAAAGACAAACGTATTTACTAGTCATTGGCCAAAATCACATTTGAGAAGCATGTGAAGAGCATATGGTTGCTCAACTAATTTAAGCTTACCCCGATTATCGATATCATGAGAATATGCAGACTTCAGGGGGAGTCTGGCATGCACATGAGCGTTTCTAAATATGAAGGACATGTTGTACTCTTTTTCCTTCATAATATTGTTTTTATCCCAAAAGGTTTTTATTACTTGACAAGGTTTTAATGAGACAACATAGATAAGTGTCATATCATCGTCTATGACGACCTGCACTCTTTTTACTTGTTTGAAATTACTTTTTCTCCTGCAAAAGTTTTTGGCTAGACAAGGATTTTAACGAGGCATTAAGGAAACATCAACTATGCATAACCAGCACAATGGAGAGTATTGAAGGATATTTAATATGATAATTAGTGTGCCTAGTTATGTAGAATTAGTAGTACTTAGTGTGTGGTATTAATCATCACTAATGAGATGTTTGTAACTTCCATCATCATTGTCAATTATGTATGTAACCATTGTAACAGTCATGTAACAATCATTTACATTATCTCTGTAATCATTATTGAGTCCTCACATCCTTCTATAAAAAGATGTGAAACCTTGAACTACAATACGGGAACATAATGATTTGCTTCCAGATACTTTCTTTATCTAGTTTTATGATTTCCTAAAACAAATCGGCATTAATAACGAGATTAGCTCTTTGATGTACATTAAATCAAAATATCAATGTGCATGCCCATAAAGAGGTCTAGGTACACTGCAATCTCATTTTGGTACAATCCACGAATATTTCAAGAACTTTAATTGATATTAATATTCAATAAATCTTAAAATAATAAAATAATTATCGAAATTTATTAAATATCATCAATAATAAACAACATTTTTGTCATTCATTGACCAAAATATTTGAAAGACAAAGTGCTAAAAATAAGATACAATTTAGTCGTCTTTTTTGACGATTGGGCTTAACACGCCGATATACGAAAATTAGGTACAAACATAACTTCTCTAATTTCTTAAGTTTCGACGTATCTTTCCGAATGGTTAAGAAACTAATAAAATATATAGTCATTCAATTTTGTGTTAGTATTGCATCATTAGTTGTACGATTAAACATACTTATCCACTTAAGCAGGTAATCAACACCTACCAGACCACCCGCAAGACTACTAAGGAGGCTTCAACTTCGCTCACCAGACCGGCCCCATCCGAGCGCGCATGCGCCCGTGGGGCGCATACCCAAACGCACGGATCACATGACAGCAAGCACACCAGTCCCACATCGAAGAACACCACCAAGCTCCAAACTCAACCACCTATATAGGTAATGCATTTACTACAGGTAAGGACATTCAATCTCATTCCATTCGTTCCATCTTAACGAATCCAACCAATTCACTGGACCAGAATACTACTCGCACGTTCGCTTGACTGTTATATCCAATACATCATCTGACTTAGGCATCGGAGCGTTGAAGGCGGGCCACCCCGTCTCAACCCCTGACTGCCTGTTCATTGTTGTATTCTTCTAACAGCCGCACCGAACGCGCGCACCCGATCATCCGAAGGAAGAGGAAGCGCCCGAAAGGAGAGTCAGCCGACGGAAGAGAGAGAGCCCGCACGCCCGAAGGAAGAGGAAGCGCCCGTCCATCCGAACAGCCCCAACGTTCGGACGCACCAGGAGGAGGAGGAAGTCTATTCGTGTTGCTTCTGCCCCATTACACCCCCGCGCGTAATTCGGTAGAAACAGCTGGCGCCGTCTGTGGGAAGCTTACAAATTGCAAACCTCGTATAAACACCACAAAAACCAAAGGTCCACATGCTCAACCCGGTGACTAACGACAGCAACGCGCCCGATGGGGAGACGCCGCCAGACTCGCAGGGGCGGAATGTACTAGCGACCGACGGGACCGATGGCGAGGGACGCATCAGTAGCCTGGTCCAAGAGTTACGGGAGGCGGCGCTCGAGAGAGAAGAGGAGCGCCAAATCCGTCAGAGATTGGAGGAGCGGCTGGACGCACTCATCAGCCAGCAGATGGAGCAGCACGAGGAGACCCAGGAGACCGCCAGCGAAGGACAGCACCTGTTCGACGGGACCAACGCCCGGGCGGCCCGAGCGCCCTCACCCGTGGAAGAATCGGCGCCCCCGACGAACAATGCTCTGATCCTTCAGAGAATGGAAGAACTGGCGGAGGAGGTCTCGCGCCTGCGCAAGGACAAGTTGGCCGGTCAGGGCGGGACGTTCGCCCCTCAGGTCAGTCCGTTCTCGGCGCATATACTGGAGATGGGAAGGGACCCCCACGCGAAGATAACGAAGATCGCTCGGTTCGACGGGAGCGGAGATCCACGCGCGCACGTGGACGAGTTTCGATCCACCACGGACGGAACCCGATACTCGGACCCAACCTTGTGTTTCCTGTTTCAGGAAACGCTGGCGGAGGAAGCGCGGAGCTGGTTCTACGAGATCTCGCCAGGGTCCATCCATTCATTCCTCGAGCTGACGGAGAGGTTCCAGAAGCGCTATCGGCTCCAAGGCAAGTACAACACCACGGGCATCCTCCTCAAGGTCCGCCAGGGGATGGACGAGAGCCTGTCGAGCTACATCAACCGATGGAGGACGCTCGCAAGCACATGCAGGGACCTTGATAAGTGAGTGGCCAAGGTTATCCATGAGGGCTACCCCTCATGGATAACCTGCTCGCCACCCCATTCGTAGAGAAACTAGTAAGGAAAGAGCATCTCGACTACGACGAGATCATGGACCTGGTCGTACAGAAGGCGTTAGTGGAAACACGAGTGTACGGGCCCACCTCTGAACCTAGCTCCAGTAGACCAGAAGCGACAGGCGCCCAACCACGACAGCTAGCGGACGACGAAAGGCCAAACGGGGGCTTTAAGAGGAGCCGGGACACGCACAAGCAGAATTACCAGAAGCCTTTCTCCCGCAGTCATCAGGGCAACAGCTACAACCAGGCACGGGGGCAAGCGCAGCAGAGTGCCCGCTTACCACCAGCACCACGCTATCGACCAGCGGGACAGGAGGTCTTTACGATCGATGGGCAACCGCTCGAGCACCTACTCCGCCTGCATCGACACCGAATACCGCCACAAAACAACATGACGAAAGCGATGACTCCGACCGGCCAACTCCCGGACGTATGGTTCAAATTCCACAATGCCACCACCCACCATACCAACAGCTGCATTATGCTGAAGAAGGCCCTTGAAGACCTGAAAGACGAGCGGACAACCCCTCCCTGGGCGGAAAGACAACAACTCAAGGCGAACGCCGGGACCCATGGGACTATCAGTACGATATCCGGGGGCAAGCGCAAGGAGAGAACATCATCGCCCGATCGCTCGAGCAGGGAGGTGCTGACGATCGGGGCAGGGAGAGCGCCCAAGACCGGAAGGAAGGAGGCGCCCACCATTAGCTTCACAGCGAGGGACGAGGAGGAGAACCCGGAAGACAGCACCCTGCCGTTCGTGATCAACGCGATCATCGACCGATTCCTTGTGAAGAGGGTGCTGGTAGACAATGGGGCGTCCGTGAACATAATCTATTTCGACGCATACACGGCGCTCGGACGGCCCGCCAGCAAGATGACACAGGACCATGAGTGCGTGGCCAGCTTCATAGGCGAGACATCGTATCCAATCGGGAGTGACAGTCTGCGGGTCGAGGTTGGCGCACCCGACTCCCCGCACGGCGAGATCCGAACGGACTTCATCATCATGGACACCCCCTCTCCCTACAACGCCTTACTCGGGAGGCCAGGGATCTGCAAACTAAAACTGATCGTCGCAGGACATCTGCTCTTGGGAAGATTCCCAACCGAGCGTGGGATCGGGCACGTTCGGGGATACAATCATGAGGAAACCGCAGAGCCTCGGGGCAGGCAGGAGGTTCTCGCCTTGGAGCCCACGGATCGAAGGGCACGATCCACGCACGAACGACGAGGGGCCACGTCTCAGAAATAGACTACTGGAAGGGCGAGGAGACAGACCGCCCGATCGTTCAGACCATCGCATTCAGGCTCGCCCAAATCCAACTGGGGGACTGGGAGGCAATCCGGCAAGGAGGGACACCCCGCCCGTGGAGGGAAGCGCCATCACTTTTTACCTCCGTAATATGCAAGCGCAACAACTACGGCACCCGTGGAACGTCAACATTTGGAGAAGTACTCGTTAGAATCTTATTGTATTTTACTTTTGTTGTACTCTTTCCGTTGGTTTATATTTGCTCGCCCGTTCGTCCTTACCCCGCCCGTCCATGTACTCGGGGGACCGGGGATAGGCCACTCGCGTAAATGTAACACTTGGTTAAAATCCATTCGAAACAAAAGAGTGGGCGCGCGTTCGCGTGAGTCACTCAAAAGATGCCAAAAAAAGGCACATGTACGGAAAGAAGCACTTTATTAATGGAAGGCACAAAGACCGACTACAAAAACCTATCGCATTATAGAAAGAAGGGACAACCTACACTACGCCCCAGTATCAACATCCAACTCTTCACCCTCCTCCGACGACGATGCCACTACGGCTTCCACCTGCTTGCCCGGATCCATCCGCCTGATCACCGGCTCCAGCTCCGCCCCAGCAGGTTCCCCAGAAGGCTCCACCAATCTCTCGTACGCAGAAACCTGAGCGCCCGCCCGCCTCTCAACTTCAGACACCAGGAACGCCTCTCGGGCGGCTGCTTCAGCACGAACGCGCTTCAGCTCGGCACGCAACCGCTCCACCTCGGCCACGGCCTTATCCCGGTCAATCCTCGCCAGAGCTTCACAGGCAACAGCTTCATCCGACCGGACATCCGCCTTCTCCGCACGGGCGATGTACCGACGCGCCAGATCATTAGCCTTGCCCGTCCTAGCCACCAACCGCTCCACCACCTTCCGATGCTCCAGCGCATCGGCCCTGAGGCGTGCAAGTTCCGAAATCTCCCGCGAACGGACGCGGAAGACCTGCTGCATCAGGCGGGTGCACGCAACGAAGACCGCATCCAGCCCATCAGGAGCGGCATCCTCCAGCAGCTGCAGCAGGGACCCAAGAGAGGCAGCACCATCCGCCAGCGCACGGCGCATGCCGTCCACAACATCACCACTCGACCCAGGAGCGGGGCCGGGAGGGGAGTCTCCCGTCTGCGCCCGCTTCTGCACCCGCTCCTCGCCTTCCCCTTGCTCGGGAGACTTCGGCGGACCCGAAGACAGGAGCGAGGGATCTGGAGAGCAAAAGTATCGTGGAGGATTTGAAGGTCGACTTGAAGACGGAGGCGCGACGGGCGTACAACTTGAAGACGGAAGCGCACGAACAACCTCCCGCCTGTCCCCGACATCATCTCGCTCGGACTGACGCTGATCACACCTCACCTTCTGCTGTCCGCGCTCCACCCGGGCCTGGGCCTTGGATCCAGCGGCGTCACCCGGTGGCGGGCGGGGAACATTCGCTCGTGTTTCTTGGACGGACGGGGCAGGGGCAGCCACGTTGGAGACAGGGGTCTTGGGCTGGGTACTATCCCCCGGGACGAATGGGCCACCACCGTCATCCGCCACCTTGTGGACCTTCGCGGCAACATTCCGCATTCTGAGCAGACGACGCTTGAGCGCTTCATCCATATCGGTGGCCTTGCCCTTCGATATTTTTCACTGCAAGCGCACATACGAAAGGTTAGCAAACAAATACAAAACTTCGTAAAATTATCCTATTCCTATTCTTTTGGTAGAAAACTACAACACAGCCCGGGCGGTCTGGTGGCACGCCTGCGCCCATCGGGCACTCGCTCGTACCGAGTGTACTGGGGGACTTCCGCTCGTGTGGGGTGGCCCAGCCCGTTCGAACGGAGGCAGATTTGGAGGAGCGCCAGGGCATATCAGAAGAACGGGCGGAGAGGCAACACTTAGCCAAAAAGAGGGAAAGGCAAACCACCAGAAACACCAAAACTCATAAAAAAATCACCCAAAAACAGATTAAACCCACCCCACCTCAAGAACACGCCCTGTTCTTGAGAAGCAAAAACCCAGAAAAAGGCCAACAATCTAGAAACACACAAACCAAAAACGGGAAACAAACAGCAACAGGATGAGAGCCTCACCAATTCAGTATCACACGAAAGACAGGAGAAACGCCGACGAAGGAACTCCGGCAATAAACGAAGAAACAGCTGGCACCGGCAAAGATTCTAAGGGAACAGTGGACAGAGCTTCGGCAAAGTACGAAAGTGATGAAAAAAGACGAAGACCACACCCCTATTTATACTGCTCGCACGACATCAGCCAGCAAACGCCAGCCGTCCATTCTCACACATCCACCGACGGATTACGACACATGGCACGGCGGTTCACTTGCCCTCCTTAGTAAAACGTGCCAACCCATCATCTTCCCGCCTTGAATTCAAACCCTAGCACGGTCTCCAACAGCTCGACGCGTGGCACCCATGCACCACTCCCACGCGCCCACGCGCGTGACGTCTGCCCTTCAAGCAATCATGACAACATCAGCATTTAATGCCCAGGCCACGCCAGCATTAAACGCGACGGCTAACACTTATTGCGCACCGGTTCCCGAGGAGAAGTCAAAAGGAATGTCACCTCAAAACGTCTCATCGGCGCACCACCAAATCCAAGGCAAGGCACACTGACCGCACGACCAGTGAACATAGATCACTCACGCACGTCCGAACATGGTAAACACCAACGCGGGCGAAGGGCACCTCCCAACGGGCGCACACCGATAAGAACTGGCAGGTCGGTTTAGGCGGCAACAGGCATGGCGCGCTAAACTCGATGGGCCACACGGGCGTGGGTTCTCCCCGTGTGCGCAAACACTAGCGATCGACGCACCAATTCAGTCCTGGCAGGTTGCAGGCGCTGAAAGCGACGGGTGTGGGGTTCGTCCTCTCCGTACGCAAAAATACAGGTTGCCTACTATGAAAAAGGCAGGGGGCCCGTCCTCCCCTTGCAGACTCTGAAACCGACGGGCGTCGGATGTGGGGTACGTCCCCCCCGATCACACAAGTACAGGCTGGATTAGGTGCCAGAGGCATGGGGTCCGTCCCCTCTCTGGGCATCCCAAAATCGATAGGCGGCAACAGGCATGGGGTACGTCCCCTCTCTTGCGCGCGCTAAAGGTGGCACAGGCGTGGGGTTCTTCTCCTCCGTGTGCCAGCTCTTTCCTAGCAGAGGCATGGGATACGTCCCCTCTCCTGACGAACATCGGTAGCCAGCAACAGGCATGGGGTCCGTCCCCTCTTTGCGCGTGCTAAGCTCGATAGGCGACCACAGGCGTGGGGTTCTGCCCCTCCGTACGCCAACTAAGTCCTAGTAGGGCTGTGAGGTCCGTCCCCCCTATAGGCCCCGAGACTGATAAGCGACGCGAGTAGGGGATGCGTCCTCCTCGACGTTCGCGAAAGTACAAGCCGAATTAGCAGGGCTAAGCTCGATGGGCGGCACGGGCGTGGGGTTCTTCCCCTCCGTGTACGTAACGTTAACGATCAATTCGCCGACTCGGGTTCCGGCAGGGGTGTGGGGTCCATCCTCTCCTTCAACGGCCCGAGGCCGATGAGCGTAACCGGGTGTGGGGTCCGTCCTCTCCGGCCGCGAAATCTTCCCGGGTTAGGCGGCAGGCGCGAAGGCCGAAGGGCGGCACGAGTACGTGATCGTGGGCGCTGCAACACTTGTAGGTCGCGGTCCTGATCGCACCGTTGACGCTACAGCGTACGCGACGACATCCCCGTTGACGTGCGACGTGCGCAGTGTACCCCATCGCTGGCGTTACGAGCAGCATTTGCATACACTCGCACCTCATACCATACATTCATGCATCATACCATACATTCATACTTGCATACCTATGAGTCTGTATATCTATTTGGACGCCGGGCCCAGAATACAGCAACAGGTACACATCCGAACGTACAGGGACACGAACGCAGGTCCCACTCCGTCATGCGAGCCCTTCCTTGACCGGAGAGTTGGGGGACTTGGGGGTTACAGGATCATGCACCACTGCTCAACCGGATAAGTATTTCTGTTCAATCGCACGAACCCTTTTTTCAACTCCCCAGTCAAGAAAGTTCTCTTTGACTCGGGGACTTGGGGGACTTGTTAGTATTGCATCATTAGTTGTACGATTAAACATACTTATCCACTTAAGCAGATAATCAACACGTACCGGACCACCCGCAAGACCACCAAGGAGGCTTCAACTTTGCTCACCAGACCGGCCCCATCCGAGCGCGCACGCGCCCGTGGGGCGCATCCCCAAACACACGGATCACATGACAGCAAGCACACCAGTCCCACATCGAAGAACACCACCAAGCTCCAAACTCAACCACCTATATAGGTAAGGCATTTACTATAGGTAAGGACATTCAATCTCATTCCATTCGTTCCATCTTAACGAATCCAACCAATTCACTCGACCAGAATACTACTCGCACGTTCGCTTGACTGTTATATCCAATACATCATCTGACTTAGGCATCAGAGCGTTGAAGGCGGGTTACCCCGTCTCAACCCCTGACCGCCTGTTCATTGTTGTATTCTTCTAACAGCCGCACCCGATCATCTGAAGGAAGAGGAAGCGCCTGAAAGGAGAGTCAGCCGACTGAAGAGAGAGAGCCCGCACGCCCGAAGGAAGAGGAAGCGCCCGTCCATCCGAACAGCCCCAACGTTCGGACGCACCAGGAGGAGGAGGAAGTCTATTCGTGTTGCTTCTGCCCCATTACGCCCCCGTGCGTAATTCGGTAGAAACATTTTGCATGGTCAGCCTTTAGATCGAAACTTCAACATATTTTTTGCCGGTCAACAAAGACGCACGGCCTTTGAAAATTATAGTCTTCGTGCTACCAACCAATCAGCGGCAACCAATAAAATCTCCATGAGCCTCAACCAATGTACTTGAGCGGCTAAGCACGAGAGTTCATTAAGAACCACAATTCTAATACGCCTTTCCTCCGTCAAGTTCACGGCTGCATGCACACTTGTATATATGTGGCAACATCAGTGACGATATATAACCTGCTACCTTCTAAACCATATAATTAACTGCAGGCAATCTATGCTTCGTCTTAGAAACTCTCTCTTGGTCAAATACTGAATATAAACCAGCTCTTATGCTAATTCCAACAGACTTCCAGTAAACCACGACCAGTGAAATCGGGCACAGGGCAGTGAAATCGGCCTATTTGCACAAAACTACCACGAAGAATCCACACGAACTCGAACAATTTTTCTCTAAGCGAGAACAAAATATAGAAGATATAAGAAGGAAACTCATTCGGTGACGGATCTAGGATGAAAATTTCGGATGGGCTAATATATGCCTTACATATAATATTTTTTTTCCCTTTCGGTAATATTTT
Source organism: Geum urbanum (assembly GCA_946800695.1). Lineage (NCBI taxonomy): Eukaryota > Viridiplantae > Streptophyta > Magnoliopsida > Rosales > Rosaceae > Geum > Geum urbanum. The sequence continues at coordinate 25,626,644 of OX327013.1, read as the reverse complement.
TATCAATTTCATGGCTTGAAAAATATCTTCAAAGAAACTTTGGAAGAAATATTAATAGAAATGTACCAAATAGCATAAGAAAAGAGAGAAAGAGAAATTAATGTTCCAACCAAAAAAATAAGAATACCAATTACCAAGCGAGAGAAATGAAATAAAAAGTAAATCATTAGGGTTCGAACTGTGCTGAGATGGAAATCCAATCAACACCTTAGCCGAAGACTCTAAGCAAGCTTTTATTGTCGGTGTAGTGTTTATCATTTATTAGGTTCCTTAAGAAATCTTCCCTGGGCTGCGGCCCCATTAGCCCGTACGTAGATCCGCGCATGAACTTACTACAGTACATATGGAGGAGGGCAACGATGTTTAATTGCAAACCTTGAAACTGCAATGATTATGGCTTTTGATTTGGTCTCTTGAGGGCTGCAAAAGCTTTGTCGACTTATTACATTTTATCGTTCTTCGGTTATTATATAAGAGCAACTCAAACAATATCACATAAAGTTTGCTTATTTTGTTCAAAAATGAAGCCGAAACCTATTTTATCTAATCACTTGTATAAATTTACTCTAACAATATCACTTAAAATATAGTTAGATTTAAACATATACTTAGTTTTGATTGGTTGATAATAAAATATTTATTTATTAATATAATTTTTAATTACATTTACAATCTAGAAGGAAAGTAGTAATTACAATATTGAATGTTTCGTTACCTATAATTTATGTTTTCGGTATAGGAATAGGGGATAAAAACATGAAATATAGGGAATCCCTAAATTGGCTAATAAGATAGGGGAGCTGCTGGAGTGAATTTTAAGAGAAAATCTTTATATTTTAGCTAAAAATGATTTATAGGGAATCTGCTGGAGTTGCTCTAAGCCTAATTAACAAGTCATTCATATGCACATCAGTAACCTTTATATTCAAATTTAGCCGATAATATATGTTCTAAATCGGCTTTATCTCCAACGATAATGTCAAACTCTGTGACACCTTCGCATAAAAAATTACCAATTTGATGCTCATTTTGCTTAACCTCACAATGGTCTATTTCATCCGGAACAAATTCCTTCACAATTCTATCCTTATGTTGAAAGCTTTTGGATATAAAAAGCGTTAAGAGGAATTCTATCTTGATTTTTCAGCAAACAACCACTAACTCTTAGCAGACATACCGAAACCACCACAATGACCTATACAAAAGCCGACGCCAAGAGCACTCCGAGATCGATGCTGCTAATCATCCGATACAGTCCGGACCCTATAGCGTCGTAGAGAGAAAATTTGGAAACCAAAAATCTTTGACCGAATTTCATGAAAACCATCTAGCATCAACTCTCATCCGATAGCAAGCCGTGCGGCGAAGACAAAGTCTAAAGACATGTCTAGGCTTGGCTGCCGTCGGACGAGGCGTGGTTGCAAAGAGAAAGCGGTGTCTGCTACTTCTTAGGGTTTCCACAAAGGAAAAGCTTTTCTTCTCGGTTTTCTCTTTCCATGCGTCCTTCTTAAAATGAAAATGAAAAAGAATATATCCATATGAATACTCAAAACTAGAAAATATTGTATAAAATTTGGAAAAAAAAAATCTACATAAGTGTATAAAATGGTAGCAAAAAAGGAAAAAATGACTCAAAATTGAAAAATATAGTAGAAAATTTGAAAAACGAGTGGCATGACTAAGATTCGAACTCAATCCATTAGTAAAAAACCTTAGTGCCTTACCACTCCACTGAGAAAATAGAGGCTCTGCCTTGTTTAGCAAAGAATTCTGATGAGAGGCTAATGACACATTAGTTTGAAAAACTAATTCAGAGAAGATGCGTAGCTGAAAATTGAAATATTTTATTATTCCCGTAGAAAAATTATGTTTTTTGGCAAAGCTGCAACCCTTAACGATCTTGGTAAGTCTTTATTGTCTGTCATTTGAGTCGGGATAGCCAATCATTTACCCTGGAATTGATCAGATGAGGCTGGTCTTTTAGAACATAATAAGAAACTCTTAAGAACATTTTCAATGGACTCTTCCAGTTGTTCGATTTCTTTTCTTGGTCGCCTGCTTCTAGGATTCTGATCTTCATCAATATTTCACTCTTGTGAAACATCGACATTTCCTTTGTTAAATTGTCGGGGAGATAATTCTTGTTGCTGACAATTAATTCCGCATCATAATCATATTGGTTGAGAAATAATTTTCAATTTGCTAATCTACCCAAGCAGTTTGAGAACATTTTCAATGGACTCTTCCAGTCGTTCGATTTCTTTTCTTGGTCGCCTGCTTCTAGGATTCTGATCTTCATCAATTTTTCACTCTTGTGAAACATCGACATTTCCTTTGTTAAATTGTCAGGGAGATAATTCTTGTTGCTGACAATTAATTCCGCATCATAATCATATTGGTTTAGAAATAATTTTCAATTTGCTAATCTACCCAAGTAGCTTTTTCAAGCTTGAAAATTTTGAAATTATTTTAATCTGATGCAATATGTTTATTCAATAAATATTTTTTTTTAAAAATGTGTGAGAATTTTCAATTGTATTTTTATTTCTAAATTTTCTCTTTTTGTTGTGGGATAGTTTTAAAATGTAGAGTTGAACTTGCTACTACAAAACTTTAAAAGTTTATGTGTCTTGGTGCTGGGCGCTCTCGCTAGCTCTACACCTGCCCATAAGTTGTCACTAGCATCTGTTTGAAGAATGATCTCATCATTTTTTTCATGTTGATGAAGTGGAGGTGAAAGGACCCGATCCCAATTTAGTTGTCTAACTCGGAATTTAGTCCTAACAACACCTGAGTACAAAAAATTTGTCAGAGTTTCTCCAAAAAACTAAGAAACCCAAAAACCTGCCAGGAAAACACACTTCTAAAATGTCCACAAAAATAAACTGTGGGTACCAAATCCCCATCCGGATTTCTCAAATCAACCAAATTCTAAATTTACTGTACATGTATACTGTTTACAGAAGGTGATAAAAAATCTGAAAACTATGTGGAAAATAAAACACAGCAGAGTCAAACTCTATACAGTATTCAGAGCGACTTCTAATATACATATTATAAAAGACTAGCAGGTTAAGCTAGGAACCTACTAGATGAGTACAGTAACACAAACTCTACGCCTCTGTTTCCGCCGTGCAATCACAGGATAACAACTGAAACTGGGCGGAGGAAACCGAAAAGCCCAGAAAAGGCATATAAAATAATAACAGTTAGAGTGAGTGGATGATAATAAATTCAAAATATATAACATAAAATCTACATTATGCCTTTCTATAAATAAAATCATTAATTCTGATAGCGAGTCTAGAGTACTGAAAATGTAACAATAAGGATACGTCGAGGGGGACACCTGACTTTTCTTGAGTATCGTGCTCAGGTGGAGGCAGTGACTGAAGTCCTCTGACCTCGATCCACTAAAGTCATCCGGTGATTCCTGACACAAAGACGACGTGAATGGCAGGGGGTAAGTGCTCCTACTTCCCTGGAGCCACTCGGGGATCGGCCGAGTAACCAATGCATCGATGCACAACTAACTGAAACTAGCCTCCATAATTATATACTGAAAGCACAAACTGAACTGGAACTGAAAACTGAACTGAATATAATAATAAATAGACTTGTTAATCAATTGTAAAAATAATGTGTTCACTCACAGTACAAAGCTAGCTCTGTAGTCCGGCGGAAGTTCCCTTGCCAAAATCTCGATCACGATCTCCTGAATAAATAACACATACATTAATATGGAATTCGAAAAAACGTGCAAAAATCAACTCAGAAACTACCCCGAAAATTTCCCGGACAATTTCAGAATTTTTCCTCGCCAGAGCCCTGCCGTGGCCGGTGGCGTGTTGCCATCACACGTCTCCTCTGGCGGCAGCGCGTGAGCCACACGTGCCCCCCATCTGGACAGCTCCGTTTATAGCGTTCAACACTTCATTCTCTTCCTCTCCCCAAGCCCAACAACTTTCCCTTCGGTGACTACCGAGAATTCCGGTGTATTTTGCCGAAATTCCGCTCGAAAGTCACCGGGTCAAAACCTGGCCGGAATCTCCTCGGAGTTAATACGTCGGCTACAGTGCATGGTGGGCTACAGGGTTAGGGGCTTTCGACTCCTGGGACAAAACCCAGTCGAACCCACCCCTCGCCTTCTATTGAGAATGGCCGGAGCGCCGTCGCCCACGGTGTCTGTGGGTACCTTCCCTAAAACCCGTTCAAGTTGCACCAAAACATGCCTAAAAATCTCAAATAATCACACCAAGCCACTCATGGGCAAGAGGAGAAGAAAATCCATACCTCAATCGCTTCAAATGTTGGCCGGACGGTGAAGTTTTCGGCGGATCAAGAAACGGGTCGGCAATTCGGGTTGGGCCAACGGTTGGTCAACGCCTAGTCAACTCACAGTCTAACTTTCTAAATCGGGTAAACCGACTATTTTCGGAAACTTTCTATTTATAGGGGAAGCTCCTCAGTCGATCAACAGCTTTTATTCGACTATATCGCGATCGTACGGTCAATAATTACTAATAAAAATAAGTTTCTTTTCGATTTATCTGTTACAACAATTTTCGATAAACATCGCAATAACGATCCGAAAACAAAAACTTCCAATAATCATAATAAATAGCTCGTAAGTCAGAAAAATTCTCCGAAAATTCCTACAAACTTGAAATTAAATATTCTACAAGTCTCATGAAGAAAATCAAGTCATAGAATGATTACATGCTGAACTATTAACTTGACTGCATCATGAAGATGATTCATGTGTTTCTCCTTGTTCTTTGAGAACATTAATATATCGTCAATATAGACTACACAATAGTCTGCAACTTATTTGAACATATTGTCCATTTTTCTCCGAAAATGGGTGGAGCCTGCTTTAACCTAAAAGGAAATTTCAACCACTCGTATTATGTTTGTGGAGTTCCTAATGTAGAAAGGGAAATGTTATCAGGATGCATTTTAACTTGCAAGAATTTTGATTTTCCATTGAACTTTGAGAACACTCTAGCTCATCTGAGCCGATTGATTAACACTCTTGCCTATGCTATTAACCATCTTTTATGGTTTTTTTATTGACATATCTGTAGTCTATCACCATTCTTGCTTTTTCGCAGACTTTTTCTGCATGATTTCTTACATAAATTATCAGAGCGTGATGATGACTATTTGATGACCTTATCAATCCATTTTCTAAAAGATTATATTTGTCTTTCTTGAAGCTTTTGTATTGAGGGATTACTTTTACATGACTGATAGAATTCATTTCAAGTAGCTTCAGCTCACAGATAGGGTCTCTCTCCCAGAATTTTAGTGAATTGATGTCAATGTTTTGTTTCAAGGACAATACTTGGGTCCAAATTACTCTTATTTAAACAACTTTTGATTTGTGATTTTTAAAATCGAGGTAGCATTCTTGAGGATCATGTATACAAAAATTTGATCATATCAGAAATCATTTGCTTTATATGATTTTGCAAAACAAATAGACGGTTATTAATGTAATGTTGGAATTCATAATAGCCGTGCATTTACTTAATGAAATTAGATACTGATTTTCATTTTGAATCATTTTTTGTGGAATTAATCTTCAACCTATGCTCTATAAGAGAGGTGGTTTCGATTATAGAATCACAAATTAAAAGTTGTATGAATGGGCGCAATTGGACAATAGTGTCCAAATAAGTTTAGACCAAAGTATTTTTCTTGTATTTTTCTTGCATTGATCTCTCCAATGGTGTCTATCTTATGTTTTTCAACTTGGACTTAAAGTTCTCGAGTATATGCAACTCTTCTTATTGTCTACACTGCAATATCATTTTGTATTTTAGTGTATATCACTACCACATATTTAACCATTGCCGGCGATTTAAAAATCGCCGGCAATATTTTTTAACATTACCGGCGATTTTTTCCCCAAAAATCGCCGGTAATGTCTTTTTTTTTTTTAATTACCGGCGGGACATTACCGGCGATTTGCCGGAAAAATCGCCGGCAATGTTAAAAAAAGAAAGACATTACCGGCGATTTTTGGAGAAAAAATCGCCGGTAATGTTAAAAAAACATTGCCGGCGATTTAAAAATCACCGGCAATGGTTAAATATATGGTAGTGTATTCACCATGATTCTACTACAACTTCTTATATTGCACTATAATAAGAGTTTAGGGACATTATAATAAGCGTACCTTACCAAAATTGAAATAAATTGAAAATGTGTATCCAAAGTTTTCTCCAAAGTTCCCAACTGTGAATCAAGGATCATTTCGTAACTAACCTATATAAGAAAGAGATGATATCGAACCCATTGCAGGGACATTATCCTATCACAACACACTTATCCCATTTTCCTACACCATTTTTCTGGTTGGAATTTCCTTTTACAATCTCATGGCTAACATTCAAATCCACTCACCACGTACTCTTTTCCAGCTTCCCTTCTCTTCTTCCTCGTCAGCAATCAAACCGATGCAAAATATTCAAATCCCAGCTTGATGCTACGAAATGTGTCTAGTCTATACTTTAATGGTTGTCAATGTAGATATGCCTTCACCAAAACCTATTGGCTTAACATGATGGTTGTGATCAAAACCACCAAATGACAGGGACAACAGTCATAAACCACCAAGCTGGGATTTGAATAGGAGAAGTCCCTCCTCTTACCTTCGTCGGTTTCGATTCCCCTGCCCTCGAGTCCACTCTCTTCCCTTAGGCGGTTCGTCTCTCTTTGGTCTCCTAAATCTCACTCTCTCTTTCATGTCTCGAGTCAGAAATCGAAGAACCTTTCTTCCTCCTAAGAAAAACCACTTCTTCCGTCCTCAAATGGAACTTCCCGATCCCTTCGTTCCCGAAGAAGTCATCTTGCTTCCTGCTCCTCCACCAAAGTCTCCCTCTCATCCTCCACTAAACCCAAACCCTACTGGTTCTCCTACCCCGGCCGAGAAATCGGAATCTCCTGCTATTCGGTCGACATACCTACGTAAAAAGCAAGGATCAAAGCCCATGGGAACCAAGAAGGTGGTTTCTAAGAAGAAGAAACAGAGCCCTCCAGTCTCTGCTGTCTCACCCCCAATCTCTCCTCTAAGGGATGTGGCTGCTACTGAATCTGTTCCTTCTCCTCAGCTTGAGGCGTCCTCTGCTCTGCCTCCTTCTCCTGCACGGTCTCCAGCGCCCGTCGACCTTCCACCTATCTCTCCTCTTGTTGCAGAGCCCTCTTCTGTCTCTCCCAAGGCAACTTGGGGAAACGCAAAAGAACAACTGCTGTGTGTTCCTCTGGTTCTACCTCCACTCCCTCTGTTGAGCTCTCCCCTGTGTCTGCTGCTCCCCGGGTCACTCGATCCAAAGCCAAAGCATCCATTGTCTCTCCTCGTGCCAAGAAAGTCATCAAGTCCTCTGTCTCTTCTCAAGTAAAGTCCACTCTCAAACCTACTCCTTCCACCATCTCCAAACGATCTGGTGACACCTCATCCTTTCCTCCTCGCTCTCATTTTGTCTCCGCAGACTCCTTTAGCTTGTATGGCTATATCACCATGCATCGACCCATCGTTTCAGAACGTCCCTTTGATTTTGCTTCCCTGCACCCTGCTCTGTTCTCCCTCGTGTCCTCCTTGGGATGGGTTACTGCTTTAGCCTCCCTGCCTCGCTACAATCGTACTCTTGTCCAGGAGTTTTATGCAAACTTTCCTTCTGATATTTCCTCTGAGGTCCGTCTTCGCTCGAAGCAACAGATCTGTGTCATTGTTCGTGGAGTCTCTGTGAATTTCTCACCCTCCAGGATTCGACAATCTTTATCTCTCCCAAACACAGCTGATGGTGTTCTCAAATCTTATTCTGAATACTCCACCTCTCTCTCCATCCAAGACCTAGCACTACGTCTCTACTCCTCTCCTCCTCAAGAACCAGTCCTCGGTACCTTTCTTTCCAGCAAGTTTATGACAGAATGGTTTAAAGCTTTAGGCTTTTTGGCTCGCTCTCTCTTCCATCCAGCCACCCAAACAAGCAAAATCCCCCATAAACAAGTTGTTCTCATGACCTATCTCAGTCACAACCCCATCCGTCCTGTCATCCCTGTTGAATACTTCATGTTTCAGGCCATCCGCACTGCTGGTGTCTCCCACCGCAATGCTCTTGGTAAGGCTCTGGTGTTCCCCTACCTCATCACCAAACTTTGTGGTGATGCTGGAGTGCCTCTGACTCAAGGAGATGTTCTGGGTCCTGAGCTCATTCTGATTGATGCCATCACTATCACCCGATCTGTGCATCAATCCAGCGAATACGTTGAGCCCATGGATCAGAAGTTCCTGAAAGTTGCTGTCAAATCAATGATCTCTGAGGCTGTTCAGGAAATCAAGGGTCATCTCAAAGACCAATTCACCACGTTCAAAGCCGAGCTGTCTCTCCTCCTCTCGAGTCAAGTGGGATCTGCTCCTGCCCAGGAGCCCACAGTGTCCTCCCCTCCCTCGGACAAACATGGCGGTGCCACCCCATCGGACTCGGAAGCCACCATTCGCCTTGGCGCACTAGGAGCTGATGATGAAGATGTGGTGTATGACGGGTCGGGCTATGCGGTGTGAAGACCTTCTAATGGTTTCTCTGTCTTTCTCCTTTCGGTCTATCACTTTTGGTTTCTTATGCTGAACAATTTCTATGGTTTGTTTTGTGGATGTGTTGCAAACAATGTTTATAATGCTTAAATTTTTGTTTGAACCCTTTGTCCTTTATTGAAAAAAAGGGGGAGAACCGGATGGTATGATGATGATTAAACTATTGTGATGTTATGCATATGATCATTTCTGATATTCTGATATGATTGTGCTATATTGGGGAGATTGAATGTATACCTGTCTGGTTGTGGTTCTAACTATGTTGCAGGTATTTGTTCGGGGAAAATCGGTTATTATTTTGACAGGATATCATAGGGTTTATGTATCCTGACCCCTACACTTGCTTAGGGGGAGTACTGTTTGTACTGGTCACCCTGTTGAGCAGGATACTTGCTACATTTGTTTGCATGTGTTGCAGGTACTGTTTGTAGAACTGTGTTTTGTCAAGAAATGCCAAAGGGGGAGATTGAAGGCATACACTTGATGTTGGCTATTTCTTTAAGCCATGACAAAACACAGTAATGGAAGCTTATCAATGATTAAGTGACTTTATCTCTTTGGACAAATAGGTATAACATTCATTGCATATCATGTTTTCCATCTAGGATAGAACACTAAGCATGTATCCCTGACATTCTGGAACTTTTTCCCTTGTGTGTTTTCTTTATGAGTTTAAACACTTCTAAATCCAGATCACTTGTGTTCAATCTATATGACTCTTAATCATAAGAATCTGCTTTGGTTTAGTGAAGTTCCCCAGGAGAGTTGACAAATTGTTCACATGGTTTTTCTGAAAAATCGGTTTGTCTTTTTCCTTCCGACAAGTCGCTTTCAGGTCTGTTTTTTTTCTGGTTTCTCTCATTGCGGTCTTGTAACGTGCTTCCTTCTTGAGAACTGATATTACCATTCTGGTATAAGCACATAGGACCCCTCTTGTCTTGCTTAGACTACCTTAGCTCTTTAAGGTAAGTTTTGAGAAGCTGTCTTGATATGCATACTGTTTTAGCGTGCTGTGTCCTCCTTGCTGCTACTCTTGTCGGTCTGCAGTGATTCCATTGCTTAGGCTTGCTTTAGGACAGTTGTAGGTCTGCATTAAGACATGCGCATGCTATGTTTCACATGCTCTCTTAGCTGTTGTTGACCACCGAATAACCTTGCCTATATAAGCTGATCCAAGCTGCCTTGGATCCTGGTTGGTTGAGTGAAAACACTTGGGGCTTTGGTCATTCTGTTTTGATATTCTTTGAGAGCACTCTATAGTGTAGCTTCTCTTATCTCTTCTCTTCCCCTTCCATGTCTTTTGGTTGCCAAGTATGTGCATAATAGACATGGATTTCTAAAAGCATAAAAACTGTTTTCAAAACTCATATGCATTTGTGCATTGTGCATTTCATTGAGATAAAGTGTGGAGATGCCCAACCCAAGAAGTTGATCAAGAAGATTTAACTTACGTGTAGTTAAGATCTGAGTTGATACTTCTGTTAATTTCCAAAGTGTAAGCACATAGATTAATGTAATGTAGCTCTGTTTGTACTGGTGGGTAGACTAGTCAGGATAGCATACGGGTTATGTATCCCAGAGTGCCAGAAACTTGTAATTGTGTGTGTTACAGAGTAGTGGAAAGGTTTGTCCCTCAAGAGTTAGGGGCACGCAGTTTTTGATCCTGGTTGTAGGATTTCTGCGTTATCAAAAACATCTTGTGTCACTTTACTTACTGTTTTACATTTCAGTAATCGTATCTGTGCTTCGGGATAGATATCTCTCTTGCTATCCCGAAAACAGTTTGAACGAAAAAAGTGGTAAAGGCCTATTCACCGCCCCCCCCCCTCTAGGACCTTTAAGTGGTATCAGAGCGGCCACTAGCCTTTGCTAGTGAGATCCTCTGAGGGGTTCGTTATGGATCGGGAAAAAGTTTCTTCCATAAATGTTCCACCTTTTTTCGATGGACATGATTTTTCTCAATGGAAAATCATGATGAGCGCCTTCCTCTCCTACCAAGATGATGGTATGCTGTGGCAAAGTGTAGAGGAAGGCTGGACACATCCCACAAAACCAGAAGGCGCTGAATCAACTGAAAGGATTTCAAAGCCTAGGTCCGAATAGGTAAAAGATGACAAGGATTCGGCTAGAGCAAACATCAAGGCCCTTAGCTGTCTATTCAACGCTGTCTCCGAAGCAGAGCGCCAAATGATCATTCATTGCGCCACTGCCAAGGAGGCATGGGAAGTGCTCATCAACACTCATGAAGGTAACTCTCGTGTTAAACAACAAAAACTTCAACGACTTATTTTTGAGTTTGAAGGTCTAAGCATGAGTGACAAAGAGTCTATCGATGATTTCTATGGTCGTGTACTTAATATCACGAATCAATGTCGTAGCTTAGGTGAGGCTATTGAATCAAAGAAAATTGTTAGGAAGTTCTTAACTGCTATACCACCTTTCTTTGACTCTAAAATGAATGTCATTGAGGAAGCTCATGATCTTGATACTTACCCTCTAGAAGAACTTGTTGGAAATCTGAAAACCTATGAAACCCTTAAGAAAAGGCCCTTGCATGAGAAGTCCATTGCTTTAAGTTCCGTTAAAATTGAAGTTGAAAAGTTGCATGAAAATGAAGATGATGATAATGAAGAATTTGCTTTCCTAACCAAACAATTTGAGAAATTTTTAAGGAAAAGGAAAACGTTCAACTCTAACCGGAACTTGTCTAAAGGATCTAGCTCTAAACCCTTTAGAAATAAGGTTGCTCAGAAAAGTCGGGATATCAGACCCTCTTCTATCCCGAAAATGGACCTGAAATGTTTTGAATTAATGCAATGGGGTAGGACATAAAGCTGTAGACTGTGCTAACAGGAGAAACAAGTCTCATAAAGTGTTAAAAGCAACCTGGAGTGATAGTGAGTCTAATGAAAATTCTGAAACCGATTTAGAAGAAGATGAAAAAGTTGCTTTTGTCTCTCATGTCATATTGGATGAGTCTCTCGAGGACAAGGATTCCGATGATGAAGGGCATGATATGTATGTGCGTTTGTGTAAAGCCTCAAAGTCTATGCTTGCTAAGAATGAAGCTCTATCTAATGAGCTTTCATTAAGTAAGGAGACACATTCCAGGATACAAGGAGAGTTTCTATCCCAGGAGGCAGAATGGATGTCTACGAAAACCCAACTTGAAGAGCAGGTGACCTTTCTCAAAGAAGAGCTGGACCGCCAGTCCTCTACTATAAGCTTGGTGACTACTGAGAAGCTGAAGCTCGAAGAAGCCCTGTTAGATGCCCGAAACCAGTTTGCCAAGTTCTCCATTGGCTCAGAGAAGCTATCCCAAATCTGTGGGATGGGAAGGCTGGGTGGCAGCAAGAAGGGGTTGGGGTTTGAGGAAGGTGACAGACCCAAGGGCTTGGAGAAGACCACGTTCGTGAAAGGAACCAGCTCGGTGTTAGGAAAGCCTCCATCTCAGCCGAAGATCAATGCTCCGGAAACCTCCAAGGTGATGAAACCCAAGAAAGGCTCTCAAATTAGGTGCTTTCACTGTGGGAACAGTGGACACATTCGTCGGTACTGCTACAAGCTGAGAGGAAACCATGTACCTGCCAAGACCTCACCAAACAACAATCTGCTCGCTCACTTTCAGAAATCCCTCATTGAACTGACGAGGATTGCACACTCTTTGTCTATCCCGATGCAAAAGAATAAGCCTGTCCCTGCAAACTGGATCAGAAAATCTGGTCATAGAACCCGGGATACCAGAAGGGTCATGTCTCCCAAAGCCCCTGGTGTCAAGAAGAAACTGGAAGAAGTTATCTGCTTTCTCTCAAGAGTTAAGACCTCACCTGTTGCTGCAAGGAATGTTGTAGCTGTGTGCAACGTTGCCTTGACTGCTCTTTCCACCAGGAAATCCGATTCTTGGTATATGGACAGCGGCTGTTCGAAGCACATGACAGGAGAACGAAAATGGTTTTCGTCCATGGATGACACTCATCCAGTTGGTGATGTCATGTTTGGTGATGGTGCCAAGGCAGAAATCATTGGAAGCGGGACAGTTGATACTTCAGGTCTCCCAGCCCTGAAGAACGTGTTGCTGGTAGCAGGTTTAGAAGTGTGTCTGCTGAGCGTGAGCCAGATAGTTGATGAATATGAGACAGTAACCTTTGACTCATCTAAGTGCACTGTCATTGATGGAGAAGGGAGATGCGTGATGAAAGGGGAGAGGTCAAGAGACCACTGTTACTGTGTTCGCGCAAACAAGAGAATGGAACCTGATGTGTGCCTCCTATCCTCAACTCAAGAAAGCCTGCTAGAACTGTGGCATCGAAGGATGTGCCATCTTAACCATCAAGATGTGGTGATGTGGTGAAGCTGTCCTCAAAGGATGGAGCTCGTGGTCTACCCAAACTATCCGGGAGAGCTGCAGGTATGTGTGGAGACTGCAAAATGGGTAAGCTATCCCGAACCTCCCATCCTGTTCTAAATGCTAGGCCAACCTCTAATATTCTTGAGTTACTACACTTAGATCTTGTAGGCCCTGTAGAAACTGAAAGTCTTGCAAAAAAGAAGTATGTACTTGTTGTGGTAGATGACTTTTCTAGATTTACTTGGGTGTGACGACCCGAACCAGAATCAGATGTGTGTTTGGCACGATTCTCGAGATTTGGTTTTAGTCGCAGTTTTGAGATATTATGTGATTTGTTGATTCGATTCGCGACCTTGTTTTCAGTCGAGAATTTGAGTTGAGTGTCTTCACGGGAAGTGTAGAGTACGTGATTTCGAGTTCGTGGGTGGTTCCGGAAGATTTTTCCGATGACCGAGGAATATTTTATGATTATTTGAAGTTTCGGGTTCCGACGAGTTTATCCGATTGTTTCGAGCTTATCCGAATCACATTGTATATTCATTCCGGACTGTTGATCGACCCGAGGGACGAGTATAAATATCGAAAAGTCGAAAAATAGTCGAGAAATAGTCGTAAAAACACGGATTTGCATTGACTTGCGTTGACTTTCCCATTTTGGAAAGTTTGACTGGTTGACCCGAGGGGGAGGACTTTCCGTTTCGGTGCTTGCCGTCCGACGTCGATTTTCCGGCCACCTCCGATTGTAAGAAGGGTATGGTTCGATTCCTCTGATCATTTCGAGTTGTTTCATGTTTGGAATTTTAGGAATTGATGAAGATTTGAGGTGACCCGAATCGGGTCGAATTCGTCACCGTCGCCGGAGTCGGTTGAGGTGGTTCCGGTGACTGGTCGAGGCTGGGCTATTGGGGGTTTGGTTCCCTATGTTCTAGGGATGCTTTCCCTTAGGTTTGATTGGAGTTTGGTTGAGTTTTCCGGCGAACCGTGGTGGTTGCCGGAAATGTATTCCGTTACCTTTCGAGCTAGTTTTGGAGGTTTTAGAGGTGGAATTGGCTTAAGTGCTAGAAGGGAAAATGGTTCGTGAGGTCGAGATCATGAGAACTGGAGCTTCCCGCCGTGAAAATCCACCGTTGACGGCGCGCCGCCGCGGTCAACAGCGGTCAAAAAGTCAACTTTTCAGATTTCGATGTAATTAGTGTCATTTTTCTCGTAATCACGCCCTGGTTATCGTATGGAGGTTTTCGGGTTGAATTGATTAGCCGATTGTCAGTCGAGATTTCGAGTGGGGATTTCGGGATTTCCGTAATTCATTTTGCACTGCATTTCGTATTTCCGGGAACGTTTGGTTTCCATGCATCAGTACAGTGTTGTGAATTACGATATTGATCAGTTGTATTTTATGAATATATTCAGGAGATCGGGATCAAGATCGTGATCGAGCTTCTGGCGAGGGATCTTCCACCGGTCCTCGAGATTAGAGTGTGTGCGCATTTTGCTCATCTGTGAGTGGACAATTTATTTTCACGGATTGATTGCGAGTCGTTTATATACGTTTTATGAACTTGAGGATGCAGCATGATTATGGTTTTACGAGCATGAGATTTCATACGGGATTATGATTATATGAGCATATGTTTACGATTATACGATTATATTTATACGGATATACGTATACGAATATGCATACACTTATATGTTGTTTCATGCATTTGCATCGATTTGCTTGTGATTTGGTTTTCACAGAGTACAGTCTCAGTTACGTTGTTGTATCGATACACCTTGCCTCGTCGGCTGATCCCCGACGGAGGGCCGCCTGGAGGGGCGTTTCCCCAACCAGACCGGTGAGGGGCGTATTCCCCGGAACCGAGGCCATTTCTGGCTTAGAATCACGTGTAGTCAAGGACTCCGTGGTTCAGACTATACTAGCGCGGAGGAGTCCATGAGTGACCCCGTGGGATTTTATTTGCATGCTCAGTACGCTGGAGGATATGGTTTTACCTCGTGTACTTATTGTTTTATTTATCTGGACTCGCATATGTTTTTATAACATATATAAACTGGTGAAAGACATTTATTTTCGTCCACTCACTCTAACGTGTTTATTGTCTTTCCCCTGGGTTTTTCGGTTTCCGTGCCCAGTTGCAGTTCAGGTTTGGTGTTTTCACGTCGCGGTTTGGAGGCTAGTGATCAGAGTCACTTGTGTTTTCCAGTAGGTTCTTGTTTCGCCTACTGATGTACATATTGTATATGTTTTACTTTAGAGGTCGCTCTGATACATTCTGATACATGTTGTGCGGATTTTCACAGATGTACATTTATACATAGTACAGTTTATTTTACTGTTGTTGATTATATTGATGTTGAGAAATCCGGATGGGATTGGTGCCCACGGTTTGCTTTTTGTGGCATAGGACGAAGTGTTATTTTCCGCGTGCAGGTTAAGGTAATTCCACGCTAGTAACGAAACTCTGCCCAAATTTCGGAAAATTTTTGTTGGTTCGTGTTTTCGAAGGGGTTCGATTCCGGTTTAGGTAGCTATTCGGGGTTGGGTCCTTTCATTGGGTCATTTTTCTAGGTGATAAAACTCAAACTTTTGGGAAGTTTTTTGAGCTAGCAAAACAAATTTCAAATGAAAAGCTTTCTGAAAACAAATGCATTTTGAGGATTAGATCGGATCATGGAACCGAGTTTGAAAACTCTTTGTTTGCTGAATATTGTGAGGAAAATAGTGTGCACCATGAGTTTTCAGCTCCCATCACACCCCAACAAAATGGGATTTTTGAGAGGAAGAATAGGGTATTGGTTGAGATGGGAAGGGTTATGTTAAGTTCTGCAGATTTGCCTCACATGTTTTGGGCCGAAGCTATCTTTAATGCTTGTTACACCCTCAATCGTGTAATCTTTAGACCAGGCACTAGTAAGACTCCCTACGAACTTTGGAAAGGCAAGAAACCAAATATCTCACATCTAAAAGCTTTTGGAAGCCCTTGTTTTATTTATAGAGACCGTGAGTATTTAACGAAGTTCGATGCTAAATGTGATAGGGGTGTTTTTCTAGGCTATGCATTGAATAGCCGTGCTTACCGAGTCTACAACAAGAGAACCTGCAAAGTTGTAGAAACCGTGAATGTGGCTATCAATGATTCTCTTGTATGCTCTCACAACCATTCTTCTAGAAATGCGCAGGTTGAGGATGTGAGCACTGGGACATCTCCCGAAGCTGCTGAGATCCCTATTGATGAGCAGAACCCTGTACCTGATGATGTATCCCAGGATACATCATCTGATGCTGAAGGAGCCGGGATAGATCAGACCCTGACTATCCAGAAGTCACACCGTGTTGGGAAACGTCAAGTGCAAAAAGACCATTCTCCCTCGGATATGATTGGCTTGGTGGACGAGCCAAGACAGACTCGAAGTAAGTCCAAACTGTATGTGAGCAATCTGGTAAATCTCAAGAGCTTTCTTACTATGCATAGGTTAGCTATAAATAGAATTGTTTGCTATGGCTTTGTGTCTAGTGTGGAGCCTAAGACTATTAGAGACGCCTTGAAAGATCCAGAGTGGATTGTTGCCATGCAGGATGAGCTAAATCAGTTTGAGAAAAGTAGTGTTTGGCATTTAGTTCCTAGACCTAAGGATAAAAATGTCATAGGAACAAAATGGGTGTTCAAGAACAAAACTGATGAAAAGGGAATAATCACTAGAAACAAGGCTAGGTTAGTGGTGCAAGGATATTCCCAAATTGAAGGCTTAGATTTTGATGAGACTTTTGCTCCCGTAGCAAGACTTGAGTCTGTTAGGTTACTCCTAGCTATTGCCTGTTTTTTGAAATTTGACCTTTTTCAAATGGATGTGAAAAGTGTCTTTTTAAATGGAATTTTGAAAGAAGAGGTATATGTAGAACAGCCCCCGGGATTTCAGAGCTCTACCCATCCCGATTATGTTTACAGGTTAGACAAAGCCCTTTATGGTTTGAAGCAAGCTCCTAGAGCTTGGTATGAAAAGTTGTCTACACACCTGATTGACCATGGGTACGTGAGGGGTTCCATTGATAAAACTATGTTTGTCAAGAATGTTTCACATCATATGATAATTGCTCAAATCTATGTGGATGATGTGGTGTTTGGTTCTACCTCTAAAAACCTTGTTGAGGAGTTTGTCACTCTAATGAAACAAGAATTTGAAATGAGCTTGTGTGGTAAACTAAACTTCTTCCTTGGACTACAAGTTCAGCAAAGGAAAGATGGTTTGTTCATTTCGCAGGAAAAATATGTGAGGGAACTTGTGAAGAAGTTTGGGATGGAAGGAGCCTCTCCCATCCGTAACCCAATGGGGACTTCATGCAGAATCAGTGCAGATCTGAAGGGTACCAATGCTGATCAAACCCTCTACAGAAGCATGATTGGAAGCTTGCTCTACCTCACGGCCAGCAGACCTGATATCTCTTTCAGTGTGGGTGTTTGTGCTCGGTATCAAGCCAACTCCAAGGAATCTCATGTAAAGGCAGTCAAGCGTATCATCCGATACGTCTCAGGTACGTGTGCTTTTGGTATCTTGTATACAACAGATACTAACACTGAGATTGCAGGATATTCTGACTCGGATTGGGCTGGAGACGCCACGGATAGGAAGAGCACCTCGGGAGGTTGCTTCTTTGTTGGGAACAATCTGGTGTCATGGCATAGCAAGAAACAGAATTGCGTGTCCTTGTCCACTGCACAAGCTGAGTATATAGCTGCTGGAAGTTGCTGCACTCAACTCCTTTGGATGAAACACATGCTGAGCGACTATGGATTTGAGCAAGGTATTCTATCCCTGTTCTGTGATAATACTTCGGCTATCAATATTTCAAAGAATCCTGTGTTGCATTCTAGGACCAAGCATATAGAAATCAGATATCATTTTATTAGAAACTTGGTTGAAGAGGATCAGCTTGAAATGACTTTCATTCCAACTGACCAGCAATTGGCCGATTTATTCACTAAGCCCTTTGACAACATGAGATTTGAAGGTCTTAGGAAGGCTATTGGTGTATGCACCATCACTTGAGATATCTCCCTCACTGATCTCAATTTACTTTTCAGCATTTTACTTTTCTGAAAATAAGTGTTGGCATACTCTGGGATACGAGTCTGTGCATGCATCCCTGGAAATATTTCTGAACTTGAACTAGAATGTTGTGTTCTTATTTCATGTTTCTTGATAGACAATTGCTGCATCTTTCTCTTGCGTATATGCATCTATGCCTTTAGGAATGTTAGTGCATGTGGTTTGAATCATTCTTGGAACTAGATAGAATTCTTGAGAACAAAGGTTACTCTTGTGGGGTGTACAAAGTTTGAGCTAGAAATTTGAGTGAGTTGAACCAATTACTGAAGAACAATTGTGTTATTCTGGTGCTTACTTTTAAATGATTAAAGTAAAGGAATGGGCTAGTCTTTTGCTGGGTGCACCTTAACCGGAACCAGTGGGGATCCCTGAGATGTTATCTATCCTTCGATTAGTTTGGACTAGTTACCCACTGAGTGTCCTTGAAACACACATTATTCTTTCGAGCATTGCGCTCAGGACATAATGGTAACTGCTCTGTTACATGAACCTATGAGGACGTATTTCTCAGATGAGCTCTTGGACAAATATTAAAGAAAATGGAGAAATTGAGTTAAATTTAAATGAGAATGGCCAAAGGCCAAGTTGGGACAAAGTCCTTGTTATGCTGAATTTCCAGAGTTTTAAAAATATTGTGACAAAGTCACTTGGTTACTCTTAAGGTCCTCATATCATTTGATGCTCAATCTTGTACTCCCTTAGGTGAACTTCTCACACACACACACACACTCTTAAGGTTCCAAGATCTGATTTGTAAGAACATTGCATTAATGTTACTTTGTAGTCATATACCCATGTGAAAAATTTGAGCCTACAAGACATATGGAAATTAGTTGTCACATTCTTGTGATTCATGCTTAAATGTTTTTCTGTGGTCTGAGATTCTATAGACTGCTCCCATCCCAGTTGTTCTGCTGAACGGTTTGAAAAACCCCTTGAAAAATAAATTCCAAAATTTTGTGTTATGCATCATGTGAGGGGGAGTTATCTATCTGATGGTAGGTACATGAATACACCCTATTATTCAGGAAGTCTTGCATATCCCTGTGGATATCGCATGGTCTCCTGCCCTGATTGGCCATCGTGTGGTGAACTGCAGTATCCCATGTTGGAGTACACGTGGTATCCTGGGGTTGATTTACTGCAGCACCTTCTGCTGTGAAGTGACTACACGGGACTGCAACAACTGCTGGGTTGTTTCAGCTACAGTGCTTGACTGATCTTGGCTTATGGTTCCAAGAAAACTGATTCGTTTTTGAATCAAATTGAATTTGCAATGATGGCGCTTAGAAATAGGAGAAGTCCCTCCTCTTACCTTCGTCGGTTTCGATTCCCCTGCCCTCGAGTCCACTCTCTTCCCTTAGGCGGTTCGTCTCTCTTTGGTCTCCTAAATCTCACTCTCTCTTTCATGTCTCGAGTCAGAAATCGAAGAACCTTTCTTCCTCCTAAGAAAAACCACTTCTTCCGTCCTCAAATGGAACTTCCCGATCCCTTCGTTCCCGAAGAAGTCATCTTGCTTCCTGCTCCTCCACCAAAGTCTCCCTCTCATCCTCCACTAAACCCAAACCCTACTGGTTCTCCTACCCCGGCCGAGAAATCGGAATCTCCTGCTATTCGGTCGACATACCTACGTAAAAAGCAAGGATCAAAGCCCATGGGAACCAAGAAGGTGGTTTCTAAGAAGAAGAAACAGAGCCCTCCAGTCTCTGCTGTCTCACCCCCAATCTCTCCTCTAAGGGATGTGGCTGCTACTGAATCTGTTCCTTCTCCTCAGCTTGAGGCGTCCTCTGCTCTGCCTCCTTCTCCTGCACGGTCTCCAGCGCCCGTCGACCTTCCACCTATCTCTCCTCTTGTTGCAGAGCCCTCTTCTGTCTCTCCCAAGGCAACTTGGGGAAACGCAAAAGAACAACTGCTGTGTGTTCCTCTGGTTCTACCTCCACTCCCTCTGTTGAGCTCTCCCCTGTGTCTGCTGCTCCCCGGGTCACTCGATCCAAAGCCAAAGCATCCATTGTCTCTCCTCGTGCCAAGAAAGTCATCAAGTCCTCTGTCTCTTCTCAAGTAAAGTCCACTCTCAAACCTACTCCTTCCACCATCTCCAAACGATCTGGTGACACCTCATCCTTTCCTCCTCGCTCTCATTTTGTCTCCGCAGACTCCTTTAGCTTGTATGGCTATATCACCATGCATCGACCCATCGTTTCAGAACGTCCCTTTGATTTTGCTTCCCTGCACCCTGCTCTGTTCTCCCTCGTGTCCTCCTTGGGATGGGTTACTGCTTTAGCCTCCCTGCCTCGCTACAATCGTACTCTTGTCCAGGAGTTTTATGCAAACTTTCCTTCTGATATTTCCTCTGAGGTCCGTCTTCGCTCGAAGCAACAGATCTGTGTCATTGTTCGTGGAGTCTCTGTGAATTTCTCACCCTCCAGGATTCGACAATCTTTATCTCTCCCAAACACAGCTGATGATGTTCTCAAATCTTATTCTGAATACTCCACCTCTCTCTCCATCCAAGACCTAGCACTACGTCTCTACTCCTCTCCTCCTCAAGAACCAGTCCTCGGTACCTTTCTTTCCAGCAAGTTTATGACAGAATGGTTTAAAGCTTTAGGCTTTTTGGCTCGCTCTCTCTTCCATCCAGCCACCCAAACAAGCAAAATCCCCCATAAACAAGTTGTTCTCATGACCTATCTCAGTCACAACCCCATCCGTCCTGTCATCCCTGTTGAATACTTCATGTTTCAGGCCATCCGCACTGCTGGTGTCTCCCACCGCAATGCTCTTGGTAAGGCTCTGGTGTTCCCCTACCTCATCACCAAACTTTGTGGTGATGCTGGAGTGCCTCTGACTCAAGGAGATGTTCTGGGTCCTGAGCTCATTCTGATTGATGCCATCACTATCACCCGATCTGTGCATCAATCCAGCGAATACGTTGAGCCCATGGATCAGAAGTTCCTGAAAGTTGCTGTCAAATCAATGATCTCTGAGGCTGTTCAGGAAATCAAGGGTCATCTCAAAGACCAATTCACCACGTTCAAAGCCGAGCTGTCTCTCCTCCTCTCGAGTCAAGTGGGATCTGCTCCTGCCCAGGAGCCCACAGTGTCCTCCCCTCCCTCGGACAAACATGGCGGTGCCACCCCATCGGACTCGGAAGCCACCATTCGCCTTGGCGCACTAGGAGCTGATGATGAAGATGTGGTGTATGACGGGTCGGGCTATGCGGTGTGAAGACCTTCTAATGGTTTCTCTGTCTTTCTCCTTTCGGTCTATCACTTTTGGTTTCTTATGCTGAACAATTTCTATGGTTTGTTTTGTGGATGTGTTGCAAACAATGTTTATAATGCTTAAATTTTTGTTTGAACCCTTTGTCCTTTATTGAAAAAAAGGGGGAGAACCGGATGGTATGATGATGATTAAACTATTGTGATGTTATGCATATGATCATTTCTGATATTCTGATATGATTGTGCTATATTGGGGAGATTGAATGTATACCTGTCTGGTTGTGGTTCTAACTATGTTGCAGGTATTTGTTCGGGGAAAATCGGTTATTATTTTGACAGGATATCATAGGGTTTATGTATCCTGACCCCTACACTTGCTTAGGGGGAGTACTGTTTGTACTGGTCACCCTGTTGAGCAGGATACTTGCTACATTTGTTTGCATGTGTTGCAGGTACTGTTTGTAGAACTGTGTTTTGTCAAGAAATGCCAAAGGGGGAGATTGAAGGCATACACTTGATGTTGGCTATTTCTTTAAGCCATGACAAAACACAGTAATGGAAGCTTATCAATGATTAAGTGACTTTATCTCTTTGGACAAATAGGTATAACATTCATTGCATATCATGTTTTCCATCTAGGATAGAACACTAAGCATGTATCCCTGACATTCTGGAACTTTTTCCCTTGTGTGTTTTCTTTATGAGTTTAAACACTTCTAAATCCAGATCACTTGTGTTCAATCTATATGACTCTTAATCATAAGAATCTGCTTTGGTTTAGTGAAGTTCCCCAGGAGAGTTGACAAATTGTTCACATGGTTTTTTTGAAAAATCGGTTTGTCTTTTTCCTTCCGACAAGTCGCTTTCAGGTCTGTTTTTTTTTTCTGGTTTCTCTCATTGCGGTCTTGTAACGTGCTTCCTTCTTGAGAACTGATATTACCATTCTGGTATAAGCACATAGGACCCCTCTTGTCTTGCTTAGACTACCTTAGCTCTTTAAGGTAAGTTTTGAGAAGCTGTCTTGATATGCATACTGTTTTAGCGTGCTGTGTCCTCCTTGCTGCTACTCTTGTCGGTCTGCAGTGATTCCATTGCTTAGGCTTGCTTTAGGACAGTTGTAGGTCTGCATTAAGACATGCGCATGCTATGTTTCACATGCTCTCTTAGCTGTTGTTGACCACCGAATAACCTTGCCTATATAAGCTGATCCAAGCTGCCTTGGATCTTGGTTGGTTGAGTGAAAACACTTGGGGCTTTGGTCATTCTGTTTTGATATTCTTTGAGAGCACTCTATAGTGTAGCTTCTCTTATCTCTTCTCTTCCCCTTCCATGTCTTTTGGTTGCCAAGTATGTGCATAATAGACATGGATTTCTAAAAGCATAAAAACTGTTTTCAAAACTCATATGCATTTGTGCATTGTGCATTCCATTAAGATAAAGTGTGGAGATGCCCAACCCAAGAAGTTGATCAAGAAGATTTAACTTACGTGTCGTTAAGATCTGAGTTGATACTTCTGTAAATTTCCAAAGTGTAAGCACATAGATTAATGTAGTGTAGCTCTGTTTGTACTGGTGGGTAGACTAGTCAGGATAGCATACGGGTTATGTATCCCAGAGTGCCAGAAACTTGTAATTGTGTGTGTTACAGAGTAGTGGAAAGGTTTGTCCCTCAAGAGTTAGGGGCACGCAGTTTTTGATCTTGGTTGTAGGATTTCTGCGTTATCAAAAACATCTTGTGTCACTTTACTTACTGTTTTACATTTCAGTAATCGTATCTGTGCTTCGGGATAGATATCTCTCTTGCTATCCCGAAAACAGTTTGAACGAAAAAAGTGGTAAAGGCCTATTCACCCCCCCTCTAGGACCTTTATGTTGCAGGCAATCTTCTGGCCACCTGTGCTGTCTCACCTTGGGGAAGTATGGACTATGCCTGCTCCATTTTTCGACAAATCGAAGAGCCGGGTTCATTTGTATGCAACACCATGATCAAAGGGCATGTCAAGGCCTTGAACTAGGATCAAGCATTGCTTGTTTACAGTGAAATGCTTGACAGAGAAATTGGGCCTGACAATTTCACATACCCAATTCTTCTCAAGGCTTGTGCATGGTTGCTGGCAATTGATGAAGGGATGCAAATTCATGGGCATGTCTTCAAGCTTGGGCTTGAAAAAGATGTGTTTGTGCAGAACAGTTTGATCAGCATGTATGGAAAGTGTGGCAAGGTACAATTTTGTTGTAGTATTTTTGAGCAATTAGTAGATCAAAAGAATGTAGCTTCTTGGAGTGCTGTAATTGCTGCTCATGCTAGTTTGGGTTTTTGGAGTGAGTGTATAAAGCTTTTTGGGGATATGACAAGGAGGGCCGAAGAAAGTACATTAGTTAGTGTGATATCTGCTTGTACTCATTTGGGAGCACTTCATTTGGGAAAGTCCAGCCATGGATTTTTGCTGAGAAACATTAGTGACCTCAATGTGATAGTAGAGACTTCCTTACTGGACATGTATGTAAAATGTGGATGTCTTGAAAAAGGATTGAGCCTGTTCCAAAAGATGACCAAGAAGAACCAGTTGTCTTACACCGTGGTGATATGTGGACTCGCTTTCCATGGACATGGTAGGGAAGCTCTTGAGCTATACTCGGAGATGTCTCAAGAAGGTTTGAGACCTGATGATGTTGTCCATGTCGGCGTACTAAACGCTTGTAACCATGCCGGCCTAGTAGAGGAGGGTCTCAAATGTTTCAAGAGGATGAAATATGAGCATAAAATACAACCTACAGTTCAACACTATGGTTGCCTGGTAGACATAATAGGTAGAGCAGGAAGACTCGAAGAAGCATTGCAGCTCATCAATGCCATGCCAATTAGGCCAAACAACATCATATGGAGAAGTCTTCTTAGTGCTTGCAGAGTTCATAAAAACCTTGAAATTGGGAAGATTGCAGCTAGCAAACTGTTCCAGTTGAACTCCCCTAACCCCAGTGATTATGTGATCTTGTCGAATATGTATGCACAGGCTCAAATGTGGAACAATGTGGCAAGAATTAGAACCGAAATGGCTTCCAAGGGATTGACACAAACACCTGAGACTAGCTTGGTTGAGGTGAAAAGAGAAGTATACAAGTTTGTTTCGCAGGACATGTCACATCCTCAATGCCGCGGCGTCCACGAGATGATACACCAGATGGAATGGCAGTTGAGATTTGAAGGCTATTCTGCAGATACAACTCAAGTACTTCTAGATGTAGATGAAGAAGAGAAGAGAGAGAGATTGAAGTACCATAGTCAAAAGTTAGCAATTGCTTTTGCACTCATACATACAGCTCAGGGATCTCCTATAAGAATAGTTAGAAACCTCAGAATGTGTAGTGACTGTCACACACACTAAATTTATTTCACTGATCTATGGAAGGCCAATTATTGTAAGAGACAGAAATAGGTTCCACCATTTTAAAGATGGAAGTTGCTCTTGTAGACACTACTGGTGAATTGATACTTCCTTTTTGGATCTTCTTTTTTTTCTTTCTTCACTCATCTTTTTCTTTATTCTTATTTCCAAAACTACTTTTCACACCTCCTAACTATTTTGAAACCATTTAAATCAATTTTTACCCTCTGATAAATAATATAAAAAAACTCTAAATATTTGATTGCACTCTGTCTCAATCTTCTTTTCTTCGGCCAGCTTTCTTCTACAATTAAATTAATTGCAACAACACCGATGGGTTTTATTTTTGTGTTTCCAAATCAAATTAATTTTAGGGTTTCGATGAGAAGATAGGGTTGTTCTTTGGGGTTATATTCTCAAAAACCTCCAAGAACACCGATCGATTTCTAGAACTTGATTTGGGGTTGTTCTTTGGGGATGAAAAATATTGAAGATGCAACAAGCGGACGTAGGACATTTGAAGACTCCACCTTCACACAAGAATAGATTTGCACCATCAATTCGGTTACCAAGTCAAACTGTTTTCCATCCTCATTGGCTTTCTTAAGGGAGATCTGATGTTCGTGGCTATGGTGGTTGAGAGATAGGAATCTCTGGCAATACCTCGCAGAAATCCAATCACCTTTTCTTGGAAGTTTAGTTTCAAAAAAATTAGGGGATGCCAATAGAAATTCTATTTCTTATTTTCCTCACTTCCCAGAAGGTTATCCAGAAATGGTCACAGCCAGAAGCCCAATTTCACTAAAGAAGAAATATATCTCTGGTTGTACCAAAATTATTCCTGGAAAACCAGTAATCTAGTAACCCTGTTCATTTACATATGTAGTGGTTTTGCTCTCAGAAATAAAGCTGAACGGTAACAGCATGAACAGCAACATCAGAATATGAAAAAAAAAATTGGGGCTGTTACTCTTATTGATTATTAATTTGTAATGAGAAGCATAATACAACTGGTTGGCCATGCAGAAATCTTGCCTTAACGACTAATTGGTTTAATATCAACACTTCAATACAATTCATCTTTCAAGCCCCATTTTTTCACCCACTTGATATTTTTTCTAGTATTGAACATCACAAAAAAAAGGTCACAAACCAGCTTATTTGATATTAACCGAGGAAATGGATGAAGTAATTTCTGTTGTTCGTGGATCAGCAGTCTCTAAAGAAACACCACGAGGATCTTCTCTAACTAACAAGGCCAAGACATTGAATGAGCTCCATGATTTTGCCACATGGCTTCCAGCATCCCCTAAGGTTACAGCAAATACAGCATCAAACCCACCTGCTCCAGGAACTCCAGCCAACAAAACTCCTTCCATGTTCATAGTTGCATTCAAAAGCTTTGTTTGTGATTCTGGTTCTATCTGGAATTTGTGAAGCCAAAAAATAATTGCGAGGGAAAGTAGGTTAGATTTATCCAAAACTCTAATTAGAATTGAAGATGAAAAGAGGAAGTATGACCATATCCAACGTGTAATGCCCAACAATATCACAGGTAAAAGGGGACAGTGTGATGACTTGAGGTACAACTGCATTTCAGCCAAGTTTTACTTTCTGTTTTGCTGCAAATTTCTCAATTGCCAGAAAGACTTGAGAATATTAATTAATTTTTCCTTGGTCCAAGTGACTTCCGTATACAGAGTTCATCATCTAGTAAAGTTCAGATATGCACTCTTGGAATAAGTTTGCATTCTATGTGGGAGTTATAGATGCCTCGAATCACCTTGAGTTGGCAAAGCCCTAGTTTTAGGTTTGTATTGAAGTAATGACAAGTACTATGTCTACAATGTCCACAATTACTAAATATAGGGCAACCTGAGCAGTAGCATCCATTCTTCCCTCGCCCTTACAATGCAGCTTCAGGTTTATTATGTTCATTCTTACTGATGTGGTGAATATCTGCCTATGTTTATGTTCTAAGGTGGGCTGGAAGTGATTGGACATTGATTTTCGAGACGGATATCTATCTCAGCAACTTAGTTCCTTAGAGTAGGCTAAGTAGCCAATCAAATGACAATTTAATTAAAGGACAAACTTCAGTTTACTCCCCATAACTTTGGCTCAGACATCATTTTAGTATCTTTTGTTTCAAAGTTGAATGTTTTACCCTTTATTTTTGTAATTCACATCAGTCTTATCCCTCCGTTAGTTTTCCATCCAATTTGACCGTTAAGTGATGACATGATAATTGTCTATCAAAAATAAATTCTTATTTTAATATTTTTTATTTTTATTTTTTGTTAATTAATTTTATTTCATTTCTAATCTTTAGTTTTAATTTTCGTCGTATCATTTTTATTTTTGTATTTTATCTTTATTTTTTCATTCTGAACTCTCACAAAAATAAAATTATAAAAATTATAAAAGAATAATAAAAAATGTAAGAAAATATACCAAATTGCAGTTAGTCATAGAGTAGTGCGAGAGAGAAAAAAGACAAGATTGCAATTATTTTTAGTTTTTTTATTTTCGAATTTTTTTAGTTAAATTTTTGTCTTTATCTTCTTTTTTTCTTTACTTAGAAACTCTTTTTTCCATATTTCCATAAAAAAAATTGGGTTTTACCTTCTTTTTTTATGATATTGTAGTTAATCATAAGGTTGCAAGAGAAAGAAAAAATAAAAACCAAAATGAGACAGTTAAAAATGAAAATGGAGATTAGAAATAAAAAAAATTGAAAAATAATAATTAAAGGAAAAATATGAATTTATTTATAGTAGTGGGACCCACTTGCTGACGTGGCAATTACCATATCGCCACTCAGCAGTAAGATTAGATAGAAAACTAACGGAGGGGTAAGACTAATGCTAATTATAAAGATTAAGGGTAAAACATTCAGCTTTGAAACAAAAAAGACTAACATGATGTCTGAGCCAAAGTTAAAAAGGTAAACTGAAGTTTGTCCTTAATTAAACCTAGAAAGTATATCACTATCGTGCATGTATATACTAAAAGGTAAACAGAGTAACAATGTCAATCCTCGAGAGAAGGCCAATACCGGCTAAAAAAACATTCTCCAGTCCACCAAAAGAAGAGACATACCGGAACGCCTGCAGCCTCACCCATCTGATGCATATGAAACCTGATCCCAAGCATCGCATCTCTTGCTCCTAATAGTGCTTTAACTAATTCTTGTTGGTTTGGTTTATTGACTTGCTCTATCCACTGCCACACATTTAACAACGTTATATTAGACATAAAATTGGGAAAAGAAAATGAAGAGAAGAAAAATATTAAATGCAATATGAAAACCCAAATTTTTGAAATGATGATTTCATGATCAGGAGTAAACAGGTTGGACTGGTACAAGCATGACAGATGCTAAATGGCCAGCATGATACTCACACATTCAAGTGTGACCCGAATTCTCCAATTAAATCCAAAATGAGCCTCAGGTCATAAGTTTGATTACTTCCCTTACGTTTAAGAAATATACCTTGTCTGTTTTCAGAACGCTGCAGCTGTCTATCAAGCATTTATATTCATCCCAGTGTTTTTCTGCCAATTGTTTTAAAGTATTGAGTTGTGTTTCAAGGGCTGAATTTGCATCTGACAACTTTCTCAACGTGTCCAAGGATTTCTCAGGGTCAGATTTCTGCCACTTTTTCACAGCGCCTACCATTGATGGAGTTGACGATCCTCCAGAACCTGGTTCTCCAAGTAACTGCAGAGAGCAGAATGATCACTTAAAATTCATGTGCTTTCGTATTTACATAGGTCAAAACTGAAAAAACAATAGCATATGTGATATTCATTACACCAGTTTTGCTTTCTGAATGTCTCCAGAAGAATGATAAGTGAGTAGAATAGAAGCTGCACTTAGGAATTATATTCTGTTTAGGTCTCCGATAATTATAACCTTCCCTGTATTAATTTGTCACTCCAAACTTAATGGGTTTATGACATGTCATGTAACCTCTAATCATAGCTGCCAAGGAAGCACAGGGATCTGTGAACAGCTCATTATGATGCTCAAATTCAGCTAGGTAGTTTAAGAACATAATGAAGATTGCAATCAAAAATATTTCAGGATGAATTGATGCGGAATATTTACAGATCACTTTTCAAGACAGGTTGTAGTCTTCCTAACTATGGAATTAAAATCACTAAGATTGTATCCTATAAACATCAAATCACAGTCAAAAACAGGTACCAATGTCACAGAGATACTTTTAACTGTCATCTTATTAGGGAATGTTGATCATTTTGACACATTTCGTATATGGTGGGAACTCAGGATTACTAAAAAAAAGAACAAGAAAGGATAACAAAGAGCAATGTTGGACCAATTTAAGATCATGGTATTATTTTATAAAACAGAGATGTAAAATAGAAGAAAGTCTTCAGTATATTTGTAAGTCTATGTATGCCCTCAGTCGACATGCACTAGAATTTTCCAGCCCTATGAGCCATTTAGAGGATTAAACAGCATTCAATTACTTCACCGCACCAGGCATATGATATTCTTATGCATTTTAATCAAGCAAAAAAAATTAGAGATTTGAACATGCTTACAAGAGTCATCAATGGTGGTAAGCAGAACTTAGTTCTCTCATGGTCCCACTTTCCTTTTAGGATTTCAAGTATGATTTCATGTAGTGGACTTCCCATCACTGCATCCTGAAATCGCCGAGAAACAAAAATTAGCAGCTGAACTTCACACATTGGACACACATACTATGTATGCATGATATAATACAAGCGTACATCTTTTTCTTTTGCTACTTATATATATGATATCAATAACAAAACAAAAATAGGCAATCAGTATATTTTCATAAAGACACCACCAATGATAAAATGACAAGAGGTTTTCGCCTATGATCAAATGGGGAACAAAATAAATGAAACAATTTTCCTTCTCCATTTCTTTCAAACTCTCATTCTTCCTTATAATATCTCTCTTTCAAGAGAGTTTGAACAACCATAGGCTTCATAACCACATACCAAACTACATATTGACAACTGTGATACATTAACATAACTATAAATCAAACCCACCTGTGCAGAAGTTATCACTTCTGGTGAAAAGCGAACATAACGGTGACTTCCATAAACTGCAGAGCTAACATCAAAACCACTGCCCACTTTACCTTGTGCAAGACAGTGAGCAGTTTGTGCTATCACATGCACAGTATCAAGATCTGCAGTATAGTTTCCTTGCTGATCATCACTAAGAACAGAGGCAAGACTAACAACTCCCAGGTAATGAAGCAAAGCAGCAACAACGGCAGTTGTCATTGCTGCAGACGATCCCAGCCCAGTTTTTGCAACTTCTGGCTTACAATTCTCTCCATTTGATTCCTCTGCATTGAAGGTAATAGATGCAAAGGGAGGAAGTGCAGCCAATGCGTCTGGAGTCAAAGGCAGACCACGAGCTTCAATCTATGAGAAGTGAAATTCAGCAGTATACGGAATTAGGAATTGGGAATGAAATCAATGATTACTACAGTTTCCGTTACTGTATACCCCAATCTGAGATGTGCAATAAGTCACTAAATGAAGGCTACAAGATACTTGAATTGTCCAAAAGAAAGAAGAAACACGAAAAGGTAACTTACGTAATTCCGATACGAATAAAAGTCATTGCTGCCTAAAATCGTGATGTCAAGACCTGCATGACTAATCGATTTCAAACATCAGATCATTCAACACACACATATCATTTATCTCTTCACAAAGGAAAGTTCGAAGCATACAAAGAATCAAACATTACCTTGCAACAGTAGCTTCTCTAACGAATCCTTCTTCTCGTTGTCCAATGTTGCTCGAGCAGCCGCCACACAGTATTGCACTGCTTGCTCCACAAAAGGGTTCCTCGAATCCCTGCAAAGATTTCGACAGCACTCAAACCCATAAGCAACAACACCTTAGACATCAAGATCAAAGCCTTGACTGCCAAATATTTTACCTTGATGTAACATTCTCAAGAGCTAAGGTTTTGAGTGACAATTTGTAGAGGCTTTCTCTAGAGAGCTGAGGAGAGGTCAATTTCACATCAGTCCATCCCTGAAACGACAACAAAGGCAAAGAATTTAAGTAAAAATGAACATGACCCAAGATCACAGATTAAGATTATGAAAGATTCAGAGAGAGACTGACCCAGGCCCAGCTGTCAGGCTTGAGCTGATCGTAGAAAGGTTTGACAATGGCGAAGAAGCGAGCATTGGTACTGAGCACCAGGCCGGCATTGGGCCTATCAAGAATTAGGTACCCTCCGGTCAACAATACCTTCCCTGGAGCTGAAGCAACTCTGTACAATTCACCGCTTCAAAGATTGTTTTTTTTTTTACTTTTGAAAATATTCACAGACTGTTAGAGGATAAAGATTCATGTTTTGATTGAGAATCGAAAGACTTACACGGCCATAGCTGTCGCTGTATGTGTGTCCTAGCTCGTTCTGGGTTTCTGGGTCGGGAAAGTGTTTGAAGATCGGAGAGTTTGGTTGAGAGTGGCAGTAGAGTTTTGAGTTCTTCGGTTTTGATGTTTGGCAGTAGTGGCAGTGGTCAAATTTGTGCAACCGCCCACCAAGTCAACCCTCTAAGTTTGACCCTTTTTTTTCGTTTCTATTTTTTTTTTTGTATTTTCAACTTTTACTTTCTTTTTTTTAATTTAAATACGACGGCATGTTTGTAACTAGAGTTGTCCCCTGCGCCGAGGCGCGATTTAATTTGTAGTCAAAGTAAGATTAATAGTTGAAACAAAATATTAATTTGAATGTATAATTTTATTTAGAAATTAGATGATCGTAATGTACAAATCATAATTATTTGAAGACAGACAATGCTCAATTTACAAACTAAGTAATATTCAAGGTAGTACTTGCAACTTACAAAAGAAAAGAATTGCAAGATAAGAATTGCAGTTCTTTATTACAAAGATCATAAACGTTTAAAAAAATAAATATTTTACATTATAAAATATATGCATGAGTGACAAACTAAAAAATAAATAAAGAGAGATCTTAAGTTGACACAACTTCAACATGTTATCTAATATATACATGAATGACATGTCTGATTCACCCCTCAAAAATGGCGGTATGAATTAGTCTCATCCGAAGTGTCAAAACAAAGTTTTCTTATAATCAGTGTGCAAATAACACTTTGACGTCTTCATAATCTATTGTTACATCAAAAACAAGAGAAAAAAAACGTTTAATATCAGTTGCATTTCAATGTAAAATATCAGTTAACTTAGCTCAAAACGTCATGTAATGTGTAAGAGATGAGATGTTTACCAATCGTTGTTGTTGTAAAGCTTTAATACTCAGTTTCAGTGTCTCTTTGACATTCGAAAAAATCTTAAAGGTAAATTTTGATTAGTTAATTTGACTCACCAATAAAGAGATTCAAGAATTCAAGTTAGCTTAATTACCTTTTAAGAGAGATCCTCTGATTGAGAAGAAAGCAATGAACAATTGCAATGAAATTCATTTCAATTCAATTCACAGAGAAAAAAAAGTCATTCACATACATGCATACTCAAAGCTCTTTGATCTACAGGAAAGAGAGAAATTATTAATAATTGACCGATTAAAGTATAGAAAATGAAAACAAAAACTAAAGTATAAAAGCAATATAAAAAACAAATAACAACACCAAATGGAATATGAAAGCTTGTGTTTGATCAATTCACACAAAACAGATAATACTTGGATAAGATAATAGACCAACCTCCAATTTTTTTTCTTTCTTTTTTCCAGACATGAGGGATCTGTAAATCAAGGTTGAGCTCTTGAGGTTCAAATGAAATTAGTCCACTGATATTCATCTTGCAAATAAATATCTAATTACCTAAGTTATATATGAAACATACTATATATAAAAAATAAAAATAAAAAGCTCTCTGATCACCTTTCTTCTTTTACCTGTTCCGTGAATGCACGCTAAAAGAAATGGAGATTGTATTTCCTGATCAAATGATGACGCCATTTAACACCCTCTAATAAGACAAAGTCTGATATGGCACTTCCCTGCATTTTAATGTCACTATTCATAAACCAAATATGGACCTTGTGGACTCTAATTAAGAAGATGAATTAGTTTTTGTAATCTTATTATTAGTCTCTTGCAAGTATCTTGAATGCACATAGTTTCGTTAGAGCTTTCTGCAACGCCATGATCATCATCATAGAGCAATCTCCGTCGCCGACAATGTCTCTTATATTAGACGCAGATTGCAGGAGCTCGATCATTCATTCATTTTGATCGAAAAAAATCCAGAGAAATCGAAAGAAGGAAAACGTACGCTCTGAAATCGATCCTTCGGTATATTGTCAAAATTGAGGCGCGTGTCGAAAACTCGATCACTCGGGAAGCTATATATATAGGTACGTGTATATATACGTATATGTGTATGTATATATATATATGTGTGTGTTGATCAAATCCAATTCGTGAGATATATATGAAATGTTGTTGATGTCACGGAAACGAGAAAACTGCTTGTAGTTAATCTTATCTTGTGTCTGAATCAACGACTGGTATTATCGTAGTGTTATCGGAGCCAGGCTTAACAGAGCCTCCTACCTAGTCAAATACGTTTTGAATTGAAAAAAGAAGAATACCATCATCGAGTATTGAATCGAATTCAGAGATTAGATCGATATATATATATATATATATATGCATGCATGTGTTGATTTAATTAGAGTTGATTTGAGATATCGCGTCGATTATTAGTAGTGAATGTGTGTATATATATATATAATTAATCCCTAAAATTGTTAGAATTTTCAGGATGGACAAGAGTTGGATGAGCCTCGAAAGATGGGATGTCAGATATCACCAGGGAATTAGGAGTTTTGTGGATTTTGTGAAGGCTAATTGTGGAGACACTACACTTCATTATTGCCCGTGTAAAGAATGTAAGTGTTTCAGCGATCGATTTCATTTTCCCATTGATAAAGTCCAGAGGCACCTGAGTAAATACGGGTTTTAGGATAAGTATACTTGTTGGATTTATCACGGTGAAACATCGTTAGCGGGTCCGCATGATCATGGACAATTTGGTGAGAGGGCCAGTCCACGCTATGATCATGGAGATTTTGCTGAGAGGGGCAGTTCATCCTATGATCCAACAGCGATGTTAATCAATGATATGTTTCCTCATGAGAGCGGTGTATTTGCTGATGAAGCACCAAATGTCCCTCCCGTCGTTGAGGGTTTCCCCCATATCGAGCCAGTCAAGCCATTACCTGGAGCTCATGTCAACACAAGCGGTATGGACAAGTACAACAACCTGATTGCATTGCAACAGACTCCGTTGTACGACGGTTGTAGTAAGACTGTTCTTGAAAGTGTGATGGGAGTGATGCAGCTAAAAATGGAGAACAAAATGTCTGTCAAAACTGTTGATTCTTGGTTGAAGTGGACTGCTTCGCTACTGCCACCCGGTCATCGTCTTCCTACCACTCATCATAAGGTGCGACATATCCTGAAAGATCTTGGGCTTTCCTACATCAAAATCCATGCATGCAGATATGATTGTATTCTCTTCTGGGGAAAAGATCTCTAAGACCTTGAAGCCTGCCCGGTATGTTTTACAGAAAGGTATAAGTTGACTCCTGCAGGCAACAAGAAAGCTGTGAAGATACTTCGATATTTCCTGCTTATTGATAGGCTGGAGCGGTTGTTCATGTGTGCTTTCACGGCCTAGGCAATGAGATGGTGGGCTAAGAGGAACTTGCCTGACGATGACACCCTTATACACCCTTCCGACGGAGAGGCTTGGAAGCACATGGTCAGGGAGTTTGATCATTTTGTAGCAGAGTTCCGAAATGTTTGGCTAGGGGTCTCATCTGACGGATTCAACCCTTTTGGCAACATGAGTCTTCAATACAGTATATGGCCAGTTATTTTGGTACCGTACAACCTTCCACCATGGATGTGCATGAAGAAGGAATACAATATGCTCACTCTGTTAATTCCGGGCCCGGGTTATCCAGGAAAGCGTCTCGATGTGTATTTGAGGCCTTTGATTGAGGAGTTTAAGTACCTGAGTGAGTGTGGCCACCCCACTTATGATAGGTTCAAAAACAAGATGTTCCAGATGCATGCCATGCTTGTTGGCACCATCAGTGATTTTCCTGCCCGCGGTATGTTGTCGGGCAACGTTACCAGGGGTTACAGGGCTTGTTCAGAGTGCATGACGGTTGATTGTTGCAGTCCTCATTGCAGTAAAATTGTTCAGATGCGTCACCGTTGTTGGCTTCCATATGATCACCCATTTAGGCAGGATCCAGACGCGTTTGATGGGACTGTGGAAACAAGTGTGGCACCCAGGCGATGGACAGGGGAAGAAATTTTGGAAGTGTTGAATGAATATGATTTTGGCCAACTGAGTAATCATCCTGACATAGTCGCGTCAATTCCAGACAAGCCCGAAAGGTATAAGTTTTGGACACACAAGAGCATATTCTGGGAACTCTCATGCTAGCCCAGGTTGCCTATCAGACACTACCTAGATGTCATGCACATAGAGAAGAATGTGTGTGAAAGTGTTGTGGGCACAGTTCTTAACTTGGAGGGGAAAACAAAAGACATCCCTAAGGCACGCATTGATCTGAAAGCAATGGGTCTGCGGAAACATTTGTGGTTAAGAGATGGTAAGAGAAAAATGCCGCAAGCTCCTTACACCGTAAAACCGAAGCATAAGCATGAAATTTTTCGGTGGCTGAGTAATATCAGATATATATTCTTATGGCTACGCAGGAATTTGGCCTTAAATTTTTACCGGATTATGGTTATATGCGAGAAATATAATTGTTGCCTATGGATATATATATATATATATATATGCAGGTATCCTTATGGCTATGCAGGAAATATAAGCAGGTGTGTTAACTTCCGGGACAATAAGATGTACGGATTAAAGAGTCATGACTGCCATGTACTGTTTCAACGCCTTTTCCCTATTTTCATTCGAGGGTACCTGCCCAAAGAGGTGGTGGAGCCGTTGGTGGCCTTGTCAAGATTCTTTCAGAAGTTATGCACCAGGGAAGTTAAAAAATCAGATATCAGGGAGATGCAAGATGACATCATTTTTATCATGTGCAAGCTTGAGAGGATATTTCCCCCAAATTTTTTCGACATAATGCCTCACCTGATGATCCATCTTCCCGAACAATTGTTGCTTACCGGTCCCGTACACTACACTTGGATGTATCCCATGGAAAGGTACAAATGATTCATACATTTGGTTTGCCTATGTTTTTATATGTAAATTCTTATTTTTTAAGTCAGTTAACATGCACTTGTTAACTTGTAGACAATTGGGAGCCTACAAGGACTATGTGAAGAATAAATATGCACCTGAAGGGTGTATCGCTGAAGCATATGTTGCGCACGAGTGTGTAACGTACACCAAAGTGTACTTGGGAGCGCTTGAGGACCCCCAACAACAGATGTCGATAGATGAACCCCAGTTCAACCTTTCTATCATCTCCAGTGACGTGGTAGTACATGGAAGCTTGCCAAAGTCGTACAAGTTGGATGGAAATGAGGTAGCCATTGCCCACTGGTCGGTACTGATTAACTGTCAAGAAGTACAATATTGGAAAAACTATCATCTTCACTGCCCTGCTATTGCCGGAAATGTTGATTACCACAACAGGACGTTTGCAAACTACTTTGGTCAATGGGTAAGGGTATATGTGTATATGTCTATTTTTATATATATCCTTATATAGCATGTATGTATGTACGTGGTTTTGTGGTTTCAAGATGACATAATTTCTTGTGTACGTATTACTGGACGTTTTCAGATGAACCATGTAGCAGATGATGGTTGCCCAGAGTGGTCAAACGAATTGAGGGTCCTGGCGATGAAACCGATAGCTTCAAAAGTTTACTCGATGTGTCAGGTCAATGGCGTAAAATTTATATGTGAAAAATCGAGACGACCGACTGAAAACACAGAATTGTGGGGTGATGGTCCATGGTGGGCAGGATGGCGTTGACTATTACGGTGTCCTTCATTCAGTTGTTGAACTAATTTATGGGAACCGCATGAAAGTGCACTTGTTCAAGTGTAGATGGTTTGATACTAGCCCGGAGAACACAAGGACCGATCAGTACGGAACATTTTCGGTGAATACTGCTACTAGCTGGTATGAAGATGACCCTTTCGTTCTTGCCTCATCAGTAAAACAAGTGTTTTACCTTGACGATCTTCTTAACAAAGTCTCGTGGAAGGTGGTTAACCATGTTGCTCATAGAAACATATACAGTGCTGCTACACTTGGTGAGACCGCAGATGATGAGGAAGTTACTGCATACCAAGAGCCGAATGCTTTTGACATTCCGGAATCATCTACGATTCGCCTTAATAATGTGAGATCTGGGAGTGTGGTTCGAATTACTGAAGCAGAACTTCTCGATGTTAATCCATATGAAGTTGACGCTGATTCAGATGACGAGAAGCGGCACATATTGCCAGAGGTTACCTATGAAACCGAGTCAGACTCAAGTGATGAAGATGATTACGATTATCATCCTTAGTACGTTGGAAATTGTAGTTGGAAATTGTAGGCGGAAATTGTAGTCGGAAATTGTACGTAGTCGGAAATCGTGTCGGAACGTAGTCAGAAAATGTACTCGGAAAATGTAGTTGGAAATTGTAGTCGGAAATTGTACGTAGTCGGAAATCGTGTTGGAAATCGTAGTCGGAAATCGTGTCGAAAATCGTTGTCGGAAATTGTAGTCGGAAATTGTAGTCGGAAATTGTACGTAGTCGGAAATTGTAGTCGGAAATCGTGTCGGAACGTAGTCGGAAAATGTACTCGGAAAATGTAGTCGGAAATTGTAGTCGGAAATTGTACGTAGTCGGAAATCGTGTTGGAAATCGTAGTCGGAAATCGTGTCGGAAATCGTTGTCGGAAATTGTAGTCGGAAATTGTAGTCGGAAATTGTACGTAGTCGGAAATTGTAGTCGACCATCGTAGTCGGAAATCGTAGTCGGAAATTGTAGTCGGAAATTGTAGTTATATATGGTTGGAAATGTTGTCGGAAATTATTTAGTCGGAAATTGGTCGGAAATAGGTCGATCGGATAATCTTCGAGAAATAATGACATTACCAACGAGTTGATAAGCAACTCGTTGGTAATGACATTACCCACGAGTTAGCAACTCGTTGGTAATGTCATTACCAACGAGTTACGACGTAACTCGCCGGCAATGGTGGCGGTATTTCCCTGGCAGCTCGAGCTCTCCTCCCCTCTCTCCTCCTCCCCATTTCTCTTCGCATCGATCTCTCTTCCCTCTTCCCTCTCTTACACCGAAATTCTCTCTTCACCTCCCTCTCCTCCCTCTCCTCAATCCTCTCTAATTAGCTTCCTCTCCTCCCCTCTCCCCTCTCTTCCTCTCCTCCCCTCTCTCCTCCCCTCTCTCCTCCTCCCCTCCTCCTCTTCCTCCTCCCCTCACATCTGTCGCCGGACAAGGACAGTTGGGTCGAGCTCCACCATGGCAGGTAATAGCTCACTCTCTCTCCCTCTCTCTCTCTCTCTCTCTCCCTCTCTCTCTCTCTCTCTCTCATTCCACATTTTATTTTTATGCATTTTGATTAATTGATTTTTGATAATTGTGGGATGTATGTATGCATGTGGAAAATATTTGTAAAATGTAATTCAGGTATGTTTGAAAATTGTGGGAAAATAATGTGGATAATTGTGGGGTGAAGGAGAAATATATGTGATGTATATATGTGAAAAATTAATTAATTTATATGGAATGTATATATATACGTATGTTTGAAAAATGTGGAAAATTAATTAGCTAGGGTGAATTGGATTAATATGTGATATATATATGTGTGAATTAAGGTGAAATTAAGATGCATGATCGATGTATACAAAGTGTATATGTGATGTATATATATGTGAAAAGTTTAAAGCCGGAAATGATGTATGTATATATGTTAAGTTAGGTGATATAGTTGTTAATTTAACGTATAATAGGTGAAAAATCGGCTTCAGAATTTAACGTGTTTGGATTAAGGTGATATAGTTGTTAATTTAACGTATAAATTAAGGTGAAAAATCGGAATCGAAACAGTTTGGAACCACAACGGTTTTAAACCGGAACGGTTTGAAACCGGAAATGTTTATAATCGGAACCGTTTGTAACATAACGGTTCCAGTTCGAAACGGTTCCAGGTTCAAACGGTTCCGGTTCCAAACGGTTCCGGTTCCGATTAATTAGTTATAGAACCGAAACGGTTTGGAACCGGAACGGTTTGGAACCGGAACTGTTTGTAACCGGAACCGTTTGTAACATAACGGTTCCGGTTACAAACAATTCCGGTTTCAAACGGTTCCGGTTCCAAACCGTTCCGGTTCTGATTTGTTATAGAACCTTAGTACGTTGGAACCGGAACCGTTTGGAACCAGAACTGTTTGTCACTGGAACCGTTATGTTACAAACGGTTCCGGTTACAAACAGTTCCGGTTTCAAACGGTTCCGGTTCCAAACCGTTCCGGTTCCGATTTGTTATAGAACCTTAGTACGTTGGAACCGGAACCGTTTGGAACCGGAACCGTTTGTAATATAACGGTTCCAGGTTCAAACGGTTCCGGTTCCAAACCGTTCCGGTTCCGATTTGTTATAAAACCGAATCCATGACTATTACGGTGTCCAGGAGGTTTTGCGGCTAATTGGCTTCGGAGAGGTTCCCGAAATAGTGGAGGGAACAGTAGTCAAGCTTCCTCCTCGCACGCAGTTAGCAACACGCCCAGTGGGCCAATAATGACTGCTCGCACGAGAGCCTTGCTAGAGGCGCGAGCTGAGGAGGAAGCTGCACGATCAAGAGCCGTGCAACCGGAAGTCGAGGCTCAAGCCTCAGTCTCCAGACTCTTAATCAGCAGACGTCCCTCTGGTGGCAGAGCCTCAGACAAGCGACAGTCAACGGGGGCATCAGAAACTCCCTCAATCCGAATGCCCCATATTCGCCCGGTGCCTACTCCCGTTTCATGGGAATCATCTGTGACACATGGTGGTGCTGGCGCCTCATCGTCCAGGCCTCGTCTATCTCCGCCGTCCGGTCTCTTCCTACCCGACGAGATTCTTGTCATCCCTGAATTCGATGATAAGGGGATGCCTGTTTATGTTGAAGGACGGCCGGAGTTCCTGACCGTGGAGGAAGCGTATAACTTCCTCCCGTTCGACCCCGTGTATCTTTGGAGTGTGAGGTGCACCAACCAACAAACGGACGATGCAGGTAAATTTTATTTAACATCAGATTGATTACTTAATTATTACTTAAGACTTGCGATAGGTTCAATTAATGATATCAATTTGTTGACATTGTATTATTAGGCAATTTCGTTAATGGGACTGGAAAACGGAAAGGGGCTAGAGGCACCTGCACCGGGAAGAGACTTGAGCAGGCCACCGACGGAAGGAAAACGCCCATAAGGGCCAATGAGGATGGCGAGGTGATCGAGGCATTCGACACCACGCGCAAATATGTCAGCATGGCCGGTGCGATCGTGCGGGACAAGGTCCCAATGCTTTGGCCAGATTGGGAATCTGTGCCTATCTACGTGAAGATGCAAGTGCATAATGCACTCAATGTGAGTAAAATTGTATTTTCATTACGTAAATTTTACATTTATTAATTAAGTTCGAATAAATATATAATTTTACCTTTTATATATTCATATTGCAGGTGTGGTTTGACGTGGATGAAGTTCTTATTCACACGTGGGTAGAGCGTTAACTACATATGAGGTGATGTGCTTCGACTTATTTGAATATATATCGAGTTAGATTTTTGTTTATCAAGTGTTTTAATATCTCTAACTTTTTTTCCTTGTTTTAATATAGGTATAAAGAGTGGAAGAACGAGCTTTCTTCCCATTACACTGTATACAAGGAGCTAGGCCGAGGTTCTATCCCTAGCGAATTCCAGTTTAGGGAGTACGAGTGGCTGTGGCTGATAGCCCACTTCGAGCACCCCAAAGCTCAGGTATGCATCCTTAATATATCTTACAAGCCTAATGTATCGTATCATATTGAAATAGTTAGTTACTAATTTTTTTCCATATGTTTATCAAACAAGGCGATTTCGAAGACGAACCGGGCGAATAGATTGAAAAACACCAGGGCCCATCATGCAGGTTCACTCAACTACATGGGTTGGTCGACTAAGGCGCAGCAACAACAAGAAGTGAACCCCTTGGTGTATATTCATCAGAAGTTCTATCCGCAGTGCCCCGACGAAGCGGTAAGTCTTTCGCCTCTCCATGTGTTAATAAAACTATTTTTCGATATTAATAGATTTTGTTAGTTAATACGTTGTTCATTTTCGCTTTTCAATTAGGCGAGAGTGGAGGAGGCGACCGCAGAAGTGACCATGAGTATAGCTCGGACTAACCATCCTGACTGCTCCGAGGAAGAAGTCACCCAGTATGCCTCTCAGATCGAGCCGCTTGATCCCCCGATAGCGGCTCAGATCATGGCAAAAGCGTGCGGGACTGGAAAGAATGCCTACTACTGTAGGGGAATGGGCTTGGCGGGCGAAGGAGTATTGAAAAACACTTCACAATACTCTACCGGGTCAAGAAGTTCAACTTCTAGTCGTAACCTCGCAGCGGAGCTTCAGAGGACGCAGAGGGAGTTGGAGGAGCAAAAGAGGCAGATGGCCGAGTACCAAAACATGGTCCAGCAGCAGACACAGATGCAGGCTCAGATGTACACATGGATGCGGACGATGTACGAGGCTCAGACTACCGGACAACCGTTCCCCACACCTCCCCCGGTCCCTCCATTCCCTAGCTATCTACCACCACCACCGCACCAGTCAACGCCAGAGCAAGACCAAGGTAGCCACCGGAATTCAAATGAGTACATGGATTACTTCGACCCTGACCCGCAAGTTCCTGGACCCTGACCTGTAGTTGTAGTTAATTTTCGTATCGTCGTTGCTATTTGTACTGTACGTTGGACATTTATGTGTACTGTTGAACTTGTATGATTGTACGGTTTATGTCTTTCAATGCAGGTTCTGGAATTGGGCCCAATCTAGAACCGCGTTTTTTTTCAAAATTTTTCCACACATTGCCGGCGACATGGACCTCAGTCGCCGGCAATGTCTCACATTCCGGCCACGGCGGCGCTGCCATTGCCGGCGACGGCGATTCCATCGCCGGCAATGTTAACACCGGCGGGGAATTTCCGGCGACGTCATTGCCGGTGACTTGTCGGCGGTAATAACAATTCCGGCGAAAAAAAAAGACAAGGCCGGCGACGGCAGGTCGCCGGTAATGTCTCCATTTCTGGTAGTGCTTCCTATACACCAGCATGTAATCCTTAGTTTTCTTCAAATATCTCAGCACTTTTTTAACTACAACCCAATGCTCATGGTCTATATTTGATTGAAATTTGGAAAGCATGTTTACTGCAAAAGTATGTCAGATCTTGTACAGACCTGAGCATACATTAAACTTCCAACAAGCCTAGCATAAGGTATTATTTCCATGTTCTTCTTTTTCAATTTCAATTGATTTTTAGGACACTGTCCTTTATACGATTTGTCTCCTTTGGACATTGGACATTGTCCATTTTTGTAGTTTGACATGTTGAAACGTTGCAGAATCTTTTCAATGTAACTTTTCTGTAAAATTCTCAGTTTTCTTTGTTGTCTGTCTCTGGTAACTTCAATCCCCAAAAAATAATGAGCCTTTCCCATGTCTTTCATGTCAGAATTTGCTATCAAAAAATTCTCTGTATCCTGTAATAAAGTAATACTACTACTAGCAAGTAGTATGACAACTACATACAAGACCAAAATGGCAGACTTTCTTTGTCAACAATTGATAAACATGATAATATCCATAAATGGCAGACTTTCTTTCCCTGACTGATCTTCTTAATTCAGCAACCTCATTCTGTACCGCAACATTTTCCTCACCTGCTGGTTATTCATTCATCTGATCAAGAATATTTTGTTCGAGAATCTCCACTGGTGCCACTTGATTTGGAATGTTAATGACTGGATCTACAACTTGTTGTTCTGGTACAAATGCAGCAACTTCAGAATCCCAATTGGTCGCAAATTTTGGATAAATAAACCATTCTTCCATTGGTGTATCTGTAGAAACATCTTCTAAAGTATCATGGACATCCATAGTGGATTGAAATAACTCATCATAAAATGCAACTTTATGAGTTTCCATGGTTCTAGTTTTCCCATTTGGACAATAGAATCTAAATCCCTTGGATTTGTTACAATATCCAATAAAGAAACAACTCATAGTTTTGGAGTCTAACTTTGAGATGTCAGGATTATAGATTCTTGATTCAGATTTGCACCCCCATACTTGAAAATGATTGAGGCTAGGCTTGTGTTCAGTCCACAATTCATAAGGTGTGGTGATCACTACTTTTCTTAGAGTTCTGTTATTGATGTAATTTGCAGTTTTCAATGCTTCTCCCCACAGGAATTTAGGAAGTCCAGATCTCACCATCTTGCTTCTAACCATGCTCATCAAGGTTCTATTTCTTCGTTTTGAGACTTCATTTTGTTGTGAATTATATGAAGTGGTGTATCCACATTCTTGCAAGTATAAGGCAAATGGACCTACTATTGTCCATTCTCAATGATTTTTCCAT
This sequence comes from Geum urbanum, assembly GCA_946800695.1. Taxonomy (NCBI): domain Eukaryota; kingdom Viridiplantae; phylum Streptophyta; class Magnoliopsida; order Rosales; family Rosaceae; genus Geum; species Geum urbanum. The sequence goes on along the minus strand of OX327013.1, from coordinate 25,583,309 downwards.
AAAACTCACCACCTTTGTCAGATGTAACAACCTTAATGAGTTTTTCAAATTGTCTTTCAACTTCAGTTTTAAAATTTTTAAAATATTCCAAGGCTAGTGATTTTTCAGAAAGTAAATATATAAAACAGTTCTAGAAAAATCATTAATGAATGTTATAAAGTAGTAATTTCCACAGATAGTTTTTACAGGAAAAGAACCACATATATTAGTATGGATTAGTTCAAGTAAAACACTGCTTTTTTTTGAAGAGAAATTTCTTGAGTTTGTCATTTTTCCTTTAAAACAATCAACACAGTTTTGAAAATCATCAAAATCTAATTTTGATAGAATTTGTTGCATTCTAGTTCTTTCAATCTTTTCTTTGAAATGTGACCAAGTCTTTTATACCACAAAGAAGAAGAAGTGTCTTGATTGGATTTCCTCTTTCCAACAAATTCTCTATCTAATTGAAACACTTCTGTGTGGCTGTGAAAATCATCATTTTGAACTAAGTAATCATCAACTAACGAAGCTTTTCCAAAACACAAGGACTTATCAAAGAAATACATAATATCATTATTAGTAGCAAATCCAAACCCATCCTTTACAAATTGAGAACCACTGATAAGGTTTCGAATTCTCTTTTTATTTCTGGAATACAATACACATTGTTCAATACTAATACGTACTTATTACAAAATACTAGTTTCACAACTCCAATTGCTCTTACAGCTACTCTTTGACCCATTTGCAGTACGTGCATGCATTTGTCTCATTTTCAGTTGGGATTGTTTTTCCTAATAATCCCTGTAATGAAGTGACATTATGAATGGGTGAACCAAAGTCAAATCACCATGAGTTATCAAAAATTATTGTATTTGTATTAACATTGAAAATAGTTTTTGTCAAAAAAGTACCTTTTTGTTAAGCCAAGTTTTGAAACCTTCACAATCTTTTTTTTAAATGACCTGGTTTCTTACAGAAGAAACATTTCTTAGTTTTTGAAGTTTTGGAACTCTTACCTTTGTTGTTATCATGTTTGACAGAAAATTTTGAATTTGTTCCACTATTGTTTGATGTACTGCCTTTGTGATACTTGCTGTCTTTAAATCTTTTCTTGGATGTCTTATCAACCAAATTGACTTCCTTTTCCTTTCCTTTCTTGTTGTGTTCTTCTTCCACAGCTACACAAAGCGAGATCAGATCATCAATGCTCCATTTTTCCTGTTGTATTTTGTACAGTGTTTTCAGATGTCCATACTATTCAGGAAGTGAAATCAGAATCATGTAGACCAAGAAGGGTTCTTCAACAGCCATGTTTAATGACCAAGAAGTGAAATCTAAATTTTTCTACAGTGTTTGAACCTTGTAGAATATATTCCCCAACACTTCCTTTTCCATCAAACTGCATTTTGATGAGGTTATTCATCAATGTCCTAGTTTCTGCATTGTTTGACTGCTTATACTTGTCACCAACGGAATTGAAGTAAGTTTTTACAATTTTTGAATCTGGAACACCTCCGCGAACACTTTCAGTCATGCTCTTTTTAATGCAAATCAGTGCCATTTTATTGTGCCTATGCCACTTGTCAAAGGCCTCTTTTCTTTCCTTGGTTGCATTTGTTGGTAATGCTTCTGGAGGATCTTCAATAAGCACATGATCATAATCAAGAATACCAAGGTTCAACTCAATGTCACTTTTCCACTTGTTATAGTTAAAGCCATGAAGATACTCTATCTTACTCATACTCATAGGAAAGTGCAAATCTATAAATGAAATAGATCGAATTGGTTAAAACATTATAAAAAGTCCACATATCATAATAGTTTTGGTGTCCCTTTAAAGAAAATTCAAAAGAATAATATCTCAAACTTATACTTATACTTATATACATATGTATATATATGATTCATACTCAATATTTTGACATCCTTTGGGAGTTCTAATCTCATATAAATTTGTCAAAACTTCTGCTTTCAAACATAGTTTACAGTTTTGTATCAAAATTGAAATAATTTTCTTTGGAAATTTAGATCATTATGATTTATCATTCAGTTATTTTACTGATATACATCAATTCTCAACAGGGTAAAAGTAGAGATAATGAGAGCTCTTGCTCTCGTTCCTAACCCTAGCAGTTCGACAACGCCTTGGCCTCACCAAGGGCTGGGATCTCTACACGCGCCTTTCGATGGCGGAAAATTGATGCTTTTCTCAGCGTGGCACCTCGGCGGTTCGTCGCTCACAGATGGTCATTCAAATGCGAGAGTCTCTCTCGGTGCTTTATGTAATGGAAGGACAAAAATCGGGCTTTAGTGTATACAGACGATGTTTGGTCAGGTTTCCAACCACCACTGCACAGTTGAAGGTATGAACTAGATTTGAGGGGTTGCATGTATGGGGGACCAGGCTTAAAGATTTTGGCGAGGCGGTGCTCACATGGTGGGTTGCGTCAAGCTGTCTCAGTTCGACTTTCGTTCTCAACAAGGCAATTGTTGGTCTCGACCCGTGTGTATGGATCAACAGGGGAAGGTGATGTTAGACATAGGCGATTTCTGACAAGGAAGGATCGGTGATGCATGATTGGGCTTCAGCGACGACGACTCAGATGATGGTTCAGACGACGTCGTCATGTTGGCTACTACAGTTCTCTTTGTCGCCGATTGATTGAGCATGGGCCCATTGTTGGGCTTCCTATGCACTCATGGGCTAGGGTTTCCCCTAGATTTGGCTTGGTTGCTAGGTCCACTAAGGCCATTTTTTGGTTCTTAGGTTGGATATGGATCCAAATTGGAAACCGGGCGAGTCGTTCATCCGAACTTTGATTCCAGTTTAGCTGTATATCTCCTACTAGTATTAGTTCTTAAAAGTAGCCTCCCACTTCCTGTTAGAATTACAGGTTGGCCTGGAGCAATTACTTGGTTACGGTTCTTGTGGTAGCCTCTCACTTCTCGTCCTAAATAATACGAGTTGGCATGTAGTCATTACTCGCTATGGTTACAATAAGCTCACATTTACATTGTCTATCACAGTTATAGTGCAGTCTTAGGTGCCCATCGGCATCATCTCTTGGTTCCTTTAGGTTTCTATTATTTACGTCGCTGCTATGTGTCACTCTATGTTTTTGCTTTTAATTCAATGATTGTTTACACCGTTTTATTTTTTCAGCTTAAGTCTTTGATTGATTTTCAATAGATTACCTCTCGTTTACCTTCAAAAAAAAAAATCTCATATTTACTCATACTACGCCACTTTGGTAGCAAATAGCATTTTATAAATACTAAACGTATAATCAGTAAAACCTGTTGATCTAAATTGATGCAATTGTTATCGGTTCTTTGTTTTGACTACTTTGGCAGTGATATAAAACATCAGTTTATCTTACTAGATCAACATTCAGATATCACTAATCTAGCAGAAGTTCAATGTTTATGCAAATGTTTCAGTATGAACTTAGACGATTAATTTGCATTTTATATCAGAAACATATACATATATATATACATATATGAATATCATACAGTGAGAGAAACTGAATTCTAAAGTAAAGACATTTAAATAAAATGCGGAATGTTATGTCTAATCCCAGAATCATGAGTTTCTGGACCTAATCAACAGCAATATAATCTACAAGTAGATGCTCAAATACCAATTGTTTATTCTATATCTTAGTTCTGTAATCTATTGTAGATTAAATGCATGTTCTTATTGCCACAAAAGTAATCTAATTCAGTTCTAAACAAGCAATAGATGCAATACCTGTAGGATCTTTATTAGCCATCGAATTATCTCCTGATTTCACCTTATATCACATATAGCAGTGGGGCTATTTCGTTGTGATGGATTGTGCATCAGAAGGGACTTCGATCTCCATGTATTTATAAGTGCTGAAACCATGACAGTTTCTTCCATAAAAAAACTGTCTGTTTCAGATCACAGTTTGAATTCAAATTCAACTGTCAACTGCTCCTTTATATTTATTTGTAGATTTTACGCCCGTATCTCTTGTATACAATATTGTATTTGTTCTTATATATGCACAGACGTAAGTATAACACTATGAACTATATCAAGCTCAATCTGACACCCAGTCGCTCCAGGAATATCAGAGCAGTCATAAGTGTCTTTTTACTTCTTCTACTTCTCTACTCAGTTAGATGATTAGTGTCTTATATTTGTGGTCAATTTGATGATTGATATATACATATGACTTTTAATGAGTAAAATGTCCAAGATGGTATGATCGATCATAATTTTACATATTCAAATATCATAATAAACAAAACATCGAAATTTTGAAGTCAGGAAGATCCATAATATGAGTCACATGTACAAACTAAAAACTTTAATTGTATATATGACCCAAATGGTGAATGCTTGTTGATTGTAGGCTTTTAGCTAGCTAGCCCATCATTGTATCATTTTGATTAGGATCACATTCCCACTGTTTTATTTTGAGGAAAGAAAAAAAAAGGAAAGAAATAAAATGAAGTGGAAGCTCAAGAAGTTCGTGCTGCTGCTGCTGCTATCACTTGTTCCACACTCACACCGGCATTGCACATGTTGGCAAACACTCTCGTGTGCTTCATTCCATAATTTGACAACGATCCACAATGTCGCTTGTAAGTTTTCACCTGTAAACAAATCAAACACAACATAAAAATAAAAAAATAGAAACCAGCTTAGTACTTCAACAAAAGCTAATTTATTTAGTGTCATAAAAATGATATGATCGATCTAGAGAAAGATTAGAATAACTTACAAGTGTCTTGAAGCAGTCCCAATCGTCAACAAGAGCTTGCCCTCCAAGTCGAACAGAGTTACTTGCATATCCCAAAACACTTGGTCCAATTTGATTTATAATGTTGCCTACTTGCAATTTCAGCATCCAACACCTTCTTAGCTTCTTGCTTCTTTTTTTGAGCCAGCAGGAGCCCGTTGGAACTGCAAATATATAGATGGTTAAAGTGATCGAAACTAAAGCCTCTACTGAAAACTTGAACAAGAGATCTCATGAGACTGATAGATAGTTATATAAACCTTGTGCCAACGATGGAGAAGATCGGCATCACGATGGTCAACAACCTCTAAAGCTGGCAGTGACGATTTACTTTCAATAGATGAGGAGGTAGAGTTATCACTTGAACCCATGTAATACGAGAGTAAATCCGAATTTTGTTTCAAATTTCCATTTTAAGTAACATGAGAGCCTTAAGTACTATTTTTCACTGTTCTCGACTTAATTACCTACATCAATCATTCAATACACAAGAACATAATAAATTACTCATAACTAATCAAGTCTAAGTTAAGCTGCTGTAAACTCACTAAGAAATGTTCAAAGTGAACTTTAATGCAACGATTTCACTATCTTACAGTTTGATATTGTTTCTCGAGAGTTTCTTGGCCAAAATCTTGCAATAAGTCACTGGTCGTCAATTGGAAAATATAAAAAAGTTTGTCACAGGATCAGCTAGAAGTGTTAAATCTTAACCATGCATAAATGGTATTAGAGTACTTACCAATCTTCCATCCAAGAGACACTACACAAGTCACCCAAGCAAGTGTCATATATATTCCGGAGGAGGAGGAGGATCCATATCAGGGCAATACGTTCCCCAACTACTCTCAGTTGCATTTGATGCTGTGGTTGCATAGATGCTTATGTTTGTCGGCAGGAGACCTTCGAACATTCTGCCGGATTCACAAGCTTCGAGGTAGAATACCTGATCGATACACGAGAGAAGTCGATAATCAGTATCAAAATTTATATTCAGAAACTATGTGCAACTTGATCGATCTCATGCTGCAATGTGGTTCATGTAGTCACGTTACCATGTTTTTGTATGCGTTGGCTTCATACTTTTTATTCAGAACGGCTACAAGATCATTGGCATAGACAAAATCCCCTTCAGGCATTCCTGAAAGCAAAAGCCATAGATATCATATCAAACAAGTACGTAACATGCATGCATTCTCACTTGTTATTCTACGTACACTACTGCAAATTGAAGTTAGGGTTTCCAAATAGCTAGCTAATTAGAGTTACTAACCGACCATCCCAGGACCTCCATGGTCGGTATAATATATAAAGATATTGTCATTAGGTCCGCTGCTCACAACCTTGCCACTACCACCTGAGAGACTAGATTTATCTCCAAGAATAGCAGCGTACAGATTAGCAGCAGTACAGTTTTCTCCTGTCACTACTGGAGGAGGAAATCGGGGCGACGTAGAAAGGTGGTCGCCTCGTATGAATTTTACGTCGCCTCGATTTCTTGTGACCAAAACGACGTCGCCTCGTCTTGTCGCTTCAGATTCATCACGCCACCATTGGGGCGACGTAGATACAATATACGTCGCTTCGTTTCAGATCACGTGACGTAAATAATACTACGTCGCTTCAATTGAAGCGACGTAGATTGATCACGTCGCTTCAACTTAGGCGACGTATATTGATCAATCTACGTCGCTTAATTTTATTTATTTTTAATTTATTTTTCTTTTTTTAAACCATTAAGGCGACGTACATTGATCAATATACGTCGCCTCAATTTATTTAATATTTATTTTATTTTATTTTTTAATAAATGAGGCGACGTACATTGATCAATGTACGTCGCCTAAATTTATTTAATATTTATTTTATTTTATTTTTTAATAAATTAGGCGACGTATATTGCTCAATGTACGTCGCCTCAATTTATTTTATTTTATTTTTTTAATAAATGAGGCGACGTACATTGATCAATGTACGTCGCTTCATTTATTTAATAATTTATTTTATTTTATTTTTTAATAAATTGAGGCGACGTACATTGATCAATGTACGTCGCCTCATTTATTTAATAATTTATTTTATTTTATTTTTTAATAAATTGAGGCGACGTATATTGATCAATGTACGTGGCCTCAATTTATTTAATATTTATTTTATTTTATTTTTTAATAAATGAGGCGACGTAGATTGATCAATTTACGTCGCCTTATTTATTAAAAATTTTCATTTTTTTTATTTTTTTAATAAATGAGGCGACGTAGATAGAACAATATACGTCGCCTCATTTATTAAAAAATTAAAAAAAATAAAAATTAAATATTATTGTACCAAGTCACGACCTATCGCAATTTACAAACACAAAAACGTATTCAAATTGCAGATACGCATTCAACCAAAAAAATGCATTCAATCACAAATCAAAACGTTAAAAGTTTATACAAATCAAGTTTACACAAATCAAGTTTATACAAATCCTATATACAGTTTACGAGCCGGGAGGTGGTGGAGGAGCTTGCGGTTGTTGATTCGCAGCCTGGAATGATCGCATCATGGCCTCCATTTCTTGCATCCTTTGGGCGATCGCACTCGCTTCCGCTATAGCCTTCTGCGCCACCTCGCTCGATCTGCGCGCCGCCTCTTTGGCTTCATCGATCTCCTTTTGCATTTGAATTTGGCGTTCCTGGTTTACCCGGGCCCCTCCTCTCGGTTTGGGGTCGCGTGTGAGAGCGCGCCCCACCCCTGTAACGTCGAACAAGAACAAATATTAGTAAACTATATCGTAAACCAAAATGAAGCAAAACGTAAATCGAGATATGCATCGACGGAATCGTTTTGGAGATTTATTACCTCTTATAGAGGTCCCGTGCCTTGAACCTACCTCTTCCTCTATGATATTTATTTGTGTATCAAGAGGAAGAGGCTGGGGTTGGGAAACCTCTTCGCCGTCAACTGGGCCCGCAGCACTATCTTGTTGCGACAAGACTTCATCGAGTCGACGCTTCACTGCCGCCTGCTCAATTAAAATAGATAAAATAAATAATATTACAATTTAGTATACAACAATAATTGAAATAACGTAACGTGAACCTATTTGAGCTTACCACTTTCTCAGCCGCATTCCTCTCCGGCTGGTATACGTTAATCCACGTCTGGACGGCGGGCGCTGGATGACCCTCCTTCTCCAACACCTCGCTTCGGTACGAGAGGGCGAGGGATCCCGAATGGTGGTTGATCTGCTGCTCCTTGTTCTTGTTTCGGTTCCCTCGGTTCCGTTCGCACAATCGCTGCCACACACACACAAAAATCATTTTAAAATAAGAACAGATAAACATGCATATTGTTCGAACGTTTGACCAAAACTGTAGGTTCGTTTATGAAACTCACCAAATAAGCAGGGTCTTCGAAGTGGGCTTTTAACCACGCCCATTGGTCTTCCCTCCCGAGAAACTCGGCCGGAGTCTCCTGGCTGACGTGGAGATAATGTTGATGGCAATCGTACTTCCAATCCTTATAGATTGTTTGTGCCGTCCTATCAATGAAGTTCCACATCTCCACATCAGTCGCCGGGATGTCGTAGTTCGTCTAGCACAACACATTTAAATTCCGTTATGTAAAAATTATATTTACATTTACTACAGGTATGTAAGTAAGCTCGGAGTCCAGCAAGTATACCTCAAGACTCCGGCCGACGATATCGCGATGCAAATCGCTAAGTCCCAAGAAGCTAGATGCAAGCATTGGAACTTTTCCGCGGATGATGCTACCGATGTCTCGGCACATCAGACTCCGCATTTCCCTCGTCGCCGGCCCCGCATGCCTCGTAGAGTAAGCGACTTGTAGTCGCCTATTGTTGTTCATCCGGACGAGGTACTCCGTCTTCGTCCCGACAACGACTCCGCGCTGTTCCGTCGTCGGGTCTCCGGTTGCCATGTCGACCATGTCGGGGAGTTTGGTCTTCTTGCACCGGATGCTGAGGGCGGGAGGGTGCTGTGACGCCGTAGTGGCGTCGCTGCTGTCATCCGCTCCTTGCGGAATCGCATCCTCAAGTGGAGGGGCGGGCGTTAAAATGGGAGCTCCTGCAATCGACGGGGTCGCCGATTGTCCCGTGGGGCAACCAGACCCGGAAGCCCCATCTCGGCTGAATGCTCGCCACCCCGCCTCCGCCGCCTCCGCAGCTGCCGCCGCGGCCGCCGCTTCCGCTTCACGACGCTGCATCAACGCTTTCCTCCTCTTGTATGCAGTATCTCCGGGAGCCATTCTTTTATTACTAAACTGTTATTTTTAATTAGATGTTAAACTCGTTTGTACTTCTATAATGCTTATCATCACATATAAACATTCATGCTTATCATCACCCTTAATCCTTAATCCCGAGAATACTACAATCATTACGCATATGTTTTCATTTAACCAAACCCTTAATCATTACGCATATGTTTTCATTTAACCAAACCCTTACGCATTCAATCATTACGCATATGTTTTCATTCAATCATTACGCATATGTTTTCATTATCACAAAACACATTCGAAATCATCATCATCACAAAACACAATACTTACATGAAGCTAGATTGAAAACACATTCGGAATCATTATCACAATACACATTCGGCACAGTATAAAACACAAAGCAATATAGCTTATCAACACACAAAACGCATATAGCAACTTCTACATACTCGTCATTTATCGCATATAGCTTATCAACTACACATGAACAGCAACTAGATATGGGATAAACTCTCTAAAATGATTATAGACATGAAAGCCTAAACATGAAAAGCAACTAAACATGAACATTCAGCAACTAAACAATCAAAATGATAGATGGACAGCAACTTCTACACATGGACAGCAACTACACATGGACACATTGATAGATTACACGGAATGTCGCACCTTACCTTCTCGATTGATAGACTCAGATCGTTTGCTTTAGCTACACGGACCCGGAATGCTTCTTCTTTCTGAAATCACAAGTATTGATAGATTAGTAATGATTTCGAGTTGTAATTGCTCTTTTACATTTATATCAAGTTTAGCCCATAGATTAAAAAGAAGAACACAAAGTTTCAAAATTAACAACGGGTAACTTCACTAGTTACACTCCCAAGTCCCACATTTTGACTTGGGAGTAGAAAATTTACTGCTTTGCATAAAACCCAAAATATTAATCAAGAAAACAAGTTCAAGTGATGCAATGCCAAAATCCGAACTGCATGCGGTGCACATATACAGTAAAATTAGCAATTAAGAGAGCAGAATAACATCTCCACACACAAACCACGGATTGCATTCACTCACATGTTTGAATTCAAACTAATGCCTTAAAATAAGCAAAACAATTGATGAATTCACAATCAAAAACTGAGGCTTGAAATCAACAATTGCGAAAATACCAGGGAAGGGATTCTTACCCAACAAGTGGCACTGCTTGTGAAGTAGACGAAGTATTGTGTTCAAGAAACTCGCAGGCTGTGATTACAATCGGCTCAGCAAACAAAACCTAACACCGAAAATCAACTTCGCGATGAGTAGTGAGGAACAATAAACTGACAAAGTATAAAACACATTCGGAATCATCATTATCACATGAAGCTAAAAAATATCACGCTCAATTCAGTGAGATTGCCAATAAAATACTATATCGAAACAATGTATGTAGAGATGACATTAACTCGTTCCACTATGATAAAGTTTGAAACTTTCATGCTTAAATTGATAAAATAGAACACACCCATCAACACGAAACTGCACAGAGTTTATTCAAACAAGCCATGCTCAGAATTGACCAAAACAATCGCAGTCATACAGCAGATTAAGATTCCCCAATTGTCTATACAACAATAAATTACAAACGAATCGAAAAATGAGACCATTTACATAACATAGCCAATACTAAAAGTTCAAGAGCTAACACAAGTGAGCTCCATACAAAATTAGAGGGTACAGGTCAGTTCATATTCGAAATCTTCGATCAATATGCCCACCTATGCATCCAAGAATCAACAGATATAAAAAGCTTAGTAGCTTCTCTCATACAGCAAAACTACTTCATCCAAACAAGTAAGAAACTTGCAACAGTAACAGTACTAAGAAGAAATCCTAATTCCTCACATCAATCCATTATGATCAAACCAAATCCCATAATATAAACACATACACAAACATCTAGTAAAGATATTCGCAAACATGAAAGAAGATCATCGGAAACCATGAAGCAAAAGAGAGATAAGACCTTGAGGGTTCCGTTCGGCACGCTTTGGGTTTTGGGTTTTGGGGTTTTGGGTTTCGGGATTCGACGATGAAGGAGGGGGAGGAAGAAGTTGGTTTCGGGTTTGGTGGAGGAAGACGACGGTGGGTTTTGGGTTTCGGGATTCGATTTGGTCTCAATCGATTTGGGATTAGGGTTTGGGGCGAGGTCGAACAGAGGCTTCGTTTGTGAGAGAGAAGTGAAATGAGAAGAAGAAGAAAGCCACTGTGTTCCTGGAATTATAAACGCAACGAGGCGACGTAGATTGCTTTCTACGTCGCTTCAATATGTTTGAATAACGTAAGCGACGTAGATTGATCAATCTACGTCGCTTCACTATTTAATTTATACTTAAATAACATAAAAAATAAATATGTTCAGGCGACGTAGATTTATCAATCTACGTCGCTTCCTTCTATTTAATTGTTTGTTTATTTTTTTTTGGAATAAATGAGGCGACGTAGATTGATAAATCTACGTCGCTTGGATTTAATGTTTAATTTTGTTGTTTTTATGAATAAATGAGGCGACCTAGATTGATCAATCTACGTCGCTTCCTTTTATTTAATGTTTAATTTTGTTGTTTTTATGAATAAATGAGGCGACGTAGATTGATCAATCTACGTCGCTTCCTTCTATTTAATTGTTTAATTTTGTTGTTTTTATGAATAAATGAGGCGACGTAGATTGATCAATCTACGTCGCTTCCTTCTATTTAATTGTTTATTTTGTTTTTTTTTTGGAATAAATGAGGCGACGTAGATTGATAAATCTACGTCGCTTGGATTTAATTTTTAATTTTGTTGTTTTTATGAATAAATGAGGCGACGTAGATTGATCAGTCTACGTCGCTTCCTTTTATTTAATGTTTCGATTTTGTTTTTTTTTTATTAAATGAAGTTTAGAATTATAAAGTTAGTAATATTTTCTCGTATACATCAATTTTAATTTTGTTGTTTTTATGAATAAATGAGGCGACGTATATTGATCAATATACGTCGCTTCCTTGTATTTAATTTTTAATTTTGTTTTTTTTATGAATAAATGAGGCGACGTAGATTGATTAATCTACGTCGCTTCCTTCTATATAATTTTCGATTTTGTTTTTTTTTTAATAAATGAAGTTTAGAATTATAAAGTTAGTAATATTTTCTCGTATACATAAATTATGCTTTGAAATATTTAGGTTTCAAATAGATAATAATATTAGTTTAGTCCTCGTCTTCGTCCTCCTCCTCCTCCTCCTTCTCCTCCTCGTCCTCGTCTTCGTCCTCGTCTTCGTCCTCGTCTTCGTCCTCGTCCTCGTCCTCCTCCTCTTCGTCCTCGTCCTCGTCCTCCTCCTCGTCCTCGTCTCCTTCTTCGTCCAAAAGTAGTTGAAAATCTGGGTAAAATTGTATCACCGTGGGAGTGTCCTCTTGGTAAGGCTCGAAGATATGATCTCCTGTACGCGATATGTTTTCATCTATGGCCAGAACTTCGGCGCTGTAGACATTGCGGTGCGACATCTCTTGTACTACCTTCCAAGTACCACCAGCCTTTGGATCGTCTATGTAGAATACCTGTTTTGCTTTGGTTGCAATTATGAAGGGTGAATCCTCATAGTAACTGTTGTTTGTATTCACTGATATCAGTCCATGATCTTTTATAAGGGTGTCAAGATCTTCAGGGTCCTCGGAGTTGTGCCATGTGCACTTAAACAACACCACTGGCATACGGCCTGCATATAATACTTCGACCACGTAGTTAACATGGCCGTAGAACTTGGATGAACCCATGTCTATCATGACACCGCTGTTTTGAGTCACGGTTCTTTGATCTCTATCAAACGATGTGAACTTGACACCGTTCACATAACACGACTTATAAACCCGACATTGCTGAGGTCCTTGTGCTAATGATTTTATTCCTGCAACCAAGCTCGGGTCCGAGTTTTTTTCTTTAAGGGACACCTGAGAGATAAGTGTTAAGAGGAGTTAAAGATAAGTGTTATAAAACCTGCAAAGAACCTTACAAGAATTAATAGGCATATGTACCCATGTTAAGAACCATCGAAGAAAACTCCTCCTCCGCTGCCGGTCGTCGAAATCTTCACCATTTTTAGCCTCGAACCTTCTGAGATGTTCTTCTAGGTAAGGTTTGACTTCGTCTGTTTCCACCAAGACTTGCCAGTGAGCCTCAGCAGTCTCTGACTCAGTCAACCTGAACTGGGGACGAGTCTCGATAATATCTGGTCTTACTAAGAGTGAAACACAGCTGACATTCCACCCAGATATGGAAGTGTCGATATCTTCGTTGTCCATCCGTCTGAGATAAGCCTTACAATACGTCACCGACTCATGTACGAGGTACTGTTCAGCAATACTACCTTCCGGGTAACGTGTATTCCTCATTGACTTTTTATATTTTCCTAATTGCCTGCAAAAACACCACTCAAGATTAGTACAATATTTTCATAATTGCCGACATATTACACAAGATTAGTAGGAATCAATATTAGTACAAACATATTTTCCTAATATTAGCAATAACAAAAAAATTTACCTTTCAATTGGATACATCCATGTATAGTGTACTGGACCTGTAAGGAATACTTGTTCGGGCAGATGAACCATGAGATGAACCATAGATGTAAAAAAATGTGGAGGAAATATGAGCTCCAAATTGCAGAGAATCATCACTATCTCAGTTTCCATGTCACGCACAACCTCCTTCTTAAGCTCCCTACTGCATAGTTGACGAAACCAATTTGACAGTGCTATCAATGGCTTGACAACGTTTTCTGGCAGGAACCCTCTTATAACCACAGGCAGAAGACGTTGAAGCAAGACATGGCAATCATGCGTCTTCAATCCATAAAACTGTGACTGAGAACTTATTTTCACCTTACTTCTCAAACTACCTGCATAACCAAGAGGATACTTAACATCCCTGAACCACTGGAACACATCTTCTAGATCATCCTTTTTAACTAAAAAAGGTGCATGAGGAACTTTCCCCGTAGCCAAGTCACCTGCTCTTTGCCACTGGTTTTTTCGCACATTCCTCTTCTTCAAAGCAGCGCGAGCTTTTGGACCATCCTTAGACTTCGATTCAATCGAAAAAATGGTTCCAAGGATGTTGTCACACACATTTTTTTCAATGTGCATGACATCTAGGCAATGTCTGATCTTCAATGATGACCAATACGGCAGCTTCCAAAATATGCTTTCGTGAGTCCAACACTGTCTGTTATTCGGATTGTACGGCACCTTCAAGTCTTCATGTTGGCTAAGAATAGGGTAAACGTTTGACCTAACGTCCTCCAAAATTTCATCTCCACTCTTACGATAGAGTCTTCCGCCAAACTCCTCCTTCCCGTTAAATGCCTTGCTCAATCTCCAAGGGTGATCCTGGTGGAGCCATTTTCGATGACCTTCATAAACTATCCTCCCACATATATGCTCTGAAGTTAGCTCATCTAGACAGATTGGACATGCCTTGTACCCTTTCACAGTTGACCCCGCAAGCATCCCTAAACCTGGAAAGTCGCTAATTGTCCACATTACCGCTGCCTTCATCAAGAATACCTCATTGTCTACTCGATCAAAAGTATGGACTCCAACGACCCATAAATGTATTAGCTCCTCGATCATCGGCTCAATGAGTACACTAAGGCACTTTCCGGGAGATTTAGGGCCTGGAATCAACACTGATAACATGTTATATTCCTTCTTCATGCACATTGATGGTGGTAGATTGTACGGCATCACAACAACGGGCCATGTACTATGCAAAGTTCCCATTGTTCCGAATGGATTGAAACCGTCTGTTGCTACTCCAAGGCGCACATTCCTGCAGTCCCGTGCAAAACCTGGAAAAGTTCTGTCAAAATGTTGAAACGCTTCTCCGTCAGCTGGGTGGCTGAGGCTACCAGCCACGCATATCCGCTCCCCCAGCCATCGCATATGCTTGGCAGTGTGTGGGGACATAAACAAGCGCTTCAACCTTGGTGTTAGAGGGAAGTTACGAATTATTTTTTGGGAATATCATTCGTATTTGGCTTATATCTTTCAGAATAACACACTGGACAAATCCTCTCGTTTACAAGCGCCCCCCTGAACAACACACAGTTAAACTCACACGCATGAATTCTTTCGTAACCCAGTGAAAGATCACTCAAGATTTTTTTTATTCTCGAGTATGAACAGGGGAATGTGTGCCCTTTAGGAAGAAGTTTATTAATGTAAATACATAAAGAGTCAACACTTGTGTCCGACCATCCATTTTCATTTTTCATTTCCATTGCATCTAATATGGCACTCAAAACAGTTTCCTCACTGCCTTCATATAATGGGGTCTGTGACTCCTTCAATAATCTATCGTACTTTTCATAATCATCGTCTACCATGTCATTGAAGTTCATGCCCGAATTATCTTCCACAAATTGTTGGGGTGCATCTGCATGGTATCCAGGATAATAGGGATATGCATCATGTAGAATCTCCAACTGCGGGTTCACTGAAGGACCGGCACCACTAGAAGGACCGACTCTGTCTTGAAGCCACTGTCTTCGTTGACTGAGCATTGCCGGTTCACCAGAAACTTCCCCGTGAAGGTGCCAGATTGTATAAGTAGGACTCATACCACTGTGTGATAAGTGATGATACATGACATCCATAGTAACCTTGAACGGACCGTTCTTACAACGTTTGCACGGGCAGAAGTAATAATCGGCTCCGTTACTATGTAGCCGGGCAAAATTCATGAACTCGAATATGCCGTTGATGTACCTTGGATCAGCACGATGATATGTCATCCAAGTTTTGTCTGGGAGTCCGTCCATGTTTCCTGTCAACATAAACAATCAATATGAACAAAGTTACCACGCCACAGTTGCGATTCAACCAAAACCCCACACTTCTTCGCCTTATGCCTCCGGGTTGGGTCCTATCCCCTTCAGGGGAACACGACATTTGTCAACGCTTTTGCACCCATGCGTTTCAGCTCCAGTTTAAGGAAATTTCGGCAGCATCTCCCTACAGTTCCCTGAGTGCACACATATCTAAACAACCTAATTTGCACTCGGGGAACATTTAAAGGAGACACTGTCGAAACCATATCCCAAAACTGAAACTGAAATCACACGAATAACAAAAGGATCAACAAAGTCATGTTCACCTAAAGTGTCCAAAAATGGGACAATTCGAGAATCAACAACTCAACTCGATCAACTAGATGAGTTGTTGATTCTCAAACGGGAGTTCTAAGTTGATAAACACCACAATTATATATAGCCATAATACTAATAACACTACTAATTAAGGCTCGAATACACATAATCTACACTAATCATCAATTAATTTCACTAAATTTAACCAAATTTCAAACATTAATCATGAACCCATAACATGATTTATCACAATTCAATGCTTAACACACTAAAACTACAACATAACACCAAATTCAATTCAACTTCAAACATTTCACCAAAACTTCAATTTCACTTCTAATCATCAATAAATTTCACTAAACTTAACCAAATTTCAAACATTATTCATGAACCCATAACACAATTCAATGATTCAAACACTAAAACTACAACATAACACCAAATTCAATTCAACTTCAAACATTTCACCAAAACTTCAATTTCACTTCTAATTTAACATATTATGGTCATAAAGAGGGTTAAAGAGATACAAATCAAACTAACCTTACTCAAGAATCAAATCAATGGCAGGAACAACCTTCTTTCTCAATTTCCTCTAATTTCTCCCCAAAATCGCCCAAAACAGCTGCAGAACGAAATGACACTGTTTTTCTAAACTTCTCACTTTATGAACGGGTTGACTTTAAGAAGAATAGTAGATCCAGATTTAAAAAACACGAGGCGACATAGATTGATCAATCTACGTCGCCCCGTTTTCTTTCCAAGTGACCAACCTAATCTACGTCGCTTCGATTCAAAACTAGGCGACGTAGATTGATCAATCTACGTCACCTCGTTTTGAATCGAAGCGACGTAGATTAGTTTGGTCACTTGGAAAGAAAAACTAGTCGCCTCAGTTTTTTGAAGCGACGTACTTCAATATACGTCGCCTCAATTTTTGAAGCGACGTACTTTTTATCAAAGGAATTTTACGTCGCTTCGTTGAAAATCGGAGCGACGTAGAAATGTAACTACGTCGCCCCGATTCCTTCCTCCAGTAGTGTGTGTAATCTTTGGGAACTCCATGGTAAACATCGCCACCGTCCGGGTTGTTGATGATGACACCAGGTCTGGGATTCTCAGGGTCGTATGTAATGTCATCGTACATGAAAACAATGATGTTTTCATCTTTTAGTCTACCTCTCTTCAATATTTGATATGCATGAGACACATCAGCCTGCAAGATAAATATGAACAAAAATTAAGACGTGCATGCATGCATGAATCAATTAAGTTCTAAAACAGACATGCATGCAAGTATAATTGTGTAACATACCTGATGCCTATAGTTCTACACTACAAGAAAAGGAGTCATTACCGGCGAGATTCCGGCCAACAAGGCCGGCGACCGGAAAAGTCGCCGGTAATGTCCATCATTACCGGCGACTTACCCCGTCGCCGGTAATGTCGCCGGAATCTCGCCGGTAATGTCTTCATTTCCGGCGACTTACTCCGTCGCCGGCAATATGTCTTATATTAGATGCCAGATGGGGCAGCTCGATCATTCAATCATTTTGAGCGAAAAAAATCCAGAGAAATCGAAAGAAGGAAAACGTACGCTCTGAAATCGATCATTCGGTATATTGTCAAAATTAAGGCGCGCGTCGAAAACTCGATCACTCGGGAAGCTATATATATAGGTACGTAGGTGTATATATACGTATATGTGGTATATATATATATATATGTCTGTGTGTTGATCAAATCCAATTCGTGAGATATATATATATATATATATATGAAATGTTGTTGATGTACGGTCACCGAAACGAGAAAACAGCTTGTAGTTAATCTTGTGTCTGAATCAATGACTGGTATTATCGTATTGTTATCGGAGCCAGGCTTAACAGAGCCTCCTCCTACCCAGTCAAATACGTTTTGAATTGAAAAAAGGAGAATATTATCATCGAGTACTGAATCGAATTCAGAGATTAGATCGATATATATATATATACATATGCATGCATGTGTTGATTTAATTAGAGTTGAATTGAGATATCACGTCGATTATTAGTAGTGAATGTGTGTATATATATATAATTAATACGTAAAATTGTTAGAATTTTCAGGATGGACAAGAGTTGGATGAGCCTCGAAAGATGGGATGTCAGATATCACCAGGGAATTAGGAGTTTTGTGGATTTTGTGAAGGCTAATTGTGGAGACACTACACTTCATTATTGCCCGTGTAAAGAATGTAAGTGTTTCAGCGATCGATTTCGATTTCCCATTGATAAAGTCCAGAGGCACCTGAGTAAATACGGGTTTTGGGAAAAGTACACTTGTTGGATTTATCACGGTGAAACATCGGTAGCGGGTCCGCATGATCATGGACAATTTGGTGAGAGGGCCAGTCCACGCAATGATCATGGACATTTTGCTGAGAGGGGCAGTTCATCCTATGATCCAACATCGATGTTAATCAATGATATGTTTCCTCATGAGAGCGGTGTATTTGCTGATGAAGCACCAAATGTCCCTCCCGTCGTTGAGGGTTTCCCCCATATCGAGCCAGTCGAACCATTACCTGGAGGTCATGTAAACACAAGCGGTATGGACAAGTACAACAACCTGATTGCATTGCAACAGACTCCGTTGTACGACGGTTGTAGTAAGACTGTTCTTGAAAGTGTGATGGGAGTGATGCAGCTAAAAATGGAGAACAAAATGTCTGTCAAAGCTGTTGATTCTTGGTTGAAGTGGACTGCTTCGCTACTGCCACCCGGTCATCGTCTTCCTACCACTCATCATAAGGTGCGACATATCCTGAAAGATCTTGGGCTTTCCTACATCAAAATTCATGCATGCAGATATGATTGTATTCTCTTCTGGGGAAAAGATCTCGAAGACCTTGAAGCCTGCCCGGTATGTTTTACAGAAAGGTATAAGTTGACTCCTGCAGGCAACAAGAAAGCTGTGAAGATACTTCGATATTTCCCGCTTATTGATAGGCTGGAGCAGTTGTTCATGTATGCTCTCACGGCCGAGGCAATGAGATGGTGGGCTGAGAGGAACTTGCCTGACGATGACACCCTTATACACCCTTCCGACGGAGAGGCTTGGAAGCACATGGTCAGGGAGTTTGATCATTTTGCAACAGAGGTCCGAAATGTTTGGCTAGGGCTCTCATCTGACGGATTCAACCCTTTTGGCAACATGAGTCTTCAATACAGTATATGGCCAGTTATTTTGGTACCGTACAACCTTCCACCATGGATGTGCATGAAGAAGGAATACAATATGCTCACTCTGTTAATTCCGGGCCCGGGTTATCCAGGAAAGTGTCTCGATGTGTATTTGAGGCCTTTGATTGAGGAGCTTAAGTACCTGAGTGAGTGTGGCCACCCCACTTACGATAGGTTCAAAAACGAGATGTTCCAGATGCATGCCATGCTTGTTGGCACCATCAGTGATTTTCCTGCCCGCGGTATGTTGTCGGGCAACGTTACCAGGGGTTACAGGGCTTGTTCAGAGTGCATGACGGTTGATTGTTGCAGTCCTCATTGCAGTAAAATTGTCTCGATGCGTCACCGTTGTTGGCTTCCATATGATCACCCATTTAGGCAGGATCCAGACGCGTTTGATGGGACTGTTGAAACAGGTGTGGCACCCAGGCGATGGACAGGGGAAGAAATTTTGGAAGTGTTGAATGAATACGATTTTGGCCAGCTGAGCAATCATCCTGACATAGTGGCGTCAATTCCAGACAAGCCCGAAAGGTATAAGTTTTGGACACAGAAGAGCATATTCTGGGAACTCTCCTACTGGCCCAGGTTGCCTATTAGACATTACCTAGATGTCATGCACATAGAGAAGAATGTGTGTGAAAGTGTGGTGGGCACAGTTCTTAACTTGGAGGGGAAAACAAAAGACATCCCTAAGGCACGCATTGATCTTAAAGCAATGGGTGTGCGGAAACATTTGTGGTTAAGAGATGGTAAGAGAAAAATGCCGCAAGCTCCGTACACCGTAAAGCCGAAGCATAAGCATGAAATTTTTCGGTGGCTGAGTAATGTCAGGTATATATTCTTATGGCTATGTAGGAATTTGTCCTTAAATTTTTACCGGATTATGGTTATATGCGAGAAATATAATTGGTCCATATATATGGCTTTATCTATATATATGCAGGTATCCTTATGGCTATGCAGGAAATATAAGCAGGTGTGTTAACTTCCGGGACAATAAGATGTACGGATTAAAGAGTCATGACTGCCATGTACTGCTTCAACGCCTTTTCCTTATTTTCATTCGAGGGTACATGCCCAAAGAGGTGGTGGAGTCGTTGGTGGCCTTGTCAAGATTCTTTCAGAAGTTATGCACCAGGGAAGTTAAAAAAGCAGACCTCAGGGAGATGCAAGATGACATCATTTTTATCATGTGCAAGCTTGAGAGGATATTTCCCCCAAATTTTTTCGACATAATGCCGCACCTGATGATCCATCTTCCCGAACAATTGTTGCTTACCGGTCCCGTACACTACACTTGGATGTATCCCATGGAAAGGTACAAATGATTCATAAATTTGGTTTGCCTATGTTTTTATATGTAATGACTTGTGGTTAAGTAAGTTAACATGTACTTGTTAACTTGTAGACAATTGGGAGCCTACAAGGACTATGTGAAGAATAAATATGCACCTGAAGGGTGTATCGCTGAAGCATATCTTGCGCACGAGTGTGTAACGTACA
This sequence comes from Geum urbanum, assembly GCA_946800695.1. Lineage (NCBI taxonomy): Eukaryota > Viridiplantae > Streptophyta > Magnoliopsida > Rosales > Rosaceae > Geum > Geum urbanum. The sequence continues at coordinate 25,562,414 of OX327013.1, read as the reverse complement.
CCAAAGTGTACCTGGAAAATGTAGAGGACCCCCAACAACATATGCCGATAGATGAACCCCAGTTCAACCTTTCTATCATCTCCAGTGACGTGGTAGTACAGGGAAGCTTGCCAAAGTCGTACAAGTTGGATGGAAATGAGGTAGCCATTGCCCACTGGTCGGTACTGATTAACTGTCAAGAAGTACAATATTGGAAAAACTATCATCTTCACTGCCCTGCTATTGCCGGAAATGTTGATTACCACAACAAGACGTTTGCAAACTACTTTGGTCAATGGGTAAGTATATGTGTATATGTCTATTTTTATATATATCCTTATATAGCATGTATGTATGTACGTGGTTTTGTGGTTTCAAGATGACATAATTTCTTCTGTACGTATTAATATATGGACGTTTTCAGATGAACCATGTAGCAGATGATGGTTGCCCAGAGTGGTCAAACGAATTGAGGGTCCTGGCGATGAAACCGATTGCTTCAAACGTTTACTCGATGTGTCAGGTCAATGGCGTGAAATTTATATGTGAAAATCGAGACGACCGACTGAAAACACAGAATTGTGGGGTGATGGTCCATGGTGGGCAGGATGGCGTTGACTATTACGGTGTCCTTCATTCAGTTGTTGAACTAATTTATGGGAACCGCATGAAAGTGCACTTGTTCAAGTGTAGATGGTTTGATACTAGCCCGGAGAACACAAGGACCGATCAGTACGGAACATTTTCGGTGAATACTGCTACTACCTGTTATGAAGATGACCCTTTCGTTCTTGCCTCATCAGTAAAACAAGTGTTTTACCTGGACGATCTTCTTAACAAAGTCCCGTGGAAGGTGGTTAACCATGTTGCTCATAGAAACATATACAGTGCTGCCACACTTGGTGATACCGCAGATGATGAGGAAGTTACTGCATACCAAGAGCCGAACGCTTTTGACATTCCGGAATCATCTACGATTCGCCTTAATAATGTGAGACCTGGGAGTGTGGTTCGAATTACTGGAGCAGAACTTCTTGATGTTAATCCATATGAAGTTGACGCTGATTCAGATGACGAGGAGAGGCACATATTGCCAGAGGTTACCTATGAAACCGAGTCAGACTCAAGTGATGAAGATGATTACGATTATCATCCTTAGTACGTTAATGATGTAGTCGGAAATTGTTGTCGGAAATATGATGTAGTCGGAAAATGTAGTCGAAATTGTAGACGGAAATTGTAGTCGTTAATCGTACGTAGACGGAAATTGATAATCGAAATTGTAGTCGGAAAATGTAGCCGGAAATCGTACGTATACAGAAATCGTAGACGGAAAATGTAGTCGTTAATCGTACGTATACAGAAATCGTAGTCGTTAATCGTACGTATACGGAAATCATTAATCTAAATTGTAGTCGGAAAATGTAGTCGTTAATCGTACGTATACGGAAATTGATAATCGAAATTGTAGTCGGAAAATGTAGCCGGAAATCGTAGACGGAAAATGTAGTCGTTAATCATACGTATACAGAAATCGATAATCGAAATTGTAGTCGGAAAATGTAGCCTGAAATCGTAGACGGAAAATGTTGTCGGATATTCTTCGGGAAATAATGACATTACCAACGAGTTATAAGCAACTCGTTGGTAATGACATTACCCACGAGTTAACTCGTCGTTGGTAATGTCATTACCAACGAGTTGCTTATAACTCGTTGGTAATGTCATTACCAACGAGTTGAAGTCGTTGGTAATGACATTACCAACGAGTTATAAGAAACTCGCCGGCAATGTTTTCTGGATAGATGCATGATAGCCCGAGCCTTTCATTTCTCCTCCTCTCCCTCTCCTCCTCCTCTCCCTCTCCTCTCCCTCTCCTCCTCCCAAATCGGTCCGGTGAGTTCCCCTCCTCCTCCTCCTTATCCTCTACTCCTCCTCTCCCTCTCCTCCTCTCCACCGATCCCCTCTCCTCTCCTCCTCCGAAAATCTCCTCCTCCCCTCCTCCCCTCCTCTCCTCCCCTCACCATTGTAGTCGATCGGCAAAGCATTGTAGGTGGAAATCTATGGCAGGTCTGATCCTCTCTCTCTCCCTCTCTCTCTCTCTCAATTTTTAATTATTTTTTTGCATGTGCATGTGTATGTGTATGTGTATGTGTATGTGTATGTGTATGTGTATGTGTATGTGTAAATTAATTAGGGTGCTAAGTTGGAAATTAGGGTGATAAGTTCTAAATTTATATGCAATGTATATATATGTGATGTATATATATATATATTTAGGTATGTGAAAATGAAGTGATGTATATATATATGTGAAAATTATGTATAAATGTGGTTTGGATGAATGTGTGATGTATATATATGTGGAAATTAAACCTAATTAAGATGCATGATATATATATGTGTGATAAATGTGGAAAATTAATTAGGGTTTGTGATTTGGATGAATATGTGATGGATAAATTTAATTAAGATGCATGATGTATATATATATACACATCGAATATGTATAGTTCTTAATTTAGGTGATATAGTTGTTAATTAATCGTATAAATGAAGGTGGAAATCGGGATCGGAACGGTTTAGAACCAGAACGGTTTTAAACCGGAACGGTTTGGAACCGGAACCGTTTGAAACCGGAACTGTTTGTAACCGGAACCGTTATGTTACAAATGTTTCCGGTTATAAACAGTTCCGGTTTCTAACGGTTTCGGTTCCAAACCGTTCCGGTTCCGATTTGGTATAGAACCGAAACGGTTTGGAACCGGAACTGTTTGTAACTGGAACCGTTATGTTACAAACGGTTCCGGTTCCAAACAGTTCTGGTTTCAAACGGTTCCGGTTCCAAACCGTTCCGGTTCCGATTTGTTATAGAACCGAAACGGTTTGGAACCGGAATGGTTTGGAACCGGAACTGTTTGTAACTGGAACCGTTATGTTACAAACGGTTCCGGTTCCAAACAGTTCCGGTTTCAAACGGTTCCGGTTCCAAACCGTTCCGGTTCCGATTTGTTATAGAACCGGAACGGTTTGGAACCGGAACTGTTTGTAACTGGAACCGTTATGTTACAAACGGTTCCGGTTCCAAACAGTTCCGGTTTCAAACGGTTCCGGTTCCAAACCGTTCCGGTTCCGATTTGCTATAGAACCGAAACGGTTTGGAACCGGAACGGTTTGGAACCGGAACTGTTTGTAACTGGAACCGTTATGTTACAAACAGTTCCGGTTCCAAACAGTTCCGGTTTCAGACGGTTCCGGTTCCAAACCGTTTCGGTTAATTACCGAATCCATGACTATTACGATGTCCAGGAGGTTTTGCGGCTAATTGGCTTCGGAGAGGTTCCAGAAATAGTGGAGGGAACAGTAGTCAAGCTTCCTCCTCGCCCGCAGTTAGCAACACGCCCAGTGGGCCAATGATGAGTGCTCGCACGAGAGCCTTGCTAGAGGCGCGAGCTGAGGAGGAAGCTGCACGATCAAGAGCCGTGCAACCGGAAGTTGAGCCTCGAGCCTCAGTCTCTAGACGCTCAATCAGCAGACGTCCCTCCGGTGGCAGAGCCTCAGACGAGCGACAGTCAACGGGGGCATCAGAAACTCCCTCAATCTGAATGCCCCATATTCGGATGGTGCCTACTCCCATTTCACGGGAATCATCTGAGACATATGGTGGTGCTGGCGCCTCATCGTCCAGGCCTCGTCTATCTCCGCCGTCCGGTCTCTTCCTACCCGACGAGATTCCTGTCATCCCTGAATTCGATGATAGGGGGATGCCTGTTTATATTGAAGGACGGCCGGAGTTCCTGAGCGTGGAGGAAGCGTATAACTTCCTCCCGTTCGACCCCGTGTATCTTTGGAGTGTGAGGTGCACCAACCAACAAACGGACGATGCAGGTAAATTTTATTTAACATCAAATTGATTACTTAATTATTACTTAAGACTTGCGATAGGTTCAATTAATGATATCAATTTGTTGACATTGTATTATTAGGCAATTTCGTTAATGGGACTGGAAAACGGAAAGGGGCTAGAGGCACCTGCACCGGGAAGAGACTTGAGCAGGCCACCGGCGGAAGGAAAACGCCCATAAGGGCCAATGAGGATGGCGAGGTGATCGAGGCATTCGACACCACGCGCAAATATGTCAGCATGGCCGGTGCGATCGTGCGGGACAAGGTCCCAATGCTTTGGCCAGATTGGGAATCTGTGCCTATCTACGTGAAGATGCAAGTGCATAATGCACTCAGTGTGAGTAAAATCGTATTTTCATTACGTAAATTTTACATTTATTAATTAAGTCCGAATAAATATATAATTTTACCTTTTATATATTCATATTGCAGGTGTGGTTTGACGTGGATGAAGTTCTTATTCACACGTGGGTAGAGCGTCAACTACATATGAGGTGATGTGCTTCGACTTATTTGAATATATATCGAGTTAGATTTTTGTTTATCAAGTGTTTTAATATCTCTAACTTTTTTTCCTTGTTTTAATATAGGTATAAAGAGTGGAAGAACGAGCTTTCTTCCCATTACACTGTATACAAGGAGCTAGGCCGAGGTTCCACCCCTAGCGAATTCCGGTTTAGGGAGTACGAGTGGCTGTGGCTGATCGATAGCCCACTTCGAGCACCCCAAAGCTCGGGTATGCATCCTTAATATATCTTTCAAGCATAATGTATCGTATCAGATTGAAATAGTTGGTTACTAATTTTTTTTCATATGTTTATCAAACAAGGCGATTTCGAAGACGAACCGGGCGAATAGATTGAAAAACACCAGGGCCCATCATGCAGGTTCACTCAACTACATGGGTTGGTCGACTAAGGCGCAGCAACAACAAGAGCTGAACCCGTTGGTGTATATTCATCAGAAGTTCTACCCGCAGTGCCCTGAAGAAGCGGTAAGTCTTTCGCCTCTCCATGTGTTAATAAAAATATTTTTCAAGATGGAAATAGATTTTGTTAGCTAATACGTTGTTCATTTTCCCTTTTCAATTAGTCGAGAGTGGAGGAGGCGACCGCAGAAGTGACCATGAGTATAGCTCGGACTAACCATCCTGACTGCTCCGAGGAAGAAGTCACCAAGTATGCCTCTCAGATCGATCCGCTTGATCCTCCGATAGCGGCTCGGATCATGGCAAAAGCGTGCGGGACTGGAAAGAATACCTACTACTGTAGGGGAATGGGCACGGCGGGCGAAGGACTATTGAAGAACACTTCAGAATACTCTACCGGGTCAAGAAGTTCAACTTCTAGTCGTAACCTCGCGGCGGAGCTTCATAGGACGCAGAGGGAGTTGGAGGAGCAAAAGAGGCAGATGGCCGAGTACCAAATGCAGCAGACACAGGTGCAGGCTCAGATGTACACATGGATGCGGACGATGTACGAGGCTCAGACTACCGGACAACCCTTCCCCACACCTCCCCCGGTCCCGGTCCCTCCGTTCCCTAGCTATCCACCACCACCACCGCACCAGTCAACGCCAGAGCAAGACCAAGGAAGCCACCGGAATTCAAATGAGTACATGGATTACTTCGACCCTGACCCGCAAGTTCCTGTACCCTGACCTGTAGTTGTAGTTAATTTTTGTATCGTCGTTGCTATTTGTACTGTACGTTGGACATTTATGTGTACTGTTGAACTTGTATGATTGTACGGTTTATGTCTTTCAATGCAGGTTCTGGAATTGGGCCCAATCCAGAACCGCGTTTTTTTTTCAAAATTTTTTCACACATTGCCGGCGACATGGACCTCAGTCGCCGGCAATGTCACAAATTCCGGCCACGGCGGCGCTACCATTGCCGGCGACGGCGTCGCCGGTAATGTCCGAGACATTGCCGGCGACTTGAGTCGCCGGGAATGTCTTGACATTGCCGGCGACACAAGTCGCCGGTGATGTCTCCGACATTACCGGCGACTCCGTTTCCCGTCGCCGGCAATGTTAACACCGGCGGGGGATTTCCGGCGACGTCATTGCCGGCGACTTGTCGCCGGGAATGACAATTCCGGCGAAAAAAAAAGACAAGGCCGGCGACGGGAGGTCGCCGGTAATGTCTCAATTTCTGGTAGTGCTAGTAACCATTTGAGCCAGCAACCAGGACTGCCCATATTGTTCCATTTGGCGCAGAGGAGCTAGAATCCTTATCAACATGAACGATAAAGTTCTCTGGAAATTTTTGTGGCATCAACTTGGAGAGTTGAGCATTCCCCAAAGCAAAGATGGTAAGAAATACTGTATCAGACATATTCCACTCAAACACTGCTGCCCCTTCATTGTGACTTGACTTGCTCTTAATGTATTTGCTTGGATTAGTCGAGCAAATCAATCGATCTCTATGTATATATGATTCTTTATACAGCTCAAGGAAGTCAACCAAAGAAGTGGCGTCAACTGCTTCCAAACAAATGTTGCTCGTCTGTTTTGCAGGCCAGGTTTGGCATTTTTGTTATTGTTGGGTGAGCTGGTTCGATGATATTCACGAGATTAACACTCTCCTTATGAGTTTTACTTTGTTAAGCTCGCTACTCATTTGCTAGCTATCTAACATCTAAAGGACAGAGTTAAGTTGGAAGAATTGTACGTCCTCTGTGCCCTATTCAATATCACATTTGACAGTTGTGGGTTAAGGTTTGAGTTAGCTTTGCCTGATTCGGTTTAGGTCCGGCTCTTTTTGGAAGCAAGCATTCTACTTCACTTCAGTCAGCAACAAGCATCATATCAATCTTGGTTTGACAGAAAGCAATGACGGCATAAGTTTCAATTGTAAACATAATAGATTAATAGTGGACTTATAAAGCTGCCAGGAAAACTCTAAAAGCTTATAATTTGTTTACTGGTAAAAGTTGTCATACAGAGTACAGGAGCCCTTTGTTGATAAAGAAGTATCACCATTAAGGGCAAACATACACAATGTAGTCCCTTGAATATAGGACAGATCACTTATTTCTCCTGGACTGTTTCTCGCATGTGTCAAATGGAGAATTTTACTCCCTCATCATCAGCTGTAGTCCCTTTGAAGATTGCAAGCTTACCCTTTTGTTCTAGCAGTTTCAAAGCTCGCATCAGAATTGTACGGTCAATACCGTGAAGCTCTGAGTATACAACAGAGGGATATGAAATGTTAGATCTTAGACAGACTTTGTACAAACACATTGCATTTAAGGTTCAAAAGGTTATGGACATATGCAGGCAAAAACATTTAGCTGTGTAACAAAAACAAGAGTAAATCAATTTGTTGACTTATTTATACTATTATACATTGTTATTTTCCACACCAGTTAATAGATGGATCCCAGAATGTTTCCCTTTTACTGTATCTAATGCTCCCCCAGACCAGTTAATAGATGGCAATCATGGCATATACTTGACTTAGGTAATTTCATATATCATATCCTTTTCCACATCCGGATCAACGAACTGAAGTGATACAGATCTCAGAATGTGTCCCTTTTATACTCCAAACCATTTTCTTAAAGATGGCACTGACATGAGGTTTAGATCACTGAGGACATAAATCTCCAGACTAGTTCAAGTTTAATGAAATGTTGTATCATCCCTGAAACTGATGAAGCACCAACACTCCATATGCATAAGCATCATGGACTCAGAAAACAAGTACATACAGGCGCTTTCTTAAAGCCTCAACACATACAATCAAGGGTACACACGCCTGACCGAGCAAAGAGCTGAATAGCATAAGAAATTGGTTTTAGAGTATAAATTTACAAACTATAAAAGAAACTACAAAAGTATCAACAGGACTTTCATCTTCCACAAACCAAGGCAAGTTTGAAAGATCATTTATTACTGGTCCTAGATTTTCCCCACTGTTACTGTACCGGAATCAAATACATTTAATTGATTTGAATGTTTTGAAATTATCATTCTCATTCAGGCCAACATAAAACTCATGACGTATCACTATTTAATTAAGAAAATAGCAAATCCTCCCTCCCAAAAGAATAACAATCAATGAATCAAAATTATTTTGATACATTCCATGATTATATACTAGTTTAAAGCACTAAATGAAACTGTGATGTACCTGTTCCTCTTGATTCAATTCCAGAACGTATTTCCTCAACAGTCATAACGCTGTCCTCCAACCCATTTTCTTTTACCTAATGAAGTATGCAGCAAAGACAAAATCAGAATAACCAAGAAAATTTATAACCACCTGTGTCCAATTTCCGTACAAACACTACATAGTTTAACTCACGAAGTTCAGAATTATGTTGGCCCACTCTTGAATCCGATGCCAAAGGATCAAACATTTTCTGTGCTTTTTATCTAACCATTCTGCACGACCTGTTTGATAAAAAGAGAGATTCTATCAAAAATATACCAACCATAAGATGAAAAAGTAACACAGAACCTAAATTAAAAAGGAAAAAAGAGCACTACCATCTGAAATTAAAACCGAGAGGAATGCTTCCCTGGCTTCATGACTGAGAGATCCTGCACTTCAGAGTTACGTAAAATAATTAAAGAAACTGAAGGAGCCCTTATGTTTTTGATGCCAAAGCCAACATAAAAATGCTGGAAGCCAAATTCTTGAGCATAAGAAGTAATTTTCAGTTTGGTTGAAGTAAGGACTTGAGTAATAGCCTTTAAGAGTTATAAGCTTTGAAGAGCTCCGATCAGACAACACAAGCTACTCATTTATCTACCATATGACAAATCGTATCGCTCAAATGTTAGGCCTACACCCAATGTAATCACCTTCTTGTGTTCATCTTGGACATTTCCAATGCCCATAAATATCATATTAACTGGAAGACCTCAGTATACAGAGGTTTGAGTCTCAGAGACTATGGTGAAAAAAAACAAAACAAAGAAAACATAATAAATAAAACCAATTGTATTTATTGATGTTTGACATGAATGCAAATTCTAAATTTGTAGATACATGTGGATATAAAAAAAAATTAACATGAATCTAACCATGACCCCTGCACTGTTTCTTTGTTTGATTAGTTTGTTTTGATAGACGTAAAGGCTATCCTTGCAAGTATAACATGCATTTGGTAATAAACTAACTGTAACTTTAGTGCCACCATAGATGGTCATTTTAAAGAACATTTAGATGAATGCAAGCATATTAAACAATCTAAATAATGGATTGCGATACTTGACAATACACTGGACCAAGCATACATTAAACTTACTTTCAATGGCAGGATTTGAGAACAAAGGAAATTCTTCTTCCAGTCCAATCACAAAAATCTTCTGTGTTCTACAGTAATCAAGAATAAGCTCCTTCCATAGTTGTATTTGCTTGTCCCGCGTATCCCTTACTGGTTGTAATCTGAAATATATATATATATATATATATACCAAAGCAAGAATAAATTTACTAAATAAACATAAAGAGATAACAAAAATAGTTTTCCAAAAGATTTACATGCTAAAGGAATTAAAAATTAAGAAACATGTACATGTCCTCCGACCAAAAACTTAATTTACATATTGGTTGGGAATGGGCATCCTTTTAATTTACAAAGCAATCCCCCAACAAGGGAGGAGAATAGCAGCCAAAGAAAAACTCAACAGCAAAAGCAGAAGAAAAAATAGACAGCTTCCCAGGAGATCAAACAGTCTAGTGTGAGCCTTGAGAAGCTTGAAAGAGCAGTAGGAGTAAGTCTAGAATTTCCGATTATTAAGCTCCTTCCAGATCTTATATACAGTAACAAGGGAATTAGGCAATGGTCTAGTGTGAGCATTTGTAGGTAACAACTAACAACACATAGTCAGACACTATTGTTGAAAATTAGGAATTGTGCTGAAGGGAATTTCAAAGCCATCAGACAATGATCCAGTATGAGCATTTGAAAACTTAAAAAATAGCAATAGGATTATGTCTTGCAGTCCTGAATTTCTTGTCATTCTGCCCCTTCCAAATCTCTTAGACAGTACATTGGAGGACCAGTTTTCTGACAACAACAGTCTAAGACTTTACCCTTTTCAAAAAAGTAGTCCAAAAGTAAAATGAAGCCCAGTAAGATGAGGACTGGGATGCCAAACTAATATGAGGACATCTCAAGTAAATACACAGTAAAATATAAATAATTGTGCCACTCATATCAGCTAAGGAGAGGCCAAAGAAGAATCATCCAATCCAATTTTTGATAATGTATAACAAATAGCAAGCCACAAATTAGAGCTCAACCTAGGAACACATATAAACCCACTTCATCCAAGGGACTTTACACTGACAGGGCCAACACCATTTTAACATGAGAGGCAGAATAAATTACATTAGTAAGGAAGGCAAGTATTTAACCAATTCATAGCCCCGAATCAGATATGATAGAAGCCAACTACCCAAGGCGTGAATAGCATTAAGTCTTCACCCCTTTGGTCTAAAAGGCAAAGGAGTTCTTAACTAAGTTCCAGATATGATGAAGAGCATTAAGGTTTGATCCAAATATGTAACCTCTTAAATCCAATCCATACATTAGGCGGCAGTACACCCCAAAGAAGAACCAGACAATAGAAAAGATGTGAGTCTGGGTCGAGTTCAAGAAGAGGTTTATTACGAAGCATCAGATGGGATGACCTAAACACCCGAATGCTAGTTGTGGAGTGATTGGACTGGTTTACAGCAAAAATCAAACTTTAGTTACCCAACTTCTTCTCTGAGTCATCTCATATTAACAATGAAACCACAATAATGGAACGGAGTAGATTCTGTAATGCATCACAAAGGGAACAGAATTCCGTAGACAGATCTATCAGAACATTAATGCAGCTTTCAAGAGCTTACGATTACTTATTACATCCAAATTAAGAGGACATCTATCCCTAAACCCTTGAAAACGTCTTATCTAGCTTAACAGCAACTTTCAATGTTCTTACTCCAAATGGTCCCATTTGAGAATCTAACATTTTTCGCCACTAATCGTATTCGATTTCTCGAATTGTAAGAAAAACATAAACAAGCCAAAAAAAAGAAGAGAGGTTAGATTGGGCTTACGTGAAGTAAGGCGGATAATTGAAGAACTGAGGCAGCTTGAAGTCACCCAATTTCTGCATTCCGTTGAAAGCGAAGGGTCTGTAATCAAAACAATATGCAGACTAATCAATTCTGTTGACGAAGCTCTGAGACGAGTTGAGGTCGCCTGTACTCCTGCTCTACCAGAGACGTCGTCGTTTTGAAGAAGAGATGAGAGAAGGTGGTGAAGTTGGACCCAAGCCCCTGACGTAAGAGAAAGAGCGTCCCGTGTGTCGGCTAAAATGAAAGAAATTTAATTAAATTTAGAATTTAATAATTCAATTTTAAAAGTTGGGAATTGAAAATTTAAATTTTTCCTTTCAATTTCTTTAAAAAACAAGTGTCATTTTATAATTTTTTTAAACTCTTTCTTAAAATTTTGTAATTTTTATTATTATTAAATTTTTCTATGAAGAAATCTAAATGCGAGAATTCACGAATGATGTAATTTTAAATACTAAAATTTTAATTTTCATCATTTGTCAATTTCTATAAGAATCAAGAATCTTTCATTCAAACACACCGCTATCTTAAAAATCGAGAAAATTAAACACTTAAATTCCTCCTTCCAATTCCCTTAAAAAGATGTGTCATTTTACAATTTCCTCGAATCATTCTTAAAAGTTTGTAATTCTTGTAATTATTAAATTTCTTAATAAATAAATCCAAACACGAGAATTCACGAATGATGTAATTTTAAATACTAGAATCCTAATTTCCGTCATTTGTCAATTTCTATAAGAATTAAGAATTTTTCATCCAAACACACCGATAGGACTTTGATTTTCTTCTTTAATTTTCAAAAAAAAAAAACCCCACTCTCCTACAGTATATGAAATTTACAAATCCATTTTGTATGTATCTATCTTTAAGAAAATTATACTCTGTATTTTTTGGCGGTGTGAGGCTTATCCTAATTAGATTAGAATAGAGTCTCTAGCAACTCTGATCATTCAGAATATTAATTGTAATGCTTGTATTTAAGCCTAATTAATGAATAAAGTGATTGTTTCAATTATTATTCTTTTATTCTTCGACACGTTATCAACAAGGTCTAAGTTGATAGTCAGTCATCAAAACAACAACAACAAAAACCTAAAACCCAAAACACCAACCTTCACCATTGGCACCATTACTTCTTATGATAGCTGGCCACATCGCAAGCATGCGTAACACCATTTGCACCTCCTGTGGTATCTTCTTCAATTGCCAAAATTGCTCGACTGCCCAAATCCCACGTTAGACGAGTGTTGTCTCCAAGTCATCCACAACCTACTCTCGCAGCTTTGCCTGTTTGTGAACCGCTCGAGGTAAATATTTCAACCTCGACTTGGACTGGATATTGAAAAACTTGATTTCCGCAGCATCTTGGAACTTAGGATTATTATTGTGCATTGAGAGAAGAGGATTTCATAACCCATTTTCTTAAAAAAATTGATTAATGATGGTCCTAGGAGAGTCATGATTATAAAGAAGAAGAAAAAAAAAGGAAAATCGATTATCAGTGAATGTTTATGAATATCACGGTTTCTGGGTGTGGTATGAAACCACTGTTTATCGAGTATCAATTTTTGTGACCATACATCTTAGATCACGTTCTTATTCTCTAAACTTGAGATTAGTAATCGTGGTTTCGATACTAATTATCTCCCTTGTCTATTTTGTAGTTTGACATCCTTGATCTAAAAGGTACAGAGTATCATCGTTGAGTCTCTTGTAATACCCCAAAAATTAGTATAATAATTTAAATTATTATATGACTCATTAAACTTAGAAATTACAATAATTTAGTTTATCCTTAAAGCTTTTAGAAATTCGATAATAAATTGTATGGCGAAGACAATGTATAAAAACGAGTTCTAGAGAAACATTAACGGAATGAAGCAAATGGTCCAGTGGATACTCAAGTTCAAGTCAAGTACTCCCTGGTCTTGGATTCGAGACAATGAAGCTGGATTCTCTAAACATTCCATATTGTAGGTTAGTAAAAAATAATAAAAATATTTTTACTCGAGCTAGTAACGGTAAGAAAGCACTAATTCCAAATAGCTGATTTTCGGAAATAGAATTTTAGCGAAATGACTAAATTCCCCTTGTTCGGATTTGTTCTCCAAATCGAACTTTGTGTTTTAAGATTACAATTAATACTTTTAGAGGCCATGCTTATATATCAATTAAATACTAATTTGGTGCTAGTTATTATTGGTTTATGTGTTTTTCATTTTTACACTTTATTAGTAAAACAACATATTTTCTTCAACCATTTATTCTACATTCACATTTATACATCTCTACGTACATGTCTATAGCATCAAGTGCACATTTCAATCAGATTTTCAACCACATTACTATTGTTTTTACAAGTCAAATTCACCTCTAGTTGTAGACTAATTATTTCTGATCTCTTTGTCTACAAAACAATAAAAATGGTTGTGAATTCAATTTTTCATGTCTTCTCTCAAGGCCTATTTATACCCCCTTGAGTTCAATCTGATAATACACCATTGCAATCAAGATTTCACCAATTAAAACCCTCCCAAAGTTACAAGGCAACACACCTAAAGTCCTATACCAAAAACCTTCCTATTAAGCATATCTTAGTAACTCTTTCTTTGCTTCAAGAAGACCATCTTGAGTTAATCAAACACCTCTTTTACCTACTATAATTTTTAAGTAAGTACATGAGTACATTCCTATACTTCTTTATCTTTAGGATTACATCAAAGTGCATAGCTAAGAATAAAAGGGAAATAATGAACATTAGTGTAGCTTAATATTTTTGTTTTTGGTAAAATTCTAATTACTCAAATATTTTTACATAATTATATTCTACATAAAACGTTATTCAATTTTGACTTTTGAATCACTTAAAAAGGTTAAGTAATGAAGAAGTTATGGCTAAAACAAGTTTTGTTAATCTTTTCTTTAATCTTGTTCGAAAACTCTTAAAGTGATCTTAACTTGAAATATTCATATCTCACTTATTTCTTAACCAAATTCAGTGTTCTTTTTATCCAAATGAAGCTTAGGAGTTCAACTATCAATCTGAAAAGTTTGATAGGCATTGGTTAACACTTAGTAACTAATTAATCCGTGTAAATGAGCTTAATACCAAATGTAACTATTTTTGTACAGTTGCTAAACATCTTTGTTTCTAGACTTGAGAACTCCATACAGGACCTTATGATTATTTCCTTTGGATTCCTCTCAAAAAATACTTCGAGATGGTGTACTTACTTCCCAAATTTGTACATAATATAGATTAATTATAAAACGGATCAAATGGAGGATTTCGGGCGGACTACCGCCGAATGATACTTTTGGTCCAAGGATTAATAATTTTATCTTCTATATTTTTTTTTACTTTGAGTTCATTTACTTACTTACATTATTTACTTCTTACGTTTGATTTGAGACTAATGGAGGATTTTGGGCGGACTACCGCTGAATAAAACTTTTGGACCGATGATAACTAATTTTGTTTCTTGTACTTTCATTTCAAGTTTATTTATTTGATAGCTCTATTTACTTTCAAGTATAATTCGGAACAAATGGAGGATTTCGGGCGGACTACCGCCGAATGAAAATTTTAGACCAAAATTGTTAATTATCTAAATGCGTTTAAGTTTGATCATCCTTTCTTTACGAATTTGTATTACATATATATTTATTACAAGATTATGATATAAATATATACTCGATGATATATATACACAGTCTTAACTAAAGACTTATTTGTGGTCATTATGATTGAGGTGTGAAGTCAGTAATCCGTGCTTAAGTGAATTGCCAATAAAGTGTTTCATCATTGTGGGTGTTAGTCCAGAGTCTTAGTCCTTACAGATAGTACACTATTATACTATTAAGAATGAATTGTGTTAAACCGAGAGTATACATGCTTTGATAGGTGGTCTTAGTATGTTTTGGCTTTACATGTGTGTTGGTATTATGAGACTAAACATATAATTTTTATTTTTTTTGTAATTACCAGTTAATCCAAAAGAATTCACTGTGGAAGTATTGGCGTGTTTGTGAGTAGATGCGCATTTGTACAAGAACGTATATTATATATACCTATATGTATATATCACAAAGAAGCAAGTATAAGCATGAGAGAATATAAACGGTTTCGATTATTCTACATTTTTGAATTAGTTGTTCCGTTTGATGTTTTTTAGAGATAATTTAGTATATGCTTGTAAGATGTACTTACTAGGTCGGTGTGAATCATGATGCTACACCTTTATGTTTTCAAGTGATGAGTATAATGCTTGAGGAAAATGTGATGTGTTGCCTACTAAATAAATGAATTATTTTCTACCTGTATTTTTGAATTGAATAAATGTACTGACTATTATTTCCATAAATTGTGGTATTGTAATATTGACGTTTTCACTTTTCAATAAATGTACTATTTAGACATCTTAAATTTTGAAATTATTTAGGTTTTTATTCACTTCACAAATCCTAACACTATATTTCAGTATAATATTAGCCCTGAATTTGGAGGTGTGACAGATTGGTATTAGAGCTAAAAATTCCTAAAATGGAAGGTTATGTTTTCAAAAAACTAAAATTGGATTAACAAGAACGAGGAAGGGTTGAGTAACTTTGTTAACGAGTTACCACTATTGTTTGCTTTGTGTTTAGAATATAACCACATGTGTCTTTCTTTTGGCTTTCTGCCTAAAGTTTGTGTAAGTATTAGCACTCTAAAATCCAACATTTGTGTCTTGAATATGCTACAAGTCAGGATAGTAGCTAAAAAAAAATCTTTAGCATTACATTTTTTGGTACTTCAAATGTATGTTATTTCAATATATTTTGCGTAAAAGTATTTTCGATAATTCTAACCATGTAGATCCGTCTCTTAAAATAGGACCATGACTGATAGGAGAAACTCGCCTTTCGACACTGAGAACTTTGTCGAAGCCTTCACAAGAAGGATGGAGGCAAATCAAGTAGGTGGAAGACTAGGATGACTAGTGTCAGATTTAAGGAACCTAGGAGCAAAGAGGTTCGTTGGAGGCAAACCTCACGAGACTGAAGAATAGATTTACAATCTGGATATCCATTTTGAAATGTTGAAATGCACGTAAGTAGAGTTACGAAAAGTGACTACTTGTCTTTTAGAAGAGGATGCTCATTACAGGTGGGATGTAATCAAACGTGTAACACCACCCGTAACAATGGAACTCATGGAGTGGGCAAATTTTAAAGAAAAATTTTAGGAAAAATATTTTCTACAAGTTGAGAAAGACAAGAAAGAGCTTGAGTTCATACAACTTACTCAAGGAAAAATGACTGACCTTGAGTATGAAACCAAGTTCACTAAACATTCTCGTTTTTCCATATACATGGTAGATACAGATGATAAGAAGGTGAGACATTTCATCAGAGGGCTGAACTCCAACATAGGATATTAGTTACTCAACGAGAGATCTCTTACGAGGAAGTTGTGGACAAAACACTAACTCAAGAGGAGGAGAATCATAAGTACTGCATAGAGAAAGAATGAGAGATTGGGCGAGGGAAGAGAAGTCATCTAATGTCTAATAAAAAAAGTGATCAACCTTGGAAGCAACAAAAAGGAAAAGGTGCATTCCAGAAACTGACGGCACCAGGTGGCAAAGAAAGGAGTTGGCGATACATGTCTAATGCATGTTGAAAGCTTCGTTGCCTTCCAAGGTCTTGTTACAATTGTGGCAAAATGGGGCATTTTGCAAACAAGTGTGATGCTCCAAAGCAATCCAATAATCCACCAGCTCGCACTGTCTCGCTAAATGCTATAGCCTTTGAGAAACCCATCATGGAATATACACTTACAGTATACAAGTATCATGCTCGCATACTGTTTGACACTACTACAAAACATTGAAAAATGCTTCACACGACAGTCCAGGAGAGTCGTCTGAAGACCAACTTGATCGTCGTTTGAAGACCAACTTGATCGTCGTCTATCGATCAGTTGTCTCATTCAGATGACAGGTAAATCACCAAGTCAACCATCGTATACCGATCATAAGGATGACGGCTAAAATGACAACCTATGGGTGACATCTACGCATGCGCATCAAAGCTTTGCATAACATACATTCAGACGATAGACAACCGTCTTTTGATAGTATATTAGACGATAGATAACCGTCTTATGATGATATATCAAATGGCAGTTACATATTATGTGGCTGTCGTCTTACAGTTATTTAGTTGACAATTGCATACTATATGAGTGTCGTTTGATTTGTATTCGGTAGAAACAAATTTTAAGCCTTGTAATGACCAAATGAACAGTGTATTCACAACAAAATTCTAAATAAATTGTGTTTATTACTGTTCATATATACTACACAAGAAAAATAACATATTATAAATGAGCAATAATACATCAATAGATCAATACACAACGTACATAGTATCATATGTCTAATTATACGTAAAAAGTTCTAAATCACATACTCCCTTACTTTGCACATCAATACAATAATGTCTCTTCAATCTTCATCCACTTCCAAGATGCACTCAACCTAAGCTAAGTTTGTGAGGATTTTCCCTAGCTGCTTGAACAAAGATTGTGCTTGTATTCTGAAAACAAGCATAATTTGAATAGAGCATACATCCCTATGACTTTGTCACCAGACGACAACCTGAAAGCACAAACCAAACTATTAGAATAAGCATTATAGTGTAGTACCTAAGCGTAGAAGACATTTTGTGCTTTAGAATATCATGTAAAGCATTATAGTGGTCATCCAATGAACCACAGTGGTATGTAGACTTGATCAAATGAATATTGTACAAAAAACTAGCATTTCCCTGATGAATTACCAAGCACAAGTTAGCAATGTAGTTAGATGATAGCTCAAGTAGTAAAATACATGAGAAATTCTATAGAGTAAGAGCTTCATACCTATCAGGATGTTTTGCTATGAAAATATCGAAGTAAGAGCCTCTGTTATCCACCATCATTGATCTAAACCATCTTTTGGACCTACACAATAGAATCCAGGGCATTAGGCTTCTGATCCGCACATACAAAACTTCAAAGAAAAAAGATGGATGCACAGCTTATGACTTCATATTCCGTACTAAATACTAGTATTGGAACCTACTCATATTTGCAATGTGTAATAAAGGTACAATAATCAGTATAGTATGCTGGAAATCAATCAAATAAAAAAAAGACATTAAGATCCAAAAGAAGAAGGCAATACGATATCAAAATGCCAAAAAAATAAGAAAACAATTTCTTGGAAGACCAGGGCTTAAAATAAGCCGAAAAATACCATAGGTACAGGCATGTAGGCCTTACTAGTACTCACATATGCCCTCACATTATCCAAAGTTACTTGTCTGACCTTCAAAGTAATATCAGATACCAGGATAATTTCTCCGAGGCATGAGGCCAACTAAAAGAATATGCTAATCTAATGCGAATCTGTCAACTTCAATTAATCTAAATGCTTACTTCCCAAAAAGAGTTGAGCATTGCGGTCATTAAGTATAATGTAATATGATTTCAATGTCTATCACCATTTATATATCAGATTAACAGGTTACCACTTTGTATCTGATATCAACCACATGTACTAGTAGTGATGATTTTGATCTCTCCTCAAGAGTTGTTCTGAAAGAAGCAACTTGTATGATGCAGGTAGTGAATAAACAGTAGAGGAGAGTCAAAGTGTAGAAGTGGCGGTAAAAGTGTCAATGAAGTGTGCAAGTCACTCACCATTATTGTAGTTGGCAACTTCTGAATGAAACCAACATTATCCGTGAGAAGGAACTCTTTTCCATTCTTCATCTGAAAGAATTATAAAAGAATGTGATCATACCACAACCATATTCAAGATAAAAAATAATAATAAAAAAGCACAAGACTAGTATACCAATGAGAGAATTCTAGATAAAGTATACACTTGATATAAAAGTCCCAATGTTTCTGACATAGCTGACACAAAACGAAATGAATACATAAACCCCAATGTCACCTACCTGTACCCTTCTTGTGGTTGGATCTAGTGTAGCAAATAATTGATCATGCGCAAGTACATTGGCTTTAGTTAATTAATTTAAAAGAGTACTATTTCCGGCATTGGTGTACCCAACCTAATTTTCATGACTGTAAATAAATGACATGGACAACATCCACAACAGGTAGAAACAACCATACGTATAACTGTTATATGTAGATTATTCACGTATATACGTTCCAAGGATACTACGGGGACTAGTACAGAAAACCGTTGAATCCTGTACTGCTTTCTATGCTTCTAACAGATTCTAGTTCCTTCTTGAGAACACCAATCTAGCATCACAAACATGTTTACAAGAAAATAAATTTCAAGAAAGTCAATAGTATTATCTAAGAGACAATAAAAGGGTATCACAGAAACTTTTTCCATGGTATTGACTGGAACCTACAAATATTCCTATATAAAGCAATTGTATTAGCATAAACCATTTTGGAATACTGATACTTCGAATATGGGAGCTTACTTGAGTGCGCAAGATAAGTTTATCCACATCAATTTGTTTCTCACCCATACCCTTCACCCCTCCTGATTGACGCTCAAGATGAGTCCACATTTTTGTTAGTCGAGGTAGCTGGTATTCCATCTATGCCAATGCAGCCTACAAACATCAAATTTTAATGCTCTTAGTAATGAACTTACATAAACAAACTAGTGGAATATCCCTCTATTGCAAGTTAGATACAACTAAGCCTGTCCTTCAGCGAAGAGTACACGGAATTGAAGATATAAGATAACCTACCTACATCTTAGCCTCATCCCACGTTAAACCAATCCTCTTCCCCATAATTTCTCCATCAATTTCAACCTGAAACATGATATGCAGTTTCTTTCAGTTTTAACATATTTTTCGAGAAGTGGCATGATAATTTCTCTAGTTCAAGAGAATGAACTTAGCTTACAGACAATAGCAAGAGCTAGCTTATCCAGAAATATTGTTAGATACAAACTTGTACCTGCACTTCATCTTTCTCTAATGAATTCACTGGACAAGGCCACAAACCTTTCCATCTCTTTTTTCAAGCGTAAGCGCATCCCTTACATTGTTCAAGTCTTAAAGATAGAAAGTTAGGGTTTTAGTGATATTTTCCAGCAAGAGAAACGAAGTTTGGGAATTTTGAGATCTTAAAATTTAAAAGGTGTGGAGAAGGAGGAGCTTACCATCGTCTTCGACTCCATCAGAGATCATCATCATCGTTTTCTCCGAGTCTCTCTTGCTCTTTATGTGAGTTACGAGCAGGATTGAGGCGACAAAGGCAGAATCGTCGGCGCTCGAGGTCAAAGCACCGATTGCGAGGAGATTGAAGTTAAAGCACCGAGTCTGAGCTCGGGGCGGTGAGGATGGGAGATGCCGCCAAGAAGTTTGGCTAGGCAACGGATTTATAGGGGCAGAGAGAGAGAGAGAGAGAGAGAGAGAGAGAGAGAGAGAGAGAGAGAGAGAGAGAGATATATATATATATATATATCTGTGTTGAGTGAGGTTGTGAGGCTACGTGTGTGGTGCTGGATGTGAGTTAGGGTATTATTTTTATTTTTCTAAGTGTTATGAAAAACCAAAAAAGTAGTGGCAAGTATAAATAAACTTCACATGACAATTGGCCATCGTATGATTCAATACACTAAATTTGGTTGGGCGGTTTGCCAAAATATTTGGGGGAACCAATGTCAAAACCAAAAATTTCACCATCAAGTTTTGGGGGGATATGACACCAACTAGGTTTTCTGAAAATCTCTAACATCACATGACAGGCACTATAGTATGAATATAGAGATATGTAATTTTGAAAATTTGGGCTAGTGTTATTGTGAAATACACTAGAATCACACGACAGTCACTGTCGTGTAATGGAAGTCAAAAGACATTTTGTAAGTTTTCGCCAAAAATGAGGGTTCCTATGACGGTCACCTATCGTGTAAGTGTAAATTATAAGATAGGTAGCACTTGATCATCGTCTAAAGTTTGAAATAGACTTCACAAGTCGGTTTGGGTCTTTCCGTCGTCTGAGGGTTGTCGTGTGAAGCCTTTTTTGTAGTAGTGTGATACTGGTGCATATGATTCTTTCATATGTTCCACATTTGTTGCTAGTTTGGGTTTAATACCTTCAAACTAGATAATTTTTTATGGTGACTACACCGTTAAAAAAATCCGTCATTCTAACAAAAGTTTGCAAATCATGTCCTATAAATGTATTAGATGTAGATTTTCCTGCAAATTTGATAGTTTTATACATGGGAAATTTTAACATAACCTAGGATTTGAATGGTTAGTCAAATATCATGCCCTTGTAAGTTTCATTGAGAAAAAAATCACTTTCTCAATTCCTAGCCAGCCCATTCAAAAAATTCAGGGTGATTCGCTTGTGAATCTATACCTTCCAAGTTTATTGCCTATCTCAAGATAGAAAAATCTAAGTCATTATTTGACCAAATATCTGTGGTCAATTCTTTCAAAGACGTTTTCTAAGAGATAACTTATTTACCTCCAAAACATGACGTTGAGTTCAGTATTGATTTAATACCTAAAGCTAGGCCAATTTTCGGTACACCATATAGAGTGGCACCAAAAGAGTTGAAGGAGTTGCAAGTACAAATTAAGGAGTTACTCGATGTTAGATTCATCCGACCAAGTTCTTCTAGTTGGGGAGCACATATTTTATTCGTAAAGAAGAAAGATGGTTCTCTCTGACTATGCATCGACTACCTGCAGCTGAACAATGTGACCATTAAGAATAAGTACCCATTACCTTGAATCGATGATTTGTTCGATTAGCTACGAGGTACTCAAATATTCTCAAATATTGATTTACGCTTTGGGTACCATCAACTCCTAGTGAATAAGGAAGACATCCACGAAACCATATTTAACACGCGGTATGGCCAATATGAGTGGTTAGTAATGTCCTTTGGATTGACTAATGCACTTGTCATATTCATGGACTTGATGAATCGAGTCTTCAACCCATTTTTGGATCAATTCATTATTGCCTTCATTAATGATATCTTGATCTATTCCAATATCAAAGCAGGCCATGCACAACACTTGGAGCTGACATTAAATCTTCTTAGATCACACCAATTGTATACCAAGTTCGAGAAGTGCGATTTCTAGCAGCACGAAGTTAAGTTCTTAGGCCACGCAGTCTCTCAATCAGACATAGTAATGAATCCTACTAAGATTGAATCAGTCTTAAAATGGAAAGCTTATACCACCCCAACCGAAGTACGAAGCTTTCTTAGTCTTGCTGGATACTATTGAAGATTCATAGAAGGTTTTTCAAAAATTGCTCTCTCGCTTACGAGGTTGACACAGAAGAATGTTAAGTACGTATGGGATGACGATTGCAAGCGAGCCTTCCAGAAACTGAAGGAGAAGTTAACAACAAAACCAATTCTCACAATTCCGGAAAGTAGAGTCCCTTTTGTAATATATAGCGATGCATCACATCAAGGGCATGGTTGTGTCCTTATGAAAAATGGAAAGGTGGTAGCTTATGCTTCTCGACAGTTGAAGCCACACGAGAAAGAATGATCCCATGCTTGACCTTGAGCTTGCTGCTGTGGTCTTTGCCTTAAAGGTTTGGATTCATCATTTGTACGGAGAACAGTTTGATCTATTCTCTAACCACAAAAGCATTAAGTACATCTTCTCTAAAAAAAATTGAACATGTGACAACAACGATTGATATAGCTGATTAAAGACTATGATTTCGCCCCATAATACCACCTAGGGAAAGGAAATGTAGTTGCTGACTCTCTAGGACGAAAACCTAATAGCCACCTTGCCTTACTTTTGAAGGAAAATTGGAGCTTGCTAGAAACTCTTACTGAGTACAATCTTAGTCCATTGCCAACTGCGGGTAGAACTTTCATTGGAAATATAGTAGTGCAACCTAATATTATTACCCGAATCATCCAAGAACAAGGAGATGATGAAGAGCTTATGAAGTATGTTTGATAAATAAAAGAAAAATACCCTGAGGATTAGATCATACAAGATGGAGAATGTATGCACTTTAGAGGAAGACTTTGCATACCAAACTTTGTACCATTGATAGAGGAAATAGTAGATGAAGCACATCGTTCAAAGTTCACAGTTCACTTTGGATGAATGAAAATGTACAAGGATCTACGAAGACACTTTTAGTGGAACAACATGAAGAAGGACATCGCAAAATATGTCTCTAAATGTCTTATATGCCAACTAGTAAACGCAGAGCGCATACGGAAAGGAGGACTCTTGCAACCCCTCAAGGTTCCAGAGTGAAAATGGGAGAACATCACCATGGATTTTGTCACAGGATTGCCAAAGACACAAAGGGGAAATGATGCAATATGGGTTATCGTTGATCGCCTCAAAAAGTCAGCACATTTCCTACCCATTAAAGTAACACATTTCATTGATGTCTAAAGCAAATTGTACTTAAAAGAGATAGTACGTCTTCATGGGTTCCTGTCTTAATTATCTCTGATCGCGTTGCCCGACTTACATCTAAATTTTGGGTTAGCCTACAAGAAGCTATGGAAACAAAGCTAGCTATGAGTATTGCATTTCACCCTCAGACGGATGGACAAACCGAAAGAGTCAATCAAGTGATCGAAGATATGCTTAGATCATGCATCTTAGACTTTGGAAAAAGTTAGGAAGATCACCTGTATTTGATCGAGTTTGCATACAATAATAGTTATCACTCGAGCATAGGAATGGCACCATTTGAAGCTCTTTATGGGAGACCATGTCGTACCCCAATGTGTTGGGCTGAAGTTGGAGAAGAAGTTCTTCCAGGACCTAACATTATCAAGCAGTCTGTAGAGACTATCACTCTAATTAAGGAGTGCTTGAAAACAACACAAAGCCGACAAAAGAACTATGCAGATTAACATAGAAGACATGTCAAATTCAAGAATGGAGACCAAGTCTTGTTGAAAGTCTAACCCATGCGAGGAGTTATCCGTTTTTTTAAGAAGACCCTAAGTTATCTCCACGATTTATTGGGCCTTTCCCGATCGTCGAGAAAATTGGTAATCTAGCTTACCGATTAGATCTACCACCAGACCTATCTAATGTACATAACGTCTTTCATGTATCTAGACCTGAAAACTCCCTGAGGACCTTATGACTATTACCATTGGATTCCTCTCAAAAAACCACTTTGAGATGGTGTACTCACTTCCCAAATTTGGACATAATATAGATTAATTATAAAATGGATCAAATGAAGGATTTCGGGCGGATTTCCGCTGAATGATATTTTTTGTCCAAGAATTAATAATTTTATCTTCTATATTTTTTTACTTTGATTTCATTTACTTCCTCGCATTATTTACTTCTTACGTTTGATTTGCCACTAATGGAGGATTTTGGGCGGACTACCGTTGAATAAAAAATTTGGACCGATGATAACTAATTTTGTTTCTTGTACTTTCATTTCAAGTTTATTTATTTGATATCTCTATTTACTTTCAAATATAATCCGGAACAAATGGAGTATTTTGGACGGATTACCGCCGAATGAAAGTTTTAAAGTAAAATTGTTAATTATCTAAATGTGCTTAAGTTTGATCATCATTTCTATACGAATTTCTATTACGTATATATTTATTACAAGATTATGATATAAATATATACTCAATGATATATATATATACACACATACACACATAGCCTTAACTAAAGTTTTATTTGTGGTCATTATGATTGAGGTTTGAAGTTAGGTGTAAAGTACGAATTAACTCGTGCTGAAGTGAATTGCTGATAAAGTGTTTCGTCATTATGGGTGTTAGCCCAGGGCCCTAGTCCCTACAAATAGTGCACTATTGTAATACTGACATTTTCAATTTTCAATAAATGTACTATTCAGACATCTTAACTTTTGAAATTATTTGGGTTTCTTATTCACATCACAAATCTTAACACCATATTTCAGTATAATATTGGCCCCGGATTTGGGGGTGTGACATCTTTGATGTAGAAAATACTTTTACGGAAAGAGATACACCCACACCATCAACTCGTCTACAGACCTTAATGTGGTCTCCCCAAGTGATGAAATTAAAGCCCAAATTCTCGTGTGTTTTTAAGACGGCATACCCATCCATCTCTCAATAAGAAGTATTTAAAAAAGATTAATCTTAAGCAATGCTTCAACAACATGCATGATGCACAGCTTCTTGAGTTGACCGATCGATGGGAAACCATTCGGTTATAGGACTATACTAAGGTTGATGCTTACAACTAGGCTATATTGGATCTACGATCTACACTTAATTAGCTTCTATGGGAATGATAAAATTGATAAAGATTTGATCGAGAAGACTTTGAACACATTTTCCTTCCTCTATGAGTGTACTTGCTCATCAGTATCAGCTTGAGTACGGACACGGAAGAGTTCAGACTTTTAGTGATCTCATGAATATCCTAGCTAAAAAGGAGAGACGTCATGAGATTATTCTCAACACCAATTCAAGGCTCACTGGGACAAAAAAAATCCTGAGAATTATCACACTGGAGGAAAGGCATCTAAGTAAAAGAAAAACAATTGATCAGAGCCTTATGGGTTGTGGACAACATGCTCCACATGGTGGGAGGGGTGGCAGAGACCAAAGCCGAAACCTAATTTGGCATACACTACAAAAAAAATTCACTTAGGCGACGAAATCAATAAAGTTTTGTTGCCTAAGTACGACTTAGATGACGAAACCACACTTTGTCGCCTAAGACAAGAAATTTGTCGTCTAAGTAACACTTAGACGACGAAAAAAGAAGCTGTGACGACCCGAACCAGAATCAGATGTGTGTTTGGCACGATTCTCGAGATTTGAGTTTAGTCGCAGTTTTGCGATATTGTGTCATTTGCCGATTCGATTCGCGACTATATTTTCGGTCGAGAATTTGGGTTGAGTGTCTTCACGGAAATGGTAGAGTACGTGATTTCGAGCTTGTGGGTGGTTTCGGAAGATTTTTCCGATAACCAAGGAATATTTTATGATTATTTGAAGTTTCGGGTTTCAACGAGTTTATCCGATTATTTCGTGTTTATCCGAATCATTTCGTATGTTCGTTTTGGACCGTCGATCGACCCGAGGGACGAGTATTAATATCGAAATAGTCGTAAATAGTCGTAAACACACAGATTTGCATTGACTGAACTTTGACTTTCCAAAATTGGAAAGTTGACTTGCTGCCCGAAAGGGGAAGTTTCCGTTTTCGGCCTCATATTTCCGGCGACCTAATTCCGGCGACCTCAGGCCACGGGACAGGTATAGCTAGACTCCTCTTTTGATTTCGAGTGTGATAGAACTTGGTTTGGGTTGAAATGATATGGTTTTGAGGTAACCCGAGCTAGGCCGAACGGGTTGGAATCGCCGGTGTTGGTGACGGTGGTTCCGGCGAGTTTTGAGGGTCGAGTTGTTGGGGGTTTTGCTCCCCACACCTCATTGAAGCTTCCTAGTTAATTGGTTTTGGACGAGATGAAGTTTTTGGGTGAACCCGAATAGGGATTTCGGTTTGGGATTTCGATCGGGTTTTGTGAAATTGAGTTGGTTCCTTTGTGAATTGAGCTTAGTGATAGAAGGGAAAGAGATTCGCATGGATGAGATGGTTTGAACTGGAAAATTTGGCCGCGAAACTCCACCGTTGACGGCGCGGCGGCGGCGGCGGCGACAGTCAACGGCGAGAAAAGGTCAACTTTTCAGATTTCGATGTAATTAGTGTCATTTTTCTTGTAATCACGCTCTGGTTATCGTACGGAGGTTTTCGGGTTGATTTGATTAGCCGATTTTCAGTCAAGATTTCGAGTGGGGATTTCGGGATTTCCGTAATTCATTTTGCACTGCATTTCGTATTTCTGGGAACAGTTGGTTTCCGTGCATCAGTACAGTGTTGAGAACTATGATTTTGATCAGTTGTGTTTTATGAATATATTCAGGGGATCGAGAGCGAGATCGCGACCGAGATCGAGCATCTGGCGAGGGATCTTCCGCCGGTCCTCGAGATTAGCGCGTGTGCGCATTTTGCTCATCTGTGAGTGGACAATTTCTTTTCACGGAAATCTTGCGAGTCTTTTATGTGATTTATGAACTTGAGCATGCAGCGTGATTATGGTTTTAAGAGCATGAGATTTCATACGAGATTATGATTATATAAGCATGTGTTTACGATTATACGAATATGTTTATACGGATATACGTATACGAATATGCATACACTTTTATATTGTTTCATGCATTTGCATCGAATTGTTTGTGATTTGGTTTACACAGAGTACAGTCTCAGTTACGTTGTTGTATCGATACACCTTGCCTCGTCGGCTGATCCCCGACGGAGGGCCGCCTGGAGGGGCGTTTCCCCAACCAGACCGGTGAGGGGCGTATTCCCCGGAACCGAGGCCATTTCTGGCTTAGAATCACGTGGTAGTCAAGGACTCCGTGGTTCAGACTGTACTAGCACGGAGGAGTCCTTGAGTGACCCCGTGGGATTTTACTTGCATGCTCAGTACATTGGAGGAGTATGAGTTTTACCTCGTGTACTTATTATTTTATATTCCTGGACTCGCATATGTATTTTAAACATATATATATATTAACTGGTGAAAGACATTTATTTTCGTCCACTCACTCTAACGTGTTTATTGTCTTTCCCCTGGGCTTTTCGGTTTCCGTGCCCAGTTTGCAGTTCAGGTTTGGTGTTTCACGTCGCGGTTTGGAGGCTAGTGATCAGAGTCACCTGTGTTTTCCAGTAGGTTTTTGTTTCGCCTACTGATGTACATATTGTATATATTTTACTCTAGAGGTCGCTCTGATACATTCTGATACATGTTGTGCGGATTTTCACGGATATACATATATACATAGTACAGTTTATTTACTGTTGTTGATTATATTGATGTTGAGAAATCCGGTTGGGATTGGTGCCCACGATTTGCTTTTTGTGGCATAGGACGAAGTGTTAATTTCCGCGTGCAGGTTATGGTAATTCCACGTTAGTAACGAAACTCTGCCGAAATTTTGAAAAATTTTCGTTGGTTCGTATTTTCGAAAGGGTTTGATTCCGGTTTAGGTAACTGAATCGGGATTGGGTCCTTTCAGCTTGATATCAGAGCATTAGGTTGTCAGATTCTGTAGACTCTTGTAGTTGTGACGCTTAGGGTATTTGAGTTGATACAGCATGACTGGAGTGATGACCCGACTGGCCAGCGGTACTCATCAATACTTCGGGTGTTGTATGTCCTCAAATATCTGTGGTTTCATGATTACGTTCTTTCTGCGTGTACCTAATGCTTGTCTTGTATCAGTAGGATGCCTCCTCGACGTGGTCCCCATGTTGATCGGGATGATGATCCTGATGAGGATCACCGAACGCGCGACTTGCTTATGCGAGTGCTGCGTTTGGAAGAGCGTTTTGACCCTGTGGTCAAGGCTTGCACTGCGGGTGCTACTGTGTTTTCGGGTTCAGTTGATCCAGAGATATGCGAGGCATGGTTGGTTCAGATTGAGCGTGTTTGTGAGCGTCTGCAGTTTACACCTGAGCAGATGACAGTAGCCGCAGTTGGTTTACTTGAGGGTGATGCATACTTTTGGTGGGTCAGTACTGACAGAGTTCCTGTGGATACTCCGTGGACATTGTTTCGTGATCTGTTTATGCGGAGGTATTTCAATCAGGCTACCCAGCAGCGCAAGTACGAGGAGTTCACGAACTTGAGGCAGGGCAGTTTGTCTGTACTTGAGTATCGGGATCGTTTTACTCGTTTGTCTCGTTTTGCGCGGGATATGGTGGCTACAGAGGAAGCCAAGTGTCGTAGGTTTGAGCTGGGATTGAATCTGAACATCAAGGCGACACTGACTACGATGCCTCGGAATAATTTTGATGAGTTTGTTAGTGCTGCACTCCGAGGCGAGGATATTGAGCAGGAGAGACAGCAGAGGTACCAGCCGAGGCGATTCGAGGAAGGTGGACCGAGTCAGGGGCCTTCGAAGAGGCAGAGTTCTGATACTTCTGGTTCAGCTTCATCCTCAGGCGGTGGATCTTACCGCCCACCAGTTAGTACATCGAGGCGGAGACCGTTTTGGAGGAGAGATCGACCACAGCGGCCACAGGCTAGTGCAGGTTCTAGTGGTTCTAGCTATCCTCGGCGTACTGGTGGCACATTTGCTGTACCGAGGGAGTACCCATTGTGTAGTCTCTGCAGTCGACATCATGTAGGTCCGTGTCAGCGAGGTCCTGTCACTTGTTTCCGTTGTGGCCAGGTGGGTCACTATGCGAGGGAGTGTCCTCAGTTATATGGCGGTGACGGACAGGCAGCCCAGAGTTCCGGAGTTGAGCGAGGTGCCACTACGGGAGCTCAACCAGCACAGTTTGCAGGTCAGGGCCGACAGCAGGGACAGCCCCAGTGGGGACGACCAGCCGGACAGGCGAGGGTTCATGCTATGACTATGCGTGAGGGCAGAGCATCACCGGAGGTCGTTATCGGTACGTTACATGTTTTTGGTATTCCAGTAGTTGCATTGTTAGATCCAGGTGCCACACATTCATTCATATCATTTAGACTGTCATCATTGGCTACGATACCTGCATCTCCACTTCCGGGGTTGTGGAGAGTGTTGTATCCGTCAGGTGAGGTTGTGAGCATCAGTTGGATTTACCGAGATTGTGAGGTGTTTATCGATGGCCATGGTTTAGCCGCTGATCTGTTACTGCTTGATATTGTGGATTTCGATCTGATATTGGGTATGGACTTTTTGGAGTCGCACTGGGCCATGTTTGATTGCCACAGGAAGGAGGTCGCATTTCGACGACCAGGGTTGCCTAAGATACTGTTTCGTGGCGAGAAGAACACTTCCCTACCGTGTTTGATTTCCGCGATGAGGGCGGATCGGTTGATGAAGAAGGGTTGTGTTGCGTATTTAGCCCATGTTGTGGACACTACAGCTGCAATGCCGGATCTTGGTAGTATTGAGGTTGTGTCTGAGTTTCCGGATGTGTTTCCAGCAGAGTTACCTGGTATACCCCCTGTGAGGGAGATTGATTTTACCATTGAGTTGTTGCCGGGTACTGGACTGATTTCCCAGACACCGTACCGGATGGCGCCTGCAGAGTTGAGGGAGTTGCAGATTCAGCTTCAGGAGTTGTTGGAGAAGGGATTCATTCGACCGAGTGTTTCTCCGTGGGGTGCTCCAGTGTTGTTTGTGCGGAAGAAGAATGGGTCCATGCGTTTGTGTATCGATTACCGGAAGCTGAATCAGATTACAGTGAGGAACAAGTATCCGGTGCCTCGGATTGACGACTTGTTCGATCAGTTGAAGGGAGCAACAGTCTTTTCGAAGATTAATCTTCGATCCGGATATCACCAGTTGAGGATCCGAGACTCCGATGTTGCCAGGACAGCATTCAGGACGCGGTATGGGCACTATGAGTTTCTGGTTATGCCGTTTGGGTTGACCAACGCCCCCGCAGCTTTCATGGACTTGATGAATCTGGTGTTTCGACGATTCCTGGACAAGTTCGTGATTGTATTCATAGACGATATCCTGATATACTCGAGGAGTGAGGGCCAGCACAGGAAGCACTTGCGAGCGGTATTGCGGACTTTGCAGGACCATCAGCTGTTCGCGAAGTTTAGCAAGTGTGAGTTCTGGTTGGATAGTGTGAAGTTTATGGGCCACGTGATTTCGGCCGAGGGAGTTAGTGTTGATCCTGACAAGATCGAGGCCGTGCTGAATTGGAGTCGACCCACTACTGTGTCGGAGATCCGGAGTTTCTTGGGATTAGCAGGCTATTATCGACGATTTGTACAGGATTTCTCCCGGATTGCTACACCACTGACCAGATTGACGAAGAAGGGCGTTAAGTTTGAGTGGTCTGATGCGTGCGAGGAGAGTTATTTGCTCCTGAAGGAGAGGCTGACTACCGCACCGGTTCTGACGTTACCAAACGACAGTGGTGAGTTTGTTGTGTACAGTGACGCGTCGAAGTTGGGCCTTGGTTGTGTGTTGATGCAGCATGGTAGAGTTGTGGCATATGGTTCCAGACAGCTGAAACCGCACGAGGTCAACTATCCGACGCATGATTTGGAGTTAGCCGCTATCGTGTTAGCGTTGAAGAGTTGGAGACATTACCTGTATGGTGCTCAGTGTAAGATTTTCACTGACCACAAGAGTCTCACCTATTTGCGGACGCAGCCGAATCTGAACATGAGGCAGCGCCGATGGATGGAGTTGATCAATGATTATGATTGCACGTTTGAGTACCATCCGGGGAAGGCCAACGTTGTGGCAGATGCGCTTAGTCGGAAATCTGGAGCTTCGTTGTTTCACATGTGTGTGGCCAGAGTGTCGATGTTAGCCGAGCTTCGAGCTACGGGGGCTGTGTTTGGGTATGATGATGATGGAGCTTTGTTGGCCAGTTTCCAGGTTCGACCAGTGCTGGTTGATCAGGTACGGGAGGCACAGGATTCAGATCCTTACTTGCTAGGCAAGAAGACCATGATACGAAATGGTGTGCCTACAGAGTTCCGTTTGAGCGACGACGGTACGTTGTTGTTCAGGGGCAGATTATGTGTACCCAGGGACGAGGACTTGAAGAAGGAGATTTTGGACGAGGCTCACAGTTCAGCGTATGCGATGCATCCCGGTGGTACGAAGATGTTTCGTACACTTCGAGCGTACTATTGGTGGCGCAACATGAAGCGGGAGATTGCCGTGTACGTGAGTAGATGTTTGATTTGTCAGCAGGTAAAGGCGGAGAGGCAGAAACCTGCAGGGAAACTACAGCCACTTGAGATTCCTGTTTGGAAGTGGGAGCACATTATGATGGATTTCGTCTATCAGTTGCCGCGTACTTCGGCGGGCAACACTGGCATTTGGGTTATTGTTGATCGATTGACGAAATCCGCACACTTTCTTGCACTTCCAGGGAAGATTTCAGTGGGCAGATTGGCCAAGTTATACTTATCCGAGATTGTTCGCTTGCACGGTGTG
This sequence comes from Geum urbanum, assembly GCA_946800695.1. Classification (NCBI taxonomy): domain Eukaryota; kingdom Viridiplantae; phylum Streptophyta; class Magnoliopsida; order Rosales; family Rosaceae; genus Geum; species Geum urbanum. The sequence goes on along the minus strand of OX327013.1, from coordinate 25,530,437 downwards.
CCTGTGTCCATTGTTTCTGACCGTGATAGTCAGTTCACATCCGAGTTTTGGCAGGCGTTGCAGTGAGAGTTGGGCACGAGATTACGGTTTAGTACAGCTTTTCATCCTCAGACTGACGGGCAGTCCGAGCGGACCATTCAGACTCTTGAGGATATGCTGAGATCGTGTGTGTTGCAGTTTCGTGGAAACTGGGATCAGCAGTTGCACTTGATTGAGTTCGCCTACAACAACAGCTATCAGGCCAGTATTGAGATGGCACCGTACGAGGCCCTGTACGGGAAGCAATGTCGCACTCCATTGTGTTGGAGTGAGGTGGGCGAGCGTTGGCTTATTGGTCCTGATTTGGTGAAAACCACGATGGAGGACATTCAGGTTATTCGGGATCGCCTGAAGGTCGCTCAGGATCGGCAGAAGAGTTACGCGGATGTGAGGAGGAAGAACTTAGAGTTCGAGGTTGGAGATTGGGTCTTCCTGAAACTATCTCCGTGGAGGGGAGTTGTGCGTTTCGGGAAGCGTGGCAAGCTTCGACCGCGGTATATTGGTCCGTATGAGATTACGGAGAGGGTTGGAGCAGTTGCTTACAGACTTGAGTTACCGGCTGAGATGGCACGTGTTCATGATGTTTTCCATATTTTGATGTTGCGGAAGTACATCTCAGATCCTTCACATATGATAGCTCCACAGCAGTTGCCGATCAGGGAGGACTTATCGTATGTTGAGGAGCCAGTGCAGATTCTTGATCGTCGTGAGCAGGAGCTGAGGCACCGTGTGATTCCGCTGGTGAAGGTCTTGTGGCAGAACCATTCAGTTGAGGAGGCCACCTGGGAGACTGAGCAGCGTATGCGGGAGCAGTATCCTCATCTGTTCACATGACAGGTACGTAAATTTTGAGGTCGAAATTTCTTTAAGGGGGGTAGATTTGTGACGACCTGAACCAGAATCAGATGTGTATTTGGCACGATTCTCGAGATTTGAGTTTAGTCGCAGTTTTGCGATATTGTGTCGTTTGCCGATTCGATTCGCGACTATATTTTCGGTCGAGAATTTGGGTTGAGTGTCTTCACGAAAATGGTAGAGTACGTGATTTCGAGCTTGTGGGTGGTTTCGGAAGATTTTTCCGATAACCGAGGAATATTTTATGATTATTTGAAGTTTTGGGTTTCAACGAGTTTATCCGATTGTTTCGTGTTTATCCGAATCATTTCGTATGTTTGTTTTGGACCGTCGATCGACCCGAGGGACGAGTATAAATATCGAAATAGTCGTAAATAGTCGTAAACACACAGATTTGCATTGACTAAACTTTGACTTTCCAAAATTGGAAAGTTGACTTGCTGCCCGAAAGGGGAAGTTTCCGTTTTCGGCCTCATATTTCCGGCGACCTAATTCCGGCGACCTCAGGCCACGGGACAGGTATAGCTAGACTCCTCTTTTGATTTCGAGTGTGATAGAACTTGGTTTGGGTTGAAATGATATGGTTTTGAGGTAACCCGAGCTAGGCCGAACGGGTTGGAATCGCCGGTGTTGGTGACGGTGGTTCCGGCGAGTTTTGAGGGTCGAGTTGTTGGGGGTTTTGCTCCCCACACCTCATTGAAGCTTCCTAGTTAATTGGTTTTGGACGAGATGAAGATTTTGGGTGAACCCGAATAGGGATTTCGGTTTGGGATTTCGATCGGGTTTTGTGAAATTGAGTTGGTTCCTTTGTGAATTGAGCTTAGTGATAGAAGGGAAAGAGATTCGCATGGATGAGATGGTTTGAACTGGAAAATTTGGCCGCGAAACTCCACCGTTGACGGCGCGCCGCCGCCGCCGGCGACAGTCAACGGCGAGAAAAAGTCAACTTTTCAGATTTCGATGTAATTAGTGTCATTTTTCTCGTAATCACGCCCTGGTTATCGTACGGAGGTTTTCGGGTTGATTTGATTAGCCGGTTTTCAGTCAAGATTTCGAGTGGGGATTTCGGGATTTCCGTAATTCATTTTGCACTGCATTTCGTATTTCTGGGAACAGTTGGTTTCCGTGCATCAGTACAGTGTTGAGAACTATGATTTTGATCAGTTGTGTTTTATGAATATATTCAGGGGATCGAGAGCGAGATCGGGACCGAGATCGAGCATCTGGCGAGGGATCTTCCGCCGGTCCTCGAGATTGGCGCGTATGCGCATTTTGCTCATCTGTGAGTGGACAATTTCTTTTCACGGAAATCTTGCGAGTCTTTTATGTGATTTATGAACTTGAGCATGCAGCGTGATTATGGTTTTACGAGCATGAGATTTCATACGAGATTATGATTATATAAGCATGTGTTTACGATTATACGAATATGTTTATACGGATATACGTATACGAATATGCATACACTTTTATATTGTTTCATGCATTTGCATCGAATTGTTTGTGATTTGGTTTACACAGAGTACAGTCTCAGTTACGTTGTTGTATCGATACACCTTGCCTCGTCGGCTGATCCCCGACGGAGGGCCGCCTGGAGGGGCGTTTCCCCAACCAGACCGGTGAGGGGCGTATTCCCCGGAACCGAGGCCATTTCTGGCTTAGAATCACGTGGTAGTCAAGGACTCCGTGGTTCAGACTGTACTAGCACAGAGGAGTCCATGAGTGACCCCGTGGGATTTTACTTGCATGCTCAGTACATTGGAGGAGTATGAGTTTTACCTCGTGTACTTATTATTTTATATTCCTGGACTCGCATATGTATTTTAAACATATATATATTAACTGGTGAAAGACATTTATTTTCGTCCACTCACTCTAACGTGTTTATTGTCTTTCCCCTGGGCTTTTTGGTTTCCGTGCCCAGTTTGCAGTTCAGGTTTGGTGTTTCACGTCGCGGTTTGGAGGCTAGTGATCAGAGTCACCTGTGTTTTCCAGTAGGTTTTTGTTTCGCCTACTGATGTACATATTGTATATATTTTACTCTAGAGGTCGCTCTGATACATTCTGATACATGTTGTGCGGATTTTCACGGATATACATATATACATAGTACAGTTTATTTACTGTTGTTGATTATATTGATGTTGAGAAATCCGGTTGGGATTGGTGCCCACGGTTTGCTGTTTGTGGCATAGGACGAAGTGTTAATTTCCGCGTGCAGGTTATGGTAATTCCACGTTAGTAACGAAACTCTGCCGAAATTTTGAAAATTTTTTGTTGGTTCGTATTTTCGAAAGGGTTTGATTCCGGTTTAGGTAACTGAATCGGGATTGGGTCCTTTCAGAAGCGTCGTCTAAGAAAGAAAAAATTCGTCATCTAAGAAACCTTTAGACCGTGAAAAAAAAAATCGTCGCCTAAGTTAAACATTTCGTCGTCGTAGTAATCGTACTTAGATGACGAAATGGTTACAAATTCCCCATCTAAGTCCATGCTCTAACCCTAACCCTAAACCTTGACCCCTAAACACTTAGACGATGAATGTGCTCCAATTCATTGTTTGAGTCCATACCCTAACACTTACCCTTAAACACTTAGATGACAGAAAAGGAATAATTCGTCATCTAAGTAGTCACTTAGATGACGAAATTGGTAGAATTCGTCGTCTAAGTGGTCACCTAGACGACGAATTATACCAATTTTCTCGTCTCAGATGAATTTCATTGCCTCCGATCAAAGCGCACGACTATGTATACCGTCTTAAAATACATATTTTTTTCGTGGAGGGCATAAAGTAAACAGTTCTTTGACTGTGAGTGTCGACTGTTCAAAAATTGGAGTTGTGAAGATTTGTATATCAACGTTTTTGTTTTTATGGTTGACTACGCTGATCAAACCCTTAATGAACTTCGTATTAATTTACTGAAAATTTGTCCACTTACATATTATGTTGTGATGAATATATCTAACAGTTGTTTTATCTGAAATTAATTTTGTTAATATTGATGTGGAGTGAATATAGATAAACGAGCACTTCAGTTATACAACATTAATAGATATATAATAAGTTTTTATTCTTAAATAAACTTTTTATGTCAAATTTGATTTAATTTTTATGTAGTTAATAAATTAAGTTTTTACGACAAGACAAACGTCTGTAACTTCGGAAACGGGTTTACGAATTACTTTACGATTGTTTCCATCTTTTTAACTATTTTTTTATATATAATCACTAAATTCAATTGATCGAATTCTAAACTAATCCAAATTGGGTTGAATTTTTTTTCTTCCACAATATTGTATAAATGTAATGGTTATATCTGACGGTTAATTTTTTTTATGATTTTAAGGAATTATCCAAATTTAATTTTCCAAATATTTATAAATAATAATAATAATAATAATAATAATAATACACTTAGGCGACGAAACTATATATAGTTCGTCGCCTAAGTGAATTATATATATATATATTTATAAATATTTAAAAATTAATTCAAAATTTAAAAAATTTAGACGATGAATCTATAAGGTTTCGTCGTCTAAGTAAAAAAATTTGGCCTTTTTTTTCCTCCAAATTTTTTGCCAAAAATGCAAATCACATAGGCGACAAAACTATTGTATTTCGTCGTCTAAGTCAAAAAAGGAAGATTTTTGAAAATTTTAAACACTTAGGCGACAAAATCAAATTGTTTCGTCGTCTAAGTCAAAAAACTTAGCGGAAAATTTTTTTCCACCAAAATTTTAAATCACTTAGGTGACGAAACTTGTTGGTTTCATCGCCTAGGTCGTCGGTTATAAAACCTAAATTTCACTCTCTTGTCTTTCCCAAGTTTCACTCCTCTCTTTCTCTCTCAATCAAACCATTATCACCCATCACCACTACCACCACCACCACCATCACAACATGCCACCACCACCACGACACCACCACCACCACCTTGGCACCACCACGGAACCACCACCACCACCACACCACATATCACCGGCACCACCACACCACACACCACTATTAAATTATTTATTTATTACAAATTTTGTATTAATTAAAAATTAGCATATAATAAATTAATTAACATTTAATGAATTTTTTTTATTTTTTGTTTTTAAAATTTAATCACTTGGACGACGAAAATATTGAGTTTCATTGTCTGAGTGGTCTATTTAAATTTTTTATTTATTTTTTTTCAAAAAAAACTCAACCACTTAGACGACAAAACTGTAGTAGTTTTGTCGTCTTAGTGGTTTATTTAATTTTTTTAAAAAAAAATTCAACTTTTAGACGACAAAAACCCTAAAATTCTATCGTCTAAGTGTTACATCTTAGATGACGAATTTTTGCATTCGTGTCTAAAAACCTAGACGACGAAGTTTGTTTTGTCATCTAAGTTGGCACTTAGACAACGAAACAAAAAAGTTTCATACTCTAAGTACTTAGACTACGACATATAGACCACGAACTTAAGTGCTTAGGCGACGAAAAATTTCGTCACCTAAATATATTTTTTTGTTAGTGATAGAGATCACGGCGTCAACTCCAATAAGAACCAATCAGGTTTGAAGCATGAAGAAAATTCTTCACACTCTACTCCGTCTAGAAAGTATCCATGTTTTAAATGTTGCTCTACTAAGTATATGCATAAGCAATGTCATGCAAGCAAGAAAATTCAAACTAAATATAAGAGGTACAAGCAATATTTGGCACAAAAGGCTAACTTTTGTGGGGGAGACTATGAGATGGAAGAAGACGTTGACGTCAATCTCACTGTATCGGACAACAAGAAAGTGATTCTTGAGAGTCTGAATTTTGATTGAATCTATGTATTAGGCTATTATTTATGCTATATATTGTTTCAAGTTTAGTTTTTGGCTTATTTAGTTATGTTTTTTATAATTTGTTTTTGGTCGTTTTAGAGTAAGAAATCCTTGATGTAATTCAGTTACAAGTAATAAAATTTCTCTAATTTTATGGTTTACGGATGATTGAGAATTTTATTTTCCTTCATAATGTATGAATGATTTGTGGTATACAATACTCCATGGCACTATAACACCGGAAAAAAAAAGACGAAAAACAGAGGAACACTCGATTTCCTGCGGGTTCGACTTATCGAAGGTTCCCTTCGTCCAGTCAACCCGAATTCCCCGGATGTTTTGGCATATTTTTGACCCGTCGAAAATTTTTCCTTGTTTTTCTACGCCCTTCGAAGAAGTTCCTCGACACGTCGAGCCGGATTCCTTGGACTCAAATTCGAACAATTTCTACCCGTCGACGTCCGTATAAAGAAACGGTATTTCTTGATGTTGTATGTTCATCAATTGCTTTGCCATGTCAAACACTCTATAAGGTGTCACAATCCCTTGAAAATATTTAAGTATTCACTTAAAGCGTTTGCCATGTCTTGAGTTCAAACTGATTAATTTTCATTTCTTTTGTGGATGTCTGAATGCGAGATTAAGTGTTTAGCAAATAATGATACTACCCACACAATTTTGCGGAATATGCAATTGTTTATGGATCTTATGCCTTATAGTTCCTCAATGACAACCATAATTAGTTTAACGCTGGTTATACAATAACGTGATTCTGCACAATTCTTGTTGTCACAGGGCACTTGAATTTATGTCATTGACGCCTTATATACATCAAAGACCAATCGAATCTTGCTAAACTTTAAAGACATTCGTGCCAACGATTTTCACTTAAAAACATACTGTCACTATGTCAAAAAAACAACTTTAATGACGCTCGAAAAATGTTACTGTAATTATTAAATGACACTTTTCCTAATTGTTATGAAAGCCACAATCATTGTAGGCCCCTTATTGTGACGCTAAAAAAATGTCATTATAACTCTATTACAACATTAACATGTCCAAAAGTGTTATCTATCATAATCTATAACATTAAAAAAGCGTTATCATAGCTTCGTAAAACGTCATCGTACATATATATAAGCACACTAAAAATGTGCCATTAAATGTCATAAATGTGTTATCTAATATTTACTAGAACACTAAGAAACTGTTATAAAATCTAAAAAAAGACGTCATTGTATCTATTACAAGACGCAAAAAAAAAAATCATTGTAATGGAAAAAATGTGTCCTTAAAGAGAAAAGAGGGCATATACAAAGCATTATCATATGTCAATACATCTGTCCTTGTCTATCTAATTTATCTATGTAATCTAAGATGAGCCAACATAAACACATATCTATCTAATCTATCTAGACAGCGAAACGCATATGCCTATTCTTGCATTAATCTTCTAAGTTTGAGCCAACATCAGTGCACCTGCATGATTTCAATACCAAGAGAAAAAAACATATGTAAGTGAAGCTTAAGAGGTTAAAATAGAAGGCTTACTTCATGACTGATTAGCCTATAAAGATTGTCCACTACCACCTGCAAATTCCAAATAACGAGTCAAACGTACATAAACAGATACATAAACAAACCTAATTGTATGCGAAATTGCAAAGAGGCTGCCTACAAATAGATAGATAAACAAACTCAATGCAGAACAAGGTTTTCAGCCATGTACCATAGGAGTAGGAACATATGTTTTACCTCCTTTTTATTTTAGTATCTCTGACTAGTCATGTTCATATCATCATGATAAGGGTCTTGTGAGCCATGCAAAGGCTTCCTTGAACAAATTCTTTTTAGAGGGGAAATCACCTACTTCATCTGCTACTCGAAGAGAAAAGAATAAACAGCAACTTAACAAGCATTAAATGTTTGTCCTTGCAATCTAGAGACATAGCAAAATGATTCATCCGGAGAGTAACTTAGAGCTTACATCCGGTTGCATCCGATTGACTTCTCAAACAGTCAGCTTTGGAAAATATGCAGGTAAGGTTGAAACTAGGTTAGTGAGTCTCTTGGTAGACTCCTGGAGCGTTTTCCAGGCAAGCTCAGCTCTAGCCAGCAAACCTAAATTAACATAAATCACCAGACAAAAATAATACTAAAAAGCAATCCATCAAAACACAATGACGTAATCATCATCAAATTGAATAAAAAAAAAGAAGTCTAGAGACTCACCCTAGTGCTATGAAATCAGTTGAGCGGTTGTGGTTCTAGCGGTGGTTGTGGTTCATTTGTCACCGGCGGCGGCGGAGGTTCACGGTCCGAGGCTGTTCTGCCTTGTTGTAGTGAAAGTATACGACTTTTAGGTACCTAGAGATAAAGGGAAAGCACAAAGGAGAAAGAGGGGGAGAATAAAGAAAATTGGGTGAAGAAGCAGCTTAGTTTTTCATTCATAGCCAACACAAAAGGGTTGCAAGCATATATATATATATATATATATATATATATATATCTCCAGATACAATGGATTACACACTTGCATTGATAAACGGTTAGAAGCACTACACAAGCTATTTACAAGTACACTAAGAGAGAACAACTAACAGTAACAAAACATGCAGAGGTACCAGCATGTTTAGGATGAGTAGGGGACCAGAACATGGGATTTGGGTTGGGCCTTTTGGGCTTGTTGATGGCTGCAACAACTCCACCCGCCTTGAAATCATGCCGAAAATTCAGGGAAGTGAGTCTCAAACTTCTGAGCGTCCACCCAAGTAGCATCCTCATCGGGAAGGCCCAACCACTTGACGAGCCAACGAACCTCAGCTGCATTTTTCTTCTTATATATGCTCATATCTAAGATCTTTTTAGGAACCCAAAGAAGTTGTCCAACATCAGTGAGTTGAGGGAGTGCAGCAGCCACTGTAGTGGTGGTTCCAACATGTTGCTTGAGCAATGAGACGTGAAAAACCAGGTGGATCTTAGTGCCAGGGGGAACCGTCCACAGGATAAGGGCCATAGAATCTCGGGGCTAGCTTGTGACAGTGGGGGGCAGCGAGGGAATGTTGACGATAAGGCTGCAGTTTCAAGTATACAAGGTCATCAACATCAAAATGGCGGTCTGTTCTCTTCTTGTCAACTTGTTGTTTCATTCGGTTGCAAGCGTGATGGAGGTTTTGCTTGAGCAACCGGAGTAACTTGTCATGGTCCTACAGGGCCTTATCAACATCAGCAACAACAGTAGAGTTAGGCATGTAGTTGATGACGGACAGAGGTGCTTGGCCATAGAGAGCAAGATAAGGACTCATTTTAATGCTGGTATGGTAGCTGGAGTTGTACTAGTACTTTGCCCAGTAGAGTAAATTAGCCCACTGTCCCGGTTTGTCCAATACATAACACCTCAAATAATACTCCACTCCAAGATACGATTCAATACTTCCGTTTGATCATCGGATTGTGGATGACAGGCCGAGCTCTTACATAGCTTAGTACCTTGTAAAGCAAAGAGGGCCTTCCAAAACTGGCTAGTAAAGATAGGGTAACGGTCTGTGATGGTGGAGCAAGGCATGCTGTGCAACTTAAACACTTCTTTGGTGAAGATTTCGGCAATGGTAGCTGCAGAGAAGAGGTGTGTCAATGGAATGAAGTGGCCGTACTTCGTGAAGCAATCGACAACCACTAAGATGGCATTTTTTCTATTGGAAGTAGGCAAGCCCTCAACAAAATCCATAGAAATGAATAGCCACGCAGCATCGACAACTGGCAGGGGTTGAAGCAGACCCAGTGGATGAATGGCCTCATAGTTTTGCCTCTGGCACTCATCACAGTGGCTCACGAAAGGCTTGACATTGCGACGAACTCCTGGCCATAATTTTTTTTGAGACAAGCGCTTATATGTGGCCAAAAATCCTGAATGGCTTGCGGTTTGAGCAGCATGGAATTCACTTAGGACTTTCTCACGCAAGCAGACGATTTGGGAATGAACACCCGAGCCTTATAAAGAAGGCGTCCCTGGTTAGATGTAAAGCCCTTAGAAGTAACAAACCCGGCTTGGAGTTGTTGAATAATGGCAATAACCTCTGTATCTTGCTTACAATCATCATCAATCTCAATCAAGCAATCAAGTTGAGGAGAAGTGATACCTAGCACCGTGGGCAGTTCATGTCTCCGAGAGAGAGCGTCCGCCACACCATTTATCTCACCGGCGCGATGTTCAATGTTGAACGAATAGCCCAGCAATTTCAGCATCCACTATTGCTGGCTTGGAGTGGATAGGCGCTGGTCAGTGAAATACATGATGGTGTGATGGTCTGTGATGATTTTGAAACGCTGTCCAACCAAGTACGACCTCTATAACTGCACCGCAAAGACAATCGCCATCATCTCCTTGTCGTAAATAGACAGAGCGAGATTGCGACCAGATACGCGATGGGATGCCTGTCATGTTGAAGCACTGCGCCCAAACCGCTGCCAGAGGCATCAGATTCAATGATGCCGGGGTCGACGTGAGGGCATGCTTGAGAGCGTCAAAGGTCGCCGTCGCCGTCGTCAAAGCTCGGTGAGGGTTTTGTGAGAATGTCGTACCCTTGAACAGATTTGCGGTAATATCCGTGAGTCCCAGAAAGCCCATCAGCTCCTTTATGGATTTGGGCTTGGGCCAGGTCTACACAACCTGGATTTTGACCGGATCCACTTGGACTCCTTCCTTAGAAATGATGTGGCCCATCTCTCCTGCCCAAATGAACATTTTAAAGCTTTGATATGTAGGGAATTATCCTGCAACAGTGTGAGTATTAGGCCCAGATGGTGTACATGGTCCTCTTGATCTTTACTGTACACAAGTATATCATTAAAGAACACTAATACAATATTCATAAATAGGGCGAAGAATCGAATTCATAAGACTTTGGAATGTAGAATGAGCATTAGTGAGACCAAAGGGCATTACCAAAAACTCGTAATGACCGTCGTGAGTCCGAAAAGCAGACTTGGCAATGTCATCTGGATGCATTCACACTCGATGGTACCCGGAGCCTAAGTCGAGTTTGGTGAGATATGCCACTCCATAGAGTTCATCCAAAAGTTCTTCAACCACCGGAATAGGAAAGTGATCCTTAACGGTGACGGCATTGAGGCCCCGATAATCCACACAAAATTGGTGGGTCTTGTCTTTCTTAGGAACCAAGATAACCGGTGATGAATACTCACTTTGACTAGGTCGAATGAGCCTTGAGCTAACATGCATTCCACTTCATCTTTTTGAGAGGGGGAGTGGCGGTAAGGACGTGAGTTCACCAGTTTTGAGTGTGGAGTGAGGCGGATGCGGTGGTCACAAGTGCGGCTCAGAGGCATGGGGCTTGGCTCATCAAATAGGCACTAAAATTTGACCAATGAAGGCCCTAAGAAACTTGAACTAGTCTTGGGTAGGATCTGTGTATTGTTCTTGGTGGTTGCGAACAATGAGCAGAATAACTGAAGCTCATGGGAAGTGGGCCGAGCTGAGTTGAACCCTTGAAGAATATGAGCTTGGCCTCCCACAGTAAATACCATCACTTTGTTCTTAAAGTGCCATCCAATAAAGCCCAGGCCTTCCGACCATTCTGCACCCAAAATCAAATCATTGCCCTCCACAGCAAGGAGTTGGATCGATTCAACGAGCTGATACCCCTGAATACGCACGACGACGTTGAGTGCCTTGTCAGCTGTTGTCATCACCTGGTCGTTCGTCGCCGTAAGCGAGAGTCTCTGCTCCAAATCAATATCAAGTTGCAACTTGTAAGCTAAAGTAGGATTTAGAAAGTTACTAGTCGCACCTGAATCGATCAAGTTGATAAGTGGGTAATCACCGATTTTGCCTCTTAATTTCATTGTCTAAGCCTTCCGAGCAGCAGTGAGGGCGTGAAGACTAAGGACGATGTCCGAATCACTCAAAGCTCTGTCAGAGCAGCCCGGACACTCGTGGAAGACCTCCTCGGTTCTGTCACCTTTGGTGTTATGGGAAGTCGAGCAGAGTGTCGCCTGGCCTTAAGCTTGTAGCTTGTTCTCCATGTTTTGATAAAATCGAAACGCTGGAAGAAGGCCACCGATAAATACATTTTGGAGATGTGCATCGGACCAGTTGGAAGCTCTTGATGCCAGCAGTGTAAACTGCTCTCGGAATTCATAGACGGACCATGTTTTCTGCAAATAAGATAACGTTGATTCGACGTTGCAAGAGAACATCGATAAATAAGGCCCAGTCATCCGTCGGATAACGCTGCTCGTACCAGCTCATTCAATATGAGGTATTCTCGTCCAAGTGACAAGTTGCTGTGCTCACTTTTTCAAGTAGCGTTCGACCATGGATATCCACCCCATCGCGCCTTTGCCAGAGAAACGCGGAAGGTCGACTTTAGGTATGGGGAGGTATGGGTTCGGGGTTATGTTTTCTAGCAGTGAAAATCTGTGGGACGGGCTGCCATGAGAGAAGTGGTGTGGGGAAGGGGTAAAGGTAGTGCCTTGTAAGGCAGTGGAGAGCTGGGGAAGGGTTGAGTTTGGAGGTGGTGGTAAAGGAAGAGAGGTGACGGTGGAGGAGGTGAATGTGACCGTGAATGAGGGAAGGGTGTCGGGAGGGTAACTGAGCCTGAGGCCGGTCCACATAGTTGTGGGTAATGGTAAGTTGGTGGTGGAGTAGGATGGATACATCAGAATTCCTCCAACAGAGATGCCTGCATCGCCGTGAGTCTGTCCAGGGAGGCTTAGAAGGACTCTTGTGTGGAGATCATGGTGGCTTGTTGAGTCTAAAGAGTGGTCTGTTGCATATGAATAGAATTAATAAAGGTGCGGAGTTGCCGGTGTTGGGAAGACAGAAACGAAATGGAGTCTGTGGTGGGTATGGTAGATGAAGAAGGCAGTTGTGGGAATTCATCAGTAGAGAAGCCCTGAGAGAGAGGGTTTCCTTGAGGATCAGAGGCTGTGGAAGAACGTGTTTTCCCCCAGCCATGGCTGGTCTCTGATACCAAGTTGTTAGGTACCTAGAGATAAAGGGAAAGCACAAAGGAGAAAGAGGGAGAGAACAGAGAAAATTGGGGGAAGAAGCAGCTTAGTTTTTCATTCATAGCCAACACAAAAGGGTTACAGGCATGCATACATACATACATACATATATATCTCCAGATACAATGGATCACACACTTGCATTGATTCACAACTAGAAGCACTACAGAAGTTATCTACAAGTACACTAAGAGAGACAAACTAGCAGTAATAAAAGATGTAGAGGTACCCGCATGTTTCGGATGAGTAGGGAACCAGAACATGGGATTTGGGTTGGGCCTTTTGGGCTTGTTGATGGCTGCAATAACAACACAGTTGACGACAGCCTTTTGTTGGGCTAATCGAGAAATTGAGAGAGCTGGTGAAGATATAGAGATGATACAATCTCAGATCTAGAACCGAGACAGGAGAGGGAGAGGAGAGAGTTGAGCGAGTGTGGGAGTAGACGCTTTGTGGGAGTAAGACGAGGAAGGCAATTTGAATTGTAGACATATTTTTTTAACTTTACTAACGTCATGAATAGTCTATGAGGACGTTTCAAAGGAATTGTATTATTGTATTTGTTGACCAAGTGTTCCACAATCCTGTTTGTGGAGAAGTTTATGAACATTTGTTATGATTTATATCTTACTACAGATCTTATAATTGAATCTAATGCAGTTATTCACACTATTACGTGTGATTCTACCTCGTATAAGCTTTGACATTATCGTCTGAGTCACCCCGGTCGAGATATGATGATCAACATATTGAAAAATTCACATGGTCATCTGTTTTTTGAGCAAAGATGCATATGGGAATACCCAACACTATCGGTAATGATGGAGGGACCGAAATTACTCCTCTCAATTCAGGCTCGGTCTCCAAGACGAGCACAACACCATCCCGACCACATAGTGCTATGGCGTCGTGCGATATCCCACCATATTCTTTCATGACAATGTTTAATGCACACTGTTCGTTCTGCAACACTTGTTCATTAGAAAAGTTACATGCACGACCTTCTTTTGCTATAGATGTTAGGAGATTATTTCCCTCACCTTAACTATGAGATTAGCTAAGATGAGATTGTAATCTCACTAAACCGCAAGTATACGGTGTCAAGTTTTAGTATAGATAAAGGAAGTCAAGTGTCGAACCCATGAGGATTGACCACTCTAATTCTCTAGCTTGATTTAATTAAGTTCTTTAGATTACGGTATAAACAAACACAGAATGTGACACTAAAACACAAACACAAAGAAGAGTTGAATCTTACATAACTAAGCCCTTTAGAGACTTAGCATGGCAAGGATGGTTCGATTACGATTAGATGATTGATTTCACTCAGCAAAAACAACAACTAATTAAGAATCAAATATAAGATAAAGAAATGGTCGACTAGAGATATCACCGCTAGCCAACTCAATGAACAAACAATGTTCAAGTTCATGATCTTGAGTTGTTTAGTCCAATTCACATACAATCATGTCCAAATTGTCCCCTCTTGGATCACGTTCGATTTTGGACCGAAACTCCTAGGCCATTGAGACTCTAAAAGGTTTCCGGCCCAACTATTGAGTACAAGTTAAACCGAGATTAAGGTTTAAGTTTTTGTCGCTCAAACCCTAAACGTATTCTGTGCGTAATGAGTTCAATTTTACTTGTGAGGAAGTGGATGGCTTCCTTTCCAAGCCTCTATTTGAGAACTTGGAAGTAGGTTCTAATGAATTCTCCCAACTCGCACCATTTAAAGTACAAATCGAAAGCATAAAACATTAGCTAGAAAGCCTCTCGGATCAATGTAAGCTTGACCGAAGCTTCTTGAGTCGTTTGGACTTCAAGAGGGTTTTGGTTCATTCCGAAGCATAAGGAAACCAAAACTACAAGTTTAACCTTTTAAGTTTAACATAAGTTATGTTCACATGCTAATCTTTACCTAATTGATTGATTAGTTCACTTAAGTGTCATTTTTAGTCCCTTTAGACATATCTTAATTTAGTCAAGGCTAAGACATGCATGAGAGAACCATAAATCAAGCCCAAACAGATAAACATACCACAAACACATTACATACAAATCAAACTCATCCACATCATTTCATACCAAAAAATAAACTTATTCTCCCTAGCCTTCCATGCAAAAGCTACTCAAGACTCATATATACAATAACGTTTAGATACAAGTTAGAAGCTAGAAAAGTGAGAAATAATTGAAAGGCCCCCTAGCTAAGCTCCACCAAACTTAAAAAGCTTTACCCAAAGTAATTTAAGTTTCTAACTCCACTCATTAATTTAAGCTTACATCCAACACTTGAAGATGAGGAAATGGGAACATCTAGGACTCAAAGAAGCTGACGAGGGGAAGAGAGATTACTTCCCAATTCTTCAAGTTCTAGAGAATCACCCAAACCTTGGAGGCAAACATAAGAGGAGGAAGTGAGGGATGGTGATGAGGGAGAGTGAGAGAGGTTAGGCCTCTTAAGTAGAGGGTTAGAAGATGAAAGCTAAAGACTAATCTAGCTTCTCTTTAGAGAGAAGCTAGAGAGAAGAGATATCAAAACTTAGAAATGTGTAAAATGAAGTATGGTGTGTAGAGAACGGTTGGGTTGAGAGAGAGAAAGTGATTATGAAAACTTAGGCCAAGGAGATATTTTCACAATTTGAATCTTGGAATATTCCGGTGAAACTCCAGGGATCGATTTTCGTCTTTTTCTCAAAGTTTCTGATCTCCATCTTCTCCCACGATCTCGGAAATGTCCTCACCTTCACCGGAAAGTATTTAGTCCTCATCTTTTAGCCCATTTTCTTGTCAAATCATGATTTCCTAACATAAATAGGAAACTTAAAAAGAATGATGCTTTATTCATGAAAAGTAAGTAATAAAGCTAAAGTTAAGAGCATATTATGCACATAATTATGATCCTAACAATAGACACAACTAAGAACATTCCAATCTTACAACAAATCCAAGGTGATATTTGTGAACCTATCAAACCTGAATATGGATCATATAAATACGTTGCAATTTTCATTGATACATCGACGTGTTGGTCACACGTCGCTTTGATATCCACAAGGAATGCTACATTTGACAAACTTCTAGCTCAGATTATTAAGCTCCAAGCTCACCACTCGAATTACCCAATCAAGTCTAATTGATTGGATAATGCAGGAAAGCTCACATCAAAGTTTTCACATCAAAGTTTTTTGATGATTATTGCATGTCTGTTGAGATTGATGTTGAACATCCCGTTCTCTATTCATTCACAACGATCTTGTCGAAGCACATATCAAGCGGTTACTGCTTGTGGCATCAACTTTGGTGATGCACACCAATTTAACCGTCTTTGCGTATGGATATGCAATTTTACATGCAGCTATGCTTATTTGTTTCAGACTCATTGTCCGTCAACCATTTAGTGTGTACATTTTCGTAACTAGATATGAGCTTGACATTTTACACTTATGCATTTTTGGTTGCACGGTTTATGTGCTTATTACGCCTCCAATGCGTACAAAAATGGGTCATCAAAGACGATTAGGTATTTATGTTGGTTATGAAGCTCCAACGATTGTCCACTATTTAGAACCTTTGGCAGAAGATCTCTTTACTGCAAGATTTGTAAATTTTTATTTTGATGAGAGGTACTTCCCGCCGTTAGGAGGAGAGAGGAATAGTTAAATTCTGGTTAAACGTCAGGAATTGACGCGGTCTGTCCCCACTATGTCTCATCATGATAACCGCACATCTCAGAGTGAGTTTGAAGTGCGAGACATTCTCTATCTTCAGAAGGTGGCAGATTTGATGCCAAACTCTTTTACTAATATCGCAAAAGTGACAAGATCATATATACATGCTGCAAACATTTATGCAAGGTTGGAAGTCCCCAGAAGTGGGCAGGGCACCGTCCCTCCTGCCCATAGTGGGGGTGTTAAATGATCCATTTGTTATCAACACTGTAAATCATTCACATGAGATTATTCATGACTACAGTTATGTCCTAGAATCACAATTGACGACATTAGGGGATGCTTCAGTGTCAATGGTAATGTCAGAAAATAAAGAATTCTCACTCAGTTACACAGGTGCGCGCATTATTACGGATAGATCCTCCATGTTAGTTGATGATAATTTAGTGCTGATTCTGTCGCTCAGAAAATCACTGATGATGAAGAAGTGGAACCTCGCTCTGTCGTGGATTGTCAACGTAGAGAAGATTGATCGAAATAGAAAGATATAATCCAGGATGAACTAGACTTTCTTACAAAAAAGCAATTTTTCGCTCCAGTAGTGCTATGCACACCGAATGTTAAGTTAGTTGGACATAATGAGTCTTTATCTGGAAGTGCAATGAGAAGAATGAGATCTTGCAGTATAAAACTATGCTAGTGGCACAAGAATTTTCTCAATGCCCTTGAATTGATTATGAGGAGACGTATTTTCCAGTCACAGATATTTTAGTAGTAGAATGAAATTAAGTTTCAACCACTTAATTGTGGCTCGACAACATAGTAGGAAAACTAATTTATTTGTAATGATGCGTCGATTTTGCATTATCTTTCCTATACGACGTCATCCATACTATAAAGCGGATAGAGTGGCTTGTATAACACTCTCTGCTAATTGGTGTGCGTCTGAATGCATAAGTGTTAGGAGAAATGTTTTAAAATGTAAATGCGAATGACCCGAACATGACATTATATTCCGAGAGCATCACATATGTGATAGCCTCGACGCGGAACACATAAAAATGCATAAATTTTTTTTTGAATATACATATATATATTATATTGTTAACTCATAACTAATATTGTTATTAAATGTACCAATTTTGGGGCATCATGCCTTAATTGATCAAACATTTTTAACAAGTTCTGAGCTTGTCTAACAGTTGTAGCTTGACTACTTAAAAGGCCCAACAAAGCCCAAACGTGTTTTACGTCCTAAACCGGGATTGTATGAAGCATGAGAGTATTAGATCATTCCAGATAACAACCTCGTTATTCTATTCGAGATTTAACCCTTACGACTTCTTTGATCCAAATTCCACTTTCATCGCCGCAATATGGAGTCTGGTGCCGCCTGCTCGCCTCCATCAACCTAACAACGACACCACCAGTTGGCACTTCTCCACGGACAACTTCGCTTCCAATGCACCTCCTCCGTAGAGTTAAAACAAGTTCTATCTAGTTTTGAGGCGCTAGCAAATCTCGAAATCGACGCCTTGATTATCATTGAGAACTAAATAGAATTGGCTTGAACTCAGAGACACCGAGATGTTGCACATGGGTTGAGCGTACGCGTCTTACACGTTTTTGCATCGCGTTTTACGCATTTTTGATTTTTTCCTGTACAACGCATATTCACTTTGTGACACCTTGAGATGCGTTTTAAAATATTGGGTAGGAGTAGTCTTTTTATTATTCAAGATACTCTAATTGAGTTCATTCGAGGTTTAGGCTTCACGATTCAACAGTTTTGTTAATGAAAGCGCGAGGACAGTCGCATCGCCCATCTTTCAATAAAAGGAAAGTTACGGACAAAATCACACACAAAAAACTAGAATTTCTTTTTCTTATTTCGATTAGGAATACTGTACTAGAAAAAAAAATCTTTGCAGTTTACCAGTTATATTTTGCATTAATAATATTCTGGCCGCGAAAAGGAAAACGCTCGCTCCTCTGCTCATTATTTAACGATCTCCTCTCTCTCTCTCTCTCTCTCTCTCTCTCTCTACACTATAATCTATGGCTTACGAAGACGATCGGTACGCCTCTCCCTCAAAATTAGGGTTAGGGTATCTTCTTCCTATTTGCTCAACCCTCCTTTACTAATTTCAGGTACCGCGACGAAGACGGCGAGCCACTGATGGACCCCGACGACTTTGTCCGCGACGAATCGCCGGAGCCCGTTCTCGAAGACGATTTGGTGGACGAAGAAAACGATAATTGGAGGCACCGCGAGCGCTCGCAGACCCCGGTCTACGACCCCGACGCCACGTCATCCAAATCCAGGCCGAAGAAGCGGCTGGTTAAGAAGGGCGGCAGTGGCGGCGGAGAGAGTAGTGAGAAGGTGGTATTGGCGAGAGAAGGCGCGGAGTGGGGTCCGGACAAGCATCATGAGCTGATGTCAGATAGTGACGAGGAGGATAGGAGGCCGAAGAAGATGAGGAAGGAGAAGTTGCGAGGGCATAAAGGAGAGATGAGGGGTTTGAGATTGCCTGGGAAGTCCTCGTCTTCGGATAAAACCTCCATGGACGGCGAGGTCAGGGAGATGTGGGACGCTGTTGGCGCCGCCGATTCTGAGGTTATCATCTCCTTTTATTGCGTAATTAGGTTTCAATTTTAGGGGTTTAAATCCTATACTAGGTTATGCATTGGCAGAATTGGTATTCTTGAGATTGTTTGAGTTGGCTTCAGCTGAGTTTACTGTTCAAGTCACTGATTATGTCTCCTCTTGAATGGTATATAGGACGATAAAGAGGGTGAAAGAAACTTTGATGATGATAACTTTATAGATGATACTGGTGTACATCCGTCTGATCGGTATGGAAGCGACAATGACCGATCTCCCAGTCATCACCCACAGGTTGGTTTCGTTTTTTAGGGATTTTATAGAGCATAGAATATGTTAGAACTTTGGTTTCATTGATTTCCTGGATATCCGATATTAGATACCACACACTGCCCGATGTCATACTGGGACTATTGATCTCTTATGGGTCTTATTTGGTCACTGTTTGTATCTTATAGGCTGAAGAGGGTGAGGAAGATGAAATTAATGCGCTTTTCAAGACAGGCAAGAAAAAGAAGAAGAATGAGAGAAGTCCTGCGGAAATAGCAATGGTTGTTGAAAACATCATGGCTGAGCTTGAGGTCACTGCTGAAGAGGATGCAGACCTTAATAGGCAGGGGAAACCTGCCATTAATAAATTGAAGAAGGTGGGACTTCTCACAGAGGTCCTCTCAAAGTAAGCTTGACTGCACTTTCCTTTCCTTTCTCACTTTAGTTGCAAATCAGAATTTTTAGAAGTTTTTTTTATAACCCTTTTTTATCACAGGAAGCAGCTTCAACAAGAGTTCTTGGATCATGGAGTGCTAACTCTGCTCAAGAATTGGCTCGAACCGCTTCCAGATGGAAGTTTACCAAATATAAACATACGGGCAGCAATTCTGAAGATCTTGACTGATGTATACCCTCCCTCCATTTTAATGTGTGACATGCAATATGGGCTGTGAGAACTTTTCTATAGGGACCTGAAAATTACATCTGTTGTGCAGTACCCTCTTGATCTAGATCAGATGGATAGAAGAGACCAACTGAAGCAAAGTGGGCTTGGAAAGGTCAGGATCTGTTTTCTTTGATCTGATTTGAGAAGCACCCAATGTTCATGCTTTTAAAACAGATGTGACAACTGAGACTGTATTTTTCTTTTATGCCTGGCAGGTCATTATGTTTCTGTCAAAAAGTGATGAAGAAACAACTTCCAACAGAAAGCTTGCGAAGGAATTGGTTGACAAATGGGTGTGTGAATTTTCTCAAGTATTTCAACTATTTAGTGAGTTTGTCTGTCTACCTTGCATTTTCATCCTAATTCATGGCTTTCTTCAAATTATGGATATTTCTAACTTCAGTTGCTGATTGTTTTTTCCCAAAGGAGTCTCTAATATATATTGATTGTTTGCTCTTTTGAACTTCAGAGTCGACCTTTATTTAATAAAAGTACAAGGTTTGAGGATATGAGAAACATTGACGAGGAGAGGGTTCCCTTTAGAAGGCCATCAGTGAAAAAGTACTGTGAGATTGTCCATTATTTTAATTTCAATTGAACCTGAAGTGAAAGTTTCCAGGTCTTGTGCTTTAGTTGGGTTCACTTTTTTATCTAATTGTTTTATATCTCATTATAATATAGGCCAGCAAATAGCGGTTCAGGAATGGAATCAAGAGATGGTGATCTTGACTTGGATGAATTTTCAAGGTAATATGGCAGGATGGATTACAAATTTTATAGAATGGGGAGTACAGTTCAACTGATGTTTTCTTTATGTCACTTTTTTTTTCCATTTTTTTTTCTTCAAATTTGTGACTTTGGCTTTGATATAGGGAAAGAAAATCTGGCCAATTATCTGGTCGGCAACTCACTTCAAGGCCAGAAGCGACGCAAATGGATTTTGTGGTGCGCCCACAATCTAAGATTGATCCCGATGAAATTAGAGCTCGCTGTAAACAAGTGATACAGGATCAGCGGCGTATGAAGGTTGGCATTCTCTTCCTACTGAAATCTCTAATTTTATGGTTCAATGGTAAAAAAATTGTGTATTCTCAAATGTTGGCATGGTAAAATGGATGTTGGTGGATTGCTATCCACGTATGTATGTCCTTATGAGCTCTGAGTTCATTTGAGGTTTCTAGTTCTCCAATTTTTTTGAGCTGCATTTAGTTCTCAACCACATTAGCTCTTTAGATACCAAACCGTGGTCTTCTGAATGGAAGTGTTGTACACTTAATTTATTTTCAATGATTGATGCTCACTATTGCTTTAGAAGAGTTCTGACAGTCGCTGTTGATTGCTTGGCTGACCAAATCGATTTTTGCGAAATCTGTACTTTACTATGTTTAGAAGGGTGACATATTCTGTTTCTCTCTTGGGGCAGATGAATAAGAAGTTGCAACAGTTAAAGGCACCAAAGAAGAAGCAACTTCAGGCCACAAAGCTAAGTGTGGAGGGGCGTGGTATGGTCAAATACTTGTAAATTTGCTATTCTACTGGAGCATTCGAACATACAGTTTCTCCAATGTAAATTAAGGGCCTAGTGAAAGTTTTGTTGTGGCCTTCCGGGATGTTAGATAAATACGAATAAATATTCAAGTTTTCACCTCATTTGTTGAGATAAACAATTATTTATTGATTTAAATGCAGGTTTTGCCTTTGGACAACCGTTATGTTAAGATTATGTTTGTATGACGGCATGTTCGTAGTTAAATCCAGAAGTTGGTGGTTTCATGCTTATCTCATGTGTCCACCCTTGGTAGTAGCATTATGAATTATACCACTCAAATGCAGCATTTTGGAACATCAGCAAAGTTCCTGCTCATGAAATATTTGCAATCGATAATAGCGACGACAATTGTCCCACTTCAGAACTTCTGCCTCACTGATCATAGATAGAACAGTACTAATAAAATTCTTGTTTGGACTCGATTAGATAGTATAACACCAACTTTGCTGCATTATAACACCTAACATGATCGTTCTTGATCAAAAACATTCATTGACGCTTAAACACTTGTACAGAAGGGTTCTATCTGGACTATGAGGTGCTGTATGAAAAATGATACATCGTTAGCAAAGACTACATAGCCGAGAAACAGGATGGTCAAATG
Source organism: Geum urbanum (assembly GCA_946800695.1). Taxonomy (NCBI): domain Eukaryota; kingdom Viridiplantae; phylum Streptophyta; class Magnoliopsida; order Rosales; family Rosaceae; genus Geum; species Geum urbanum. Next base: position 25,508,330 of record OX327013.1, on the reverse strand, counting down.
AACCCCAATACAAAACTGTCCAACATTCATGTATAGTGCAACTCTGATTTCAATACAAACCTGATCTTATTAAATGGAAGAGAAAAGGATATGCATGGGAGCTACTCTGGTCAGCATTTGATTGCCATGTTTCACACATATGCAACCTTGCAGTATGCACCAACACTTACTTTTTCTTGCCAGTTTTATTCGCTTTTCTCAGAGGCGCAGCATTTTTCAATGGAAGTCTTCGTTTCCTTGTCATAGCGAATTCTCCAAACTTATGACCTACCTTTTCTTCAGTAATTTTGCAACGAACATGAGTTTTCCCGTTATAGATCTGAACATGGCATCCAACAAATTCTGGTAAAATAGTAGATCTACGTGACCAGATTTTCTTATTCATCAAAAGCTCTTTGTTGTTTTTCATTTTCATCAGGAATGCATCCACAAAAGCACCATCATAGAAATGTGATCTGCAAAATAAATCATTTAGTAAAAATCAGAAACTGGTTCCTATAATTTTGGGAGGTAGCTAACCAGTAGCAGAAAAAGTACCAAATTAAAGTCCTAGGTGAGAAATAACAATGAAAGAGGAGAGAATAGAGAAGGGCGTAAAGAAACATACTGTTGCTTGGCCTGGCTACTGTAACCTGCTATCTGTCCACCCAGTCCAGCAGAAACCGTCTTTCCTGAGTCTAGCTATATACCACATTGAGCAACCCAGACAACACCAATACCATTAAGTTATAACTGTCAGAATGATATAATGTATGAGACACAGACAATATATATATATATATATTTGGAAGGTAATAACCTTAGTGGAGTATGTGGGGAGGGGTTTCTGAGACCTACTACGGCCAAAAATTGAAATCAGACGCTTTGCCATGTCTCTCTCTGTCTCCTGAAAATTAGGAATGGAATATTCAAAACCTTTCCTCCATAACATTTATGTATCAATGGTTTTAAACTTTTAATAGAACAGGATTGGCAGGAAAAATTCACTGATTCAAAATCAGGCTATATCCTTCATGGTCTATATGACTATTCCTTTCAGTGGTGCCAAGCCAGACCAATTATAAAATTTAAACAGATCCAGTATTATGTATGAGTATTGTACATTAGCTTGATTTGGCATTGGTCTCTAAATCGTAGACGGAGCCCAAGCAAGGGGTTGTAACTGCTGGTCAGAATCTTTTGTTTCTCAAAATGAATATATACATTATATAACAATTCTAATACTGAAGCACTATCATAAAACAAGGCGAAGAATAAAAATAGTTATAAAAGGACTGAACATAGAATGTATATTTCACATTTGAAAAGCAAACTTTTCGAATGAGATAGTTATATGAGAGTGCAGCATAAAATATTCTGAAGTCGAGATATCAACACAAACAAATAGCAACAAGCACAACATGCACCAAACGAGAGAAATCACTTGGCATCGTTCAAGTTCCAACAAGAACAGATTAAAAATAAACGATAGATAAGAAGATATTCTTGCACAATGATGGTGTTCAACCCTAATTAAAACTTTCCCAACCCCATAATGTATTGAACATAATTGAAGCACAAGCAACAGAAAACCAAAATGTAAGTGCTAATTTCACATTCAGAATCGAAAGCACCATAATTTATTCACATTCAATAAAACCAAGCCAAACTGTGCCAAACTGTACATGTCACGCCATACCTATATATCTAGTTGCCAAATGATCAAAGAAATCAAATGTATCACACAAGCACATCATAGACCAACGTATTGACTTGAAACTGGGACATATTATCTCAACAGAAAGAGCAATGAAAACCAAAGTCCTACACAGCAGAACGTGGTTTGGATCAATCTTCAACTAAATCACTTAATAGGATGTAGTGGGTAGTATAAAAGAGGGGACTTTTGTCTTTTTAAGTTTATGGGTTCAGCCAAAGATTCAATCTTCCGTAGGAAGCAACACAGAAAAACTAGAGCCCAAAAATCCAAGAAGAAAGGAGAGTAGAAAGTTCAAACCTTAAGTATTGGTTGCAAGTCTGAAATGTATCGATTCTCCGGCGCAACAACACAGAAACCCAGCAGCCCAGAGGCAGCAAAATAAATACCAAAGGGAGCACAAGAGAATGCATCGCAAAATTACTTTTCTACCCTTGGATTATATGTAGAGTTTATCAATAATTTATCTTTTTCTTTCTATTCGGTATTTTGCTAATTTCTCTTCTTTGAGTTTGAGATATCCAAATGTCACGTTTGAACTTTGAAGCAAAGTTACAGTTGAAAAAAGAGAATTGCATTGTTTCATGGAAATACTTGTGTTGCATTGCTTAGATTTGATACTCCCCTTCTTAATTTACTCTACTTTTGAATTGACCTACTTGATTATTATTTTTCCAATATGTATTGCATTACATAACACCAATTTAAGAAACGAGATGTAACAATGGATTTGTACGGAGAGTGAGGGTTTTCTTTCAACTCTTTGACAAAAACACCAGCTAATGTTGTAAAGGATTTTCATTTCGGTACCGGAAAGCTAGCAAAAATGTTGCTTGGCAAAATTTAACTATCGTCTAAATCGACATCTCAAATAATCTATAGAAATATATATGTTGCTCCATGTAAATCAAATCAAGCTCTCATGCACTGTTTTGTTCATCCCATCAGCAGAATTCTGACTCCACTGCTGCTTATGAACTCGATGGACAAAGAAACTTGGCCATAACCCAGACTAGTCCAAATTGATATAAGCTATATTGTACTTACCCGAACCAGTGCAGATTTTCTCAAGTTGAGTCTCAATTGATGCTCAACTGATATTCAGTTGAGGCTATTGTTTTGTTTTGTTTTGGTATCCTCCTTAATGAATTTTCAATCTCAACTTATACTCAGTTACTGATACTCAGTTTACGCTCTTGTTTGTTCTGAAATTGATGATTTTTTATCTAAACTAATACTGAGTTTGTTTTCTATTAATGCCTAGTATGTCGTCATCGTCAATGTCATCTGATGTACAAAGCCGCAGAACTGATAAGGCAACAAGAAGAGTTTTAGTATTGAGAGAGAACAATAAAAGGAAAAGAGCAAATGATGACAAGGCAATGATCTCTGCATTGAAGAAAGACAAGAAGGGATCACAGATAAAGAAGCAGAAAGTTGAAAAGAAACAGTTAAAAATAAAAGCATCCCAAGACGATGAACACACTATTCGACACTTACAACAAAGATGTGGTCTCACATCTTTCTATAAACTTCTTGAAGCGAAGAACATACCAAATGAGACATGGGATCATCTTCAAAAAACCATTTTCTGGCCAATGTTGCAGCCCTTTCAAGAAAGGACTGTAACATTAGAGCAACTCATTAAGAATGAAGTGGATTTAGAGATTATTCTGAATCACTACGACAATGAAGGCAAGCAGTTCATCTTTGGTGATAAGGAGATGAAGATGACTGAAGAATTTATGGAAGAGCTTCTAGGTTTGCCAAATGAAGGGGTTGTCTTTGATGCAGAGCTTGAAAAAGACAAGCAATTGAAGTCGTCAATTTTTAAGAAGATTGGCAAGAGAGAGAGCTTGGAGAAAAATGATATAGATGAAGCTCTGAATGGCTGATCCTAAAAAGATAGCTTCACTCTTACTTATGGAACTCTGTGTGACTTTCTTCTTCCCGAAATCGTCTAACAGAATAAGTTTTAGTGTCGCCTAAATATGTGAAGACCTTGAAAGAGTGAACAACTACAATTGGTGTAAATAAACTCTAAACTACTTGTATTCTAGCCTCAAGATGAAGAAAAAAGGAGAACCAACAACATATCAAGGATGCCTGCTTCTCTTCTATGTAAGTTCTACACAACTGTTTTGTTTACTTTTGTAATTACTTGACATTGTGTACTGAGTTAATAACAATGGTTCAATGTTATTTTTGTTTGTAGTACTGGTTCCTAGAGAACACTTCTATCAAGAGCATGATCACTGGAAAAGAACACAAAAAACCAAGATTCCTCCGATAGAGTATCAAATAGATCTTCAATTAGAGAGAGGTGGCCAGAAACCCAAAAGTTATAGAAGAAATGATCCAGAACAGTCGATCATCGGCCTATAATGTTATTAACTTGTCCGACGATGAGGATGAGAATATGATTGGACAACAGGAACCTTCATTCAACCTATGGGTAAGTTTCTAATACTAACAAGATGCTCTATCGATAATTTATGTCACAACAGGAACTAAAATCATACTTAGTTGAGGGTCACTGACACCCAGTTGAGTGTGAGTTGAGGATGAAATGAGATTACTCTTTAGTTGGTTTTTGATCTATTTTGGAGTTTATACTTATATTGTTCCCTTCCTCATTTCAGGTCCCATAAGCAAGTCAAGAAGTGAAAAACTTGACCTCTGAGTTCACTACAAAGCTTCACATACTGATTGATCAGTTGAGCAAGAATGATGATCAAGAGAAGATGAAAGATAAGTATGAGAATATGCTCAGTATTTCAAAAACTCTTCTAATTCATTCAACAGAACTATGGAGCAAGCTGAACAAGGCCGATGATCAAATCTTGATAATGGAAAATAAACTGGACCAAAAGGAAAAACAAAATAGGTCACTCAAGAATCAAGTGACGACACTCAAGAGGAAGCTGAGACTTGTGACTACAATGACGGGGGACCAAACACAAACAAAAGATGCTTGTCAAGCATAAGTGAACATCAACCAATAGGAACAAGTTGATAAGACTGTCCCTGAACAGAAGAATGTAGAAGAGGAGGCGGTGACCGAAACAGTGGCACCAATGAATATCAGCCAAGAAGAAAAGGTTGAGAAGACAGAGGCTGAAAAAAACAATGCAGAAGAGGAGATGGTGACCGAAACAGTGGCACCAATGAACAGCAGCCAGCAAGAACCTGTTGATAATACAGTGGCTGAGAAGGACAACGAAGAAGAGAAGACAGTGACCGAAAGGGATGAAGTAGTGAAAAATATCCTTGGGCCAAAAAAGGAGAGTAATGAAAATGTTCGCCAGTCACCGACAACAGAGTATAGAGGTACTCCGATTGTCCCTAAACCTGATGAACTTGGTTCAATAGAAAGGGGTGTTAAGCAGTACAAAAGGATTAACACAAAAAAATCAAAGACACTGAAAACTATTGCTACGACACTCCTGAGGAAGTAAAGATGAGACAAGGGAAGAAAAAGAGAGAGCCGCATGTGAAAGAAAATAAGGAGGTAAAGTTGCTTAAGAATGTGTGCTTATTTGATAAAATCAATCAAAAAACAAACACATGGAAACTCCCGAATCAAGAAGAGCAACAGAAAATCAAGGATTTCTTTGATACAAACAAAGACATGACCACAGAGTAAGTTGATTACCTCTGATACTCAGTTGAGGCTCTTGTTTTATTTTGGTATTGATGATTTTTGATCTCAACTGAGTTTTAGTTGAGAGTCAACTTATACTTAGTTGAGGCTCTTGTTTTGTTCTGGTATTAATGATTTTTTTATCACAATTGAGTCTTAGTTGAGGGTCAACTGACTATCAGTTGAGGTTCAACTGAGTGTTAGTTGAGGGTAAAACCATTGTCAGTTTAGTATCAACTGAGTATTAGTCATTGTAAAGTACTAAAATGTGTTTTGTGTTTCTGCAGCTTTACATACTAGTGTTCGTATTTAAACAGTGGACTCACTGTCAATGTTCAGGATCTCATAGAGCTCATCAATGAGGATATCATAGAAGCTGCTATATGTTTCTTTGTTATTATTGTTGTTGTTGAAATTTGTATGTGTCTTGCTATCGCAGATAATGGATGCTTACAAAGAGAAGATAGAAAATGATTTTAACTTCCAATTCCCAATACTTAGCATCTACTACACAGTAAGTAACAAAACAACATTAATTAAAAAGCTCTTCACTTTTATTGTTCATTAGTAACAAAATATGGTTTCTGGCTCTTTTACAGGGTCCTATTGTTGACCATGAAAAGGAGGTGCAACAGTTCAAAAAGATGGGGAAGGGTACTTCTGACTCAAATTTCAAAGGGAAAAAGAATACCATCTATCTTCAATTCAACATAAAGCTTCTGGAAGCATGTGCTTATGATCTCATCTTCATCCCAGTGAACCATTCTCAAGACAACCACTACTCCTTGTTAGTGATTGACAACAACCGGATGTGCATCGGACATTTCAACTCCCACAAACATCCCATAGCCAAGTACAAACCTAACCACAAGTACCGAAAGAATGTGGATTTCATAGTAATTTTTTTATTCTTTCCCAAGTTTATATTTTACACAAACTGAATTTAAGTTTTTACATCATCTGAGTATCAGTTGAGGTTCAACTGAGTGTCAGTTGAGGTTCAACTGAGTGTCAGTTTTACATCAAAATAACAGTTTTTAAACTTATATTTCTATTCATCTTGATTGAACAGAAAAAACACCTTGACATATTCTTTGAAGAGGTCCATAATTCAGTAATGTTCAAAGAAAAGGACAGCCAAGATGTGGAGAACACCATAGAGGTAGGTGTTGGGGTTGACAATGAAGGGGAGATTGTTTTTGAAAAGTGTCTAATAATGGACATGGAGAGAAGATCAAGAGAATTCATCATCACCAATAAAGTTTGACTCGATAAATACAATTTTGGTGAATTTCTCAATTGCATTGAGCAAAATGAAGGATCGTAAGTACAAGGCTCTTAATGTTCTATTCCTGATTAGTAAATAGATCCTTATAAAAATATTTAATGAAATCAAAATGACTGAAAAATGAATGAATTTGCAGGTTAGATTGTAGGGCATACATTTTGCGTTTTATCGAGGCGCTTACATCCAGAGGAGAACTTATTAAAGATGAAGCTAACAACATAAGGGTTAAGATAGTCAGATTTTTTATGGACACAAGAGAATCGAATGCAGATTTGCTTGCAGCATGCCTCAAATGAAAAGCACTCTGATTTAGATTAAAAGCAATTTGATTTAGACTATCACTTTGAATTGTACAGAATTCTAATTAAAAGTTTAGATTTTAACTAGATTATCACTTTGAATTGTACTTGACAATATGGATTTAACTAGAATGATGTGTGAATATATAAAATTGAACAAGGTTAGGTATGAATGCATAAATTACGGTTCAACTAAATACCAGTTGAGAGTCAACTGAGTCTAAGTTGAGGGTCAACTGATACTTAGTTGAGGCTCAACTTACACTCACTTGACGGCAATGTAAACATAGATAAAGCAAGTCTCTTTTCTAAAAAATAGTTCAACTGAGTTCAGTTGAGGGGAGTCCAAAGATAATACTAATACACAACTACGTTATAAAAATGGTTCAACTCATACTCAGTTGAGCGTCAAATGAGTATAAGTTGAGGGTCATTTTTGTGCACATTTTTTTTTTCAAAAACAAACCACGGGACATTGACACGTGGCTCTTGCGCGTATTATGGAGGAGTCTTTCTGTCTACCCATTTCTCTCTATAAAAAGCAATGCAATCTATCCCGGCATAGAAGTTCTCACTTGCTCTTGCCTCTGAAAACCCTAACCCTAAACACAAATCTTATCTCCCAGCCTCCCCAGAAAAACAATGGCCAAACGCAAGAGTGGTTCAACCTCCTCTGCCCTAAAGGAAGAGCCACCATCGCCACCGACGATGGAGGAACAGTTTCAACACATCAAGGGTATTCTGGAGGTAAATTTTGAAATGAGCTTGCAAGAGATCTATAATCTTGGTTGGAAAGTTGATCAGATGTCTAGGAAGGTTGATAACATTGACTATGATCATGCGAAGATTGATGAAATGATGGAGATGATAAAGAATATGGATAAGAAGATCGAAGACCTTACTGATATTGTGCTCAAAATCAAAGAAGTACATGGAGAAGAAGCGCTTTAGGTTGTTTATGATATGTTGTTGTTTCTCGGTTGTTTTTATGTGTTTATGTAAATTTCTGTTTAAGGTATGATTATGTTTATGTCTATAACTGTGTTTTAAGTGATAATGTTGAACTTATGAACATCAACCTTTTATGTTTAAGATCTGGTTGTGTTTTATGGATGATAATTTGGTTTAACTGACACTCAGTTGATGGCCAACTGATAGTCAGTTAATGCTCTCAGTTGACGTTCAGATTCAAAACTGTTCCGTTTTTTTTTGTGAATGATAATTTGGTTCAACTGACACTCAGTTGATGACTAACTGAGACTTAGTTCACGTTCAGATTCAAAATCGTTCTATTTTGTGGATGATAATTTAGTTCAACTGACACTCAGTTGATGGCCACCTGACAGTCAGTTGATGCTCAACTAAGACTCAGTTGACGTTTAGATTCAAAACTGTTCCTTAAAAAAGACACAAATTCAACACATAATTAACACAGTTACTTAACAACTAAGCAATGGATGCTTTGCGGGGATACTCGTACATGGTGAATACCCAAATTTCAATTGAAAATGGAAGATATGTTTGGGAAGTACGAAGTCCCTTTTGGCATCTCTTCATCTGCAAAGAAATATCAAAGTTATGAAAAGATTCAACTTATACTCAGTTGATGTCAACTGACACTTATTTTAGGTTCACCGCACTATTAAAAAAAGAAGAAGAATTCTTCTACTCAACAGAACCTGAAGTCATAGGCTCATTACAAGTTGACCTGTTATGATGCCCCATTTCAGACACCGACTACATTGAATCAACTTCTTCTCGATCTCTCATGCAGACTTGATCCTCTTGTTCTTTGGCATGCCCCGTGCTTTCTTCTTCTTATACTCAATTGATGTCAACTGATACTTATTTTAGATTCACTGCACTATAAAAAAGAAGAAGAATTCTTCTACTCAACAGAACCTGCAGTCATAGGCTCATTACAAGTTGACCTGTTATGATGCCCCATTTTCAGACACCGACTACATCGAATCAACTTCTTCTCAATCTTTCCTGCAGACTTCATCCTCTTGTTCTTTGGCCTTCCTGGTGCTCTCTTTACATTGGGAGGAAATATTATGAAATCATTCAAAGACTCCATAGCAACCATGTCTACATTGCCTACTGGATTGATAGGAAACTCATAGCACTTTAAGTAATAGCTGACATGAAAATGCTTATCCATAAAATCAGAGATGTTGGCCTTGGAAGCATGCATAACAGCAAGACTATGTGCACATGGGAAGCATTCAACCTCCCACTTCTGGCAAGAACAAGAGCAAGAACCAAGGTCGACGACATATGAGTACTTTGATCTCACCTTATACACATTTGTATGTGAGTAGTGCACATAGGATTTGAAAGCTACATCCATATTCTCCTTCAAACGTTGTTCCATTGCAGGAGTGAGTTATGATGTCCATTGCAAAGCTTCATCTCTTCTCTTAGTCATTAGCTCCATTATCTTGATCTGAGTCTGGTCCAGCATGGCGTACACATGCATCTCGCCATTTTACGATATAGTTCTGTAATAAGGTGGACATTCTTCAGCAGGTTTGGAAATTCGAGCCTCAACTGAAATTTGAGCCTCAACTGAAATTCAGGAATTAAAAGATTCGGCAATGCTGTTTGCCATAACTCCATAACGGGATCCCTGAAAAAAGCTTGACACCAACATTCAAGAGGCAAGTCTTTTAGAAAATCAGTTATAGTAGAATCCCCACCAACTTCTTTCAGCTCTCTAAAATGAAAACGATATTCATTGTTAGAACATGAATATGCCAACCGAAAAAATTTGTCTCTTACTAAAGTTTTGTGATCAGCTGTTGTATACTGGAACTTGCCCATCAGATTTTGTACCAAGTGCTTGTAGCAGAAAAGGTGAGGATTACCAGGAAACACTTTATTAAAAGTGCTCAAAAGTCCAGCTCCACAGTCGCTGATATATGTTATCTCTCTACCTTGTGGTTCGAGCAAACTCTTCAAGTGTTGGAAGAAATACAACCAGTTATCTTCTGTTTCAGAATCACATACACAGATTGCAAAAGTAAAGAAGCCTACACACATTAAACACAAAACAGAAACACAACAAAAGTTCAGTTAGTCTACTCATCAACAGATAATGTTCAGCTGACACTTAGTTGAGGGTCAATTGACACTTAGTTGAGGGTCAATTGACACTTAGTTGATGGCCAACTGTGTATTTGTTGAGGGTCGACTGAGTATCAGTTGAGGCTAAAACACATTATGTTCAACAAAAACATAACACAACAGCCTTCACTTGACACTCATTTTAGGGTCATCTGAGTATTAGTTGAGTGTCAATTGAGTATTATCTGAGACTACTAAGTCTGCATATTCATTTCAACAAAAAGAAAACTCATATCAGTTGAGGCTCAAATATGAAAAAGAAAAATTTACCTTTGTTTGTTGTCATACCAGTTGCAGCAAGGATCTGCCATTTGTATAAGCTCTTCCCAAATGTGCCATCAACATAGAACAAGGGTAAACAATATTCAAAACCTTTAACACACCCGACATATGCAACAAAGAGCCTCCGAAATTGACTAGTTTCTGGATCCACATCCAAAACAAATGTTGAGCTAGGGTTACTCTCTAAAACATATTCTTTACACCAACTTAATTTACTAAAAGATTCGCTCTCGGATCCATAAATCATTTCCTTGGCTTTTTGCTTTGTTAACCAAGCAATCTTGTAAGATATACTTAGACCATGTGCTGTCTTCAACTTGTTGATGATATCCCTCGGCTTCATTGCCATGTTGTACGTCATGTCCTCCAAGATGTAAGTCTTAAAAATCTTCGAGCCAAGCAAAGGATGAGTCTCCTTCCTCATAACACCTAGACAAGTATGCGAGTTTTTCATGTCATCAACAAAAAAAACAGCCATTGGGGGAATTGGAATACCCTGCAACATGCCAATCACAATGCTCTATACCAACATTTGAGCACACTGCCATAATCCTGTACCAATCATTCCTCAAATAGACAAACTCGAAACCAAGTTGAATGGAATACTTGGTAAGCTTTTCTCTATACTCATTAGCACCTCCTCAGAATTTTTGCCCTTTGGAATGGATGTAAGTTTCCCACTCCTTCGACAAGTAGGTCTTGCTGGGTTTATTCCTATATGCCTTGGTGAGGTAATCATTTTCATCAATTACACAAGAAGTCTCATCATCATCCACTGAAAATCTCTTGCTTGTGCTTCCACCATTCTTAGACACATTGACATCAACAAAATTCACCTTATACAAAGTTGCACCGGTCAGCAGCATCTTCAAATCATTCTCGTTGTTCAGAGAACAACCGCTGCATCCATGAAGTGAGTAATCAAGTTTGATTACATCACTTTCACAGAACTCAAACCTCTGACAAATGTACTTGAAAAGAATGGCATAACTCATGTGCTCATTATAAGATAAAACAAATCCTTTCCCTGAATACAGGAACTTAACAGCAACACTACTGCACAAAAATAAATAACAAAAAAAGTTATTATTGAAACACAGAATAATTCAAAATGGTCTAAAACAAAGAAACATTGAACTAAGCATCAGTTCATCGCAAAACCTAAACATATCGATCAACTTCAACTGAGTATTAACTGATACTCAGTTGAGGGTTAACTGATACTCCATTAAGAGTCACTCATATTCAGTTTCTTCCCAGAATATAAACCGAGCAACCGTCAACTGAGTATCAGTTTAGAGTAAACCGACTATCAGTTAATACCAAAATCTGCAAAATTCCAGAAATACACAACAAATCACATACATCTCCACGCACATAAACAACGTAACATAACGAAAACAAGGAATTAAGCACTATATCATCATCACAAAATCAAAATTCACAGATAAAAACGCAAACCATATCAAAAATCCAAAATAAAGAGAGAGAAGAGAGATCGAACCTAGCTCCATTGTTTGAATTGAGAAGAAAATCATTGATTGATGTTCCCATTGCATATCCAGAAAGAAAATCGTTGTTTGAATATGTGTCTATCACAGTACGTCTCAAAGCTTTAGTGGAGCGTTTGAATCTCCACTCAAAGCTTCTCTCTCTCTCTCTCTCTCTCTCTCTGAAACTCAGCTTCAACACTCGAAAATCAAATAGAACAGATTTGAATAGGGAAAGTTTGGACCACATATATGGAAGGGCAAAAAGGGAAAAAAAATATGGCAGATTATGTGATATTTGGTGGATGGGAAAGAATCTCTTGGAGTCCTTTTAAAATTAGTTGGTTGATGGTAATATTACAATTTTATTTAGGCTAGTGGGAAAGAATTCTATAAAATTAGGACGGATGGGAATAACCTTGGTAAGAAATAACAGTTCACTCATGATATTTGATGTAAGAAATAACAGTTCACTCGTGATTGCCAACCAGCTGTTCATTTAGTTCTCCTTGATGAATGATAGTTATACAGTTAGCAACTGATTGGATTATGGCTCTTAAACAGTCCACAGCTACTCAAATACTGCCAAAAAAAAGGAAGAAGAAGAAGAAGAAGAAGAGTTAGAAAAACCCATCTTCTCTCAAACTTCATAATGAATAAATAAAGGCATCAAATTGGTGAAATTGAAACCAAAATCTATCAGCTTCGACCATTGTAGATTTATCTTCATGGTCAAATGTCAACAAATAAAAACACCAGGTTGGAAAACAAGTTTCCGCAACCTAACAATAATGCACATTTCGATATTGCTACCTTCTCCTGCATTGTTCGCTTTCACTTACCAGTTCACTTTTGGACTACCACTAAAGTAATTTGTGCTAAAGCAGTCAAGCAACTTGGTCACATTCTCAACCATGCTTCTTTCTAAAAATTTGTATGGATTAAGATAGCTGCACAGCCTTAGTTTTATCTATCACGTCCAGCTCAGGCTTATGCATCATCTCCCAGTTGTTATTATGGTTGGAATATGAAGCCCATGCGCATAGATACAGATTAGCGTATGCGGTTACTAGATAGAGATACAAGAAACTTAGTTGCTCTACAAAAGTAAAAGACAATAACCATAACTAAAGAGCATTGAGGTTATGATTGTAAACAGGTATTTCGATTAACTCCTAAGCAGAAGAAGATTATAGTCAGCAACTAAATACATATAATTTAAGAGGGGTACCATCATTTGTTACAAATCACCTGCACGTTCCGCTTTGAACCCCAACATGAAAGTTACAGAAAAGTCTTCCTCCTTTCCCAAGTTTAGTCTTCTGAAACACAAGTATATATATCGTAGCACAGCTTGTCTTTAACCAACAGATTTCTTCCATCTGTGTCGAAAGCTGCCTCGTTATAGAGTGCCCACACTGATCCCTTGGTGGGATAAATCCGATATATCTCTCTAGCTACTCTGTCACAATCCACCAAATGAGAAAATATATGAAGTGAATTAGCTGTGGAGGATCAGAGCGAGCTTCTTGTAGCTGGTTCTGATGCTGTTGATGTGGGCGAAGGGCTCCACCCGGAGGATCTTGTACCAGTTGCCCTCGTGTTTGTGGCGGAGGATCGAGAAGGCGGTGACGATGGAGTCGAGGTCGGGTTTCAAGGCGGACTTGAAGTTAGAGTCTTCGTATTTCGACTCTACTAACGATTTGAGGCGTAGAGCTTCTTGCTCTTTCGACTCTAATTCTTCTTCCATTTTTTTTTCAGCCACTGTCACTCACGAAGAAGATGGAGAAACGGTTTTTGAAATTTCCAGAATACTGTACTACTTTCGACGACGAAATATTTGTCCCTAAAACGCTTTATCCGACAAATGCTTCGTCGTCACAAACGTGTGTTCTAGAAGAACTTATAAACACCATTTTAACCAACTTATTTATAAAGAAGCTTCATAATTAAGCTCAGAGGCTGCGAAAACAAATCTCAACAGCTCTAATTGCCAACTTTATAAAGGTGAAAGTTTAGGGAATTTTACAACACGAGTTCTCTGTCCGTGCAGTACAACGTAATTGAACCTCATTCCTCCCATGTGGGTTGCAGAGACGGGTTTTAATAATGTAATTGTCGGACTTGTTATTTCAAAAAAAGAAAAAAATAGTCGGACTTGTTTGTACAATGAAGTATATGGAGTTTATAAGTCTCAATTAATATTATATTTTAACATATTAACCGTTAGATGTTTAACTATATATGAGTAAATTATTTTTGTAACTTTCCAACCAAATCGAAAATCATTAAGAGATTCAAAATAATGGTTTATCAATTATAAACATGAACGGTTCAAGTTTGATAAATTTGGAACGTTCATTTATATCATCTTGTTTGACTCCTTAACGATTTTTAAATTGGATGAAAATTTATAGAAAAGATCTACGTATATATAGCTAGATATATAATTGTTGATCTTCCAAAATATTAATGGGAAGTATGATTTTTAAGAAGGTACTCTCCAAATCCTCATCATAGAGGTCCTCAATAGAAAATTTCCCATGAAATATATTCATGCCATGACTTTCTCCGCGGCATCCTTAATTTCTGCAATAGTAAAAATGTCGAAGAAGTCATCGTCTCTGATTGCATTGATTTTGAAAGGCATTATTTGTTGTCCCATACATTATACTAAATCGGAGTTATCTGAATTTGAATCGACCTAAACTTACAACATACTGTTTACAGAATATAAGAATAGAGAAGACCAAACTAAAAACTCCATACAACATAAAAGCAAGAAATAAGAACACAATGCAATAAAGTACAAATCATATGTTAGTCATAAACAAAGGTAACAGATCAAATGACTACCATTTTACTAACACAAGTAATATTAGCAAAATAATTTTAATGCTGAAAACAGAAAACAAAGCATAACAAAAAAAAAATAAGTTCAATACAAAAAAAATTCTTCACATTTCTGCCTAGTTTCTCTAAAATATACAACCAAATTAAATGTCTAACATATTTAATTAATGTAACACTCATTTGACAGTTTAAATCCAATGATTAGGTTAAATAGGCAAAGTCAAAAATAATATTAGCCGAGAACTCCGAGTTACGTAGTCGCATATTAAGCAGTAGACATCTCGTTGATATTTGTTGTATATAAGTATATTTTGTGTGAAATTACAAGATATCTTTATACTCTATAGCTTTTTACCCAAATTTCTTGCCGGACTGCAGCCAGAACAGCCTACAAGTTGCATCCACCAATGGAACCAAGAGAAGATTAGATGCTGGAAGAGAACTCGATAGCACGTAGAAGATATATTCTTTCCACTGGTTCTCCTATTAGATCCAAAGGAGTCTCAAATCCATCCACCCTCCTTTTTCCCATATATGAAACCAAGACATAACACAACACCTGAGCAAAAAAAGATATGAAACAAAAATGTATAAGCAAAAATGTACAGTGTGATTTGTTATTACCTTACTCTACATGTACACTTTTACAACTTCCAAAAGCTAAGAAATGAAGAGAAAGTTCAGTATTACCAAAGTTGGGATATTTGGAGAGAACCTCTGATTCAGCTTTCCTCTTTCCTATGGAGTATTCAGATGAAAATACATATGAAGGCAAATTGCAGTCATGCACTGCGATCAAGACAAACTTGGGAACTCTGGCCTACCATGGGAAAGAAGAAGTTATGATCCCAAATTTTGCAAAAATGGAGATTTTAAGAAAACAGTAGCATATATAACACAAATATGGTATATGAGATAAATACATCATTTTGTGCCAATTATCGGAACCAAAATATTAGTTCAACTATTGCACATGGACAATGGAATACTTGTGGGATTTTGCAGAGGAGAAGATTGTTTGGACCATAAAGTAAATCTTATTTATTTAGGATTAAAGTTCATGAGCCGGTTCCTGCGGCCCATTTATTAATTTCTTCACAAAAGTAGGGAATCAGACTGTATCACTTTAGTCCTTATTAGACAAGGAAAGCATAATCTTGTGTACCAGTAATCAAGATCGTTTAAAGATTTAGATTTCCTACTCCTTGTAGGTTAAGGAACACATATGAGCGATCAGTATAAATACTAGTGATCATGAAAAGATTGGGACCTTTTTCTCTCTTACACAATTTGTTCTCAGTAACCAAAACTCTCTTCACAAGAACAACCGGCAGCGGCGAATCTAGAATTCTCACCATATAGGGAATGAGCAGTTTGACCATTCTCTTTTGTCAGATGACGGCGAACAAATAAGGTTTCACCAGACAGGATGTGAAAGTTTCGGTGATCAACGAAGCCATATCCAGTGTTCTCAATACACACCAAGAATTTTTTTTTGCAATATACCATACAAGGTGTATAAGACTTCAATTTTTGTGGTTCTGCAGCGAGATCACGACACAAGTTCTAGGTCACCTAGGAAAAAAGAATCCATCAAGCGAGGTTGGTGCTCTCCTCGTTTCAGTCGCTTGTATAAAAGTAAATCCGGCGGCGTAACTCTCCATCAACGTTCTGCCCACAGAAGTGGCACGCCTAGCACAATCTAAAAGAGACACTTTGTAATCCCCAAACTTCTGGGAGCAACCAAACATTTTAGCATGCCCAATGAGATAGGGTTATCGTGTCTCTCTGGAATAATAGGTAGTCTGTACGAAAAGGTACTCCTTAGTTGCAACAAACATCCAATATCAGCTTTCCTTGAGCATAACTCAGCGGTCTTCCACGGGTTGTCACCTTTAGAAGTCAAGGATAAGTTTGGAACGACGTCGAAATCAACAATGACTTTTGTCGTCAAAACTCCGAAGGAAATTAGGGTCATGCCATATAGTGACGTCACTGAGAGTATGCTACCTTACATGACCAACACAAAAAAAACAACATGTAGCGCTGATGTCACAGATCTCTGAAGTGAACAACACAATTGACAGAGTGGTCGACAAGCTAATTGTCTGAAACAGGAGTTCGACTAGGAACGTGTCGAACAGGATGAACAAAAAATACGTCTTGACAAACTTTTTGTGGGCCAGAAGAGACTAAAGATTATCATAAACAACTTGCAGGAAAATGTAAGTTGCATTGACGAGAAGCTGGACAAGAACTTTAAGGACTTGTCAAGATTGATCGCCAATTTTTCCAGAGGAGGTGGCCGAAACGAAGAAACCTCGCCATCAAATTGGCAAGAAGAAGTCAAGGAACTCATTGAGCAGTAAATCCCTAATGCAACGACGACTCGAAAAAGGTACACCGATCTTTTTCTACAACCACATGACAAGCACTGAGAATGGCTAGAGAGGTACAAACTAATCAACTTCGTGACTTTCAGCGGCAACAGGTTTGAAAACGCTGCTACCCATATGGCTCAATTCAAGCTTCAGTGTGGACCTTGGGGAAAGGATGACGAGCTAAAGCTCAGAGCCTTCGGATCATCTCTTCCAGGTTCAGCTCTCATATGTTATACTGGACTACATCCCAGATCACTTCCAGACTAGCCAACCATGGAAAGGTTATTTGTTGATCACTTCAGAGCCTTCGACACAGAGGTGAACATTTTGACGTTATATCAAATGTAACAGTAGCCTTCAGAGACTCCAATGACTTTCCCACATTATTTCAGGGTTGATTACACGATGAGCAAGTCATCCTTTAGCATGAAGGAAATCATCGACATTGTCATAGAAGGTTTGGAGGATCACTTACAAGACAAATTTCAAGGGACTAGGTTCCGGTGTTTGAATGACCTAATCAATGTAGTAGCAAGGACTAATACTTCTCTACAGAACATGGATAACATGCATAATGCCTCGAGGGGTATATATGCCTCAAAAGCTTTGCCCCTAAAAGAAATATGCCAGTAGCAACGGCTTACATTGAGGATTCCACAGCAAGAAATTCTAATTCTGGCGAAGATGGCATCAACACTGTGGAATTGACAAACTGAAACACTATACGGCCCAAGAAATTACAAACTAGCAAGGAGCCGATAAAACTATCAATTGTAGCTTTAACCAAACTAGAGTTCGAAACCTATACTTATGATTGCAATTTGGCACATGTGGTTTTAAAGGAACTCATCGAGAAAAGGTTGGTAAAAATTGATTTCGGGCCCATTTTGAGTGCTGAACAGTTGAAGGGTAAGAGGTATTGCAAGTGTCACAGTATGTGGAAATCTATGAAGGATTGTATTAAGCTAAAGGATGTCATACAAACATGGATCAAAGAGGTTCCCTTGGCTCTAGATTCTGACAAAATAGCATCCCTTGTAGACGTCCAGCCTTTCTCTGACATAATAGTGGGAATGGTAGAGTTAATCATGGGTAAACCTCCGTAGCGCCGAAACAAAGGAGCCTAAACAAGAGCAAAAACAACAACGACAATCCATCTTAAGCAACAATTTACTTTCCAGGAAGACAAGTGTGACGACCCGGAAAAGAATCAGCAGTTTAATCAGCTTAATCCATGAGGTTATGCGTAATCGCAGATTTTCGATAGTTGATTGAATCGTCGGCTTTGATTACGACTTAATTATTGGCAGAGAATCTGAGTTGAGTCTCTTCTCAAGAGTTGTTGTACGCGTGATTTCAAGTTCGTGGGCTGTTCCGGATCATTATTTGGGCGACCGAGGAATATAATATGAATATTTGAAATTTCGAAATATTGTCGAGTTTATTAATTCGTGTTCGAGTCTATCCGAATCGTGATTGTGATCCGTTTTGGACCGTTGATCGACCCGAACCGTAGATGGAATGATTATTGACTTGATTTGTGAGTTTCGTGATTTGTCGTGATTTCGATATAATCTGCTAATACGACGGCCTTGTTAGCGACTAAATTATTGGGCGAGAATCTGATTTCGGATCCTTCGTGAAAGTTGTTGAGAATTTAATTTCAAACTCGTGGGAACTTCCGGAGAATTATTCCGAGTTACGAGGATTAAGTTATGAATATTTTCGTCCGTCGATTATTGTCGTATTTATCCGATTGGGGTTCGATACGTGTACGGTATAAATACGGAAATGACACTTGCCGAATTGGGAAACCTGCCAAAAAAGGAAACCTGGGTGTTGACTGGGTTGACCATGGGTGGGTCGACCCATTTTGGAGGCCGAATGGGTTGCCGGAAATTGCGGCCGATTCCGGTCATATTTGGGCATGGTGTCTTCACGAGTTTTATTGGGCTTGGGCTGCTCTTCAGATTGGTAGTTGGATCCCCTCCTATGGTGGCCGGAGGAGGAAGAAAAGTGGCGGCGAAAATGGGGAAATTCCGGCGAGTTTTGTTCGATTCGGGTGATGGCGTGGAGGCCGAGATGGTGGCTCCTCTTTGAGGGGTTTTGTTAGCCTCAATGAGAGGAAGCTATTGAAAGTGGTTTGGAAGGTTGCCGTGGCTGGAGGAGAGAGATCCGTTGATGTGAAATTCCGGCGAGGGTTTGTACTTTCAAGGTGAGTTTTGGATCTTTTCCGGTCAAAATTAGCCTTAACTTATAACTGGAAAGTTGTTGGAATCGTCGAGATCTTCAAAACCATGTGTAGCATGAAATTTTCTGGGCAGGTCTGAAATTCCGGTGGCCGGAGGCAGCGGCGACGGCGGCGGCGACTTTTCGCCCGACGTGGTTTTCGACGAGTTATATGTCGTTTCACTCGGAATCGCGCCCCGATCGCAGTAGAGATGTTCGTTTTTCGATTTGAGCATCGGAAATTATAACGAGGTTTTGTGGTGCGATTATCGAATTTCACGATTTCGTTGTTATTGGATAATATGTTTCCGGGAACGGTTGTTTCTCCTGATTTGATTTGAGGTGTCGAGTTATGATTTTGAGGAATGGATTTTATGATTATTCAGAGGTTCGTGATCGTTCGTTTGGCGAGGGATTTTCCGCCGGATCACGGAATTAACGCGTATCGCGTTACGCTCACCTGTGAGTGGACATTTTTATATTTTCACAGTTGTTTGCGAGTTCGTGATTTTTCCTGATTTTCCGTATTTACTTTATACGATGTTGAGATATATGTTATTTTCGGAGGTATTATTTTATGTTTATTGGTGATGGCATTACTGTACTCGGCTGATCACCGGTAGTCCGCCAGAGTTGAGAGATTCCTCTGGACCAGAGTTGAGAGATTCCTCTGGGTAGGGTTGAGAGATTCCCCTGTATGCTGCCAGGGTTGAGAGATTCCCCTGGCCTATCACCGTCGGGTTTGAGCGATTCACTTGACCGTCGGGCTTGAGAGATTCGCCTGGCAACCTCCATATATACTTTCCGAACTCGCATTGTTTTACATTGATTATGTATATAACTAGTGAAAGGCATATGTTTATTTTCGTCCACTCACTCTAACATTTTTATTTGCCTTTCCCCTGGGCTTTTCGGTTTCAGAGCCCAGTTTACAATTTGGACTCTGGTGTCGCACGTCGTGGTCGGAGGCATAGTATTCGAGCAATGTTTCTTTTATGGTAGGTTCTTAGTTTGGCCTACTATTTTTATACGATTTTCCTGGATTTCTGTAAAGTATAGTTATATTTATTACTTTACATTACTGTTATGATATTGAGAAATCCGGATGGGATTGGTGCCCACGGTTTGATTTTTGTGGCATAGGATGAAGTGTTATTTTCCGGGTGCAGGTAAAGGCAATTCTGCGTTAGTAACGAAACTCTGCCGAAATTTTGATGATTTTTGTTGGTTCGTGTTTTCAGAAGGGGTTTGATTCCGGTTTAGGAAACTAAATCGGGGTTGGGTCCTTTCAACAAGGCCCATGAAATGTTTTATGAACTGAGGGCTGATGACTTCTTGTCATTCTCACCAATGGAGAAATTTAAGGACTTAGCATACACAGAACCTGGGGAACCCTTTTGTCAATACCATAACCAGTTCGGTCATGCAACTACGACCTGCATGACTTTGGAAGAAAAAATCCAAGACTGGATTGATGAAGGGAAAATCACTTTTGGTTCACCAAGGTAGCGGTAGGAAGTTCCACTTCAGCAACAGTGTCGGTTACAAGGAAGGCTAAAGAAGCTTTAACCTATGATGTAGTAAAAGCTCCTCAAATTCTTGAAGATCTCATCAAACTCTGTATAGTTATGGTACCTTTTGGATCTTTTCCAGATCTTCGACAATTGGAAGGAAAGTCATGTTGTTGATTTCATCATGCTTGGACACATTCTACTGACCAGAGCACCAGTCTGCAGTATCACATTTAGCAATAGATAAATGACGGGGAAGTTACTGTTCAACAACCAAACGAGGAACCCGCAAGAGAAAAAGTTGTGGTGGGAAGCTTCTTGGTGGGCACATTGGACGTCTCTTGTGGAAACAAGGGCAAGAGGAGGCATACTCTTTGATATCACCATTTCTAGACAGGCTGAGTCCACGATCAGCAAACAGGAACCAATCCCAAAAGGGAAGGAGAAGGTGGAGTTACTAGAGGCCTCCTTAGTAGTGCTTTATGCTAGGTTCAGAGTTCAGTGTGGGCTAAAGGTTTCATATGAGGAGCTACTAGCAGTAATTAAGGCTCTTACCCAGCCAATTTCACCACCAGAGAATTATCAGCCTTCTAGTCCTAAGCAGATAGTGCCACAGCCACAAGATTCACATGCCTACAGGAGGATGAAGTCTACTAAAACATACATGCGATCAATTGCCAGTACTGCAGGGCCATCAGACCAGGTCACCAAGCCTCACGTTCCACTAATGTCTAGATCAATCATCAAGGAGGATGTCTGGTATGTGAAGGAGAATGCTAAGATGGTCGAGATGACTCCAACCAAAAAAAGGAAGATGCAGGGAAAATATGAAGATTTCCTCACCTCAAGTTCGTCACATAACAATAATAGCCTAAGTACTTAGGCGACGAATTTTTTTTGCTTTGTCGCCTATGAAGCTACTTAGGCGACGAAAGATGGTTCGTCGTCTAAGAACTTAGACGTCGAAACAATCTTCCTCTAAACGACGACAATGGTCATCGTCTAAGAATCATCGATGACGAACAGCTAGAGTCATCGCCTAAGTGTTGCCACTTAGAAGACGACTTGCTTTCGCCATCTAAGTGAGAGCACTTAGACGACGATTATTGGTCGTCATTTAGGTGTAACCACTTAGGTGACAAAACCGTTCGTCATCTTAGTAATTCACTTAGACAATGAAACAAAGAGTGTTCGTCGCCCAAGTTGATTTTTTTTTAATTTATATTTTTTTATCTGAATTATTGTTTATATTTTTTTATCTGAATTATAAAATAAATTAATAAAAAATATAAAAATATAATAATAAAATTAATAAAATATTCATTAAATATTTTAAGTGTATGTACATCGATAGAAGTAATAATAAAATAACAAAAAAAAACTACGAAACTAAATTACGGGTAGACATGTTGTCAATTCCCCCGCCGCCGCTCGGATCGTCATCGTTGGGCTACACTTGTCATCAAAATTAGGAAGGGCAACACATTTTCCTGCATGCCTCATAGAAGGTGGACATCTTACGGTTGTGAGCAACAAACCGCGCCTCCACTAACCTCGAATGCTCCTAGGCACGATCGACTGACTCTTGTGTCAATCGAAGGCCGGCTCAAAGAGCCTCGGTATCCTCCCTACCACACTGAGTTGACAAAGTGGATGAAATAGACAAATCTCTCTACACCGTCCGCCCAAGCCTACGAACCTCCTTGCCAGGTCGGCAACCGTAAACAACATCGACAATAACGATTTGACTCTCTATCAACAGGGGAGGCACCTGTTCAGGCGTCATCTCCGGGTTGGCAAGTCGGGTCGCGGCCATTTTCTCCCCGGCCATTTGTATCAACCTCTCCTGAAATTAATCAAGTGAAGAATACATAAATATAATATTAATTTCTAACAAAAAAATTGGCATAATTTAAAATTTGATGAAAACCAAAAAACTTGCAGGTAAGATTACACTTTGAATAACCAATTACAATAACACAATTACACTATGGGCAGCGATTCCCATCTGGATTTCTCAAGTTGAAAATCATAATTTAACCAACTAAACTAAAGCATAATGAAATTCAAGTTCAAAATCATATTCCAATAGTACAACCTAACTAAATCATGCACTAATCATAATTCAATTTCCTAAAAATGCAATTAGCATTATACTAAATCTCGATATATATGCTTTGAAAGTAGGAGTAAATTCAATTGATTTTTAGAAATGTGAGTTACTTACCCCTTGTTGACTCGATTCATTGACAACCACGCACTTCATATAAGCTTGGAAGTTGGGATCCAAGAAGCAATGCTTCGAACCCATATCTTTGTTCTCCTTCGCAATGTAAATGAACTTTTGCGAGCCCGATCCATGGTATTTGTCCTTCTTGTCCCGATTTTTCTTGTGAGCGTAGGACCTTCTCTGTTACACAACAAAGATAATTAAGTAATAAAATAATAGTTGAAAATAATAAATTATGTAAGTTTTATTACATTAAAGAAAATAAAGACGAATCTTATACTTGTCGGTCTGAAAGTGTTCGACCAACCATTGTCACTCCTCTGCTCTGTCGTTCCGGAGTTCCACAGGCGGTGGCGACACGCCGTGTCGCTGGTAGTACTTGTGGAGGTCATACTTCCAATCCTTCTCCTCTATATCCTCCATCATCTCCACTGAGCCGGAGATTTCAAAATGATTCTAGAAATATAAATAACAAACTTAAAATTAATTAGAGAAATAATGCATTTATGTTTTGTAATTACTTAAAAAAATAATAATAAATAGTATTACAGATAGTTCGCGGTACACCATCAACTTTTCAGATTGGGGCAGCTCGTTCCACGAAGGGACAACCATGCGGATGTTGTTCAGTATGATTGAGCCGATGGAGTGCAAGGTCAAATTCCCGAGCTGTGCGGTCGGAGGGCCTCCGGTGAACTCGTCCTATGGGAGGTCGATCTTCTTCCCTGTCGACTTCACTATGCGCTCGCCATTGGCTCCCCTTCCCAGTCTCCGAGTCCTTTTTGCGGGCTAGTCTAATGGCTGCCTCCTCACCTTGCACCGAGCGCTGTAAACAATGGAGTCGTTGACCGACGAAATCGGACCTTCTGATGCCGCAAACGGTCAGGACCCGTCCGGCTCGTCCGTAAAGGCTGAGGCCTCTATACGTGGAGCATGAGGAATTTGACTTGTTGTCGGAGCCGAAGGTTGCTGTGGAGGATTTGTAACGGTTTCCTCCGAATCTTGCCTTCAACCCATTGCACGAGCAATGGCTTCACATTTAGCATCTTTGTCCGCAGCCGTGCGCCTCTTCTATAGAGCCATAATTAAGCTGAATAAATGAAATACCTTGACATAATTCACCCAAATATATCCAAATTTCATCAAATATATCCAAATTTATCCAAAAATTCAAAGTTCACAAATATATCCAATGTATCCAAATTTCACAATATTTTTCAAATTTATCCAAATATAGCCAAATTTATCCAATTTATCAAAATTTATATACATAAATATTATATACCCAAATTAATCAATTAATATAGATATTCCATTCAATATACCAAAATTAATCCAAATATATTCACCATACATAAATGAATCCAACTATAATACATTAATACATATATATTTAATCTAATATATATATTACATTTTATTATCATATATATATATAAACGGAGAGGATCGGAGATACCGACGGGGAAGGGAGACCGGGGGAGAGAAGAGAGAGAAAATCTGGCGGGGGCGGCGACGCAACCGAGAGCGGGTCCGCTGTGTGGTGGCGGTAGCGAGGAGAGGAGAGAGAGGCCACGGGAGGAGAGAGAGAAAGAGAATCGGCGGTCGAGAGAGATCGAGAGAGAAATTAGAGAAAACTGGATCGAAGTCGATCCAATTTTTGGGATATATCGATCCACTTAGGCGACGAACCCAATTTGTTCGTCGCCTAAGTAGTTTTTAAATGGGACCTGAAAAATTTGGCGGAAAAAAATGAACTGCCCAAAAACTTGGCCTTAGGCGACGAAACGAGTGCATTCGTCGGCTAAGTACTCACTTAGATGACGAACTATTTAGTTTCGTGGCCTAAGTAGTTTTTAAATGGGACCCAAAAAATTTGGCGGAAAAAAAAAAGAACAGCCCAAAAACAATGGCCTTTGGCAACAAAACAAAAGGATTCGTCGCCTAAGTACTTACTTAGGCGACGAAACGAGTGTATTCGTCGCCTAAGTACTCACTTAGACGACGAACTATGAAGTTTTGTCGTCTAAGATTTGAGGTTTTAGGATAAAGGGATTAGTGTTAGGGTTTAGGTTTAGGGTTAGGATTCACCTAGATGACAAAGACATTATTTCCGTCGTCTAGGTCTACTTAGCAGACGAAATATTCCATTTTTGTCATCTAAGTGTACCTTAGACGACTAAATAATCCATTTTCGTCGGCCAAAAGGTTTTCTTATTTACTTTTCATTTTTTTCCAATTCCAAACATAGTTTTATTTCAATCATCAGCATCTGGCCTTATTAATTCATAATCAAGCTTATAGATCAAAATATTAATTAATTAAGCCGATTCCGATATATATATATCTCCTCGATCTGATCCGATCCCTCTGTAGACTTGCGGTTCTCCTTGGTGCCCTCACCGTCTTTTGCTATAAGCATGACCTCGAAGAATATTTTATTCATGTGGCTTGATCTTCAAATTATACACAATTCAAGTCATCAAATACACTATTTGGGAATCAACAAAAAATACCGAAGCACCTTCACAGGTATTTGCTTCTTCGAACTCCCCCCTCTCCCCCGGTTCAAATATCTACACTAGTTGCATACAGGACAGTAGTCCAAATGTGCATACTCTTTGTAAAACAGAACACAATCATTTATAAAGGCGTCGTCAATTTTCCTCTACTTTAGGCCGCTGACGGCAGTGCTATTACTACCCCAATGATTGAATCCATCTATAGATAAGCGGAATCCAACATTTCGAACTTCTGCTGCAAAGTCTTCGAATTCCCTGTTGAAATGTTTAAAAGCCTCCCCATCTGTTGTGTGTTGGAGCACATCATCATCTACCCGCTATTCTGCGTACCATCTCATCACCTGTGCTGTATATAGAGACATGTATAGATGCTGCAATCTGGGAATCTACAAAAAATACCGAAGCACCTTCACAGGTATTTGCTTCTTCGAACACCTCCCTCTCCCCCAATTCAAATATCTGCACTGATTGCATACAAGACAGCAGTCCAAATGTGTATACTCTTTGTAAAACAGCACACAATCATTTATGCAGGCGTCAATTTTCCTGTACTTTAGGCTAAGGCTGCTCAAGATGTTTCTAACCTTATAATGACTTTTTGGAAGTTTGTGATGATCAGGTAGCAACTTACATATATGCTCCTGTATTTCATCAAAAACACTATCTGACATTTTATTCTTCACTTTTGTCTGAACTTCCTCCATTATATATTGCAACAAATTCTCTGGACATCCAGGGTACACCGGGGTCTGGGCTTCAAGTAGCATCCTATTGTACCTATCTATCTCTGTAGTGTCACTGGTCATGCTGGCAGTGGGGAATGTGCCATCATGAGTACTAGTATCGTAACCTTCCTCTTGGTGTTGGTGTCCACCATGACTAAATTCTGGAAAAACATCATGGACCAAATTCACAATTGGGTTCTAAGTAGGGTCGCCGTTACCACTGAATGAGGCACCATGGTAACTGTACCCTGAGCTAAAGTCTAATACTTCACCGTGCTCATTCCACGTACTGTAACTCTACATCATACCGTGCTCATACAGATGTTGAGTCATAACGTTAGACGGAACAAACTGATGGTTAAGACATTTTCTGCACGGACATCTGAAACACTTCTTTCTCTAAGCATGTTCCGTCGCAAAATTCACAAAGTCTCTGATGTCGTCCATATACCGCACATCACTTCTGTTCGTCAACTGTATCTAACTCTTGTCCATATTTCTGCGTAAGGATAATAAATCAATATATTAGTTATATAATTTTACAATCAATAATTCATTAATCTAATATACTTTATGTATTATAAAATGCATCGCACATAACACGTACTTGTAATGAATTAATTATATATATATATTATATTATTAAGTTTATATAAATACATGCATTAATCAATTATATATGTATATTTCAACTAATTATTCTAACATATATATATTAATTAATTATATATATATTACCTAGCACATGCACGCATATTTTAATTAACTAATTAATCAAATTAAAACATATATATCAATTAATTAATTAACTAATTAATTAACAAATTAGGATATAGCTTACAAGCTTAATAATGCAATATAACAATGGAAGTAATGCTAATTAATTAAGGTCGCCGGAATGTACTATATATATATTTGCCAAAAAAATCAATTACGTACGATATTAAAAAAATTAATCAAGAGAATCGAGTTAATACCTTCACCGGTAAGGAGACAAGTAAGTAAAACTAGAACTCCGGGAGTTGCAAAATCGAGTTTTGATGAATTTTTGTTGAATATATATAATTCAGAGTCGCTGACAGTGGCATGGGTTTTTTTAACTGAGGAGAGAGAGCTAGCTGAGAGGGAGAGAGAGATAGAGATGTGGTGGGGAGATAAGGAAATCTAATCGAGAGATCTAATAATTGACTTTTCTTAGACGACGAAATATTTCATCGCCTAAGTTTCATGTTTCGTCGCCTAGGTGTTCAGTTAGGAAACGAATGGCGCTAGTCGTCGTCTAAGACTTCACGTAGGCGACGAAATGTGTATTGTCGTCTAAGTATGTAATACTTAGATGACGACCACAAATGGCCGTCGTCTGAGTGTGCATCTTAAGCAACCAAACGACATGTTTTCTCGCCTAAGTGCACACTTAGGCAATGAATTTTGTTTCGCCAGCCAAGTCGCACTTAGGCAACAGAACTATTAAGGTTTCATCACCTAAGTGCAGTTTTTTGGTAGTGTAAACAGTTCTCAAGATGAATTCCTTCAGCTTCCGTAATTTTTTCAGGCGGAGGCAATAACAACAACAAGTGGATGATGATATGGAGCAATCCTTCGTTAATCAGGTGGTTATGGAAGAAGCACAATATGATGATGAACCATAAGGTCGCAGTTCACATCATGGTAGAAAACAAAATCGACCCAGATAGAGGAAGGCTGTGGGACATAATTTTATGAAAGATTACTTCATCGAAAGCCCAATCTTCAACATGCAGGAATTTCAGACGTGATACCAATCTTCAGCATAGACTTATTCAACACTATCATGATACATCTTTGCAACCACGACCAATATTGGTATCAAAGAGTAGATGCCACTGGAATGCTAGAGTTTCTACCCCGACAAAAGATGATCGGTGCTCTATGAATGATGGCGTATGGCGCAGTAGCAGATCAATGTACTGAAATTACAAGGATGGGAGAATCGACTACACTAAAATCACTTCAAAAGGACTTGGTGAAGCACAACTGGAGGATTAAAACCGGTGAAATACTCTAAATATGTGTCAACATATGTGTGTTTCAATTTTATTATGTGTTATCATTTAATGTGTGTGTGTGTGTGTGTGTGTGTGTGTGTGTGTGTGTGTGTGTGTGTGTGTGTGTGTGTGTGTGTGTGTGTGTGTGTGTGTGTGTGTGTGTGTGTGTGTGTGTTTTAATTTATTATGTGTTTTCATTTAATGTGTGTGTATTTCAATTTTAGCATGTGTTTTACTTTAATATATGTAACAAATATGCTTTTCAATTTCATCTTAATAAATAACTTACATTTTTATTTCTCGAAAATTAAAAATTACATAATGACAATCCAAGCTTAGATTTATTCTTATGACAACACTATAACTACTATAGAAAGAGCACACGTGGGTGATAACAATTTAAAAATATTTTATTGGTAGCTTCTTTTTCCTTAGCATCTCCTTCATTAAGGATTTCTTGTTTCCTCTTGGTAAAATACCTCTTCAAGATTGGGGTCATAGGCTCCAAATGCGTTATCATGATCCTTGTTTCCTCCGCTCGTTTCTTGAGTTGGAACTCATTGGCCACCATTGCTTCCTTCCGTTTTTGAATTTCTATATACTCTTTGTAATAATTAAGTTCACTTTAATTATGCATCTTCCTCGAGGTATGCCATGATACTTGATCACTTACAATAGTTTGCAAAACCTCAACTTGTTGCTCAATAGGAGTCTTGCCTTGTTTCTTTTACCACCTTGCATCCTATTGGTCTAACCAGACTCGAGGGAATGACCACGTTGTTTTGTGATGTCTCATTCACCTCTTTGTCACCCAAATTGATGATTGGAGATGATTCAGTGACGGAAAGAGTAGCTTCGAAATTGCTTGCATAAGAAGACGGAGTAGTTGCTAGCACCGTAACGTTAGTTGGATGGTCCTTAATCGCATCGTAACATACAAAGTGTGTAAACGATTTTTTTCTTGGCTGCATAGTAAAATGTTTGAGCTTGCTTGATCTAAAATATAATAAATCTTAGTTATTTCACAATACTACATATTTAAAAAAAAAAATTAGATATATCAAATTACATAATTTATTTCATATAATCAAATAAAAATTATATCATATATGATAAAAACTTACATCATCCATATGTGAAGTGCCACTAGCTATACGCATTCGTGCTTCGTGCAAATATTCGCCCCATTTTTTGCAAGAATAGCTTGAACTTATTGTAGTAAGATGAAAGCGCGACTTGGGTCCTAAGCTCATTTAGAGTAGATTCACCTTGTGTTGGCTCCCAATTTAGCATGAATTGTCTCCCACACTTTGTCCATCTTTTGTTTGTTGTCATTTTTTTCATCAAGGCAATGATGTGCGAAAAAGATGCACATTTGTAAATCTTCGGAAAGAAACCAATAGGTACCCATTTTTTTGGAAAAAATGCTCAAGGAAATGAGAGAAGAGATGGAGGGAGATGTGAAATTTTTGTGCACAAATTGGTGTGAGTTGTGAATAATGTAGTGTTTATAAGAAAGAAAAAAAACTAGGGTATTTTCTGCAACTTTTAGGGATTTTGTTACAATTTTTAGAACTTTTTGTGCAATTATTTGTAATTTGCCCGTTTGAATCTGTTGAAAATAAAAAGTTGATGTTCTGTTTAAACTTGGACCATAGGATCGAATTCTGGATTCAAAATCAACGGTCCAGATCAAGTGGACCATTGAAAAGTAATTTGCAGACAACTGTGACACGTGTTAGCTTCCCATTGGTCAGTTATTTTTTTTATGTTTTACTGTTTATTGGCGCGCGTCTAGAATATAAAAAAAATTCACTCGCTTGGCATCACCCACGTGGGAGTGGGCTCCATTAGACGCTCGATCAATTCGGAGAGAAAATTTTGCTCGAGCTCGCCGTCAATGAGCAATCGTCACTCCGAAACTTCCCGTTGCATTCTCTGTTTCCCTCTACTCTAGCAGCTCCCACCTAAGCCCACCATATAATCAAGCAAAACACCTCCCGGTGCAGATGTTCTAAAGGACCAGCTTCACCAGTCAAAAGTATATACAAATAGGGAGAAAAGCCCTTTCAATTAAATGTTGATAAAATGATCTTATTAAGGCAGATGACACTGGTGACGAGAATAGTTCAAGAGTACTAATAACTGAGAAATAACGAGTATAGGTGATCAAGAGATGATGATCGAGTTAGCATCATATCCTTGTAATTCATTTATATAATATTGACACACATTCGATTATAATGTAAAAGGTTGAAAGCCATACTAAGCGTAGCTTACCCCTTATGATTATTGATTCAGGTGATCGAAGGAAATAAGCTATACGGACATTAATTTCTAGTTAAAACAAATTATGTAATGTAATGTATTGTTATTCTTTGTAACGAAATTGTAATTTATATTTCAACCATAGTGTTATTCATTTCGTTTATTTACTTATTTTACTTTCCAAACCCTACACCCGGACTCGCAAGATCAAAAAAACTCAAAATTACCAACTTAATCCGGGCGAGTGTGTGACAAAAAACCAAGCAGAGTATAAATTCTTATTCATTAGGCTAGAGTTACTCTTGGATATGGAAGTCACCGCATGTTGATATTCTGGGAGATTCTCAGCTCATCATTAGGCTGTTGGAAGGCAAGTGAAAAATTGGACCTATCTTAGAGTCATTCGCTAAACGAGCAGAGAAGTTGCTAGGCTTATTTACAAAGGTCATTGTGGAGCACATACCTAGGGAGTATAAATTTGCTTTCAATGAACTTGCTCAGCTTGCTACTGAAATCGATTTACATGACGGAGTTAGAGTGCGTATCTTGAAAGTTGATAGACGCACTCTCCCACCTTTTATGGTTCGAAAAGAAGAGAATAACGAATGGTTCATTGCAGCTTTGAATTCAATTGATGTTGATTGGAGGCAACCTTTATTTGACTATCTCAAGGATCCTAACGCCCCAGCGGACAAAAAAACTCCTTTCCTTGCTCTCAATTATGTTCTCGGGAATAATGAGCTACTTAGACGGGGCAAAGATGGTGTTGATTTCCGCTGTGTTTTTGGGAACGAGGCTGCTTTGAGAAGTACACTTAGGTGTGTGTGGAGCCCATCAGGAAGGGCTTAAGATGCGGTAGTTGTTATGGTGACATGGCTACTATTGTCCATCAATCTTAAAGGATTGCATCTCATTTGCCAAAGGTTGTGAAGATTTCCAGGCTCATGGTCTAGTTCATCACATTCCTAACATTCATATGTAACCTATTATTAAGCCTTTGTTAGCTCGTGGCTGGGCTTTAGACCTGATTGGCATAGTTTATCCTCACTCATCTATGAATTATAAGTTCATCATAGTAGCAACAGACTTTTTTACTAAGTGGGTGGAAGTCGGACCCTTAAAAGTGGCTTCTGCATGGGTCCTCAGGCAATTTCTCCTCAGGCAATTTCTCTATAAAGACATTATTTGCAAGTTTCATATTCCAGAGTGGTTTGTCACAGACAGGGGGCAGCTTTCATGTCAGGAGAGGTAGAAGCATTGATGAAGGATTTCAACATTCAATTTCGTCATTCCTCGCCTTATTAGGCTCAGCCTAATGGGCAAGCTGAAGCTAGTAATAAACTTATCATCCATATTCTGAAGAGAATGCTCAGATAACCCTCGATTATGGCACGAAGAGATTTTCAATACACTTTGGGATTATCAAACTTCTAAACCTAACCCACCTGCTACCACTCCTCATGCTCTTATGTTTAATCACGATATCGTTGTCCCCATGGAAGTCAACATCAAGTTTTTACAAGTATAAAAGCAGCATCACCTCATTGGTAATGACTATGGTTAAGTGATGTGATAGAAGCTTGAAGACTTAGGTGAACACCTCTTAACCACGTTCGATAATTTACTCGCTGAAAAGCAATGGGTTTCTCGCCTTTACGACAAACATACTCGCGAACAAAGTTACTCGGAGGGCGAGTTAGTTTGGAAGATAGTTTTACCTATTGGCGAGAAGAAGGAGGTCGTGGGAAGTGGATAGCAAAGTGGGAAGACCCGTATGTCATCGACAAGATCATTGGTCCGGGTGCTTTTTGACTAAGGGATAAAGATGAAACTGTTCAGCGGAATCCCATCAACGGCCTATTTTTGAAGAAATACAATGAGTCCATTTGGGAGTTTGACGATCTTCCATATTCAACTAGTTTTTCTAAAGTTCGTATACAGCCTATGTCAAGGGCTTGTCTTTTTCTGGCTCACCTACCAAAACAAGGGGCAACAATATACAATAATGGCCAACACCTGTGGCCAAAAAGTAGAAATTTTGTACTCCAACATTTTAACCGAAATACCAGTCAATGGTATTCTCTTTACTATTGCTCTTAATATACACCGTTTTAAACCCAGAAATGAGAGAGATACTGAGAGAGATCAAGAATTCTCACTATTTCTTATATTCATTAACCAAATTCAATTCAGTAAGATCTTTCATTCACATGTTTTTCCATTAAGAACGTTTTATAAAACTTTTTGACTTCCAAATTTGGAGTATCCTACTTTCACGCAATTCACATTTCATGGTTCAACAAGCAATCGCTATTTCACAATCAAGGGTAGTAGCCAATGATCCTTATATATTGTATTAACAATCAAAAGATGGTCAAGAGAAAAAATCTCTATTTGACAAGGATTCTAGCTATACCTATGAATTCTATTGGACCTAGAAATGATACAGTGGAAGAGTCTTTTGGGTCTTCCAATATCAATAGGTTGATTGTATTGCTCTTGTATCTTCCAAAAGGAAAAAAAAAATCTTTGAGAGATGTTTCTTGGATCTGAAGGAGAATACTTCAGCTCTCCTAATAACTAAAAAATGTATCATGCCTGAATCTAACTGGGGTTCGTGGTGGTAAAGGAAATGGATCAAAAAAACGAGGGATTCTAGTTGTAAGATATCCAATAAAACCGTCGCTGGAATTGAGATCTCATTCAAAGAGAAAGATATTAAATATATGGAGTTTCTTTTTGTATATTATATGGATGATCTGATCCGCAAGGACCGTGATTGGGAATTGTTTGATCGTCTTTCTCTAGGGAAGAGACAAAACATACTCAACTTGAAATCGGGACAGCTATTCAAAATCTTAGTGAAAGACTGAATTTATTATCTTCTCTTTGCTTTTCATGAAAAAATACCAATTGAAGCAGAGGTTTTCTTCAAACAATAGGGAGTTAAGTCAACTATTCAATCAAATGAAATTGAGCATATTTCCCATCTCTTCATGGGAAAGAAGTGGGCTATGCAAAATTGTGCTCAATTTCATATGTGGTAATTCTGCTAAGATCTCTTCTTTAGTTGGGGGAAGAATTCGCACGAATTGGATTTTTTTAGGAACATATCGAGAGAGAATTGGTTAGACAATGTGGAGTTGGTAAACAAGGATCGATTTTTTAGTAAGCTACGGAATATATCTTCAAATATTCAATTGATTCCACAAGATCTAGTTTTGTTCGAGTAACGCATTGTAGCCAATTGGTAGGATCCTCTGATAAATTCGGACATCGTTTCGATTCCATTAGTAATGAGGATTCAGAATATCACACATTGATCATTGTTTCTATTAGTAATACGCATTCAGAATATCACACATTGATCAATCAAAGAGCGTCAATAACTAAAAGAAAAATCAATTATTTAGGATCCTTCTTTTCTTGAAACGGAACAAACAGAGATAAAATCATACCGATTCCCTTAATGCCTTTCGGGGTATTCCTCATTGTCCTGTCTATTCGTTGAATGTAAGAAGCAGATGAATAAACATCTGTTTTATGAAGAATTTCTTGGGAATCCTACAATATCCCTTCATTCTTTTTTCTCTGACAGATGGTCAGAACTTGATTTGGGTTCGAATCCTACTGAGAGGTCCACTACATATCAGAAATTGTTGAAGAAAGAACAAGATGCTTCTTTTGTCCCTTCTACACTATTGCAAAATAAAAAAAAATAGTCAATATATTCAACATAATTGCGTATTTACAAAATATCGTCTCAATTCATCCAATTTCATCAGATATGGGATGTGATATGGTTCCAATAAGATATGGGATGAATTGGATAGTTCCAATAAGATTTTATTCTTGAAAAAAAACATATTTTTTTATTTATTTCATCTATTTCATGACCGGAGCAAAGGAAATGGGGGATACATGTTACACCACGATTTTGAATCAGAAGAGAGATTTTAAGAAATGACAAATCTATTCATTCTATCAATAATTGAGCCGGATCCGTTATATCATAAGAGATTTTCCTATTCTATTGATTCCTACCAATCAGATCAAAAATAATTCTTGAATGTGGTATTCAACTCCAGGGATGAATCAAAAAAGAGATCTTTATTGGTTCTACCATATATTTTTTTATAAAGAGAATGAATCCTTTTATCAAAGGATCATGAAAAAAATGGGTTCAGACCTCCTGCAGCCGATCAATATAGAGTGATCCAAAATCTTATTCAAATTCAATATAGCACCTATGGGTGCATGAGAAATGGTTTGAATAGATTCTTTTTATTTTTAACAAATTGATCCGGTTGGAACTTCAAATATGATATTCAAAGGAATAAAATAGGAAATGATACTCTGAATCATAGAACTATAATAAAATATACGATCAATCAACATTTATTAAATTTGAAAAAGAGTCAGAAGACATGGTTCGATCCTCTTATTTTTATTTCTCGAACCAAGAGATCCATGAATCAGGATCATAATGCATATAAATACCACTACAAGAAAAAACATATTCAGCGACGAACAAGGTTGCGACGACCATGATTTTCTTGCTGAAAGTCAATATTTAAGAGGAAATTCCAAGTTGTCAGAATTGATCTCATCGGCGACAACTATTTTCTCGTTGAATAGTAAATATGCGACAACTTGTAAAAAAAACGTCGTTTAATATTTCAGCGACAACTAAATTTTGTCGCTAAAGACTTATTTGGCGATGATTTTATGAGTTGTCGCTGACGATATATATGACAATTTAGTTTCCTTGCATATTACTTATTTGGCAACGATTTGTACGAGTTGTCGGTAAATATGTGTGTGACAACTAAAATCTCCTGGCGGAAGATTTATTTGGTGATGATTTTTACGATTTGTCGTTAATTGTTTATGTGACAATTATAGTATCCTTGCAAAAGACTTGTTAGCGATGACTAACAATAGTTGTTGGTGATCGACAAATATATATTCCTCGCATAAGAGCTATTATAAAACAATCAATATGAGTCATCACTGATATTTAATGCAACAAACAAAGACTTCCTCGTAGAAGACCTATTCGGCGATGATTTCTATGAGTTTTTGCTAAATATTTATACGACAATTGCAGTTTCCTCGGAAAAGACGTATTAGGCGATGACTAAAAAAATTTATTGGTGATACTTAATGCAACAAACATACATTCCTCCCCTTACTGTTTCTCTCCTTAACTTACTTAGGTAGCCTCTTAATCTCTCATCTTCCTCTCAAGACAACATCACTTGAGGTATGTACCCGAGTTCGATTTCTCTCCTCTTAAATCTGCTTTTCCCCTTATGACAATTTAAAACCTTAATCTTCAATAAGTTTAGACCAAATCTTTGATCTTAGCCTTTAACAACCTTGCCTCTCACAACGTACATCTCCCGCTCAACATTGCGGTTTTGTCCATCTACGTCATGTATCTCTCTGAAACATGTTACGTGATAAAATTACAAAATTATAAGTGGTCATTGACCGTATCAACCAAAGATTTGGCACATCAAAATGCAAATTATTCTTTAGAATTTGATTCATATAGTCTTTGTATTTTGCTAATTGCTGTCATATGCACTTTCAACTTTATAGATGTAAATAGAGTTTTTATTTTCATTTTTTACGATTATGAATACTGATATTTTTTTATTATCAATGATAGATTGTTAGGTATTCACCTATTTGATCAGGGGTGCTGTTGCTTTGGCTTTTCTTTTGAATAGTCTTCAACTGATGTCCTTAGCACCAACAACTTCTGATATATTCTATTCGTATTCTAGTATACATAGTTGGATACAAGAAATTTCGGCTCTATATATGCTTCTTCAACGTACTTTGTATCACTACAATTTTTAATATTTTTTTCTTCTTAAATAGTCTTTAGTATTTTTATTGCCAGTATTTGTTAGCATACAATTTGTCTTACGACGCTACCTATGGACTTGAATTTTTATTAAATAAAACCATTCACATCTAAAAATGAAACATCTTAGGTGAGATATGCGAGAAAAAAAACATCGCATTAGAGACTTGTGACATAAATCAATAGTCATATTTTTTATTTACGAAAAAGATGAAACATCATTTTTGAATTTTGCAAGAAAAATAAAACCTCACAATTGAGATTAGCGACAAAAATGAAAGGTCACATTTAATATTTTCAACAAAAACAAAACCTTGCTTCAAAAGTCTCTGACAAAAACAAAGCATTGCATTTGAAGTATGCAACAAACCAATAAACCTCACATTAATTATTTGCGATAAACACAAAATCCCTTTTTTTTTTGTTTCCGACAAACACAAAGCATCGCATTTAATGTTTGTGACAAACGTCAAACGTTGCATTTAATGTTTGCAAAAAATGTCAAATGTCGCAATTAATGTTTGCAACATACGTCAAACGTCGCATTCAATATTTGTAACAAAAATTAAGCGTCAAACTTATGTTTTGTAACATACTTGAATTCCTAGCCAAACGTAATATACGACTAACCAATTACGTCACCAAAAGAAAATGCGACAAAACAAGCTATTCGTCGTATTTTACACTCTGTTAGATGAATAAGGCATAGAGTTATGTATGGAGAAGATATATCATGGCAAATTCTTCAGAAAAAAATTGTGTCTTCCACAATAGAATAAGATAAGTGATATTTTGAGTAGGTGTTTACATAATCTTCTTCTGTCCGAAGAAATGATTCATCGAAATAATGAGTCACCATGGATATCGACACATCTAAGATCGCTAAATGTTCAAGAGTTCCTCTATTCAATCTTTTTCCTTCTTCTTCTTGTTGGATATCTCATTCACACACATCTTCTCTTTGTTTCTCAAGCCTATAGTGAGTTACAGACATAATCCGAAAGGGTCAAATCTTTGATGATTCCATCATACATGATTGAGTTGCGAAAACTTCTGTATAGGTATCCTCTATCTGAACTGAATTCTTTCTGGTTAAAGAATCTTTTTCTAGTTGTTGTGGCATAATTAAGAGAGTCTCTAAAAGAAATACAGGGTTTCACTTCTGCCGGCAGCATGTTATACGGTCGTCTCGCTTATAGGGTCAAATTAATACGTTCTAAGAAAAAATATATGAAAAGAAATGTCATCGAATTCATACGTCTCATACCAAATCCCATCAATCGAATCTCTTTTTCGAGTAATACGAGACATCTAAGTCATATAAGTAAAGAGATCTATGCATTGATAAGAAAAAAGAAAAAACGTGAACGGTGATTGGATTGATAATTTAAAAATACGTGGGTCTCGAACAATGATTCGATTGGTGATAATGAAAGAGAATTCTTGGTTCAATTCTAACCCCACCTTAACAAAAGAAATAAGGATTGATCAAATTCTATTGAGTCTGACTCATAATGATCATTTATCAAATAATGACTTTGGTTAATAAATGATTGAACAACCGGGAGCAATTTACTTACGATACTTAGTTGACATTCATAAAAAGTATCTAATGAATTATAAGTTCAATACATCTTGTTTAGAAGAATGGTGGATATTCCTTACTCGTTATCAGACAATCACGTATTCACAAACCTCATGGGGGGTTAATAGTTTTCATTTCCCATCTCATGGAAAACCCATTTCATTCCCCACAAATTCATATCCTGTGCTATCGGATGTCTTCTTGTTGGAAAAATTCAACGCTGCTTATGCTAAAGTCGTCATTATCTGTGTCCCTCCCTGATGTTGGTGGTGCTGTTTCAAACACATCTTCTTCAACGATAACAACGGTATGTTTATGGTTGATGTGCATGATGTTTTTCTGGAATGTTCACTATATATGGAATGTGTGCATTACAGGTTAATGATATTCATAATGTGATGATAGGTTGATGTGCATGAAGCTGAATGATCAACTCTTGACACTAAATAACCCTTAAGATGTGCTGTTTTCTATTTCATGTTTATGGACGAAAGGCTCTGTTTCTTTTTATTTAATGTTAATGACGCCACTATGGTCTGTAATGAATTTATTTTAAATTGAGACAATTAGCTATGGTATGGTTGGTCAGTGATGAATGATGTTCAAGAGTTCAGGATTTTTGTGTACATGATATTTTGGTATATATTCTATAGTGATATATTCTACTGTTAAGGTCAGAACCGTAATCACACATGGTATATATTCTACTGTGAGATTGGATCATGGCCTTTGGAAGCGTGGGATAAATGAAGGTGTAGAGATGATTTGTAGCGGACGGAGAATTAGTTCTTGTAACCTTTGTATGTGGATGTAATTATAGCTTCTAAAAAATCATGCCACACAATATAGATTGGAACTTTGGGTTAGGACCTTGTATGTATAAACTCTATAGCTGATTACACAAGTAGAAGGGATATTTTACAGAGCATCACATTGATCATAAAACTGAGCATGACGCCATCTCATTTCACCAACAAACTCTTTCTCTTCTCAACCCCTTTCTATCTGGGGGCCTTTCCTTTTGGCGTGGCATTTGTTGTTCTCTTCTCCATTTGGTTTCTGCCTTTGTCTAACAAGGTATGTAGTTGGTGCTCGTTATTGATTGATGGTGGAGGTGGTGGTTTGGACGAGAGGTTGTTTTGTGCTGGGAGTTTCTGCATAAAGTTTTAGTCTTACCAAGAACTTGGGCCTGGTTAGTAATGAGGCTCTTTCAAAGATAAATGTGAAAGAAAATATAATACTTTTTTTTGTCAAAGTTTGCTATTTGTATAGAAGCAATTGGTATAAATGTAAACAATCTCGAAACACTAGAGACAACTTTTGTTCCTGTGATAGAAAACAAAGTAGTTCTTCCAAATTCACCCAACAAGAGTGAAGTTTAAATAATACATATTTATTGTTTTCCTAATAATACATGATTTCTATCATCTTCTGATCAACAGCGGAGAACGTGAGTCGATACTAATCAATAGCAGAGAACATGATATTGGTTTTTCTTTTTCCGAATAGTACATGATTCTTGCTCTTTAAACTATGATTCTTCTTCCATTTATTTCTCTGTCACTCTCAGACACGAAGAAGATGAAAGGGTTTAAATAACAAGTTTTTGAAATTTCCAAAATAATGCTTCCGCCGAGAATATATTTGTCCTAAAACACTTTCTCCAAAAAATGCTTCATCGTACACACTTGTTTTCTATAAATGCTTATAAACATGTAAGTTGTAGCCTAAAGAGATTTTTAAGGAAGCTCCCAAAAAAAATAGTAGTAGTCTTCTGTCTCTCTCTCAAACTCTCAACCCACACATCTTCAACCCTAAAACTCGCTCAAACTCTCAGTCTCTCTTTTCTCTGTCTCTCCACTCTCTCATGTTTCACCTATAGCTCGTGACTGGTGACTCTCCATCCCTAATCCCTCACAAGCTCTCACAGTTTCACAACACACAACTTTACATAGAGTAAGTGAATTTGATTTGGGTTTGTTTGCTGTGATTTTGTCGGGTTCAATTTGGATTCAATTTGAGTAAGGTTTTGTTGAGTTCAATATGAATTGAATTTAATTTAAAATTTTAATCGTACTAATTGATAGATTGGAATAGAAGAGATTTGGTTTAGGGGTAGGATGAATGATATCTTTGATGCCCAACAGCTTGACGATTATAACATTTGGTGCCAAAATTAATGGTACAACAATTTCTACAATTGTATATTTTGCAAATTTTGTCCTAGAATGATGAGAATGAATTGAAGTTGATACAGTTAGCTTAAGATTTCTAGTCTTAGAATCTTTCCGTAGCTTGGGAGACCATTACCTTTCTCCAGCTTTGGACGGGAACCGCGAGCAATGCATTGTTGAAGTGAGTGTGGGGATAATAGAGGATAGTGTATGCAAACATTGTTTCCTTTTTATACATTTGGATAGAGGGAAAGTATTAGACGTTTAGTTGTGATTTTGGTTGCATTATGTACACTGATATTGTCAAATATACAACTTCTTCCCTATTACCCTATATATGGTATATATACTGCTGGACATCATTTGTTTCCAAAAAAATGATCTACACAATACTTGGTGAACTCCTGAAATAGAAACTAATGGATTGACATATATGTTAACATCTATATCGTAGGAATGCATGAGACACATGGTTACAAACCTTTAAACAAAAAAAATTGTGTGTTGCACGGTACAGCCTACGGGGTTTCAAAAAATCCATACTCTCACCTACACATGTCTTTTCCCACTCTCGTACGTCCATGAGTCCATCTCGAATTTATCTCTGTTTGTTACATGAATAAACTAACAAATCCTTGATTGCCATAATGGTTGGGCATACCTCAGTCCCAACCATTTCGCAAGCTTCCGCATGTTCTTCCTATTTGCTGTTTGAGACTGCTGAGAAGGATCCCATTTGTTTTCAATCAAAATTGTGTTTGAACTTCTTATCCCTATAGATATCGATCACCTGCAACCTTTGATTCTTCCAATTGTAAATAAATACATTCACAATACTTGAGAACTTGAAAATGGCTGGAAAAGGAAGTAGAAGATATGACATGTTATGCTTAACAGAAAGGTTTAATTTGGAAGAATCAAAGGTTGTAGGTGATCGATATCTATAGGGATAAGAAGTTCAATTACGATTCCAAGACTTGGGAGAATGGCCTTTGCTTCCATGATGACTACCACAAATTCATGTGCTACTAGTGATTAACAAGTCTTAGTTAAGATTTTGTTGATGACATATTAGGTCTATTAGGAACTGGAAACTAGAATGGACATTATTAGCAGGTGTGAGGAACTCACAAGTTTAACCTCAATCTAGAATAATGAAACACATGCAAAGCATTTTGTTAAGCACCAATTCTT
Organism: Geum urbanum; assembly: GCA_946800695.1. Classification (NCBI taxonomy): domain Eukaryota; kingdom Viridiplantae; phylum Streptophyta; class Magnoliopsida; order Rosales; family Rosaceae; genus Geum; species Geum urbanum. The sequence continues at coordinate 25,466,929 of OX327013.1, read as the reverse complement.
TCATTGAACTACACAAGAATGAAACCCACTTGCAAAATCAGCCCAATTCTGGATAATCTTGTTTGCTAAAATTTTATAGTTCAATTCATTGAATTGAATTCTGAATTTTGTGTGATTAGTTTGGCAACATTTCTCAAATTTTAGTTAGGTCATCACCATCAATTGGGGCCGTGTTCAATTTTGCCCAGGCGTTGATGGCTCGGGTTGAGGACTTTTGGTTTTGTGGAAACTAGAAAGCAGAGAGGAGAGAGAATACTAGATGAGTGAGGGAGAGATGGAAGTGTAAGAGCATCTCCAACAATTGAGGTTCTATACCCTATTAATTATGAGACCTTGTAAAATTACTACTCACTATAAGACCTTCTCATCTCCAACCATGGGTCATATACCTTATACCTTAAAACTAATAATCTTTATTATAGATTTCTTTTAATATTAAAATATACATATTGTATTCTATAATAATTTTCCAAACTATTTTAATTTAAAATAATCTATTATTGAATTTTTAAATTAAAAATTATTAATTAGTGCCATGTGACTTTATCCCTATTTAGGATGTGATTTTATTGGCCACGTGTCGATCCGTATAAGCATAATCAGATTGTCATAGATATGATATCTAACCGATAATTGAGATGTGATTTTTGGTGCCACGTGTCATAATATGATTGGTTGCCGGGATTGCACCGTATACCTTATCTGCTATATGTTGATTACTGAACCATTTCCATTTTCTTTATAAACGGAGCTCTCCTTCCTTCATCCTCACCAATTCACAAACACTCCTCCTCCACAATCAAAATTGTGGTTTCTAAGTTTGTTACTCATACTTTGAGTTTGTTTCAGCTATGCTCAATAGGTTCAGGAAACTACTAAAGAAGGATGAAGAAGATAATGGCTCGAGAAATCACAAGGAAGATCTCATGATGACTTCAGCTGCCTCACACGTACAAAGGATGAATGAAGAAAACTCACAGTGGGGTGGTTCTTCTTAAGGTCAAGCGTACATTGAAAGAGATCGAGAATATATGGATTGGCGATTGAAGGATCTATACTTCAATCTTGTATGTAGGTTTGATGGAAACCATTTTCGTAGGCAGTACCGAATGCGACCTGAGCTGTTCGAAGGAATGATGTGTGATGTGGCCAACTACGATCCATATTTTGTTCAGATACTAGATGCTTCCAGTAGAGTCAGCTTCTCAACTGAACAGAAGCTAACATGTGCTATGAGGATGCTCGCTTATGGCTTGCCAACCGACTTGTGTGATGAGTTCCTTGATGTCGCCAAATCCATTACTCTCGAGATTTTGGATCACTTGACAAAAGCTATATGGAATATTTATCACAAGAAGTACCTTCATCGACCAGAGAGAGCAGATCTCATAAGGTTACTAAAAAAAACTGACGGTCGTGGATTTCCAGGTATGGTAGGGAGCCTTGACTATATGCACTGGCAAAGGAAAAATTGTCCTACTACTTGGCACGGGAAATATCAAGGCTACAAAGGTAAACCTACTATTATTTTAGAGGTGGTGGCTTCATATGATACATGGATATGGCATGCATATTTTGGACTTCCAGGATCTCTAAATGATTTAAATGTCTTGGGGATGTCTCCCTTGTTCGACGAGGTGTGCCAAGGTAAAGCTCCTCGGTTGAAATACAAGGTGAGTGAAAATATGTACCATCAAGCCTATTACCTAGTAGATGGCATCTACCCTAACTGGGTACTTTAATCAAAGAAATTCCAAATCCTACCACGCCAGAGACAAAATATTTTGTGAAGATGCAAGAGGCTTATAGAAAAGACATGGAGAGATCATTTGGTATTTTGCAAGTAAGTTTTGCAATCGTGAAGGGGCCTGCTCACCTTTGGAGTAGAGAGAGTCTCCAGTACATCATGATGACGTGCGTAATCTTGCACAACATGATAGTAGAGGATGAGTACGAAGAGGATGAGCCTTTTGACATTGATGAAATCACAACTCGTCCAAGACGCGTAGAGGTATATGATAGGGAAGATATTGATCAGAAAGTACACCGCAATCCTCGACGAGTGCGAGAATATATGCAACATTACGATGACACTCGATGTCCAGTGATCCATGATTCACTACGAGACAATCTAGTGAGGTATGGTTGGAACAAACACTTGGAAAGTCGACGTAATAATGGATGAGGGGTGTGCATCCATTATTTCACTTATTGGCTTTTTTGCCATTATGTTTTTAATTTGGTATGTTGTTGTGTGTTTTTAATTTGGTGTGTTGTAGTGTGTTTTTAATTTGGTGTGTTGTAGTGAGCTTTAATTTTGTGTGCTATTAATAAAAGTGAGTGTATACTAAATAAAAGTTTAATTTATTATAAGAAAACAACAAAATACTCTTTATTAAAATTTAGAACAAGTTACAACATCACATTAATTAAAATAAGCAACAACACATTAATTAAAATTTAACTAAATGACCCTTCAACATTATTTCATAACCATTGCGTATCTTGAACCGGTGTGTAGATGGACAAAATTGTGTCATTTCCATCATTGCTTGAAGATGATTGAGGATGATATGGTTGGGTGATAGGACGATCATTGGTCATTTTCTCCTAGCCGAGTATCTTTTTTTGCCTCATCTCCCAATAAGTTTTTTTGTTATGAGAGTATATACTCGAATCTACCGCCATTGTGCGATCATCAGCTTCTTGTTTCTCCGCCACTTTAGCCTCTTGAAGGAGTTGTTGCTTATGTGCAAACTCACGCTCACGCAAGTCGTTCAATTTTTTCATTTGATCGTGAATGCTCTCTCTGAGATCTTCACTCTTCTTATTTTTCGCCGCCTTAGCTGCTTTATTTCCCATTGGGCGAGATTCTTTAGGTCGAGCTTCCTTAGGTGGTACACTTGGAGTTGCTCCATCGTTGGGTCTGTTGTTGTCATCATCCAAGTCGATGGGCGGTTCAAAATCGAAACTAAAATCTGTATCGGGAGGATTCATAAATTTTTGATGCATCTTCAATATCTCCCAACAATGGAAAAAAAAAAGAATGTCTCCCCTTTTGACAATTTGTGATATTCTTTTTTAGCGGTTAAAAGCTACATAATCAATCAAAAAAAATTAAGTTAGTGGTTAATAATTTCTAAGTACTTGAAAATTTAGTAACTATATTTATATGCACAATTTAATAATTTCTAAGCACAATTTAAATGTATACTTACTTCGTTGGCTTCGTTTTCACCACTATCATGAGCTTTGATTGCACGATTGAGAGATGAACGTCATCTCATACATGCGGGGGAAATTTTTTTCCAACAAGCCATACAACTCATTCCGTATCGAGAACATGCTCCGGTTGGCTTTGTGGCTTCATACGCCGCACGAATACGCTCCCATAATATTTTAGCGGCTTGATTAGCACCTGTGATTGGATCCTCACTAGTATTCATAGCAGCTTGGCACAACACTTCTTCTTCATCTTTTTTCCAATTTGTTTGCCTTGGATCCCTAGGCACCTTTGGTGGCATGACGCTACAAAAAATAAATCAAAAGCTAGAAGGAGATAAGTTTAGGGACAAAATTTGCTCTTGAGAAGAAGTAGCAAATTTTGGTGTAGAAACAATGAGTTTTAGTGTTGGTATTTATAGAGATGCACAATATTACTGTTGGACATATTTTTTTTATAAAAAAAAAATCAGTGTTTTTTTTAATTAAGGGAGAAATGTCATTTAACTTATGCATATACTTAAAAATAGTGGGTTATTATCGTTGGGCTGGAATCAAATTCGACCGTTGGGCTCGAATTTATGGCAAGAGTTGTTGGGCTGAAAGGAAAAGAGAGACACGTGACAGCCCTGTGGGCCCCACCTTTGCAATCGGTCGGCAGAGCTCCACTCACGCTCCATGCAAGTAGCTACCACGTGTGTTGTTGGCTCTTCAGCTCTCCAGCGCGTGCGGCTCCTTCTCTCTCTCCATGCATAAGTGTTTTTTTTTTTTTTGCTTTTTCGGTTCAGCTTTTTAGCTGGCATCTAGGCCCATTTTTTTCCCCAAGGTTCTATACCTTATATCACATTCTATTTTAGAACCTTGAATAGGGTATGAGACTGAGTTTTAGGGTATGAGACTGAAATTTTTGTGGGTTGGAGATGAAATTTTTTGCAAGGGTTCTACTATGAGGTATAAGACCTCCATTGTTAGAAATGGTCTAAGCGTCTGATGGTGTGGGAGAAAGTAGGGGTGGGCACGGGTTGGGTCCATTTTTGGCCGTCCATATCTCTATTCCGAGAGGGACGGGATGGAGTATTTTAAAATTCCATCATGATCGTCCTGAAACCCGAACGGGACGGATCCAATTTCAGGCCCAATTTAAAATGAACATTTAATATAATATTTAATAACAAAAATTCGAATGAGACGAAACGAACCAAATTTCAGGTTCAATATAAGATAAACATAGTTTGATAAGACTTAGAAGTCTACAATTACACAAAATAATACCGTTTTACTTAATATTTAATTAAAAAAGTAAAAACTACAAGCAATTTCATTTCATGTTTAATTGATACATTTAATTTATATTACAAGTAATGTAATACTTTGATCGTTATAAGGTAATTTTATTTTTTTGTTGAATTATGTTAATTATTCTAGATAATTTAATATGTCATCTTTTAATAAAATAAATGATAAAATAGACAAAATATATTATGCGAAACGGGACGGATCTAGCGAGATTTCTAAATCAAGATTCGATCTCGTCCCTAAAAAACGAGACGGGACGGAATAGTAAATTTTTTTTTCGTCTTATATTCTCCCGAGCGGGATCGAGTCGGGTTCGAAACCCTAAAAAACGAGACGGGACGGAATAGTAAATTTTTTTTTCGTCTTATATTCTCCCGAGCGGGATCGAGTCGGGTTCGAAATTTTTACGAGATTCGTGTCCACCCCTAGGAGAAAGAGTGACAGAGGGTATTAATGGAAAGTTGGGGGAATGTAATATGGGGGGTGCCAATTTCAGCCCCTACTATTATTATAAAGAAGCTTCATAAGCTCAGTGGCTGGCAAAACAAATTTTAACAGCTCAGTTTAAGGAATTCTAATTGCCAACTTTATAAAGGTGAAAATATTAGGAGATTTTAAAGCACGAGTGCTCCATAAGTCCATTCCGCCAACATGGATTGCAGAAAAAGGTTTTATGTAATAGTTCGGACTTGTTTGTACCACGAAAGGTAGGTTTCACACCCTATCCTTCTCCGCGGCTTCCTTAATTTGTGCAATAGTAAAAATGCCGAAGAAGGCATCGTCTCTTACTGCATTGATTGCAGCAAGCGCGACATCATCGACACTAACAGGTGGAGCCAAGTGAAGGTCGGATGCTGGAAGAGAGCTCAGTGGTTTTGTAAAACTTTCGGTAGCATGTAGGATTCTTTCCAATGGTTCTCCTATCAGATCCAAAGGAATCTCGAATCCATCCACCTTCCTTTCCCCATATATGAAACCAGGTCTTAACACAACACCTGGGTAAAAGAAGATATGAAACAAAAACGGATAAGCAAAAATGTGCAGTGTCATATGCTATTATCTTACTCCATCTGTACACTTTTATGACTTTCAAAAACTAACAGATGAAGAGAAAGTTCAGTATTACCAGAGTTGGAGCTTTCCTCTTTCCTGTGAAATATCCAGATGAAAGTGCAAATGGAGGTAAATTGTAGTCGTGCACTGAGATCAAGACAAACTTGGGAACTCCTGCCATGGGAAAGTAGAAATTATGTGCCCAGACTTCACAGAAAATTGAGATATTAAGAAAACAGTGGCATATATTACACATACATGGTATGTGAAATACATGACATCATTTTGTGCCAATAATAGGAACCAAAATATTAGCTCGATTATTGCAGATGGACAGTGGAGTACTTGTGGGATTTTGCAGAGGAGAAGATGAAACTGATGATTTCTCCTCAACGGTAGTTAACAACTTGAAAGGAAACATGACGCAGAATGTTTAACCTATTTATTATTTTCACCGCCCAGCACCAATTTTTTTTTTTGGATACAGTTAATTTGATACACCAGGTTGGGCAAAGTGATTCCACTCATTTCAGCTTCTGTGTTGGTGTTCTGTCTGAAAATAGGTGACAGTGGAGGGAAAAGAAGGTTTTGACAATAGGGAAGTGGCACTGTTGGAAACCTCTTGGGTGCTTTTGTTGAAGAGGAACAAAAGTAAAGTTTTAGCGAGTGCTAAACGTTACCAGAAACGGTTCACACAATTAGATATAAAAGAGAGCAAATTTATGACAATATGATCATGATTAGTATTGGTACCATATTCCTTTGCCGCATTCACAGCAACGACATTTGCCTCGCCATTAATCCTTTGCATCTTCTCCTCACTGCCAAAACCACCAATTGTTGAAACCACTGCAGTGGCCCCTAGAAGTACTTCATCCCAGTTAACATAAAAAACATCTCCTGCATTACAAATATTATTTTAATCGAAAAACATTCCTTCCAGTCCAAGATTTACAAAGGCTGATCAACGGATGTACAAATATCTAATCCAGTTGATTAAAGTTAACACATGATATGACATCAAAACAAATGATGCTGTAAACTTGAAACGCATAACAATTTTCAACTGTCAGAACAAGTCTACGTATTTTCAAGCTAAGGTTTTATATCATGGCTCATCCTATCACTTTCACTTCAAACGCATAACAATTTCCAAGGCCAAGAAATTTATATTAAGTTCAGTAAAAGCATAAATTAAGAACTATGAATCACTTCTCTTGAACATTTTAATTCTAACTATTTGGCAACATCAAAATTGGTTGTCACTACATTGGGTTTTAAGTGCTGCTGATTTCATGATATTCTGGGAAAAAAGAAAGAGATATGCCAATCAACAAAACAAAAACAGATAACCTATCAAGATACAACTTGAGAGCACGCTTGCTCGACCAAATTCAACAATCGCAACTCAATATCCTGACGCGGCAAGTCAGTTCTTTCAGAATTTTGTTTCCACCTGCTTTGATTTTCTTTATGAAGTTGAGCCAAAGGGACTTTATATTTCCTAAATACACTGACTAGAAAACAATCCAATACGTAGCTGGTTGAAATTTACTAAAAAATCATGTTTCCACTAATAGAACATAGTGTCTCTCACTCTCTGTGTCATCTAACCACAAGTATCGAAAGTCTTCACACTAGAGGCAAGCTATTCAGAGCATAGAGATTGAAGGGATGCAACTTGCCTGGTATCCAGTTAACCTGATCAATCCATGACCCGGAGTACGTAGGACGCCCTGCCCTACACTTGAATCATTCAAAATGTTGAGACCGAAACTAGACCTGCTCACAGCATGACCTCTATGCCTTTGGATACTGCAGCCTAGCATATAGCCGAACCAACAAAGCCACTGCCTCCTAATACAACAACCCGTTCAGGCCTAACATCAGCCTTACACTCGCCTCTGCGGCGTACCTGCAAAATTCCCAGAATCTTGAAGACGAAATTGTGATCATTTGAATTTCCCTGCATGTTTTATATTTGTCAAGAAAGAGAGCTGACCGGGTCTGACAGAGCGAGTTCGGGTTCGAGAAGATTAGACTACTTTTATTCCCGTGATTAGAAAACAATGTACTTCTTCCAAAATTCACCTAACATACATGGGTGAAGTTCAAATAATACATGTTTTTCTCTTTCTATTTCTATTAGTACATGTCTCTACATGATTTCTGTTGTCCTCTGATGTAGAAGTTCTGTTTTTTTCTTCATTCTATTGCGCTCGGAAGATGTTGCGCTGGCATAAACACAGAACTCCTGCATCAAGTCTAATGACGCATACGTGATCAACAGAGATGATCGAAAAAAGTTCTGCAGATAATCACCTGTGATGCTTCAACTACACTGTACAAGGCTCTTCCCCAACAATCCAATAAATTACAGATCAAAAGAGGATACTGTTTCTAAACAAGTACAAGATCCCCTTCTTCTTGTTGCTCTTCTTGTGCCTCAGGCAGCCGTCCTTCCTGATATGGAAGAAGAATACGCTTAATTTCTTCCGAACTAAGTGTCTCGTACTCCAAAAGTGCATTTGCCAATGCATGTAACGCCTTCTCGTGCTGAAAAGGTGAGATGAGACAAGTTAATGAAGTCTAGACACCAGCATACATTGTACCATTATCCTATAGTATACAAAGGAATGTTTCAATAAACATATTAATAGACAAACCTTCTTTAGGAGGCATTTTACACGATCATATGCTTCTCTTAACAACTTAACAACCTGGAGAGCCATTCAAAATCTAAGATTACAAACAAGTATTAAAAGCAATTTATGAACAAAATTCCAAGTTTACGGGAACATACTTCGGCATCAATACGGGACTGCATTTCTGAACTAGGTCGCTCTTTAATATGAACTGGTCCAATTGCTTCGCTCATGCCACAACTTGATACCTTTATCCAACAGATGACAACATCATAAGGTTTCAGCATAGGATAATGATCATTTCTGAAGTAAAGAGACGTTAGGCACCAAATTGCTCTATGGCGATCACAAAATAAAATAGTGAAGACCAAATGAACAAAAGGTTTAGGTCAAGTACATAGAATCTCAATTAAACACCTACTACTAAAATTACATGCATTGCAGCAATAAACTTAGAGAAACATCTTTCGTAGAATAGCATACATGCACGAGTCATGCAGTACTGGTTTGAATACTGGAAAGAGTACTAGTTTTTTCTTTTCTCGTCATTTTTTAGTTATTTTTGTTTTGTTAGAGAATTCATATTAAAGAGAAACGAATATACCATATAGTGGGCAAGCTGTGTGGCTGTATTGAGATCGCTGCTTGCTCCTGTTGTGACATGATCCTGACCGAAGATGAGCTCTTCTGCTACTCGTCCCCCCATGCAGACATCCAAACAAGCTAATAACTGCTTCTTACTAACTGATGTCTCATCATTTGAAGGCAGCTGGGTAACCATTCCTAAAGCAGATCCACGAGGCATAATTGTAGCCTTATGAATTGGATGTGCCCCCTCAGTGTTCAAAGCAACAATTGCATGACCACTTTCATGATATGCGGTCAACTGAATGACAGGTAATAAAAGCACGCATCAATTATGCATGTTAGCAACCAAAACAAAAATAAGAATATTCAAATTGTAAACAAACTACAGTTGGAGACTCAGCTCTCCATTGGAGCAACCATCCTCTACTTGTACACCATATAGACAAGTTCCATAATAAATTACTACACTATCAATTAAGATTATTGATCAAACAGCATCACGGCTAGAAATGAGTATGTGAGTAGGTAGCCACGCCAATAATGATCTAATATAAACTACTAGATCTTAAATAATGAAAAGATAGGAGGTTGATATCCTGAAACATGTGAATATATTCACCCCTACATATAATGATCTAAGATAGACTACTAGATCCATGTATATAAAATTGAAATATTGACATACATACCTTTTTCGACTCTTCAGATATGAACATTGTTTTCCGCTCTGTACCCATCACGATCCTGTCCTTGGCAAACTCTAACTGTGAACCAGTTAGTTTGTCTTCTCCTTCAACAGCAGCTTTAATAGCAGCAATGTTTACTAAGTTTGCCAGATCTGATCAGAGAGAAAAATTGTGAGAAACTTGGGATTAAGGATAATACTTCAAGAAAACTTCTTCTTATGAATAAAATGCAAACTTTGATGAGATTGACTAACCTGCACCATTAAATCCTGGGGTGCCACGGGCAATAGCTTTGGCATCAACATCTTCAGCCAATGGTTTATCTTGCAAATACAGTTCCAAAATCTCTTGGCGACCTCGCACATCTGGATTTGGAACAACAATCTGCATCGAAGTATCTGTTAGTCTCTTTGCACACCACATTAAACCTTATCAGTAAATCAACAATAAACCTAATCCTGAATAGAGCTGAGACGACCACATTAGAGCTACATCAAACTAACACAATAAACCTTATCAGTATTACATCTATTTGCGAGCGGTTTTTCCTTACCATAATAAAAAAAAATAAAAAAACCATTCGCGAATTGATGTTATACTATTTAAACTGATTTTGATAATGCAATCCACCTATAAACTGAATATAGTCCTGAATCGGCACTGCCAAGCATTACTTAATGAGCTACATGTAAGATGAGGTGTCAAGAACGTCATTTGGTAATACAATAGGCAACTGAACAAAACTTAAAACCAAAGGCTTGTTGTGGTCTTAATATTTAAGAAACTACCAAAAAAACTAAGAAAATTATGTAAGTTCACTGAATTGACAAATTTTCCCAAAACACCACTAGACAAGTGATTAATTGTGAAATTTTTGCATTCCTCGACACTGGTAAAGGAATTCCACTGTGAGTGATAAAAATATCGGGGAGATGGATGCCATAGCATCTGGCCTCACCATGGCTTAGCCAAGACTAAAATTTAAGAGAAAACAATTGGTAAGGAAACTCCAAGATGGACTACTAGTTCTTCCTTCCTAGTATAAAAATGAAAACAGTAAATCTAACGACAGTCAGCGGCATGGCCTAATAGGAGTCAGCTACATTCAAAACGAAGCTAGTGATACAAGTACTTTAAATTTCATGATTACACGGAAATTTGTACATAAAGCTCAATCAAGTGAAGCCTTCTTTTACTACATAGATGACCAGTGGTGCAACTACAAACATTCAACCGAAACTGAAGCAAAACACACATATTGTGAGCCACAGAGAGTATAAGTGACTTACATGTCTGTCGAATCTACCTGGCCGTGTCAAAGCTGGATCAAGAATATCAGGCAAGTTGGTTGCAGCCATCAAGATTATTCCCTGCAGCAAATTTCATGCTTATTAATGAAGAGCACAAAGAAAACCAGCATTAAGCAAAGCTGTTATAATATACCTCATTCTGCTCAAAACCATCCATTTCAACCAGTAATTGATGCAGTGTTTTTTTCGTGTGCCCTTCCCATTGTTTCCGAGTGGATCCAACAGCATCTATTTCATCAATAAAGATGATGCACGGAGCCTGTGCAAAGGATAAATCAAAAAATGCATAAGGTATTGACAAAGTGCAAAATGTGAAAAGGAAGTGCATTGTTGGCTTGATATATATGCAACTATTCACCATTGACTCATCGTATGTGGTACTTTTTCTGCCTTCAAATATAAGTGGAAACATCACATTATAAGAAACAAAGTATTCTTGGTAATACAAGACCCTAACATGATCTTAATCTTTAGAGCATGAGAACTGAGTTCTTGTTTCTTAAAGAATCCCCAGCTCTCTCCTAACTTCGCCAATATTTTGCTGGTGTCCAACGCCTCTCTAACATGGGACTACTAATAAAATGGTGAATATAGTTATTTACCATATGTTTACTAGTAATACAACTCTTATGTCTTAGCATTAAGCCATGATATCAACACAATTCCGAAATCTTTAATTATATTTTGTTCCTCAAAGAAGAGGGACATCAGAAATAAAAAATCTCAAATGACTAATTGATCATTTCATCCTTTTTCATATGCACAAACATTAAAGCATGCCGATAATTACCAAAAAAGTGTCTCATTAACAACAAACCTTTTTCTTGGCTGCTTGAAATAAGGATCTTACACGCCGAGCACCAACTCCAACAAACCTGTTACACAACATAAGCAACAGCTCTTCTCAGAGTAATACTCGAGTAATTTATAGATCCACGCAATATCGCTTGATTTTTCTCCATATCTTGATCAAAAACAAACAAATTAGATCTCAGTCAATCTCTTTTGTGTGGGGAGGAGATTGATGGAACACAAAAAATAAAATAATGTTTGAGAAAACTTGACTAGGTTATTCAACTGCAAAAGACATTGTGTGGAGCTTTAAACAATCCTGAAATCAAACAGTTCTTCTAAACCCAAATCATTGACTTCCCAAGCTTTACACCATGTCCAAATAGAGAAACAAGAGCTCAATGCAGTGAAACAGTCGTCGCGGAACATAACATAGAAACCAGGGCCAGGCTAAATTCCAAAGCTCTAATAGGGTTTCAAATAAATAAATATATTAAAACTAAATAAGTTTACAACGCCTGAAGATATCCTGTGGTGACATCACTGACATGTAGGGAAGGTTTACAGAGATAGAATAGCAAAGCTTCACATGTGAACCAATTGCATAGATGAGATAAGCATCTTAATGAGAGATATACGTAGTCTAAAACATCATGACAGTGTATGAATGATTCCAAATGACTGGTTATAAAAAGGTGAGTCTGAAGCGGAATGACATAAAAGAACTCCTGCATCTGCTAACATTTCTTACTGTGCTACAGTTTATATATTGCATCCTATAGCCCATGGAGGTAAATGCATTACGGAAGATAGAAGAAACTGGGAAAATATATATCGTCTAAACATATCACATAATGGATATTTAAGAGGCTAAAGATGACTCACATTTCCTCAAATTCAGATCCTGCTCTATAGAAAAATGGTACACCAGCTTCTCCAGCAATAGCCTACAAGACCCAACAATATTCAAAACATACATAATTACTTTTGAGTAACAGCCTCTAGCAATAGCTTTCAGAATCAACCATAAATCACCGTACCTTAGCAAGTAAAGTCTTTCCTGTTCCTGGTGCTCCCGTCAAAAGAATTCCCTGCCATTAAAGTGTATGTTAGACTCATATGTTGCAGACACTAAAATGAAAAGCAAATATACAATGTTAAAGTAGATGTTCATAAATTATGAAAGAAATACCAGTTTATGCCTTCTAAGTAAAAATTGGACAGGAAAATTCTCCCTAATGGCTACTTATGTAATAAGATAGTGTGGATCAGAATAAAGAACACAGGAGTATATAGCTGGAAGTCACTTCTGCTCAAAAGCTAACACAAACCTTTGGCAACTTGCCCCCAAGGCGAGTAAACTTTGTCGGATTCTTAAGGTACTCCACCACCTCCTCAAGCTCTTGCTTTGCATCATCACAACCTTTGACATCTTTAAATGTTTTAACATTCTGCAGCAAAACATGAAAAGGCCAATGTCAAATGCATCACTCAGCATACAATAGAACTTCTATTACCCCCTTCTTAATCACCCCAAAAATCGGTGAGTACTATGCATTCGAAAAGAAAACTACAGCAATCATTAGATAGTACCAAACTATTACATCTTCCAGCCAAAGTCAAGATGAATACAAGATTATAGAACATCAGACCGCTTCAACTGTTAACTAACTGGGCCTATTTCCAATTTTCATGAGAAATTTTTATCACCAGCCTTCAATGCTTAGGTATGGAATTAGATCAATCAATTCATATGATGTATATCACCAATAATCTCATTAAAGAATTGTAATAATCTACCTTTTCTGGAATCACTTCTTTATTCAACTCTTTTGGCGCATAGGAAGAACTTGAGCCGACACCTGAAGCACCTATCCCACCCAAGCTCCCTATGTACTTTTGAAGAGCAGCTGCACCCATAAACCTGATACAATTCCCACACTTTAATAACAGTAACAGCTCAAAATCAAAGATAGAAAGTAACTAGTAAATAATGTTAAAAAGAATCAGTTAGAGGCTAGAGATTTCATACCACACTAATCCAACGGCAACTGTGAACAATATGGTTGAGATAAGCTCTTGCGTAAAACGAGATTTGTTTGATACTTTTGGCTCAACCTGTCAAATGATACATTGGGTCAGTTACTAATATAATAGCAGAGAACGAGTAAAGGGAATACAAATAAATAAATAAACACATAAATAAACATGTAAAAGGAAAAATAAACAGTGTATAGACTCACTTACCATCAACACGTGTAATGGTTGCTTCTCGTTTATGCCAGGATTGAGAAAGGGCTCTTCCAAGTTGCCTGATGCACGCTGTTTCAACTCTTGCAACTGCACATATGCTCATGGGTCATTCAAATAAAACTACACATCATAAAGAACACAGGAATCAATAAGACAATGCAAATGATTAATCTTAAGAGAGATGAGAAAGACTTTACTCCTAATGACATAAGTTTTGAGATTACAGGGTTGGGTAAGAGTACTCTCTTTTCCCCATGCATTTGTCTTCTGAAAGTATATTTATGAGTAAGAAAAAATTATGTTTTGATTTTAGTATCAATGCAGAGGATGATTGTCATGTGAACATTTGAAGTCAGAAGTTTCAGGAACTATCTTCAAATCAAAGTGTAGGACATGCTATGAGAGTTGAAGTGTCAGAAACTATCTTTACATCACAGATGTAGCACATACTATGAGAGTGTCAATCTAACACCTGATGACCATATAATATACAGAAGAGCTCTAGAGGAAAACAATATAAAATGCAAGGCTACCGATTTACCAGTGAAGGAAGACTAGAAGGCTTTCCAGACTCCTCATTTGGAAGATATTCAGATATAGCATCAGTGACCACAAGAGCTCGAAGATACTCTGCAACTCCTCGACTATCTACAGCCTGATCCCTTTGTTCAAAGCGCTTGATGACAGACTCAGGACTGAAAATGAATACAAATGGTTATTTTGAAGAATCCGAGCACAGAATTGCTAAACTAAGTCATGACATAATATTTATTTGAATTTCCGAAAACTACTACTTTCTCCTACTACCTCCAAAAACAATGGAAGTAAAACACAACAAAGCTGGAGGTACTTTGATTGTTAGTTTGAAGTCTTTATTCTCTTCTCTTTTCTCCCATTTTTCATTTCCACTTTTCTATTACGTGTAACCATTCCAGTGCGAGAATCCCAGGGCCAAAAAGAATACAATGATTGCAGTCCAGATATATACATATTCAAAAGATGATTCACATTGTTGAAATATCCGATAGCTCCTCATCACAAATTCCCTCCCCAACCGAGCATCAAGAAGATAAACCTCCCAAGTCCAAACAGCTCTCTAGTCCCTCTCCACCAAACCACCTCCACCATAATCCAGAAAATCAGCACACAACAAACTCCAACATAAAATAAACAACTCCTTTGCACCCTTCCACAAGAAACACCAATTAATAACTACTTGATCATCTGAAATTACAGTCACCTAAGCTAAACATCTCAACTAATTCCTGGGACAAATATGGTATTGAGAGCACTCGAACCAAGTTATCACACCATATAAGCAGAGCAGCATAACAGTTCATCCTTCCAACTGCAACAAAAACACGGACAGAAATCAAAAATAATTCATTCTCTCAATCTGAAGCCTAACCTGTGCTTGTTGAGCTCAGCAAACAGAGCACTCTGCTTCACCGGGTCCTTAGGATCCGCATCGGCCTCCGCAATCAACCTCTCCAACCTCTTCTCCTGCCGCCAAAACGGCCACCAACTCAACCAACCAGACACCAACGCCTTCTCAAAACCTCTCTTCACACTCTCCCACATCCCCATGTAAAACACCAACAATGGCAGCACAACTCTTTTCCCCTTCCCCACCAAACTCCCACTACTCTCCACCACCGTCGCCGCTGCTCCCTCCTCTTCCGCAATTTCCTCTGCGCCGGAAACCGTGCTGTCCTCGCCGGAATCCAAATCCTGACCGCTGGTTTCATCAAAGCTGGAATGTTTGGCCTCAATGTGCAATTGGGTATCAATAAAGTCCGAGTCTTGATCCAAATTCATGCTCTCCGGGCGCAATGTGCAGGGAATCGATGTAGTTAGAGGCCTAAATCTCAAATCTTTTGAACTCCAAGATGAACTGATATTGATATTGGGAAGAGATAGTGGCGTGGTGCAAGGATATGTAGCGGCGGGAGAGAAGAGAAAGCGTTGTTTACCTAGAGACGAAGAAGGAGAAGGAGTGAGAGGGAGGTGGAAGAGAAGCGAAGCTTGGAGAGTAGTCATTGAGATTGGTTTAGGGTTTATGATGAGATTGGCTTAAGCCTGTAACTCTCTCTCTCTCTCTCTCTCTCTCTCTCTCTCTCTCACAGGGTGGACTTGTTTGTTGTTGGAGGAGAGAAGAGAGTTTGGGAGCCACAAAATTGGGAAGAGGAAGATGAGAGGGAAGAGAGGAGGAAGAAGAAACCTTATCTTCGGATTCAAATTGGCGCCGGGCTTTCCAAAGTTTGTGGCTGTTCTAATTGGTGTGACAGTCGAACAGGGTGTGATGGTCTCTCTCTTTTTTGTTTTGTTTTGTTGTTACGTTTATGGATTTTGTTTCGAAAACTGAAATTACTTTTTTTCTGTTGAGTGTTTTTTTATTTATGAAAGGGAAGCGTATCCCCCGCCCGCTACATTTTTCCCTTCTTTTTTTAGAATACTTAAAAGAAATTGTATTACGCAATTGAAATAACCACGTGATAAGTATTGTGACTAACCAGCATAGCTTAATTACAAGTTAATTTTAAAATGCAGGAAACATAAGCATCTTTCTAGATAAAACATGCCTAAACTAATTATAGTTCTTTGGAATGTGAATACAAGTAACATATGGCAAGAAATGGAAATAGGTTTTCACTTCTTTGAGCAATGCTCCTTCAACCGACCAATCTCTTGAATCTGAATTCAGGAAAATGGCAACACCTAGAGCATCCATTTCAAGAATAATTGGTAAGTTGATAAAATCAGCATTAATCAGAGCCTGCAAACCCAAAGCAACAACATACAATTAAGTGGCAGCAACACTAAACCAACCAGACAAGCCTTTTGAAACTACCAATAAATCTCTGCTACTTAGATTGATGGAAAAGTAATACAAGAATTTAAGGAGGACACGACGCTTTTACATTTGTCAATCCAATATAAATCCTCATATAGAACCTCGTGAATAATTACAGGTGTCTCTTTTAACAATAATTCATCGATATCGCTACTACTAGTAAGATGTGTTAATATATGAGCAACATCATTTGTTTCAAGGGCTACATGTACTATAACAAAATCAAAAGAGGCAACATACCTCTTGTAATCCTTCATAATATAACCAACCCCTGATAAATTCTACACCACAAAGTGAAATCTCGAAACCATCTCCTTATAATCTCACTCTCAATCTCTACTTCCATCCAACCCTGGTAAATGGCAACAAAAACCCAGCTCGCAACACTTTGTATGAATAGCCGAATACGCAAAAGGAATTGTACGTGCCAAGCTAGCCATACATTTACCACTATCATCTCTAGCTAGCACTTCGAGCTGCCTCCCTCGATCTAAAAGTATCCATCAATATTTATGTTTAACCTACCACAAGGATGACACCTTCACTTGTTGTCCCGACGCTTCTTAACATTGCTATATCTGGGATGGATTGTCCACAAGAATTTGACTAACCCACCCAATCATGCATGTTAACCGGAGCAAGAACCCCTCCATTCCGCAATACACGATTTCGTTCATACCAAATTCCCCATAAAGAGACCAATAAATTTCTTCTCTAAAACCTCACATACATACCCCACTAACCCACTCAATAACATGCATGGGTCTGTTCACCTCTTTATGCACTTGTATGTGAGTTGTAGACCATACTTCACGCACAACATCACAATCTTTAAACAAGGGGATGACATCCTCAAAGTGACGACCACGTAAACAACAACCAGTCTCATCCAGCTGAACTTTCCGGTGAAGTGCCTCCCTCAGTAGAATAATTTTGCAAAGCATACGCCAAATAAATATGCGTACCTTAGGAGGTACATGAGCCTCCCACACCATCGGGCATAACCTGCGATCCCGATCGCCGCCACTAGAACTAGAGGGAAGGTGCCTCGCTGCATGCATACATGCCACATAATAACCACTCTTTACACTATATCTTCATTTCATATCAAACTGTCATACCAGCATGTAGGGGTGGATCCAGGATTTGAAATCCTGGGGGGTTGTATTGTGTAGTGCACAATTTTTATTTTTATTTTGAGATTTGTAACCTTATGAGGCTCATCCTCACGCATTTGTTATTATGATATAAGAAAACATACATCTGGGGGGGGGGACATAAAACCAAACCTCGTGAATAAAAATTCTACATTGTGAACTAACTAAACTTCACCCTCTGAGGTCCGCTAACTTCAAACTCCGCAATAACTAAATTATTATCAATGTTTTTGGCATACTCTCTTTCAATATAAAGAACCATTGAATCATTAAGGAACTCATCACCCATCTTATTTCGAAGAGTATTTTTCAAGATCTTTATTGATGAAAATGATCTCTCAGTTATTGCAGTAGACACTGGAAGAGTCAACACAAGACATATCAATCTATAAATCATCGGGGAGAATGCTGACTTTCTTGTTTCAACCAACAGTCAACACAAGCCAGATAGTGATGGTGTCATGTTGAATCTTATATCCATTGGAATATCTGTAAGAAAATAAACACACTCCATCTTAAGAGAAAGTATATAAGTATATGTAAAATCTTGAGGATAAAACTTCACAGCAAGAGTGTGAACATCTTTAGCCTTGAATGCTTAAAAATTATCACGAGGATCAAGTGTTGCACTAAGAATAAGTAGCTCTAGTGAAGTTTCTGTGAATCTATTTTCTAACTCTGCCAACTGCAAGTCAATCACAACATTTAGAATATTGACTCGATAAAAATGCTCATTTGTAATAAAGTTTCTCTGCTGACACGTTCTTGGTGTTGCACCTTCCATATAAGGAGCACACATATCTGGCATAACAACATCATGCTCCTTACAAAATGATATCATTTTTGCAATCAATTCGTCACAACCATCTTCTCTCATAGCCTAAAGTTTTGATTTTGTTGTTATGAGAAATCTCAAAGCATTGAAAATGTCTATAGCCTTCTTTTACAATGCTTGACAAAGAAACTCAGTAATCTTCATGATATCATCCATCAACAGCAAACAAAACACAAAATCAAAATAATTCATTATCTTACCGACACTGCTTGCTTGTCCTTTCACCTTTGCTTGCCCATTTGCTTTCAAATCCTCAAAAGTCAATCGGGTGGCTCTATATAACTTGATCAAACTTGAAATGAAACGATGATGTGAATCCCAACGAGTAGCTCCTGCTCGTTGCAAACCGGTAGTCTGATTAGTTCCTCTACCTGTTTCAAGTGTACCAGTAGTTACTAATTCTTCAATCGCTTCCTCTCTGATAGTCTTTAACAAAAAAAATGTCTTTTTGCAGAAGAATCCACAAAAGTCACAAGTAAATTGAGTTTTGAGAAGAATTCTCAAACTTCATCCACTCCCATAGCAACAACATTTAATGTTAATTGTAAACGATGAGCAAAGCAATGCACATAATAGGCATATGGACACTCTTCCAAAAATAATATTTGAAGACCATGAAACTCACCCCTCATGTTGATAGCACCATCATAACCTTGACCACGCATATTTTTCATTAGAATATCATATTGAGCAAGCACCTTAGTAATATCATTTTTTAGCTAGAGAACAAGTATCTGAAAGACAAACAATTTTAAAGAACCTTTCTGTAATCAATCCATGGCAGTCAACGAACCGAAGAATAATAACCATTTGTTCCCTCTTGGATGTATCAATAGACTCATCAACAAGAATACAATATTTTGCATCTCCTAATTCTTCACGAATTTTTCTTCTCACTTTGTTTCCAAGAATTTTCAAGATTTGTTTTTGAATAGTTGGAGAGATATACTTAGCATTCCTGGGAGCATTTCATAAGGTAACATTGTGAACTTCAATATGCATTCTTCCAAATGAATGTAGAACTGCATTAACATTACCAGCATTAGTAGAGTCAGCTGATTCATTATGACCTCTATATGCACATCCTTGGTTTGCTAGCAATCTCACTGCCTCTATGGTGGAAATAAGCCAGAGTCGGTTACTTGCTATCTCTTGTGATGACTGAGTTAATCACTCTATCAATACGTGATGAAGGATTTCTCAGATTTTCCCATTTGACCATGGTAGTATTATGCACAAAATTGATGTCCTCACCAACATGACGAAGAATCACAGATTTCTTAGAATTAATATTCTTCCAACTTTGAACTCATTTCACAGTAAATGCGGGATGATGAGATGGATGAGAATCAAATAAGAAGCAAGGAAAGCAAAATGCTCTATCAATGAAACCAGAATACTCAAGCCAAGGCCACTGTTTAAATCATTTAAAATTAAACCTTCGACCTTGACCATCCTCAATGGTAACTTTTTACTCACATAGTTCAGGTTGAAATGGTCCTAATACCACATAAGCTTTTCTAACATTTTCACGATCATTCAAAGGGTAAGAGACGCCTCTTTCCTGGATCACGTTCAAGGCAACTTATATCAAAATTTTCTTCCACTTCAATATTTTCAGGTTGAAATTGTTCTTGTGGAATAGATGGCAATGGATCAACTTGAATGTCATTAACCGAATCATCAATCATATGTATACTCCCACTAGAACTAGCATTCCTCTCACTTGATGGATAATCATTAGTAAACCATTAAAAAAGATTTTTGTATCATTTAGGTTTACGTTGATTCCCCATTATATTCAATGTATAAAACCTATATAAAATTATATAAAGTTAATTAAGACATAAAGCTACTTACTCAAACACTAGATATGACATCTCACAGCCACAAACAAGACATAAAGTAAATAAAAAATAGAGCAAGATATTAAACTTACAGGAACTAAACTGCTAGTCTGCTACTACTGTAATGTAATCAAAGTTCAACCTCTTGGGTCTTGACTCTTGCTTCTCTCTTCCTTCACTGATTTCAATTTCAAGAATGAACAAAAAAAACAACACAAAATCACTTATCACAGCACAATCCACAATTTCAGAGAAATAGGGCACTAAACTATAAATCCTCGACTTTTTCAATCAAACCCATTATCTATTATCTCATTAACCATAATCAATTTCAAGAATCTATATCATAATTCACAAATTACAATTTCAAATTTCATTAAGAACATGGTATGCAACTTGGTAAAATCCAATTACCCAAACCCCATATAATACAATCCATTAACAAGAGAATAAGAATACCTGAAAGAAAATGAGAAGAGAATAAGAATACCTGAAATCAGGGAAAGCAAAGCGGTGAGTGGTGAGAAGTTGAGTCGTGGAGCCAGTGGAGAGCTGGAGAAATTTTAGAAACGACGACAACATGTTTGTGAATAAGGGTTGATGAATTATATGTTGGGTATTTGGTCACGTGACTAGCACAAGCTGACTTGCCTTCTTACCTTTTTTTTGTATATCAATATTTTTTTTATGTTGGGCAAAAATCAGGCATGTCCTTTTTCCAGTAAGAGAACCATCCATTCATGTTCCTCCTCGTCTATTAAATCTGCTACCGTCATCTCCTCAGTACTCTCCATGAACCCCAAAATAAGTTTGAAAGAAGTTGGTAGTGGAAGCTAAAGATCACGCATATATTAACCTTGTGCCCGTTACCAATGTGATATTGCAAACCTTGCTCAAATGCATCTTTTCCCGCCATAATACTGATCCAAGTATATGACGCCCCTACTTCTTTACTTGCCTGCATAAACTCACAATCAGGATAATATCGTGCATTTAAAACCTGAGCCACCAGTGAGTCCAAATTAGTAATAAGATGCTAGCCCTACTCTGCAAGCAAAGCAAGGTTGAAACTGTGTATATCCCGGAAGCCGAGTCCACCTTCCTTCTTCGAGCTACATATACGGTCTCATGCCAACCAATAAATTTTCTTATCACCACCCCTATCACCCCACCAATATCTCGCCATGGCTTGGTGCATAGTAGTACACATATACATCAGTAATTCAAAACAACTATCACGTACGTAGGGATTGGCAACTGCCTTAACAAGAACCCCATCCCCTGCCCTAGACAACATAATCTCTTTCCACCCATCCACACGCTTCTGTACTTTCTCCACAATAAAATCAAAAGCTTCATGCTAGGAATAACTAGCCTCATTGGGAAGCCCCAAGTAATGATCATGTTTTTCAACTCACTCTACCTCATAAACATCGCTAGATTGTCTTGCCATTGACGCTTAACATTCTTGCTAAAAGATACTTTTGATTTTCTGGCCCGACGTATTTTCATACAACTAAAAAATATCCTTCAACTCATTGCATTCCTCCTGGTCGGCTTTGAAAAAAATAAAAAAAATCATCCGCAAAACATAAGTAGTTGATGGATGGCGCATTGGTGCATACACTACTACATTTTTAACCATTGCCGGCGATTTTAAATCGCCGGCAATAGTTTTTAATCATTGCCGGCGATTTTCCCCCAAAAATCGCCGGTAATGCTTTTTTTTTTTAATCATTGCCGGCAATGGTCCACCGGTAATTAAAAAAAAAACCATTGCCGGTGACTTAAATGTAAGTCGCCGGCAATAGTTGTTTTTTTTTTTAATCATTGCCGGCGACTTACATTTAAGTCGCCGGCAATGGTTTTTTTTTTTTTAATTACCGGCGGACCATTGCCGGCGATTTGCTGGAAAAATCGCCGGCAATGATAAAAAAAAAAAAGCATTGCCGGCGATTTTTGGGGGAAAAATCGCCAGCAATGATTAAAAACTATTGCCGGCGATTTAAAATCGCCGGCAATGGTTAAAAATGTAGTAGTGATACCACCACCCCATGAAGTGTATTTCGCAACTCTACATAAATTCAGCGCAAAAAAAGAATCATAAGCACCTCTTGATGGAGTTATTTTACGTTGAGGTTCTCCATTGAGTATAACCGAATAGGATACATTACGAACACATGTCATAAACTCATAATCCATCCAATCCACTGCTCACAAAAGCCCAATTGTCGCATCATCACCTTTAACCTGATCATACGCCTTACTCATATTGAGCTTGAGCACCCCATAACTAACTTTACCTCTCCTCCTATGCTTTAAAAAATGTGACACCTTAAATGTAATTAAAGAATTGTCCGGAATCAGTCTACCGGGCACGAAAGCATTTTGAGAGGGAGATATCATATTATTGAGGAGTGTCTTCAATAAAATCTTGAACAACTTTAGTTACGTCCCCTTCTACAATCATCCATAAGTGTTGGTAAAAGCTAGAAGAGAACCCATTAGGCCTCCGTGCCTTTGACAGTTGCATTTGTTTGAGTGCCAAGTAAACCTCCTCCCCACTAATATGCATGACTAACTTGGCATTCACTTCCTTTGTCACCATACTGTGAACATGTTGACCTATTTCATCAAGTCTGCTTGGCGTGGACTTTGTAAACAATTGAGTAAAATAATTATTAACAATCTACTCCATCTCCTTATCTCTTGTACACCACCTCCTATCTTTATCAAACAACCCTTTCACCAAATTCTTCTTTCACCTGTTCGAAGCTCGTTGATGAAAGAACCTAGTGTTTAGGTCTCCGTTCGTTTAACCACATCACTCTACTTATCTACTTTCAAAAGACTTCCTCTTGTTGAAGTAGCTCATTCAACCTGCTTTCCATTGTACTCAAGTTGCATCAGGAAGCATTGACAAAGCTGGTTCATAAAGCCTAGCAATCTGTGTACGAAGCTCATCAATATCTTTTTGCATGGATCCAAAACCTCCTTACTCCATAAAACCAAAGCCATGGTGCTAACAATTCTATTACAAATGTGAACAAAAGGTTTGAACCCTGCCTAAGATGCCAACTCCTCTCCACAACCTCCCTATAATCCTTCTCCTTTAACCATATTTCTTCAAAACGAAAATGCCTATTTCGTGTCTTTTAAGTGTTTTCTTTAAAAGAATTTAGTACTTAACCAAGTGTTATGTTAGGAGTCCCATCCTCATTCTTGATTGATTTGATGGAAAAATATTACACATATATGAGGAAGACATGATTCATTTACCTAGGTCAACAAAATTTATATGAGAACATCATGGATAATTCCTCTCATTAAGGAATACTTAAGTACACAAAAAGTATAAGACAGTGAATGGTGCATTCTAAAATAACCGATGCAGAGCAAATTACGAGAGAGAGAGAGAGAGAGAGAGAGAGAGAGAGAGAGAGAGAGAATAAAAACAATAGTGAACGAACGAGTGAAGGTGGTTTCTTGTAGACCATATGCTTTATTTTTAGGTGTCGATCGAGACCAAATTTAGGAGGTAGGATTACAGTATCGGCATGCTAATTATGGATCGTACATGCTAGGTTGGATGATGCAGTTGAGAAATAGTTGAGAGCATGGAGGACAACTCAACGATTGGGAGGGCCGCTGGAGCGCGGGGATGAACTTGCGACAATCAGCTTCCATAACCACTTGGTACGAGATCAGTTGGGCAATCTAGGCGGTCTGCTTGCATGTGCACCTTATGTACATTGTATGTCCAAGTGAGAAAGATGTCATGATTAAATGTACGCTTCCTCCCAGTGATAGAATCGATGAAACCTAGTGTCGAAGACTTGTTTGTCGCTCGACAAAATAATGAGAAAGTCGGTTTATTTGTAATAATGTGTCGTCTTTATGTCATCTTTCCAATATAATTTTCTTAGATTCACAAACTTAAAAGTTATTGAAGATGGAACCTAAATCCTCAGAACATTCATCTCTTAATAGAAGCATAATAAATTCTAAAGTACACGATTTGCATCCCTGCGATGAAGTTTATATTCTTCATTTTTATTAATAAAGTCTTTGATTTCAAGAGTTCTTCATGACACATAGTAAATAGGGCGGATCCGACTCCTTTACAGTTTTAAACCGTGAAGTTCCTAACATCCCAACCAACAGATAAATCCAATGCCTATGATCTTGCCACGTTAATTAAATATATTTATCACTATCTGCTGTTATAACAACATTTAACTTTTCATTGCCAGAGTCTCAAAGAGAAGTTCCAAGTCCAATGATCGAGTTTCATCGAGATGATACAACCTTGTTGGAGAAACCTTCTTATTTCATAAACTCGTTGTTCTTCGATTCCAATTCCCTCCCATCTATCAACATTCATCAATTCTAATATCTATAGGTCTTTGGATTCCTCATTCCAAAATTTGTTTCCCAATAATTTAATTGGGCCGAGGAAGAGCATCATGCAATCGTTGAGAAGGAGACGTGACAGCAGACGCAGATGCAGGACAGAATCAAGACAATCATGTGTAATGGAGAAGAAAGATAACGACAATTGATAAGGCACCGTGTGTATTTTCTGCTCGAATGATGTGACATGATTATAACCATTAAAATTGTTGGGTGATTCAGATTTTATGAACTTCACAAAACTCCACAGTTTAAAACTGTAGAGGAGTCGAATCCAAATAGGGCCATGTTCAATGACATTCAAGATTTTAAACAATTTTCTACATCAATTTTGAACCATTAGATTTAAAGACGATAAATAGTTCAGATAATTGTGGCATACCAATATTTTTTTTTTATCATATATTCTATTAAAGTCATCACAATAAAAAATAATTAATCAATATCCTCAGCTTTGTGATCTAGTTCAAAAGCAATTACCTAATTTGGGCTTTTGGTTATTAGTTTTAGAATTGGGCCTCCAATATAAAATCCAAGTCTATTCCCCATGGAAGCCCAACACTTGGGGCTCCGATGAGATGCGTAATAGCCCACAACGAAGGTCGTGTTAAGTCTCTCGTACTCGTCCATGAAAAATAAAAATAAAATTAAAAAACACGAAAATCCTCTCCTGGTCAGTCAGCGACACCGTGCGGACCTCCCTCGCCAAATCGGCTCCGAATTAACACAACACCTCACACCAAACCCTAATTCCAAAATTCCTGATCTCTCTTTTTCTCTCTCTAATTCTCTACAACCATTTGCTTCGTCATTCTGCCCTAATCTGTCTTCAATTGAAGTTCTCGTTCTTCCTCGATTCATCGAATTCATTTGCTTGATCGGACTTCGGATTCGGCTCCGGCGGCAATTCAAGTCCGCTGTAATTCTATGTATGTTGTTTATTTTCAGCTTTATTTACTTTCCTTTTTTTTTTTAAATTCTTTCTATGATTTTTATTTGAATATCCGGTGCAATTTGTCACAGTATGTTTTGTTGCCATTAAACATTGGAAAAGAAAAATTATTGAGGTTTAAATTTTTGTCAAGTATGCAATAGTTTTGTTTGGCATTTAGGAAAGTTTAGGCTTTTAACATTTGTTACAGTCTGTTATGCTGTTTTTTTAAAAAAAATTGAAGTTTGAATTGTTAGTAATGCAATAGTTGTGTTTAGTAGTTAGGGGAAGTTTTGGTTTTGAGGTTACTGGATTCGGAAAATTGTAGAAGTGTGTGTTGTTTTGTGAAATTTGTAGAGGCCAAGTGATGTAAATAGTGGTTATGTATTGTAGGATGGTCCGAAGGAATTAAGATCGTGTTGTGGGAGATTAATGGGCAGCAGCGAGATGGATAAACCAGCTAAAGAGAAAGAGAAAGAGAAAGAGTCGAAGACGACACCTCCGACTACTCAGGTTTGATTGCGTCTATTCTTATTGTAGCTGTTTTTGTAAATTTGAGCTCCTGGTAGGCTAATAAAGATCTGTACTTTTTGTGTGATTTGGATTGAACTTTGCAGGAGCAGTCTGCTACCACTAGCGCTGGCTCTGTTAATCCTGACTGGTCGGGATTTCAGGTTTCGAAACTTCTAATTCTGTCAGTGTTTATATTTTTGATTTTAACATACGCTTAAATTTTCATGTGGGCTTGTTTTCTGAACAGGCCTATTCTCCTATGCCTCCGCATGGGTTTATGGCACAAAGTCCCCAAGGTCACCCTCACCCATATATGTGGGGCGTACAGGTACAGTTATCTAGACTATAGCTTTAAAGGACTATTCTTTTGAGTTAATTGAACTTCAAGATACTTGACCCTTCTCATAAATCTTTTGTTCTTGTTCCTGCCGACTCTTACATTTTGTCACTGCATTTCTAATAAAATATATTCATTTTCTTAGAAAGGATTGTCATAGTAATACGTAAATGAACTTTCATTACAAGACAATAGAAATTTCAATCAAATTATAAATCTTTCTAGTACCAAGTGGCTACTGACTAGTGCAGTTCTGATAATAATGTTACGTTTCAGCATATTATGCCTCCATATGGTACCCCTCCACATCCATATGTTGCGATGTATCCTCATGGTGGCTTATATGCTCATCCATCCATGCCTCCGGTAATTTCTCCTGTTTGTGTTGACTAAAAGTTTCATTTTAGCATCTGGATGTCATTAACTATTTATGTCCTGCTCTATTGTTGCTATTGTTGAACAGGGATCTTATCCTTTTAGCCCTTTTGCTATGCCCTCTCCAAATGGAGTCGTAGAGGCTTCTGTGAGTTTCTTATCACATTGCTGTTTGCTTCTTAAAGATATGTCTATGTCCATTTGAGTTGATGAGTCATATTTTGTGCATTGTTTATAGGGTAACACACCTGGCAGCATAGAAGCCGATGGTAAAGCATCTGATGCAAAAGAAAAACTACCTATAAAAAGATCAAAGGGAAATCTGGGCAGCTTAAACATGATCACCGGAAAGAACAATGAGCTTGCTAAAACATCTGGAGCCTCCGCTAATGGAGGTTATTCTAAAAGGTATGCTGCTCATGCTTTCGTGGCTACTGGCCTTTGTATATGGGATTGCAGTTGACTCTTTGCATTTAAAACGTTTTGGATGAAAAGAGGGTTGCTGGGAGTGGGAGGGGATCTCTAGGAAGAGACTTGCTGCTGGATTGAGTAGCAAGCAATTTATTTGAGAAGTGGTCTTGGTGTTCTGGTCAAATTTACAGCTTTGTTGATCTTTAGCTAATGAATACAAATTTGAAGGTGATGAAGTTCATTATCTTAGAATAACCTTGACACTGAAGTAAGTAGCTAGAGAATTCTTAGGATGCTGTTGCGTTTTTCTCTTGTCGAAACTTACTTCTTTCCTTACTATTCAGCTAATAAAAGTTAGTGTGATGCTCACAATGTTTGTGATTATGATTTTTATGCTTCAGTGTTTTGCTAATTAGATGTTCATATAAATCATAATTTTTAGTTTCCTGGTTATGGAATCATATCTAGGACTGCACAATGCATGATCTCTGTTGTCTATTCATCAAATGGAACTTTTATATCGAGTAATGGTCCATTTTCTGATAATACCTGAAAATATACTTGGATACAGTGCTGAGAGTGGTAGTGAAGGCACAAGTGAAGGAAGCGATGCAAATTCTCAAAGTGTAAGTGCCTTAGATATGTTTGATTTTAGAGTGCTGAGCAGTTTATATCAAGCATATGTGTTTCATAGTTGCATTTTTATTATTATTGCATTAATAAATAAAAGGGATTTTTAAAAGTTTCTGAAGAGTTGGCTTGTTTGAGTACATTGATGTAAGTTTTGGATATAGCATTATCTATTTGGTTTCTAAATCTCTCATCTTGCCTAGCCGTTGTTATTTGTTTATACTTTACCCAATACACAGAGAGGCGAGCCGTGAGACGTGTTTTTATTAATGCATGAAATTCATGGTATTAATTTGTTTTGTTTGTAGATTAATGAACATATTTTCTTTTATCCATGGGGCATATCGCAACTGGCTCAGCTCTAGTTTCTGTGTGTGGATTCTATTTTGACTTTAGTTTTATCAACTTTTTTAGGACTCACAACTAAAGTCAGGAGGAAGGGGAGATTCTTTGGAAGGTTGGACGGCTATATCATTCACTGATGCTGTAACTGTATATTCAGAAATCTTTACTGAGAATCTTTGTACTCCCAATGCAGGTGATGCCTCTCAGAATGGTGGTTCTGCACATAATTCTCAGAATGGAACACCAAATTCTCATACAGTGTTGAACCCCTCAACGACAGTTGTGCCAATGATGGCCGTTGGTGCTCCTGGTGCCGTCGCCGGGGGTCCTGCAACAAATTTAAATATTGGCATGGACTATTGGGGTGCTCCAACTTCTGCCATGCCTGCAATCCGTGGGAAGGTTCCTGCTACTCCAGTTGCTGGTGGACTCGTTACTCCAGGATCTCGGGATGGTGCTCAATCACAGCTTTGGTTACAAGTTAGTTTGTATCCCTATTTCAAATTTAATTAGCTAAACTTAGTTATCAAGGATTTTGTGGTCTGAATTTGTTTTGTTTCGAGCTAGCAATTCAGGTTGCATTCTATATGATATCTTATCTTAAGTGTTCAATATGATTTCTAGAGAATGGGGTAGTTATTTTCTAATATGGTGGAACTCTTTCAATGAACTTTCCGCTGTATGGTATAGAAGGGTATGCTTAGTGTTAGATTGAAGTATCGTGAGTTCTTTGTAGCGTGTAAATTCTTGCTCAGTTGTTCCTGTTATGGGATGCGAACACTAATTCCAGAACAATATTTTGATTCTCCTGTATTGTAGGTAAATTTTCGGTGAATGGTTGTGTTGGGGTTTGTAGAGATAAACTTTAGGTTGAGAGGGTTTAAAGTAATTAAATGAAACTTTCCTATTACATTTATAAAAAGTAAGTACTACTATGTGGAAGCAAGTCTTTATGACAACATAGAAAAATAATCAAGTAAGGCCAGCATCGACACAACTACTAACATCCGGTACGGTGGGTCCAATTATTCTCCATTGTTTGTTTGATCGAAAAATCTAGAAGCATTGTACAGAACCCGTTTCAATTTCATCATATCATTTTTTGTTTGTTTGTTTATATTTGCTTTGCAATTTGGTTGCATTATTTATGAACAGATTAATTGCCCTAGGAAGATTGACACCAATTAGTTGGTCTGGAGGATATATATAGTTGAGTCAATAGTGATGTCTGATATATTGATACTTCATTTGTATGATATTTGCTTGTAGCAATTTCATTGATTCCACTTGTAATAAATGTTTATGTTTTTTGACCTGATGCTGATTTTTCTTCTTCTAAGAGCCATTTTCTTCTGTTGTGTGCACCTTACGTTCTTTTGATCAACACAATTTAAATGTTGAATTGGTGGATACATTTTAACGAGCCTCACCTCACATGTTGGGGCTTCAACACAGGATGAAAGAGAACTCAAAAGACAGCGGAGAAAGCAGTCAAATAGGGAATCCGCTCGTCGTTCTAGGTTGCGCAAGCAGGTAGTTAAACATTTCTTAATCTTTGTTTTTGCTGGCTATTACTGTACAGTTTATTTGCCCTAAAAAACCCTGAGATTTATTTGCATGATGTTGAATTAGGCAGAATGTGATGAGCTGGCCCAGCGTGCTGAAGCCTTAAAGGATGAAAATGCCACACTCAGATCAGAAGTTAACCGTAGTAGGAGTGAATATGAGCAGCTTCTCTCAGAGAATGCCTCCCTGAAGGTAATGCTTTTGTTTAGTGGATGGTGTGGATTGACTTTGTAGCTGGTCACTACCTGATCAAAATCTGACCCGCACCAAAGGATTAGTCGAACTTTTCTAGATTTTTTGATGAAAGAATTGCATAACCTTCTGATCAAACAGTGTGCTGTAGCTGACTCGGCTTTAGGATTGCTTCAATCTAATTTCTAAAACACTTGTGTGTGAAGCTTCCTTTCTGATTCTTTTCATTACTTTTTAATGTTGCACAGCAAATGCCATTGAGATTCTACATACTCATCAATAATTATCAGAATAACTATTTAAAATAATGCAGATTTTTCACTGACGTCATCTTACTGCATTGCTAACTTTTTGATAAGCAACCTAGGGATGATTGGCATATTGTTACTTAGTCGGCTAGTCCCCTCTTTTCCGTTACCATAACAGCTTTAGTCAACATAACTAGTTCAGAATAAATTCTACTTCATCAACCTGTCTGATAGGGTTACCCAGTAGACTCAGTATCGATTTGTTTGTGCAGGAGCGGCTTGGGGAAATTCCTGGGCATGAAGATCCAAGGTCTGGCAGAAGTGACCAACATTTGAGCAATGACACTAATCAGATTGCACAAATTGAATTGCATGGTGGTCGCTAGGATGAGAAACTCAGCTTTATGCTGCTTCCAGGATCACAACCTAACCAATTAGCAACAGGAAGTTTTTTTTTTCATACCATGTAGTTCAACATCTTGTTTAAGTTATTTTTAGGATATCTTTATTTCCATATCATCCTTAATTTATGATTCGGGCAACCTTGAAGAGTTGGAAGTCGGATGATATGTTGAGATCGTGTCGAGTGTGACATGCATATCGGACCCTTGTTTGTTTCATAAGGGTAGAGCTAGTATTCACACTTGGTCATATATGTATTAAGCAATTATGATCGGTAAATGTGTAACTTGGGGATAAACGATTTTACTAAAGTATGCTACTCTTACATAAACGCTCACACTTGTAAAGTGCCATCTATTCTACTGTTGGTTATCATTCGTGGCTTTTTCTCCAGTTGATTTTTGTGTTCTGCTCTCTTCCAAAGCCGTATTTATTTATTTTATCTTTTACGAAATAATTCAAATTCAATCAATTTTTTTTGTCCAAGTTTGATCTCATTAAACTGAGTAAAGCACTCGAGTAACAGCTATGAAAGACTGAATGTGCAAACGAGTTACGTAGTAATTTGTTGACAGCCTCGTTAAATGGGCCATGTCATGGTGAATTAAGGCCTCCCAAGGTGAAATGAAAAAGTTAATAGTTTAGTCGAGTCATGTTTTGGTGGTCAATGAGTTTAATGGTCAACCATGATCAACAACTGTTAGATTTGCATCTAACAGATGATATTAAATTATTTGCATCCAACAGATGATATTAAATTATTTTCTAATTATTTTTTAATTACCTACTATTGAATGTAGATTTAGCGGCAGTTGATCACGACTGACCACATAACTCATTGATCACCAGAAAAAGACTGTGGCCTATTAGGGATGACAATTAGTCCCGTATGTGTCTTGAGCCTCTTTGAACCTGCGCATTGGTGCACGTATTAAAACAATTTGGGTGAAAAGGAAAATGAGGAGCCATGGGCACCGGTCTCTGAGATTTTACTTGTTGATTTTATGATTTATGACTGCCCTTACTGTCATTATCATTGAAACCACTTTTTTCCACCTATTGTGCACATTCACTATCGCATTTGTAATGCACTGCTCAATCAGAATCAATGTTTAAGTTGACTTTATCAGTCCATATTTTGATCAAAATTGTGTCTACCCATTTTGACCTTGGTTGAAAAATTACCCAATCAGTTACTAAAAATTTCAACCGCCGTGATTCTTCGTCGCTAGATTATCGTCGTCGACCACCTCATCCCACACTCGTGCCTCTGTCTCTCTCCGCTGACCACCGCGGAATCAATATTCCTCCTCCACTGCTATGGAGTCTGGAAACCTAAAGAGCTACAACCACGAGTTGTACCTCAATCTCCTCCGCCGCCTTAAGCTCGAGCGCAAACGTCGACGTCATCGAGAGACTAACTCTGTTTGGGCCCAAAATATTCTTAAATATTTTTGGACCTAAGAAACAAAGCAGGTCGACCACATGCGGCCCAAAATAAAGCTACGAGAATCAGGAAAGAAATACATGCATGCGATTCCTAGATATTTTAGGGAAATTCGGAGTAATCCGATATCTATTCTTTCTAAACATCAAAATTCCCTTGTCGATCCAGGAAATGGGGAGCACCGGCCTCTATCTATAGAAGGTTTGTCAAAGAATTGAGGACACCTAGACATATGTACATATTTGCGCACAAGCAAGTACTTACTCCCTCAGCGAGTAAACAACCAGCGACATCGAATTCAGGATTTAGGCCATCCGACAGAGCGTGTGGATTCGAAGATTCACTCAAACTACACCAATGACGACGACAATCAGAGGAATCTAGGCCACCTGACAAAGTATGAAGATTCTAAAGATCTACGAAGTCATCCTATCCAACGACGACGACAATCAGAGGAGTCCAAGTCACCTGATAGAGTGTGGGGATTCTAAATATCAACGAAGTCAATCTATCCATTATGCTCGAGACTTTGTCCTTGAGATTTCTCTGCTTTGTATTCGCACAGAATATAAGGTATCTATTCTTTGTGGCTCGACAGAGAGACACGAAGCTTATGTCTTGCAATACATCAAGACAAGTAGGACTCAACGAGCGAGGTTGATGCTCTCCTTGCTCCAATCGCTTGGCAAGAAGCAAGATACAGACGCAGCGCTCTTCACAACAACATTCTGCCCTCGACTGTGGCATGCCACGCACGCAGCACTACATCAACAGATAAAAAAAAATAGTTTGCGGTACTCTCACTCGTAGCGACCTGACTGGACTAAAACTAACCCCAAACAAACTCCATACCAGCTCATTGACCTCCTCCTCTAAGCATCTTCTGCTGTGCCGACTGTCATTGGATCTCCGCTCATCCTCAATAGCGGATTCAAGCACAGGTAATTCTCCGAAAAATCTGGCGAGATAGAGCACGGGGAGGAGGTGGACAAGATAGGGCTCCTCGAACAGCATCGGAGCCAATTCCATCTAGGTTAGTGACAACGCGGAAGATCTCGAGTGTGGACGGCGGTGTAGACGAGGGAGAGGAGGAGCGACGTGGGTGTCCAAATTGGAGGTAGGTATCAATCGGGTATTTTGGCAAATTGACCCACCCCATTATGAGGACACATAAAGCATTTGGCTGCTAGTGAAGTTAAATGGCCGGTGGAGGGAAGCCTCTCCGTATTATCATATGATGATTCATATCCTTCACGCTATATCATATCTTTTCTGGTTTGTTTTTTAGGTTTTGTTTCAACAAACTATATATTGTTTATTGGCCGCTTTGATTTTATTTTTGGTTCACCTCGGCGTTCACTCGCTTGATATATTATCACCATCTTCTTCTTTTTCTTCACTTCATGTTATGTACCCTCTTGTTGCTTTTGGCTCAGTCATATGAATCTTTTTCTTCCCAACACCTCAGGACTTCTTAATCTCCAGCTAAAGTTCTTTCAACTTTCTTAATGGTCTCAGCTTAAATGAAAGCATTATGGATGCTCATATAATTATTGTACACAATTATTCTATTACACAGATCAATATATAGCAAATATCAACTTAGTTAGCCTAGTTGGATAAAGTAAGTATTTAAGTATGCATCAAGGGACACAATTGGCGTCCGAGTAGCTTTCTTTACAAATGTCAATAGCAACAACCTAATTCTCAGAGATCGTTCCTAGTTCATTTTAATTTGTTCAAATATCTTAATTGAACGAAGAAAACCTCAATCCTCTTGACTTAAACATTTGCTAGTGCTAATTTTAGAAGTATTAATTCTTATATCCACTAACGTGAATTTATAAATCGTTGTCTTACACTCATACTAAAGGTTTTTTAACACACCACTCATGACTCACGAGGGAAGAATGGCAAGATCATTTCACTCACTTCACATGCATCTGATTCCATATGGACATGAGAAAGTCACTTCACTCATGCTTTGGGCTGGCCCATTGGTTCCTCTTCTTTCTTGGGCCTTATTGGGTTTGTCTCATAGTCCCACTTTGCCAATAGAAACTTCGAGTTGCTCGGTTCAAATGTCAAAGTCAAGTTAAGCTCTTAGCTCGTGAACAAGTGGAACCGAAACGCACAGCTAAGCAACTAGCCGTGGGACTTTGGAACCGAGAATTGTAAAACCGATTTGAATCGAATTGGAATCGGGTGATTCGGTTCTATTCTAAAATTTTAGAGTATATATTTTGTCAGGAACCGAACCGTATTTGGAAGGTTCGATTCGGTTTCAGTTCCTCATTTTTAGTTCCTCGTTTTCATTTTACAAGAAACCGTCGAGAACTGTATATAGTCTATATTTTAACTAAATAGTAGAATTATATGTCATTATATCATTATATATGAAAGATTTGCATTTTATTTGTCACTCAAATCATTAAGTTGATGATCATAAGTCATATGTTAGGTTAGTCCATTGTTATTTTATTTATATATGTTACTCAGATGATTTAATTGGTGATTATTATATCATGGGTCAACCCTATTTTATGAAGTTGTACGATATTTTTATCTGTTTATGTCACTTAATATTGTAACTAAGAAATATATTTGTATGTTAATGTTAATCAATAAATGTGTTATGATGAGTATAGATTTATATAGAGTCGAAATAATAATCACAAATTTTAGTTTGGTTTCAAATTGAGGAACCGTATAACGGTGGAACCGAATCGGTTCTAAACGGTTATGTCTTTCAAATATAAAGAACCAATCTTAAAAATTATGGTTGGAACTGAACCATTGCCAGGTTTAGAAGCAACCCCTAGTTTTCAATGGCCAAGAAATTGGCCCCGGAGTAACGCCTGCTTCCTTCACAACAGTAATTCTCTTCGCATTTTGCAGTAATTTGAATTTGATTTTGAATCCAAATATTTTATAGGTCAGAAGGTATTCGAATGAGACCAAATCCTAGAGGAGGTCAACATGTACATAACTCTTCCCCCAAACGTTCCTCCGAAGCAATTTTACTGCAAAGTTCAGTCTAAGCATGTTGAAGTTGGGATCAAAGGCAATCCTCCATATCTAAATGTAAGTAAATTTAGTTTGGGGATATCTTAACAGTCCAAAATTTGAATAGCTAGATGAAACGTTGTTTGTTTTTTAATGTGCAACATGATCTTACTTGCCTGGTGAAGACGAACTGTTCTTTCTGGACACTATGTGATTAGTGTTGGTTTATTATTGTCGACGAAATCTTGATTTTGTTTGTTTTACATGTTATGATGAATTTTTGTTTCTTTGATTGTATGGTAGATGCTGATATAATGCGCATAACTTTGCAGAAGAGGGACAAGGGTCAGACATGGGCTTCACCTATAGTGGGTGAGGGTCAGCTGGATCCTTATGCCACCGATCTTGAACAGAAACGTCTTATGCTTCAGAGGTTTCAGGAAGAGGTGAGTTGTTGTGATTCATCTCATTTGCAGTTTACTTACTAGTGTTGAACTAATGCAATGTAAATGAGCCTACTTTTATTCTAGAGTTACTAGTGCTGTTGGATACTTTTAGAGTGTTCCATTTCATCACATGGATAGTGAATGTATATACTGGATGTGGTTTCTGAGAAATGTGTTTAAATTGCTTAGGTGCAAGTCTAGGACTGTTTTGGTTATTTCATCCGGAGAATTTAAGTGAAAGATACGAGTTAGAATGACCAAATGAGTTATTTTGTGGTAATTTGTGCTTACAAAGAGCATTCAAGACTGCTATGAGTTTCTAGTCCCTGTTATTCTGAGGCACTTTGAAATTAGAATCTGTTTTCTTTCAGAAGATGCCATCAGATGGTAATGTGTTCACTGTCTGGGGCTTAGTTGTTAGGAAAATCATAGATATAGTTAGCATATCTATCGAGAGATGAAAATGGGACTTCTTTTGTTAGAAAAATTGGTGAAAAAGATGCGGTAATATTTCTTTCCCCCTTGTTTTGGGTATATAATGTTCTCTCATTGTTGAAGTTGCAATTGTAGTCAGATTTTAAGCATTGTTTCTGAGTTATGACTGGATCAAATTGTGGGATTGTGGAAGTGTTGTACATATTGCCCAAGGATATTCTGTTATGATTTTATGTCAAGTTGGTCTCAAGATGCTCTCTGGCCACTCCCTGGTTTGCAGCTCGGTACCTGCTGTAGTTTTATTAACTTGGCTTATGTAGATTCGTCTCGCTTAATGCTTGACCTGGAACTGCATATTATCAAATATCAATATCTCATTTAGGGCCTTGATATCACATTTTGTCCCAATTGGCCAATTCGTTGTGTTGTTGTCCTTAATACTGTTCAGTCTCAAATTCTTAAGGTGGCAAGTCTTTTTCGTTGTCAATGAGTTATCAATTTGTTCTAAAAATGAGCAATCTGATTCGGTGTTTAGATCATTCCAAAAATATTTA
Organism: Geum urbanum; assembly: GCA_946800695.1. Lineage (NCBI taxonomy): Eukaryota > Viridiplantae > Streptophyta > Magnoliopsida > Rosales > Rosaceae > Geum > Geum urbanum. Next base: position 25,430,140 of record OX327013.1, on the reverse strand, counting down.
GGGCGTGTTTATTTATTGGGAATGTGTATGAACAATTAGGAATTGATTGCGATTGATAAGTATTGCTGTGTTTACTTGTGTCAATTAAATTTGGAATAATATGGGACTCACACTTTCATCAGGAGTCGATTACTAAAAAAACCTTTGACTTGATACATAAGTGAAGGTATGTATTTGGAATGCAATCACTTGGAATCAAATTTTTATACCTAAATTACCCAAATCAAAATCTATAATTTCTGAATTGTCTTTCACTTACATATTAAAAATCTATAAGACTCATGATAATATGTAGACATATTGGTATTTATATTTGATGGACATACTAGTAATTTACTTAAATCTCATTTCAATTTATGAGATAGATAAACAACACCAATGAGAACTAGCAACATTCTTATTCCATTTCCTTATGGATGGTAAACAAGTGAATGCGAATGATTTATTTCCTTACTAATTCCTTATATTACCCATTGATTTGGATTTCTATTCAAGAACTAGTTCATTCCAGATAAGTAAATACGCCCTAAGTTCAGTTTAGGATGGTACTCTTAACTCTTTATTGAGGTAGAGGATAGAAGCAGAAACGTTTGTCCTTGCTAATGGTGTAGCGAAAAATTATTATCTCTGAGTTGAGTGCATGGATGGAAAAATAACCTGAACCTGCCGATATCTGTCTAAACCAAACCCGATCGGACTCGGTTTTTAAGGCAAATAACGAGTATCAAGTATTTACCAAATCTGAACCTAACCGTATGGTGGCAGATTTAGGTCGGGTATGGATATGTACATACCGAACCCGAACCCGAACCCGACCCGCCTATATTTAAAAGAAAAATATTATATTTTATAATTTATATTCTGTTATAATCTAGGGAGAGAAGATATAGAGAGAATAAAAAAAACACAGAGATAGAAGATGATGAAGTGTAGATTGTTATATCATTCATAGATGTATGGTTTATATAGTAAGTACACAACTATTGAGTATTTATATAGACATCCACACATATATATTATTTACAACACTTCCCCTTGGATGTCTACAAATGAATAATATGGTGTTGGTCGAGCTTAATGTTGTCTCGTTAAAAGTCTTGTCAGGTAACAAAAATTCAGTGGGCGATAACCTTGATCGAAGAAAAAAAGTACAACGCGCTTATGCCCTAGGTAATATACTTCAGAATGCTCCCCCTGATCATTGCAAGCTTAGGGTACCTTGCATATGGGAGCTCATCGTTAACTTTGAATTTTACAAAATAAATAAGTTAAAAGTAGTACAAGAAAACTACAAATATTTTCATCAACGACTTATGGAACCATAAGTGCTGCTTTAATCTGAAAACTCTAAGACATTAGTAAAATGCTCTAAAGTAAAGAAATAAGAAACATGTGATATCAAATTTTAATATGGCGTATCTAGCTATAAGTATTAATATGTATATGTATTGATAGATTCATATAGGCTCTTCAAGAGCTATGATGAAATCATAATTTCGTGAAACTTAGAATATGTTACAATATTATAATCATAATTTTAAATCAATTTTATCGTCTAATCATACTACTCATTGAAGCAAGTTTTGTTTAGTCACACTGACTATATAAATGAGTAAGCATAAGATCTAGACTTGATCTTATTCCATGAATGAGTTATAAACTCGTTTAATCATGGAGTTTCCATTCGAGCAATTCGAATCCATCTTAGGATAAGAATTTGCTTATGATGACAAGATATTGAGACTTTCATATGTGACTTAAAAATACATAATATACCCTCACAACCTGCCAGAAGTCTCTCGTCAATATCAACACTGTACTTATAGAAAAGTTATCGCTTTAAGAGAATAACATTGATAATCTCATATCTCAACCAAGGAGACTGTGTCATAGTGATATCAAAACACTTTAATCAAATTTATTTCGTAATCTCAAAGATTTAATAAGGTCCAAAAATCTCATCACGTTTTGCAGAGTATTGGAATTGCCTCTTTCGAATTTGGCCAGTAATATAAATTTTATCAACATGTAAAATGAAATGTGGTATGTATACAACCCTTGATGATCTTTTGCTATCTAGTATAAGTAATATCCATGATCATCAAATTTCGATCTCACACATTTATATATGCATGCATCAGCTTTAACGAACTTTTTATTATTGGATTTCTGTGCCACACTCTAGGGAAATCATCTCTATTAAGGAATTAATTACTGAATGTGGATCATACACTCAACATCTAGTCTAAACGTGGTAGGGAATGTGAAATCTCTACTTTGAGAGTAGAAAGTTTGGACCGAGTAAAAAATATTTCACAACTTCACGCCGTTACATTAGTCTATTCTTCTCCTAACAGTGGATAGACTATCATAATGACCGTTTGCAAAACCATACGTGTAATTAAGGATATTATCTTCCCTATAATTTTTGGCAGGTGGTGAACCCAAATCAAATATTTGGTCAAAGTAATTATCACTTACAATTTGCGCATAGTTGTTTGAGACTTTTCTCCAAATCAAACGAACATGGTGGATAATATCACACACCAATTTAAAGTGACAAGTCGCAAAAGATATGCATGAATAATGATTTTAAAAAAAAACAAACTGCTTGTTAGTAAACATTGTAAATTATGAAACTCAAACAATAATATCATTGAAGTATGTCGTACCATGATAATAGTTTGATGAACTTCTGGTTCATGTATAGTTTGGATGTAGAGAAATATACACCCCTTTTGGCCAAAAATATGTTACATAAGTAACACGATACAAGCTCTTCTAGAACTATGAATAATGATCTACACCTCTTGGAAAAAAATTTACATTAGATTTTATAAGCATCATAGTCGAAAATGATAAAATTATTATTTTAAGTCATGAATATCAATGCCTTAGTCTCTTACTTTTATAGCGGTGTATGCTAGGCCTATAATTATGCTCTAATTATGTCCATAACCTCATGCTCATTGCTTGTCTTTTATTAATAAAGCATCATTTTAACTATGTTTCCTTACTATGCTAGGAGATGGAATCTAATCACTTTTTGGAGAAGCCGAGCAAGTTTCCTAAGTCTTTGGAGAAGATGAAGCAAAACCGAAAAATGACGAAAAGTCAATGACCGATTAATGGTCAACTCCGGTAAGTCTTCGTCGGTCAATGACAAGGTCAAGTCAAGTTGGGCCAAGGCCTCAAGACCAAGCCCACTTGGGAGATATTTTGAGAAAATGGGTGCATATGCAAGTCACATGACTTGGGATGAGTCACACCTATTGGACCACTTAAAGCCTAAATTTGTGGATCATGTCTAAGGATTAATTTTTGAATTTCAAACACTAAAATATCTCCCTTAGCTTATCTAGGCCGAGCTCCCCTCTCTTTCACATACCACATACTTCATTTTACTAATTTTTCCTAGTTTTGAGCTCTTTTGTCTCTAGTTTTCTCTCTAGCTTCTCTCTAGGTTCTTAGTTAAGTTCTTTAAAGAGAAACTAGATTATTCTTTGAGTCCTAGAGGTTTCCCTTTTCTTCTCTACAAGGTTGAAGACACTTTTGAGCAAAGAATGTGAAGTTAGAAGCACAAGAGTGAACTTGAAGAAGTTTGGCTTGCTTTGGGGAGATTCCTTGGTTATTTATTTATCCTATTTACTCTATTGATGTATTTACATTTGATTTTAATTATTTGTAGCGAGTAGTCCCATTTGGAAAGCTAGGGTTCATGTGATGTGAACAAATGATGTCTTGATTTACGTATAGTTTATGTTTTAGTGTATGTTTTGTGAAAGTGTGTTTGTGAATGAGCTACTTTGTGTTTGTGGATGTTTATATGCTTGAGCTTCATGATTGGTTTCACCTATGCATGTGTTGATCCTAGCTAAGTTAATATATATATGAAGAGACTAAAAATTGGGACATTTGTTTGAATTAGCTACTCACTTAAGGCTAGATGAGAATGTAAACATGATTAGGGTCTATTCTGAGAGAGTTTACCTTGGTGTTTGGTTTCCTTATCACTAAACAAGGACTAGAGTTCTTTGAGTCTCGATAGACTTGTAGAACTTTAGTCAAGCACACATTGAATCGAAAAAGTTATTATGGCTACTAGTAGATTCTCTCGACTTGTAACTCAATATGTGCGAGTTGGGGATCCACTTAGACTATCTCTTGGATCCTCTAAAAGGGGTTCGGGAAGGGAAACCTTCCACATATATCATATTGTATACTTGTTGACTTCACTCACGTGACATACAATCAAGATGTAAGCCCGAAATTTCTTAGGTCTTGATCTCGGTTCACTAAATACTTCAAGGCTGGGCTCAAGTCATCTAGAGTCCAAAATGACCTAGGAACTTGGGTTCAAAACCAAACGTGACTTAAAAGGTCACGATTTGGACGTCAACTTGTGTGAACGGACTCTAATAATGCACCTACATAAATCGAGACATTGTTTGGGCATCATATGGTTAGCGGGGGATTTCCCTAGTCAACCATTCTTCTTATATTGATTTCGTTGCTATTTTTGTTTTCATTTTTTAGTTTAATCAACCAATCAACTCGTATAATCGCTCACTGTAGTCTAATCACCCCTTGCAATGCTAGGTCTCCATAATATTTGGTAGTGTGAGATACATCTTCACATTTCATTTTAGTTTTAGTATCTAGCTAATCTATAATTTCAGTGCCTAATCGAGTCAAGCTAAGAAGTTATAGTGATCAATTCTCGTGGGTTCGACACTCAACTTCTTATAAATACTATAACTTGACCACATATACTTGCGGGTAAAAGAATTTCACTTAGCCTTAGACTAATCAATAGTCAAAAGATTGAAGGTCTAAATCTCTTCGAACAAGTTTTTGGTGCCGTTATCAGGGATTGATTTTACTTTGATTTCTTAGCTTCAGTTAGCCTTAGATTACGAATTATTCAGCCATTTAGCTTGATCATTGTTTCTTAGCTTTGTAGTTTTCTTCATTTTATCACTTAGAACTTTGTTTTCTTTGTCTTTGATCCTTAGAATACTTTGGGGTGAAATTGTGCTAGAATTTGAGCTTCTAACCTTTTCATAGGACATATTTTCTATCCATCGAAGGATTATACTTTGATCCATCGAAGCTTGGTTGCAGGCTAGACACGGAGCCATCCTTCAATCCATTGAAGAGTAAACAGAACTCTCACTCGAGGCTTGGCTTCGGTCCATCGAAGCTTGTTGTTTCGACCCATCGAAGAGTGTGTTTTGCCTAAGGTTCTTTCACTTACTCTCTACCTCTTTAATCTTGAGTATTTATATTCTTGGGAGCATATCTAAAGTAGTGTTTTATAGAGTCTTTTAGAGTCTTTCTTTAAAGATTGTTGGTAATTGATTGTTGTGAGCCACTACAATCTTTGAGCATTTAATGTTTTACCTTTGTTTTTGTTTGTTAGTTTGATTACCTTGAACGATGGACATATAGTACAACGGTTGGGGAAATTCAAGTGATTTTTGGGGAACAAGATCCATATAATGAAGGCTATCAAGATTGGAATTATCAAGCCGAGGAGTTGATGTTCTCTTATGTTGAAGCTTGTGCTCTACGTGGTTCTCAATTACATTTACCTCTTGAGTGCAACTTGAGATTTGAGTACCCAAAATATGTGAAAGAGTGCGAGTACAACATGGGTATGCATCAAGCACATCCAATAACTCTTCAAGAAGAAGCTCCTAGTTTAAATGTTGAGGCACTCATTCACACCCACATAGCCCGAATTGAGGAGCACCTAGCCCAACAAGAGGATACTCATGCACAATTCAGGCAATTGGTGGCACCCCATTCACCTCAAGAAGAAAGCCATAAATCGAACTTGTAAGAGATATTTTCCAACCTCCGTGCTCGCCAAGAAGATTCTCTTAAAGCGTCTCATCAATATGCTCAAGAGGATCCAATAAAACGTGCATGAGGAGAATTCAAAGGAGAACTTTAAAGTTATCGTGAGGAGTTTCAAATGGACATCCAAAGATTGGAAGCTCAAGTGAATATATTAGCCGAGAGAGCACAAGAGTCTGTTCAAGAAGAATCGACACCTCAAGAGTCTTTCATCAATCATGAAGCTTCAACCTCTTAAGGAGCTTAGTATGATGATTCCTCATATGAGGAAGGAGAGCTAAATCCATATTGGGTGAAAGCTTGTCAAGGTGCTATAGATGATGAATTCTTATCCGATGATGAAGTCTCAACCGTGTATGATGCATCTTGGAGTGTTGATGAAAATATACTTCCGAATTCATCTACACAACCGGTTATGGACTATCGTGATAAATGGTAAAGGAGCTAGATGAAAGGGATGTCCGAAGTGAAGAGGATGTGTTCGAGTCACCCATGGAAGATCAAGTTGAAGAAGCACCATCATTCCTTCCCCCAACTCCCTACGGAGCAAGAAGAAGTATTGAGTTATGATCATGATGATAGGATTGAGACAAGACATTCTTGTCTCTTAATCCTCCATTAAGGAACACATGTTTCTATGAAGAAGTAAATGATTGGAAATGAAGCTTTGTTGCCGACTCTACACCATGTCTTGGGATACCACCACCACCTACTTCCTTCCCACATATAAAGTCTACATAAACATTGAATGAAGAGTTTGGAATGCTACTTGGAGAAACGATCGAGAAGAAGAGGAAGTCATCAAGAAGGTGTCCATTTAGATCTAACATTGGAAAATGCATGGATCACTTTGATGTTTTCCTCTACGATAAGTCAAGAAGCCCTCTAGCTCTAAGTAGTAGAGTGGTATTCCTCAAGAAGTATCCACCATAACAAGATGGTGGAGCTACATACCATATTTACGTTCTTAAACTACAACCCGTGATGGTGGGACACCATTGGTATGTTAGAAGAATAAGTGTGAGGTTGGAGGAGTATAGAACGTTGTGGAATAAGCATGGAAGTCAAGAACTTGAAGAACGCAAAATTTTTGAAAATGCTGAAGTAGTGCAAACCTGAGGCACTCATTTGATCCATCGAAGCCCAATCTCTCAGCCTATCGAAGCTTTCTGCTCTTTTTTAATCCGTGGCCCTGCTTTGATGAATCAAAGCATACCTTTGATCCATCAAAGGTCTCTTACCATTTCAAGCTTTTCAAGCCTATTTTGAAGACCAAGAGATTGAGACTTTGAGACATGGAGCATGAGTAATCTCTTGAGACCAAGACAAGTTCACAAGTACCGTTAGAGACTTATGACTAACCCGTATGCACCTTTAGATGGAGAGGCCTAACTTGGCCTTCGTTGGTTTACATATCCATGCATATGGAGCTTGGAGACGATCTTCAAAGCATTTGCATGCTCTTTCTCCCTACTCTCTCTTTACTTCTTAGCATGACATGTATATGTTGAAAATGATGCTTCGGGTATTGTTTAGAGTCACGTAGAATGTGGTAGTCTTGTGTAAGTGTGAAGTCCCCTCATGTTTTATGTTTGATTATAATGTTGTTTTCCTTTGAAATGTGATTAGTATGCATGCCCCTATTATGGTTGATAAAACTCTAATAGCTTCATTACTTTTTAGAGACTATATGACCATTTAACTGTGAATGTATGCTAGTTGTTATACCTAGGAGAACATGTGTTAGGAGAATAAAATGTAAAAAGAGGATGCTTATGCTATCTTTTGTACACTTGTGTTTATTATGTGGCTTGATGCAAATTGAGGATAATTTGATTCTAAAGTGTGAGGTAGGCGGTTAAGTTATTATCACTTCTTATCCTAAGATCCATAAAAATTTGAAAAATTTGAGAAAATGTAATGCACAAATATGTGAGTTTTGGTGTGTTTGTGTCCTAATAATGGTTCTTGATGATGAAATTGAATTTATGGCTAGTGGATTGAATGATTTTAAGTATGTGTGAAACAAAAATGGAAACAATGTATTTTTAATCTGTTGAAAAGCATATGCCCTTCAAAATGTGTGTATGTGAGAAAAGAAGGATTAACATGTTTCAAAGTTATCATTGCCTATGTAAGATTTTGAACCAAATTGTGCATGACTAGCTTATTTAATGCACTCATTCTTTCATGTGTGATATTAATTGGTTATGTGTGATCTATAACTTGCTTTAAACCGTGCAAAGCATTTTTTCTGAAACATGAGTAGTTTTCAAAGATGATAGAGGCATTAAGATCACCACCATGGTCAAATAGATTTTGAACCTATAATGCATATACATTTAGTGAGCCTACATGAGCATTTTAAGACTTAGCATTTTATTTCATGAACACCAAAAATACCTACCTAGCTTAAATAATTACCATATCCCTTAACTCGACAAACTAGCAAGCGATGATGAAGTCTTATTAGGATGCGGTCTTAGTGTTACAAAGAATGTCAAGAGATAAATGTGCGGTGGAGGAGGTCTTGGGTAGTCATTTGTTTATTGGGTTGTTAAAAAAAATAAAAAGGGAAAAGAGTATCAAAGAAAAGCAAAGAAAAAAAATAGAAAAGAGAAAAGAGTTCTATACAAAGAGTTGTGATTGAAAAACAAAGAAAATTCAAAAATAGTGTGTGTGTTGTACATAAAAAATAAGTAATTTGGGAAGTAGTTTGATTTGAAAAAGGAGAATAGTAGCATCTAGGAATAGTTTAGAGGTACTTAAACTTGTGAGTTGCTTACTAGGTAGCTTGGTCTTTGATTATCCTATCTATTTATTTGGATTAAACCCCCATTCCTTAAAGCCCCATTACAACCTAAATAAAAGTTCCATTGATGTGAAACTCTTATGTATGGAATAGTTGGAGTAATTGGTTGAAGAGCAAGCCTACAGAAAACATGTGATCAATTTGATTTTGAGTGCAAACACTAACCCTCTAAACACTTGAGTGCATTGAATGACTTCTTGTGAGTTAGATGATTAGGAACATATTAGTTTGAATACATCTCAATGCATGTATTTAGTTTGACATGTAGCAAATTTGACTTATTAGACATGCATTGATTCCATATTCTAATTGTGCCTAAGAAAGTTCAATCAATCTAGTCATAGTTATTTGAGGGAAATCAATCACCAATTCGGGACACCTACATGCTTATATATGCCTTGTGTATTTTTGTGCTTTGAGTCTAGCGTAACTAATTTCTTTTCTTCCTTGTTTTCTTGAGGACAAGCAAAGTTTAATTGTGAGGTAGTTTCTTTGGCACATAATTATGCTCTAATTATGTCCCTAACCCCATGATTATTGCTTGTCTTTTATTAAGAAAACATCATTTTTACTATATATGTTTCCTTGCTATGCTAGTAAATGAGGAATTGACACGGAAAATCTCTAAGAGATGGAATCTAATCACTTTTGGAGAAGCCGAGCAAGTTTCCTAAGCCTTTGGAGAAGATGGAGCAAAACCGAGAAAATGATGAGAAGTCAGGTAAGTCTTCGCCGGTCAATGATAAGGTCAAGTAAAGTTGGGCAAATTCATCAAGACCCAAGTCCACTTAGGAGATATTTTGAGAAGATGGATGCACATACAAATTACATGACTTGGGGTGAGTTACACCTCTTGGACCACTTAAAACCTAAATTTGTAGATCATGTCTCAAAATTAATTTTTGAATTTCAAACACCAAAATATCTCCCTTAGCTTATCTAGACCGAGCTCCCCTCTCCTTCACATACCACACACTTTATTTTACTCATTTTTCCTAGTTTTGAGCTCTTTTTTCTCTAGTTTTCTCCCTATCTTCTCTCTAGGGTTCTTAGTTGAGTTCTTTAGAAAGAAGCTAGATTACCTTTCCTTTCCTCTCCTCTTCTCTTCCAACCCTCTATAAATCCAAGAGAGCTAGCCTTTTTGAACCTCTTCCACTTTCCCTCTTCACCATCTATCACTTCCTCCGATCCTCTCATCCTTGCTTCCAAGGTTTGACTGATTCTCAAGAGCTTGAAGAAATGGAAAGTAATCCCTCTTTTACTTGGCTTCTTTGAGTTCTAGAAGTTGCCCTTTCCTCCTTTACAAGCTTGAAGACACTTTGGATCAAAGAAGGTGAAGTTAGAAGCACAAGGGTGGGCTTGAAGAAGCTTGGTTGCTTTGGGGAGACTCCTTGGTTATTTCTTCATCTTATTTACTCTATTAATGTATTTAAACTTGATTTTAATTATGTGTTAGTGAGTAGTCCCATTTAGGAGGATAGAGTTTGAATCATGGCTGACCCTGAGTTTTGAAATAACACATGGGGCTCTAGGAAACACAAGAAAAAGAGGCCCATTTACATGTATAATTCTACACTCTGGCCTAACTATGGGCCTCTTTGCCTTGGGGGCTCTAGGCATAGGCCCTCTGAGCCTATACCCAGGGTTGGGTCTAGTTTGAACCCTAGCCATATGATGTGAACAAATAATGTCTTGATTTATGTATAGTTTATGTTTTAGTGTATGTTGTGTGAAAGTGTATTTGCGAATGAGCTACTTTGTGTTTGTGGATGTTTATATGTTTGAGCTTCATGTTTGGTTTCATCAATGCATGTGTTGACTCTAGATAAGTTAATATATATATGAAGAGACTAAAAATTGGGACCTTATTTGAATTATCTACTCAATTAAGGCTAGATGAGCATGTAAACATGATTAGGTTCTATTCCGAGAGGGTTTACCTTGATGTTTGGTTTCCTTAGCACTAAGCAAGGATTCTATTTCTTTGAGTCTCAATAGACTTGTAGAACTTTAGACAAGCACACATTGAATCAAAAATGTTATTGTGGCTACTAATAGATTCTCTTGACTTGTAACTCAATAGGTGTGAGTTGGGGATTCACGTAGACTATCTCTCGGGTCCTTTAAAAGGGGCTTGGGAAGGGAAACCTTCCACATGTATCACATTGTATGCTTGTTGACTTCACACATGTGACATACAATCAAGATGTAAGCCCGAAATTTCTTAGGTCTTGATCTCGGTTCACTAAATACTTCAAGGTTGGACTCAAGTCGTCTAGAGTCCAAAATGACCTAGGAACTTAGGTTCAAAACCAAACGTGACTCAAAAGGTCACGATTTGGACATCAATTTGTGTGAACAGACTCTAATAATGCACCTACATAAATCAGGACATTGTTTGGACATCATATGGTTAGCGGAGATTTCCCTAGTCAACTACTCTTCTTATATTAAATTTGTTGCTATTTTTCTTCTTCGTGTTTTAGTTTAATCAACCATTCAACTCATATAACCGCTCACCATAGTCTAATCACCCCTTGCAATGCTAGGTCTGCAAAGGACTTAGTAGTGTGAGATACATCTTCACATTTCATTTTAGTTTTAATGTCGAGTTTAGTGTCTAGTTAATCTATAATTTGAGTGCCTAATCTAGTCAAGCTAAGGAGTTATAATGGTCAATCCTCGTGGGTTCAACACTCGACTTCTTATAAATATTATAACTTGACCACGTATGCTTGTAGATAAGAGAAATTTCACTTAGCCTTAGACTAATCAATAGTCAAAATGTTGAGCGTCTAAATCTTTTCAACAGTGTACCCAAAACTTCGGGTTTGGTATGTACGTAATAGGCTTGACAAATAGATTGATATATTATGAACTTTGAGTTCATGTAAGCATTCTGAATTTTAGGCTAAAATGCACTCAGGTTTTGAGTTTTTGAGAATGAGGACTCCTGGTCCATACGAGCAAAATATCATCAATATTAATAACAATAAATAAATAAATGTAACTTAAATATGGGAAATTGAATAAAATTAAGTAGTATAAATAAACATTGAAAACTTCTAGTTTCGTTAATGAATAAGATAGACAAAACTTCAGGTCTGCTCAGATACTTCGGGTTCTAACATTGTTGATAGATGGATTATCACAATTGATAGCTCACATGTCTCGTCAAGAATATGGTCAACAATCCATCATATGCTCTCCAGGAGGTCTCAAAATTAGAACTTTGGGTTTTAACATTGTTGGTAATCTGAACTTTTGGTTCAAATACTTATTATACTTAATCTCAAATTTTGAGATTCAAGTTAAACTTCAGGCTCACTTTAGATCTAATAGATCATGAACAATAGGAAAATTATATGTCCTCTCATTATATAAAACAAAGGAACTCATAGATCAAGGTTTGGTCAAAGCAACAAAATTGTACCACAAACCTTATCGATCATCATTGAGTTAGAAAATATAGAGCGAAAGTGCTGATAACGTGTGACGACCAGGAACAGAATCAGTAGTGTAATCAGCTTAATTCGTGAGTTAGCGCATAATCGCAGTTCTCCGATAATTGATTGAATCGCCGGTCTTGATCACGACATAATTATTGACCGAGAATTTGAGTTGAGCCTCTTCTCGAGAGTTGTTGTATGCGTGATTTCGAGTTCGTAGGCGGTTCCGGATTATTATTTCGACGATCAAGGAATATAATATGAATATTTGAAATTTCAGAATATTGTCGAGTTTATCCGTTCGTGTTCGAGTCTATCCGAATTGTGATTGTGATCCGTTTTGGACCGTTGATCGACCCGAACCGTAAATGGAATGATTATCGACTTGATTTGCGAGTTTCGTGATTAGTCGCGATTTCGACGTAATCTGTTAATATGGCGGCTTTGTTAGTGACTAAATTTTTGGGCAAGAATTTGATTTCGGATCCTTCGTGAAAGTTGTAGAGAATTTGATTTCGAGCTCGTAGGAACTTCCGGAGGATTTTTTCGAGTTACGAGGATTAAGTTGTGAATACTTTCGTCCGTCGAATATTGTCGTATTTATCCGTTTGAGGTTCGATACGCGTACGGTATAAATATGGAAGCGATACATGCCGATTCGGGAAAGTTTTCAAAAATAGAAGGCTGGGTTGACTGGGTGGGTCGACCCGTTTTGGCCGATTTGGGCACCGTGACTTTGCCTCGCCGTGGAGGCCGATTCCGGACAAGGTTGGCCGGGGTCCCTTCACAGAATTTCTTGGGCTCGAGCTGCTCTTTGGTTTGGGAGTTGGATCACCTCCTATGGTGGCCGGAGGAGGAAGATATGGCTCGGCGAAATTCGGTGATTTCCGGCAAGAATTCGCGGCGGTCGGAGGTGACTTTTCCGGCCGATTTGGTGGCTCCTCTTTGAGGGGTTTTGTTAGCCTCGAGGTAAGGAAGCTATTGCAAGTGGTCTTGAAGGTTTCCGTGGACGGAGGAGGGAGATCGATTGGTTTGAAATTCTGGTAAGGGTTTGGAACTTTGAGTTGATTTTTGGAGGTTTTTCGATCAAAATTGGCCTTAACTTTGAACTGGAAAGTTGTTGGAAATGTCGAGATCTTCAAAACCATGTATAGCATGAATTTTTCTGGGCAGGTTGGAATTTCTGGCGGCCGGCGCCGCCGCCGTCTGCGGTGGCGACTTTTCCGACGACGTGTTTTTTGACGAGTTATATATTGTTTCACTAGAAATCTCACCCCGATCGCAGTGGTGAGGTTTGTTTTTCGAATTGAGCATCGAAAATTATAGCGAGGTTTTGTGGTGTGATTATCTGATTTTGACGATTTCGTCGTTATTGAAATATATGTTTCCGGGAACGGTTGTTTCTCATGATATGATTTGAGGTGTCGAGTTATGATTTTGAGAAATGGATTTCATGATTATTCAGGGGATCGAGATCGTGCTTCGGGCGAGGGATCTTCCGCCGGACAACGTGATTAGCGCGAGTGCGCGTTTTACTCACCTGTGAGTGGACAATTTCTTTTCACTGATAATCGTGAGTCTTTAATACACGTTTTACGGACTTGAGCATGCATTTGAGTTTATGATTTATTGAGCATGTGTTATACGATTATGCCTATATAATTATACCTTATGTATATGCATTTACATGTTACTTTATACACTTGCATCGAACTATTTATGATTTGGTTTACACAGAGTATAGTCACAGTATATATTGTTGTATCGATACACTTGCATCCCGGCTGATCCCCGAGGATGTTTACCGGGGGAGGCTGTGACCCCTGACCCGAGGTCTTTATCGGGTGGGGGGGGGGGGGGCAGACCTCTGACCTGAGGCCTTTCTGGCAAGAATCACGTGTGGGTCTGGGATCCCGTGATTCGGACTGTACTAGCACGGATGTGTCCATGAGCGACCCCGTGGGATTTTTCCATGCATGCTCTGTACGCTGGAGGAGTTTGAGTTCACCTCGTGTACTATATCATATTCATTCATTTTGACTCGCATATGTTATTATAACATATATCATTCGGCGAAAGACATTTATTTTCGTCCACTCACTCTAACGAGTTTCATGTCTTTCCCCTGGGCTTTTCGGTTTCCGTGCCCAGTTTGTAGTTCGGATTCTGGTGTCTCACGTCGCGGTCGGAGGCTAGTTGTTCGAGCTACCTGTGTTTTCCAGTAGGTTCCTTGTTTCGCCTATTGTTGTATATTTTGTATATATATACACTAGAGGTCACTCTGATACGTTACTGATACATGTTTTATACGGATTTTTCCGGATTTCCTATATATTACAGTTATGTTTACTGTTTAATTCTATTGATATGATATTGAGAAATCAGGATGGGATTGGTGCCCACGGTTTGGCTTTTGTGGCATAGGATGAAGTGTTATTTTTCGAGTGCAGGTAAAGGCAATTCCGCGTTAGTAGCGTTACTCTGCCGAAATTTTAATGGTTTTTGTTGTTTCGTGTTTTCAGAAGGGGTTTGATTCCGGTTTAGGAAACTAAATCGGGGTTGGGTCCTTTCATAACGTGTTACAAACTGGGGACAGAAGACATAGAAAGAATAGAGAAAATATAGAGATGAAGGATGAGAAAGTGTTGATTGTTATATCATTCATCTCAATAAGCCTCTATATATAGGTAGAGTTTACATATTAGGTACACAATTATTGAATATTTACATAGACATCCACACATATATTATTTACAACATATTCAATTTTTAAATATGCTTTAACATACGTAATATAAAATTGCAATGGTAAATATTTAATTCTAATATTTATATTGAATTTTTATTTTTATTAATTTGGGTTCGGGTAAACAGGTTGGGTTCGGGTGTAAATATCCGACGAGTTTTGATCCGATAAAAATCCAAATTAAAATTTTTGGGTAGGAGTCGGGTTCGATCAGGCGGGTTAATTTCGGTTTCGGCTTCAGTTATCCAAAACTCGGCTCCAACCCGTTGTCATCCCTAGTTGAGTGTTATATATAATACTATAAAATAGTGTGGTTAGTCGATCGTGTTATGGTGGTATGTTAATTTGTGATCAGTTATGATCAATTATCATCATGATCAGTTATGGTCAATTAAGTGGATGAAAATAAATTATTTTTCTACTAATTTGTGATTATCTATTGTTAAATTCAAATCCAATAATAATGGATCACAACTGATCACAAATAATATTAAGCACTAACATTATTGTGTAATAGTTTTGAAATGGGGGAGTGTGATATGTTATGTAACTAATTTTTGGCCAACTTCACGACTTCATTTTATTGGATTCTTTTTTTAATGGAAGACTGCCCTTAAAGACAACATTTTTGGCTTTTCTGAGATGAAACATTATTGCCATGGAGGCGTTGTCTTTGACTGAAACCGGTAGCGATAACCAAAACTATTGACATGAACGAGTAAGCCAACACATATTTTCAGCATAATCGCAATAGCTATTTTTCAACCACTTTTTAGCTAAAATCAGGTACAACAAAATATTCATAACTAAGTTAGATGTAACTTTTAACTTGAGATTTTGGTGAGTATCTTTGAATTAATAGTTGTAAAATCCACTTCTCAATTTCATTTAGACAAAATCAACCGTAAGATGTGTAGATATATTGATGAGTAGATAAGTTATACAAGTTTTCATCCAAACCAAAAATCGTCATTGTATCGATGGACAAACCAAAATTGTCAAACTTATACCATTATGATCAATCTTAATTATGAATGGTTTCATGAATTTTAATTCTGTTAAAATTTACATATAATTTAAGAAAAAATTTATTCAGTGGTACTTGAACTTACCCGGTGAAAGGACCCAACCCTAGAATAACTAGTAATCTAGGATCACGCCCTAACGACAAGACTTAAACCACGGATTTTTGTAATTTTTTTGACATAGTTTCCTCTACGAAGTGAACTACCAGAAACCTGCAAGAAAATCACACTTCGTATTTCCCACAAAAAATACCATGGACCACCGGTGTCCATCTAGATTTCTCAATAAAGTGCAGAAAGCAAATTAATTAAAATGTTGAAAAAATAATATAGGAACTGAAAACTCAAAATCCAGCAATATCAATTCATAACCAACACTGAAAAATATTTACAACACTAGTGTTCAGAGCGACTTCAAAGGAGCAGAATAAATTATATAAAAATACACTGCTAGTGGGTCGAAACATACAGAGAGGTATGACAATCTGGTGGACTCAAAGCCTCTGGGGATCAAAATCCGGTTCAAGAGAGGCACTGCAACCTGGGCATGGAAAACTGAAAGGCCCAGGGAGAGACAGATAAAAACATAAAAATGTTAGCGTGAGGGGACAAAAACTCACAATCAGTGTAAACAGTAAAATATTTTTTATGTGCCCTTCTTCTGATTTATGTGAAATCATGAGAGTTCAAAATAATAAACTGAATAAAGTATAGAGGTGGGCGCTCATGGTGTTTGTCCTAACTGGAGTGACTCCATGGTTGTAAATACAAGGTGATGGGATCATTCAGGGTGTTTGTTCTAACCCGAGATGATCTGGGTCGACAGGGTGTTTGTTCTAACCCGAGATGATCTGAGTCGACAGGGTATTTTTCCTAACCCGATCTGACCCGACTAATCAGTGATCAACCAACTTGTCAAAACATCAATGCAGAAAATAAAACCATCACAAACATACCTCCACACTCGATTATAATAAAATACAGAAGACTGTAAATCTGCATAAACCTAAACTCGCAGCAACTGTGAAAATAAATAAAAGTCCACTCACTGTTTGTAGCTAATATTGTGATCCGAATGTATCTCCCTCACTGGGGACATGGTCACGACGTCCTGAAAATATAGTGTATACGACATCAATATACGCAAAACGATACAAAATTGGCTTAAAAACGATCCTAGAAACCCCCTCGACAAAATCGGAAAACACCCTTGCCAGAGCTCCGCCGTGGGTGGCAGCGCGTGGCTGTCATACGCCACCACAGGCGGCGGCGCGAGGGCCCCACGTGCCTCCAGGAGATCTTGCTTTGATTGGAACGTGTAACCTACCAAACTTTAGATCACACTAAGCCCATCTCCCAACTACAGCTTCCTATGATTCTGACACGTTTCATCGGAATCACCCTCGAAAGCCGGAGGATTCAAAAATTCTGCCGGAATGTTCATGGTGTTGAAACGCGGGCCACGGTGCACTATTGCCCTCGAACCACGGTGCATTATTGCCCTCGAAACCTGACCTAATAAACACCCAGTGGTCCAATCTACCACAACGCCCACTCCACCGCTGTTAAATCTCGTCTGAGCCTCGCCGACCGGTGACACCCCACGGGTCGAACAACCTGTATCCAAACCTTCTCCAAAACTCACCAAATCAACCAATTCTCTCCTAAATCACAACCACAACGATGAGAGGAGAAGATTTCATACCTTAAGCACTGAAAAAGGTGGTCGGACGACTGCTTTTTCGGTAGGTCACGATTTGGGTTCAAACCGGGTCAAGAAATGGGTCGAGTCAACAAGTCAGTTTTTGACTTTCTAATTTCGGTAATTTGACTATTTTTGGAAACTCATTATTTATAGGAGGAAGCTCTTCAAACAATCAACGACTATTATTCGACTTTATCACGATCGTATGGCCGATAATTAACCGATAAAAATGAGTTTCTTTTTGATATTCCATTACGATAACTTCTGATAAACATTGCGATACTTATCCAAAAATAAAAGCTTTCGAAAAGCATAATAAATAGCTCGCATATCCAAAAAAATTCACGAGCTCGAAATAAAATACTCTACAATTCCTATGAAGAATGTTACGTCAAATTTTCGTCCAGTGAAAAAGTCGTTAACGACGTGACTAATTAACAACTAATTAACGATTATCGCAAAGTTCCCGATTATAGTGTAATCTTGTTCCGGGTCGTAACACCCGACCTTATCAACTTGATACCTGAACTTTTAAACGTTTCATTGTGATACCTGGACTTTATAAACCATATCTTGATGGTACCTGAAATTAATTTTCCACCCACCTCCGTCTATTGTGATGAAGTGACAAACGAAAATTTTAAATACGAAGGGTAATGCTAGGTACCTCAATGAATGCTAGTGACAAACGAAAATTAATGCTAGGTACCTCAATGAATGATACTATTTTTAAAGTTTAGGTATCACATTAATAATTTTTGTTTTATTAATAATTCATATTTTTTTATAATTTAATTATTAATTATTTATATTTTATTTTTAAGAGAGAGAGAGATAGAGTTATTAGAGTAGGAGAGTGAGGGTGGGACTTGAGTGGGTCACTCTTTGTATAAGTATATAAAGGTATGTTGTTTTATATGAAGTTCTCATAGTATGGTAGTAGATGTATTTGCGAGACCAAAGATTCGAACCTTCAGCTTATTCAACTTTTTTTTTTTATCTTTAAAGAGTGAGACAATAATAAAGAAAAATAAAATATAAATAATTATTAATTAAATCATAAAAAAAATATGAAATAGTAAAAATACAAAAATTATTAAAGTAGTACATAAACTTCAAAAACAGTATCATTGAAGTACCTAACATTTGAAATGACTTATTTATTTTTCGTATTTAAAATTTCCATTTGCCACATCATCTCAATAGACGTAGATGAATGGAAAAATAGTTTGAGGTACCACCAAGATATGATTTTTAAAGTCTAGGTATCACAATGATATGTTTAAAAGTTTAACTATCAAATTGATATGGCGGGTAAGTTTATGTACCATAGAAGAATTTTTTTAATCATAATTATCTATCTAATTAGCAGATTTACTAAATTATCTAACAATAAATTACCGATTTTGTATATAAAAGAAAATGCTTAATTGTCAATTTGCTACATTACGAATTATCTCAGTGTCAATTTGTTACTCTAAGATTTATAAACTTGTCAATTTGTTACCTTATTGTTTAATTACTTGAATTTTATCAATTTACTCATCAAACTATAAACATTTGAAAATATTTTATTACTCTATTCTATTGATTTAATGAAAAAAAATGATAAGCTGTCAAAGAATTTAAACATAAGATAATAAATTGGCCAAATATTTTTCGTAATTTAATACCAAATTGACAGAAAAAATTGTTAAGAGTAACGAATCGGTACAAGGATCATTCCTATCCTAGCTAGCAAATCGAGAACTATGCCAAAATAAAAAGAAATGAATGAAGTCTTTAGTCACCAAACCTGAGTTTCACTAGAATCAGAATAGAGTTGAAATTGAAATTGAAGTTGAAGTGGTAGCTAGGCTGGGCCTCAAAATGCAGGTCTCTGGTGTTATCGGCGACGTTTCACTCTTAATTCCATCCGGCGGAGGTCTCAAGTCGCCGGAATTCCGACACTTTCACACCCAATCACGCTCGCAGCCGCTCTGTCATTCCAGCTCAAACTCATTCATTCCCGCTAGATTTTTCAGAGTAAGCAAAACCTTTCTCTCTTCCGCTCATCGATCTCCCTCTCAAGAACTCCCCTTGTTTTTGTTTCTTATCTTAAAGATTTTCATTTTACCTCCGAAAGACCAGACAAGACTGTCATATATAAGATATATTTTTTTATTGTTGCAATCAGGACACTAAACGCGTAGTATTGTTGTTGATTTACTTAATTTTCGATTAGAAAGCGTTTGTCTTTGTTATTCAATGAATCAAGGGAGTAACTTGGCATGGTTTAATGAGAAAAAATGGAATACAAGAGAGATATTCTGAAATCCAATAGATAATGTTGTGTCACTAAAAATGTTTGGGATGTATAATTTCTGAGAGTGTAGAAGGGAGATATGCAATTTGATGCTCGTAGTCGGTCTGACTCTATTGAACCGGTACATTATCTGATTCAAAACTTCACCATTTCATACTAATATTCCGGCAAATTTGGGTTCAGAGAACAAGACAAATAGATTTTGTTATTATATATTTCATGTATGAATAGTTCTGCATTGTGTGCCTGGTTTTCTAGATACTTGAGATTCTGTTTGGTCCCCCCTTACTTCATTTATGAACTTGACAGTTTTTATTTTTCTTCATTTTCCAGAGCTGTCTCCCAAAGCTTGGAAATGGACAGTATAGGTGCCGAGCTAGAGGCTTAATTGTGCGAGCATCAGAGGATTCAAGTGATAACTTGGTGCAAGTTGCTCCCCTTGGCTTTGAATCCCCTGCTGGTCAGCTTTTGGGCCAAATAATGCAAACTCATCCACATCTTCTATCTGCAGCCATTGACCAGCAGCTTGAGATGCTTCAAACTAATAGAGATTCCCAAAAAGAGGAATCTCCAGCATCTCAAGGTCCCCTCTACAAGTAAGTACTGTCGTAATTCAGAAGTAGATCCTTTGTTGTTGTTCTATATATTGACCGAAGTAGTGATCTACTGTTATATGGTAGGGACTTCATTTTCAAGAGGAAACATCATCACTGATGAATATGGTCTTGCAATGTGATTTTGCAGAAATTTCGGTTCCATGTTATAATGATGCTCAGTCAAATTATTGTGTTTGAAACTCTGAATACAGACTTTGTTTTGGTTGGGGAATAATAGGTCTAGAATTTGAATTAATAGGGTTCAGTCTCTGTGGTTGATTGTCAGATACAACAGGCTGCAACCCATTGATAATACACGCGTACTCTCCCTCTAAGTGCTTGTGAATCCCTAATTGACTGTGTATTTGACTAATTTAATCCATTTAGAAAAATGAGTTATTTTTGATGAAATTAATGGTAATCCTGCACTGCTTTTGTCATCCCATCTCAGAATTGCTTTTGCCTCCCTGAGGACAGAGTTCTGTATAATTAGCTGAAGTTGCTTGAAGTTTTTGCCAGGATTAGAACCCTAGGAGAGTTTTGTAAGAGTTGAGATACAGAGCATTGGTATTGTCGTACTCATGTTATGAGCCTATCGATTCGTACAGGGAAACTTAATGCACCTTCAGTTTCAGTTGTCATTTGCATTTTTGTTCATATTCTTTATTGTATCACCCCATTGACCTTAAACATGTAATAGTTATCAGCAGAAGTATAATGATACACTATGAAGGTCAGCTTCATAGTTCTTTGCTATTGCCATGAAATCTGCTGCATCACTACCCTACCCTGTTCTATTGATCAGCAGTCCATCCACCTTTTCTGCTAACTCAAGTAGCCCACCTGCATCAGCACTGGAGTCATGTTTTCCTCTCTCCATTAGGGGTACTTTAGCAAAACTATCATCACCAGTGACAAACTGACTATGCCTTGACTTGCATTGGATCAGCATAGGTATCTATGTATGACGACCTTCCATCACCATTTTCCCTTTCAGCTTGATTTTCTAGATTTTTTTCTTCTTGATGTTTCTTTTTTCTTACTATTCACTTTTAACTATATATGAACTAGATTCTAAAAGAATGCCATCATACCTTGATATATTCTACATAGGTTTCACAATCTCATAGCAATGGTTGCTTCCTACTTCATTTTAGGAGAATAGCGGAGATCAAAGAGAAAGAAAGGCGAGCGGCACTGGAAGAGATAATGTACTGCTATATAGTGCAGAAGTTTCTGGAGAATGAAATCTCAATGATCCCCAAGATATCTGCTACCTCAGGTCCTACTGGCAGAGTAGATTTTTGGCCGAACCAAGAACAAAAACTAGAATCTGTTCATTCTTCTGAAGCATTTGAGATGATACAGAGCCACTTGTCTCTTGTGCTTGGAGAACGACTTGTGGGTGTGGGACCCCTTTCTTGGTTGAGATTAGCAAAATAAAACTGGGAAAGTTGTATGCTGCTTCCATAATGTATGGCTATTTCCTGAAAAGAGTTGATCAGCGGTTTCAGCTTGAGAGAACCATGAACATCCTTCCCAAACGCCCAGCAAACCCGGATCCAGCTCCAGCAAACCAGATATGGGATCCTGATTCCTTGTTCAGGATACCTCCTGACGGTGGTGATGAATCAGGTTTCATGGATAATGGGGAAGACAAGGCTTATAGACTGAGATCATATGTGATATACTTGGATGCCGAGACTCTTCAGAGATATGCCACTATTAGATCAAAAGAAGCCATTTCTTTGATAGAAAAACAGACGCAAGCTTTGTTTGGGAGACCTGACATCAGGATTGCTGGGGATGGTTCTATTGATACATCAAACGATGAAGTAATTGCGCTTAGTTTCTCCGGATTGACAATGCTAGTCTTGGAAGCTGTCGCATTTGGATCGTTCCTGTGGGATGCTGAAACCTATGTTGAATCCAAATATAACTTCGTCAAGAGTTGAAGATTGTATGTTGATTAACATTCTCACGAGCCTGCATAAATTGTATTGTGTCGTACCTGGTGCATGTAATGAGTTTCCTGTAAATATATTGGTTAGGAAACTTTGGTACATCCTACATGTTAAGAATAGGAGCAGTGTAGATGATTCAAGAAAGACACCAAAAAGAACATAAAAATGGCAGAAGCTACAAAAGTGCCTGATGAGCCTTATATGGAAGACTATCATGCCAGCTAGAAGTTTGGAGTTGATATGGCCAACAGGCTAAGAAATGCGATAATATTCTCTCCAAATGTGAATGAATATAACTGTGATCCGATTAAAGGAATTAGCCATTCTAGTGATGTCTTCAACAATGAAAGTTTATTCTTGAATAGGCTAGGTGGGATTTTTTTTTCGATACGTGGGAATGGTGAGATGATTATGCAAGACAATTTGTTAGGATCTTGGAGTCGTCTTCCATTTGGACATGCTGGAAACCTTTGGAACAGGGTAGCTGGTTTTATTTCGAGCTGCTATTATTATTATTATTATTATTATTATTATTATTATTATTATTATTATTATTATTATTATTATTATTATTATTATTATTATTATTATTATTATTATTATTATTATTATTATTATTATTATTATTATTATTATTATTATTATTATTATTATTATTATTATTATTATTATTATTATTATTATTATTATTATTATTATTATTATTATTATTATTATTATTATTATTATTATTATTATTATTATTATTATTATTATTATTATTATTATTATTATTATTATTATTATTATTATTATTATTATTATTATTATTATTATTATTATTATTATTATTATTATTATTATTATTATTATTATTATTATTATTATTATTATTATTATTATTATTATTATTATTATTATTATTATTATTATTATTATTATTATTATTATTATTATTATTATTATTATTATTATTATTATTATTATTATTATTATTATTATTATTATTATTATTATTATTATTATTATTATTATTATTATTATTATTATTATTATTATTATTATTATTATTATTATTATTATTATTATTATTATTATTATTATTATTATTATTATTATTATTATTATTATTATCGTCATCTTCGTCGAGGAGAGGAGAGGAGAGGAGAGGAGAAAAGATCTGTTTGTCAAGACATACAATCGACTCTTAAAACCTCCAACAAAAAAGGAGGCGGATTACTAAAAAGTGAAAACAATAACACTAGGAGCTAAATGAAGCGCCTATTTGGCCATGGTGTGTGTTGCATGGTTCCCCTTCCTTCAGATGTGACGAAAGGAGGAGTTAGTAACCTGAGTAACCAGATCCCTAACATCTCGACAAGTCTTTGAAGATCACTGAGGTAGATGACAGGTCCTGAATTGCACGAACCAAAATTTGGGAGTCAGAGCTAAACTGTACTGATTGACTCAGAGACCGATTATGAACCAGCCTACATGTCTCACATGTTGCCGTTATCTCCACTGATAAAGCTGAAAACTGACCCTCAATCGTACAAGCCATATCCAACCCAATCTGACCAAACCAATCTCTAACCACCACTCCAACTCCTCAACGATGCAAACGGTCGTCATAATCCTTCCATACAAACATAGTAATACCCAACTGGGGATTTTGCCCATAGCTGAGTAGTTATACTCGGGTCGTCCGGAGGCCGGTTCACTAAAGCATAATGATCCTTCCATGCTCATGCCTGCATCTGAATAGACTGGCCCTCAAATGGCACCTGATTTCACAGCACATCGTTCTGACCCTTCCAAATAAACTACAGAGAAGCTACTAATCGAGCCCGCTGCTCCGGAGATAGAGCTAAAAAACAAGTGCCAAGCCAAGCCTGACAAGTCTGTAGCGGAAGAACCAAGACTGGGTGAGAGACTCTAGTCTTCACCACTGGGCAATCACGGAATAAGTGAAGTTCCGTCTTAAGTGCCTGATCACATAACATACAAACTCCAGTCACATCTACCATCTTATTCCAGAATGAACGGATTGAGATCAGCGGTTTCTCCATTGAGATCTCTATATATGGTGAGTATTTTTTTTTATCTTTAATTATATTTTGAAAAATCATATGTTATTGTATATATGTGTACCATATTTGAATATTTGAATAGTTTCAACAAATTTGAAAATCGTTAAGGGTTTTCATAATTATGGTTGATCAATTATATATAAACATTTATTTATTTATTTATTTATTTATTTAAACATCACCGTTTTATTGATCAGCAACCAAACAAAACAACATTCCACCTGATCCTTGAGGGGGTGACAAAAGAAATTTTCCAAGTACGGTTATCTTTTTAGGACATGAAGCCCATCCAAAACCTTAGATCAATCCTGCGAACATTCAAGGGGAGCAAAAGACCTGAACTAGAGTTAGGCGATGTTAAAATCAAACCTCTACTAACACCTTTGGAACAGGATCCTCCAAAACCATCAGTACAATCGTCAAGAAAAAAAACCACCACCATCCAAGACTAAAGATGGAAGTGGCATGTCCAATACCAATGCCCACGGTACGACCAAACTCGCAGTGGCCCAACAGTCCATCCAAAACCCTAATTTCCTGAAACCCTAACTTGTGCAGCTTCAGTCATGTTGCCGCTAGTCTATGGCCAAGCACCAGCAGCAACTCCCGTCATCTTCATGTCGTCTTCACCATCCCCGATATTGGATAATCTAATAAACGAATGGTTTCCCATCTCTCTATCAATTCTGGAAACTGTGCATCATACATATTGTTGAAGTGTTCTTTCAAAACATCCCATAAGTCCTAGGAATCATCCTTTTTTTTTTAAATACTGCTTCTTCAGAATTTGGTGGATATGACGCCTCAAAAACATGAGAGCTTGAACTTTACGAGTTGAAATGTATTGTATAGCATTCTCACCGGGTGATGGGTGAATAGTGCTGGTGAGTTTTTTACCGATGAATGTATTTTCCACATCAGAGAGATGATACTATTTTCCATCGGCATCAAGGATGTTGAATTTAGGCCTAGCTGGCTCAGTTAAAGTCATATACAAAAGAGACAAATGTGACAACCCGAACCGGAAATGGTGTGTTTATCGACTTGATTTGTGAGTTTCGCGATTAGTCGCGATTTTGTCGTAATTGGTTAATATGGTGAGCTTGTTAACGACTAAATTATCGGGCAAGAATTTGATTTGAGATCCTTCACGAAAGTTGTAGAGAATTTAATTTCGAGTTCGTAGGAATTTTTGGAGGATTATTTCGAGTTACGAGGAATAAGTTATGAATATTTTCGGCCGTTGAATTTAGTCGTATTTATCCGTTTAATTTCGATACGTGTACGGTATAAATACGGGTGAATACGTGACGATTTTGGAAAGTTTCCAAAATTGGAAAGCTGGATGTTAACTGCGTTGACTGCGGGTGGTTCGACCCGTTTGGAGGCCGTGGGTCTTCGCCGTGGTTGTGCCGGATTCCGGCCACGGTTGGCCGTGGACTCTTGACAAGAAATGTTGGGCTCGTGCTCCTCTTCAGTTTGGTAGGTGGATGGCCTTGTATGGTGGCCGGAGGAGGGAGAATCGACACGGCAAAGTCCATGGTTTTCCGGCGAGTTTCAATGGCTTTGGTGGCGGCGGTGGCGGCCAAGATGGAGGTCGACTTGTTAGGAGTTTTGAATCCCATAGAGAGGTGAGTGGAACCCAAGTGGTCTCGCACCTTGGCGTGGCCGGAGGAGGCCAATCGGAGGTGGAGAATTTCGGCGAGGGTTTTCGACTTCAAGGTGAGATTTGGACCTTTTCCGGTCAAAATTGGACTTAACTTTGAACTAGAAAGTTATTGGAAATGTCGAGATCTTCAAATCCATGTGTAGGTCGAATTTTTCTTGGCCGATGATATTTTTCGGCGGTGGCGGCGGTTTTCCGGCCGAGGTGTTTTTCGACAAGTTTTATATCGTTTTGCTCATAATCGCGCACCGATCGCAGTGGTGAGGTTTATATTTTGAATTGAGCATCGGAATTTGTGGCGAGGTTTTATAGTGTGATTATTGGATTTTTTACGATTTCGTCGATATTGAGTTATATGTTTCCGGGAATGGTTGGATTTCGAGATGTGGTTCAGGGTTTTGAAATGTGATTTTGAATAGTGGTATTTATGATTATTCAGGGGATCGTGATCATTCTTTTGGCGAGGAATTTTCTGCTGGATCACAAGATTAACGTGTTTTGCGTCGTGCTTATCAGTGAGTGGACATTTATTTACACTGTCGTAGCTAGTTCTTGATTTCAGTATTTATTTCCAGTATAGTATTGAGATTATTTATTGTTTTGGAGGTATTGTTTTATGTTTTATTGGTGATGGCATTTATTTAGCATCGATGCATTGGCTACTCGGCTGATCACCGGTAGTCCAGTTCCAGGGTTGAGAGATTCCCCTGATGTGCCCACTAGGCTTGAGAGATTCACCTAGTCTATCACCGTCGGGCTTGAGAGATTCGCCTGACACCTCCATTTATTTTAAGAACTCGTATTATTTTTATGATTATGTAAATGGTGAAAGGCATATGATTATTTTCGTCCACTCACTCTAACGATTTTATTTGCCTTTCCCCTGGGCTTTTCGGTTTCTGTGCCCAGTTTGCAGTTCAGATTCTTGTGTCGCACGTCGCAGTCGGAGGCTTAGTATTCGAGCTACATTTCTTTTATGGTAGGTTCCTAGTTTGGCCTACTATTTGTATATATATATGTATATACTAGAGGTCGCTCTGAATACTCGATATGTTTATATTTTTATATGATTTTCCCAGATTTCTATAAAGTTACAGTTTTGTTTATTACTTTACATTATGATATGTATTTGAGAAATCCAAATGGGATTAGTGCCCACGGTTTCGCTTTTGTGGCATAGGATGAAGTGTGTTTTCGGGTGCAGGTTAATAATAATTCCACGCTATAGTGAAACTCTGCCGAAATTTTTATGGTTTTTTTTAAAGTTCGTGTTTTCAGAAAGGGTTTGATTCCGGTTTAGGAAACTAAATCGGGGTTGGGTCCTTCCAGGTTGGTATTAGAGCATTAGATTTTAGGTTCTGTAGACTTCTATAGTTGTGTTTACTAAGGATATTTGAGAATGTACAGCATGTCTAGAGCGATGACCCGACCGACCAGCGGATACTCATTAATGCTCTGGGTGTTGTATGCTTTCAAATATTTGAAGTTCCATGATTACGTCCTGTTTGTTGTGAATAATGTCTTATTCATTAGGATGCTTCCTTTACGTGCTTTCCGTGTCAGTAAGGTTGTGGATCCTGTTGAGGATCAGTTGACGTGCGACTTGATAAATGAGTTGTGGGTTTGGATAAGCATTTTGGGTTCAGAGATATGTGTGGCATAGTTTGCCCAGTTGTGCGTGTATGGGCGTCTACATGTTGCTTCTGAGCAGAGAATTGTGGTAGTTGATGGTTTGCTTAAGTCAGATCATTGTATTTGGTGGGTTGGTATTGTGTGAGTTCCTGTTGCGACTCCATGACCTACATTCAGGGTATTGTTTATACGGAAATGGTTCAATCAGGCTACCTAACAACGGAAATATGGAGTGTTTACCAACCTGAGGCAGGGATGTATTGTTCACATGTTTGTTCTAGTTTGCACGTGTTATGTGGCTTCAGAGGAAGTAATGCAGGAGGTTCGAGATGAGTTTGAACATGAGCATTAAAGGGATTTTGACTGTTATATCTCGAGACAACCGTGAGGAGTTTGTTGTGCTGCACTCAGAGGCGAGGACATTGAGAAGGAAATGCATATGCGGTTTCAGACATGTCGGTTTAAGGAAGGTGAACTTAGTCGAGATACTTTGATGAGGTGGAGTTCAGGCACCTCGGGATCAGTAGCTTCATCAGGCTGTGGCCTTTTTGATTATGTTGAGGGTCATTTGGACAAGGCAGAAGATCCGTTTGGTGAGGAAGGAAATCACAGAGTAGTGGACTAGTTCCTGTGGCTTAGGTCAGGGTGGTCGTTGGTGATCCTTCCACATAGCAGGAGTTTCCATTGTGCAACTGTTACAGCAGGCGTCACTGTGGTTTATGTCAGAGGGGCATTCTCAGTTGCTATTATGATGGCCAGGATGGTCACGTTATGAAGGAATGTCCTCAGTTAGCTATTTTTTCGTGGTCCTGCAGCTCAGAGTTCAGGAGGAGGTCAAGGTACCATTTCTGGAGTTTGAGCAATGTAGACTTTTAGACAAGTCAATCAGCAAAGTCGCAATCAACGTGGACGGTTAGTTGGACATGCCAGAGTTCGTGCGACGACCCTGTTTGAGGGCAGAGTTTCACTGAGGTTATCGTTGTTTGACATCCATGGCTATTATGCTTGCATCTTCACTTCTGGGTTTGTGGAGAATGCTGTATCCATTTGATGAGATTGTGAGTATCAGGTGGGGTATCGAGACTATGAGGTTTTCAGGAGGTTGTGGACTAGTTGCGGAGTGGTTGTTCGTCGCAAGAATGTTGTAGTCCTTTGACGTCCAGTCGTGCTAGAGATCTTGTTTAGAGGTGAAAGAAATGCTTCTCTACTATGTGAGGTTTCAGCAATGAGGCTGAGCTGGTGATGAAGCAAGGATGTATGTCGTACTTGGCACATGTTCGTGATGTAGAGGTTGTTGTACCTGATGTTCGTGGTGTTGAGGCTATCTGTGAGTATCCAGATGTTTTTCAGAGAATTTATCAGAGTTGAGGGAGTTGCAAATTCAACTTCAGGAATTGTTTGAGGAAGACTTCATTTGATTCAGTCTTTTACCTTGAGGTGTTCCTGCATGTTTTATGAGGATGTATGACGGTTCGATGAGGTTGTGCATCGACTACCAGAAGCTGAATCAGGTTTTAGTGAAGAACAAGTATCCTCTACTTCGGATTGATGGCTAGTTTGATCAGCTTATTGGAGCTTTAGTTTTCGGAGATTGATTTCAGATGTGAGTATCATCAGTTTCGATCAGAGGGTTGAGTTTGAAATGGTCAGATACCTGTGAGGAGAGTTACGTGTGGTGGTTAGAGGAGAGGTTGATAAATGCACCATTGTTCACCATTATGTGATGTCAGTGAGGAGTATGTTATGTATAGTGATATTTCGAAACTAGATTTTGGTCGAGTTGAGCAGCATGGCAATATGATGATATATGGTTCCAGGCAGTGGAAGCTTTATGAAGTTACATATCCTATGTATGATTTGGGAGTAGCTGTCTTTGTGTTAGCATCGAAAAGTTGGAAACACTATTGCTATGTCGTGCAGCGCAGTGTAGGATGTACACTGATCACTTGAGTTTCATCTACTTGCGTATTCAGCCAGATTTGATCATGAGGTAGCGTAAATGGATGGGGTTGATTAACGACTATGGCTGCACATTTGAGTTCATCCGAGAAAAGCTAATGTGGTTGCACTTTGAATATCATTCAGGGGTGTTGTTGCTGATGCACTTAGTCAGAAATTTAGAGTTTCTATGTTTCATGTACGTGTTGCAAGAATCTCATTATTAGTTGAGTTGTGAGCTACGGGAGCTGAGTTAGAGTGAGATGATGTTGGAGCATTGTTGGCTAGTTTCAGGATCGACCTGTGTTACTTGATCGGGTCTGTGAGGCTCAGGATGCGAATTCCTACTGGTTGAACAATAAGAATGCGATTTAGAATGGTGTTCCAGTAGAGTATCAACTGAGGAATGTTAGCACTTCGTTGCGCAGAGGGATGTTATGTGGGCCCTGAGACAATGAATTGAAGAGGGAGATGCTTATTGAAGCTCATTGTTTTACGTACGTTATGCACCTTGGTGGTACGAAGATGAAACTGATACTTAGAGTTTACTACTGGTGGCACAATATGAAGAGGGAAATAGCAGCCTATGGGAGCAGAAGCCTGATTTGTCGGCAGGTGAGGGTAGAGAGGTAGAAACTTGCTGGGAAGTTACAACCATTGGAGATTTCCGATTAGAAGTTGGAGCATGTCACTATGGATTTCGTGTGTCAGTTACCACGTACTTCGGATAGTAATACCAGTTATCGGGTCGTTGTGGACCGTTTGACGAAATCAGTTCTTTTCCTTGTACTTTCAGGAAAGATTTTAGTAGGCAGGCTGGCATAGCTGTATTTGGAAGAGGTTGTCCATTTTCATGGTGTGCATGTATCCCGGGTCTCTGATCGAGATCATCAGTTACAACAGAGTTTTGGTAGGCATTGCAGTGAGCATTGGGGACCAGATTACAATTTAGTATAGTTTTTCATCCTCAGAATGGTGGGCAATCTGAGAGGACTAATCAGACTTTGGGGGACATGTTGTGGTCCTGTGTATTGCAGTTCAGAAGGATTTGGGACCAGCAGTTTCATTTGTTCGAGATTGCTCGCAATACCAGTTTGCAGACCAGTATTGTTATGACATTGTATGAAGTTGTATATGAGGAATAGTGTTGCACTCCATTGTGTTGGAGCGAGTTAGGGATGAGATGGCTTTTGGTCCTGATTTAGTGGAATGCGCTACTGTAGACCTTCGGATTAGCAGGGACAAGTTGATAATTGCTCGAGTTCGACAGAGAAGTTATGCAGATGTGGGTATGTTGAGTCATTGAGTTCAAGGTTGGTGACTAAGGTTTCCTTGGAAAGGTGTGATTGAGGTGTAGTATACTTTGCCACGTTATATTGGTCCATATGTAATCATGGGGCGAGTTAGTATTGTGACGTATAAATTGGCATTGCCTGTAGCGTTGGCAAGTGTGTATGTTGTATTCCATGTGGTGGAACTACATTTCAAAATTATTGCATGTTTAGTACCCTATCAGTTCCTTATACAGGAAGACTTGGAATTTGTGGAGGAGCTAGTTTAGATTCAAGATTTGAGAGTACATGGATTACAGCACATAAATATTTTTTATGTGAAAATCTGTTGCAGAGTTATTCAGTTGAAGTAGCCACTTGGGAGTTTGAGCATTATGCAAAGGCAGTATCCCTACTTTTTAGTTGACAGGCTTGGAAATTTCAAGGTCGAAATTTCTGTAAAGGGGGTAGATTTGTGATAACCCGAACCGGAAATGGTATGTTTATCGACTTGATTTGCGAGTTTCGCGATTAGTCGCGATTTTGTCGTAATTAGTTAATATGGTGAGCTTGTTAACGATTAAATTATTGGGCAAAAATTTGATTTGCACTACAAGAAAAAGTGACTTAGACGACGGAGAATTTCCGTCGTCTAAGTGCCTATCTCCGTCGTCTAAGTACTTGGACGACGGAAAATCCGTCGTCCAAGGTACGTGCTCCAAGTGCTGTCGTCTAAGTACTTAGACGACGGAGAATTTAATCTCCGTCGTCCAAGTTCACTTGGACCGCGGAGAACGTCCGTGGCCCAGGTGGTTACCTAGACGACGGAGACATTAATCTCCGTCGTCTAAGTCACCACCTGGGCCACGGAGATTGTTAGCTTCTCCGTGGCCCAGGTGGTGACTTAGACGACGGAGATTAATGTCTCCGTCGTCTAGGTAACCACCTGGGCCACGGAGAAGCTAACAATCTCCGTGGCCCAGGTGGTGACTTAGACGACGGAGACATTAATCTCCGTCGTCTAAGTCCCTACATGGGCCACGGAGATTGTTAGCTTCTCCGTGGCCCAGGTGGTTACCTAGACGACGGAGATTAATGTCTCCGTCGTCTAAGTCACCACCTGGGCCACGGAGATTGTTAGCTTCTCCGTGGCCCATGTAGGGACTTAGACGACGGAGACATTAATCTCCGTCGTCTAAGTGAAAAATTAATTTAAAAAAAAAATTAAATTCAAAAATATTATTAATATTAATTGAAAAAAAATTAATTAAATTAATTAAATACACTAAATTAATAAAATAATTAAAATTAATTTGTACATACATAATCGAAAAAACCTATAATTAAAAATGAAAATATTGTTCGTAATGCGGAAATTAAGAAACGAAATAATGAACTACTAGCTAGCTAAAACACTGGAGGAGCAGATGCGCCGCCTCGTCCTCCGCCTCCAGCCGGGTCGTCGTCGTCGGGGAATGGGTTCGGAGGAGGTTGACATTGTCTTTGAGCTTGTTGCATAAGGGCGATGAGTTGGGCTATTCGCTCGTCTTGCTGGTCCATTCTTTGGCGCATGGCAATATTCTCCTCCCGTGCGATTCGAGCCTCTTCATAGGCTGCCGCAGCTTGAGAACTTCTCCGCCGCCCCGAACCTCCCGTAGATGATGACTCAGAGGTCGACAAATCTCGAACCACCTTAGGCCCGAAGTGCCTAACCTCCTTGCCAGCTCTACGACCGTAGACCTCATCCGCAATTGCTATTTGGCTCTCCACAGATAGAGGAGGCAGGTCTTCTAGCGGCACATCTGGGAACGCAAGCTGAGTGTTAGCCAATTCTTCCTGCGCACGCTCTATCACTCTTGCCTACAAAAGAATAATAAATTTATTATAATGAAATAATATTTAAATAATAATTACTATAATTATTAGCGCACACACATATATATATATATGACTTACGCCGCGTTGACTCGCTTCATTATCGAGCCCAGGCGTCACGTACGCGCTTACGCTTGCATCGAGATAAGGGTGTTTGGAGCCCTTATCCCTGTGCTCCTTGGCAATTTGAATGAGTTGCTTGGCGCCGGAAGTATGGTGCTTGTCCTTCTTCCCCCGGTTGGCTTTGTTGACACCGGAGAATTTCTGTTACACAACATAATGAAATCATTAAAAAATTTATAAGTAACTAAAATTTAGAGTATTCAATTATCTTAATTGAAATAAAAAAAGTAAATTAACACCTGAAATTGCTCATCGGCAAAGTGGTTACACAACCACTCCCACTCATCTTCTCTATCCCCACGCAGCTCTTCGGGGGGAGGCACGGGACCGTTAATTCGGAAGTACTGATGGAGCCTGTACTTCCAATCTTTGAAGATGTTGTTGGCGGTTTGGTTGATATGCCTCAACATCGCCGGATCCGGATCCACCGCAAATTGTTCCTATCAGAAATAAATTGGAAATTATAATCGTATATATTATAAAATTATATATAACTAATATTAAAAATAGTATATAATAACTAAAATTGTACGTATTACGTACCGAAAGATCCTTAAAGACTTTCGCCTTCTCCGAATCCGGCACCTCCCTCCAAGTAGGGGCAGTGATACGAACCCGGTTACGAACAATCGACCCAATGCTATGAGCCGAGAGACTTGCTAGCTGAGGTGTGGGAGGGCCACCGGTGAATTCGTCGTAAGGCAAGGCGATCTTGCTCCCGGTCGCCTTGCAAATTTTCTCCGCCTTTCCACCTTTAACGAGACCCCGAGTCTTTTTCGGTTGGGGGTCAGTGGGGGCCCTCCTTTGCTTACGGCGGACGCTGTACATGATAGACTCGGCCGTCGAAGACGCCTGAGTACTTCCCGTTGAAGCGGTACCGGGCGTCGGAGTTGAAAAGGGGTCGACGTCATCACCGCTTGAGAGAAATGGGGCAGAGGGAATTTCCCCAGAAGGCCCCGGATTGAGGGCGTCTACCTGCGGTTGAACCCAACCGACTTGGGCCGCCAACATTTGGAGCATCTCATCTTCTGACTCCTGTTGGGCTTTCTTCTTCCCGGATGTGATCTTTGGCGGAGCCATTTAAACCTAAGAGTACGTACGGTGTTAAAATACCTACTTACCATAATAATTACAACGACGGAGAATTTACGCTAATTAATTAAGTACGTTTAAGATTTAAATAGAGTACACTAGCTTGGCATTTTCGGTCGTTCAATGGACGTGCGACCCGCGCGATAAAGTGTAAATTTTCAATTAATCAGCCTTGGTTAAATCGAAAAACATGGCCAGTTAGGGATAGAGATAACGCGAGAGGCAGGACTAATTTCGACAAAAGTCTTTCTTAGTCCAAATCCTGTCACCAGTCATAACCCGTTTCTAGACACCATGTCCGACATTCGGCCAATTTTTCGAAAATTTACACTCCCTCAAGTCCTTTGCAAACTCCGCCCTCAACCTCGTGTCCATAACTTCACTTAGGTTATGGTGTGCGGTGATGAAATCCACACATCACGAGGGGTTAAGGAGATAAGCAAGGAAAAGAGGCGCCATCTATTCCAAAGAGTGCGACTTAATTACACCAAGCCTATGTACTAAATTTAAATCGAACACGTACTACCATGCAATTTACTAGAAAATACATATAATTATCAATTAATTATTATTTATCATGCATTTAATAATAATGATTCATTTACCAATATAATCAATTATTATTATTACTATTATTTAATTTTAACTAATAATTATTCATTACCAAATAATTAACAACTAATAATGATTACTAAATAATAATAATAACAAGAAAATAATTATTATAATTACAACTATTTATTATTTAAAACTAATAAATTAAAAGTATTTAGAATTTAAATAATTAAACAAATAAAAAAATTGTTAAAGAGTTAAAATTTCGAATTATTACCTCGTCGGAATTTCGCCGGAATATTGGAAGAGTAGAGTCGTCGGAGAGGGGGAACCACGCCGGAAAATTGGTCGTCGGAGCGTCGCCGGAGGAGGATCGCCGGAGTGAGAGAGAGAGGAGAGGAGAGTATAGAGGAGGAGATGGAATGATGAGAAAATGAGGGGGGGTGCTCCTCCTTATATAGAGTTTCACTTAGACGACGGAGAACTATTCTCCGTCGTCTAAGTGCACTTAGACGACGGAAACAGTGTTTTCCGTCGTCTAAGTGAAGGGTCAAATTTTTTCGAACCGGCGCCAAATAAATGGGCGGGCCGTTTCACCGCCATAAATGTTGACTTAGACGACGGAGACAGTGTTTTCCGTCGTCTAAGTGGAATTTCAAGCGGTGCCGAAAATTGAGGCGGCAAATCGAACCGCCATGTTATTTCGACTTGGACGACGGATATGTAGTTTTCCGTCGTCCAAGTGAACACTTGGACGACGGAAAACGACATATCCGTCGTCCAAGTCAATATTTACATCGAAAAAATAATAAAAAATTATTCGAACCGCCATGGTAATTTGAACCTAGACGACGGATACGGTAATTTTCCGTCGTCCAGGTGAACACTTGGACGACGGAAAATGACCGTATCCGTCGTCTAGGTTCAAATTATGCAAAAAAAATATTTAAATTAATTCGCTAGGAATTTAGCGATCTGTCATTCGAGTGAAATAGTCGTACAATATCGATGAACGCATCGTATATATAAACAGATAAATTTGAACCGCCGAATAATTTTACGTTTTGAAAGTTGTTAAGTATCGACTAATCTTTAAGACTTTAGTGTTCATGAGTAGTTGCTGATTTGCAGCAGAGTACTAACGAAATTGAATTTGGACAAAACAACCGTTGGATATGTTCGTCGTAACATAATATATAATTACTATAAAGGACCAGGAAATAATAAGTTCGGGAAGGGTTTCATCGGCACAGTCAACCGCAAAACCGAGAATTTCACAAACCGGAAACGTGGATACAGGACATTTCGCAACTCCGATTTTCGAACCGTCGAAGCTCACACACCAAGAATATACTACTCTAAAGTCTTGACGAAAAGAATACGCATTCGAAGATGGTCTAGATGGTCGTTGTCTTAGAAAAAATTACGAAATTTACACCTGGACGACGGATACGACATTCTCCGTCGTCCAAGTAGACACCTGGACGACGGAGACGCTAATATCCGTCGTCCAGGTGTGTACTTGGACGACGGAGAATGTCGTATCCGTCGTCCAGGTGAATATACCCTGAATTCAGGGGTTAGGGGTCCTTAGGGTTTAGGGTATAGGGTTTGTCACTTGGACGACGGAGACAGTCATTCTCCGTCGTCCAAGTGTGTACCTAGACGACGGATAATGCCTGTCTCCGTCGTCCAAGTGTAAAAACCCCGAATTCAGGGGTTAGGGCCTTAGGGTTTACGGTTTAGGTCGTCCCCGGTCATTTGTGTGTGCGTTCAATTATTCTGATTCAAAAATATAATTAAAAAATTGATCGATCGATCCGAACTGCTAGATTTAGGGTCCAAGATTTAGCTAGGGTTTTATATGAGATTGAGATTTGGCGCCAAAGGTGAATCTGCAATTAATTTCTCCGTTCTCGGTTAGGGGTCCTTAGGTTTAGGGTATAGGGTTTAGGGTTTGAAGGGCTGCGTGAGCGAAATGTAGAGCAGCTTCAGCTTACTTTTAATAAGATCAGAGAATACACCGATGAAGTTGAAAGCAAAGAGAGGGGCCGGGACTAGAAAAACAGTCCAAAGACATTCAATTGAAACAGAGAGAAGTCGACTTAAAATCTGAGGAAGTTAAGCTGGCGGAGATCGATGTTAGTCCAGGTACAAACAACTTTTATATATATATACTACAATATTTGTGCTCTCAATAATACTATCACAAGTCAATATATATAATCATATATAGGGACCCATAATTAATCCAATTTATACATAAATAGTATTTAAAAACAATAAAACCAACCAAAGCTGGACGAGGAATCTTAAAGTCTCGACATAATAGAAATCTTTCACCTTTTTACGATGCATCGATCGATCATATATATATTACAATAATAAATTAGGGTTTACCAAGTAATGATCCTCGTCGTGTGACCGTACTCTTCGTCATAATCGTCATCATCATCATCACCGTTATCCGATTGCTCATCCTCCTCATCGTACTCAACATCGTCCGAGGAATAACCAGAGTCGTCGTCATCGTCCTCATCCTGCACGTCTTCTTCATCTACCTCAATGATCTCTTCTTCAGTTAGATCTGTACAACCATCAGGCATGGGTAACCGTTCACCGTCTTGAACCAGGTCCATTATGTCGGAGCGGATGACAGAAATATTAGGCTCTTGATAGGCAGGAATGTCTCTGTCTGGTTCAGCAGCATCTTCAGTCGTCGCCGGTGTCCCTTCAATTGTCTCTGTATTCCAAACTCCTCGATGAGAGATCTGGTTCACTATTTTCCACCCGTCACCAGCTTTCGGATCGTCGAGATAGAACACCTGCCTAACTAAGGTGGCGAGAGCGAAAGGCTCATCCTCATACCAGCTTGAGTTTGTATCGACTGATAAAAGTCCCAGGTCTTCCTTTGTACGCTTGAACCATCTGCACTTGAATAGGAAAACGTTGACATCATTCCCGTAACATAGCTGAACCACATATACGATCATTCCGTAATATAGATCAGGGTCTTTCCCAACCGCTATCCCACTGTTTTGTGTTCTTCTTCCTTCATCTCGCGCCAATGAATGGAACTTCACACCGTTCACAAAACATCCCGGATAAATATAGTGTTTAATCGGCTTCCCTGCTAGCAAGTGCTTTGGCCAAGACCACCACCCCCCGTGGTTTTCGGATTTTTGCAGATCAATCATCTGCGAAAATGGAAAAATGTAAGGGTTTACTTTCTACAAATTAAACATGCATGATCTCAATATGTATATAAATCACTAAATACGTACCCATTGGAAGAAATAATCGGGGAACTTTTTCTTAACCATTTTCTCAATCCACGCCGAACTCTTGTCTGGATATAACGCCTGAAGCCTCTCCCTGTATGACATCATGTACGGCTCAACTTCGTCACAGTCTCGTAACACTACCCAATGTGCCTCAATAAGTTCTTCCTGTGTTAACGTTTCCTTTAATACTCCTCTAAACGGTCGGACGACATTGGTGACGACAGAAAGATTGATGCGGGCACTGGGATCGGAGGCAGTTGGAGGTGGTGGATCTTTGAGGTACCTGTTGCAGTAAGTAACGCACTCATGCATTAGGTATGTCTCTGCTATGGAGCCATCCGGAGCCGACCTGTTTTTGACGAATGACTTATACTGTCCAAGCTGTCTACAAAATTAATCAAACGTACAATAAAAATAAGTACATGCATATAGCTAGCTAGTAATCTCCAGTGGAACAAATTATGAATCGAAAAACCTGTATAATTAATTAGTTGTACGTACCTTTCTTGAGGATACATCCAAGTGTACTGGACCGGACCAGAAATGAGAACCTGCTCGGGCAGGTGGATCATTAGGTGAATCATTATGTCGAAGAAAGCAGGAGGAAAAATCCTCTCTAGTTTGCAAATGATGTGCACAATTTGTTGTTGCAATTCCACGACATCTGACTTCTTTAATTCTCTGGCGCATAACCTCTGCCACCATCTGCACAATGCCACTATTGGTTCTACGACGTCGCGAGGCAAATATGGTCGAATTACCACTGGAATCAGACGTTGTAGCATAACGTGATAGTCATGTGTCTTTAGACCAACAAACTTGTGTTGCACCTCGTCCACTGCTCCAGTTATAGTAGCTGCATACGTGGCCGGATAACGAACGCCCTTAAACCAGTGAAATACAGAACGTCTAAGTGTCGGCTTCACTGTGTACGGTGCAGCTGGCATCTTGTTGTACACTCCTTTCCTATCCCTCCTCAACCACAAGGGACGACGTAGATTCATTGATTCCAAATCTTTGCGCGCTTTGGGAGTATCTTTAGTCTTGAACTTAATACCGAGAATTGTTCCCACCACGCTGTCGCACACATTCTTTTCTATGTGCATCGCGTCCAAGTTGTTCCTCAGCTTCAACTTCGACCAGTAAGGGAGTTCAAAGAATATACTCTTGTGATCCCAATAGCTCAGATCATGTGGAGGAATTGGATTGCATTTCTTTACATCCGCGTCGTTAGTCAACACACCAAAGTCGAAATAGCTCAACCTCTCTAAAATCTCTTCGCCCGACCAACTACGGGGTTTAGGATTGTTCTCTACCGTCCCGTCGAAATGAGCTTCATCCTGTCGCCAAGGGTGGTCGTGAGGGAGCCATCTACGGTGACCCAAGTAACACACCTTCCCTGCGTGCCAACTAGAGTTCACGTCGTCCAAACATATAGGACATCCATTATATCCTTTTGTCCTGCACGCTGCCAACATCCCATACGCTGGAAAATCGCTGATCGTCCACATTACGGCAGCCCTCATCGTGAACATCGTGTCAGTGAATTTGTCATAAGTTGGGACTCCATTTTCCCACAACAGTTTCAGCTCGTCGATCAAAGGTCTGAGGTAGACATCTAAGCACTTCCCTGGAGATTTAGGACCTGGAATTAGTACAGTAAGGAAATTAAATTCCTTGTTCATGCACATCCACGGAGGCAGGTTGTACGGCATCAGAATTACTGGCCAAGTGCTTACGGCGGAGCTATTACTTCCCCAAGGATTGAATCCGTCTGTAGATAGGCCGAGTCTAACATTTCTAACCTCTGCAGCAAAGTTTCCGAATTCTCTGTCGAAATGTTTGAAACCCTCCCCATCCGCGGCGTGTCGCAGGACATCGTCATCTATTCGCTTTTCTGCGTACCATCGCATCGCCTCTGCTGTGTGTAGAGACATGTACAGGCGCTGCAATCTGGGAATCAAGGGAAAATATCGAACAACTTTCACAGGAATTCTCTTTTTCGAACTCTTCCTATTCACCTGGAATCTGCACTGGCCACATACGGGACAATAGTCCAAATCTTTATACTCTTTGTAAAATAGCACACAATCATTCGGACATGCGTCAATTATCCTGTACTTTAGGCCGAGGCTGCTCAAGATATTTCTAACCTTATAATGAGATTTAGGAAGATTGTGATCATCAGGAAGCAACTTACATATTTGCTCCTGAATTTCGTCAAAAGCACTGACTGACATTTTGTGCTTCACTTTTATCTTCATTTGCTCCATCACATATTGCAACACATTCTCTCGACATCCAGGGAACACCGGGGTCTGCGCTTCAAGTAGCATCCGGTTGTACTTATCCATCTCACTGGTGTCAGTGGCCAAGCTAGCAGCGGGGAATGTGTCATCATGCTCATGAGTGGTACTGTAACCTCCGTCTTGGTGTTGGTGTCCACTATGACTAAATCCCGGAAACGCATCATGGACCAAATCTACAGTTGGATTGCAAGCTGGGGGTCCGGCACCACTGCCGCTGGATGAGGCACCATGGTAACTATACCCTGAGCTGAAGTCTGCTGCGCTGAACTCTACTGCTTCACCATGCTCGCTCCATGTAGTGTAACTCCACATCATACCATTTTCGTACAGGTGTTGCACCATAACATTAACCTCCGCATACTGACAATTAAGACATTTCTGGCACGGACACCTGAAACGCTTCTTTCCATGACCATGTTCTATCGCAAAATTCACAAATTCGCTAATTCCATCCATATACCGGACATCACATCTATTCTTTAACTTCATCCAACTCTTGTCCATACTGCTACAAAATATGCAAAAAAAAATAATTATTACATATATATATATTAGTCCATTAATTTACCATTAATTATACGTACTCGATCTACATCGATCCATCAAATTACGTACGTAATTTAATCTGTATATATAGCTAATTAACATTCATGCATGTATGTACGCACGTACGGTTTCCCTAAATATATATATATTTAATCATGCAAATTTTAACTGCCTACGTACGTACCTGCTGGCCTTCTCGATATCTGCAGTTAATTAAGCTAGCTAGTGATCGAACACCGGAGATCCGATCCTTTAATTAATTTCTAGCCCCGGCCTAGCCTAATCCGGCCTTCTCCTTCTCCTTCGATCTCAAAAATTCCCCACGGGAGAAAATATAATGGAATGATCGAAGCTAAGAGAGTTTGGCATGGCCTATATATATAATGCTTCACTTAGACGACGGAGGTGTCGGTACGTCGTTTAAGTGGAACTTACACCACGACGTGTCGGTCCGTTGTCCAGGTGATCACTTCTCCGTGGTCCAAGTCACACTTAGACGACGGAGATGTAATTCTCCGTCGTCTAAGTGTTACTTGGACCACGGAGATTTCTCCGAGGTCCAAGTAACACTTAGACGACGGAGATGTAATTCTCCGTCGTCCAGGTGATAACCTGGACCACGGAGAAGTCTCCGAGGTCCAGGTTCTTACCTAGACGACGGAGAATTACATCTCCGTCGTCTAAGTGTTACTTGGACCTCGGAGATTTCTCCGTGGTCCAAGTAACACTTAGACGACGGAGAATTACATCTCCGTCGTCTAAGTGTGACTTGGACCACGGAGAAATCTCCGAGGTCTAAGTGTAACTTAGACGACGGAACTAATACTGTTCCGTCGTCTAAGTCCTCTTTTCTTGTAGTGTTGAGATCCTTCACGAAAGTTGTAGAGAATTTAATTTCGAGTTCGTGAGAATTTTCGGAGGATTATTTCGAGTTACGAGGAATAAGTTATGAATATTTTCGGCCGTTGAATTTAGTCGTATTTATCCGTTTGGTTTCGATACGTGTACGGTATAAATACGGGTGAATACGTGACGATTTTGGAAAGTTTCCAAAATCGGAAAGCCGGATGTTGACCGCGTTGACCGCGAGTAGTTCGACCCATTTGGAGGCCGTGGGTCTTCGCCGTGGTTGTGCCGGATTCCGGCCACGGTTGGCTGTGGTCTCTTGATAAGAAATGTTGGGCTCGTGCTCCTCTTCAGTTTGGTAGGTGGATGGCCTTGTATGGTGGCAGGAGAAGGGAGAATCGACGCGGCAAAGTCCATGGTTTTCCGGCG
The DNA here is from genome assembly GCA_946800695.1 of Geum urbanum. NCBI lineage: Eukaryota > Viridiplantae > Streptophyta > Magnoliopsida > Rosales > Rosaceae > Geum > Geum urbanum. The sequence goes on along the minus strand of OX327013.1, from coordinate 25,388,041 downwards.
GCTTTGGTGGCGGTGGTGGCGGCCGAGATGGAGGTCGACTTGTTAGGGGTTTTGAAGCCCATGGAGAGGTGAGTGGAACCCAAGTGGTCTCGCACCTTGGCGTGGCCGGAGGAGGCCAATCGGAGGTGGAGAATTTCGGCGAGGGTTTTCGACTTCAAGGTGAGATTTGGACCTTTTCCGGTCAAAATTGGACTTAATTTTGAACTAAAAAGTTGTTGGAAATGTCGAGATCTTCAAATCCATGTGTAGGTCGAATTTTTCTGGGCCGATAATATTTTCCGGCGGCGGTGGCAGTTTTCCGACTGAGGTGTTTTTCGACAAGTTTTATGTCGTTTTGCTTGGAATCGCGCACCGATCGCAGTGGTGAGGTTTATATTTTGAATTGAGCATCGGAATTTGTGGCGAGGTTTTATAGTGTGATTATTGGATTTTTTACGATTTCGTCGATATTGAGTTATATGTTTCCGGGAATGGTTGGATCTCGAGATGTGGTTCAGGGTTTTGAAATGTGATTTTGAATAGTGGTATTTATGATTATTCAGGGGATCGTGATCATTCGTTTGGCGAGGGATTTTCCGCCGGATCACAGGATTAACGCGTTTTGCGTCGTGCTTATCAGTGAATGGACATTTATTTACACTATCGTAGCGAGTTCTTGATTTCAGTATTTATTTCCAATACAGTATTGAGATTATTTATTGTTTTGGAGGTATTGTTTTATGTTTTATTGGTGATGACATTTATTTAGTATCGATGCATTGACTACTCGGCTGATCACCGGTAGTCCAGTTCTAGGGTTGAGAGATTCCCCTGATGTGCCCACTAGGCTTGAGAGATTCGCCTAGTCTATCACCGTCGAGTTTGAGAGATTCGCCTGACCGTCGGGCTTGAGAGATTCGCCTGACACTTCCATTTATTTTAAGAACTCGCATTATTTTTATGATTATGTAAATGGTGAAGGGCATATGATTATTTTCGTCCATTCACTCTAACGATTTTATTTGCCTTTCCCCTGGGCTTTTCGGTTTCCGTGCCCAGTTTGCAGTTCGGATTCTTGTGTCGCACGTCGCAATCAGAGGCTTAGTATTCGAGCTACATTTCTTTTATGGTAGGTTCCTAGTTTGGCCTACTATTTGTGTGTGTATATATATATATATGTATATACTAGAGGTCGCTCTGAATACTGGATATGTTTATATTTTCATATGATTTTCCCGAATTTCTATAAAGTTACAGTTTTGTTTACTACTTTACATCATGATATGTATTTGAGAAATCTGGATGGGATTAGTGCCCACGGTTTGGCTTTTGTGGCATAGGATGAAGTGTGTTTTCGGGTGCAGGTTAATAATAATTCCGCGCTATAGTGAAACTTGGCCGAAATTTCTATGGTATTTTTTGAAAGTTCGCGTTTTCGGAAAGGGTTTGATTCCGGTTTAGGAAACTAAATCGGGGTTGGGTCCTTTCAACAAAGGAGATAATTAGTAACGATCGAAAATCACGATCACTAATATCAAGTTTAGGGAATAAAAACTAAGATATATGGTCATAAAAATCGATGCTCGATAAACGATGACTTCATACCACACCTAGAAACTGTGACAATCAAAATTCATCACAAATATCAATTTTTCATTTTTATTCAATGTCGTGACTCCCCCAAGACCATCACTAATATCAAAAATTTTGATCAAAGAGGTGATGAAATCCTTTTTTTTTTATAACATGTATTAATCCATATAAACTAGGGCATATAATATATCACAACAATAATCAATCTAAATCTAGTCTTAGATCTAGGGTGTTGCGATAATTAAGTTTTACAATGTAATTTATAAATTGAGGGGGTTTAGAAAATTGAACTCAGTGGGTGTTATGCTCGGCATGACCATAGTTGTAGGTTTTTGACGAACTTTGGAGGAGCTCCTTACAGGTGTTGCAAGATAAGCCGATGTGCAATTTTTCCTTCTGTGGGACCGACGATGGTGGTGATGATCGACGGTGATAGCTAGTGTTTAGGGTTTAAGGATTTTTTTTCTTTTCTTTTCTTTCTCTGCGGTGATGGTTTGGCTATCAGGTCAGAGCGTGTTGATGACGTGTTGAAGGAGAAAAGTAAACACAATAACTGTAGACTAAAACTGTATCTTTATTCATTGGTAAATGACATTAAATACAAGTATTACAATCAATATCTCTATAAATCAGGGATTGATAGAATCTCTACTTCTAATCTAATTAGAATAAGAGACACACTGAGATACCAAGAATATACTTTCATTAAATACTTCTCCTTGTCTCGAGCTCTTATTGTATGATGCATGACCTGTTGCCTCACTAAAAATGTTGCTAAATAAACAAAAATCTCATGGAACCTCATGGGCAAAAGAAATACTTGGTCGAAGGAAAAAAGAGTACAACGCATCAACTACAAAAGCTACTACATGTGATGTAGACTCCCTCTAATGTCCACCAAAATGTGACTCTCTCTGATTAGTATCTCAATCTCGGAGTTCAGATAATCTTTGGATACCAATACGTCTCACATGTTTCACAAATATAGATTTTGAAAGTGACTTGCTGAACAAGCCTGCAACATTATCTGTCGAACCAATCTGGTTCACATGAATATTCAATAATTATTGTTGTTGTTGATTAAAGAAAAATTGTGGAAAAATATGTTTTGTATTGAGACCCTTAATGAAACCTAACTTCATTTATCCAATGCAAGCCACATTATTTTCAAAGATGTAGGTTAGTGTCGTCGTAGTAGATGGTGATCCACTAGACTCTCGAATATGGTGTATAACTAACCTAAGCTGGACACACTCTTTAACAGTTTCATGCAGAGCTATGATCTCAGAATAATTCGTGGAAGTAACAACAAGGATTTGATTTGTAGATCTCCAAGAAATCACCATGTTCCCCATAGTGAATACATAACCAATTTGGGAACGTCCCTATGTACGTCTTAGAGACATCTAACATTAGCATATCCTACAAACATATCACACGGTGTCTCTAAATAAGGGATTACACTGAAATGTGGTTCACTGTTTGCAATTGAAGTATCCTTCGATGGGTCGAGGATATAACTCGACTGGTCAAGTGATCCTTTCTGATCCATCCAGGGTGCAGTCTTCGACGGGTTGAAAGAACAACTTGAAGGGTTGAATGACTTTGGTAGAACTGTCCCGAACGGGTGGTTTGACAGGTTGAGAGCCATGTTCGACATGTAGAACTGGGCAGATCGAGTTTGATAGCTGCATTTCAACAATTCTTTTTTTTTCTTTTCAAAATTTCAAGTCTCTCTCTTGCTTCTCTGTAAGGAAAGAATAAGCCCAAGTCAATGGATCCCTTAAAGTACCTGAAGATATGTTCGCTCCATTTCAATGACTTTGTGTAGGCATATACAGAGAATGCAATGTCAGGACATGTGCACCGCATTAAGTACAACAAAGCTCCAATAGCAGTGAGATATGGAATCTCAGCTCCCAAAACATCATCATCATCATCATCATCATCATCATCATCATCATCATCATCATCATCATCATCATCATCATCTTTCAGACAAAATAGATCCTTTTTATTGAAGACATTGAGTGAGCGTCTCAATTTATTTATTGAAAGTGTTTAGTGTTTTAGGTTGATTTGTTTGATTCTACACTTATTATGTTTATTGAATTGGAGATAATCTATGTTAGGGGAGTTCTAAATAGCTTATATGATCACTGTGCTAGGTCATTCCGGAGTCAGTCTATAGCTGGCAACAAAACCAACCAGGAAAGAATAGTGCACCGACCACTAGCACCTAGATCCCTCTGCCCAAGGAGGTTTCATCCGTTCGTACCTTGGTCTTCCAATCGCGTCAAGGATCCTATTGATAGGACTGGTTGACGCTACCACCACCCTCTTCTCCGACTAGGCATCACCATTGACACAACGCCTCGATGCCACCATCTTAGTCATCGAATCACTATCGCCACACAGCAAAGGCCTCCACTCCTTCTTGATAGAAGGTTAGTCATTTGGTTTGACAGCTGAAGCTGAAACCCCTGGAAGAGACACCAATGAAGGTGCCAAAGTATTAGCCCACCGAAGGTGAGAGACGAGTGGCATTGCACAAACCCAAGAACATCGACCTCGAAACCCTAGCAGAGTGCTATGTGAAGAGATAATATATAGCTCACAATTTTGAATTTTTCATAAACGGTTTAAGTTTGACAAATTTTAGGTGTTTATTGATTTTATCTTGTTCTACAACTTAATGATTTTCAAATTGGATGAAAAATAACAAAAATAATCTACTTATATTCAATTAAATATTGTTGGAAAGTAACAGACGATCTCCAAAATATTGACAGAAAGTAAGTGACTAACGGCGTGTTTGGATGAAGTATTCTTGATTTCCATTGAAATTCACAATTGATGAAAATTAGATTTCATCATTTTAAATTTCATGATTTGTGAATTCTAGTGTTTGGGGTTCTTCATGAAGAATTTTATTTATGACAAGAATTTCAAACTTTATGAGTAAGTTGAGGGAATTGTAGAATGACACATATTTTTAAGTGTATATATAATATAGGGCAATGTTAGGGGGCCTCAATCGGACCATGACCTGTATGCATGCCTCAATTTGACGTGTCATGACATATCATGTAAACAAAATTATATTTGGTAAATTTGTGAGAAAATATATAACCTAGAAAGCCAATATTGTCATTTCATATATTCAATAAAATTTATAGATCACACTTAATCGAAAATAAAAACCTAACATCTTGTTCTTGTTTCCTTCAAAACATCAAGAAAACTTCTTATACAATTTCATCATCAATCAAAGAATCGTGAATTTGCTTCGATCTAGTAAAATGCAATCATTTATTTGAATTAATTCAGCTTTGCTATTCTCATATTACCCACAAATTAAAGCTTTGAATCACACCACTGGGTGCTTGTACCAGTGCGTCCTTGATTTCTCGAACCCAGGTTTTATTGTTATTAGATTTTCTTCTTCTGGGTTTATCATTATCCATGTAAGCTGAACTTGATCGTGATATTTGATACAACAATCATGTAAAAAGAGGAAAGGGAATAGACATTCTGGCCAGGAGAATGTAGTCAAACAATTCATTATAAATTTATATTTCATCTCAATAGTTTTAGTAGGTTGGGTACTTGGGCATCATCTTTTCCTGATCAATTGTCTAATCAAAGTAAGATTATCATTCGAATTCTTCTGATTGGCTTCAATTTTTCTCAAGTCAGGTTGCTGCAAGTGGAGTGATCGCAAACTGTCACTTTTTGTATCCGCAGTTGTTGTTGTGCCGTGTGCGAGGTATGCCACTGCTGAGGGCAGAATGTTGTTGTTTAGTGCGCTGCGTAGTCTCTGCTTCTTGTCAAGCGATTGGAGCGAGGAGAGCATCAACCTCGCTCGTAGAGTCCTACTTGTCTTGATACAAGACGTAAGCTTCGTGTCTCTATGTCGAGCCACAAAGAATCGATATTTTACACCCTTGGGCAAGTATAAAGCAGAGCATTCCTAAGGACGCAGTGTTGAGAACACCAGATAGTGTAACTTCGTAGATCTTAAGAATCTCCATGCTCTGTCGGGTGGCCTAGATTCTGCTGATTTCCGTTGTCGTAGCTCGAGTGAATCTTCGAATCCCCATGCTCTGTCGGGTTGCCTAGATTCTGAGCTCGCTGGTCACTAGTTGTCTATTCACAGTGGAGTAAGATTTGCTGGTGCGCAAATTGTAAATGAGTGTAAAGATCCGCAAATTTGCTTCGCTTCACCTATTTATAGAGGTAGGTACCCTGACCCTCCTCGCTAGACAAGGTAACATTTATTGACTAGGAATAATATCCTCCCTTTAGATTCCTCTAGTTTTTCTAGGAATCACACATATATTCTTTCCGATTCGCAGCTTCTAAGTAAGCAACACGTGGCCAACCTATTTTACCATCGAGGCCCCAAAAGTATCGAAATAAACGCTAAGTTTATTTTGGGCCCAAACATTGCCCCCCAGACCTCGAGATTAACCCGTGGGAAATCAAAGGGGTCTTGATGTGACGTATCGCCTCTCAGTCAGTGGCTTTGAAATAGCCTCGCACCAGGCTACTCAAGTGCTTTCTTTCGAAAATTGCACTGTCTGTTTTCAACCCTTTTAAGCCTCTTCAGTCACTTTTCCCTTTTCACTTCCTCTCTGAAGTTTCCTCAATTCTAGATTTTGAATTTTCAATTACTCCCTGAACTTCGATTTTCATCATCTTTTCGCGAATGGCTCCTTATCAAAAGTTCTACCCAGAAGTTTCCGAGAAGGACATAGAAGCCTTTCGTAACTATATGGACCAACACCTTCACCGAGACCAAGTTACCCCCTATTCGTGGGTCAATCTAACAAAGGATGACGAGGTTATAGTGAGCCCAACCATTAATACAACGAGGGCTTCTTCCGTCCTTGATTCGGCTATGCACCGTCCTCTGTTAGTCGCGCGAGGTGAAGCTTCTCCCTTCTCCAATGGGACCAGAAGAAGCTTGATGTGAAATTGGGGAAATGGTCCAGTACCTGAGCCGAAGAGCTTCAATGGTACTATGAGCGAAAGGTTCTCGACAAGGAGCTTTGGCAACAGGTTGGTATCTCACATGCTTTGGACTTATGCTTTCATCTTCCCCAAGATAAGAATCGTGCTGCTGCCGTTGCTGCCTTGTGCTATTAGGAGACCAGTAGCAATATTTTTGTCCTCCCATTTAGGCATTTAGGGATTACTCTTCTTGATGTTGTCGCTATTACTGCCTTTCCCACGGCGGATGGACCATTTCTTCCCAGTGTTTTAGACAGTAAGGCCTTCCCTTTCTCTACAGATCCTGCTCGCTCAACTATTAACACTGCCTACTCCAATTGGTGCAAATACTACAACACAGAAGAGTTCCAGGTTACTCCTGCCTTCGATGAACAGTGGGTGAAAATTATCTATAGTGACATTGCCTTTCTGGAATTTTGGCTTTGTCGCTACGTATTTTGTGTTGTTACGGACAGGATCACCAACACCTTCACCAAGGTTGCTGAGGCGCTATACAATGGCCACTGTCTTGGCCTTGCATAGCCCGTATTGGGCGCTTTGTACTGTGGACTTGGGTGGATTTCATTAAACTTATTTAAGTTGAAATTTGCAGGGCCTGTTTGGATCCTATATTTGTGGCTACAGGTCTACTTCCCTAAATTTCACAGCCTGCATCACAAGGAATTTACCTCTGAGGAGGTTTTAGGGAAGTCCTTGGCTCTCGCTGGAGAAATGAAATCTTTGAGCTACTCGCAATGTTTCAACTATCTTTGGGGCCAGAAACTGTTCCCCAAGGACATTTCCGAGTTCGTAGTATTGAGAAGATTTCCTGTTGAATTATCCACTAGATTCACAATGACCCCCCGTCAAGCACCTGCTACGAGGAAGCTTTTTGCCCAGTGCATCACCTATGTGGACATGATTGTCCCTGAAGCGGCTTTGTGGATTAAACTCTACACACCCAACCACTTTGCTCGTCAACTTGGGTGTAAGTAGGATCTTCCCTACCCCCTGATAGAATCCCGCAATGGTTACACCTCGTGGAGGGCTTGTTTGGAAAAACCATCTGCAGCAATCCTTCAAGCTCTTGTTACTCCAACCTTTCTCTTGCTGGACCTCTCCGACTTCCGTCGACACTCACTTTGTGTAACTTATTCTTCTGTTGACGAGGATCACGAGTGGAACAGGTGCCATTATGGCAATATCTAGATGCGGTCCAAATCTGAAGTCTTTCGCACCATATTTCCCGCCTCTTTTCTTGATTATTTCAAGAGAACTGTGAATAGGAAGGCTGTAGGCCCCAATGTCTAAAAAGAGGTGGGACAGAAAAGGAAGGAGCGAGAGATTGCGCTTCTCCCCATTCGGTCTCACAACGTAATAAGCTTATGGGTGCAAGCCTCGCGACTGCTTCCTCTACTGCGAAGAGAAAGAAGAAGGAATTCGTTGAAGCATGGGACAATGAAGATGGAGATTTCAACGAAGAGGTTCCATCGGTATGGTTTCTACTTATCCCAAGATTTTAACTCTTTTAGAATCTTCTGCTTTCTAAACATTAACTCCGTTCTTTATGGTTCAGACTCGCCGATCCCGCCGTCATGTCGTTAAGGAATGCATGCGGCCATTGGAAGATGAGCTAAGTGATAAATCTCTCTCTATTGAGCTGATGCCTGACAGTGAGCCCTCAGAGGAAGCCTTGCTCTTTCAAGCTGTGTGGGCCAAAGGCAAGTGTGTACAACCAATTCCTACTCCTCAGCCTTCTACCAGTGCTGCGAGTGTGTCTGGGGAATCCCCAGTTTCTAAACCTCTGGATGTAGGTCCTTCTAGTATTGTGGATGAAGAAACTCGGCGCAGGGAACTCCTTGAGCAAGTCTACGATCAACCCTTTGAGCAGTTAATCTTTGCTGCCGCGACCACCACTGTGGAGGGGATGACTACCACTATGGTTGATGAAGAACCTCTGAAACAGGCTGCTGAGTTCAAATGAGACATTGAAGCTCTTGAGACTACAGCTATATAGGCTTCTTCTACTGCTGAGGTATCTGTTCTAACTTTATCTTCCCTAGGATACTTGTGCCTTTTTAACCACCGTTTTTGGTTATGCAATCGCAAGAGACTGTTCAAGAGGCACATGCACCTGCTCCTGCTCCTGCGGATGTGACTCCTGTGCCTACAAATGGAGAACAACCCAGTACTCTAGATGTCCCTTTCATCATTTCGGCCGCTAAAACTGGCCATGTAGAGTCTACCGTAGTGCACTTCTCTCAAATTGCTAAACCTAGTTTACTTATTTTCAAATAGATTTTAACCTCTACTTATCCTTCTTAGTTTGCAACTGAAATGCCTTCTCTTCCCTGCATCAATACTGCCTTGTATGACGACCAATCTCCCCCTCATCTATCTCAAGTATATTTTGACTCTACTCATGAAAGTTCTTGTTGTGTGAGTTCTCTGAGCATTTCATAACTCCTTAAGTGTAGGTCTTCTCGCAGAAGGATCCAGGTACTGAGGAATTATCTCTCACCTAGAGTCAACGGAGGCTTGGAGAATTTTCTAACATCATTCGTGGCTGCAACGAGACTGCTGCCCCCAGTCTACAATTCCAGCCATTCTGGCTCCTATAGGGGGTAGCGAGGGAATGGCCAAGACCCTGCGAGAGGCGGTGGAGATCTATAAGGACTTGGCTCTTTATGAAAAAGATCCTCCAGATGTTCAACTTTCCATTGCCTACCTTCGTGATCTATGGACTCTGAAATGCCACTGCACATGCCTAATATCTGCAAGTAAAGACTAGTCTGCGACCCCTCGGCAGCTCCGTTGTGAAGTTCTAGATTTGTTGTTGACCGAACCCCACATTTGGGCCCTATATTTCATTTTGTATAAACTCCTGCTTAGTTTAATTTATGCCCTATGGCCCATGACCTTAATCACCTACTATGCGTCTCTACCAAAAAATAACTTCGTGCCTCCAAAGATCACGTCGGTCCTTGGAATAACTGCCCGCCTTTAATGGCTCCTAACTCTATATCTTTAAATGGCAAGACTTCAGCTTTTACGAGATACGCAAATTGGCAATTGAATGCTTACCCCCTTAACTGCTGTATTGAATCAATGCAATGCTCTGCGTCCTTTCATTCAAAGCACCTTAGAATTTTTGGGCCTATAAATAGCTTGTCACTTCTCCTTCATTCCACAAGATCTCACAGTAGCAAAAGATGGCTTCTCGAATCCATAGTCTGTTCCTTTCTTTCTTTAAGGTAAAGCCTCTAGATCTCGTATTTTATTAGACGTTTCTAGGTCGAAGTACCAAAGCTCAAACCTGGCTTAGGTCGTAGTACCAAAGCTCAGGTCCTTCGATTCTGGACTAATTCTCAAACATTTGAGAATTAGCAGACAATAGTTGATATGGGTACTCACTAACTCCATCCCTGAAACTGATCATCCTGGTCTGGTGCATGCTCCCACTCACTTCTGATGTAGTTCCCCTTGCTTTCTGAGTAGAGTGCCTCAGATCATGATCAGAGGGATGGCTTTGTTGAGCTGCAAATGTTGAGAAAGTGTAAGTACCCCAAAGTCTTCCGGAACCGAAGGTAGATCTAACCCCCAGCCAATGCTCGTCCATCGGCGCAACCTGAGGACCTCATTGTGGTTGGTTGAGATAAATCTAAACCACTTCGTACGATTGGTTTTTAGCAAGAGATTGCTCATTCGATGTATGATATCAGAGCTAGAGCCCGCAAAACCTCATATTGTACTCTTTATTTTGATCAAATAAGACTATGTATTTTACTGCTCTTATTCTCCTTTATAACAACAAAATACCATCTCCATTGATTTGACCACTGAAATTTGGTCGTAAGCAATTTGTAACACTTTAAAGAATCACATAAACAAGATTCAATGTCACAAATTTGAAATTTTGTAATATTTTGGCCACATGAATTGGCTTTGGATAAACTGGTTGCCCCCCAGTTTTACATGAAGAGCAAGCCTCTGTGATAGGCTGCGAATGAGTGCAAAACTAAGCTGTTGATTCTCTTTGTGCCCCATACTCCCAAACTGGCTGTCGGTACTTCTTCAAAAATCGACCATTGATTGGGTTACGATTCACCTCATCGTCGACGTCACGTAGTTGGAATGTTCCCTTGCCTAAAATTTTCTTAATGATGAAGGGTTCTTCCCACTTCACAGACCATTTACCACATCCTTCTTGTTTTTCTCCTAGAGGCAATACGTTTTTCTAAACCAGTTCCCCTTCTATAAAGCTAAGTCCGCGGGTATGTCGATCATAGGAACGAGCCACCTTCTGTTTCTCTGCTAGTACGTTAGTTAAGGCGTTAACACACTTTTCATCCAAATCATCTAACTCTTTCCACATCACTTGTATATAATCCTCGCCAATCAACTGATGCTGATCCATGATCGTTAGTGATTGGACATTGATTTCTAATGGCAAGACTACATCATGTTCAAACATGAGCGTATATGGAATAGTTCCCTAAGGACTACGTTTAGAAGTGCGATATGCCCACAGAGTGTTGAACAACTCTTCATACCAAAGCCTTGAATTGTCTGCGAGCATACTCTTAAGGATGTGGAGGATCAGTTTGTTGCTTGCTTCAGCCTAGCCGTTAGACTGGGCGTAATATGGTGAAGAATACAAAAAATTGATCCCAAAGTTCGTCATTAATTCTTCTACTTCTCCGAACATGAATGCAGTGCCTCGATCGAAAACAAAACACTCCGGAATCCCAAATCGGCAAATGATATCCTCTTATAGGAATTGCCGAATCGCGGCGGTAGATGCCACTTTCAAAGGCCTCGCTTCGACCTACTTGGTGAAGAAATCTGTAGCAACCATGATGAACTTGTGCTACATTGAAGAATGAGGATGTATGAGACCGATTAGATCCAATGCCTATCCTCATTCCGGCCATAGCTTGATAATTAGTTGCATAGGAATGTTCGGGATATGGGTGACTGGTCAATGAGCCTGACAATCCTCGCAACCTTTTGCAAAAGTGATACAATCTTTCAACATTGAAGGCCAGAAATATCTGTGTCTCCGCAAGAGCCATCTCATTTTTGGGCTAGATTGGTGAGCCCCGCAGACCTTGAGATGTACTTCACGCAGTAGTTGCTTGGCTTTGATCCCGAAGACACAGACCAAATCCACCCCCTCTTCACCACGTCTGAATAACTCATTCCCCCGGAGGATGTAATTTGGAGCAAAGTACATGATCCTCTTATCCACCATAGAGCTAAGATCCTTTAAGTATGTGATAATCGGCAGCCTCCAATCATCATCAATGGTGCCCAGAGCTGCGACATATCATTAATCTTTTTCTTCCTTTCTAGTCATGATGGAAAGGAGAGTATGAACTTCTACTTTCATTAGGCGCTCATGTACATCATCGACTAGCTCTATTTATGTAGCAAGTTGAGCTAACTCGTTTGCTGCAAAAGTCTCTCCTCATAGGATATAGGTCAGGGTCACCTCTGTGAATAGTTCTAACAACTCGCTAGCCTTTTTCACAGACGGCTCGAGGATGAGACCTGTTTTAAACGTGGCTTGGAACTGTCTGATCACAAGCAGCGAGTATCCCAAAACTTGTATTTCAGTAGAGCCCAGGGCCCATAAAAGCTATAATTCGATGATTAAGGCCTCGTATTCTGCTGCATTGTTGGAACAATTGTATTTGAGACGGAAAGAATAGGCAAATGTTTCCCCTTGTGGATGGACCAACGTTATCCCTGCTCCTGCGAAAGCACTCGTGCTGGATCCATCAAAGTAGAGTTTCCAAGGAGCCAAAGATATGTGTGGCAATTCAAACTCCTTCTGCTTCGAGATGTCTTCCATATGGTGATGTGCGAGGAAATCGGCCACTGCTTGGCCCTTCACTGCCTTCTGCGATGTAGTGAAAACTCGGACAGCGCGAGAATCCATTTCCCTATCCGTCCTCGAAGTATAGGTCAGGTTAGCGTATATCGAACCAGGTCTGTCTGTGCAATGACGCACGTCATGAAGGACATCATGTAATGCCTTAACTTGCAGCCGGAGAAATAAAGAGCAATGCATAATTTTTCCATTGATGTATATCTACTCTTGCAGTCCGTAAGGGTTCTGTTTAAGTAGAATATTGCTCGTTCTGCCTTTACCTCATCATCTTATGCCAATAAGCTCCCTATAGAGAATTCGGTCGCTGAAATGTAAAGCTTAAGTGGCGTGCCTTTTCGCGGTGGTACCAAGACTGGTGGGTTAATTAGGTATTGCTTGATCGTGTCAAACACCTCCTAGTGAACCGGCTCCCATACGAACTCCTTCTCGCTCTGTAATTTGATTAAAGGTGCAAAGGGTTTGCTTTTTCCCGCAGCGTTTGCAATAAACCTCCTTAGAAAGTTGATTTTTCCGAGTAACTGCTAAACTTCACGCTTGTTCTTTGGAGGGGAAGCTTTAAGCATTGCTTCCTTTTATCATCTGGGACCTCTATTCCTCGCTGATGTACCAGAAACCCAAGGAAGTCTCCCGCTTGTACCCTGAAAACGCACTTGGCAAGATTCATCTTAAGCTGATGCTTCTTCATTCGCATGAACACCAGCCGCAGATCTTCTAAATGAGTTGACATCTGCTTTGATTTGACCACAACATTGTCAATGTAGACCTCCATTGTATCACCTGCTAGGTCGTGGAAGATGTAGTGCATTGCTTGATGATATGTTGCGCCTGCATTCTTTAACCCGAATGGCATATTGACATATTCGAACAATCCTAACACCCCTGGGCATCTAAATGCAGTTTTGTGCGTATCTTCCTCAGCGACTGGGATTTGATGATATCCTATTGTGTCATCCATGATGAGAGCATCTCATGTCTCGCAACTGCATCAACGAGCAGATCAGCGACCGGCATTAGGTAAGTATCCTTCGGAATGGCTTAGTTTAGGTCTTTATAGTCTACGCATACTCTGATTTTGTCATTCTTCTTCCTTACGGGGACTATGTTTGATATCCACTATGTATACTTAGCCACTTGGATGACTCCAGACTTCAACATCTTCTCGATTTCTTCCTTGACCAGTGTTCCTGTATTTGGATTCATCCTCTACATATGCTGCTAGACTGGCCTTCTTCCTTCTGCGATTGAAAGCTTGTGGACAACCAACTATGGTGAAAGTTCTGGCATATCCTCAAATTTTTTCATGAAGTAGTCTTTATACTCGAATAAAAGGTCAACGAGACTCTTTCTTTCTTCAGGCTCTAGAAAAGTACTGATAACCACCTCCATTGGCTCAGTGATAGTTCCAAGGTTAATCTTCTTAGTTGGATCTCTAACTTTAGGTGGTGTGTCATCCAAGGCTGTAGATGCGAGCTGGATGATATCCTCATTTATCCCTTTTTGTTGGACATCTTCATTAATACACTTTGTCATGGCTATGGCAAACAATCGTAGGCTTGCGACTCAATCATATATGTTTACAATCTTGCATAGAGAGAGGAACAAGCCTCTGCCTCCTCATCTTTGGACGGACATATCATTGATGGCTTGTGGAGGCTAGCTTCAGAAAGTAAGGTCGTGATTTGCCTTCTCTTGCTTGCACTATTCCCCACTGAGCTAGTTGTGAGGCCGTGACCCCAACAGGTCGGCCCTTCTTATTAACGCCGCACATTTCCAATGGTCGAAGACTTCCATTGTTATAATCGGCATCCAGCGCATTTGCTGAGACTAAATATGGTCATGGATCGGCGTTGCCTATATGTGACTCTGATGTCTCCATATGCCATATGAGGAGCTATTGATGAAGCGATGAATGCACGCAATAACTCATATGGATCCAATCTCTACCCAATATAACACTGAAAGGGAAATTGCATTCGATGACAAAGAAAGTGTGCACCCTTATGACGGGTCCAACCTTGACTTCTATGAATAGCAACCCTAGTATCTGCGAGACAGTCCCTGTAAAGTTTTTGATTGTCATGGATGTTGTTTGAATAGCTGATATGGGAATACTCAACTATGTCATTGCTTGAGTAGTCAAAACATGCACCGCTGCACCGGTATCCACTATGACCTTGTAAAGTTGGTTGCCCCCCATGCCTGCAATGATGTACAATGGTCTCATATGCGAGGCCATTGTGGCTGTCGGTTTAGAGAATATCATGTAGGACTTTTGCATTGCGGGGTCCACAGTTGGTCCCCGTTCCTCTAATTTCTCACGCTCTGCCAAAGGTAGTCCTTGAGCTGCCTTGCTCACAACGGCCACGTGTGTTGCCTTAGCTGGTTTGGCAAATTTGGCCGGTAGCAAGTATACCATGCCTACGTGCACGTCCTCGGCGTAGACTTCTTCTAAGTCTTCACTATCCTCTCCGTAGTCAACTAATTGCTCGTCCCCATCGTCTACTTCAGTCTCGATGAACAAAGGTTCATGCTGTTGATCTTTGATGGGAGGAAAATGTGGCTCTCTTACATAGACCTCGAACTTAAGCTTATTCAAAGAGTCTATCTGCGCTGTGAGCTCTAACTCACCAGCCGTTACTGCCATGACCTTGAGTTTGGAAGAAGTAAGAGTGAGCTTCTTTTGCTCTTCAATCACTAAAGGTTTTGGTTTCTACAGCAACACTGGCTTCTTTCTCGACTCATCTACTGGTTTTGCCTTGGATTCGATGCGCTTGAACACTGATTTCCGCAGTGGCTTGTCCTCAACCATTTTTCGAGCCCTTTTTGGCGCTCGTTGTGCCTCTGTATTAGGCTTTACTCTGTCGATATGAGAAAACACACTGAGTCTGGTTGTTTGTACCTTTGGTCCGCTGGAGCCTTTGTCAAACGTAATCATGGGTGTAACCATAGTAGATTCATCCGTCTTTGAATCTACTATGGTGACTCCACTAACTGCTCTGGTTTGATATGGTCTCTTTCTAAAGCTTCTAAAGTTCTTTTCGTAGCTCCGAATTGACGCTGTAATTTTATCTTCCTCGTGGGAGTAATTTCCACAGTCTTTCCCCCTGACTTCACGTACCATATGTCTTTCTTAATACCAATCGGCTTGCTAGAGGGATATATGGCTTGTTTGATTCTGCTCGCTGCCTATCATCAACGGCTTCAACTTTCCTCTCAGCCATTTGTACCCGTTTAAACAAATTATATTTCTTGGCCACTGTGCGTGGTTCCTTCAAGCTTGTCGGCTGATAGTTCTTTGGCGGAGATTTGACCATTAAACCTGCTCATACAGTGTCCACAAATTCTTTGTAGGTCATCTTGAGGTCGTACTCCGCTTTGCATCGAGAGCAAAGCAATACCAGATTCGCCTCTCTAACGTCCTCTTTTTGCTTCCCCTTGGGATCCTCTTTGCTACTGCTGCGAGAGACTACTTCGTTGGTGGTTTTAAGATCCAACATTTTCTTCCGCTTGATTCCTCCAAGCCAAGATACCTTCAGAGTACCCACCATAAATGATCCTGCAACAGCTTCTTCTCTCGCATAGTCTGGAAAAACGATGTCCCTTTTATCAATCCACAGCTGGATCTATTCCCGCAACGCCATCCACTGGTTGGTATGGTGTGTCCAAGAGTGATGGAATTTGCTGTACAACCCCTTCTGCGGAGTCATGGCCTTAGGGTTAGGTACCTTCACGATACCGACTTTAATCAAGTCCTCCAGAATTTCTCCCATCCTATCACTTTGGAACCTGTCGATGGCTTTTGTCTTTACCAGCTCTACCATTCCCACCGAAGTATCTGCGAAAGGTTGCCGATCAAGTAGAGTAATTTGCGGTGATGCATCAATTGCAAGTTTCCCTTCATTAATTCACTTCTGGATTTGATCCTTCAGCTTGATGCAATCCTTGGTTGTGGGATTCCACATGTTGTGGAACTTGTAATACTTCTTTCCTTTTAGCTTTTCTGCAGTGGAGAATTCTCCGCAGTCCAACTTGGTCAACTTCCTATAAATCAAATCTTCTATGATCTCGTGCACTGCGTTCGCATCATAAGTATAGGATTCGAATTCTGATTTTGTAAACGCACTGGTCAAAACCGACACTGGTCCCTTCGAAGGAATTATCTTCTTTGACTTGACTGTGTTCTTGGCTATTAATTCCAGACCAGCCACTGTTGCGTCGTCTGAATCATATCCATCAGACTCCTCCTCTTCTTACATGGTTGCAATCATCTTGGGGCATTCTCGATATGGAGTCTTTGGAGTATATGTTCCCCTAGACGCATTGCTCCTATTATCAGCTTCTTCGTATGCAACATAAGTCTGAGCCACTGCATCAATGAGAGCGTTCAACGAAGTGAACCTTGCATCTACGTACTTTGTATGCAATTGTTCTTCGAGCCTTCCTACTGCGATGTCTACCAATTCTTCCATAGTGCATGAAGTTCTGCTCTTGGTGTACTCGGTTTGGAACCGGTGTAGGTATGCCACTGGAGATTCACTTGGCATGTGCACTATTTGGCACAACTTGCCAAGGTTCACAGCCGGTTCTGACCCGCCAAAGTGCTCAGTAAACAATCTTTCCATCATCGCCCAGTCGTAGACCGAGCCTTGAGGTAAGTTTGTGTACCAATGCAATGCCGCATCTGATAGCGAGGACTCAAAAACTCTTAACTTGAACTCGTTGAGTCTACCCCATAGTCCACATTTGACCCTGAACCGAGCAATATGGGTAGCTACTGGCTCTGCTCCCTCTTCGCTGAAGCAAGTAAACGAGATGGGTTGATAACCCTTTGGCCACTTCCAACCGAATGGCGGTGGTGGGAAGGGATCGTTGTAGGTTATCGGACTTCCTCCCACACCCGGCAGCCTTTGATTGATGATGTGGTTAATCTCTCACTCAGGGTTTGCCAGTGGAGGAGGCGGAGATGGTACATCGTCGTCCTTGACTTCCTCATCATCATGGAAAAGAGGTTCTCTCTCCGCCAACTTATCATTGATCAGCGCGAAGCTGGCCGTCATAGTATTGATGAGATTTGCGAGAGCCGTAGTGAAAGCAACAAACTTTTTACTGTTATCGGCATGCTCAACCTCTCGAGCCTCGTAAAGGCTGTCGAGCCTGTTCTAAACTCTGGACACCCTCATGTAGCTGGCTTCCATGTTTTTCAAAATCCGTTCCATGTTAGCGTTTTTCCGCTGCTCTTGTTCGAGCGAAAAAATCTCTGTAGGCCTCAAAATCCATGGCCCTTATTTCTTCGATGTTCTTAGGTTCTGACGATAATGATGATCGACACCCTAAGTCATCGTTGCACCGAAATTCTGTAGTACTTCTTCGTTGCTTAAACCCTTGCAAACGACTAAGTTGTGTTCTCGGAATGCGGGTGTTGGATGCTTAAGGCAACTCATGAATGTTTTGCGGTACGGATCAATGATTATCCTACACTAAACCTGTGTTCCACTGGGCGTACCAAAATTTTTTGCTTCGATTTTTCTCCAGTCAGGTTGCTGCAAGTAGAGTGATCGCAAACTGTCTCTTTTTGTATCCGCAGTTGTTGTTGTGTTGTGTGCGAGGCGTGCCACTACCGAGGGCAAAATGTTGTTGTTTAATGCGCCGCGTAGTCTCTGCTTCTTATCAAGCGATTGGAGCAAGGAGAGCACCAGCCGCTCGTAGAGTCCTACTTGTCTTGATAAAAGACATAAGCTTCGTGTCTCTCTGCCAAGCCACAAAGAATCGATACTTTACACTATCAGGCAAGTATAAAGTAGAGCAATCCTAAAGACGTAGTGTTGAGAACACCAGATAGTGTGACTTTGTAGATCTTAAGAATCTCCACGCTCTGTCAGGTGGCCTAGATTCTGCTGATTTTCGTTGTCGTAGCTCGATTGAATCTTCGAATCCCTATGCTCTGTCGGGTGGCCTATATCCTGAATTTGCTATTATCGGTTGGTTAGCTTGAGTGAACCTTCGAATTCCCACGCTCTGTCAGGTGGCCTAGATTCTGAGCTCGCTGGTCGCTGGTTGTCTACTCGTAGTGGAGTAAGATTTGCTCGTGCACAAACTGTGTATGAGTGTAGAGATCCGCAAATTTGCTTCGTTTCGCCTATTTATAGAGGTAGGTACCCTGACCCTCCTCACTTGACAATGTAACATTTATTGACTAGGAATAATATCCTGCCTTTAAATTCCTCTAGATTGTCTAAGAATCGAACATATATTTTTTCTGATTCGCAGCTTCTAAGTAAGCCACACATGGCCAGCCCATTTTACCATCGAGGCCCCCAGAAGTATCGAAATAAACACTAAGTTTATTTTGGACTCAAACATCTTCACTAGCTGGTACAACTCGAAATTCATCCGGATTAACATCTGGACTTTCGTTCTTTAGCTTAGTACTAGTCTACTGAATAATTGATTGTGTAATCGATATGGTCTTTGGCGTTCAAGAATTGTATTGGAATTAAACACAATTGATGGTAGAATAAATAGTATTAGTTAGTTATATTTAGATTAAATTCAGTTTATAGTAATTATTGTAAATATTTATTATAGATAAATAGTTAAATATAGAAGATATAATCGTTTTTAGTCGATTTGAGGTGTATATGACATTGATGATGTACAAATATACATGTCAAGTAATTTGTGTGGCCTACACATCATAATGAGGCCTAAAATCATTGAGAGAGATCCATCATCTCTATAATATATTCACGAAGCTCACAAGAGAGATCCCCGATAAAATATTTTCCTCACGAAAAAGAAGAAACAATTAGAATCAATAGGAGAGATAATAGGAGAGAAATTATAACCGAGGTGGACCAAACAAAAGAGAAGTGTATTTATTCTTCTCAAGACAAAAATTAAAAGAAGAACAGGTGGAGGAACGAGACGCGTGGCCGATACACGGTTTTTCAGACTTGTCCTCAAATAGAAGGAATAGAAGCTTTTTTTGCTTGTCTGCTTATTCCTCCTGTATCCACTTTCCGACCGTTACAGAAAGGACGCAGTCCTCTTCCCATAATACCCTTCGTCCTCTCACTTAATTACAATATGTGCAACACTACGCTTCCTCTCTGTGCTCCAGTGAGTCCAGTTTTTCTTTTTTGTTTATGGACTACAGTACCCACTAAACACCTGCCACTTAAACCCTCTAATGATTCCTAAAACCCTACCCCGTCTAGCATTACTTCACTAAACCCATATTTTAATTCGCTAATGTTTATTTCATGCTTACATTTTGTTCTCAGAGTCAAATGTATACGTATAATATATGCATTATAACTTAATTAGAGTACACTACTGTATACCATCGTATATACTTAGATGATTACGGTTAATTGAGCTAGCCTTAACTTTGGTCTTGGGAAATTAGACACCAATAGAAGGTACCGACCTAGTATATATAAATTGAAAAAAGTAGCTTAGGGCCTTCGATTATTGAGTATCAATATTTAAGAAATTGAGGGATTTGTATTCACATGCATATATGTACATCTAAACAAGCTAGTGTTACTCGATAAGTATTCACCCATTAAGTATATACGTAACTTGTTTAAATGTACATATATGGGTGTGAATACAAACCCCTCAATTTCTTAAATATTGATAACTATCATAGATCAATCAGATAATATTGATCGAAGAAACCCCAAATGGTCGTTCGTTTTTGAGTGAAATGTGTTTCTCGTGCTTCTAGTCGATCGATCATCTAGACCCATTTGATTTGGTCAAGTTTAGCCGGAGAAGTTTAGTATCGTTATCATCCCGTGTGTATAGCAAACAGTCCGTGATTAATAATCAATGTCGACCCAAAAGAACTATAAGCTACTTCCTAGAGGTGGCGATGTTTTTAATTACGCCTTAAAAAATTGACACAAATCTATATAATTAGCTTTGTTATGTATATGTCACCAATGGAAAAGTATACATGGTCCTCGCAACTAGCTAGCTAACACAGAATCATGGAAATGTTGAAAACAACCTTCTACTGTCATAATTTGACAGCTGCAATTTTGGTAGCGTCATGCATTTAGACTAATTAGCTGGCTTAAATTATTGTGTGGATTAGTTGATGATGGAAACATTTGGGTAAGCTCAAGGGGTCCATATATGTATATGTTATCAAACTGTGAAAGAAGTCTTTACACGTACACTACAATATTTATAGATTTTTCTCCTTTTTGGCTATGATCAAGTAATGGCTCGATTTTAAGTATCTAGAAAAATTCAAGTTAGACACTCTAGCTCCTTCTTATTATACTGAGGGCATACAAATTGGGTGTACAAATAATGAATTAACTAAAACCCAGTGTGAAGGATCAAGATTCTTACTCTTCTTATTTTCTTATCTATTGATCGAGCTGGCTAGTATAGTCATGTGTTCTACTCGAGAATAATATATACACATAGTTGGTGATCGTTTCAATTTGTTTTTAATTTGTTTTTTATGCATGATAGCTCATTTATAACTACGTATATAAAGATCTGACAAGGAATAGAACTACTTCTTGAATACGATATCTAGTATTACTGCATTAGTGTATTACCGGCTTTTAAGTGGTCAGAATGTCTTGACTTCATATGTACCTACAGTCCAACATATGAAATTGCATAGTGGTTAATTATCATTACATATTACATATGCATTTAATTTAATTGATGATATTAAATTATATTCCAGTCGTTTTTTAATTAATTATCGTTAGATGTAGATTTAACGCTAGTTGATCACGATTGACTACACAATTTACTGACTACCAGAACAAGACTCTATATACATAAGCTCAAGCACACCCGTAGCCTCCCGACTTGCTCACTGCATAATGCATAAATTTTTAACAGTGCATTGTAGTACAGTGTTGTTTGTATTTACATATCTTCGTAAAACTTTTTGAAACGGAGATGAAATATTCTTGGCCAACCTCAATGTTTTCATATGTTTAGTTTTAAGCATGAGTTTCTTAATCGGATTCCTAATATATACATTAATTAGAAGTTGAACTGCCACACTCACGTTTTGTCGACGCTCTGATTCATTTCTCTTATCATGTCACATAATCTCATAAATACACGATTAGACCATTTTAATCAGTGACAGAGTCATATTGGGATTAGAGGGGGGACCATAGCCCTTTATACTTGATTAGATAAAACAATGGGCATAACACCAACCTATCGCATTACCATGTGGCCGATACCAATATTGGCACCACCAAAATACTTTATCTCGAGGCCTCCGCCGATCGGTAGTAGTTGGCCATATATATTTTGCATGAAAATGAAATCACCACTTAATAAATTTTATTATCCAATGCAATCCCCCTCAACACAAAAGTGACAAAACACCAACCAATCAAATATGCTTTAAAAAAACCCAACCAATCAGATATGAAATATCATATTAAATTAACAAACCCAACCCTTCTCTAATTAATCTATATCCGATTCCTATCCCCTCCTTAATTAGGAACAAACAATAGATCACAATGTATTTTGTAATTTGAGTGAGTTGTAACTACTACTTATGAGTGGCCGTTTTCGATGATAACCCCGCCAATCAAGGGCAGTCTCGTAAATGTGATTTCAAAGCTAGCTCCCTCAGCAGCCAATGACCTTACGTATAAATTTCAACGAGACCCTAGCCTTCCCATATCTCGTAACCTTTGCTTTGCTTCAAATCGAATTGAATCGAATCTATATGTACGTAGAGAGTCATTTTACTGTACGTGGAGAGTCATTTTACTGAGGTATATATATATTTTGGTTATTATTAGGTATAGGGTATTAGATAAATTTTTTGATCATATTTTAACATCTTCACCGACTAAATATTAGGCATATATGAGTAGATCATTCTTGTAAATTTTCAGTCAAAATGATGACCATTAAGGTATTCAAAACTGCAATTGAAATTTATAAGTATGAACGATTCAGGTTTAACAGTCATCATTTTGGCCGCAAATTTACATAAATGATCTATTCATATAAACCTAATATTTGAATGATAGAGATGTTAAAATATAATTAAAAATTTTCTCTAATATCTTGAAAATGACCCAAAAAGATGTACTTTAATGAAATAACCCTATATATACATGGTGAGAGACCCTCAGAAGTGCAAAGAAAGCAAACGAGGCGGGGGAGAGGAGAGAGAAACAAAAACAAAATCTCTCGGCCGGGGAAAACCAAAAGAGCGAAAAGAGTGGCAAAAAAATAATCAAGAAACTTGGTACGTACGTGCATACAAATTAAGAGAAAGAAATGGACTACGGGTTGTTGTTATATAGTTTCCACGGGAAGTTCGCACTGGTTTCTCTCCTTCTTTTCCCAGTCTTGGCCATATTTGCCGAGGACAACGCCGCCTCCGTCGACCCTTTTAATCTTACTACCATTTCTTTTGACGAGGGTTACAATCCTCTCTTCGGTGATGGCAACCTTGTTCGCGCCCCCCATGGCCGAGGTGTCCGCCTCCTCCTCGACCGCTACACAGGTATGTAATATAAGTTTTCCGACAATTTTGATGTCGATGCACTTATCTTGTAGCTCCCTCATCCTTGACCCTTTTTTGTTTTTCGTTGATCATCAACTTCTATTATTGGGACCGGTGGAACTTTAATCTCACATAGAAGAAGTTAGAAAGACATGTGCCTTTATTAAGAACTACACATGTAAAGAAGTAATTGGGCTGAAAACTAGAAGGTGAGTTTTCACATGGATTTGAGCCTTGGGTTATCAAGGAAAAGCCCAAATATATAAATCGTTAAAAGATGGACCTTAGACTCTGTTAATTAAATCCAATTTTAA
The DNA here is from genome assembly GCA_946800695.1 of Geum urbanum. NCBI lineage: Eukaryota > Viridiplantae > Streptophyta > Magnoliopsida > Rosales > Rosaceae > Geum > Geum urbanum. The sequence goes on along the minus strand of OX327013.1, from coordinate 25,364,739 downwards.
TTTTGAATTATTATGTCGGATAAATATAAAAAGAAGCGACAATTGGGATAACTGTACGTCGTAATTTTTGACGTCTTTATAAGGACAATCCGAGGTTATCATTCGAATATCCAATCCCTCAACTTCGTCTTCTTCTTCCATATTGTTATTCTGAAAAATATATAAGATTAAAATCACCAGGGTTCAAGTTTGTGTTAGAACTTGAACCAGATAGTTGTATTCTCTAGATAGACGTCCAGACTCAAACACAAGTGGGGGCAAATTTCTGTCTTAAAACATTGCGTTGTATACCTTTATCTGATTAACTTAGTGAATTCATATTTCGTCTTTATTATTTATTATTAGTTGTTATATATATATATATATATAGATTGTTTGTATGTATTCATAATACTGATTGCTTCTTACACATGCATGCATCTTTCCTCTAACTAAATTCCAGTTCATGTTTTGGAAGACTCTTTTTTCTTTAATGAATCATATACGTGGTTTTTAACTTGTTCTTCATTTAATTTCAGTTAGCATGCGATGCCTGAATTTCTGACGTTTCCTCTTGCGACTTTTTATCTGAAATGATAGGGGAAAACTTCCTTCATCTAATTAATTTTGTACGTGGTTTAATTCAATTTGGTTACTTAATTACAGGCTCTGGCTTCATTTCTTCCTCTCTTTACAATCATGGTTTCTTCAGCGCCAATATTAAGCTGCCGTCGGATTATACCGCCGGTATCTGCGTTGCTTTCTACGTAAGCTTTTCTTGTTCATATTATCTATTTATCCATCCTTTCCCTCATTTTTATTGTATAAATTTAAGGTTGTGTAATGATTGTGGTGGCTGATTTTCTCCTGTGATGATGAAATTAATGTTTGGTAACAGACTTCAAACGCTGACGTGTTCGAGAAGAACCACGACGAGTTGGATATAGAATTCTTAGGGAACACTGAAGGGAAGCCGTGGAGGTTTCAGACCAACACGTACGGCAACGGCAGTACCAACCGCGGCCGCGAAGAGCGGTATCGCCTCTGGTTCGACCCGACCCGAGACTTTCACCGTTACAGCATCCTCTGGACACCTAATAATATCATGTGAGTGTTACTCTTGTTTATTTTCTTCTGTTTCTTTTGGTAGGTTTTGTTGCTTTTCCTTCTTTTTTTTAAATTCGATGGATTTTGGCCTTCCCTTTATGTGCTTCTATTTTGCTTTGATTGTTCTTTCTGTTTTGGGAAAGGTCTGGTTCCATTGGATGGTCCTCGTTAACGTAGACTTTTGTGCATGCTTTGGTTGACCTCATGTGAGTGGACACAAAAGTTGATATGAAATAGCTAGTTTTTGAGGCTGCGTATGGGATTGTTTTTACGACCACACTATTTGGTGATCCAACACCTCATAGCTTAGTAGTTGACGATGATGAGAACGAAATCATATGTATCCATCAATCCATGATTCATATGCATCAACCACAAACTAATTAACTTTATGCATGTTGTGAAGTAGACGTTTCCCAAATATTTCCAAAAATTATTATTGTGAATATAGTTCGTTCACTTGAAACTGTTTGTTTGTTTTAGGGACGTTTATGCCTTTTCTCAAAAAAGTAATAGATTTTAGTTAGATTTCATGCATAATTTCTAGTCAACTTTGAGTATTAGTTTTTCGATCAACCAAAAAAAATTCCATGATGGAACCAAAATGTTATCAATTCGGATCATTAAGAATTTCTTCTTTGGACTATGAATCCGTCCAACATATAGTACAAGGCAAAACAAACGACCTTGTCTCATGTATTATAATTTTCTCATTGAAGGATGTCGTCAATGTTTTAAAATTGGACGGTTTTGTTGCATTATATAGCTCGAAACGTTAATGCATGAAGTGAAGAATAATCCTATGATGATTTGACTGTTAACCTAATTTACCATATTTCAATATCTATTAGAACAATTTAAAAGAAAGCAGTTGTTGAACGAACACATATAGTTCGACTTGGTCAATTGGCTAATTAATAATATTTTTGCATATCCAAATGAAACCTATGCAGATTTTACGTAGATGATGTACCAGTCAGAGAGGTGGTGCGGAAGGAAGCCATGGGCGGCGACTTCCCATCGAAGCCAATGGCATTGTATGCAACCATATGGGATGCCAGCAGTTGGGGCACCAACGGCGGCAAGGCCAAGGTGAACTACAAGTATGCCCCTTTTGTTGCCGAGTTCAAGGACCTAGTACTCGAGGGCTGCCCCTCCTATCCCATCGAGCAACTCCCCGTCGGTGAGGCTTGCGCCGAGAAACTTGCCTACCTCACCTCTCAGGACTACTCTGGCATCTCACGGGCAAGGCGCGCCGCCATGCGTAGGTTTCGCCAACGTTACATGTACTACTCGTATTGTTACGACTTAATGAGGTACCCCGTGCCGCCGCCTGAGTGTGACATCATTGCCACCGAGAAGGCGCGGTTCAAGGATACCGGTAGGCTGAAGTTTGGAGGTAGTCACAAAAAGCAGCCCAAGAGGAAGAGCCGGAATCGGGGTACGGTTTCCACAACCAGGCAAATATATGATGATCATCAATGAGCATCGTCGCTGTAATTTATTTGTAAATGAAATTCTTGATAGTGTTGAGTTATATATAATTATGGCTTCTTTCCATCCTGATCGAGAGCTTTTAAACACACCCTTCAGTTCCCAACTAATTAAGCTGGCTTAACTTGAGAAATGAAAACCAATAAGTTCATAATTATCGATCACCTATAGGCTAGCTAGATCGAGTACTATATATACACCCATGCATGATGCATCGCCTGCAAGCATATGGATTGCATGCATGTTCGAACCAGCAACTACAATCAAACACGATCCGTAGTCCTAATAATCAAGAACATTAATTCTAATATCCCGGAGACTCGTAGAGAAATGAGAAATGTATGTTACGTACTTTTACCGTATATTGAGGCATTTTCTTGCTTGGTTCAAAGCATAAAAATAGTTGTGGCACAATTCATATTCTCAGTCTCAGAAGCTCATTTTTGACGACTTGACATACACGTACTTCAGATAATAGTGTGGTTGAAAGTAAAAAGAGTTAAAATAGCAGTAAACGTGGCACGTAAGGTCTATTATATATCGATATTGTCTTAACTTAACCATCTTTAAAGTGTTGAGTTTTATCTACAAAAGTGCTCGATATAATTAGAAATAGTCCACATTCACTTAAGTTGTATTTTATCTTATCATATTCAATGTGAAATCTCCAATCCAACAAAAAAGAAGTAACTGATTTAAATTGTCGCACACCTACTTCAGAGTTCAGACAACAGTTTGGTTCACATAGTTTGTTAGTACAATAGTACTATATATCAAGGATCAATGCATACCATACCTTTAAAAAGTCTTGTTTCGTCTGAAATGTTTTATCACAATCGATTAGTCACAATTTCTCTTTCTGGAATTGATGAAATAAACTGAAATCCCGGGCTGAATACGTGCTTACATTTGGTGAGAAGGTTGATGACTTGACACACACCTAATACATGTTTTGGTGGTGACATGAATGCCAGATTGACAGTTGAAAGATATATAAGTGGCTTGAAACCTGTGGAGGTTGAAATGTAACTAGTAATGGATTTGCAATGCCAAGCAAAATTTATCTTCTAGGTGGATATACCTGAATCTGGGAAGATCGATCACTTTTGTAATGGGGTGTTGATCAGTAGTGCATGGTTAGATACATAGAGAGAATGTAGTGATTAACTGAATTGAAGCGCATGTACTCTCGGGGCATTTTGTTACTTTGGATTGGATTGGACTGGAGTAGCTGGACTGCTTAGCTTATGTAGGTAAATAATACATATCCAGTGTTGGATATAACAGGGACTATTTTAAGTTTTTTACGTAATCCCGAAAAATGAAAAAATAGACCTCCGCTCCTTCTTACACAACGACGCTAAAACACCCATCCTTCGATATAGCCACCTCGCTTCCACCGCTGTCTCTCCTCTGTGTGATAAAGAACAACGGTAATTAAAATTGAATCGAAGTAGAAAATGAACCAAAGACCAAGAATAGATTTGAAGCCGAACACAGAGATTGTGTGCAACCTGAGACCGACATCTCAGTCTGTGCCAATGCGGCGATGCCCGATTGTCGAGAAGCTTCTCCGGGTTGAATCTGTAGCGGATCTGCTTCGCTTGTCTCTGCTGCCATGGATGCCGGAGCGGCGTACTCGCTGTTGGTTTCTATCTCCTCCTTGATTCAGTTTTACTATTGTATTAGTTTGACTAATTAATTGATTTCACCAATTCAAAATTGTATCTATGTGTATATGCAATCAATTTGGTTCGTCTCTTCTGAATTTAGCTCCTCTCTATTCCTCAAGGGGTTTTGAGGACATTGAGCAAGGGCGGGTATGCAATCAATTTTGTCATTTGTCAGTTTACGATATTATCCCTCTAGGGGATATTACATACTTTCTATAAGCTATCATGGCACTTACGGAAATGCAAGTATATTACATACAGGTATCATTTTATGCTTTACGTATTGTTGTTTTCAAGTCAAGCCATGGATTTAGGCAAAAAAAAAATCTATTCCGTAGATTTTTTCAGTACCTTGTTGTGTCTTCACTGCTGTTTGAAGTTGCCATTTTTGAACGTATTTAGTTATAAGTCTGTTTCTTTTTCGAACCATATGGTGATGCTAACTTGGTTTGTACCTAGTTTGGACTTGATTATTTTGAGAAAGCTATGAGCTAGCTATTCTAGGTGGATCACTCTACTTGTTTTTTGGCTAAGGTAGTTGTTGAAAATTTATGGCCCATTCGGGTCAAAAGGTGTCTTATTTTGAGATAATTGTTTCTTATCTCAGTCGTATCTCATCTCGTCGTTCCCAATTCCTCATTAGTCACTTTTGTGTTGTAATCCGCTGTAATTCACCATACCTCTACCTCGCACTAATACTTCCATCTTCTTTCCTTAGCCTTACCTACATAAGCAATCATATATAGGCTCTCTCTCTCTCTCTCTCTCTCTCTCTCTCTCTCTCTCTCTCTCTCTCTCTCTCTCTCTCTCTCTACTTCTCTTAAGTTTATAAAATGGCAAGAACCAAGAGAGCAAACATACCCCTTCAGAAAACTATTGGGCAATCACCTCGGCTTCATCCATCTTCCTCCATGGATCCCTTCAGTAGTTATAGAGAGACTTTTGATTCCAATCCTTCTATAGCACATGGTCGCACTCCCATTCCACATTCCCCACTGACTCCTCTATCTCTTTCCAACGAAACCAAATCTAGTGATGATCGATAGGCAGTTCCTGGTGCTTCGTCGAAGCTTGCCGCTGCCCATGGTGGTAAAGCCATCTCGGCCGATTCTAAGAAGCACAAAACCGTAGACAGCGATGATGAAACTTTTGCAGCAAAAGTTTTAAAAGCCTCATCAACACTTCATACTGAGTCACCAATTGCCAACAATAATTAGGACAATCAGGGAGAACAATCTACTTAGCCATCCCCATTTTCTCAGCCAAACCCTAATGGGTTTCCTCTCCGGAAACTGGGTGCTCGCCGTGTCAAGCAAACCGCGAGGAAGAAGCTTGAATTCAAGCACTGGTCTTTCCCTGTTGGATCTCATCCACCACATCCTAGAGTCAATGTTGCTTCTTCTCCTCTTCCTTGTAAAAATAAGGGAAATGGTCTGATGACTTCATCATCTACTGCCTCCAAGAAGCCTTCTACCTCAAAGAAGCAATCTGCTTCTTCAAGCAAGAGCACACTCCCTCGCAAGAAAAGGCAAACTGAGGTACCAACAGTTTATATTTCTCCTTTGAGTAGGTTTGTCTCTTCTACAGCTAGGACTCTATGTTACAGTTGCCTCATCTACACTTATTGTGTATGAGAGACCATTGAAATTTCAAGGAATACCCTTTGAATGTTTTGAGCTAGTTGAGAATTTTGGTTCGGTTGATGCCTTGGCATCTTTGCCTAGGGTCAATTTCTCTATTGTGAGAGAATTTTACGCCAACTTTCCCTCAGATATATCTGCCAAAGTCAAAATCCTCAATCCTTCTCCTATACTTGTTAGATTTAGAAACTGTGATGTTGATATCTCTTCTGCAAAAATTAGGGCAGTTCTTTCTCTGCCTTTAACTAAGAAACATGTTTTGAAAAAGATTATGTCTTTTATTACAACCCTTACTTTTGAGGATCTAGCTAAAACCTTCTATTCATCTTCTCACATGTCATCACTCACTGATCCATATCTAAGTAGCCAATTTATGTCGGAGTACTACGGTTTTTAGGATTCTTGGTTAGGTCTCTCATAGTACCTACTAATCAGTCATCTAAAGTCTACTTCAAACAGGCTTCTCTTATGTCATATATCTGTTCATCTCATCCTACTCTCTCTGTTGAGTTTTATATGTTTCAATCTATTTGTTTCTGTTTCTGTTAAGAAACAGAAACAGAAATAGAAGGGCTAATCACTTGTGTTTCCTGTTGTGATTACCATGTTATGCATGGCTGCTGATGCCTTATTCCATGATGATGATGATGTGATAGCTAAGGATCATCTACATATAGATAAGACCACTCTCATAAATTCTTCAAGTCAATCATCAGTATATGCTAAGCCTATTGAGTACACTTTCCTCAAAAGAGATGTCAAGCAGAGAATTACACAAGGCATTAGTGACACTAAGGAAGCTATCTTGGCTGAACTTTCTAAACATCTTGGGACAGTTATTTCCTCTCCTAAGAATGGTTCAGTCACATCAAGGAAAGTTCCTGGTGACATGGATGATGACACTGAAGAAGCCATGGCTGATGGTGACACTGATGAAGGAAACAAAGACAATGATGATGAGGACAATGAAGAAGAAGGAGGTGATGATGATGAAGAAGATGATCCAAATAAGGATGATGATCAAAATGGTGACGATGCTGCTAATGCAGGCTAATCTTCATCTGTGTTTGTTGTATTTTAGTTATTTATGCTTTATAGAACCATGCTCAGCTATGTTCTTCCCTTGAACATCACTGGTTTTTGCAAGATGTTTTTTTGTTGGTATGTGTCTGTTGTACCCTTTGTCATTCTGTGACAAAAAGGGGGAGAAACCAGTAGAGACTAAGAGGTTTTGCTGTTGTATTTTAGAATGATTGTAGTAACTCTTATGTCTATGCATATTGTTATTTAAGCATATCTAAATCTATACTATTCCTCTTTGTTACTTTACTTGTGTCCTGTTTGAGAGTTTGTGCAGGTACTCCCTAAAACTTCTACATAGATATTGTTATCTTTAGACATAAGATTGGTAACAAATGTATGTTTTGTTTAAGAAAGTCAAAGGGGGAGAATGAAGGTATATGATTATTGACATATCTTAAATTGGACAAAACATGAATTAGAAGACTCAAAATAGAGAAGATTGAAGATAGGGATCATCAATGTTACAACATAATGACCTTATGAATTCAGCTAAAAACATACGTATGCACTCCAATATTTTTCATTAAGGATACCTGTCTGGTTTTCTATCTCTGAGTTTCTTCCTTGACAATTTGTAGGTTCAGTTTTATCATGGTACCGTATATGTTTGTAAAACCTTTTTCAAACATATCTCTCATCATTAGTAATATGTAAAATGTGTTTTTCTTTTATAGAAAAACAAAGTTTCTTCCCTTGATTTAAGGAAGATCTTTTTAGAGTAAAAAGGCTTTTGTGTGACCACCAAGTTTGTTTCACTTGGCTTAGATTAAGCCATGTTTTAGGGAAATTCTTTTTAATCTCATAAAGACTTTATGTGGCCTTCAAGTTTACTTACTTAGCTGTGATTCATTGGCTTCACTTATAGGCCACTTTGTTTGGCCTATATATAGAACAAGGTCATCTTGACTCTCTTGGTTGTGCAAATTGCATTGTTCATTTTCTTAAAATTGAGTCTAAGCTTGTGCTTGTTCTTTGTGTTGTGATGTGCTTTATGTTTTAAATTCTTCACAAAACCTTTAAACTCATATACATTCATCTTGCATACCAGGTGGCCGTTGTGGTAGGTGCAAGCAACCCAAAGTGAATTAGTTGTGTGATAACTAAGTTCTTTTGTAAATTTTTTTGCATATTTCATTTGTAAAACTCTTAGAGACAAGATGAAGTATAGTTATTAGTCTAGCGTGCGAGTCTAGATAGGATAATACTGTTTCCTTGCTATTATCGAAACTATAGTCTTGTAAGAAGTGTTATTACATATTGGAAATGTTTGGCCTTTAAGAGTAAGAGTCACACAGTTTTTATCCTTGATTGCATGGTTTCTGTGAGTAAAAAACATACTTGTGTTATTTGTCTCATTTACTTATAGCACTATTTGTTTACTTTGGTTCATTTGATTTTCAAGATAGTCTCATAGATAGCTATCCCTAATAACTGATAACTACATTTTTGAGAAAAAGTCGTTAATGCCATTTTCACCCTCTATCTAGGACCTTCACTTAACCTGATACCAGATAGTTTTAGCGATAGAGGAAAATTTGAGTATCAGGTAGAATTGATGATCTCAAAAGGGCCAGATATGATTGATATTGGTACACAGTCAACACGGCTAATTTCTTCTAAGATTTCAGTTGAAGAAGAATTGGATAGACTAGTCCCAGTCCTCAAAGTAGTTCAAAGGATGCCTAAAATAGAGGGCAAGATTGTATATGTGGATGCATATTATTCTGGAATTGCTTCTGAAGCAGTTAGCAAAGGGGCTTATATTTAAAAAAAAAAAGTATGTATATGCTGGTAAGTTGGACTCTTAACATGCTTAGTGTTGTTGCAAGGCTAGGGGGTACATTATATTGCAATGCCCATACGTGGAGATCTATCTATAATGCAACTAACAAGCAATGATTAGATAGACAACAACCTGCACATAATCTCACAAGATCAAGTGAAAGCAACAAAGAAGATTTAAGAAAAGTAACATGTCGGCCTGAAACATTCATAACTTGCAACAAAGGGCAAGTCACAACAGACAACTACCAGTGCAAAGACTGGTACAAAGGGAATGATAAAGGGAACAGAACAACCAAAAACATGTTCAAGGATAAGAAACCATAACACAAAACATAACAATGGAAGTGATCTTATAGACAACAACCTATAGAACACCACTACAGAGCGTAACTAGAGCCATCAAAATGATCTTCATCATCATCCTCGTCATTGACTCCGACCATCTTGCCAGACTCCCTCGCCGAAGATGCACATGTGCTGCCCGAAGAAGTGTGTGCTCCAGAAGTGGAAGTCACAGTCCCATCCTGAGCGACGGGAGTGGAGCCACACTGACTGGAGAATAGAGAGAGAAGCTCAGACTTGACAATAGCAACCTGAGCATCTATGTAGACTTTCATCTCAGAAACCACAGCAGAAATCATGGCTAGGAGATCGAGCTTGAGGAATGTGTGTTCCATAGGCTCAACATATTCCTCAGACTAATAAGCATACTTGTTGATGGTAATAGTATCCACTAAAGTAAACTCAGGACCCATGACATCACCCTTCCAAAGAGGGACACCAGCAGCAAAATAAAGAAGGGTAATCAAATAAGGAAAGACCAGAGACTTGGTGACAAACTCACGGTGCCTATCACAAGTGGTATAGAAAGCTTGATACGTGAATTATTCAACAGGAAATGGAAGCAAGAGGAGGCGCTTGCTCAGGTAAGCAATCAGAGCGGCTTGCTTCTTTGGAATCTTACTAGTCTGAGTAGTAGGAACAAGGAGAGAACGAACCAAAAACCCGAAAGCCTTGAACCACTCGGTCATGCATTTGCTAGTGAGGTGAGAAGTACTAACAGGTGTAGTGGGGGCAGAGGTGTAGAGCCTCGCAGCGAGGTCATCATTAGACTGGGTCGAGAGGAAGTCTCGAACCTGATCCAACCCTGAATCCCAAGTAATGGGGAAATGTAGGACAAAATGTATCCTGGAGGGAGAGATGTTGACAGAAACATTGTGGACCATCATAGTGATGGGGTCCTTGGAATGCAGCTTGACCTTGTTAGGGGTATCCAAAGGAAAGTTAGCATAAAACTCATGAACCAAGGTGTGGTTGTAGCGAGGAAGGGATTTGAGAGCAGTGACCCATCCCAAATTCGAGACCAAGGCATGAAATTGGGGACGAAGAGAGGTGAGATCAATCGACCGTCTCCCACGATGGGACGATTGATGGTCACATACCCAAACAAATTGAAGGCATCATCAAAGATTAAATGATCACCGGGAGGGAGATGAGGGTCCTCACCGAGCCATTTCTTGGGAGGAATCTTAGTTCTGGAGAGTGTGGATGCTGCCTTGCCTTTTGCCGAGGATCCCTTGTGAGGAGAGGGAGGTGGAGCTCGAGAGGTAGAGGTAGTCTTGGGTTTGACAGTGTTCACGGTGGAGGCAAGGGTGACACGCTTCGGGGGAAGAGGAGTATCCTCACGATCTGAGTCAAGGTGATATGGAAGATCGGAATCAGAGGCAAAACTTTTCTTGGAAGAGGAGCCAACAATCTGTGGTGTTGAGGCCTTGCGTTTCCCAAGAGCTACAGATTGGGATTGCACCGGGGTAGCACGACCCGAAGAAGGAGGATTGGTGGTGGGTAGAGAACCCAGATCCGATTGAGACATGGTAGTGGGCAACACCATAGAAGGAATAGAGGTGACCCTCTGCTTCTTGACGGGTTTAGACTTGGGAACAGCGACGCCTTTGCGCTTGTAGGTAGCCATGGGGGCTGGAGGCGGCGAAGACAGCTTGGACTTCTGAGAAGTCAAGAGCGGTGAAGTGGAAGTAGGTCTGGACTTCGGCGAAGTCACAAGTGGTGAAAGAGATGGTGAGGTTTTCACGACAATGGGGGGAGGTGTGGTGCTGGAGCAATAGCAATGGGTCGACCGAGAAAATCCATGAAAGGGATGGTGGAGGTTTCTGTGTTGTGCACTGGTGTGGAAGTAGAGGAAGCAGGTTTCATTTGAAATGGGTAGTTATGAATTGAGAAGAGACGTGTGAAGAAGTGATCATGCCATGCAGAGTATATAGGAAGCGGAAGAGAGAGCCTAGAGAAATGTTCCCACTAAAACATAAACAATTCAAAAACGTAAATGAACCAATTGCAAGAAGTGACCTAACATAGGGACCAAATAGAAAAAAGTAACATGGCACATGTCAAAAGAGGGAAGCTTCAGATTAAACAAATGGCCCTAAAGTCCACATATGCGTTTAAACAGTAACCTACCCAATATGAGGGCACAAGTCTGGCCAAAAATACTTGGGAGAAGTACCAAGTCAAGAAACAACTTTTGCCACAAGAAGCATGAAAAAGTTTACAAAAACTTTTGAACACTAAAAACAAAACGAACTTGGTACCAATGCATATACCAAAACATTGAAATCTCTTCCTCACAGAGTGCATAAATTAAAGACAAAGAGAGAGGCACTAGAAAACAGAGTAGAATTGACAAGACAAATCGCTGGGATAGGGAGGAGCAGTCACATCCTTGTGAACAGAAAAGTTTAAGCATAGACTCACAAAGTATGACACCAATTTCAGACATTTTAGTGGCTCAAATTTTACACATGAGAGTATGACAGTAAAGAGAACATCATCATCATGGTCCTAAAAATCAGTCCTTGGAATATCAAGATGTGTGTATGAGAGAAATCTTGACCCAAGGGGCAAATATGGAGCATCAAATGGGATGAGATAGTAACCACGTGACTTTGTAACAACCACCCTTGTATTGCCAGAGAGTAACCATTTTAAGTGACTTTGTCACAATTGGCCTTTTAGGCACAAACCATTTTAGTTCAAGGAATTTTTTCACTTTAATTTAGCCAAGAGATCATCTGAGAAATCGCCTTCATAGATCCAATTAGCAACGTAGTTATCATTGACTGCCTGAGCAGATGTTCGAAAGGGCAATATGTGTAACAAGGACACTTGGTGGATAACTAGGTCGAAACCATCGAATGATAGAATACATCTCAAGGATCCCCACTGGTTCCATAAAGGTGCACCCAGTGATAGACTAGCTAATAATTTACAAAACAAATTCATTATTAATTCACCAATCAGATCTTCTTTCAGAGCACGAAAATTCTAAAAACCACATCTCATCTCAGTTTTCTAGCTCAACATGGGACACCCCACAAGGTTCACCTTTGTGATAAGTAAATCTATATAGTCCCAAGAGTGATTAAGACCACAAACAACAAAGACCTTGAGACATAGATGCACACAATCATTCTACAAATGCAGCAAATCAGACTAAGAGGAATGAAATATGAACGCAAAGCTTAGGGTAAGTTCAAAAAAAATCTTGAGGATACATAAGTAAGCTCATATCCCAGACTACACAGTTCCAACTTTGTTACTTCTTTTTTTTGTTCTTATAAAATTTTGAAAAAGAAACATATACACAAATGAAAAATCACTTAGTGAGAGAGAGATCATGTAATGGTGTACACACCAATAGCCGTTCTAAGACTTTCAAAACGTAGGTTGTCTAAAGGCTTTATAAACAAATTAGCTAATTATTTTTAGTAGGGATAAACGTCAATTCAAGCTGATTCTCTTCTACCAAATTTCAAATGAAATGATATCTGATCTCTATATGCTTTGGTCTAGAATGTAGCACATGATTCTTTGAAATATTTATGGCATAAGTGTTGTCACAGAATAGGGATAACATACCTTGCTGGAATCTGTAGTCACTTAGCATGTGTTTCATCCAGAGGAGTTGAGTTACAACAACTTCCAGCAGCAACATATTCCTCTTGGGGGGGGGGGGGCTATAGATAAGGATATACAGTTCTGCTTCTTGCTATGCCACAAGACCAAGTTGTTCCGACAAAGAAACATCCACCTGATGTACTCTTCCTATCTGTAGCATCCCCAGCCCAATCTGGATCTGAGTAACATTTGACTGCCTTCACATGAGATTCCTTAGAATTAGCTTGATGCCGAGGACAAACACCTACACTATAGAAGATATCTGGCATGCTAGCTGTGAGGTAGAGAAGGCTACCAATTATGCTTTTGTAGAGGGTCGGATCTGCATCAATACCTTTCATATCAGCACCGATCTTACAAGAAGTGCCCATGGGATTCCAGATGGGAGAGGAGGATTCCATCCCGAACTTTTTCACCAAATCTTTCTCATACTTTTCTTGCGAAATAAACAACCCATCCTTCCTTTGTTGGATTTGAAGTCCAAGGAAGAAATTCAAATTTCCATATAGACTCATTTCAAATTCTTGTTTTATTAGAGTGACAAACTCTTCAACAAGTTTTTCAGAGGTAAAGCCAAATACTACATCATCAACATATACTTGAGCTATAATCATATGTTGAGAGGTACTTTTGACAAACATGGTTTTATCAATAGATCTCTTTACATATCCATGATCAATCAGATGGGTAAACATTTTTTCATACCAAGCTCTAGGTGCTTGTTTCAACCCATAATGGGTTTTATCAAGCCTGAAAACATGGTCGGGATAGGAAGAGCCCTTAAATTCCGGAGGCTGTTCCACATACACTTCTTCTTTTAGAATTCTATTTAAAAAAAACACTTTTGACATCCATTTGAAAAAGATCGAACTTTAGGAAACAAGCATTGACTAAGAGAAGTCTAACAAATTCAAGCCTAGCTATGGGAGCAAATGTTTCATCAAACCTAGACCTTCTATTTGGGAGTAACCTTGAATAACTAGTCTAGCCTTGTTCCTAGTTATGATCCCTTTCTCATCAGTTTTGTTCTTAAAGACCCACTTTGTACCTATAACATTTTTATCCTTAAGTCTAGGAACCAAATGCCAAACTTTACTTTTCTCAAATTGATTCAATTCATCTTGCATGGCTACAATCCAATCTGAATCTTTAAGAGCATCTCTAATGTTTTTATGTTGAACATTTGAAACAAAACCATAACAAGAGATTCAATTGATGACTAACCTATGTATAGTAAGAAAACTTTTAAGAGTAACAGAGTTACTTACAAACTTGTTTGACTTACTTCTAGTCTTTCTTGGTTCATCAACAGTACCTATCACATCAGAGGGAGAGTAGTCCTTATGAAATTGCCTCTTACCAGTGTGGTGTGACTTCTTAATAGCAAAGGTTTGATCTATTCGGAGCCTTTAGAATCAGATTCTGTATCCAAGGATACATCATCCAGAATGGGGTTTTGCTCATCAATGGGAGTATCCACAGCTGTGGGAGGTATCTCAATTTTAGCACTTGTGTCCTCTTCCTGCACAGATCTAGGAGAATGGTTGTGAGAGCACATAAGTGAGTCATTGATAGCCACATTTACTGTTTCTATAATTTTACAAGTTCTTTTGTTGTAGACACGAAAAGTATGGATGTTCAATGCATAACCTAGAAATATACCTCGATCACACTTGGCATCAAATTTTGTCAAGTATTCCATATCTCTATAAATGAAACAAGGACTACCAAAAGCTTTTAAGTGTGAAACATTTGGTTTCTTCCCTTTTCATAGTTCATATGGTGTCTTACTTGTTCCTAGCCTAAGTATCACACGGTTGATAGTGTAACACGCATTATAGACAGCTTCATCCCAAAACATATGGTAAATCAGCTGAGCTAAGCATCACTGTACTCATCTCAATAAAAACTCTATTTTTCCTTTCAACTATCCCATTTTGTTGCGGAGTAATGGGGGCAGAAAATTCATGATGCACACTATATTCCTCACAATAATAAACAAAAGAAGAGTTTTCAAATTCAGCTCCATGATCAGACCTAATTCTAACGATGCACTTATTTTCAGAAAACTTTTCATTTGAAATTCTTTTTGCAAGCTCAAAAAATATTCCAAAAGTTTGACTTTGGGTTTTATCACTTAGAAACATTACCCATGTAAACCTAGAAAAATCATTAACCACAATAAGCACAAATTTCTTTCCAGCTATGCTTTCAGTTTCTACAGGACCTACCAGGTCTAGATGAAGTAACTCAAGCACATTCGAAGTAGGTTTAGCATTCAAAACAAGATGAGAGGTTCGAGATAGCTTACCCATCTTGCAATCCCCGCACATACTTGCTGCCTTTCCGGTAAGTTTAGGCAAACCTCGAGCCCCTTCTTTAGAGGACAGCTTCACCACATCTTGGTGATTTAGGTGGCACATCCTTCTATGCCAGAGGTCAAGAGGGCTCTCCTGTACTGAGACCGAAAACACAGCTCCGGTTGGAACCTTTTGTTGGCATGTACACAATAGCAATGATCCTTTGTTCTTTACCCTTTCATGACACTCTTGCCCTTTCCATCAAGGACAATGTACTTCATACGGTCAAAAGTCACTCTCATGCTCATCAACAATTTGACTTACACTTAACAAGCAGACTTCCAACCATTTGACCAGGAGTACATTTTTCGAGCTTAGGAGACCAAGTGTGTCAACTGTCCCACTTTCAACGGTTTCTGCCTTGGCACCATCACCAAACACAACATCTCCAAGGAGGTGTGTGTCATTCATGGAGGTGAACCACTTGCTATCACCAGTCATATGCTTCGAGCAACCACTATCCATGTACCAAGAATCAGATTTCTGAGTCGATAGGGTAGCTAAGGCAACAATACACATGGCCACAATCTTCCGTCCATCTATTGGGGCTACCCTGAATCTTGACAAAAAGCAAACCACGTTTTCTTCTTGAATTTCCTTGACTCCAGTTTCTCCAGGAGAGGTGGTAGCATTGGTATCCTGAGTCTTCGGACTTGACTTTCTAACCCAGGTTAGGATGCTTGGCTTCTTCTTTCGATTGGGGATGGCAAGTGACTAAGTAATCTTGGTCAACTCTTCTAATGACTTCTGAAAGGAGGAAAGTAGATTGTTGCTCTGTGGGATCTTTGCAGAAGGAGGGCATCTTCTTAGTTTTTAGAAAAACTTATGAATGTGTCCACTGTTACCGCAGTGGTAACACCTAAGTGGAGGAGACTTTACAAGTTAGGGAGTTTTGGAGCTTCTGCCTTTTTGATTACCGGTTGCAGAGGAGGCTTTCCCAATATAGAGCTGGTACTCTTGACAAACACGGTCTTTCCTTGGTTCTTGGATCCTTCTCCATTTCCAAAACCTAAACCCATCTTGTTACCGTCCATTTTTCTCATCCCACACAGTTGGGATAGCTTGTCTGAACCAATGGAGAACTTTGTAAACTGAGCTTTGACATCTCTTAGAGATTCTTCCAGTGCCAACTTTTCTGAAGCTAGAGTTTCCACCAACCCAGTTTGATGATTAAGTTTCTTCTTGAGAGAGCACACTTGATCCTCAAGCCGTGACTGATCAGATTTCCATTTTGACTTTTGGGATACATATTTCTCTTGTATCCTAGACTGTGCCTCCTCACTTTTTGAGAGTTCATTTGTTAAAACCTCAATCTTAGTGAGCATAGACTTAGATGCAATACATAACTCAGTGTACATGTCATGACCTTCATCATCAGAATCTTTGTCCTCAAGAGACTTATCTAATGTGACCCTTAGTAACAAAGCAACATTTTCATCTTCTTCCTTTTCTGATTCAAAGGTTGGATCAAAATCACTATCACTCCAAGTTGCTTTGAGCACTCTGTGGGACTTGTTTTTTCTGTTTGCACAATCAACAGCTCTATGTCCCACGCCATTGCACTCAAAACACTTGTTGTCCTGCCTCGGGATAGAAGCAGACTTGGTATTCCGATCTTTAGATGAATCTTTGTTTTTAGAAAACCTAGAGATAGATCCTTTAGAAAAATTTCGATTAGAGTTGAACGACCTTCTTTTTGAGTTCTTGAGAAAATTTTCAAATTTTTTAGTCATGAAAGCAATTTCATCAACACTATACTCAACAAGTCCAGGAACATTTTCTTCTTCGGTTTTAATAGTACTCAAAGCAATAGACTTTTCATTTTTGGTTCTCTTAAGTGTCTCATAGGTTTTCAAGTTGCTAACTAGCTCTTCTAGAGAATAAGTATCTAAATCGTGAGATTCATCTATAGCATTCATTTTAGAATCAAAGAAGGAAGGTAAGGCACTCAAAAATTTTCTAACAATCTTTTTAGACTCTATAGCCTCTCCTAAACTACGACACTGATTAGTTAGCAATTATCAATTGACTCATTTTCACTCATGGATAAACCTTCAAATTCAAAAATAAGACGTTGAAGCTTTTGTTATTTAACACAAGAGTTACCTTCATGAGTGTTAACAAGCACATCCCAAGCATCCTTGGCAGTGGGGCAATGGATGATCCTTTGACGTTTTCCTTCAGACAAGGCGCTAAAGAGGTAGCTTAGAGCTTTAATATTTGCTCTAGCCAGATCCTTGTCAAGCTTATCTCATTCAAATTTTGGCTTCGGGATTTAAATGAGAGAGCCTTCCACTTTCAGCTTTGTGGGATGGGACCAACCTTCCTATACAACCTACCATAACAGACCATCATCTTGGTTGAAGAGGAAGACACTCATCATGATTTTCCATTGTAAAAAATCATGTCCATCAAAGAAGGGAGGAACATTGATGGAAGAGTCTTTTTCACGCTCCATCTCTGGTCCTCAGAGGATCTCACTGGCGAGAGCTAGTGGCTGCTCTGATACCACTTAAAAGTCTGGGGGGGGGGGGGGCGGGGGAGAATATGTCATTTTCAACTTTTTCGCTTAAACTATTCTTAAGGATAGCAGAGTATTGAACCATCCCGATTCACAGATATTCGAGTACTTGAAATGTAAAAGCGATAAGTAAAGAATAACACCAAGATGTTTTTCTTTAACACAGAGACCCTGCAACTAGGGAGAAAAACTGCGTGCCCCTAACTCTTGAGGGACAAACCTTTCCACTATGAACAACACTTCTTTACAAGACTCTTCTACTCTGGGGATACATAACCCGTATACTATCCTAACCAGTCTCTCTACTAGTTCTACAGAGCTACACTCACTCTTGTGTCTAACTGTTTACAAATGAAAGAATTTCTGAAGTCTCATCTAAGAACTTAACTATTTGTAAGCTAATTCTTCATGAGCAGCTTCTCGAGTTGAGTATATTCATACCAATCTCAATGGAGTGCACAATGCATATGAATTTTAATGAAAACTGGGTTTGTGTAATACTCTAAGACTTACATGCGGTAGAAGAGAAAACTTAGAGAGAAAGAGTCAAATCAGAAACGATTTGGAAAGATGCACAAAAGACTCACTCGCTCAACCCAGGAGCAACGGCTAAACATTTGTCTATATATATTGGCTGAGAGATCAGCAAAGTGATAACCCTCATGGATAATGACATAAGCCAGATTTTGGATGTTTGTCAATTGGCAAATTGTGTGATGTGACAAGTGCAAAACATAAGTCAATGAGAAATGACAAACTGAAACTTTCCTTAAATATGAACACGATTCAGCACGAGATAAAATAGCAATTTCTGCAACACACTCTAAGTATAGAATAAACCATAATAGGGCAAAAGCTCTTTTCCAGGAATCAAGTATTCAGCCCACACACAGAGGGTTTCACAGAAACCCAGATGGAAAACTTTTTGCAAACTTCAATGAGAAGGGTCACGGGTTGAGAAAAGCCTTTGAGTAGTAAGTCAACACACAACTGTTATAAAAAGAACATTTTTCAACTGGTAGAGAGTTTTGAAAACGAGCCACAAACAGATACAAAAATCTTAGGGCGAACCAGACTGTTTTGGGATAGGTAGCAAGGATGCCATCCTCAATGAAAAACATGATATGCACATGCATGAAACTACATGTTTTCCATTGAGATTAGTATGTCTAAGTCGTCGATCATATTTATTGATCACCACTGATTTGTGTGTTTTGTTAACACTAGGAAATGCCAACTAATCGATGTACCTTAAAATGGATCAGTTTTATTCTCAGAGTAAAGAATATGTTACCAGTAATTTTATGTTTCTGTCTCATCTTAAGATCCTTTGTTGACTATACCATGCTACATAGAGGAGTTCTACTTGCTTAATGATATATATGGATTCTCTTTTTGTATTCCTGCTATGTTAACTTGACATTTAGGCTTGCAATCGTAATCAATTCAATGAAAATACTATTTAGGTGGTTCAAGTGCTCGTGTCATTGTGCTTATTGTAACTTCTGAACTATAATTAATATTGATGCAGCCACGCCTGTGCGATCGAAGTTGGTGGTGGGAGAAAGATATCTAAATTTAGTGCGTTCGTGTAATGTATTCGATAGGAATTCAGGTAATTCTCAGATAGAATTTTATGAATGTTTAAAATAATTTATATATCTGTTATAATTTACAGTTCTATCAACTCTTATTTGACTTCGTTATGGCTTGAGTGTGACTATAATATGCTTCTTCTATGGCAGGGTATCTTTTTGGAAGTTGGAACTGCGTCGTGGAAGCCAAAAGTTAGTTGTTCCTGTAAGCATCATCCCTTTTCTCGATTTCTTGATGTTAGCGTGCTAGTTTGACCAGTAATAATCATCTGTACATGGGGAATATAGATTGTGCCTGTATGGAAGTATGGGGAGAAATATTATATGGTTGTGCAAGTTAAAGCATAGGGTTTCTAAGGGCTATTGCGTTTCAATCTATGCTGTGTTAAGAAATATTTCTGCTGTAGTCTCATGAAACGAAGTTTCATGTGCATGATATGGACAAATAATATAATCTAGTACATGAAAACTGAGGTTAATACATCAGTTGTCTATGTTTGAAAGACAGTTTCTTTTACTATAAGTTGCACTCTTTACACTAGATCAAAACAAAAGGCAATCAACAATTACTATTACTTTACTGGAATCCTTCACAAGTTTTGACCTATTTCTCATGGGCATTACATGAAGCTTTTGATTTCAAGGGATTTGAACCCTGTGTTTGCAACTAGAGCATTCGTAACTCCAACAACGCTGTACTTCTTAGCCAAGGTGATCATCTATATTCTGTAAATCTTGAGCTATTTGTTTTGGATATGGTATTCTTACCGTCTGCATAAAAGCTCGAACTTTGTCATTACTGTAATGAGCTGCTCTATTTCTTTTCTCTTTCCTTTTTTCTTTTTTCTCTGTCAGATAAGATCCTTCCATGGTGATATGTATCAATTGAAACTGGGTTTATCTTACGATGTTTAATGTTGAAAGAGTTCTATATCTCTATCTCTATATATTCTGTCGATCCTATCTCCAAGTGCTCTTATCTTATGTCTTATAGCTAACTGATTTTATCCATGATTGTCAGTTGATTATGTCTTTGTATGCTTGCAGAAATTCATCTTTAATCCTTACTTTCTTAAAAGGGAAAAACAGAAGGCTTTAGAGAACATGGAAAGAACTTCTGCCAAGGTATGGTTGTGCCAGGTTAAATATAATCTGTGTTTTCTCGTGCTTTTTGCATTGCTCCTGGTCTTATTTAAATTCAAGTACATTATCTATATGTATTAGATTTCCCATCAGGAATATTCTGTATTAGATTTCCTATTAGATGCCTTATTTGGATTTTTAGGTTCAAATCTGCTTTGGCCTTGTGTGAAGATCTGGAAGAACTTATATGCCTTGTTTCTTCAGGTTCAAGAGGCACGAGCAGCAGCAGATAAAGCTAAGCGCTTATTACAAAATGTAGCAAACAAAAAACAGAAAAGGCAGCAAGAAATAGGCGGCCTGGTAATCACAAAGGCATTGTATGGGAGTGTCAAAGCATTGAAGAAAAGAGATGAACCTGAAGAGTCAAATGATGAATTAGCTTCACAGTTCATCGTTGTTGCATTGCCTCTAAATTTTCTCGTCAGCGACGAGGGGCAACTCAAGGGTTGTTCATTTATGGCTGGTCTGATAGAGAGCCTGGTCTGACATAAAAAGTTTTAACTGTCAAGAACACTCTATCTAATAGACTTTTAATTTCTCAATTCAATCTGGCAGCTTCACGAAGGCGTCAAGAAATCGGGCATCATGGGCTTTTGTGATCCATGTCCTGGAGAGTCTAAGCAGTTGTATGTGAAGTATACTTATAATGGCAATAGATATGAGGTACTACAGTTTCCACTGTTTAAATCACATATCCCACGACTGTTGGTTTCCTATAGCTAACTTCAATCTTTCTTTTGCATTCCGGTTTCAGGTGGCAGTTGACGATTATCCCGAGTTATTAATACCTCAGGAAGTGCACAGAATTTGAGTCAAGTTTTCAAGAAAATACCTCACATTTTTGCATCTGACAGAAATGTGAAGAAGAAATCAAGTGAAAATCTATTACTGTTGTACGTAGGAAATATGAGACTGTTTTGACGACCTATGAGAAAGCATGTCTAACGTTCTGGTCACCACTTGATGGCTTAGTTCGATCAATGCAGAAGAAACCATATATATTCTCGTCAATTTCCATTGGCTTCCAATGCCTTTTATCTGAAACCACATTTAACAACACTAGATTTGAGCACGACCTCATGAAGTAAATTTCCATTGAAGTCCTTGATAAATAATCTAATCATATCTGGCCCTGTAGACGACAACAACACAGTTGAATTTTCCGAATCCATCACCCGATCAATAATCCCCAGCACAGCGATTTCAATCTTCCAGGAATAATCGAACAGAATGGTCAAAACCTTCAATCCTTACTCGAGCTATGACGACTATTCCAAAGATCCTGTTCAAAGGTCAGCTGGTCAGATTCCATAATTTACGATCAACAGAAAACATTCCATACGTAGATCGATTTTTCACACATGATATGTATAAGGCAGAAAAATTGTCATCAGTACTTGAACTTATTATTATGGCAGATGAACTTCAAACTCTATCTTTATAATACTTCAATTTTCAAAACACTACCTTGTTGATACCTGAAACTAATTTTCCGTCTATTTTCCGTCATTCTTGATGGCGTCTCGAACGGAAATTTAAGATTCAAGGAGTACATATTTGTTTAGGTATCACAATAATACACCTATAAGTACCGTTAGAATTTTTTTCTTTATTTTTTATTTTTTACTTCCAATTAAAAAGTTTGCCACCGTTAAAACTTTAATCCATGTTAATCTCAGATTAACCTTCTCTATTTTATTTATTTAGTGTCATGTATAATTATTTAAAAAGTAGAACTGTTTGGAACCGAACTAAAACCCATATCTACTATATACTCATCATAGTACACATTAACATGTTAATGTACGTATTTCCTAATTCAAATGTTGAGTGACATAAACAAATTAGAATGAAGACAGAATGGTCAAGATGATCATAAAATAAATCATTTGAGTGATATATATAAATAAATTATTTCAATTACTATGATCATCAATTTGGTGGTTTGAGTAGCAAACAAATAACAAATCTTTCTGGAGTTCACTCTATTCGTCATATATATAATTATATATAATGATATACAATTCTATTATTTAGTTAAGATATTGTAATATATTAACTATAGAGGGTCAATCTATGTAAAAAGAAAACAAGGAACCATAACATAACTGAATTGTCAAAATACGGGTTACGGATTGGACATCCTGTGAAGTTCACGGGTTGTATCTTGGAGTTTGTGGGCGATCACCATTACCTGCATGAGGGGAGGTGTCTACGACTTTAGGATAAAGATTACGTGTTTCGTTTGTTCTCATAGGCCATATTCTATAACTCTTTTTTCTACATTAAATTTTGATGATTATACATATACTGTTTTATTTGGGTTTAATTGAATTCTTGAGTATTCAGACTTATCAATGGATTAGTGAGAACTATTTGTTTGAAAAATTACATATGATGCTCCAAAGTGAGAAGACAGAAGTTAACAAATTCATATCACCTGAGTCTTCAGGTACTGCTGCACTATAGAGTAGATGAAATTTAATTCCATAGCAAAACAAGTACTAATGCAGTGTTGCAACTTGTAATACAAGCAATATCAAACTTGGTCCAGTGTCCTCCTCCCAAAGGTGAACATCATATTCCAAGGCTGGAAAGATTTACATTTCACCTGAGGTACTATCTATCTAGCTTAAAGTTCAACATGGACACACTGGAAACAAAGAATAGTACTTGAGACTAATCAATGGCATCAAGGGAACTGGAATGAGCCTCCAATCTGGTCAGTACCTGGTGGAGGGCTAATAGCCACCCAAAGGAGAGAAATGGTGATTGCCAAAAGTCCAGACCACACAAACACAATGGTCGGTGTCCTCCCTCGACGTCCCATAAGCCCTTTCGCAAAGGGATACAGATGTGCCAGCACCCAGAAACTGAAAAACACTCCTCCAAGCAACTTGCTCCACTGAGGTACGGCACTGTATACTGTTCTACAAACAGCAATGGCTATTCCAATCAGATTTGTCATCATGATTGTGATTGGCGGTATCATCAGTGACGTCCATTTGAAGATGTAAAGGTCCACAAACTCATCGTCTATGTCATCACCTCCCGATTTTGATGTCAATGTGAATGAGATTTCGATACCTGCTATGACCTTGAGAAGACCTTGAAGCACAGCAGCAAGATGCGCACTGGTGCCTCCAATCAGCCAGAACTGCTCATTCCTCCACCACTCTTCTAGTTCAATGCCAGACCACTTGATCTCAAGCACCGCGAGAAGAATGAGGGTCACTGTGATGCCAAGGAGGTACACCAGGAAGGTTATATTGAGGGATTGGACAATGAACTGGCCTGAAATGAGCGAAAGCGCTGGAAGGAAGCAGTAGACAATGAGGAAGAATGATGTGAAAGGGTACATTCCAACATTCAAGTAGGCAATTCTTTGTAGAAACTTCATTCTGGAGCTTGCGAAAAGAGCATTGTTTCGAGAGAAGAAAATCTCAACAGAGCCAGTAGCCCATCGAAGGACCTGGTGAAGGCGATCAGTGAGATTGATTGGAGCAGTCCCCCGAAATGCATCTCTTTTCGTTACACAATAAACAGATCTCCATCCTCTATTATGCATTCTGTAACCTGTCACAACATCTTCTGTTACTGAACCATATATCCAACCAATGCGTTGACCCCATTCAGTCTTATCCTCATACCAGCAGGAGATGACACTGATTGCCTCGGCCACTGTTGATGCATCGAGAAGCTCTCGAGGAAATGTGAGAGCACCAGGTGGACGTCCATTTTTCAATGATGGATGATCAGCAAGTGGTCGCCCTTGGAATTCTGCCACTTGGATGGAGTCAACAAGGAAACTTGAGTTCCCAAACCTTTTAGGAATAATGGCATTCGTCTCGTTATCATCATCTTCATAGTCACCCCCATGTAATGTTTGAGAATCAATCTCCGGTGCAGAAGCAACTGAAGAGGACTTGGATTTCTTCTTGCGGCCACCACAACAGCAACAACCGTTACCTTCTTTCACTCGCGGAGGATCAAATCCATAAAGGGCTGTTCGACGAAAGAGACAACCTGTTCCAACATACACTGGACCCTGAAGGCCATCAAGTGCACGCATGTTGACATCGAAGAAAACAGTGTTGTGGTTAGCGTAGCGGTCAGAGGGGTCGATTCCTTCAAACCTTTGAGGAAACTGAACATAACTAATTCGGTCACCACCACGATCCATCATGAAGCACATGCCTTCCCTCAGTGCTTGGGAGTTGTAAATGTAGTGGTCACAGTCAAGGTTAAGGATGAAGGGGCCATTAGACATTACAGCTGAAGCACGAACCAAGGCATTCATGGCACCGGCCTTCTTGTTGTGATCATAGCCAGGTCGCTTCTCGCGAGAAACATAAACCAACATTGGTAGACGAATATCAACCTCACTTAGATCTATGGAATTTGGATCCACTGTTGTTCCATTCAGTGGTTCATCACTAGGAGGTTTCAACATCACCTGCATATTTCAATATGATCTTAATGTCAGTGTTGAAGGCTCAAAAACAAAACAGTATCATACAGTGATAGAGATAAATAGATTTATATCATTCAACGTGAGAGAACATAACTATATTGATCTGTGCTTAGTCTCCATTTGAGGTCTCACCAATTAGGAGCTATTTGCACATATGCAACATGCAGATAAGTGGAGAATATACCAAGACAGAACAAAGGGTGACCTAGTGATGAACAAATGGAACCAAACATTAGAACCCACAATTCACAGTGAGTGATACTTTTTCATGGTTGTGCACAATTTGAGAACAGATCATTACCTGCATGATACTAGCATGATCACCCCTAGAATGCTCTGGGGCAGAAACTGTCCAGGTACCAGGCCAGTGTGTTCCATCAGCCATCCAAGTTGCTTTTGGGATCTTTATTTTATCAACTGCTTCATCATTTCCAATCGCTCTCCCAAGTTTCATAGCCTTCATTTCATCCCTAGCATTGTAGGCATCTGAACGTCTGCGAATTGAGTCTGGAAGTCCATTGATCCTGACCTTATATTCATCATACTCACGCTTTACTCGCCTCCGGTCTCTGACAAAATCTTGTCGAAGTTTGTTCTTATAAGGATCTCTCTTCAGACTGAAGTAAGATTCTGGGTTTCTTGGCTCAATGTTATGCTTCCTGCAAAAAGGTACCCACATGTTGGCAAAGCTAGCAGCTTCTGCCATGGCCTCAAATGTTAAGAGTGCACCTCCATCATCAGAAACATAGCACGAAAGCTTCTCAACAGGGTAGTCAGCTGCCAGAATCGACAGAATTGTGTTTGCAGTGACAAGAGGCGGTTCTTTCTCTGGGTCTGCTGTAGATACAAAGATGTCTATGCCTGGAAGATCAGATTTTCCAGTAGGGTTTCTGAGGCTTGGTGTTTCAAACTTCTCCTTTAGAACATCGAGATTTGTAGTGCGATTAATGGGACAGAGCTTTGGAAGCTGATCAAGTAGCCATGATATAGCAAACCATATTTCACAAACCACCGACATAGCCCACAACCAGACAGCATCTTCATTTGGGTTTCTGATTCGCCATTGCAAAAACAATCCAAGCACCACCATTCGAACAAATATTAAGAGCCTGAAAGAATGTACCGAAAAATCAGGAAAGGAATGAGTAATCAAGATTTGAAGTTGATTACAAGTATTAAAACAAATTGTCATCTCTCATTAGTTATCAAGATAGCTGCTTCAAATTGTTCATTCCTAAGACATATCAAAGTAACTATGGACTCAAGAGTTTCAGTAATACTAAAGTATCAAAAAATAGAGTAGTCACTCAATCATCTTCAGAAGTATGTGAAATTACTGCCAATGCACCTCTGGAATATGGTTAAATATAAATACTCATGTGTACTCATTAGCTGTATGATTAGTATTTCTGAAGGCTTGAAGTTCAATATGATTGGTATCTTTGAAGCTCAAATTTAGACTAGGAGAAAAAGTAGCTATAAACATCAGGAGTCAAGGACTAAAGACTACGCACGGTTAGTTTTTCCACAACTGCCATGATCATAATTTCAAAACCAAATTAAAATTCTGAAAAACATACCAACACTTGAAAGATGCAAGATGCATAATCCAAGCAGGAAATTTGTATTCAATCACTAAAAGTAGTCAAACCTAAAACCACAGTGAGCAAGTAAAGAAGTAGTAAGAAGTGTTACCTATATGGACTGAGAATTGCAGCGGAGATGTTCAACTTGCGCGTAAGAGGCCTCCATTGCTTGTCACAAAACACAGTCGGATCCCCTCCAATCCCACCATCCTGACTTCCATCCACATCCACTTTAGGCCAAATAGCATTCCCATACCCATAACTCCCTTTAGTCTCAAACAGCCACTTATTATGGTCAAACTCACTGCTCTGCCTCCCCGTCACCTTCGTCGACTTCATCAACGACATCCTCCTCTCCGTTTTTGACATCTGCTGCTGAAATTGTTTCCGATTATTCGTGTACTCTGTCACATCCATCTCCCTATAAGGCTCCTTGCATCCAGGACACATGTGGTCCCCATTTCTCACAGCATCCCTGAAACAATCCATACATATCTTGTAGTCACATTCACAGGGGACAATGTCGAGGCCTCTCTCGTCAGTCACCACCTTGGCGTCGCAGCCCGGCACAGCGCAGAAAGACCCCTTTGACCCTGTCATCTGGGGATGGCTTGTTTGGGACTCGATGACTTTCTCCTTGAGCTGGGCTTGCGTCACGCAGTTGTAGCCGCCAGTGAAGAGTGAGCTGGAGACGAACTGGTCCTCGACTCGCTGAGAAGTCGAGTACTCCATTGAAGCTGATGTAGGGTTGTTGTCCGGTGTGGAGGGGATGTGGACTGTGTAGGTTGCGAATTCGACGCTGCCAAGTTCGCCGTCAAGGTCATGGTTGAAGTGCTGAACTATAGGGGAGTTCGTTGATGTGTTGATCGGAGATTCTGAGGCCATAATTTATCAACCTGAAATTTATGGGAGAATTTACTCAAATGCTCTGTTTCCAAATTTGGTTCAATCACAAAACAAGCAAGATTTCCTTGTTGATGAAAACAGAAGAAGATGAAACTGAGTTCTCTATATGGAAAAACCAGATGGGTTCAGCTAAACTAGACAAACAAGTAACACACTAGTTCACTATGGTTCTCTGTTAACAAACAGAGCTTTACTGAGACCTGGAAATCTCTAAAGAATTCTGAGAGTTTAGAAGCTTACCAAGATGCAATCTTGAAGAACCCAACTAAGAATGACGTCTGCTTCTGATTAAATTGAGCAGCTAAGAAACGCAATCGGTTAGCTTTCTTAACAGGGACGAAGGACTTGGAAAAAGCCAAAACAGAGAAACGGCTGTGTATTGGTGTGAGCTGTTTTGCAATTCGAATTCAGAAACTGATACATGAGTCTGGGCTGGTCTTTAACTCTGTGCAGTTTCGATGCGTTATAAATGAAATTTGGGTTTGAAATTTTTGTCAGTGTCTTATTTGTGTCTGATGACCGTTGAGTGTTGTTTGCTTTGCAATTTTGAATTATTTGACCGTTGCAGACGAGGCCCGTTGGGAATAGGGCTTTTGTCTCGAAGCGATCGAGCTTTTCAATGATAAAGAGCCATAAAGAGTCAATAATTTTCCCGCTCAAGGGGCACTTTATTAGCCACTCGGAATGCGACACGCGATGCTTGTGGTTTTTGAATTTGATGGATATTATTGTTTATTTGCATGGGGCGGAGGAGGAGAAAATGGATATTTTAATTCGATTTTCCTAAGTTTTATCGAAACACCTTTTAAAAAATGTGTTTGCTTAGGGGAACCGGATTTTACAAATTTGAATATTGGTTATAAAGCTACATTTGCCAGATTAATATTTGGGTACTCAAAATATAATTAAATTAGCAACCTTTATAACTTAGCTTAATTAGCAAGCTGAAAAGCTAAGTACGTAAGAGCCTCTTTAGGAGAGAGATGATCGACTTTAGATAAAGCTAATATGTCACATATGTAAAATTATATTTATCTTATATCCAATAACCAAAAAAATGAAATATACTCTTAAGCAGAATGCTAAAGATTTTCTTAGGGTAAAAATACGAGGAATCCACCAATACCTTGCGATGATGTACTTGAAAAAGCAATAGATTTTTGCGTAGATTTATGCATATTATTATGATAAAGTCCTAAGAGTATCCCAATAGAAGGAAAATGTTTGAGTTACCACTTACAAAGAATTTATACACAAAACTAATACCAAATGAGTTGACACCGCCACTTCATCATATTTCGTGTCAATTATTATCTACATGGAATTTATCACGTACTATTTTTATTGTTTAAATAAAAATTTGATTAACTGAATTAAAAGGTTATTAGATTATTGGTTTCAAAACATTTTCTATCGGATCTGCAGAAGGATTTTCTATTCGTTTTTGGTTTGGTTGAATCGCGTCTCTCTCCACTTCCACTAGGTCGACGATAATCGTTTCGGTGCATCATCTGATACTCCTTGCGATCGGAATCAGAGTCGAGAGCTGCCAAATCGAACTCGGAGAAGAACAACACAAAGCTTCGACTCCTACATCTCGTGGTACAACAACCCACTGTTGCTTGCTCCCTCAATTCACTCAGAAATTCAATCCGACCATCGAGATTCTCTCTCTCACCAGAACAATGAGTGTAAACAAAGAAGCAACGCAGACTCCTATATTTGCATGGGAGAGATGATCAATGATAGCGGCAATGGTAGGTTAGAGACGTGAAGGCTAAAGTTCTTGGTGTGTTTGAGTTTCTTCATTCTTATTTTATTTTACTCTTAATGAAAATCAATGATATTAATTAGATAAACAAAAATTTATATAAATAAAACAATGATGACATGGCATTTGCCACCTCATTTGGTATTGTTTTTTTTTTGTAACTTCTTTGTATCTATAATGCTACTCCCACTAGAAACCCTATTTTAAAAATAAAGTTAAAATTTGACCAAACATTAAAAAAAGTTTGCTCCAACAGATATCATAAAAAGAAGTTAAATATAACTTATTATTAAATCTCTAGTTCATCTCTCACCTCCACTTTTCAATTTTCTCCCTATTCTTTAGTTTGCATAACCTTTAAAATAACAATACTGTTGGAGCAAACTACAAAAATAAGGTAATAAAATTTTACTTTTAGATAAATATAACTTATAAATTTATCAAATACTAATGGATGCTCTAACTTGTTGGTAAGAAAGATTTATCTTAAACATACCAATTTCCTTGATATAAGATATGGAAGAGTATTATAGACATAGTTGCTCTCTTGAGACACAACTTTTAAGGAACAGGGATGGACTCACTTTATCGATTGGATTTCAATTAAACGCATCCATTGGTCAAGGATACACGGACAAAAAACACTGGCACCAACACCAGAATCTCGCCTTCGTCAACCTTTGCGTTCTTTGCCGTCAGAGTTCCTGGTACAACAAGAATTTTGCAAGTTGAACACCGAGCTCGCACTCCTACGCCCCACAACTCTTTCCAGGGATCGAACCTTGCCAGAGCCTTTTTATAAGTGATGATGGAGATGGCTAGTTGTAACCGTCGACGAGTGATGTGTCGTAGAAGTTCTAGTAGCGGCCTTTAGAGTAGATCTCTACGAGGGTCGTGGGGGAGGAGGAGGGGGTGGGTGGGCTTGCCGGAGTTATCGTCGAGGCTGGAGCATAAGAGTTTGGTCGGCGCCGGGTTGGATGTTGTGCAAGACTGTGGGAGTTTGTTTGGTTTTCTATATTGATGAACCGTTAAATTTGTCTAATTGAAATGCGAGGGATATAATGATCGAGGCCATCCCATTTTTTTCCACAAAAGTTGTCTCTCAGTAGAGCAGCTCTAGTATTATAGATACAAGACACATTATTTCTAAAAGAAAATTGATGGGTTTCGTCGTTGCTACTGTGTGTGTGTGTGTGTGTGTGTGTGAGAGAGAGAGAGAGAGAGAGAGAGAGAGAGAGAGAGAGAGAGAGAGAGAGAGAGAATGGGAGGTGCAAACTCAAAGTCGATGACAAATTTAAAGGATGAAGCGAGGTTGATCGGCATTGAGGATGGGTTGGGATTTTAATGCTGATAGTGTGTTTGAAGAAGGGAGAGGTCAACGTCGTTTTTAAAGCAGATTTTTATGAGAGAGATCAATGGAGAGAGAAGCGAATCTAGGTTTTGTGGCGATGAGAGGTAGATAAGAATCTGGATTGGCAAGGTAGAGGTGTGCTGCTTCTTTCATGAGTCGGTGGTGATTGCTCCAATTTTTGCTCGTGAGGTGTTGAGTCATGAATAACACATAATATTAGACATAATATCATGGATTTTATGCTTGTTTTTATGTTTTTTCCTCTCCACTTTAACTCATTTTTCTTGTTTCGGTATGAATCTGTAACATTTCCTCTCGAGAATGTTCTTTTTGTGATTTATTTAAGGTTAATCGAGAAAAGTAGTTAATTTTTACTGTTGATAATTATCGTTGGCTTTCCTATCAGAATTTTAATGGTTAAGTTTTTCGATAAATTTTATTGAGGAAAGCCGTAGAGTTCATCGAGACGAGTTCGTAAGCATGTCAAGTACTAAAATTGGAGTTACGATGAAGAAATTATGGTCAACGAAAGTTTTGTACAATTTTATGATTTTGGTTAGTCGCAAAAATAAATACCGACTTTCCAAATTTGGAAGTAAACACTTTTTTTTTCTGGTCAAGACTCTTTCTCTCTCTCCTACCCGGGCTTTTCTCTCCTCTCACACGAGCCGTGAGTTACAGGCGGCGGAGCTCGCCAGTCCAGCCACCAAAACCGTCGACCAAGGTGTCAAAAGAAACGTCTCACTCCCCTATTTCAAACCTCTATAATCTCAGCCTTCAATTCGGGAAGCCTTGGCCATGATATTCTCTTGAAGAACTGCCGAAGCCTAAGATTTTGGGGTAATTATTTCGAGCTTGAGTTGATGGTTCTTACCTACTGAGCTTTGAAGTTCTCCTTACCACGAAAATGAAGATAGCAAGATCATGTGCTAATTCCATTTGAGGAGGAAGAATTGATGACTTGAAGATTTTGATGTTCTTGATTTCAAAATGAAATTCGGTGAGTTGTTGTTAGAATTGGACTTTGCTGTAGAAGCAAAAGTTGTTGTTGGATTATTTTGAGCAGGTTGAGATTCGGGTCGCTGGAAAATTTCGCCGGCGCCACCGCCAATGGTGGTTCACAGCTGCACTCCGCCGGAGGGAATTTTGATGTAAATTTTATACCGTTTTTCTTGTAATTACGTATCGATTGTAATGAAGAAATTATTGAATTGATTTGGAAATAGTTGATTAATTGTGTGGTTAATTGGATATTAATTGAACGATTTTACGATAATATTGAACGGTAGAGTCAAATGTCGATCCGACCTCGAGTCACTATCATTTATTGAATGTGTTGCGAATTTTTTTAAAAAAAATCAAGAATTAGAATTTGGAATTAGATTAATACACGCCATTAGTTCAAAAAACACATTATTCGAGAATGCGAGATTCTCGACAATAATGATTGTTGGTGAACGAGGTTAGTTATTTGATATGATTTTCGCCGATTAGTTATTAAATAATAATCATTGTTTCAGGACAATATGTTAGCAGCCAATGGCAGACATATAGAAACGCAAACATACAGGCTCTAACTTGGTAAAAATCATGGCACAGTTCTGTGAGTTGACCCTTTTATTTTCACAGTGCATAGCGAGTTCATTTTTCAACATTTCAGAATTATAGTATATTTTATGGTATGTTACAGAGCATTTAAATTTGGAGGTTTATTTTGCGATGACTTTAGTTAGTTGCATCGATGCTCTAACTATTCGGTTGATCACCGGATAGTCTAGTCAGGGGAGGTTAGGTGGCCTCGTCTGACCCAGATTGACTCAGGTTAGGTGACCTGGGACGATCCCATCACCTTTGTTATTTAGTTATTTAGTTAGTGTCAACCCATCACCTTTGTTATTTAGTTAGTGTCAACTCAGGCTTTGGAGACTCGACATAATGAGAGATGATATGTCTGTGGTGAATGATTACGAAAGATTGATTGATTTGTTGATTAAAACTAATGCAAAGATAACAAATTATTAAGTATCTAATTCAAGGTAAAGGAATGGTTAGTTAGGGACGTCTTAGCTAACCACTTGATGCACAAACAATGTCCCAATCTATAATTTTAGGTTGTTCTAGTTCATTTCACACAACAATGTCCAAATCGTGACCTTGTGAGTCATGTTTGGTTTTGAACTGAAGCTCCTAGGCCATTTTGGAACTCTAGAAGACTTCCGGCCCAACTTTCAAGTATATGGTGAACCAAGGTTAAGCCATAAGTCATTTAGAACTCACACCATAACCATATGTCACATAGATCGTGTTCAACAAGCAAATAATGTGATAGATGTGGATGGCTCCCCTTCCTAAACCTCTTGTGGAGGACCCAGGAGAAAGTTCTAAGTGATTCCTTCGATCCACACCTATTGGAATACGAATCAAAATAGTCAAACATTACCCAGAATGGTCTTTGGAATCGATGTGAGTTTGGCCAAAACTCCTTGAACATATTGGAGCTCAAGAAGGCTTTGGTCCTTTCTTTGTGCATAAGGATGCCAAACCTTAAGGCTTACCCTCTCAGATTTAACCCTAGTCATATTTCTATGCTAATCTTGTCGTATGTGAGTAGCTAATTCAACCAAGGTCCAATTTTTAGTTTTTTAACACACACATCAACTTAAATAAAGTCAATACATGCATAAATTGAACCATTCATTAAGCCAAAGCACATAAAAAACCACAAATACATCATAACTCATTCACAAACTTTATTATTCAAAGCACAACATACACAAAAACATAACTCATATCATAAATCAAGCATCATTTGTTCACATCAAGCAAACTCTAACCTCCCATAAAGGTATTACTCACTATAAATGCTCAGAATCAAATTAATTTGAATACATATAGAGAGAAAGAATAAGTGAAGAAATGACCCAAGAACTCCCCAAAGCAAGTGTAGCTTCTTCAAGTCACCCTTGTGCTTCAAGCTCCACCTTCTTGTCTCCAAATGGTATGCAAGCTTGTAGATGAGGTAAGGAAGAACTCTAGGACTCCAAGAGGCAAGGGAGAAGAGGGATTGCTTCTAAACTCTTTGAGTTTAAGAATTCTAACCAAATCCTAAGAGAGATATGAGATGATAAACACCAAATTAAGCCAAGATGGTGAGGATAGAGATGAGAGGTTGATGGTGGTGGTGATGGATGAGGGATTTGGCTTAGGTCGGTGATGGAGGTGAGGAGATATTTTGAGAGGGTTGGAAGAGAAGAGGGCTAGAGAGAGAGAAGCTAAAGCTAGGAACTCGCAAAAATGAAAATTGTAGAGAGAATGAATTGTCGAGAAAGAAAGTGAATCTAAAAATTCTATGACTTGGAGGATATTTTTGCACAATTTAAATTTCGAAATTAATGGAGATAATATGATCCTAATGGCAGGGAGTAAAAAATCGATAATATCCGCGATATTTCGCTGATATTATCTCTTTTTTGAGTTACCTAAAAAATCATTGGTTATCAAGGACTTTTTTCCAAAATATCCTGAAATTCTCGATAATTTCCAATATTTACCAATATTTACTGAACTTTTTATATTTACCGATATGTAACAAAATTTGACTTTTGTCTCAATTTGTCAACAAAGTCCAAACCCAACAACACTCAAAAACTACTCCACCAAAATTTCTTACAAAAGTTGGAAATGAACCTCGATCTCTAATTACAAGCCACACTCAGAAATCAAGTCAACTAATAACCTTAGCCAAATTACATAACTCTACACAAAGATACGAGGGAGGTAATGTGAATTTCTAACCTAAAAGGTCTTTTATGTGGTTCTAAAGTACTCATGTGGTTTATTTTGTGATGCATAATATGTAACATAATGTACAAGATGTGTGATGATCTAATCCCCCTTTGGGTTTCAGCCATCGAAAACAAAAAATTAAAAGTATCAAATTATATTATAATAACTATCAATATTCAGCATGTAGTAATTCATAGGGAACTTCTCCATTGACAATTCTTATAATGAGGACTTGAATGAGTACATTTTAATTAATGGTTGTAAGAGCTACTTTTCAATAAAAAAAAAATATAAAATTAACTTTTAGATGTTTAGATATTGATAAGCAGATTATTTCTACAAATTTTTATCCAAATTAAAAATCATTATCGTATCGAACAAGATCAAACCAATGGACGAATCAAAATATATTGTCGAACATACACTCTTCATAATCATATATAAGTGATAAATCTTGGTTATGAATGACTTTACTATTTTCAATGCTGGTGAAATTTTGCATGAGTGATCTACTCATCATTCTATCTAACCAATGGTAGATTTGCCAAAATATAAAGAAAAAGTGGGTTGAATGAGAAGGTATTCACCAACTCCTCCTTATAAGAGTCATCAATAGTGAATTGTCACAAATTCATATAACATTGTCACAAATTCATATGTCCTAATGTTTGATCAATATTTTCTTTTTATATAATGTAGATAATTGATCATATAAGAACCTAGCTCATAAAATTTCAATACAAATTTTCATGTATTTCTCTTAGTTTCCGTTGTCTCTTTCAAAATTTTGACTAGATCGATATTTCAATTATATTTCTGTCGAAATATCCATATTTTACGCTATTGATATATCTTTGATATCCGATATTTTACTCCTTGCCTAATGGTGACTCACACTCTCATGTGTAAAGCCTTGCCTCAAAATATCGTCATACCTTGAGCTTTTGACCATAGCTGGCATTGGCCGGAGTTGACCATGTTGACCGCCAGAATTGACCACCAATGCTGTAATCACAGAATAATCTGACAAGTATCCGACGACCATTTTTCGTCTTTTTTCTGGAAGTTGCTTCATCTTCTCCCACGGCTCCGAAAATGTCTTCGCCTTCACCAGAAAGTGCCTATTCATCATCTTTTAGCCCATTTCCTTGCCAAACTATGATTTCCTAACATAAATCGGAAACATCATAAGAATGATGTTTTATTCATGAAAAGCAAGCAATAAACGTAAAGTTATGAGCATATATATTAGGCACATAATTATGGTCATAACAAGGATAATGACTAAAAAAAACTGAGTCTCACCCCTTATCTAGCCATGCATCCCACACTATAGAAATAAGCTCAAATGTACTTCTAAGCCCAATCTTGAAGAAAAAAACTAAGATTTCAAAAAAAACCTAGCCACCAACGTTGTAGCATTGTAGCGGCCCACACTATGATCGCCTGCATGGAAGATCACACTACCACTATACCGTCAGCTTCATCATTCCCAAACACTTATTCTTAATCCTTCCAAAGGAAGGAGATGAGCAAAGAGAAAGGAGAGAGAACCCATGGAAATCCTCATAGACAAGCAAGAATAAGGAGAGATCTAAAGTATCAAATCCACAATCACCACAACACCTTCGCAAAAGACCTTGTAACACACTGACACACTCACCGATACAGTTCTCTGGGGTAATGGAACCTAGGTCCCTTTGGGAAACAAATCCAGATGATCCTCTGGGATAGAATGAGAACGAATCGACAAATTCAGATGACCTTCTCAGATGGGATGAGAACGAGTCGACAACTTCAGTATTAACAACCTCTCTTGAAGCGGAAGTAGAGAAATGACAGGTGGGACAGACCAAAGGTGGACGAGGAACCTGACTCTAAAACAAGGTTTTTTCCTCTCCAACAAGAGAGTGTCAGTCAATGGAACTTACATGATTATTAGTTCATATATTTAGTGACTTTAAACATTTTTGAAATTAAATATTGCTTTATAAATAAAATGAGATTTATTAGCTAAACTACACTAGCACAAAGTTGGCATTGTCCCCGAATTTTGTTTATTATCATGTAGCAAGGTTATCTTGTATGGGAGAGACTCTAATGAGAGGACATTTTTTTAAGTAAAGGACGATGTAACAACCCTTAAGTTTTTACTAATAAAATAGTTGAGTACATGGGGGGGAGGGACCTAAACCCCATATCATAATGAGCACATATTGTACATCCTCAATAGCCATAGAACATCTTAAGATAACTATGTAATAAAATATGCACCAATTAGTAGAAATTATCATACATGTTACTCTATCTGCTATAATTTACAAATATTGCGACACACTGGAAATATCTGGGTTTGTTTTTACCGCGAACGAATTTCATCAAAACTAGATTTTTGAAAAGCTTCCCTAGTATATTGTCGAACAACCATGCAGTTATCAACACTATGTTTGATCCTGCCACTAAGAGGATGTGCTCATTCCACCATGACACACATCCTCACTAAGATAAAACCGACACTTAAGGTGCACATTATCAGCATAACGCCCACTTAGTCCTACTAAAGTAACATACATACTAATTGAATAGAGCACATGTGCATCATGCACCAACCATAAAACATAAAACATAATGGAGCACATGTGCATCATGCACATGGTCTAAGGGTTAAGCTTCATGCCCAACTACCATAAAACATAATGGAGCACATGTGCATCATGCACCAACCATCCTCACCCGAGATCGTCACTACCGTCGCTTCCACTCGACGGTCGCTGATTAGATCGACATTGTCCCAATCTGTCTGCCGCTATACGACTGCCAATATAGCGAGAAGACCACCATCTAGCACTCATTAGCCCACCTAGATCTGACCTCGCACCTTGAACCCAAGCACAAAATATCTTTAATGCAACCAAACCAAATTTGGGACAATCCTTACTGAGCCACTTTGCTAAAACCTCGGTCTCCTCTACCGCTAGCCAGCAGTAAACCCCCATCAACTAGCTATTCCACCAGTTGGGTGAGAAACGATCGAACTAATAGATCCCACTTATGTTGATGCACCACCACTAAACAAACTTGGTTTACAACCCTACATCACAACCTTTTTGGTCACACACGCAACGTATCAACACGGCTAGATAGAGGTCGGTGTTGATGGCTATGACAGCCGGACAAGCCAAACAATAAGGAAGTCAAAACAATCTCTATTCTTTGAGAGCAACTAGGTTTTTTTTTGTTTCTGAATTGATACTAGTATGAGATGACATATGCAATTAAAAGAGAATTTGTTAAACTATCTCATTAGACCCATTCTCAGCCATATATGATTTGAGTTTTCATTATTGAACTTTTGTAGTGCTAGCAGGAATGCAAGTGAATGAATCTCATCTAGCTTGTTTAGAGTTATTTTTTCATTCTAGACTAGACTCATTTCAAAGAGCCTATTGTATTCCGAAAGGCTAACATCGGTTCTAAAATGGCAGTCATAGTAAAATCTTGCCATTCACACCAGAATAAGTTAAGTTTTCCGTAAAAAAATGTTAAATATTTTATTTAGGTATTTATGAGAAAATTATTTAAGAAAATGTTTAACCATTTTGAATGTCGTTTGAATATTCATAATTCTGATTTATTGTATTATTGTGAACGGTTGATATTTGACATATTTGGTTTGCTTTTTTATTTGATCATATTTGATTCCTTATATTAATAGTATTCAATTTAGTTGAAAATTGGTATAAATGATATACTCACATATAAACATTTGAGATTAAATATACGGAGCGACGGTCAAATGTTGAGGTTAAGAGAGGCCTTGAGTTTTTGTCAGTTAGCTGATTTGGTGTTTACGGAACTGAAATATACTTGGAGGGGGACCCGGAATGGGGAGGAGGTAAGAATCAGGCTAGACAAAATGTGTGCTACACCAGAGTAGAGTTCTTTGTTCTCGGCTTCTCGTATGATTCACTTAGATTTTAATAAATCAGATCACTTGCCAATTTTGCTGGAGGTACGGGGGACTAGACAAAGAAGAAAAAGGAAAAAAAAATAAACGTTTTAGATTTGAGGAAATGTGGCTCCAGGATGATGAGTGTAAGGAGGTAATTGAGAAAGGTTGGAATAGTGGTGTGGGAAGAGACTCCTTTAATTTAGTGTGTGATAAATTATTGAAAATAAGGGAGCTGTTAAATGTGTGGAGTTATATTAAATATGAGAGTCGGATGTTGTTTCTATCAGCATTTTTTGAGTTTGGTTGGAGATGACGTCGTAAACGGTGTCAGGTGCTGTTTAGATTCAGAGACGAGGTTGAGGATAATTAACAGAACATATGTGACGTTGATTCCAGAAGAGAATAACTCAGAGAGAATGTCCTAGTGGAGGCCTATTAGCTTATGCAACGAGAATATCCTGGTGGAGGACATATGTGACGTTGATTCTGCTCGAAACTCTCATCTCTCTTTACCAAAGTGCATTTGTACCAAGTCGGTTAATTTTTGACAATGTGTTGGTGGCTTATGAGATTAATCATTGTCTGAAGATGAGGAGGATGTGGAAGCTTACTGGTTGTGCCCTTAAATTGGATATATGAGCAAAGCATACGATAGGGTGGAATGAAGTTTCTTAGAGAGAGTTTTGGAGAAGCTAGGTTTTGCTGGTAAGTGGCGTACGTGGGTCATGAGGTGTATTTAAACGGTGAGTTATTCCTTCATTGTTAACGGCTCTCCATGTGGTAATGTGATTCCAACAAGAGGTCTCCGATAGGGTGATTCCATATCACCATATCTCTTTCTAATTTGTGCTGAGGCATTATCAAGTATGATTTTGAAGGCGCAGGAGGAGGGGAGGCTTGACGGGATTCGTATATGAAAAAATGCACCAAGTGTGACTCATCTCTTTTTCGCTAATGACTCTTTCCTTTTTTTGTAAGGCTAAGAGAGGTGATTGTTTGGTGCTTAAGGAAATTTTGCATAAATATGAGGAAGCGTCAGGTCAAAAAATCAACCTAGAAAAGAGCAGTATCTATTTTAGCAGGAATGTAGACCGAAATCTTCAAGACGAGCTAGCCGGTATATTGAGAGTGAAAAGAGTGGAGAAACATGATAAGTACTTGGGTCTACTAGTGGAGGTGAGCTATTCTAAGAAGGAAGCCTTTGGTTTTTTTTACAAGAAAGGATAAGAAAGAAGACACAAGGTTGGAGAGAGAAGACACTCAGTATTGTGAGAAGAGAAGTTTTGGTGAAATCAGTGGCCCAAGCTATCCCAAGTTTTGTGATGAGTTTTTTCGAGATTCCAAAGTATATGTGTGAGGAGATGCATCGGTTTATGGTGAGATTTTGGTGGGGAGACGCGGAGGAAGATAGAAAAATTCATTGGGTGTCATGGGAGTAGCTAAGTAAGCCGAAAAGCGACAGTGGATAGGGGTTTTCAAAATATGATATTTTTTTAATAGGCGTTATTGGTAAAACAGGGGTGGCGTATCTTACGTAACCCAATCTCCTTGTCAGCGAGGCTTTGCAAAGCCAAGTATTTTCTCGACGGTAATTTTTGGAAGGCATCGTTGGAAGGTGATGAGTCCCTTACTTGGAAGAGTATCTTGGCAGGCAGGGAGGTGTTAGAAAATGGGTGTCGTTTTTTGGTCGACAATGGCTCTTCGATTAATATTTAGTCAGATCCTTGGTTGTCTTCCCCCCAATAGTTTCAAGCTTCACTCTCCAGTGAGGAGGGCCTAGAAGACATGCATGCATAAGAACTAATTGACTTAGAAAGACACGAGTGGAATATGGTATATCTTGAGGAGGAGAAGGTAAATTGTATTGCTAGTATTCCCTTAAGCCACTGAGAGGTTGAAGACAAAATTATATGGCATCATAAACATAAAGGAGATTACACAGTGAAGAGTGGGTATCGTACGTACAGGAGTTGCATGCATACAACATTGAATGGCTCTTCGTCTTCTTCAAAGATGGGAGCTTACTAGAGGAAATTGTGGTATGTTCGTGCTCCTCTAAAAGTCAAGATATTTGTATGGAAATTAATGTTAGGAGTGGTGCCTACAAGAGTTGAGTTAGCTAACAAAAAGTGCCCATGCATGAGGTACGTTGCCCTGTGTGCTTAATTGAGAATGAATCTCTGCATCTTTTTAAAAATTGTGTTGTAGTGAGAGAATTTTGGGAAGAGGGGCCTTTGAAGTTGTGTTCTACTACTCACCCTGCACCTAATATGGTAGAATGGTTAGTTGACATGATGGATAAACTTGATGACCTTTCATTAAGCTTCTTTTTTGTGGGGTTGTGGAATGTGTGGACTGCAAGGAATAAGGTTGTGTGGGATAGAGCTAAGTTTAGGCCTTTGTGGTTAATTCATTTGGTGGCCAGTTATGTGGAGTGTTATTTACAAGCGCAACCTAAGCTGGGGAGGAAACAACAAAGATCCCTAGTGCATTGGCAGTGTCTGCCTAGTGGTAAACTCAAGATAAATGTGGACAGGGCATACTGTAGTGCTCGGGGCTATGGTGGCGTCGGAGTGATTACTCGAGATGAGTGGAGTGGTACTATTGTTGGGCTTTCGAAGACCTTTCCTCATGCGCTTTTCGGCCCTTTGTATAGAGGTTATGACGTGTAGGGAGGGGGGGGGGGGGGGGGGGGCGGAGGATTGTTCGGAGATAAGACGAGTTGTTGAGGACTGTAAGGATTACTTGACAGTCGATCTTTCGATCGGTCAATATTCGTCATGTCTACCGCGAAACAAATTAAGTGGCGCATAGACTTGCCACTCTTGCTATGAGAGATGATGTTGATGAGAAGTGGTTTGGTGAGGGTCCTTGTATTATTCAGGATATCATCTTTGATGAGCAATGTTTTAGTTTTGTTGTAGCCCGGAGTCAAGGTATTATGTCCCCTCCGGTGCATAATTATGTTTTACATTCGAATAATAATATCCGATATGGGGATGAACTGTCTAACATAATACTTGGCTAAGTTCCAAACCCCGTCAATTCAACAAAAAAGATTATTTGAGATTCACAATTGTTTTGTCGAAATGTGATTACATATGTTCTTCTACATTAATTGTCGATTAAAATTTCTTGGACAAGTCTTCCTTGCAGAGATCACATTCCTTTTATAGTGTACGGTAGTAGGTGTTATGGTATTCAAATCCGACCAAAATAAATTATATAGAAAAAAGCAGTGAAAGACGAGGGAAGGTTTCAATAATACTAATAACCTGCTGATGATAATGGTACAATTGAAATTTTGACCAAAATGAAGGACATGAAAGGGAGAAAAAATATATTGGAGACCTCTCCATCCTCTATTTAACGTGGCATTTACATACACATGAGGGGAGTGAGCTTTACAGCAGCCACCTTGAGGAAGACGACGAGGTCATTCGGCATCTCCGTTACGAATTTGGTCGAGACCATCATCGGCGTTGAGGTAGATAACAAAACCACTAAATCCGTCATCGTTTTCTGTTTCTTGTGCTTTCAGTCTCTCAGCGTTTCACGTTCACCATTCACTGCTTTGTTTTTTTATGTTTTGTGGTTCTTTTCGTTTCAAAGTTTGAATCTTTTGATGGTTTTGTTCATGGCATTTGGAAACGGTAGTGTCGATTGTGTTTTAGGGACATGGGTTTGTTAATACCCGCTTTTGGTTTCTGCTATTATTGAATCATTTGAGAATGGGGTTTGTGTGATTTATGAATGCCTTGGTTGAATGAAAGCTCATTTTCAATGGCTTTTATGGGTCTTGAAGAAATTATGTGTCTTTGTTATTGCTGAGATTTATGAAGAATGGTGATTGTTTGATTGGTTTGGTGGATGGATTTATGGGTGTATGCCTAGGATGCGAATGAAATCAATGAATGCTCGAGACTTTCATCTTTCGTTTATTTTGTTTTATGGTCTTATAAAATTGGGTATAATAGATGTTGAAAGAATGTATACTGTTACATGGGGTTCCAATCATAGTCTGTACAAAAGTTTATTAATATGGTATATAGCCTGTAGGTTTGTCAAGTTTTTGGATATGAAATGGGTA
Source organism: Geum urbanum (assembly GCA_946800695.1). Classification (NCBI taxonomy): domain Eukaryota; kingdom Viridiplantae; phylum Streptophyta; class Magnoliopsida; order Rosales; family Rosaceae; genus Geum; species Geum urbanum. The sequence continues at coordinate 25,322,471 of OX327013.1, read as the reverse complement.
TACTTTGTGGATAATGTTGATTCTTCTATGGTTTCATTTATACTCTGTACAAAAATATACAGATATGCTGTAGGTTTGTCAAGGTTTCGATCTATGAATTGGATATATATATATAAGTTTGTGGATAATGTTGATTCTTCTATGGGTTTTCATTCACATTCTTTTCAAAAATTTGCAGAACTACCATAGGTTTGTCGATTTTTTGGTCTATGAATTGGGTATAATGACCTTTGTGTATATTGTTGATTCTTCTATGGGTTTCATTCATATAGGTACTTGTGTTTCCTTTCCCCACCTGAGATTTGCCCATACTTGTGATAGGTACATCTTTCTGTCTGTGAAAGGAAATTTGTTGAACGGTGATTTGGCGATGAATACAAAAGGAGCAAATGGAAATGGCAGAGGCAAGCAAGCCTTAGAAGAAAAAAGCCGGCAGCTGGGTCAAGGTGTAGCAGATCTTAGCCTGGGCAGACAAGAAGATAATGAAGGATGGGAAGAAGTTGGGAAAAGGTCAAAGAACAGAACTGAAAACAAGGCCACAAAGGGTGTTAAACAGTCAAACCCAAAGGCATGGAAAAACCAAGATGTCCAAAAACTAAACATGTGGAATGGCACCAGAGGATCACAAGCTTTTAATTTGCAGAAACCAGCAGGAAGAGGATCAGGGCTGCAATTTAACAGTACCCCACAACAAGTGATTACCCCTCCACTGCAGAATGATTGGAAGTGGAAGTCGAATGTCAGTAACTCTGAGAGAAATGTGCCTGGTGCTGTAGCTCTTCCTCCCCATCCTGCTGATGACGATGATGAGTCTGATGCTATGAGTGACCTTGACGATGATGATGATGACTTTTACAGTGATGACTCAGATTCTAGTCAAATGAGTCACGAGACTCAAAAGAAGAGCAAGTGGTTCAAGGACTTCTTCAACAATTTGGCTTCGTTAAGCGTGGAACAGATAAATGATCCCGAGAGGCAATGGCATTGTCCTGCCTGCAAAGGAGGGCCTGGTGCCATTGACTGGTACCACGGCATGCGACCACTGATCAGACATGCAGAAACCAAAGGATCAAAGAGGGTGAAGCTTCACAGACAGCTTGCATTACTTCTGGAAGCTGAATTGAAGGTGCGGGGTACAAGTGGTATACCTGCAGGTGTGGTTTTTGATAAGTGGGTAGGCTTGAAGGAAGAAAATGATTTCAAAGTCATCTGGCCTCCAATGGTGTTTATCATGAACACGAGACTTGAAAAAGATGACAGTGACAAATGGCTGGGTATGGGCAATGATGAGCTTCTTATCTGCTTCAGCTCTTACCCCGTTCAGAAGGGTAAACACTCCTATGGCCCCCAAGGACATTGTGGGATGAGTGCTTTGATCTTTGAACCATCAGCAATGGGGTACTTTGAAGCTGCACGGCTGCACAGGCATTTTGTCGAGCAAGGTTTGGGCAGGGATGCTTGGGATCGTAGTCCTATCCTGTTTCGCCCAGGCGGTAAACGACAGCTTTATGGTTTCATGCCAGTGAAACAGGACTTGGATGTGTTCAACCAACATTCGGAAGAGAAGTCCAAGCTGAAATTTGAAATGAAGTCCTACCAGGAGATGGTCCTGCACCCACTGAGAAAGATGAGTGAGGACAGCCAACAGGTATCGTTTATGAAGAGCAGGGTGGCGAAGGAAGAGCGAGAAAGTCAGCATCTGAAAGAGTTAAACCATATAGTAAATGAGAAGATGCAGAAGGTACAGGAGGAAAATCACCTACTAAGGGAGAGGACCAGAAAGCACTTTGAACAAAACAAAGAAGAGATGGATGTCCAGGAAGAATTTTACAAAGATGTGCTGTCCCGTACCCAAAGTTAAGATTTCAGCTCCAGTCTCAAATTTTGTTACCCATTTTCTTTACAACTCTTTGAATTGTTAAAGCAATTCTGGAATCAGTTTCTTTAATCTGGCTCTATTTGGGGAACAAAGTCAAGCATTTGTCTTTGTTCGATGCAATGAGAATTAGAAGTCTGGATGAAGATGTTTGTGTTCTTTCCAGGAAAGAAGGTGGCCTGTTGTTTTTTTTAATATCCAGACAGTAATATGAGTACATTTCATTATTTTGGCTATGATCTCTTTTCCTGTTTTTCCCTTTTGAGTAAATTGGTTTGTTGCTCTTCATTTTTACAATATATAGGCATAAATCTATGGAAGGCTATTCTACCTGACCTGCTTAATATTTGGATCATTAGTTGGTAAGTTTGATAATGTCAGACATACCTGCAATTCCTGCAAATGCATCTGACTTGCATATATTCTGCTTGGTTTATTCCATTTTCAATTGAAGTTTTGGGTGATTGACTTTGTAAATCAGAGTGACCACTTCATTGGCTTTAGTCGTCAAGTTCCCCGTCAATGCTGATGGCAGAACTCCTACATAGAATTCGACTGGTTTATTCCATGTTTCTGTTTCTTGGTTCGATATCAGTCAGTTATGACAGAGGTCCAACTTGTAAAGGATGAGAACTGTTAGAACTTAAGAACTCTGCCAGAACATGTCACATGAAGCATGCATGACTTGCATCTAATAAGTTTTTTTTTTTTTACAGTTTCGTCTATCATTTTCATCTGCATAACCAGATTATATATGCACCAATGCAGAACAAATATGTCGTGTCCGGTACACAATTCCTTTCGGTTCCCACGGAAACTATGCAGAACAAATAGAGTATGACAGAGGCATACAAATGGAATCACTGGGCAATAATCATATCCCATGTATTAAAATTTGAACGAGGTAATCATATGAACAATGTATATAATCCCATGTTTCCTATGAACATCATCAATTCAAAGGAGTAATAACAAAACAAATTGCTAAACGATGTACATGTCACTGGATGGATCCCTATACGATTGCCTACAGCTCCTGGCTTTAAGTCAAACTTCCACAAACAAAAGTTGAGTTTGTGAACAAACAATGTAGTGCCTACATGTATCAAGGAAACTGGAATGAACCTCCAATTCCATCACTGCCTGATGGAGGGTTAATAGCCACCCAAAGTAGAGATATGGTGATTGCTATAAGCCCAGACCAGACATATACAATCGTCGGCGTCCTTCCTCGTCTTCCCATAAGTCCTTTCGCAAATGGGTACAGATGAGCCAGCACCCAGAAGCTGAAAAAAGTACCTCCAAGCAAAGCACTCCACTTTGGAGCATCACTATATATTGTTCGACAAACGGCAACACCTATCGCAATCAAGTTGATCATTATGATTGTAATAGGTGGTACCATCAGAGATGTCCATTTGAAGATATAAAGATCAACGAATTCGTCATCTCCCTCATCGCCTCCAGATTTTGATGTCAAAGTGAATGAGATTTCAATTCCTGCTATAACCTTTAGAAGACCTTGGACCACAGCAGCAAGGTGAGCACTTGTGCCTCCAATCAACCAAAACTGCTCATTCCTCCACCACTCTTCCAGAGCAATCCCAGACCACTTGATCTCAAGCACAGCAAGAAGAATGAGGGTGATTGTGATGCCCAAGAGATATACCAGGAAGGTTACATTGAGTTGCTGGACAATGAACTGACCAGTGAAGAGTGAGAGTGCAGGAAGGAAGCAGTAGACAATGAGGAAAATGGATGTGAAAGGGTACATTCCAACATTCAAGTAGGCAACCCTTTGTAGAAATTTCATCCTGGAGCTGGCTAAAAGAGCATTATTGCGAGAGAAGAATATCTCAACAGAGCCAGTAGCCCACCGCAAAACCTGGTGAAGCCGATCAGTGAGATTGATTGGGGCAGTTCCACGAAAGGCATCCCTCTTAGTGACACAGTAAATAGACTTCCATCCACGGTTGTGCATTCTGTATCCTGTGACCACATCTTCAGTCACAGATCCATAAATCCACCCAACTCGTTGGCCCCATTCAGTCTTGTCCTCATACCAGCATGAAATACAACTAATTGCCTCTGCAACTATTGATGCATCAAGAAGTTCCCGTGGAAGAGTAAGGGCACCAACCGGTCGCCCAAATTTCATGGATGGATGATCAGCAAGGGGTCGGCCTTGGAATTCTGCAACTCGGATGGAGTCAACAAAGAGGCTTGAGTTCCCAAACCTTTTAGGAATAAGAGAAAGGCTCATTTCTTCGTTGTCATTGTCTAGATCAATTGATCCATCTTGGGAATCAACTTCAGGTGCAGAAGCAACTGAAGAAGTTTTCTTGGGCTGGGCAAAGAAAAGACTACAACAACCACTTCGCTCTTTCGTTGAAGGTGGATCAAAGCCATACAAGGCAGTCCGGCGAAAGAGACATCCTGTTCCCACATAAACTGGACCCTGAATTCCATCAAGAGCACGCATGTTGACATCAAAGAAAACAGTGTTATGGTTCGCATACCGATCAGAAGGATCTATTCCTTCAAACCTCTGAGGAAATTGGACATAACAAATGCGTTCGCCACCACAGTCCATCATGAAACACATGCCCTCTCTCATTGCTTGGGAGTAGTAGATGTAGTGGTCACAGTCTAGATTGAGAATAAAAGCACCATTGGACATGACAGCTGAGGCACGAACCAAGGCATTCATGGCACCAGCTTTTTTGTTATGATCATAACCTGGCCGCTTTTCACGAGAAACATAAACTAGCATGGGAAGACGGATATCAACCTCAATTAGATTCATGGAACTTGTATCAACTTCTGTTCCTGTAAGTGGCTCATCGCTAGGGGGTTTCAACATCACCTATAGATAGTTCACCAATTAGTACCAGCACATAGTAGTTCACAAGCAAAAAAATATATAAATTCATCTTGTGATTCATGTCCATTATCTTTGGTGATCAAGCCACTAATATTAAGGTGGTTTTTTTGGCTATGATGTGAAAAGACTAAAAACTAAAGAACAAACAGAAGATTAAATTCTATGATTCTATCCAGTTTTGGGAAATCTGATGAAATTTTGAAAAAAAAAAAGTGATGAGAAAGTGCATTGTCATCATGCTGGTACTCATAATTTCCAGAAAGGGAAACCAGAAGGGTTTCTACTGTGATTCAATACAGATGCATATAACAGACAAGTTGGACTATGTCAATGCTTACTCATCATTTAACATTATACAAAATAATATGATATGTACCTGTATGATACTGGCGTGATCACCCTTGGAATGCTCAGGGGCAGAAATTACCCAAGTACCAGGCCATTGGGTTCCATCAGTCATCCAAGTCGCTTTTGGAAACTTTCCCTTTTCCACCGGTTCATCCTCTCTGTTCTCTCTACGAAGTTTCATGGCTTTGATCTCCTCTCTAGCATTAAAGGCATCTGAACGTCTCCGGATTGAATCAGGAAGGCCATTAATCCTCACCTTAAACTCATCATACTCACGCTTAACCTGCCTGCGATCCCTGACAAAATCTGAGCGCACTTTATTCTTGTAAGGATCTCTCTTCATGCTGAAGTAAGATTCTGGGTTTCTTGGCTCAATGTCATGCTTCCGACAAAATGGGACCCATAAGTTGGCAAAACTTGCAGCTTCTGCCATGGCTTCAAATGTCAAAAGTGCTCCTCCATCATCAGAAACATAGCAGGCAAGCTTTTCAACAGGGTAATCAGCTGCAAGTATTGAGAGAATAGTGTTTGCAGTTACAAGAGGTGGTTCTTTCTCTGGATCTGCCGTAGAAACAAAAATGTCTATTCCTGGAAGATCAGATTTTCCAGTAGGATTCCGGGGATTAGGAGTTTCAAACTTCTCTCTTAAAACGTCAATATCAGCACTACGATTGATGGGGCACAGCTTTGGCAGCTGATCAAGTATCCAAGAAAGGGCAAACCAGAATTCACAAACCACAGACATAAGCCACAACCACACTGCATCATCATTTGGGTTTCTGACTCTCCATTGCAAAAATAATCCAAGGGTCACTAGTCGACCTAGTGCCAGGAGCCTGAAATAATACAAGCAAAGAAGTGTAAGAGTGGGACTATTTATGGAAATTATTAAGAATAGGCTATCAAAGAATTTACATGCAATGAGTAGTGTAGCATCAAACTGAATGAGCCAGAATTTACACCCATGGACTAACATAGCTTTGAAACGCAAAATTTGAGAGATACTAAATGAGCCAGATCCTGCTTCCATGATATTCTTACTAAAGAGTACTCGAAGCAGTCATGTTATATACCATCACTCATTTCCGTACATAAACTTCTGGAGTTAAATCAACAAAATGTAACTTAAAATCATTAAAAATCTTCTACATGGAGGTTAAAAACAAAGCTATAATTCCTTCCTACAAACGCTGCAAAAATTATCCACCATCGTCAAGCTAGCACCAACAAAGGACAGCAAGGGAGGAATATAATCTTACCGGTATGGACTCAGAATTGCAGCGGAGATCTTCACTTCACGTGTCAGTGGCTTCCATTGCTTATCTTTTAACTGTTTAAGATCACCACCCATTCCCTCAAGACTCCCACTCACATCTTCCTTAGGCCACATAGCATTCCCGTATCCATAACTCCCCTTTGTCTCAAACAGCCACTGATTGTGATCCATGTCATTAGACTGGCTTTCCATCATTGTTGTTGACTTTATCGACTTAGATTTCATCATCGACAACCTCCTGTCGGTCTTTGACATCCCATCTGTGGATGCCACCAAAGAATGGCGACTATTCGCACCATACTCGTTCATGTCCATCTCCTTATAAGGTTCTGTGCATCCAGGACAAATACTCTCCCCATTTCTCATAGCATCCCTATAACAATCCATACAAATCTTGTAACCACATTCACAAGGGACAATATCCGATCCTCTCTCATCAGTCACCACCTGAGCATCACATCCAGGCACAGAACAGTAAGACCCTTTCGCCCACGTCATCTGGGGATGGCTCGTCTCCGATCCAATCACTTTGTCCTTCAATTGGGCTCGCGTGACGCAATTGTATCCCCCTGTAAACATAGAGCTGGATGCGTATTGGTCCTCAACTCTCTGAGAAGTGGACCGCTGCAATGCGATTCCGGTGGGCTGGTTGTCCGGCGTGGCGGGTATCTGTACAGTGTAGGTAGCAAACTCAACAGTCCCTGCATCACTATCTAGATCATCGCTGGTTTGCTTAAGATGGTTAAACCTGGTGGATCCATTTGGGTAACTTGAGGTCATTACGTTCACAATAGTATCTAATCAACCTGAAATCCATATATAAAACAAAAATCAGAAAAGAAAAAACCCACATGTTCATCAGAATCCAACTCACATTTCTAAACAAATAAATCCAAATCTAGAACAGAACATGAACTGAAGTAAAGAAACAGAAACAGAGATGAAAGCTCACTTTCCCCAAAACTCTGTTCTGAAGAACATAGAAACTCAAACCATTGTATCTTCTAAAGCAAAACAGCGAGAGATTACGATGATAGATGAAGCGATCACAAAAGTGAGATAGATAAATAGAGATTACTGTCAAATTAAGGAGCATACCAATTAACACCAATTCTTCACCAAATATTTAAAGACAGGACAGTTTCAAAACTCTTTTGTCTTGTCAGTGAGGCAAGCAAAAAGACTAAGTCCGAGTCTGACCTTCACTTTTGTTCAGACCCTTTCAACAACAGTTGAAACCCACTTCATCTCAATGTCGCCGGCTCTCCAATAAGGGATTGTTCATTTTCAAAGTAAAAACTAAACTGAAAACGTCTGAGTTAGTTTGAGGAGCCTTTGGCCTTGTTGTCTTGTCGAGTTCCGTGGAGCTTCGAAGACAACCGAGTAGTCGAGTGTCGTGAGAGAGACAATGAGCAGAGAAAGAGAGAAGAGGAAGGAGGAGTCGAGGTCTGCGCGTTTGCGTCTGTGTCTGAAATATCAGAGGGTTTGGCTTTTATAGGGACAAATCGGGAATTTTTAGAGAGGTTTTGGAAATTCTATTAACGCGCCTACGGCATGTGGGGGAGGTGTGAATAGCATGCGGGCAGGACTTTTTGGCTCATTTTGCAACCAGCTTTGTTACAGCTTTTTTTCTTCTTATAATATCTCCAAGAAAAGATATTATGACTTTCTTTTCCTTTGATTATTTCCTAATTGCATCAAATCACGACCCATTTTTCATTTCTTAATAGAATCTAGAAATATGAGAAGTAAGAGGAGAATGAAGATCTAAGAAATTTATTGCATCGCAAAAAAATAGAATATTGTTTAAGGAGATTAATTCTTCATAATTTATTATGTGTCTCTTGTTCTACCTAGATACGGATATTAATTAGAGAGATATAGGAAATCCTTGTTATATCGAGACATTTATTGTAACAGATTGTATCAGTCTGTATTTAAGACATTCTATCAATGAAAGAGTAACAATTTTACAGTCTACATACTTTTCTCCTGCAATACATTATCAACAGCTTTCTGGGTTGATAGTAATCACCACCAAAAGAAAAAATAACCTAACCTTCACAAAAGGCCTCCATTGCGTCATCGCCGACCACCACAAGTCAGCATCTCTCTCTCCACCGCCAAGAGCCCAAGTCACACAAGCACAAGCTCCTCAAATCTTCCTACGTCGTCAAGATTGTTCGACTTCGAAAGAATCGTTTCAAACGAGCTTCAACATCAAATCGATTAGCAAGAGTACCGGTCATACCGATTACAACACCCATCGAGGTAAACTTTTCTAAACCATCAATCTCTAGATCTAGGATCAAACTTACTTACCACAAAACCCTACATCTAAGTTGATGATAATTGTAATATGAGTTATTTTATATTACATGTTTACCCTAGTTCCTATGGACATATATCCATAAAGTATAAGTGAAGGTCCTGGGGGAGTCACAGTTTAGAAAAGAAAAGAAAAGAAAAGGAAAGGAAAATCGATCCTATGTGACAGTTAGTCACGGTAGCTAAGTGTGGTTTTTGCCACCGATTATTATCGATTTTGTGACCATATATCATGGATCATGTATCATGGATCATGTACTTAATCAATAAAACTTGAAAGTTTTTGTGATCGTATTTTTCGATCGTTACTAATAAAACATCTCCGTGTGTTTTTGTAGATGAGTTTGAATGAGTTAGCTAAGCCGGAATTCAACATCCTTAACCTTCAAGGCAAGGAGTACCACCGTTGGGTCTCAGATGTGGAAACTACATTCATCGGAAAGAGACTGACCAACAATATCAAACCCTCTGGGTCTGGAACAATCCTCCTGCCCCTCACTGAAGAATCAAAAGCTCAAGCCCTCATGTTTTTGAGGCGTCATATTCATTTAACTCTCAAGAAGCATTATTTAAACAAAACAGATCTCATAGTATTGTGGGACGTTCTGAAGCAACGCTTCAACAATGCGCATGATACATAGTTTCCTGAGTTGACTGCAAGATGGGAGAACACTAGAATTGTAGATTTATCCCAAAATCCAAGAGTTTAATCAAGTCATGCTAGATCTGCAGTCAAAGTTGAGTTTCTGTGGGGTGGAAAAAGTTGAGAATGACATGATTGAGAGAGCGTTACAAACCTTCCCAACATCCATGAGCATTCTCGCTCATCAGTACCGACTTGAGTATGAACAGGGGAGGATTACTACCTTTAGTGATATCATAAGCAGCCTTGCGAAAAAAGAAAGGCATCATGAGATCATTCTAAATAATAACTCAAGACCAGCTGGTACTAAAAAGTTTGAGAGTTACCAAACTGGAGGAAAGACCCGCAAAAATAAGAAGGTTACTCGTTCAGAACCTTATACTCGTGGAAGACATGCTCCACGTGAGGGTAGAGGAGAGCGTGAGAGTGGCGAAGGCTGCAGCTGTAATCTGACTTGGCATAGAGATCGGAACGCTAACTCCAACAAGGACCAGTCTGGTTCGGTTTCTGATGGTCAACGGTCTCAACATTCTGGAATATACTTTTGTTTCAATTGTGGTTCTACTAAGCATATGCACAAACAATACCATGCTAGTAGAGAAATCCATAACATCTACAAGAGGCACAAGTAGTATTTGGCTCAAGAGTTGAATTATGCCGGAGATTTAGAGATGGAGGTTGACATCAATCTTGTTCTTGCAAAAGACAAGAGGAAAGATCTTACTACCCCGAACTTTGATTAAGCCTAAGTAAAAGGCGTTGTCTCTCTAATTTTTCAAGTTTTGGTTTTGTTTTTGGCTTACTTTTCGGTCAAACTTATTAAGACACTTGTCTTGTTTTTTATTAAGAACATCTATGATGTATTTTTGTTGGCAGTAATTAATATTTCTCTATTTTTCGATATATGAAAGTGTTGAGAATGTTCTATTTTCATACAACTCTTATGTATGGTTTGATGTTTACAATTGTATATGGTATAATGACAATGATACAGTAAGGACGAGACACGAAAAAAGCAGTTACTTGGATCTCAGGACATTTTTCGACCCGTCAAGGATTTCCTCGACCCATCGAATGCTCTACTCTGGATCAGTTTTCACATTTTTCGACCCATTGAGTTCCTACTCGACCCGTCGAATGTTTGTTTCTGCCTCAGACTATGTCCAATTTTGACCCGTCAAAAATTGATCTCAACCCGTCGAATGTTTGCTTCTGTCTCAGACTATGTCCAATTTTGACCCGTCGAAAATAGATATCGAAAAATTGATATCGGTTTTGGGTTTTCTTTGGCCCTTTGAAAATCAGCTCAACATGTTGAATGTATGCCCCTGGATACTATTTCGACTAGTCGAAAATATTACTCGACCCGTCGAAAATCAGTATCGAAAAATCGACATCCTATTTTGGGTTTTCCTCGACCTGTCGAGGATTTCCTTCGACCCTTCGAAGATGTTACCTAGATGTGATGTTTTTAGATGTGTTTATACATCGATTTTATTTGAAAATATTGAAAAATTGACCAACCTGGATTTCAGCACCAGATGTTGTTTATACATAGGTTTATGTCATGCCATATCAGCACTCAACAAGAGTTACACCCTTATCCAAATCTTTAAGTGTATACATAAAGTGTACGTCTAGTGTTTAGTACAAAGACTTACTTATTTACATTGATTTTGTAGATGTTTCAAGATGAAATTGTTTGTTTAGCAGATAGTGGTACTACCCATACCATTCTGCGGAATAGACAACTATTTGTGGATCTTTTTCCATACAAATCTTCAGTGACAACCATGATTGATGCAGCGCCCGTCATAAAAGGGCGTGATTCTGCTGCTCCATGGTACAAAATTATATAACACTAATGCGTTATACACGCCAAAGCCAATCAAACTTTGCTAAGTTTTAAGGATATTCGTGCCAACCGTTTTCACTTGGAAACTTATTGTGAGAATGGGAAAGAACTATTATGTATAACATCTGTTGAATGTGGCCGCAAGCGCATTCTAGAGAAATTTTCGGCTATTCGTAGTGGTTTATACCTAACTACAGTTCAGATCATTCAATCCAATGTTGTGACTCACACTACTACGTGTGATTCTGCTTTGGCATTTTCGACTGGGACATCCAAGTCGTGACATGATGATCAAAATCTTAGAAAATACTCATGGTCATCTGTTCCTTAGAGCGAGAAAACATGTGGGATTACCTATTTCCATCAGTTTAGATGGTGAAGATGAGACTACTCCTCTCAATCCTGGTTCGGTCTCCAAGACAAGTGCAGCACTATCCTGAAAAAATACTACTGAGGCATTGTGCGTTATCCCACCAGATTCTTATGTTGCAATCTCTGATGCACATCGCTCATTTTGTAAAGCTTGTTCTTTAGCTGTTGATAATATGACAATATTTCATGCTTACAAAATATCCAAGGTGATATTTATGGACCTATCAAACCCAAATGCGGACCATTTAAATATTTCATGATTTTGATAGATGCATCAACGTGATGGTCACACGTTGCTTTGCTTTCCATAAGGAATGCTGTGTTTGTAAAACTCTTGGCTCAAATCATTAAGCTCTGGGCTCACCACCCGTATCATCCAATTAAATCTATTCAATTGGATAATGCAGGAGAGTTTACATCCAAATCTTTTGATGATTACTGCATGTCTCTTGGGATTAAAGTTCAACATCCCGCTCCTCATGTTCATTCTTAGAACGGTTTAGCAGAGGCTCATATCAAGCAGTTACAGCTTGTGTCTAGAGCTTTGGTAATGCATACAAATTTACCGGTCTCTACGTGGGGATATGCAGTGTTACACGCAGCAATGCTTCTTCGTTTTCTACCCGTAGCCCGTCAACCATTATGTTCATACCAGCTGGTAACTGGATATGAGCCTGATGTTTCACATTTGCGCATTTTTGGTTGCACAGTTTATGTGCCAATTGCGCCTCCACATTGCACTAAAATGGGTCCTCAAAGAAGATTATGCATTTATGTTAGTTATGAATCTCCAACGATAGTCCACTATCTTGAACCTTCGGCAGGAGATTTCTTTACTGCTAGATTTGTAGATTGTCACTTTGAAGAGACATATTTCCGGTCGTTAAGGGGAGATAGGAATGTTTCTATTCCAGTGGAACGTTAGGAATTGACATGGTTTAATCCCACTGTGTCTCTTCATGATCCTTGCACGTCTCAGAGTGAGACAGAAGTGTGAAGAATACTTAATTTTTAGCAAGTAGCAGACATTATGCCTGCCTCATTTGCTGATATCGCTAAAGTGACTAGATTGGATATACCTGCTGCAAATTTTTCTGCAAGGTTGGAAATCCCGAAAAAGAGATTTGTTAGTGGCAACACCGGGCAAGGAGGCGTTCCTCTTACTCATGTGGAAGGTGTTGCGTCTGCCTCGGCTCCCACCAGGAAAAGGGGGAGACCAAGAAATCTACTGATGAGCCGTCGGTTAAAAGACAGGTCATCAAGGCACAAAAAGATTCATTCATCATCAACATTGTGAATCCTTCACATAAGATTGTCTCTAATTACAGTTATGTCCTTGAATCACAAATGACAAGTCTCAAGGACGCTCCAAAACCTCTTGTGATGTTAGAGAACAAAGAAATCTCGCTTAGAACAAATGATTTGCACATTCTTATGGATAGATCTTCCATGTTAGTTGATGATGTGTTTGCTTATTCCGTCGCTCATGAGATTGTTGACGACGATGAAGTGGAACCCTGCTCTGTTGTTGAATGTCAACGTAAAGCAGATTGGTCGAAATAGAAGGTAGCAATCCAGGCTGAACTAGACTCTCTGAATAAAAGGCAAGTTTTCGGTTCGGTTGTGTTATACCCACCGAATGTTAAGCCAGCTGAACATAAATGGGTATTTGTTCGGAAGCGTAATGAGAAGAATGAGGTCTTGCGTTATAAAGCTAAGCTTGTAGCACAAGGTTTCTCTTAGCGCCCTGGAATTGATTATGAGGAGACGTATTCTCCCGTTATGAACATCATTCACGTTTCATTACTTGATAAGCTTAATAGTGTCTAAAAAACTTAACATGCAACTTATGGATGTGGTTATTGCATATTTCTATGGGAATCTTGATTCAGAGATATACATGAGAGTGTCAGATGGCATTGCTATACCCAAATCAAGTAACTCTAAACCACGGAGTGCTCATATTATCAAATTGAGAAGTTCACTATATGCATTGAAGCAATCCACTAGGATGTGGTATACACGTCTTAGTGACTACTTAATTGGGAATGGATACATGAATGATGTCTTATGCCCTTGCGTGTTCATTAAAACTACAAGTTCAGGTTTTTTTATAGTAGCAGTCTATATTGATGATATGAACATCATCAGAACTCTTAATGAGATCAATGAGACAGTTAGCTACTTAAAATCTGAGTTTGAAATGAAAGACCTTGGTAGGACTCGATTTTGTCTCCAATTAGAGCTGGAACATCGAGTTGGTGGAATTCTTATTCACCAGCCTGCTTATGTCCAAAAGATGTTCAGGTGATTTAACATGGACAAAGCACATCCTGTTAGCACACCAATAGTTATTCGCACTCTGAACCCCAATAAAGATCTGTTTCGTCCGCTAGATGACGATAAGGAGATCTTGGGAGCTGAAATTCCATATCTTAGTGTTATTGGAGCTTTGTTGTATTTAGCTCAGTGCACACGTCCAGATATTACCTTCTCAGTGAACTTGGTTGCTAGATTTAGTTCTGCACCTACGCAACGTCATACGAATGGAGTAAAATAAATCTTCAGGTACTTGAAAGGTTCCATTGACATATGCTTATTCTTCCCTTACAAAGAATACAGAGAGACGCATGAAAATCCTGGTCAAGGGATAGTTGAATCGCAGAATTCAAGTTATGGGCATTTCGACCCGTTGAAAATATCACTCGACCCGACGAATGTAATGAACTGTGATAACCCGAAAGGGTCCTTCGACTCGACGATCCATGACCTCGACCCGTCAAATGTTTCATTCTGGATTGACCAAAGTGATTCTATCGACCCGTTTCAGACAGTTTTCATACAATCCCCTATTCCGAGAAACTGATTGATGTGTTGGTTGGATTTTCTGATGTTGGATATCTCTCTGACCCACACAAAGGTCGTTCACAGACCAGTTATATTTTCACTATGGGAAACACGGTGATCTCTTGGAGATCAACAAAGCAAACCCTTGTTGCTACTTCTTCGAATCATTCTGAAATTATAGCTTTACATGAAGTTGTTAGAGAATGTGTCTGGCTTAGGTTAGTCTTAGGTCATATTCGAGGGTCTACTGGATTACCATCTACTATTACTGCTCCCACTTGCATCTATGAGAATAATGCAGCATGCATTGAACAGATGAAGTAGGGTTACATTAAGGGTGATAATACAAAACATATATCGCCGAAGTTCTTCTTTAATCAGCAACAACAACAGCTATTGAATGTCCAAGTGAACCAGATTGATTCCGTTAATAATGTTGTGGACTTATTTACCAAGTCATTACCTAAATCTGCATTTGTGAAACATGTGAGACGTATTGGCATGCGCAGGTTATCTGAACTCCATGATTGAGTTTACAATCAGGGGGAGTTACATTTATGTAGACATCAGGGAGAGTCTACGTCACATGTAGTAGCTTTTGTAGTTGATGCATTGTACTCTATTTCCCTTAGATCAAGCTTTGTTTTACCTAGGAGGTTTTTGTTTGCTTGGAGAGGTTTTTAGTGTGGCAATAAGTCATGCATCATTCTTATGGTCATCGACACAAGGAAAGTGTTTAAGGAGATTAATTCTCCATAATTCCCTATGTGTATCTTGTCCTACTTAAATACAGATATTAATTACATAGATATATAGAATCTATTACATATCGGGATATTTATTGTAACATATTGTATCAGCCTGTACTTAAGGCATTCTATCAATGAAAGAGTAATAGTTTTACAGTTTACATATTTTTTTCCTGCAACAAATATATAATTAAATAATTATAATGTAACGCATACGAATTTTTTTTTTCTAAAATGGTACTAAGAGCTCATATTTCTCTAAAAAGGTACAAGTTAAATTTTTTAGAAGCTAGTTAAATTTTTAGAAGTTATATGTAACTTTCTTATATTTACTTTTTGTTCCAACAGTTTTTGTTATATATCTTCAAGTCATTTTGAAAATATTACGTTGAAACTGAAAAATTAAAGCGGGAAAAATTGACCAAGAGTTATTTTATCTCTCTATTATTGTCTATTATTGTTAAATATGACAAAAGATTTAACAAAAAATTAAATAACTTTAATATAAGGCAATTATTGGAAGACAAAAAACTATAAATATAATTTTTGAAATAGCAACTCTATTGAAGATGCTTTAAAATTACGTCTCTTAAAATAAATGTTGGAATCCAAATAAATTAGTTTACAATATGGACAAATAAAAGGTAATAAATTGAAGGATTGTCATCTTTTTTGTTTCATCTTTTCAATTAAATTTTAGGGATCCCTTAATTAGTCTTATAAATCCTATTCCTGTTCTTATTAGATGTACTTTGTTTCATATTTTCACGAAGATAGAAATTTCTTACCATATATACAGAAGGGAGGTATCGACTCTTAACATAGAGAGGTGATTTGGTATCCAGCAGATACTGTTACGTTGAGGGTGGTTGTAGAGGAATTTTGCCTAGCTAGCTTGTCTGAATATGAGCTGGTGATAGTTGTATTCTCACAGTGTGTGCAGACTTAATCCGCTTAGTAATGAAAACACAAGCATGGAAGGAACCTCAATCCCTCCCTTCCATTCTTCCATTCTTCTCATTTCCTTCCCTTTCCTTTCCTTTCCATCATAAATTATTTAAAACAAAGAAAATGCGCACACGCACTCCACCTCAGTTTTTTTAGGTATGAATTGAACTTAAAAATGTGTATATATATAGTTGTTATCAAGTGTGAAACTGTTCGATATGAATTTGTATTTTATATAAAATTGACAACGTAACTCGATAATCGAAATCAATCACTTTTTAGATACACATAAAAAGATTGTGCTTACAAAATTTTATGCCAATCGGGTATCGTTTAGCCACCCATTTGATCACCACATTCAAGTTTTGAGCTAAATCTATGTGCATTGATAAACAATGTCACGATCAAAACACAAAAATATCTCTGATTGAGCTGATATTTTGCATGCACAATACTTGCATAGGTATATAAAATGTGATTGACTTCGCTTATCGAATTACCTTGTCAATTTTATGTAAAATACAACTTCACACAGGAATTTAATTGCAAAGCTTTGCACTAGATAGGAACTATATATATATATATCATTTCTTATCAAGTGCGAAGCTTCGCACTTGTGTGAAGTTGCATTTTACATAAAATCGACAAGGTAATTCAATAATTGAAATCGATCACCTTTTAGTTACACATAAAATGATCGTGCTTTCAAAATTTTGTCCCAATCGAATATCGTTTACCCACTCGTTTGATCATCGTATTCAATTTTTGAGCTAAATTGAACAATCTGTGTGCATTGTTAAACAATGTCATTATCAAATGACAAAAATATCTCTGATTGAGCTGAAACTTTGCATGTATTGTCTTTGCATGGGTGTATAAAATGTGAATGACTTCATTTATCGAACTATGTTGTCGATTTTATGTAAAATATAACTTCACACAGAAGTTTCAGTGCGAAGCTTTGCACTAGATAGGAATTGTGTGTGTGTGTGTGTATATATATATATATCAGTTCTTATCGAGTGCGAAGTTTCACACTGAAGGTTCTGTGTGAAGTTGCATTTTACATAAAATTGACAGCGTAATTCTATAATTGAAATCAATCACATTTTAGATACACATACAAGGATCATGCTTGCAAAATTTCATCTTAATCGAGTATCGTTTAGCAACCCATTTGATCATCACATTCAAGTTTTGAGCTAAATCGGATAATAGGTGTACCTTGTTAAACAACTCCACGAACAAATGATAAAACATCTCTGATTGAGCTGAAATGTGTGTATATATATGTGTATATATATATATATATCGATTCTTATTGATCAAGTGCGAAGCATCACATTGAATCTTCTGTGTGAAGTTGCATTTTACTTAAAATTGGCAACGTAATTCGATAATTGAAATCAATCACCTTTTAGATACACATACAGTAATCGTTCTTGTAAAATTTCATCCCAATCGGATATCGCTTAGCCACCCATTTGATCACCACATTCAAGTTTTGAGCTAAATCGAATAATCTGTGTGCATTGTTAAACAATGCCATGATCAATTGATAAAAATATCTCTGATTCAGCTGAAATTTTGCATGTACGATCATTGCATGGGTATATAAAATGTGATTGAATTCACTTATCGAATTACGTTGTTAATTTTATGTAAAATACAACTTCACACAGAAGTTTCAGTGCAAAGCTTCGCACTATATAGGAACTGTATATATATATATATATATATATATATATATATATATCAGTTCTTATAAAGTATAAAGCTTCACACTGAAGCTTTTGTGTGAAGTTGCATTTTACATAAAATTGACAACGCAATTTGATAATTGAAATCAATCACCTTTTAGATATACGTACAAGGATCATGCTTGTTAAATTTCATCCCAATCAGATATCGTTTAGCCATCCATTTGATCACCACATTCAATTTTTGAGCTCAATCGGACAATTTGTGTGCATTGTAAACAATGTCATATCAAATGATAAAAACATCTCCGATTGAGCTGAAATTTCACATGCACGATCCTTGCATGGGTATATAAAATTTGATTGACTTCAATTATCGCATTACGTTGTCGAGACTTCACATAGAAGTTTCAGTGTAAAGCTTTGTACTAGATAAGAACTTTATATATATATATATATCAGTTCTTATCAAGTGTGAAGCTTCGCACTGAAGCTTCTGTGTCAAGTTGCATTTTACATAAAATTGACAACGTAATTCAATAATTGAAATTGATCACCTTTTAAATACACATACAATGATCGTGCTTTCAAAATTTTGTCCCAATCAAATATCGTTTAGCCACTCATTTGATCATCGCATTCAAGTTTTGAGCTAAATTGGACAATCTTTGTGCATTAAACAATGCCACAATCAAATGATAAAAATATCTCTAATTGAGCTGAATTTTTTTCATGCACGATCCGTGCATGGATATATAAAATGTAATTGACTTCAATTATCGAATTACGTTGTCGATTTTATGTAAAATGTAACTTTACACAGAAATTTTAGTACGAAGCTTCGCACTTGATCGATAAGAATTGATATATATGTATATAGTTCATATCTAGTTTGAAGCTTCGCACTGAAACTTCTGTGTGAAGTTGCATTTTACATAAAATCGACAACGTAATTCGATAATTGAAGTCAATCACATTTTATATGCCCATGCAAGGATCGCGCTTGTACAATTTCATCCCAATCAGATATCGTTTGGCTACCTATTTGATGACTTCATTCAAGTTTTGAGCTAAACCGGACAATTTGTGTGCATTGTTAAACAATGCTACGATCAAATGATAAAAATATCTATAATTGAGTTGAAATTTTGCATGCACGATCCTTGCAATGGTATATAAAATGTGATTGACTTCAATTATCAAATTACATTGTCGATTAAATGTAAAATGTAACTTCACACAGAAGTTTTGGTGCGAATCTTTGCACTAAATAAAAACTTATATATATATCAATCATTATCAAGTGTGAAGCTTCGCACTGAAATTTTTGTGTAAAGTTGCATTTTACATAAAATTTACAACGTAATTCAATAATTAAAATCAACACCTTTTTAGATACATATATAAGGATCGTGGTTGAAAAATTTCATCTGTTTTTTCAATCGGATATTTATATATACAAGGCGAAGGAGATTTGCTTCCTCTAGTTGTTGATCTTATCATCATATGGCCATATTGGCACGCACTCCTTCGCCACCTTCATATATATATATATGCCGGAGGCGTTTTCTTTAAGATGTCTTATCGCACGAATAATTTGAAAAAAAAATTAATAAAAATGACCAACAGTTAATGGCGTAGCTATTCAAGGATGAGCAGTGTCAATTTGATAAGGCTCAATCCTAAATTGTATTAACAAATCATGTAAAAATTTAACTTTTCAAACTATGATTATGTGTTTAGTAGGAAATTGATATGGCTGATTAAAAACCTAATAGGAAATATAAACTTGCAAACTAAATTAATCCATTCCTCATTGGTCTTTTATTCGTATTTGGAATCAACTTCAGTCATCTATGGGTGGGAAGGTTTTAAACAACTATTATTAATCATCCTGTTAATTATTCTTACATATTCATTTATATATGGACAATTATCTATCTTTTTATTCAACATAATTTTCTATCTTACATTTTATTTTTTACTATGTATAGTATTTGATGGTATTTGATTTAGATGATTGTGGTATAAGTTGTTGTTTCAAGTTTGCATTTATCGTGCCAGTTAATGGTAAACTTCTAGTAATCTATCATTATTATTAAGATTGTGCTATAAATTCTTGTTTCAAGTTTATATTATCATGAAGATTTATCGAGGAGAATTAATAATTAACGAGAAATTCAATATGTAAAAAATTTGACTATATTATATAAGTATTTTAGTAAAAATAATTAAGTAATATAAATATTTATTATGAGACGGTTGAATCACATTTTTGACTACGCTACTACCAACAGTCAATAAATTGTTGGAGACATGCATGACAAGTTTTGTTATATGTTTATGTTTATGTTTGACTCAATTTTTAGTTGTTTTGTCATGTAACTAGAATTTAAATTTTATTTCTTCCTTTTTATATTTTCTCGATACAAATTTCTTCCGTTTGGTTTGGTAGGACAAATATTTTCTTAGTCATGTTCAGTTCGATTTGGCCGGTTCACGGTCTCAAGAATCCTACCCTACCAAACTCTCGACCAAACTGAGTTTCCACAAACGGCGGAGAATGCTGACAGATATCCCCTTTGTCAAATATTACAGAAAAAGTAAAATTCCAATTTTAACCTCCCTCCCCAGGTAAACCAAGCGCGTGAGAGATCGAGGTGGACCGCGTTGGTCCCGCCGTGTGCTTTTCGCATGTGTGAAGAAAAATGCGCGGCGGTCGTCGAGTTTCCTCTTCCTAATAATTAGATTCGAATATTATTCGATTAAATTGGTCATGGTGGGTCAAAAGTGCTTCTCATCCGGGCGTGATTCTAGCAAAAGTGCTTAATTTCCTGCTGATTCTAAAATTTCATTGTGTTCGGTATTTCTGTTGCATCATGGGGAGGTGGTGGTCCTACACAGCATTCATGTGTGAACGACCAAACGCGGTATGAAACGATGGCGACGACTATATATGTCTATATATAATGTAACTTAGCTGCTTGTTGTACCCTTTTGCGTCTTATATTTGGTTCATGATTCTTTCGTATGAGCTTGCTCTGTTGGCAGTGTAATGATTACAAGACAAATCTCAATAAACACATCTGATCATCGAAGAGGTTAACAAATTTAGAAAAAACATGCGAGGATAAAGTAAGTTACAATAATATAAATTAATTAATTATTTTAAATAATTTAATATTTAAACAATTAAAGACCGAATTTAAATCTTAAAATTGTAATATAATATCAGTAAACTCAATTCATTAAACAGGATAAAAATACTTTTCTTTATATATAATATAATAAGAACCTAAAACAAACTTGTAGTAACACCCATTTACCTCTCTCTCTCTCTCGATCTTGATTTTATACAACAGCAACACCCGGATGTTGCGCCACCACCTCGCTGCCGCCTCCAGGCCTCGCAAGCCACGACCTCGCTGCTCCCGCCCTCACTCCCGACCTCGTGCCTCCATCTGCACTTAAGGGCGACGCCATTGAACTACCGCCTTGCGCCGTCAGCCTTTGCATTCCTCACCGCAGCTTCCTCTGGCATGTCGCACACAACCGCGGGGTCATCGCACGCAACCGCGATCTCCTCCGACTCAGCCTCGACACCGCGGCTAGCCTTGTTCGCTCCTCAAGTTATTGCTCACGCACCGTTGTGAGCCTTAATCCTAGCCATCGCACTTGCTCAACACAGCCTCGCCACGCGAGCTCAATTTTCTAATTTCAACCGGCTTCATCGCGTTCGCGACTTCCAGCCGCTGAAGCTTGGCTTCCAGCCTTCTTCGTCGCGCATGACGCCCTCGCAGCACTGAGCCTGGATTGGCTCACCTCTGTCTACTACGTCAATGTTCAAATCTACTCGATGCAAACCATATTCGCAACCGCCGCCACACCCTCTCATCAAGCTTAACTGCTTGAGATTCAAAATTTCTATGTACGCTGCGCTTGCAACTATAACAACACCGCCTATTATTTGGTTAATTTGGTTCCGAGAGAAGAATATAGCAAGAAGAAATGTCCAAAATCAAACCAATTTTTGAGTAGCAATGTTCGATGAGCTCAGTAGCAGGCTGATTTGAATATATGTTTGCCAAGTTTGAATATATGCAGCGGTAAAATGGAGAGGAATTCCTATTTTGAGGAATTCCTCACCCATTTGAGGAATTCCTCTTCAATAGGAAGTCATATTCCTGTTTTCCGTGCAGCGGTGCCAAAAATAGGACTTCCTATTACTATTCATTATTATGTAATTTTTTTTAAATCCGATTAATATTTTCACATAATAATTAGCCGACACGTGTCATTCCGGATTAGATAATTGGTAGCGGATTTCCGATAAGATTTCCGACAAGTAATTTTGAGACACATGTCATGTCTACGTGTCGGTGTCGGCAAAATTATTGATTGAAGATATTCGGTAAGATTTCCGGTAAGATTACAAACCAATGAGAATGGGACACGTGTAATGTCTATGTGTCAGTGTCGAAAAAATTATTGATGAAGATATTTGGTAAGATTTCCGGTAAGAATTTCAACCAATCGACGGTCGACACGTATCGTTATCGAATAAAATCTGGTAATTCAAAATGGCTATAAAAGAAAGAGCTATGGGAGTGGAAGACTCACACCAACTACACATCACTTGTAGTTCTACTCGTATCTAAGCCACTCTAAACACTTCTTCACATCTTGGTGTCATCAAGATGAATCCTATGGGTTTCGGTACTTTTTTCAGTAAGAGGCAACAACAACGCCAACGAAATGTAGAAATTGCCAATCAATTCGTTATCGACGCGGTGGTGGTTGATGCAACATTTGATGATGAACCACTACCATATCCCTGTGCAAATCAACCAAGGATCAGGGAGTCTAGGGGCCAAAATCTTATGGAAGATTACTTCATCGAATGCTCAGTCTTCACCGACCATGACTTTCGTCGGCGGTTCCGAATGAGTCGAAATATATTCAATCGTATAATGACGGACCTCTGCAACAACGATCCATTTTGGCATCAAAGATCTGACGCCACTGGAATGGTCAGACTAGTTCCCTAACAAAAGATGATCGGTGCTCTTCGGATGTTGGCCTACGGCTCAGCTGCTGATCAGTGTGCCGATATCACAAGGATGGGGGAATCAACAACTCTGGAGTGCATGAAGAAGTGGTGCACCCAAGTTGTAGAGCTTTATGGTACCCGTTACCTCCGCGCTTCATATCAGACAGACATCACTCGACTTCTAAGAAGGGCTAGACAACGAGGATTTCCTAGTATGATCGGAAGCATTGATTGCATGCATTGGGAGTGGAAGAACTACCCAACCGCTTGGTTCGGGGCGTACTCAAGGAGGAATGGTCGTCCAACTATCATCTTAGAGGCAGTGGCCTCATATGACACGTGGATCTGACACAGTTTCTTCGGGGTACCAGGAGCTAAAAATGATATCAACGTGCTCTACCAATCAGATGTTTTCGATGCAGTGCTTTCTGGAAGAAGTCCGGCTGCGACTTATAAAGTGAACGGTATGACATACCGTAACACTTATTACCTTGCTGACGAGATATATCCGAGGTACTCCTCGTTTGTCAAAACGATTTCTAATCCTCAAGAGCTTCCACAAAATATTTTTGCGAGGAAGCAAGAGTCATACCGCAAGGATGTGGAGAGGTGCTTTGGCATCTTACAAGCTCGTTGGGGGATAATTCATCATGCAGCTCGGTGTCACCACCTTTAGACGTTAAATAGCATCATGTTGGCGTGCATCATAATGCACAACATGATCGTTGAGGAGGAATTCGTAGAAGGCCAGTGGATGAAGGGGGGAACCGGATTCCTTTTTAACGTCGGTTGGAAGAGATGAGAAAAATGAACAACGGTTTAATGACCGTCTTGTAGATCTCCAATGTGCTTACATCCATGGAGAGCTTCAGAAGGACTTAGTTAAGCACAACTGGAGTAATGTTGCATTGTTGTGTGTTTGAATTATGTATTTCTATTATGTGTGTTTCAACTTTTGTAATGTGTGGGAACTTGATGAAAATAAAGAAAGTGCAATTTTATTTCTGTAAAAGGGAAACTACATAGTACATAATTTAAATGCTTGGAAATTTAAATTACATAAACGATAATTTAAGTGCTTGAAAAAAATAAAGGGGGTAATTTAAGTGCTTGGAAAAAGGGGGCGATAACAATTGGAATAGCCTTCTTCGCTAGCTTCTTCTTCAACCTCATCCAATTGAGAAAGGATTTCGGCTTTCCTCTTTGTGAAATACCTCTTGGATTTAGGAGTCATGCTCTCGGTATCCATTGACATAATCCGAGTTTCCTCCGCCAAAGCCCTCAATTGGATGTCTTTCTTTTGAAGGGCGATTTGCTCTCGCATAAGGGAAACCTCAATTGCATCACTATCTTTTTTATTGCGGCCATAAGATTCTTGATTTGTCGCAATCCTATTCAAAGCCTCGACTCTTTCATTTGTAGGCGTTACGACCTTTTTCCATTTCTTTTTCGCTTCCTTGGCCGCTTTCACTCCCATAGGATGCCTAGGAGAAGAGAGACATTGGTTGCTCATTGGTGTGGCAAATGCATCATCCTCGTCCAAGTCAACGGTGGGAGGCATTGAGCTTGTGGGATGTGATGATGATGAGTGAACCGGAGTAGATGAGTAAGGCGGAGGTGTACTAGCTTCAACATGGATGAAGTAATGATGATTCTTCACCACTTCCCAACAAGCAAAGTCTTTAAACACTTTCTTCTTTTTTACCACATAAAATGATTGAGCACATCTCATCTAAAAAAATAAAATAATAACATGGAATGAATAACTTGTAATTCATAAATAACATGCCCTAAATAAAATTAAATAAAATGGACATAGCTTATATTAAATAACATGAAACAAATAACTTGTATTCATAAATATCACGAAATAAATAACATGTATTTCATAAAATTTAGACAACATAATTTGAAACAATATGGTAAAAACTACAAAAAAAAAATTGGAGATCAAAAACGTTACCTCATCGTGTAAGTTGGAGCCGGAAGATGCATTCCTTCGTGCAAAAGAAAGAGCACTACCCCAAAGTTTCAAATTTGGCTTCAACTTTGCGAAACGAGAGAATAATGCGTTTTGGGTCCTAGTTTCCGGCATCGATTCACCATAACCTAGCTCTCAATTCTCCTTGAAATCGCCATAAACCTTTTCCCACAATTTGTCGACTTTTTGTCGATTTCCGGTGATGGAGTCAACACTAAAACGACAATAAGAGATGCTCAATTGTACATCTTCCGAAAGAAGCCCATTTGTTGCCATTTTTTCCCACAAAAAATAAATGATTTGGAGGAGAGATGGGGAGAGGGAGAGAATGAATTTGTTGTGCACAAATTGGTGTGAGAAATGAATGAAATGAAGGTAGTATTTATAGGAAAAATGTAGGGGGTTATTTACAATTTTTTGGGATTTTTTTACAATTTTTTTGAGTTTTTTTTCATAATTATTTCATTTTTGGCCGAAGTGGCCGTTGCATTTAAATATGGGCCGTCGGATGGCTCATATCCGTTCGAAATGGACGGCCCGGATCAACTTAGCCGTTGATCTGTCCGTTGCACAGGGCGTGCCATGTGTCGCATGGCAATTGGTGCGTTATTTTTTTTACCTTTTTTACCGGCGTGTGTACTGGTAAGAAAAAAAAATAGCGTCAACCTGGCGTCACCCACGTGAGTGGGGCCCACCAGGCGAACGTCCTCTCACTCTTCCTCTCCGAAGGATGCTGACGAGGACGTCCCTCGCGTCAACGGTCGGTCTCCCTCTGCTTTTCCCCCTGCTGCACCAAACGAGCTCACCAAACGTCCTCAAACCGACGGGACCCACGCCGGACGTCCCAGAATCCCGGCACCGTTGCAGCTGCTCTTATACAGCTGCCGGTTCTATGTGTCGGTTGTTTTTGTCAAGGAGTACCGTTGTTGCTATTTTGTGTATGAGGCCATTAATATATACAATTTTGTCATTTGATGTCTAAATATAATAAAAAATTTATATTTGACACATCTATTTTCTCTTTAAATGTATTTTGTTATAACAATATATGTTCCATGTAGTAGTGAGTCCGATAAAGTTTGTGATAAAGTCTGTAATGATCGAGTTGTGTTCAAGTATTGTCTATGCATGCATTAATCTAAATGCAACAACCAAAAACAATTATAGTTTTAAATACGGGGGAGACTCATTCTCTATACTAAATGCATTCGTGAACAATTAATTACTCGAGCAAAATCCATGTCAAAGTCTAATATTCTACTTCAAATTCTATACCGTGAAATTAATTAGCCGTAGTTTATAACTAATTAGTTGTAGCTTATAATTTATAAAAGCTGCATATTGTTAATTTTTAGTAGTTTATAACTTTTATGTTTAATTTTTTTTATATATAAGTTACAGCTGTTATAGTTCACCAAATAACTAAAGCAGCTTAACTTATAATTCTATTAGGAGGACTCAAATGGCTTACAGTTTAATTCGCTTGTTGTAAAATTGGATAATTCTAGCTCGAACCAGGTTTACCGTTTACCATATATAAACCAAAACAATTTTTTTTTTTTTATAAAAAGAACATGAATTATTAATTATCAATGTGATTTGGATGGTGAACGGAGACTAATTCATAGTAAACTGAGTTCACCTAGCTATACTATAATCTTTGCCGATATATAATCCATATATCTAGCTAATTAACCAACGTATCCCATTTATCAAAGTTTGAGACCGAACCGCATCGGATATTATCAAGCAGAGTGTGTGTGTGTGTGTGTTTAGGTAACACATAAACACACTTGCACGTGATGATCATAGAGCCATTTGCAATACCGAAGTATAAGAGTTAAACGCACATTAGTCAACTAGCTAGTACGTACAATTGTATTTGGCTATTTGCATGATTAAATGCTGAAGGAACGTATTTTTAGTGTATTTTGTCTTAATATTTAGAATAAAGAATCTACGAATTTCTAATTATTCAGGATATTGATTATAATGTCTGTATTTAAGGTCTTTTATCAATTAATAAAGGGACAGTTGATTACAGTTTCATTATTATATTTTTTTTATCCTTCAATACGTTATCTACATGCTCTGAGCTAATAGCAAGTCATTGCCCTAGAAATCAAACAAAACCCCAGTTTTGAAAATAATAAATAAAACCACCACAACCATCAGCTTATTGTGCCATACTGCACCACCGTGCGAGACGCCTACACCACCTACGCACGCATCTGTGCCCAGATCCTTGGCGTTCCTCGTCCTTTGCCTTCTGCAAGTATCTCCTTCGATGTCAAGATTGCTCGACTTTCTAAATCACGCATTAAGCGAGCTTTACCTCCATGTTGTCCAAAGCCTAATCTCGTAACTTTAATGATTTTTGAACCGTAAGAGGTACGTTTTGATAGAAAGTTGATCAAAACTTAATTTCTGCAGCACCCTAGAGATTAAGTTCTATCAAACGTAATTTCTGCAGCACTCTAGAAATTAGGATATTCATTGCTTTGAAATATTATTAAGATCGTTAAAGAGAGGATCTCATCACCCCTTTGATCGAAGTTTGATTTGTGACGATCCTGGGGGAGTCACGTTTGTGCAAAAAGAAAAAGAAAAAGAAAATAGGAAAATCGATTATGTGTGATTGTCTAAGTACATAACAATTCATTGGGTGCAATATGATGCCGCCAATTTATCAAGCACCGATTTATATGGCCATATATCTTGGTTCATGTTCTTATTCTCTAAACTTGAGATTAGTAATCGTATTTTCGATACTAATTATCTCTCTTGTCTATTTTGTGGTTGACTGAGCCAGCTAGGCTAGATTTTGACATCCTTGATAAAAAATGAACAAAGTATCATCGTTGGGTATCTGATGTGGAAAATACATTCATCGAAAAGAGATACACCAACACAATCATCCCACAGACAGATCCAAATGTCGTTGGCCCTAGTGATGAAATCAAAACTCAAGCACTCATGTTTTTGAGGGATCACATCCATCTAACTCTCAAGAAGAAGTATTTGAAGAAAAATGATCCCAAGGATTTATGGGATGTTCTGAAACAATGTTTCAACAACGTACATAATATGATGTGATTGTCTGAGTACATCACAGTTCATTGGGTGCAATATGTGAAATGACCCAATCCCGATTCAGTTACCTAAACCGGAATCAAACCCTTTCGAAAATACGAACCAACAAAAATTTTTCAAAATTTCGGCAGAGTTTCGTTACTAACGTGGAATTACCATAACCTGCACCCAGAAAATAACACTTCATCCTATGCCACAAAAGCCAAACCGTGGGCACCAATCCCATCCGGATTTCTCAACATCAATATAATCAATAACAGTAATCAAACTGTACTATGTATATATGTATATCCAAGAAAATCCTTATAAACATGTATCAGAATGTATCAGAGCGACCTCTAGTGTAAAACATATACAACATATACATCAGTAGGCGAAACAAGAACCTACTGGAAAACACAGGTAGCTCAGATCACTAGCCTCCAAACCGCGACGTGAAAACACCAAAACCTGAACTGCAAACTGGGCACGGAAACCGAAAAGCCTAGGGGAAAGACAATAAACATGTTAGAGTGAGTGGACGAAAATAAATGTCTTTCATCAAATAATATATGTTATAAAAACATATGCGAGTCGAATGAATAAATATAATAAAATACGCGAGGTAAACCATAATCCTCTAGCATACGGAGCATGCAAGTAAAATCCCACGGGGCCACTCATGGACATGTCCGTGCTAGTAAAGTCCGAATCACGGGATCCCAGACCCACACGTGATTCGAGCCAGAAAGGCCTCAGGTCAGGGTATCTGTTTCCACCCGGAACTACATCAGCACAAGAAACAAACATCTGTACCCACCCGGAACTACATCGGCACAAGGTACGGTACCCCTACTGGTAAGCACCCTCGGGGATCAGCCGAGATGCGAGTGTATCGATACAACAACATGAACTACGACTGTACTCTGTGAAAATCAAATCACAAATATCTCGATGCATGTACAGTAAACAACATAAAAATGCATATGCGTAACATAATCGTATATAACACATGCTCATAATAATCGTAATCTCGTAAATATGGTCATATCTGTTTATTCGTATACGTATATCCGTGTATATATATATATATATAATTGTAAACACATGCTCATGTAATCCGAAATCTCATACGCATGCTCAAGTTCGAAAATCATAAAAAAAGACTCGCAAGAATTTCGTGAAAAGAAATTGTCCACTCACAGGTGAGCAAAAAGCACACTTGCTCTAATCTCGTGGCCCGGCGGAAGATCCCTCGCCAGAAGCACGATCACGATCCCGATCTCCTGAATATATTCATAAAACACATCCAATCAAAATCATAGTTCACAACACGGTACTGATGCACGGAAACCAACCGTTCCCGGAAATACGAAATGTAGTACAAAATGAATTACAGAAATCCCGAAACCCCCACTCGAAACCTCGACTGAAAATCGGCTAATCAAATCGACCCAAAAACCTCTGGACGACGATCAGGGCGCGATTACGAGAAAAATGACATTAAAAATGTCGAAATCTGAAAAGTTGACTTTTCTCGCCGGAGCGCCGCTGTTGACCGCCGTTGACCGTCGCCGCCGACGGCGGCGCGCCGTCAACGGTGGAATTTCACGGCCAAAATTTCCAGAATTAAAGCCCATCACCAGGCGAACCATTTCCTCTTCTACCCCAACGTCCAAATTCGAAGTCCAACACCGTCAAATCCGTCCAAATTCACATCGGAATTCACTTCCGGCAACCATATCGGGTTCGCCGGAAAACTTCATTTCAGCCCAATTCAAACATAGGGGAAGCATCACCAGGCCAAGGGGAGGTAAGCCCCCAACCTCCCAGCCGTCACGGCTCGCCGGAGAGCCTCCCCCCATCACAGCGAAACCCAAAACCAAAACCCGATTCAGGTTCCCACGAAACTTCACCAAATCGCACAAATTCAAACACTAATCCACTCGAAATGACACAAGGAAGCTAACCATACCTTCCACAAGGTCGGAGGTGGCCGAAAAACGGTGGTCGGACGGTGGTGCCGAAACGGGAAAGTCTCTCTCTGGTCAACTGTCAACCTTTCTATTTTTGGAAAGTCAACAACCGGTCAACGTCAAACAGTGTTTTATGACTAATTCTCGACTATTCCGCTATTTATACTCGAGCCTCGGGTCGATCGACGGTCCAAAATGAATATACGAAATGATTCGGATAAGCTCGAAACAATCGGATAAACTCGTCGGAAACCGAAACTTCAAATAATCATAAAATATTCCTCGGTTATCGGAAAAATCTTCCGGAACCGCCCACAAGCTCGAAATCACGTACTCTACAATTTCCGTGAAGACACCCAACTCAAATTCTCGACTGAAAACATAGTCGCGAATTGAATCGGCAAACCACAATTACAACGTAAAACCGCGACTAAACTCAATCTCGAGAATCGTGCCGAATACACAACAGATTCTGGTTCGGGTCGTCACAATATGATGCCGCCAATTTATCAAGCACCGATTTATATGACCATATATCTTGGTTCACGTTCTTATTCTCTTTTGCTTGAGATTAGTAATCGTATTTTTGATACTAATTATCTCCCTTGTCCATTTTGTGGATGACTGAGCCAGGTAGGCTAGAGTTTGACATCCTTGATAAAAACGAACAAAGTATCATCGTTGGGTATTTGATGTGAAAAATACATTCATCAAAAAGAGATACACCAACACAATCACCCCACAGACATATCCAAATGTCGTCTGCCCTAGCTAGTGATGAAATCAAAGCTCAAGCACTCATGTTTTTGAGGGGTCACATCCATCTAACTCTCAAGAAGGAGTACTTGAAGAAAACTGATCCCAAAGATTTATGGGATATTCTGAAATAATATTTCAACAACGTACATAATGCACAGCTTCCAGAGTTGACTGAGAGATGGGAAACTATACATTTATTAGATTATCCAAAGGTTGATGTTTACAACCAAGCTATGCTGGATCTCTTATCTGAGCTTAGTTTCTGTGGGGTTGACAAATATGATAAGGATATGATCGAGAAGACATTGAACACATTTCCTTCCTCCATGAGTGTACTTGTTCATCAAAACTGGCTTGATTACAAACAAGAAAGAGTATAGTCTTTCAGTGATCTCATGAACATCCTAGCTAAAAAGGAGAGACATCATGAGATTATTTTCAACAATAATTCGAGGCCCGTTAGGACCAAGAAAGTTCCTAATTAAGAATTATAATACTACAGGAAAGGCACATAAACAGAAGAAGAATCGATCAGAGCCTTATAGCAGTGGACAACATGCTCCACATGGTGGGAGGGGAAGCTGAGGCCATGGCAGAGGCCAAAGTCAAAACCAGACTTGGCACCACCATCAAGACACCAACCTCAGTAATTCAAACAAGAACCAGTCAATTTTAAGGACATTCACGTTAACGGTTTTCACTCGGAAACAATTGTGAAAATGGAAAAATATTTTTGTGTGTAACCTTCGTAGAATGTGGCAAAAAGAGCATTCAAGAGAAGTTTATGAGCATTCGTAGTGATTTATATCTTACTACAGTACAGATAATTGAATCCAATGCAGTTATTCACACTACTGTGTTTGATTCTGCCTTATATAAGCATTGAAACTATCGTTTGGGTCATCTCAGTCCATATATGATGATCAAGATATTGAAAAATTCATATGGTCATCTATTCTTTAGATCAAAGAAGCATGTG
Source organism: Geum urbanum (assembly GCA_946800695.1). Taxonomy (NCBI): domain Eukaryota; kingdom Viridiplantae; phylum Streptophyta; class Magnoliopsida; order Rosales; family Rosaceae; genus Geum; species Geum urbanum. Next base: position 25,290,828 of record OX327013.1, on the reverse strand, counting down.
AGAATATCAAAAATCATCGGTAACGATGGAGGGGCTGAGATTACTCCTCTCGGTCCAAGTTCGATCTCCAAGAAGAGTGTAGCCTAATCTCGACCAAATAGGGTTGAGGCGTCGTGCGTTATCCCACCAGCTTCCTTCGTGAAAATATCTGATGCACACTGCTCGTTTTGCAAAGCTTATTTATTAACAAAGTTACAGACACGACATTCTTTTGCTGTAGACATAACTGAGAATATTCCATTCTTACAACGAATCTAAGGAGACATTTGTTGACCTATCAAGCTTGAATGTGGACCATTTAAATACTTTATAATTTTGGTAGATGCATTTACGCATTGGTCACACGTAGCTTTGCTATCCACAAGAAATGCTGCATTTGTTAAACTCCTAGCTTAGATCATTAATCTCCGGGCATACCACCTGAATCACCTAATCAAGTCTATTCGAATGGATAATGCAAGAGTGTTCACATCAATTTTTTTTGATGATTATTACATGTCTACTGGTATTGATGTTGAATATCTCGTTTCTTATGTTCATTCACAAAATAGTATTGTAGACACATATTAAGCGATTACAGCTTGTGGCACAGCCTTTGGTGATGCACACCAATTTACCTGTCTTTGCGTGGGGATATGCAATTTTACATGAAGCTACGCTTATTCGTTCTAGACTTGTTCTCCATCTACCATTCAGTGCGTACCAGTTGACAACTGGATATGAGCCTGACATTTCACACTTATGTATTTTTGGTTGCGTGGTATATGTGTCTATTATACCTCCACTGCATACAAAAATGGGTCCTCAGAGACGATTAGGTATCTATGTTGGTTATGAAGCTCCAACGATTGTCCACTATTTAGAACCTTTGTCCGAAGATCTCTTTACTGCTAGATTTGTAGATTGTCACTTTGATAAGACATACTTTCCGCCGTTAGAGGAATAGTCCTATTCCAGCTGAACGTCAGGAATTGACGTGGTTTGTCGCCATTATGTCTCAACATGATCCTCACACATCTCAGAGTAAGATAGAAGTGTGACGTATTCTCAATCTTCAGAAGGTGGCATATTCAATGTCTGGCTCCTTTATTGATATAGGGAAAGTGACAAGATCAAATAAACCTGCTGCAGACGTCCCTGTAAGGTTGGAAGTCCCTAAAACTGGGCAAGTAAACGCCATACCTTGGCTCAGCCTCGGCCTCGGCTCCCATCCTAAAGAGGGGGAGACAAAGAAAATCCACTGATGAGCAGTCAGTTAAAAGACAGGTCATCCAAGCACAAAACAATCTATTTGTCATCAACACTATGAATCCTTCACATGTGATTGTTCTTGACTACAGGTATGTCCTAGAATCACAATTGACATCTTTAAGAGATGCTTCAGAGTTAATGGTGACGTCTGTTAGGAACATAATTATGCTCTACGCTCCTAACTCCATAATTATTGCTTGTTTTTCATGAATAAAGCATAATTCTTATGACGTTTTCTATTTATGTTAGGAAATCATGGTTTGACAAGGAAATGAGTTAAGAGACGATGATTAAGCGCTTTCTGGTAAAGGCGAGGACATTTCTGGAGCTGTGGGAGAAGATGGAGAAAATTTCAGAAAAAGACGAAAAATGATCGTCGGAGACTTGTTGGAGTATTCTGAGATTCTGATCAACGACAGTAAACTCTGGCGGTCAACTCCAGTCAAGGTCAGCCATGGTCAAGACCTTAAGTCATGAAGATATTTTTCTTGGGCCAATTGCAAATGAAATGCAAGTGTAGCTCACATGCATGTCACATGAAATGAGTGAGTCACTTAGGACCACATTATTCATTTAATTTTAAAATTCAAATCAGCAAAAATATCTCTTTGGCCATAATTTTCAGATTTATACTATCTCTACCAACCACTCTACACCCTTCTTCATTTTTTACAAGTTCATAGTTTTTTGCACTTCTCTATCTAGGTTTCTCTTTAGCTTCTTTCTAGAGTTCTTAGCTTAGTTCTTTAGAGAGAAACTAGTTTTCTCTTTAGCCATAGCTCTTCTATCTCTTCTTCCTCTACAATCCTCTAAAACTCAAGAGACTTAGCCATCTCTTTCAAGATTTGGCCGAACCTTTTCACGCTCTCACCACCATCATCCATTCCTTCCTCCTCTCACCTTTACCTCTAAGGTTTGGTTGATTCTCTAGAGTTTGAAGAAGTAAGAAGTAATCATTCTTTCCCTCAGTTTCTTTGAGTCCTAGATGTTTCCATTTTCTCCTTTTCAAAGTGTTAGATGCAAGCTCAAGGAGTGGAGTTAGAAGCTTGAGGTTCTTTGGGTAAAGTTTACTAGTTTGGTGGAGCTTAGCTTGGGGAATCTTCAGTTATTTCTTACTCACTTAGCTTTTGAACTTGTATCGAAACATTATTGTATATACAAGTTTTGAGTAGTTTTTATATAGAAGGCTAGGGATCAAACTCTAGCCACTTGATGTAGAACAATGATGCTTTGGTTTATGTTAATGAGTATATTTTTGTGTAGAAAATGTTATTGGATGAGCTTGGTATGTATATGATGTGTTTGTGGTATGTTTATATGTTTGTGCTTCATGATTTGGTTTTTTGAGCATGTTGTAACATTGACTAAGTTGTAATATTTGAAAAAGGACTAAGTAATGGAAGTTAGGTGAACTAATCACTCACTTAGGTAAAGATGAGCATGTGAACATGACTTAGGTTTAAATTTAAATGGTTAAGTTTGAGGTTAGGTTTCCTTTTGATTGAGCATGAACTGAAGCCCTCTTGATCTCCAAGTGACTCAAGTAGCTTTGGTTAAGCTTACATTGCTCCAAAAGACTTTGTAGCTAATGGTTGATTATTCCTGTTCGTATCCTAACATGTGCAGATTAGGAAAATCCGTAGAATTCTCTTCCAAGTCCTCCAATAGAGGTTTGGGAAGGAAAACCTTACACATCACTCACATGTTAACTAAATGGCTTGTTACACATGAAATACGTTCAGGGTGTAGCACCAAAAGTCTACACCCTAATCTTAGTTTAGTTTGTACTTTATGGATGGTCCAAAACCTTTTAGAATCCCAAAAGACCTAAGAGTTTTAACTCATAACCAAAGGTGACCCAAAATGCATGATTTGTACAATGAAATGATTTGTGTTATGATCCAAAAGATATTTGAACATGTAAACCGGACATAACTACTCATCATCGTGAATTGGACTTTGTTTGTACATTAAGTTGGTTATTGGTGATATCTCTAGTAGACATACTTTTTCATTGCATTTGCATCATTTAATTTGATATTCTTGCCTAGAGTAATCAATCATCAATTAATCGGAATATCATTCATCGTAATCAAACCACCCCTCATGATGTTAAGTTTTCAAGGGACATAGCATCACAAGATACATTCTTCCATCTTATATTTAGTCACATTTCTTGTTTGTGTATCTTGTGTAATCGAGTCTTGCATTAAAAGCTAAGGAATTAGGGTGATCAGTCCTTATGGGTTCGACAACCAACTTCTAATCATCTATATATGCTATACATTATATCCGTATACTTGCTGAAGTGTAAAAGGGTTACACCGATTACATGCTATGTCAGAGAACAAAAAAATCTTTTTAATTACTAACACATGTGTGTGGGTTATTATGGATAGATCTTACATGTTTGTCGATGATGTATTTGTTTATTTCGTCACTCAAAAAATCATTAACGATGATGAAGTGGAACTTCGCTCTGTTACAGATTGTCAACGTAGAGCAGATTGGCTGAAATAGAAATATGCAATCCAAGATGAACTAGACTCTCTTACAAAAAGGAATTTTCGGTCCGATAGTGCTATGCCCACCGAATGTTAAGCCAATTAGACTTGTAGCGCAAAGATTTTGTTCGGAAGCGCAATGAGAAGAATAAAGTCTTGCGGTATAAAGTTAGACTTGTGGCGCAATGATTTTCTCAACGTCTTGGAATTGATTATGAGGAGACGTTTTCTCTGGTCATAGACATCATTACTTTCCGCTACTTGGCCAGTTTGGTAGTGCTAAAAAAAACTGCATATATAGCTTATGGATTTGGTTACAGTATATGAGGATCTTGATTTATATATATATGGATAATATTTCAGTGTGTTAACACAATTTACAATAAAATACAAACTTATAAAATAACCATAAAATGATAAACTAATTTACTTCTTTAAGGTTGTAGTATCAAGTTTAGTTTTCTCATAAAAAATAATATCAAACCTAAATAAGTAATTTTTGATTTAAAATTTAAAATTTAATCTTGATCATTCATTTTTTTTATCTCACAATTATATTATATCTAAAATTCTTACCTGCTACCGATGAACTATATAACCCGACCTCTGTGAAAAGAGAAACTGCTTCCTCACTGTGGCTTGAGCCTTTGGCGAAACAGGAACAATGACCAACAACTTCTCAATCAAACACAATACTAGATTTTATATTTTTACTGTAAGTCATATTAGACTAATGTTGGTTTTGTTTACTATTCATTGAAACAGTGACTTCGTTCAGAACCATTCAAAAAGCTAAGAACAAATTTGACGACAAATATATTTTCATCTCTGCGCAGCAGCAGAGCTCTGATGGGGGCGAAGTTCACACTTGGAATAGAACCAGTGGTGGGTTCACTCACGTCCTCCAGAAAACGAGAGTACATAGTCACTAACAGGCTCCAGGAAGGCAAGAAACCCATATACGTTGTTGTTTTCAACTTCATCGACTCTCGCTTCTTCAACCTCTTCGCCACCGTCGACGGTAACCGGGTTCGCCCCTTTCTCTTTCTCTCTCAAATCCCAAATATAAATCACTTTATTTTTTTAATAGCTGTGTTGCGGTCATACATTGATGAAGATGTAAGTAAAAATTGGTCACATTTGAGTGTTTGGTTAATCTATAGAATTAGTCACTCGGCTATTTCTAAAACCGTTTGCGAATATGTGTTTTTAGTGCGATTTGTGTAGATCAAAAGGATGAGTCTTTCTACACTATGAGCTGGACATGCAATGTTGATGGGACTCCGCTTCTCGTGGCTGGAGGATTCAATGGTACAATGCGTGTCATCGATTGTTGGGGTGAGAAGACAGACAAGGTAGTTTTATTTTTTCCACAAGGATGATTAAGCTTAATAACAGTATATATGATCCAATTAAAAGATAAGTATGAAATGCTTAAGCTTCAAAATGACAAGAAGGAGCTAGGTTCCAAATAATCAGTATGTGTTCTGTTGCTTAGTATATTTTACAGTATATGCAAACATGGAATCTTCCGTTTCTACTCCAAAGGAACCATGTCATTTGGATTGGTCTGATAATAATCAATCGATATTTCCAATGAGTATTGTTTGATTGTGTTACGACTCCACGAGTGGCAAACTTGGAGTTATCTCTAAACTGATGCAGACCATATCTTGTTTATAAACTCAAATTAGGAAACACAGGTTTGTTTCATTGTACTGTAATTAAGGTACAACTTATTCTGTTAGTTTGTTTACCTCTAACCTGCTGCTAATTCTAATACCATGATCGACTCTTGTTGGTGGCTTTTCGCAGTGGTGTCGATATTTCTAGTCACTATGTGCAGTACGCTTATCAGGCTAGAGAAACCATCCTGTTGTATAATTCTTTGTTATGTTTTGCTTCAGGTTTTGGGAGAGATCTTTCTTGTACTAAAATAGATACTGCTGCTTTCTTTGATTTTCCAACTGCTATGATCCATTGGATCCGAATGGAAATTTTACGGTTTCTTTCGACACTTACCAATGGGAAAATGATGGCTATTTGGTTAGTACATAGCTGCTCAAGACTTAGTTTTCACTTTTAAGAGATTGGCTAGTAATTTTCAGCATGTTACGACTACAATTTGCAGCTGCAAATTCTATTTAGTATATAAGGACTAACAGCAACATTTGCAGGCAAAAGTTACTTTACATAATTACTACCAATATCGTCATGTAGACAAACCTGGTTGGAAGCTAGGAGGGATATGGGCACAGGATGAGGTGATTTGGTCAATGAAAGGTGCATTTGCCACTAAACAAGGAAACTGTTCATCCTTCAAGTCTGATATTCTACACTCCTGTGTGAAAGATCCCGAAATACTTGATCTCATGCCAGATTCTTCCCCGGAAAGTATGTCAGTGGACTGCTGTCGCGGTCACCTTTTGGATGCCTGGGCTATCAACCCCTCCAAGTCATTCTCTTCCTTTCAAATTAAAGATGGAAACTTGCAGCAAAGTTCTTTTGGTAATGCATCTCTCAACCTTACTTTGATGGCACCAGGTCTTGGATACACTTGTGGACCACTGTTGGATGTTGATCCCACAGTTTCTTTAGATATTGGCAGTAGAAGACAGGTTCAGGTTTTCAGTAAGAAGTTTAACCAAGAGACATTTACATATATCTACTGTACTATGAGTTTGTACCATATTTTAAACTAGTTTGTACCTCAGGAGTTTCATATTGGTGACAATTACTAATATATATGTAGGAACCTGGAAAGCAACATACACTTATTCAAGTTTTATAGCTACCAAAACACCAATCTGTTGTGCTTCACTCTCTACATTCTACAATCCTACCATTACATCATGCCCCTTGTGTAGCTGTGGATGCAGATTAGCAAACAAAACTACCGAGACTTGCATAAGGTGTGCGCTTCTATTCGTGGTCTAACATCTTAAAGATGGAGCTAGAAGTAGCCTCAGGGAATCTGTTTTATACTAGTTTACATATAGAATTTGAACTCAACTCATCCTCACTGTGTCCTTGTGTCTCACTTCTTTGTCATACCAGAAGCAGTTTCCCTTCTATAACAGATGATGCTCAAAGTGATCCTGATGTGGTGAAATGCACTGATCATATGTGCCCCATTCGAGTTCACTGGCATATTAAGAGCAACTATGTGGATCACTGGAGCGTAAAACTAACAATTACTAACTACAATTATCACAAAAGCTTCTCCGACTGGAACATACTAGTTCAGCATCCAGCTTTCAGCCAAAAGACAATAATATACAGTTTCAACAGTACAATGCTTCCTGCTAGTTTTAGAGGTACTTGCTGCATGTTCACAATTTTTCCCAAAGAGTTTTATCTTTTTCACATATGTTGCTAAAAAATTTCAAAGGTACAACATACAAAGGAAGCAATATATTTACTTAAACATCAAATTCTAAGTAGTCAAAAACAGTCATCACTATCCAATTGTTGGCATTGAGTCTTCGTATCATAATTTTTATGTGATGATCATCCGATAGTCATCACATTTCTGTTTGGAAAAGCTTGAGAATTTAGTTCAAATTTGAAGGGTTTTGAGTACGATTTTGTTGCTTCTATTGTTGTGGTTAAAGAGCTTTTCTTCAAGCTTTTTTCTTTATAGCACTACTGCACTAAAATTTAGTAGTTAGCTTATATCCACAAACATCTCACCTAGCAAGAACAAGCTTTTAGGATAGAGAGAGACCAACTAGAAACCAAGAAGAGAGTAAAAGATTGTGTTTTAGCTAAAAAAGAGTTCTTTTGTAGTGTGTATTAAGCTCAGTTATTAATACGATGAGTGTTTATTAGATTATATGGAGAAGTAAGGAATCTGAGTTGGTAGTAAAACCAACTCAATGACTTCGTGTTTATTGGTATTTTATCATGTGTAGAGCATTTTTTTATCGGTATTTTATCTTTGAATGCATATGCACATTAAAGGGTTACTGAATGTTTGACGTTTAGTTTTGGGACATAACTGTAGAAGCCTCTTCTAGCTTAATTAATAGAGATTGATGTGTACTTCATTGACTATAGGGACACGCTACGGAATTGACTCAGCGGAGGATAGATTTTGATAGACCATCTTTTGTTAAAAGAACAAAGAGATGGACTTCACTTAAAGAATATGAGCCACACTTTGAGGGTTATCATAGAGTATGTATATCTTAACTCTTGCAAAATCTTTTTAAAAAAAATCCCTCTCTTAACAGCATCATCATCGAATTGTTTAGATTTGTATCCCTGTGAATGATAATTAATTAAAAAATCATGAGCACTGATTTTTGATGGTGATCAACATTGAAGAATAAAAGATTGAGATATAGGATAGTCTTGCAGGGAATACGAAAGTCGTTCTCTAGTAAGATGTGTGGTATGTCATATTTTCTTACTGCCTTGTCAGTATTTGACATATTATTAAAGACTTGTTCTTTATGGTAATGATAATTGACGTTTTCTTTTTCATGTAACAACCCTAGATAGTTTTTTCCCCAAGAAAAATATTCAGCGTATTCCCTTTTTGAGCTTTGAGGTGGTAACTCCTGATAACTGTCCCTAACAACTAAATGGTTTTTACTGTGGTGTGTAGGTAATCAACAACATGAGATTTTATCGAATACCGTGGTGGAAGAATTACGAATCTCAAATGCAACGCATGAACATTATTCTTTATGTTGTATGGAACAAATTCAACTTGAACTAAAATGATTTGTGGAACAAGTTAAGAATCAAATTTCCATCTTACAATCTAGTTGGGCATGAGACTGCACTAGGCATGGACAACTCTGCAAGTGTAGTTAAACCAGTAAGAAGATCTTTGAGATTGTTGAGTTAATCGTCAATGGAAACTTCATATGCCAAAACCTCTCCACGCATGACTCGCAAGAAGAAGAGATAAAAAAGTTGATGTTGTTGGACGTTGAGGTGAACTGGATGTTCTTATATCTTCGCCAATGCTCTTGAACTACAAGTTTGCTGAAATCTATGAATAATGTTGTTATTAGCAGGAAATCTGAACATTTGTCTTTTTGATCTATTTTGATGATCTCCTTTTTGATTCTTTTGTATCAGATGTGAGCCATCTTGTATCATAACAATATCTTATGTGAACCAATATTTGATGTGTTATTTGTCTGGATATTGTATTTTGTTGCTCCTGGTGATCATGATGCTTTTCTGGGTTGTGGAAAATGATAACTCAACTTTTGATATGCTTGTTACAGGTTTTGGAGTAGCCATTTTTAAGGGAGGTTATGCTGAATTTTCGGCAAGGATACTCCCTCAAAGTAAGATATAGAACGAACTTGTATCAATGCATAATACACTTGAGCTTCTAGTTTTTGGAAGACCATTGTAGCAGTGTGAGCAAATAAATAAAATTCAACAAAGATACACATACCTATAGCTGGAGAAGATTTTTTCAACAACAATGTTAACAATTGTAACATATACCTAAGATTCAACAAGTTGAAATAACAGCATAATGGGTAAATTTTATCACTATCTTGAGTCTAATCACAAGTTCCCAAAGATTCTGCAATTGCAATGTATGAACTAAATATTGTATAATTTAATTACATAAATAGAACATCTCTAGTAATTATTTCAGGGGTGTTTCTACCATCTTATATACAAATCTTGCACAAAAAGAAAGTTAACCCTTACAAAGCACGATAAACTGTACCTATGGTGCAACACCTACTGTCCATAACCTAACAAGTGAGAAAATATAGCTATATCAGCCCATAACCTTCTTTTTCCTTCAATTAACATAAGAATGGTTCCAATAGTTAACAATGCTTAAGCTAACATAACTCAGTGAGTTTGCTGATGGAAACTGTCTAAAAGACTTGGCAAATATGCTTCCATCACTTTCCAAAACATTATCAGCACCTACTTTGACAGTTTTGTAAAAAAACAAGCATTTTTAGAAACATTACTGGGAGTTACTCTCTTAATATTTTCAAAAGATACTTTCTAGATCATAACTAGAGATATAGAGCTATCTCCTTACAAAATTTGACAAAATTTGGAGTTCATTTGGCTAGTAAAACAGTTATGCAAAGTAGTGTCAAAAAACAAAATTCTGCAGAAAATTGCTGTGATGAACAATCTTTGAAAAGTCATAAAAAATTATTAAAACTCTGATTGTTATAAAACTAGTTTCTAAATGATCATTAAAGAGACTGCTTTGATTCTGGAAAAGGATAGATTAAATTGATAAGTAAAGATTACTCAAAATTCACAGCAAACTCACTGATCTATGTAGCCATGTCTTTGAGGTATTTTATCAAATACTTAATGTGCAGTAAATAAAACCTCAAACCTGCATCAATTGAGTGCCTAAACCAAGATAGATTGATGTCTTCTTATGACAAGATTTTTGATATGTACGGTTATAATAGACAGACGGTTGATGATATGGTGCATAGAATACAGTGTGTCGTTGATGATGGGTTTAGGTGTGGGAGGGAGAAGCTTGACGCAATGGTTTAGGTGGAAAACCAAACTCCACTGTTGCTTGAGGAATATAAAGAGTTGCGTCAGGCCATAAAGGAGGAAGAGGAAGAGTAGCTTAGCTGTTACGACCTGAATCGACTTATCGAGTTATATTACGTTTTATTGTGGATTAGTCGTGTTCCAGAGGTTGTTAATGATTTTTTCACCAGGCTAGAATTTGATTTGACTTTCTTCATAAAAGTTGTAGAGTATTTAATTTCGAGCTCGTAGGAATTTTTGGGAAATTTTTCTAATAAACGAGCTATTTTTAGTGATTATCAGAGGCCGGTAGGAGAAAATATTATAAAAATAATTAATTTTTAGGTCAGTTTAATAAGAGCTGTCTGATCTTGATCAGATCAATTATAGGCCATTGGATCAGTTGAGGAGCTTGGGGTATAAATAGGGATATTTTAGAAAAATAATTGAGAAAAATCAGAAAATTCACCACGTGGCTCGTCCCGTTTTACCTCTGCCGACCCGATTTGCTCGACTCGACCTAAACTGCCGATTTCTGCCACCTCTGGTGATGAAAAAGGTAGGTAAACGAAGCTCTTGATTTCCTTGTTTGATTGGTGTGGTTGTTTTTGAGAAAATTACAGGTTTTAGGCCAACGCGAATCGAGTTTAGTACCGTCGAATCGCCACCGTTAATGGCGGTTCTCCGGTGTGATTTGGGGGTCGAGGGCGATGGGGGGGGGTGCTTTTGAAGCTCTCTCCCTTCTGAGTCTAACTGGGTTGGTCACGATGTCCAATGAGGCTCCACGTAGGATCTTCGATGCCGTGACAATTTTCGACCAATTTAGGGTCGTGGCTATTTAAGCCGATTCTAGCCACGTAAAGGTGAGTTGGGGGGGGGGGGTGTAGGTTTTGGGGCTTGATTGGGTTTGAAGAGAGGAGTGTTTTGAAGGGTCAATCACCGCCGTTGTTGGCGGTCGCCGAAAAATGGTTTTTCGGCCTGTCTCGGTTAATTCCAGCCAAATGCCGTCAAATTGGACCTCGGTCTAGTTATGAATGTTGAAGAGCTTGTCAAGAGATTTCCAACGAGGGGTCAAACATCCTCATTGGAGCACTTTCACCAGAGCCACATGCTGCAGCCCGCGGAGGCGCGTGAGGGCTATGCGTTGCCACCCACGGCAAAGCTCTGGTGAGGCAGTTTATAGAATTCATCGGCGAAACTTCCAGAGTTATTTTTAGGGCCGATTTCCATAGTTTTACCCATATTCTAATATGGTATGTGATCTGTATTTACAAGACATTGTGATCGCGACCCTAGCGGCGAAGGAAATTTTGCTAGACTTGTGAGTGGACACTTTATTTTCACAGTTGATAGTGAGTTCATACTTTTACGCATTATGCGTTACAGTATGTTTTTAGAGCATTTATTTGAAGGTTTACTTTGTGATAGTTTTATTTAGTTGCATCGATGCTCTAGCTATTTTGCTGATTACTGGATAGCCGGTCATACCGGGTTAGGACAAACACCATGCTCGACCCAGATTGTCTTTGGTAAGGACAAACACCCTAGACGATCTCATTACCTTACTTTTCATATATTTAATCATTCCGGGTTAGGACAAACACCATAAATGACCACCTCTATTGTATTTCAGTTTATTATATTTGAACTCGCTTTATTTTATAGAAATTAGCGGAAAGGCATGTTAATCCAGATTTATTGTTTTACGTAGTTTACATTATTTTTGTCTACTCACTCTAACGTTTTATATTTTAAATTCCTTTCCCTGAGATTTTAGGTTTTCGTCGTCCAGGCTGCAGTTTGAATCCTGAATTTGTGTGGCGTTGTCGAAGGCTTTGAGTCCACCTGTCGGACTTTTTCTTATTTAGGTTCATCCTCAACCTTAAACTTGTAACTTTGGCAAGTTAACAAAACATGGTTTTACATTTACTTATTTAGATTTACATAAAACTTTAACTTAAAACATCTATTTATCGTTTAATGGTTAACTTGCAATATCAAGTCACTTTTATAACATGTGTTTTATTGTAAATTGTGTTAAACCACTGAAGTATGTCCCAATATATATAGGGAATATCTAAGGCGGACGCCCTCAAACAAGGAAAAGTGTGGACCAGTGAACGACTACAGTTAGATGTCTTTAATTGACATGAAATCTCTTTACCTTCTCTTCATCCTTATGGCCAATTTTTCAAACGTAACCATAATCACGACCAACAGTGGCCAGATGGTGTCGCACTGTCGGCCAGAAGTTCGGCGACCATTTTTGCTGCGGAAGACCCTGTTAACAAGGATCAACAAGTCTAATTGCCCCAAATTACAAGTCTTCAATACTAAATCAGAAAATTTCTATTTATACTCTCGATTTTACTGATCCGTAAATTTCTATCACACTTCCCTTATTCATAACTTCTTCGTTGTAACTACGATATTGACATTCTATGCGTCTACGAACTCACCTCAATGAATGCCATGACTTTCGTCAACTAAATCAATCCATATAATCAATCTAAAGAAAAGTCAACCGGAGGCTGATCACTAGTTATCGACGATAAAATTCATTTACCACGTCCTCTTAATTATTTTTGAAAATATCTGTAAATATTAACGATTATATAAAAATATCAGGATATTACAATCTACCCCTGTTAAAATAATTTCATCCTCGAAAGTACAACATATAGGTTGTGAAATCCTTTAAATATGTCTACGAAAAATTGGGCAAAGTTTCCCTCATAATTAGAAACCCCAAAACCTGCAAAGTATCCAAATACACTTCAATTACACAATTATCAGCTCATACCGTGAGCCACCCATGCTCATCCAAATTTCTCAACTTTATATAGAATTTTGATCACTACAATAACCAACATATCGAAAACTGAAAACAGAATTATTGAATTCTTACCTGCCAAAAATTAACTACGACGAGATATCTATCATCATATCGCCCTCAAAATCAAACAACGAAGATTACAAGAATAGTATAATCATCAAATCGAAGCATTAAATGATATAATCATAAAATGCATACTCACATAATTGTCAATAAAATCATAGAGTTTCACTATCCGAATACCACATTACCTTAAAAACAAACATAATCGCATAATCACATACTTATATTCATTTCCCAAATCCACATGCATTAAGACTATACCTTATTCACATGTACAGATACCAATAAATCAATTCCAGCTGATATCAAGAATCATAGTCAATAGAATTTATCATCGAATCATAATCGATAAGTTGCGTACTTTTGCTTTGAGTCATCTCATGTCATTCCAGTCCCGTGAACTCATCGAACTCATTCTTTTCCGATATTCACGATCGAGTACAATTGACAGCTCAATACGTACCCTATATCAATCTCATGGACCCGATATGATTGACAACTTAATACATACCTTTATCGATCTCACGAGCCTCATGCCCGATATCACCGCTGCCCCAAGGTTAACCATCTTTTCGAATCCGTTTCCTTTCTGTCTTTCACCCTCATAAGTTAGATCTGATATCTACACAATATCTACTTCACACGATATCCGACGCCTAACCAACTTCCTCGGTCATCCTGGTATCCTTACATAATAGATCTCTGACATCTAAAAGAACTGGGATCCAACATCCCGCTACACATAATATCAACATAATTAGTAGAACACAACAATTTAATCAAATTAAATGAGATATGAGTCGTACGTGCATCTCAAATTCTGAGACCACATTTCCAATCATACAGCTAGAATAGCTCATATATAATTTAAATTATTAAAGTAATTCACAAGAAATAGCTAAAATAATATTCTCATGTACATTGATAACGTATTGCTGCTCGAATGCATATTCGCTATTTCATATAGCACATACTAAACAAGCTTATAATACAAGTAATTTACTGCAATTTTATTCTTACTACATTTGTAAATGAAATTTATGATTGCGGAAGAACAATGCATATATTCATAATATCGCATAATCAAAAAACCTTATTAAGCGTAGTATCCAAGGATGCTAAACATGTTCGATTCATAACGATCTCAGTTTGTTTAGCTTTACATTTATGTCGGCATAACATATAATATTGATATCACAATTCCTCATTTCAATATCTAACAGACAATTCAACATACGTCAAAACAAATCGTAACTCATTTTCGACGAAATTATTTATTTTAAATCGAGTTTTCCTCGACTCTCTGTCAACCACATCAATCCTACGTCCTCACAACAATCGCAGAGGTATAAATCTATAGGTTTATCGACAAAATTGAAAACAATTCATCGATATTAGTAATCAGTGTTCAATATGAAACAATCATCGATTCAAATCTCAATACGATTTATTAACACTATACGAGACAATTTTGAATACAGCGTATGCAACAAGAGCTTGGTCTGAGTGTTGAACCGCGCTCTGATATCATTTATGATGACCCAACTCGACTCAAATATTGTAAAATCAATTAAATATTTACATATATATATATATCCAGTAAATAATCGACCCAGATTAAAATCATTCGAAAAGGCACTACCAGAATAAGTACTATAGCCGATGACTTTGGAAAAAACAGGCCGACGACTGTTCAAGTCGTCAGGTATAGGTGACTATATCCGACGACTTCATTGGGTCGTCGGGTATAGTCAAAACTATACCCAATGACTAATAAAGTCATCGGCTATGATACTATAGCTGACAACCACCATTGAAGTTGTCGGCTATGGTGATCAAACTATACCCGACGACCTATAAAGTCGTTGGGTATAGTTAGACTATAAAAAAAAATTAAAAAAGAAAAAAGAAAAAAGAAAAAAATAACTATACCCGACGACTTAATGAAGGTCGTCGGGTATAATATAACCAATGACCTTCATTAAGTCGTTGGGTATAGTCCCACGTTATAACCAGGTTACCGAGCCTGAGCCCCCATTTCTTTGGCCTCTCCTCCTCTCCCCCAAATCGTCCGAAACCGCCGAATTCCTCCCCAAACGTCCCCAATTTCCGGAATAGCCTCCAAATCGGCCTCTCCTCCCCTAAAACAAGTTATTCCTCTCTCTCTCTCTCTCTCTCTCTCTCTCTCTCTCTCTCTCTCTCTCTCTCTCTCTCTCTCTCTCTCTCTCTCTCTCTCTCTCTCTCCCTCCCCTTTTCCCCCTAAATTTTAGGGTTTAATTTATTCAGGGATTTTAGTTTGATATAGATTAGATTATGTGATTGTGTATGAGTTTTGATTATGGGTTATTGAATTTTGCTCTAGATTTTGTGATTAGGTTATTGAATTTTGGTATGGAATTTGTGATTGGGTTATTTAATTTGTGTATGAAATTTGTGATTGGGTTATTGTATTTGTGATTGTGAATTTTATGGAATTTGTAATATATGGAATATGTGATTATTTTGAGGGAATATTATGTGAATTTTATGATTTTTTGTGAATATATGAAATATGTGATTTATGTATGAAATATGTGATTTATGTAAATTTTGTGATTTAGGTATGAATTTGTTGTTTATGTATGAAATTTGTGAAATTTGTGATTTAGGTATGAATTATGTGATTTATGTATGAATTTTGTGAATTTTGTGATTTAGGTATGGATTTGTTGTTTATGTATGAATTTTGTGAATTTTGTGATTTAGGTATGAATTTGTTGTTTATGTATGAAATTTGTGAATTTTGTGATTTAGGTATGAATTATGTGTATGTATGAATTTTGTGAATTTTGTGATTTAGGTATGAATTTGTTGTTTATGTATGAATTTTGTGAATTTTGTGATTTAGGTATGAATTAGTGGTGTGAATTTTTGTGATTTATGTATGGTTTAATTTAAACAGGGTTTAATTAATTAGGGTTTAAATAATTAGGGATCATGAATTGGTTAAGTCAGAAGAACTCGAAGGGCTCTAAAAAAGGAACCGGGTCTAGCGGCGATAATTCCACGTCCGCCTCTATAAATAACACTTATAGTGGCCTCATGACCTCTCGACACCTTCAACTACTTCAGCAGCCGCAAGCAGATGTAGTGGCCCGCCGACCCGGCCGCTTTCAAGGAAGGTGCCACTCCCTCGCCGCCGCGGCCGGCCGCCTCTACGGGCTCTGTACATTCAGGTTTCTGTATGCCTCCCATCTCCTGGCCAAGGGCGCCTACTCCCTCGTCGCAGTTCTCGGCCTGTAATGCAGGTCCTTCAGATAGTTCTTTTACGGAGACACATGGTGGTCCGCCTCCGCATCTCTTCTTGCCCGATACGATACTGCACAGCTCCAGTCATTTGGATTCCCGGTCCCGCCTCCACCTGCGTTCCATTTTCCTACCACGCGGCCGCATGGGGATCCCAAAGACGAGGATATTAACGTCAATGTTTTCAATAACATCAATTTGGATCATCCATAGGTTAGGGTGAAATATGTGTGAATTTGTGATTTGTTACTGAATTTCTAATGTGTTTTGCAACTTTGATCAAGAATATATGCAATTGTAGGTTCAGGGATTAGAATTGTACATTTTCGGTAATTTTTTTCTTCTGAAATTTTATACTATAGCCGATAACTTTGAATAGTGTCGTCGGCTATAGTATTTACCATAGCATACGACTTACCTTTTGGTCATCGGGTATAGTCCTCCTCCGGTCAACTCCAGTTGTTGACCGGTCGTTAGGACTATACCCGACGACCCACATCTTGGTCATCGGCTATGGCTATAGCTGACAACTGGTCTAGCTATAGCTGACGACTCTAGGTCATCGGCTATAGTCCTTGTTTTTGTAGTGAGAGTTTTGACTGGATTCTATAGAGTTTAATCCCAGTCGATTATTTACTGGATATATGTAAATATTTAATTGATTTTATGATATTTGAGTCTGGTTGGGTTGTCACACCTTCTCAGTGAACTTATTAGCTTAATTTAGCTCTGCGCCTACGCAACGTCATTGGAATGGTTTAAAACATATCATCAGGTACTTGAAGGGATCCATTGACTTGGGTTTATTCCTTCCTTACAAAGAAACGAGAGAAGTTGGAAATAAATCCCAAATAGGATGCCAGAGGCACAGCTCTCGGCTCCCAACCGAGAGCATGACATCATGCTAGAAGTCTTGGACTCCCACCGAGAGCGTACTGTCGACTGTGCATCTTCATGCCATGTAGTCCCCTTTTCGAAAATAACGATTGATATGTTGGTAGGATTTTCTGATGTTAGGTATCTCTCTAATCCATATAAAGGATGTTCTCAAACTGGTTATGTTTTCACCATTGAGAACACAACGATATTTTGGAGATCCACAAAGCAAACCCTTATTGCTACTAACTCGAATCATTATAAAATCATAACTCTGCATGAAGTTGTTAAAAAGTGTGACTGGCTTCGGTCAGTAATACACCATATTCAAGGGTCTAGTGGATTACCGTTTACTTTAACTGCACCAATTTACATCTTTGAGGATAATGTAGCTTGAATTGAGCAGATGATGTTGGGTTTCGTTAAAGGTGACAATACAAAACATATTTTTCCAAAGTTCTTCTACAATCAGCAGCAACAATAGTTATTGATATATCCGTGTGAATCAGATTAGCTTTACGGATAATGTTGTGAACTTGTTTACCAAGTCACTTCCAAAATCTACTTTTGAGAAACATGTGCAACACATTGGTATGCGATGCTTATCTGAACTCCAAGATTGAGTTAGCAATCAGGGAAAATTATTTTGGTAGATATCAGGGGGAGTCTATATCACATGGTAGTATCATTTGTAGTTGATGCATTGCACTATTTTTCCCTTCGACCAAGCTTTTGTTTTTCCCAAGAAGTTTTTGTTTAAATACTTGACAAGGTATTTTAGTAAGATAACAAGTTATGCATCATATTAGGAGCTCAACACAAGAGGAGAGTATTTAAGAAAATTGTATTCCGTATCTTCAGATGTCTGTCTTGTTCTAATTAGATTAGAATAGATCATCTAAAAATCCCTGATTATTAGGGATACTAATTATAATGTCTGTATTTAAAGCCTCCTTATCAATTAATAAAGTGATTGTTAATTACGGTTCTATTATTATGTTCTTTATCTTCAACAAGAGCTTAAGTATATGGAGATCAAGAAAGCTAAGTAAAATAATTAAGGTTTAATAAAGTCGAAAGAAGATTCCAAAGAGATGCTTCTAATTAATTGAGTTCAAATTAACCAAACATAAACATTTGTAACGAGCTTCAAAGGAGTGTTAGGATTAAAAGAAGGCAAAACACTTAAAATGACTACTCATGATTGATGAATTAGACACTTTAATCACTAAACTTTTAAAAATATAATTTTGGTCACTTAACTTTGATAAAAGAGACACTTTGGTCACTTAACTTTTGAAAGTATAATTTTCATCACTTCTCCTTTTAAAATTGAGTGACCAAAGTTCTACTTTTAAAAATTAAGTGACCAAAGTACCCATTTAGTCAAATTTAAGTGATCAAAGTAACTACAGTATATAATTCACCATATATGAGTGATCATTTAAGAATTTTTCCTTAAAAGAAATACTATACAGTATACACTGTCTATATCGATCGATCTCCAGGTATGTAGCTGGCCAGCTAAGACAGTAAGACAGATGAACAGGAAGACCTAGTAAACAATGAACACATACATACGGCGTCGTCGATTAATGGAGAGAAATGAGCCATGAATTCCCGTCTTGCACTAAGAAGGATCAAGAGCATCAAGGTTAAGTGGTCAATGCGGTGTTGGCTACCGGAAAAAGATGTGATGATTATGATGATGCTCCCTTGGTAGAAAGGGATTGTGACAATGATGGTAAGGAGGATGTAGGCATATCGAGTGCATATAGCATACCTCCCAGATTTGATAATGCAGCTAAGCAGAAACATGAGGGTATCAAGACCCAAGCCAAGACTAAGGTGAACCCAGATGAACTTAGGTTCTTACCTTTTTCTCCAACTAATGCTAAATGAAGGACACAAACTATTATGAGCTGTTACATAAAAGCCTTCAAGTTATTCAATGAAGCTCCTTTGATTTATACACTACAAGTCTATAGTGTTGATTTTATGGGAAGCAAGATCAATGATGTTAAAGAAGTCAAGGCACCGGATAGGGCATGAGTCGCGAAAAGAAAAAAAAATTGAAGTTAAACAAGCTTGAGAAACCGGCATTGGTAGTTGGTAGCAAGGTCACCTTAAAGAGCTTAAATCCCTTGAAGAGTGCTAATTACAAGTTGCTTGAGCTATGTCCTCAAGGAGTCGTCCATTTGATGAATTTAAAGAATGGGAGAAGTTTCAAGCTCCATGAGACACAAATTGAGGCTTTCGAGCCAAACACAAAGTGGAGTGAAGAGGTCTATCACTTTAAGGACCCAACCATGATGGCTTGACCTACTCATCTCTTCATGGACCATGTTTATGTCCTTAAACTACAACCCGTGATGGTCAGACACTATTGGTATGTTAGATAAATAAGTATGAGGTTGGAGGAGTGTAGAACATCGTAGAATGGGCATGGAAGTCAAGAACTTGAAGAAGGGAAAATTTTTCCTGAAAATGTTGAAGTAGTACGAACCAAAATGCCTGCCTCGATGGATCGAAGGTTTTCCTCAATCCATCAAAATCTATTGTCACTTGCGATCCAGGGGCTCTGCCTCGATGAATCAAAGGGTGTCCTTCGACCCATCGAAGGCCATTCCTGATGCACACTTTTCAAGCTTATTTTGGAGTCCGAATGCCATGGCCTAGAACATATACCCCTTTGAGCTTTCAAATGCTATCAATTTCAATGCAAGGGCGTCGTTTTCCGGTTCTTACTTCACTCATGCAACCTTTGAATGGCGAGGCCTAACTTGGCTTTCGTTGGTTAACATGTACATACATTTGGAGTTAGGAGTCGGTCTTCAAAGCGTTTGCACCCTCTTTCTCCCTACTCTCTCTTTACTTCTTAGCATGACACGTGTATAATGAAGAATGATACTTAGAGTATAGTTTGTGTCGTATTAGCATGTGGTAGTCTTGGTGTGATACATGTTATGATACTTGTTACTATGACTTAAACGTCTTTCTAAGTGTTAAAATTTTAAGTGTGAGGTCCCTTCGTGTTACATGCTAGATTATAATGTGATTTTCCTTTGAAATGTGATTAGTATGCATGTCCTCATTATGGTTGATAGGACTCTAATAGTTTCATTATTTCTTAAAGACTATATGACCCTTTAAGTGTGAATATATGTTAGTCACTATGCCCAGGAGAACATGTGTTGGACGAATAAATTTGTGAAATGATGATGCCTTGCTATCTTGTCTACACTTTTGTTCTGTATGTGGCTTTATGTAACAATTTGGTTCTAAAGTGTGAGGTAGGCAGCTAAGTCATTATCATTCTTTATTCGAAAAATCCATAAAAAAAATTTGAAAATGTGAGAAAATTTAATACAAAAATATGTGTGTTTTGGTATGTTTTGTGTCCCAATAACCACTCTCAATGATGGGATTAACCTAATGGCCAGTAGATTGCATAATTTTGAGCATGTTTAAAAAGAGAAAACAATGCATGTTTAATCGGTTTAAAAAGTGCATATGTCATTCAAAATAAGTTCACGTGAGAAATAGAAGGATTCATATGTTTTCAAAGCTATTCATTCCCATGTGAGATTTTTTAGCTTTATTATGCATACATAGCTACATTATGCATCTATTCCTTCATGTGTGACATCGATCAATCATAGTGTAATCTTGATTTTGCTTTAAACCGTGCAAAACGGTTTCCAAATCATAAGTTATTTTTGAAAATGATAGAGGCATTAGGATTACCACCATGGTCAAATTTCTTTTGAACCCTATGATGCATATATCCTTTAGTGAGAAAATTTGAGCCTTATATTATTTAACCTTTTAATTCTTGAACACCATAAATCCTTACCAAGCCTAAACACTTATTTTTACCCTTAACTAGGCAATCGAGTAAGCGATAATGAAGTCCTATTAGGATGTGCTTAGAGTTTGCACCTATTGTGAAGTTTAGCAAAAGTTTTAAGTGTGAGGTGGAGGAGGTAATTATAATGTTTGTTTGTGTTGTGTTTTGTTCAAAATGAAAAGAAAAAAAATGAGAAAAGTGTATCAAAGAAAGAAAAAAAAATAGAAAGAAGAAAAGAGTTTCACAAAAAGAGTATGAATTGTACATAAAGAATAAGAGTTTTGGGAAGTAGTTTTGTGTAAAAAAGGAAGTTAATGGCATCTAGATTTTTAGTAAGGAACTTCGACATGTGATTGCTTGCTTGGTTCTCAAATTCCTACACCATTCTTTCATTAAACCTCTTCCTTAAGCCCCGTTACAACCCGAATAAAAGTCTTCTTGATTTGAAATGCTTGTGCTTTTGGATTGTTGAAGCATTTGGTTGAAAATCAAGCTTATGGAGAACATGTGATTGATGTAATTTATGAGTGTAGACACTAACCCTCAAACACTTGTATGCATTGAGTGATATCTAGTGAGTTTGATGGTTAGGAAACATATTAATTTGAATACATCTCATTGTGATACATTTAGCTTGGCATAAAGAATAACAATTTCAGCTATTACATATGCATTAATTTCATTTTTTAAAGTGTTGCTCCAAAGTAGTTCAATCCATCTAGCCATGGGTCTTTGAGGGAAACCAATAATCCATTTGGGACACTTACATGCCTTGTGTGTTTTGTGCTTAGAGTCTAGCTTAGTTTCATTCTTTTCTTCTTAGTTTGCTTGAGGACAAGCAAAATTTAAGTGTGAGGTAGTTTGTTAGGTCCATAATTACGTTCTAATTATGTGCCTAATCTTATGTTTAATGCTTGCCTTCTTGGAATAAAGCATCATTTTTGATACGTTTCCTTGTCATTCTAGGAAATGGTGAGTTTGCATAGAAACGAGCTTAAAGATATAGATTAACCGCTTTTTGAAGAACCCAAACAAATTTCCTAAGCAGTTGGAGAAGAATGAGCAAACCGGGAAAAAACAAAAAGTCAACCATCGGTCAACAGTCAACTCCGGCGAGTCCTTGCCGGAATATGATATGGTCAAGACATGATGGCCCAAGACTTCAAGGCTCAAGCCCAATGGGAAGATATTTTAGTGTGGAGACATGCACATGGAACTCACATGATATGGGTGAGTCATCTTAGGACCACCACTTCAAGCCTAAAAATAAGGATCATGTCTAAGCTTCATTTTTGAATTATTTGCATCCAAGATATCTCCCTAAACACTATAGAGGTCGAACTCCCTCTCACACACATAGAGAACTCACCTAATTTTTATATTTTTCATTGTTTTACACTCTCTCTAGACTCCTTATCCTTATCTCAACCCTCTAGCACTCTCTTCTACCTCTTCTCCTCCTTTTCTAGGCTAAACACACCTCCATAACAACCATCATTAGAGACCTAAATATTTCCTCTCTTGGGTAGAGCCAAATCTCTCCACCACCACACCATCACTTTTGCCTATTTGAGTGTTTCTCCTTTAATCTTTGCCTCTAGGGTTTGCTTTGGTCTTTAGAATTTAAAGGAGTGAGAGGTAATGAAAGAATCTGATCCTGATTTAGTTGCCTAAACTGGAATTAAACCCTAACGAAACTGAATCTACAAAAAAATTGCCGGAGTTTCTTCTAAAATCAAGAAACCCAAAAAAAAACCAACAAGGAAAACACACTTCTAAAGTGTCCACAAAAACAAACCGTGGGCACCAAATCCCATCCGGATTTCTCAAATCAGTCAAACACTGAATCAACTAGAAATATAAACTATTTACAGAAGGAAATAAGAAATTTGAAGACTGAATGAAAAATACAACACAACGGAAGTAAGCTCTATACAGTATTCAGAGCGACTTCTAATTTACATAATATACAGGACTAGAAGGTTAAACTTGGAACCTACTAGATGAGTACAGTGACACGAACTCTATGCCTCCGTCTTGGAAGTGCAATCACAGGATACAAACTGCAAACTGAGCGGGGGAAACCAAAAATCGCAGGGAAAGGCATATAAAATAATAAAACGGTTAGAGTGAGTGGACGAAAATAATAAAACTGAAAAACTATAAATGATATGCCTTTCACTATAAATATACATAAAAATAATGCGAGTCTAAAAATATGATCATCCAGGTACTCCTGGGTACTATAAAATATGTGGAGGCTACGACTCGGGTCATCCTACATCAAGTCATAATACTGCCTAGGACAAGTTCCTAGCCCTCCTGGGAGCTCTATAAATCCTCAGGTCAGGTCCCTAGCCCTTCCGTAGCGTCTCGGGGATCAGCTGAGAAGCAGTGCATCAATGCAACAACTGTGACTATACTCTGTGTAAAACAATATGATGTATGCCTCCAAGCTAATGGATAACTATAATAACGCATAAATGAAAAGTGCATAACTGTAAAATGCATAACTGTAAACTCATAACTATAGACTCGAAAAACAACAGTGAAAATAAAGTGTTCACTCACAATACAAAGCTAGCTCGGTGGTCTGGCGGAAGTTCCCTCGCCAAAATCTCGATCATAGTCTCCTGAATAAATAACAGATTCATCTAACACTAGAATTCGATAAAACATGTGAAAATTAACTCAGAAAAAATCCCAGAAACGCTCCGGTCAATTTTAGATTTTTGCCTCGTCGGAGCCTCGCCGTGGATGGTGGCGTGTGACCGTCATGCGCCTCCACAGGTGGCGGCGTGTGAGCCACACACACCTTCGATAGTGATAGCTCTGATGGGAGAATTCGATATAGCAATTGAAATCTCTCACCAAGCCCAACAACATTGCCGAAAAGGCCAACACCATCTGACCACCACTGTGGCTGGAAAATGGCCTAAAAGTCACGGTCCAAACATTCAGACCGATATGCCCTCGTCGTCGCACCTCCGCCGTGACACCACCTAGGTCCAAGCGGACCAACCAGGAAGCATTACGAGCTTGAGGGGAGTCGAAACCCCCAACCCTCAGCATCCAACACTCGCCGGAACGCCGTCAGCGACGACGACGATTCCAAGCCCTAAAACCTGATTCGGGTTCAATCCTAATCACCTCTAAAATCACAATTGAACCCACCAAAATACTCAAGAGATCAAGGGCTTTGATTTCATACTTATAACGTCGCCGAAGGTGTCCAGAATAGCCGGATCGGGTCGGGTCACGTCGCCAACAATACAGGTCGTCCGGTCTCTGTATTTTTTCCTATATTTTCTTATTTTCTACGTATTTTCACAATAAATACTATAAATATACCCCTTTAAGCACCTGATCAGATCAACGGCTGAGGTTTGATTTGATCAAGATCCAACGGTTCAGATTAAACCGACCTAAAATAAATACTTTTAAATATTTTCTTCACTTAGACTTCCAAAATTCATAAAAATTAGCCTGCTTATCTGAAAAATTTCTTGAAAATTTCTACGCACTCAAAACAAAATACTCTACGACTTCCATGAAGAAAATAAAGTCTAATTCTCACTTAGTAAAAAAGTCGTTAACAACCCATATGATACGATTAATTAACGATAATTCTAATTGGTGCCGATTTATGCATAATTTTTGTTCGGGTTGTTACAATATACTCCCCTAACAAAAATTTTTCCTCGAAATTTACATACCTGGTAATCAAAGAGATAAGGATATTGCTCTCGCATCTGGTGCTCAGGTTCCCAAGTGGTCTCCTCAACTGCATGGTTCCTCCACAAGACATTCACAAGTGGAATGGTCTTGTGACGTAGTTCCTGGAAGCTCCGATCAAGAATCTTGACTTGCTCTTCCACATAAGTCAAATCCTCCAGTATAGAAAGCTGATACGGTATTAGAACATGAGATGGATCAGAAATGTATTTCCGCAACATATACACATGGAACACATGATATACTCTGGTCATCTTAGAAGGTAGTGCCAACCTATATGCCACTGCACCCATTCATCCAATAATCTCATATAGACCGATATAGCGTGGACGAAGTTTGCCACTTTTTCCAAAATGCACAACATCTTTCCAAGGAGAGAATTTCAAAAATACCCAATCACCAACCTCAAACTCGAGATCTTTTCTTCTTATATCAACATAACTCTTTTGTCGGTCTTTTGTATCTTTCAACCTATCTCGAATAATTTGAATATTCTCAGCGGTGTCCTTTACTATGTTAGGACCAAGAAGTCACCTTTCCCCTATTTTACTCAAATACAACGGAGTTCGACATTTTTTTTCCATATAAAGCTTCATATGGAGCCATCCCGATGCTAGCCTGATAATTGTTGTTATAAGAAAATTCAATCAGATGAAGATGTTGATCCCAATTTCCTTTGAACTGCAAAACAAAAAATCACAACATATCCTCCAAAGTCTGTATGGTTCTCTCTGATTAGCCATCAGTCTGAGGGTGGAGGGCTGTACTAAAATGTATCTGGTCCCCAACGCCTTTTGCAAAGCTCGCCAAAGTTCTGATGTGAATTGAGTATCTTGATCAGAAACTATAGACACAGGCACTCTGTGCAGCCTTATAATCTCCGCCATATGTAACTTTGCTAATTTACATACTGAGAGTTTCTCTGGAAGAGCTAGGAAATGAGATGATTTCGTAAGGCGGTCAACAATTACCCAAATGCCAGTATTACCACTGGAAATACGAGGTAGTTGATATACAAAGTCCATGGTAATATGCTCCCACTTCCAAACCAAAATCTCTAATGGTTGCAACTTTCCAGCAACTTTCTGCCTCTCTACCTTCACATGTTGACAAATAAGGTATTTGCTCACGTACATTACTATTTCTCTTTTCATGTTACGCCACCAATAGTAAGCTTTAAGTGTCCGAAACATTTTCATACTGCCTAGATGCAGGGCATAAGCTAAAAAATGAGCTTCATTAAGTAATTCCTTCTTCAGTTCGTCATTCCTAGGAACACACGGTCTTCCTCTGATCATTAAAGTACTGTCATTCCTTATTCGAAACTCTGTTGGTTCACCATTCTAAATCATATTCCTTTTACTCATCAGATAAGGATCTGCATCCTGGTTCTCTCACACCTGATCAAACAACACTGGTCGGACTTGAAAACTGACTAACAATACTCCATCATCTTTCCATTTCAGATCTACTCCTGTAGCTCACAACTCAGCTAACAACGTTACCCTTGCGACACGTACATGAAATAGAGAGGCTCCAGATTTCCTACTAAGAGCATCAGCCACAACATTAACTTTCTCTAGATGGTACTGAAAAGTACAGTCATAATCATTCATTAACTCTATCCATCTTTGTTGTCTCATGTTCAGATTTGGTTGAGTACGCAGGTAAGTGAGACTCTTGTAATCAGTATAAAACTTACATTGCACTCTATACAAGTTGTGCCTCCAACTCTTCAATGCCAACACAATGGCAGCAAGGTCAAGATCATGTGTGGAATAATTAACTTCATGGGGTTTCAATTATTTGGAACCATATGCAACGACTTTGCCATGGTGCATCAAGACACAGCCTAGGCCAAATTTCTAAGTGTCACTATAAATAACATATTCCCCTCTTTCGTCAGGCAATGTCAACACTAGTGTCGTAGTCAATTTTTCTTTCAACGTCAGATAACTCTCTTCACATGCATCATACCACTCAAATTTGACTCATTTCTTCGTCAATTGGGTGAGCGGAGTCGCAATATGTGAAAATTCTTGTACAAAAATGTGATAATAACCTGCTAAACCCAAGAAACTTCTTATCTTAGTTACACTGGTGGGTCGGCTCCAATTTAACACCGCTTCAATTTTATCTGGATCAACGCTAACTCCCTCAGCTAAAATCACATGACCCAAAAATTTCACATTATCCATCCAAAATTCACACTTGCTAAACTTTACATACAACTGAGAATCCCGCAAAGTTTTCAAAACAGCATATAAATCCTTCTGGTGTTGCTTCTCATCCTTGAAATATATTAAGATATCATCAATAAACACAATGACATACTTATCCAAGTAACTCCTGAAGACTCAATTCATGAGGTCCATAAAAGCGGCTGGGGTATTTGTCAAGCCAAAAGGCATAACAAGAAATTCATAATGCCCATAGCGTGATCGAAAGACCGTCTTAATAACATCCGATTCCAATCTGAGATCAATCTTCGAGAAAACTGTAGGTTCTTTTAGTTGATCGAATAAATCATCAATCCGCGGTAAAGGATACTTATTCTTCACCGTTACTATTCAATTTCTGATAGTCAATGCACAACCTCATTAAACCATCCTTCTGCCTCACGAACAGCACGGGAGCACCCCTGGGTGAAACACTGGGTCGAATAAAATCCTTATCGATCAACTCCTACAGTTGAACCTGCAACTCCTTCAATTGTGCTGGGGCCATTCGATATAGTGCCTGAGAAATAGGACCAGTATCTGGAAGTAACTCGATGGTAAAATCAATCTCCCTCACCAGAGGAAGACCAGATAATTCCTCAGGAAAAACATTCGGATACTCACAAACCACTAGAATATCCCCGATACTCGACGCACAAACTTTTGTATTAATCACATGTGCCAAGTATACCTCACAGCCTTTCTTTAACATCTTTCCGCTTTCATAGCCGAAATCATACAAAGTGGAGAAGTATTCCTTTCGCCACAAACTAAGATTTATGGTATTCCTAGACTTCTAAAGACTACCTCCTTTTTATGACAATCAAGGACTGCCCAATAAGCCTCTAAAAAGTTCATCCCCAAAATTACATTAAAATCTACAATGTCTAACAACAACAAATCCGCAGCTAATTCATAACACCCTATGAAAATCTCACAGTCCTTATACACCAATCCGACACTCACAACCTCACCAGATGAATATAACACTCGCCACATCCCCGGAAGTAGAGAGGCAGGTATAGTGGCCAAAGATACCAATCTAGATGACATAAAAGAATGCGTAGCCCCCGGATCTAATAAGGTAAGGATTGGATAACCAAAAGCATATAACGTACCAATGATAACCTCTAGGGAAGCTCTGCCCTCTCACAGGGTAATGGCATGCACCTGGGCCTACCCAACTGGTCGTCCATGCTGATTGTGATTGTGCTGATTTGCTAGCCCAGTCGATTGTGCAGGCGGCCATCCAGATGTGGTACCCTGATTTCCACTTGAACTCTAGGTTGTTGCACCACCATAAGTGCCCATTTGCGGACGCTCCCTAGCAAAGTGACCATCCTGACCATAATAAAAACAACCTATAATGCCCTGCTGACATTGACCCAAATGATGCCTATTACAAATATTGCACAATGGAAAATCTCTCGGCGAAGGTGGTGTGTTATATGAATGTCGAGGGTAACTCGACCCACTAGAACTTCCACTTCATTGTTGCCTCTGAGGTCGATTCCTCCTCTATCTCTAGCTCCAACTCTGACTAGATGTGCCAATAGGAAATATAAGGTCCACTACCAGAAGAAGAGGCTGAGCCCGATGTACCTGAACTTAATCTCTTCGAGGACCCTGGCTGGGTCCATCTTCCTTGAAGCGGCAAGACTGAACCTATATCTGTCTCTCCCTTTCCACATCTTCACCTCTGATTGCTGCACTAACAAACTCATCAAAATTTTGATGCCTTAATGTTCCCTCGAAGCGGCGAGACTGAAACTGCATATGTCCCATTAATGTTCAGGTTCAGACCCAGCTCAAACCTCCTGCATTTGGATTCCTCACTTGCCACCATATCACACTCAAATTGAGATAAACGAGTAACTTTATCTCGATACTCAAGCACTGACATACTGCCATGCCTCAAGCTGGTAAACTCTTCATATTTTTGCTGCTGATTAGCCTGATTGAAATATCGACGCATGAACAATTCTCTGAATATAGGCCATGGGGTGTCAACAGGAACCCTCTCAGTACTAGCCCACCAAAAGTAAGCATGTGAGTCAAGTAAACCAACGACTATTACAGTCTTCTGCTTTGGAGTGAAGTGAAGTCATTCACATACTCGCTCCAACTGGACTATCCATGCCTCACATGTTTCAGGATCTTTTGAACTAGAAAAAGTGGTTGCTCCAGTTGTTCTTACCCTTGCTACAGGATCAAAACGCTCCTCTAAC
Source organism: Geum urbanum (assembly GCA_946800695.1). NCBI lineage: Eukaryota > Viridiplantae > Streptophyta > Magnoliopsida > Rosales > Rosaceae > Geum > Geum urbanum. The sequence goes on along the minus strand of OX327013.1, from coordinate 25,261,480 downwards.
TGTAAAAATCTCATGAGCAAGTCACGCATTCGTTAATCCTCATCAAGATCCTCAGCCCTATTAACGCGGGCGCCACGTTTAGAAGACATCTCCTATGGATGAGAAAACACATTAGTAAAGAAAAACACGAAGGATATAGTCATGAAATCTTAAACATTTAAAAACACACAACACCTTGAGCATTTATAGGGATCCGCCGGCCGGTCGGGTCATCGCTCCAAAAGTACTGTGTATTCCTAAATGTTCTTAGTAACACAATTGTGGAAGTCTACAGAACCTATAATCTAATGCTCTGATAGCAACTGAAAGAACCCGATCCCGATTTAGTTGCCTAAACAGGAATTAAGCCCTAACGACAAATGAATCTACAAAAAAATTTGCCTGAGTTTCTTCTAAAATAAAGAAACCCAAAAAAATACCTGCAAGAAAAATACACTTCTAAAATGTCTACAAAAACAAACCGTGGGCATCAAATCCCATCCAGATTTCTCAAATCAGTCAAACACTGAATCCACTAGAAATATAAACTATTTATAAAAGGTGATAAGAAATCCGAAGACTATATGAAAAATACAGCACAACGGAAGTAAACTCTATATAGTATTCAGAACGACTTCAAATTTACATAATATACAGGACTAGCAGGTTAAACTTGGAACCAACTAGATAAGTACAGTGACACGAAATCTATGCCTCCATTATCGATGTACAATCATAGGATACAAACTGCAAACTGGGCGGATGAAACCGAAAAGCCCAGGGAAAGGCATATAAAATAATAAAACTGTTAGAGTGAGTGGGCGAAAATAATAAAAGTGAAAACTATAAATAATATGTCTTTCACTATAAATGTACATAAAAATAATGCGAGTCTAAAAATATGATCATCCAGGTACTCCTGGGTACTATAAAATATGTGGAGGCTACGACTCGAGTCATCTGACTTCAAGTCCTAATACTGCCCAAGCCAGGTTCGTGGCCCTCTTGGTTGCTCTACAAATCCTCGGGTCAGGTCCCTGGCCCTCCCAGAGCGTCTCGGGGATCAGCCGAGAAGCAGTGCATCGATGCAATAACTGTGACTATGCTATGTGTAAAACAATATGATATATGCCTCCAAGCTAATGCATAACTATAATAATGCATAACTGAAAAGCGCATAACTGTAAAATACATAACTGTAAATACATAACTATAGACTCGCAAAACAACAGTGAAAATAAAGTGTCAACTCACAATACAAAACTAGCTTCGCGGTCCGGCAGAAGTCTGCTCGCCAAAATCTTGATCACGGTCTCCTGAATAAATAACAAATTCATTTAATACTAGAATTCAATAAAATGTGCGAAAATCAACTTAGAAACCATCCAGGAAATCCCTCGGCCAATTTTAGATTTTTGCCTCGCCGGATCACCATCGTGGACGGCGCCACATGAGTCACACGCGCTTTCAATGGTGACAGTTCCGATGGAAGCGTTTGATATAGCAATCGAAAGCTCTCACCAAGCCCAACAACATTTCCCTAAGGGCCAACTCCATCCGACCACCACTGTGCCGGGAAAACGTCCTAAAAGCCACGGTCCAAACATTTGGACCGATATGCCCTCGTCGTCGCACCTCCGCCTTGATGCCACCTCGTTCCAAAGGGACCACCCAGAAAGCATCGCGAGGTTGAGGGGAGTCGAAACCCATATCCTTCGGCCTCCAACACTCGCCGGAATGTCGTCACCGACAATGGCGATTCCAAGCCCTAAAACCTGATTCAGGTTCAATCATAATCACCTCTAAAATAACAATTGAACCTACCAAAGTACTCAAGAGATCAAGGGCTTTGATTTCATATCGATAACGTCGTCGGAGGTGGCCGGAATAGCTGGGTCGGGTCAGGTCACGTCGCCTACAATACGGGTCGTCAGGTTTCTGTATTTTTTTCTTGTATTTTCTTATTTTCTATGTATTTTCAATGTAAATACCGTATTTATACACCCAAACACCTTATCAGATCAACGGCTGAGGTTTAATCTGATCAAGATCCAACGGTTCAGATTAAACCAACCTAAAATAAATACTTTTAAATATTTTCTTCACGCAGACTTCCAAAATTCATAAAAATTAGCTCGCTTATCCGAAAAATTCCCCAAAAATTCCTACGCACTTGAAACAAAATAATCTACGACTTCTATGAAGAAAATAAAGTCTAACTCTCACTCAATAAAAAATTTGTTACCAAACTATACGATACAATTAATTAACGATAATTCTAATTCGTGTTGATTTATGCATAATTTTTTGTTCGGGTTGTTACAAGTAATCCATCTTCCCTTTGGTTCCTTGGAATCCTAAGGACTACCCTTACCTTCTCTTGAAAACTTGGTGCTAGCTTGGAGTGAAGAAGTGGAGCTAGAAGCCTCAGAGTCAGTTGGTGGAGCTTTGGCTAAGGGACCATTGGTTATTTCTACTCTCTTCTTGTTTTGAGCATGTATCTAGTCTTTTATTTTATTATGCGTAATGAGTAGTTACCTTTTGGAAGCCCTAGCCAATTTGATGTACATACCACTATCTTTTGAGTTATGGAATTGATTTTGGTTTAGTGTACTCCATATTGTGAATGAGTTTGATAGCTTGTGATGTGATTGTGGTATGCTAGCATGTTTGGGCTTGATTCAATATTTTCACATTCATGTCTTATCCATGACTAAGTTGAGATATGTTTAGGGAAGCTAAAAATGAACCTAAGAGAACTAGTCACTCACCTAAGGAAGATAAGCATATAAACATGACTTAGGTTACATTTGAGAAGATGGGCTTAAGGTTTGGTTTTTATTGGGCTTGAGCATAGACCGAAGCCTTGTTGAAGTCCAAATGACTCAAGGAGCTTCGATCAAGCTTACATTGACTCAAAAGGAGCTTTGTAGCTAATCCTTACTTCTTCAAATTCATGTTCTAAAAGGTGTGGATTAGGAAAATCATTATAATCTACTTCTATGCCCTCTAATTGGGACTTAGGAAGGAAAGTCATTCGCATTCATCATAAGTGAACACATATTGAACTCATTAGGCATGTGGTAGGATTAGGATACGATTCGTAATTGAGTTGCATTCTAGTTCGATTTGCTTTATACTTGAATGTTGGACCGGAATACTTCTAGTACTCTAATGGCCTAGGAGATTCGGTTCACAACCAATAGTGACTCAAAAGGATTACAAATTTGACAAACATGTGTGAATCAGACTAAACTTATAACTTGGACATATATTGTTGGTACATTGAGTTGGCTAGTGGCGATATCTATAGCTGACTAAACATTTCTATTCTGTTTTTCCCTCACTTTATATTTTCACTTAATTAGTTAGTAGTAAACATTCAATCAACCTTTCGTTTAACCACTCATCGTAATTCAACCATCCCTTACAATGCTAAGTCTCCAAAGGACTTAGTCTTATGAGATACACTTCCACATCCTGCTTTAGTTTTAGTGTCATGTCTTGTGTATAATTAATCCGTGATTTCAAGTGCATAATCGAGTCAAGCTAAGGATTTTATGTGTTCAATCCTCGTGGGTTGGACACTCGACTTCCTTACAAATACTATAACTTGACCCCGTATACTTGCGGATAAGAGAAATTCACTTAGTTATAGACTAATCATTAGTCAAAGGCATATAAAACAGGAAAACTATTAGAGTGAGTGGACGAAAATAAATATTTGTAAGGAATCGTAAAACGTATGTTTGTGCCTTTCACCATAAACTTATAATTAAAGAATAGCGAGTCTACGAATAACGTAAAATCAATAAGTGTGTGGAGGCTATGACTAGAGCATAAATCCTCCACGTAATCGTAGCCAGCTCAAATGTGTGTGGTGACCTGTTCAGTGCCACTTGATGATTAAGCGAGTGGATGCATCGATACACAAACATACACATATCGTGTGAAAAAAGAAAAATCATATCATAAGGGCCTTCATACATAAACATAAGCATATGACATATCATAGTAGCTTATCATACATAAAATCATAGGACTGTGTGTTTATATATATATATATATATATATATCAAGACTCGCAACTACAATAAAAAACAAAGTGTCCACCCACCTGGATCACAAGCTAAAGTAATTCATTGATCCCCTAACTTGAAATTCGTAAGCGGTGCTTCTAAAGCGAACTGGAGATCTAAATTAATTAATGTAGGTTATCATCGTACAACTAACGTAAATAGAGAAACTCGAGTCAACATGTTAATTAGAAACATGCATACCAAAACATACATCTCAACAAACCCAACAGCATTGTAGTACATCTCGTAGTCCAAATCGTAAGGGATAAGCCGGAATTTACCTTTGAATTCTCGGAACCCTCGCCAGATTTCTTGGTGATCGGCTGACGATCTCTGGCCACGACGTGACCCAAGGTCGGTCATGTTCGACTCCTGGAGTGGAGGGATTCAAAACCCCTAAGACCTCGGCGACCAATGGCGGCCACTGCTCGCCGTCGCCAGCGACAGAAACTCGTCGAGAACTCAACATCAATTTCCATCCACTCCGAGTCATGCACGCTCCAATGTCGATGTATGAGAATGGAGATGAGGGAGAGCTTGGATTTCCAGGGGATGCGAGGCGAGGATGGCTCACCGACCGGCGTTAGCGACACGGACATTGCACAGATGCGAAAGAGAGAGAAAACATGTCGAGGAGAGAGAAAGGTAGAGGAGAGAAGAAGAAAATTGGGCTTTTATTCAGCCAAGTGAAATTCTCAAGCCAATTAAATCAAATAGACGGTCCAGATCAGATTTAATTAGGATCGGGCAGTCCTCAAAATTTACCCAATGGTAGAACAACATTTAATAACCATCAACAAAAATTTCCAAAATTCGTAGAAATTATCTCAGACTTCAGAAAAATCTAATTAAAGTATCGACATGCTCGAAATTATTTTCTCTACAACCTCCGTGAAGAAAGCGAGACGTCCAAATTAATAATTTAAAAAATGTTGATTTTTAATCGTGATGAACCTCGATAAACATGACATATGATGCTTAACTCGTTAATTAGCACGATTAACGATGATTAACTAGCTAATCCAGGTTCGGGTTGTTACATGTAGACTGAAACTGTATCTTTATTTATTGATAGATGGCTTTAAATATAAGCATTACAATCACTTACAATCAGTATCCTAGTAAATCAAGGATTGCTAGAATCTCTACTTCTAATCTAATTAGGATAAGACACACATCGGAAGATCAGGAATAAATTTTTCTTAAACAAATCAAAGTTTTTCAAGTATAATTTGACTCAAAGGTTTTTTTTTGAGTTCGCAAGTCATAATAAGGTCCAATTTGATATTGAGGTTAGAATAATCAGCTATATAAAAACCTAATGGTAAAAATAATCAGGTGTAAAATAAGGTTAGTTCCTGTTTGGTAATATATTATTTAGAATTTTTTTTAATTCAATTGATCTTGAAATTAGTTTTATGGGGAAATGAACCATATTACTTAGAACTGATGTTTTGAGAAAAAAAGAGAGACTAAAATGATGTTAAAAGAAGAGGTTGAGAAAAAGAAGGGGATAGTTCTTGACTGCCCAACCATGGTCAGCAAGTCCTACCCAAACCCAATGGAAGTGGTGACATGTGTCTCTCTCTTTTTCGTGCAATATTTTTTTTTCTCCTTCTCCCTCTTTTAAAATGAATGGTATTGGTGATTGAGTTCGAGTAAAAAATTTGGGTGTTGGACAAGGAACTCCGACTTATGATATTCACTTAACTGGAAAGCGACCGACGGGGGAGACTACTCACCAGCGCTGGAGAATAAGTACTTCATTAGGACCTCCTAAACTTAGAATGACCAGACCAAGTACAAAAGCTTCTAAGAGTTGTCCAACTCCCAAAAGTTGCAAACTTGCAGTCCTTTAACTCAATCATCATCCCCTTCCATTATAGCTCCGACAAGTTCAAAGAATGAGGTATAATTTGCAAGAAAACAAAGAAGTGGAGTACACATGTCATCCCTTCATTGGGTGTGGGTAGGATTTGCTGCCCATGGCTGGGCAACAAAGAACTATCCAAAAGCAGGTTGCTTTTGTTATTGAGTATTACAACTGCAATAAACAGAAAGACTCAGCTTTGAATACTTTACCAAACAAGTTGAAAGCCCAAAATGTTAAGAAAAAGCATAATTTAGCTCCAAACCTCAATACCAAATGAGGCCTAAGTATTGAATTAACACGTTAATATTTTCTCGAAGTTCAATGCATCTCATTGCCACGTCTCACTCTTGCATGAGCTGTGGTAGACGGAGGGGAAGTTGTTTTTAAGCTCGTCATGAGACTTTTTGGAGGTTGTTCTCGTGGATTTTGGTTTTGATCAGAGGTGGATAACCTTGGTGTTGAGTTATGTAGGACTATCACTTTCTCAGTAGTCCTCAATGGGTAGCCAGGAGGCTTTTTCTTTCCCCAAAGAGGATTGAGGCAATGAGACCCTCTTTCTCCCTACCTCTTTTTAATTGTAGGAGAAGTGTTATCTGCTAAGGTGAAACAAGTAGTAATGGAAAGTGCACTCGAAGGAATTTCAATGAGCACAAGTAGCCCTGTGTTGTCCCATGTACATATACCTAGCTTATCACCGCACTTAGTGGGTACTTAACGGCTTAATTATAAATTACAATTGTGTCTCACCGCTAACGTAATAGCAACCACCGACAAGATAGCTCCAACTTGAATGACCAGCACGACCCCCACCTCGATAAGGATAACGCTCACGCGCCGAACAAGGAACCAGCCAGAGAACACCTCAGCAAAGAGGGTATGCACACTGATCCCATATCGAATAAATGGTAAAGACCAAGGTCCCAACCACCTGTATATACTGGTCAGCTCAACATTAATGGTACGCATTCAATACTCAATCACGCCGTTATTCTATTGAGCTCACATCTCGTTTCTGACTTAGGCATCGAAGGGTTGAAGGCGGGTAACTCCTGTCTCTCCTTAACCATTGTTGATCTCAGCAGCGGGAGCGATCTGGGTCAGAGTAATCGTGAAGCAACATTGAAAGCAAAGCGGCCAATACCAACACACTCATAAACCAACAAGGCGACAACGAGACCGAGGGATTATCCAGCGACAGCGATATCGGTCCCAAGGGACTACATCAGCGATATAGTTATTACTGTTCCCGTTACATCTAGTCTTCTTGTTCAATATCCGATATCTATATCGATATCGCGTATTAACATCCCATCTCATGTTTGCGGACGGTGCCTTATACTTTCTAAAAGCTACTTTGTCTAATTGTGTTGAGTTTGTGAAAATTGTGAAGGGTTATTGTTATGCATCGGATCAACTCATCAACTATGACAAGTCAAGCCTGTTTTACTCTAGTAATACCCTTATTCAATTGAAGATGTTGATTAGCTATATGCTACAGATTCCTCGTACTGAGAGCCCGGACGAGTATCTTGGCCTCCCATGCTTTTGGTGAGGTCAAAGTCTCAAGCCCTTGGATTTGTAAAGGAAAGAATATTGAGAAAGGTGGATGGTTGGAAACAAAATTTGTTGCCTCATGCAGGTATGGAGACATTGATACAATCCATAGCAATGGTTGTGCCAACATACTCCATGGCAGTGTTCAAGTTCTCAGCTTCTTTCTGCAAAGAGATAAATTCCATCTTGGGGAACTTCTGGTGGGGAGCAAGTGAGAAGGGAAACAAGATACGCTGGAGAAGTTGGGAGTTTCTAGGGCAAGCAAAAGATGTAGGAGGCCTTGGTTTTAGAGATTTGAAATAATTTAATACTGCCTTGATAGCCAAGCAAGCATGGCGCCTAATCTTTGAACCGAATTTCTTATGGGCGCAAGTTATGAAAGCTCGGTACTACCCTAAGTGCACCTTCCTTGAAGCAAAAAAGGATACCCCGCGCCTCTTAGAGTTGGTCTAGCCTTACAGTGCTCGGGACAGTGTGATGGAAGGAATGAAATGGCAGATATCCAATGGCAAAGATGTGAAAATTTGGGAGGATGCATGGTTAGAGACACGAGATGGCAAGTTGAGACCCCTTAGGGATGTTGATGACCAGATACCAAGGTATGTGTGTGAACTTATTAATGTTAATACCATGCAGTGGGATTTATCTAGAATCCATCATCTCATATTTGAGGAAGATAGGGAAGCTATACTTGCAACCCCTCTTGGGAATGGTGTTGACACTGACAGGGTGGTGTGGCTGCACGCCAAGTCAGGTATTTACTCTGTTAAATCGTGGTATCACTGGTATCACTCCAAAACAAATCATAATGTTGCCTTCTCCAATCACTCCTCAAGAACAATTAATCCTAAGCTTTGGAAATCTGTTTGGAGTATCAAGACAATTCCCAAAGTTAAATTGTTCTTGTGGAGATGCCTAGTTGGTGCTCTCCCTTGTCTTCTTTATCTCTTTAGCAGGAAACTTGCGGCCTCCCCAACATGCAAATTGTGTGGCAACAATGAGGAGTCAGTGGAGCACACCCTTTTCATGTGCCCCTGGGCTGATACTGTGTGGTTTGGGTTGAGTTTGGGACTTAGAATTCACAAGCAAAGTTTCAAAACTATGGATAAGTGGTTTGAGAGTGTAGAGAATCGGGCCTGAGCAAGGCGGAGTGCTGATCTGCTTACTGCAGTTGGCTTCTTTTGCTGGGAAATATGGAAGATGAGATGTGAGGCTATGTTTGAAGGTAAGTTAGCATCGCCTTTCTCGAGTCATGACTATCCAGCGTGCTAACAATCACTGGAATGACTTTATGAGATCTAGAGAGGTTCTGATATCCCCTAGTCGCACCAGGATCGAGGAACCTTGGTGGAGCTGCCCCCCAAATCGATATTACAGAGTCAACTGCGATGCTAGTTAAACGGCAGATAATTCCAGAGCAGGTGATGGAGTGATGATAAGAGATGAATGGGGGCTAGTGGTGGGGGGAGCTGCAAAGGCTTTCAAACTCCACTTGGATGTGATTGCGGAAGCTAGAGCAGTTCTGCTTGGAGTTACCAGAGCCCAGGAATTGTTTTTAGATCGGCTCATTGGGGGGATGAAGAAGCTGCATTCTGTAGACTCTGCCCTATCCTAAATGCTATCAGGAGGAAAGTTGAGGGCTTCATTGACATCAAGTGGGAGTGGATCTCTCGACGTTCTAACAAGGTGGCTCATGAAGCTGTTGCCTTGTGATATAGGGTTGTGGATCTTAACAGATGGGTTAATCATCCACCACAGTCCCTGGTTCATGTTTTGAAGTGTGATGGGTGTTCATGCCTCACGAACTGATGTAGTATGTTATTAAAGTTCTTTTGTGTGCCCTCTCTTTGCCCTCACCATGTTGGTGCAGGTTGAGACTGGTAATCCTTGCTTGTGTCTTACTTCTTGTTCTGTTTACCCAAACTTTTGCCTTCTCTTAATATATCATCCAGACTTTCAATAAAAGCTCGCCATGAGCTTCAATTCTCACCTCAGGAAACACATGTCCGATGCTTTCTCTTATATTGTTATATCTTGGTCTCCTCTTCATCAGCCTCCAACGTTCACTTTCTAGCATGGCACCCTACCCTCTCTGCTTCCCGCCACTATGTTTGGTGTCGATGGTCTGTGGGTGGTTGTTGGGGGTGGGCAAGCGGCGATCGTGGTGGTGATAGTCGCATATTTATGCGTCTATTTGGTATTTAATGTGTTCCCTATATTTAGTTTATTGTTATTAATTGAGTGAATTAATTATGTTTATTTATTTTTAGGTGTTTTGGAGATTAATGGAGAAAAGGAGATTAAATAATATATTTTGAAGCTGTTTGGCGAGGAACTGCCTGGCGAGCAGATTATAGGAGATTACGTACGTTGGTTTTGGAAGCAGCTTGGCGAGGATGCTTATAAGTCTTTGGCGAGGAAGTGCTTGGCACGTGAGTTAATTGGCTTAATTAAAGGAATACTTTGATTGAGCTAGTTAAGGAAGTTACGTACGTACTATGCAAGCGAAGTTGGTGAGAGAAGTAGAGTTGGACTTGGAAAAGGAGTCATGCACGTGCTCCACTTGCTAGGTCAATTACCCTAGCTTAAACATATATATATATATAGCAAGTGGGGGGCTGGAAAAACATATATACGTATGCTGGAGAATAAAGAACAAAAAGAAAAACAGAGCTAAGGGAGAAGGAGTTCGCGTGCATGCGAACTAGTCCGATCTCGACGTCGCCAAGAGTTCTTCTTTCTCCATCCTTTATTTATCTTTCATGAATTCTTTGATGTTTTTATTTATGACTATGAGTAGCTAATTTCCCTTTGTTAAGGGGCTGCTTGAAGCCCCGTACATGAAGTCTTTCTAATACATACACTTTAATCTAGTTTTGCATATTTTATGAATGAGGTTTCTTTCTCTGAATGATCACCGTATGAATTCTTGTATGTTTGCTTTGGTGGCCAACTTAGTATGCATGCTAGGGTTCTAGTTTCATGAGATACGGACGACTGAAGATAATTTCTTCCACCGGATTCTCTATAGTGATACGCCGATTTTACCGTCGGGAGATTGAAATCCATAGGTCTAGCGAGACACGCCCATAGTGTACTCGTGAACCCTTGTAGCTTCTCAAACCTTTTTTAGAACTTAATGCTTTCTTCTTTGTAAACCTTGGGGTCCATGACTATAGGTTCAATAGAGGGATAGATGTAGGGGAGGTCCATGACAAACTTGCATAGGCATAAGGATTAGGTAATAGGATGTGGTTGTAACGATCAACTCTTCCTGGGAACTTTCATTCATTGGATATGTGCATTAGATTAAGTATGTGTTAGATAGATGGAATGACGGTGGTGGATTGCATTCCTCTTAACTCTTTAATCATATAGTTTAAACTCATTTGCATTCATTAGCATATTTACTTTCAGCATTTATTTTCTGCATTAGCTATAGCTTAGCCGATTTATTTTGATAACCAAATCAACTCCGAATACCCTCAAATTTTGTGTGGTAGTCCGCCACTGTGTCTATATTGTTGTGTCCAAATTTCGTAGCATTTGAGTCTGTCTAGCATAGGTTCGTATATCATTAGTATTCTGTAGTCGAGTCTGTCAGCATAGTAGTGTGTTAGGATTTAGTTTCACCAATTCCTCGTGTTCGATAACCCATATTTATCTTACTACATTGATATATCCAGGTTGTGAATATGGTATCTTTGAGAGGTGTTAAACCGCCTTGTCAAATTTTGGCGCCGTTGCCGGGGAATTGCTTAATTCTAAGTCCTAATAGAGTCTTTAATTTTTTGTTTTGTTTTGTTTTCTTTTCTTTTTCTTTTGAGTCTTACTGTCTCTTCTGTGTGCAGGAGAATTGTTTATGCGTACTAGGCACACAAGAAGCGCTGAGCCATTATTACTTGATCCAGAGATTGAACGCTCAGCAAGGCAAAACAGGAAGCAGTAGGGACAACGGTCCATGAACGTGAACAGTGGTGGTCAGCCTGAGCAAGAAATACATTCTGATACAGGATCTGAATTTGAGGAAGAACAGAGTGTTCCAACACCACCACCATCACCAAAAAGAATGGTAAATGCAACCAAACTGAGAGAGTCCTTTATACCGGGCACAGGTGCAGCAGATTCACCGATCGTACTACCAGAGAATTTGGGGTCTTATTCTATTCCCCCATCACTTATATCGAATCTACCACACTTCAGAGGAACGCCTTCTGAAGACCCTCAGGACCATCTCAATGAGTTTACAGCATTGTGCAGAATCCAGAAATCGACTAATGTGGAAGAGGATACTATGAAACTCCTCTTGTTTTCGTTCTCTTTGAAGGAGCAAGCAAAAGCATGGTATAATTCTTTAGCTCCTTTATCTATGGACACATGGGAGAAGATGTGCTCTGCATTTATGAAAGAGTTCTACTCTGCTTCACGCACCAAGAACTTGAAGAAGCAAATTAACACATTCAGGCAGAAAGACAGTGATGAATTACATGAAGCCTGGAGCCAGTTTAAGAGTCTTCTTCGACAATGCCCTCATCATAAGTTTGACCTCAACACTCAAATGGAGTTCTTCTATGAAGGACTTGATTCTTTTAACAGGTCAAAGCTTGATTCAGCTTGTGGGGGAAATTGGTGGAATATGACTGGAGTTGAAGCCAAGGAAGTTGTCGAGAATCAAGCAGAAAATTCAAGGCAATTTCAGTCAAGGGATAGATCCATGGGAGCAAGTAGAAGGTCTCTCAATGCAGTTGCAATCGATGGAGCCATGGAAAAAAGATTAAGCTCTATGGAGAATGATATTGCTCTAATAGCGACTAGTCTGAAAGTGAGCAAGAAGACAACAGTTGCTGCAGCTCAGGTTGTGTGCACTTTATGTTCAGCTACACATTATAATGTCTTTGAGGATGCAACCCTTGGAGATGCATCTCTGTGCGTGGAGTGTTGAGACTTGCTGTCTGGCTGAAGACGTTAAACTTAGCACTACTTGGGAGGCAACCCATGTTGATGGAGAAGCGTGGAAAACCAGATTTGAAATTCTTAAACTCTCTATCTTTCTCCTTTGCTTTATTTTTCTCCATGTTTAGTGTGATTTGTGATGTGTTATGAGTCTCATTCCATGCTTGTTTGATGTATTTTATGTTTTAGTTTTGTTTTACATTGAGGACAATGCAAATTTCAAGTGTGGGGTGGGGTTTATATCATATCTTTAGCGTCTATGTATAAATTTTTCGTTATTTCGGTACTGTACAGTATGATGTTTCGTGTCAATTTTTTTGACATAGTTTGAAGTCTCGTAAATTTCTGAAATTTTTAGAAGATGTTTTTACATGTGTGTAAATTGTGCTCTTAAAATTTCAGCTCATTCCAATATATGATAAATTCTGAAAAATTCTTGCGAGGGGAATGGGTCTCTGGCGAGCTTCGCATGCTGTACTGTGTAGATTGATGTTTTGTGTGATTTGGTTGTCATATCTAGAAGTCTCGTAAATTTCTGAAATTTTTAGGGAATGTATTTAAATGTGTCTAGTTTGTTCTCTCTAAATTTCAGCTCATTCAAATCTGTCATTAATTCTATATAATTCTTGCGAAGTGGAGCTGAGTCATGCGAGCAACAGTTTTCGGTACTGTACAGTAACCTGTTCACGTCATTTATTTTCTATAGCTAGGGGTCTCGTAATTTTCTGAAATTTTGAGGGCAGGTTTGTAAATGAGTCTAGTTAGTGATCGCGAAATTTCAGCTCATTTCTATGTATGATGAATTTTGTAAAATTCTCGCGAGAGAGTTGCTCGGGAGGGAAGTTTGTTCGCGTGGTTTGGTAGTTTTGAGTCTGGCGAGCAAACAGTCTGCTGTTTTGTATAATTTATTTTACATAGTTATAGGGCTCGTAATTTTCTGAAATTTTGAGAGTGTGTTTTTATATATGTCTAGTTTTTGGTCCCAAAATTTCAGCCTATTACGATGAGTGATTAATTTTTTAAAATTCACGCGAGAAGTGTTGCTCAGTACACTATGTCTGGCGAGCTGCTCGCCAGAAATCAGAATTGCTCGCCTGATGTTTATATTTTTGAGTTTTTCTTTGTTTTCCTTGGGTATTTTAGTGACTTATTTGAAAAACCAAATACAAAAGTAAAAAGTGTCAAGAAAAACATAAAAAGAGTCTTTTTTTTCGTGTCTTAGGTGCCCTTAACTAGTCCATGATGTGATTATATCTTCCGTAATTGTGACTAAAAGATGATCATGTTATTTGAGTTTCTTTGGTTAATCTTGATATATGACACATATGCGAATGTGTAGTGGATGTAGAAAAAGTTAACATGGTACAGATTTTTGGCATGCTTAAACTTTGTTGAGATTCATTTAACCTGTGAGCGATTGAGTCTATATGTGATTACACATGCTTTCTTTATTTGAGTGTCAATTTCTTGCCACAGATTAAGTTAATGGACTCTAGATATTACTAGAACTTACTCTTGTGCTTTTCAAAGCTTATAGTCAATAATTGTTTTGATTGAGGAAGTGATAAAGGCATTTAGGGGACACCACCATAGCCATATAAGCATGTGTCCTAATTTTGTGTACACAAGATGTGCACTCCTTAGTTAACCACTTTGAGCCTACATGTTTAAACTTTATGTCATCACCCACATATCTTTGACCTTAAACCTTAGAATAGTTATATCTTTACCCTTGTTCTAGGACTTGGTAGAGCTATACATGAGACAGATATGTGAAGACGGCGACAATGTCGAAAAGTGATGCAAAAAAATAAGTGTGGGGTATCAAGCTAGTGTTTCAAATCTAAAAAACAAAAAAACAAAAAAAAAAGAATGAAAAGAAAAGAAAAAAAAATGTGATGTCTAGCTTGATACCCGAGTTAACTGTTGATGAAAACAATGATGTGAAGGCCCAACAAGATGAAATTCGGCCACAAAAGTGAGAAAGTTCATGGTTGTAAAGTTTGAAGAAGTCTCTTATTTGGTGCTCTACTGGGTTCTAGAATTATATTTGAATTCCTTATCCGTTTATTCTTTAACCTATGAGCCAAGCCCCATTACAACTCATGAAATCCTTTTGATCCTCAGAATGGCAGCCTTTGATCTGTGGAGATTAGTCACAAGTGTAAGCATATGGTGTGGTTCATTTGGCAAGTAATTGAGTTGAGTGAATACCTTAGACATACTTTGAGAGAAACACTTTTGAGAGCATATACCTGTGAGGTTGAATCTTGACTTGTTTTTCGCATGCTACAGCTTTACATTCACCATGATTATGTCTTCGTCCTACATATTACATGTGTGTCATACATTGAGATTAACTTTGGAAATTTTACGGTATTAATTTGGAGTCATACTTATCTTGGTGTTACAATTGTGGAAGATTGCTGAGACAATTTGTTAAGGGTGTTAGAGTCATGTAGTTAGAGTCTTTGAGTCTTTTTAGAGTCTTAGTTTAGTGTATTGCTCGAGGACTAGCAATGTCTAAGTGTGGGGTATTTTGATAGTCGCATATTTATGCGTCTATTTGGTATTTAATGTGTTCCCTATATTTAGTTTATTGTTATTAATTGAGTGAATTAATTATGTTTATTTATTTTTAGGTGTTTTGGAGATTAATGGAGAAAAGGAGATTAAATAATATATTTTGAAGCTGTTTGGCGAGGAACTGCCTGACGAGCAGATTATAGAAGATTACGTACGTTGGTTTTGGAAGCAGCTTGGCGAGGATGCTTATAAGTCTTTGGCGAGGAAGTGCTTGGCACGTGAGTTAATTGGCTTAATTAAAAGAATACTTTGATTGAGCTAGTTAAGGAAGTTACGTACGTACTATGCAAGCGAAGTTGGTGAGAGAAGTAGAGTTGGACTTGGAAAAGGAGTCATGCACGTGCTCCACTTGCTAGGTCAATTACCCTAGCTTAAACATATATATATATAGCAAGTGGGGGGCTGGAAAAACATATATACGTACGCTGGAGAATAAAGAACAAAAAGAAAAACAGATCTAAGGGAGAAGGAGTTCGCGTGCATGCGAACTAGTCCGATCTCGACGTCGCCAAGAGTTCTTCTTTCTCCATCCTTTATTTATCTTTCATGAATTCTTTGATGTTTTTATTTATGACTATGAGTAGCTAATTTCCCTTTGTTAAGGGGCTGCTTGAAGCCCCGTACATGAAGTCTTTCTAATACATACACTTTAATCTAATTTTGCATATTTTATGAATGAGGTTTCTTTCTCTGAATGATCACCGTATGAATTCTTGTATGTTTGCTTTGGTGGCCAACTTAGTATGCATGCTAGGGTTCTAGTTTCATGAGATACGGGCGACTGAAGATAATTTCTTCCACCGGATTCTCTATAGTGATACGCCGATTTTACCGTCGGGAGATTGAAATCCTTAGGTCTAGCGAGACACGCCCATAGTGTACTCGTGAACCCTTGTAGCTTCTCAAACCTTTTCTAGAACTTAATGCTTTCTTCTTTGTAAACCTTGGGGTCCATGACTATAGGTTCAATAGAGGGATAGATGTAGGGGAGGTCCATGACAAACTTGCATATGCATAAGGATTAGGTAATAGGATGTGGTTGTAACGATTAACTCTTCCTGGAAACTTTCATTCATTGGATATGTGCATTAGATTAAGTATGTGTTAGATAGATGGAATGACGGTGGTGGATTGCATTCCTCTTAACTCTTTAATCATATAGTTTAAACCCATTTGCATTCATTAGCATATTTACTTTCAGCATTTATTTTCTGCATTAGCTGTAGCTTAGCCGATTTATTTTGATAACCAAATCAACTCCGAATACCCTCAAATTTTGTGTGGTAGTCCGCCACTGTGTCTATATTGTTGTGTCCAAATTTTGTAGCATTTGAGTCTGTCTAGCTTAGGTTCGCATATCATTAGTGTTCTGTAGTCGAGTCTGTCAGCATAGTAGTGTGTTAGGATTTAGTTTCACCAATTCCTCGTGTTCGATAACCCCTATTTATCTTACTACATTGATATATCCAGGTTGTGAATAGGGTATCTTTGAGAGGTGTTAAACCGCCTTGTCAGGTGGTCTACATTCGGTCCGGGCTAAGCTTAATGATTCCTCGTTTCTCGGATGGGAGCAGAGACATAACTGTTAAGTTAGTGCTAGACAAAAAAAGTGTGTATTAATGAACTATGATTTCTCTGCTAAGAAAGTAGCAAATGTGACGTAGTCGACTTTTTTATTTAATTATTTCGACAACTATACACATACGCACACAATACACCCCTCGTAAATTCACCATATTATGACGACATTGAGTCCATGATTCTTATGTTGTCAACCTGGCAAACCAGTGCCCTTGGAATCATAATTGAAACTTCTTCATTTTGGAAGTCAGCGGGGTTTGGAACCTAGTTAAGTGTCATATTAAGCGACTCATCCCCATACCATATATTATTAATAATAACTGAATTACAATTTGCACTGAGGGGGATGCAATGCCTATACCTCGGGCTACAAAAGGAACTACACAAATATTCTCGATAAGACCATCCTGAATAATAGCAGGAGTCTCACCTAATAGTGAAATGTAACTAATACACAATCTAGAGTATGGGAATTGGCTACATATATTATCCCAAAATATACGTAAATCACCATCTACTATCTTACAATATTGCAATTCCCCTTGGATATTCAAGAATTTTCTCATATACAGTAAAACTCAATAAATTAATAATTACGGAACTAAAAAAATTATTAATTTAGTGAAATTATTAATTAATCGAGTATTAAATTAATACTCAAGTCTCCAAGTTGGGACCGACAAAAAATATTTATTCTATCAAAATTATTAATTAATCGAATATTAAATTATCAAGATTTTACTGTACTAATATTGTACTAATATGTTGAAATATCCTCTAAGTTATCAGAAATTCACTCATGAGTTATCAGACTATTTTACTTTACTGATTTTTCTTCTTTTTCTGGAGAGAATATTTCTTTATACAAGCAAGGACGTGAGTAAGGTGAGGGAAACTAACTTCAAAAGCAGAACGTGGTGTCCATACCGAATTCTAAGTTGCAGAATTGGAACTTTGAATCATGTAAACTAGTGTCTTGCACCAAGTTTGAGATTCCACGATCTCGGCAGCATGCCAACACAGGTTGACGATTCGATTTGGAATTTGAGTTACAAAAGTGCTTCCATGCATGAGAAACACTTTAAAAAGCACTTGCCTATCAAATGCGGACCAATTAACTTGAAAAATGATAACTCGCGAAAGCTTGTGGTCTGAGACCCTGCAAGAGTGCAAGACTATTCGAAGCCAGAACACTTCATCACACTATAACTCAGCTTTAACCTATACCCAAACATAATGCCCATATCATTAGAAATGTAGCTTTCTGAAAAAAAGTTCATATTGAGTTTCAGAGCAGGCCAGTGTCAAGAAAATAATTAATTATAAAATTAAAATCTACCCGGCAACTACTTCCTCCTGTTTCCAACACTACTGCACAAGAGAACGGTGTTAGCAGCTCAAAACCTATACAACAACCATGTATTGTTACCATCAGCCATCCTGCTTCCTGTTTAACCCACTCTGTGTTCCTCCGATACAGCATTGCCATTGGAAACATGTAATGCAGCAGCTTGGTCCTGCACATTTCAGGCATTTGGGTCGCCAGCAACATTTCATGCAGTTCGGCTTCCAGCATGAGGGGCATTTCGGCTTCCAGCATGAGGTGCATTTCGGCTTCCAGCATGAGGAGCATTTCGGCTTCCAGCATGAGCATTTTACACATTTAGGTCTCAAACATTCAGGACATTTGGGTTGGCAGGCTTTTATTCTACAGCAATTATTTGCACATGATCTCTTATGCACACGTGTGTTCTGCCAAATCTTTTTTAGACGGATTTCTGTGGTTATGTTTTCCATTTCTTGGATGAACCGGCAAAGATGGCGGATGTAATCAGGGTAGAGCTCCAAGTTGCAGTGCCCACCTCCTTTAATCCACAAAGGCTCATAAGGATCCCTTGCCATTTCCCACAGTCCATTGCCATGTAACCAATTTACAATATCATCTTCTGTACCCTGAAAGACAGTTTGTCAATGCATTTCAGCTTATTATTATTGAATGAAGATACGCTGATTACAGAAACTTCTCTAATCCCACAGACAAATATATACAGAAAATAAGGCAATCCTTTAACCTGAGTTCATAGTGTCAGTCTAACAGCCAACCATAGTTTTATGATCATCATTTGGGAATCTATTAGCGACCAGAAGAATAGCAATGACCACTCTAAGATACAAAACTCAGATTTCGTCAACATATACCTCGGATTGAACTTCCTAGTAGTGCAATGCATGAGATGTACAAAAACTCTGATATTATCCACATAAACGCCAAACTAAACTTTCTAGTAAATTAACAAAATTCAATCAAAAGCAAAAAAAAAAAAAAAAAATTCTTTCAACTTATACCCCTAGTAAAAGTGGTTTAATCACCGCTACAAACTTTTCCTGTCTAACAGGCAAAGGATTCAATTGCAGCTGTCAATCTAATTAACTCCATTCTCCAGGGAAATATTCAAAGATTCTGCACTGTCGCCTCTTTGAAACTTCATCAATATTAGTTTTGGAACTTAATTGCACCTAAATTAACCGACTTCTATACCAAACCAAACAGACATAGTTTCACCTAATATATTCTGCCGCCTGTACATGTTTGCCCGGATATGCAAACAAACATCATACGATTGATACATGCAAACCTTCACTCGAATCACACCCTTACATTGAGTCTGCACAAACTAAGCTTTATTGGCATTGAACATTTTGCAGGTTAGCATTTATTTCATTACTCATCGTCCTTTAACAGTATAACAAGGAATAGCTATTGAGGAGCTTGACAGAAATGACTTGGGGAAGAAAAAACTACCATTAAAGGACATAAACTCAACTCGAATAGTACCAACTAGTGGGACTTAACTGAGTCAAACGTCATTGCCATTCAGCCTATCCAAGGTTACATTTTCTTGGTAGAATTGACGCAAATGACATTTTAGTAGTCAATCAACTTTAGATATATCACTTTGGTTGCTCCAAATTAATCCGTTTTACAGTTCCGCCATTTTGTCTATATATCCGTTTAAGTATAATTTTTTTTTATATACAATATTGAGCATAATCTTTCCACCATATTTTATAGAGTTGCAAGTTGAGAGGAAATGCTAAACACTTAAAAGCTGAGTGACTTTAGTGACATTTCTGCTATTGTCTTTTAAATCTAAGTTCAAACAAATTAAGTTTTACAGTGACCTACAAGATATAGAATAGCACCAGCTCAAGCTCGTTTCATACTGAAAGATTATAATTAAGTGAATTAACTGAGAGAATTTTAAATTACAAATATACCCAACTACTTTTTGTGAACTTAACATTCACCAGATAATGACAGAAATACAAATGATAATAAGGAATTTGAGCATCCCAAAAGAAAAGTATTGATTGTCCATTTATGGAAAATATTAGTTACATTTGCCTACTTTTCTAGATTTGAGAAATGTCTACACTCAGCTGAATTCAAATGGGGTCCCTGTATAAGAACCTATTCATCCTAGACTGACTCATTAATCAAAAGGTGCATTTTGCGGAAGATGCATAATAACAATTTTCCAAATCTAGAAACTCAACTGAATGGAAAATATAAACCTGCTTTATGAAAAATAAAGCTAACAGCAGTTTCAAAGAAGAAAACAAAAGCTCATCCCGTGGTTGTGTTTCCAACATTGTGATATCAAGTTATCAACCGGACAACCAAAAGACATATAAAGTGATGAATTCAAGAAGCACTTACATGTATCACTAGCACAGGACACTTGACATTCCGAATTTTATTGATGTTCTGCACACCACAGCACCATACTCGCATTAGCAAAGCATAATACACTACATTAATCATTCTCAGAGTTTAGTAATTGTACATCATTACAACGAAAAATTACTATCATGCTATACTGGGTAGGCCATTCCGAGACTGAAGTTGATGCTAGACATCTATAGTACTCAACTAGACAACAGATATAACCTTACCTTATAAATGTCAAAGCAGAATGTGAATTTTACATGGCAGACAACACGAAGGCCGGAGAGAATTGCGCTGTGCAGTACTACACCCCTTAGTCTTGGCAGTTTAGATGCCAAATGAAGTGTTGGTCCACTTCCAACTGACTGCCCATACAAGATCAAATCTTCCTGGCTAACTCCATACTCGGTCTCAAGGCATTCATACACTGCCTCTATGTCAGCATATGTGTTTTCCTCGCTTGGCTGGATAATAAAGTCACATGATTTAATACTTCCATTGGACACTATTTAAGATGTGAGCAGTTTGAGATTTTACAGAAGACAACAAAAATCACAGACTAACTAATTAATAAGAAGCATGTACAGAGTTATAACATAAAATGAAATATATCTATAAATTTCTTGAATGGCACATAAGTATATATAACAAAAACTATATATTAATATATATATATAAACAATCCAGAACTTCAGAGCAGTCTAATACTTTATATATAGTGGACAGCCCCATAAACATTTAGCAAACTCGATGATATATCCTAATATTCAGTTTCTTTAAAGTTCAAATGAACAGAAACTACATCAAACACATGACTTCACTTATAGATCTTCGATTGTCAGTTGGTACTTCTATGATGACTCGAAAATCCAACTCTAAGTTTGTTCATTTAATTGTTATGCAGTTATACTTCTAAACTTGTCCGGAAAATTCTACTCCGTAGCTCGTGCATTCCAAAGGCTTTTTGCATAATGTTGTATATCCCGCCAAAAGACCTTCACACCTTTTTCTTAGAAACCAATGAAAAATCACTCATATGATGATATTAACTATAATTGAATGGTGATTCAGTGTAACAGTTCGGCCCCAATTCCAAGTCCTTTAATGAAATATGTAGAGTTGATCATTAAGAAATGCATCATTAAGAAACATGTTGCTTAGTAACAGGGTAGAAGTAAAACAAATATCACAGGATGTGACTACATAAGATTATTGTGGGCTACGTACCTTGCCAGTAGAGGCTCCATAGCCAGAATAGTCATATCTGCATACAAAATTCAGCACGATTTGAGTATCAAATACAATCAAGGAAATGGCAGGAAAAAAAAAATAGACAAAGTAGAACAATCTTAATTAACATCGATCACATTGCAACCCAGAATCACTGATATACAAAGCATAACCCAGCACGAAATGTTCTGCATTGACTGATCTGGGCAATAAACAGATTTGACTTACAAATTTCTTAAGAAAGAAACTAAAGCCTTTGAAACATGAGCATTGATTCTGGAAATCCATGCGAACAAATCAACGGGGAAAATGCGTTATCAATTTAATCTCCAGATAATCAGTCTTCTAAAGACACCGATCATAGATCACCAGATTTTAGCAAAATGCAATTTCTTGTAAACAAAAACACAAAAGAGAAGGGGAAAAAGGGAAAGACAGATCTGACGAGGCACACAAATCCAAGAGAGCAAAAGGAACAGTAAAGCTGCATCTCCAAATCCAAATTTACGAGAATAAAAACCATTTACTTTATACAAGCATAAAAGGTAATATTACAGTTGAAAAAGACTGATGACATCAATGAAAATCTCAACTCTGCCTTATTCACTTTCACTTTCATTCGCTGCAGCCACTCACTTGACAAACATGAGAAAAACACACACACGCACACTTTAAAGGTAAGAGCTTTAAACTGAAGCAACGACATTTACGACTCACAGATCTAACCCAGATGGAAAAATCTCAACTTAAGGAAACACAGTAAATGAAACTAATTCTAAATTAACAGCATCAACTGTTGGGAGTGAAAATTTAAAAAAGAAAAAGAAACAGAAAAAAAATCAAATCAAATCTAATCCCACCAACAAATAACAAACAAAAGGCTACTTTTTCAAGAGCTAAAGATACAAGATTTGTGTATTAGTGTACAAGTCTATAGACCCAGAACTCGAAATCGACAACATTGTAAGAGAAACCAAACCAAACTGAACTGAACTCACCCAATGAGATTAACTCTGAGAGCGACCTTGAGCTGGACAAGGAGATCGTAGAGTTGACCAAGGTCAGCAGCATTGCCATGAGAGTAGAGCAGAGTGAGACGAGCGCAAGGGTTTCTCAGGTAAAAGGCGACAATCTTGCTCCCGTGTTTAGTGTCGATGACCAAAACTTCGAGGGAGTTGGAGTTGGAGTTGGAGTTGTCGTCGGCGGTGGGGAGAGGAAACGACGTCGTGGTGGAGGCGGAGGCGGAGGCGGAGGCTACGACGCTGAGTTTGTTGTCGTTTTCTCGGCGGTGGATCTTGTAAGTGGGAGGGGATGGAGGGAAGAAGGCAAATTTGGCAGCCAAGTTAGAGCACATACACCCCATTAACAACTACTCCACTACCAGAAAACCACCCAGAAGAAATAAAATGAGATTCAGAGAGAAACAACCAAGTGCTCATTGAGTGAGGATGACAAGTGATGAATGCATTTTGGGGTTTTGGCCTTGTGCCTTGTGGGGTTTAAGGATGAGAATCACCACTGAGCCTGATGGGAGAGAGACAGGCTTTGTTGGGGTTATGTGTTTAGGCGTAAGTGCGTAAGATGAGGTCATGAGTGAGTTGGGTTGGTGCAGAGAGAGAGAGAGAGAGAGAGAGAGAGAGACAGAAGAGAGATGGAGGTTTTGAAATTGCAGCAGATTTTGTGTAGTAGTGTGATATTGCAGCAGATTTTGTGTAGTAGTGTGATGGTGTGTTGTTGGGGGAGAGCGAGTGTGTGGGCAGAGTTGAGTGAAAATTAAGTGCATGACTTCATTGTTTGTCAGGTGGAGACTCTGGGGAGTAGCCAAGCAAGTCAATAGTTGCATCTCAGTTCCACCTCTGGCTAACTCACAACAGGACATCTCTCATCCATTTTTAGGTTAATTTTTTTGTCTTCAATTTCTCTGTCTCTTTCTCTTTTCTTTTTTTGGTCGACTGTCTCTTTCTCTTTCCTATATAATAATCAGCATTTTTCTTTGTGAAAAAACATTATGAATGGAAAAAGAAAAAACAACTATATAAGATTCTTTTGGTTTCAAAATAATACTTCATTTCCTAGACCAAAAGAAAACATTTCATTTCCTTGTACCAAAAATGAAAATAAAAAATTGATTTGCTTATAGGGACCGGTCCTTATGTGGATAAGTGGGGAGGGATTAAGAGGAAAATATGCGGAGATAATTAATACTTGTCTTGATTTCTAAGATTTCATCAAGTTTCACATGTCATGATTCATTTGTATTCAGGTGCAGAGTAGAAACATAATATAATCATGGTGGTTATTAGTTTATTACCCTCTAAGATGATAAAGGTAGCTGATTACAATATAATCACAATTAATTGTTGGAGATTAGAATTAGAAATTACGTCCGAGTCGAGTCATGCAAATGTAAAAGTAAAAATCTTTGCTCTTTTATATAAGAAAATGATATAATTAAATTAACAGGGATCGATAAAAAAAAATTGGATTTGTAAAATTGACATTAATTAATAATTGTAGCAAATTTATCCTTTTAAAGTTTTCAATCACTTTATCACTAACTAGACGAGATTCTCTCTTGTCAAAAAATCGAGGTAAGAATTTCGAATATGCATATGCCGCTAGTATTAACAGCGACTAATCATGAGTAGTAATTGTAATACAAAGTTTATTGTCTTTGACAAACCTTAGGTATACGTTTTAAGAGAGCCAGATGCTAACGTTATTGTGTATATTCAATACTATATAACCAAACATATGTTAGTCCATACCACAGGGTAGCTTCACATTGTATATATTGCGACAATCACCCAAAATAATGTAAGATGACTAGCGTAGACAATCACCTGCTAGTTATTGCCTCGCTAATACTTACACAAGATGACTAGCATCACCCATTTTTATTTTTCATACTTGTAGTTTAGTTTGACATTTGTGATCACTTGTTTTAAGAGGATCCGCATGTTGGTTTTAATAGAAATTTTGGGAAAAACTTAATTTTTTTTTTGTTTCAGCATTTACTTTTTGTAAACAAACTCCAACCTTTTTAAATGTTTGTCTCTTAGTCCTTCATTTTTCAATTTCTCATATTGTATAGCTAGTAGTTTTTTTATTATGAGAAAACGGCATGACTTGGAACCTAGCCAAGTTTTATTCTATGCAGTTCATCTTCATGCCAGAATGTGTTGTTATTAAAGATAGAAAGTTAAAAACATAATTTGACACTGCGAGAAATAACTGAACCCTGGATTATATGTAAAACGTCACATTGATCCTTGTAAATAGCATTCCGAATAATAACAAATTGTATATGTAGTAGTTTGAACTTACCAAATTGTACATATCATTTCCTTTGATGATACCATATCATCAAAATAAGAATTATCGGGAGAAAAGAGGATGATCATAGCGTAAAAATTATAGAGATTTTGCCTAATTGTGTTGGTTCTCTTTAAAAATATTATGCCGTTTCTTTTGACTTATATCACCTTAATGAAGATAATTGGTGTAAAATCTCATCATTGTGGGTAGTACGTTCATTGGATCTCTCTCATGGTTTTTGCACTTTCCCCTAGTACTTATTACTTAGAAATATGGCCTTGATATTGCACCTAACCGAAAAGTTTGGTTACAGACAGAGGATATACTGAAATAGGGTTCTTGTTTAAATAAAGTATATTTTTAATTTTTGGGTGTCTTAACCTAATTAAATTAGAGATATATTCTATTAATTTTTGATTATTAATGAGATATTTATTGTATTGGATTATAATTGCATGTATTTAAGGTTATTTATCAATGAATGAGAATACAGTTTCAATCTATTTCTATTATGTATATGTTTATTCTTCAACACATTATTAACAATTCTTGAGTTGATGGCCATCATCATAGAAAGCAAAACCCTAAATTCCTAAACACTAAATCCTCCACCGTCACCACCACTAGACTACTGCCGACAATCACCGTTGTTAGCTCTCATCACCACCGGCCACCAATCGTCGCCGGCTTCATCCCTCCGACGAAAAAGAAGAAGAGGAAGAAGAGCATATCGGCTTCATACAAAGTCTCTTTACATGAAAAGCATCTCCTCCAAAGTTTGTTAACAAACTACAACTTCGATCATACCGAGCGTAACACTAATCAAGGTAAATTTTCTAACATCTTCAATTTAAAGATTAGATTGAAAAACTTAATCTCTGCAACACCCTAAATCTAGGATTAAAATTTACTTTCTGAAGCACCCTAGATCTTAAGTTGTTTATTGGTTTGAATTATAATTGTTAAATTATATGCCAAGCAAAGAGGATTTCATCACCTCTTTACTCAAAAGTTTGCTTAATGACGGTCTTGGGAGAGTCATGATCATAAGTGAATATCATTGTTTGTGAACATCATGGTATTAACATAAAAAAAAATCGATATAAGTGATCAACTTTAATTGTCACCGTTTCTAGGTGTGGTATGAAGCCACCATTTATCAAACATCAATTTTTGTGACCATACATCTTGGATCACGTTTTTATTCCCTAAACTTGATATTAGTGATAATGGTTTTCGATCGTTACTAATTATCTCATTTGTCTCTTTTGTAGATGACTTCAACTAAGCTAACAAGGCCAGAGTTTGACATCCTTAATGCTAAAGAAAAAGAGTATCATCGATGAGCCTCTAATGTAGAAATCACATTTATCAGAAAGGGATACACCAACACCACCCACCCACCAAGGGATGTGAATGTAATTCAACCCACTCCAGCAATTAAAGCTCAAGCCCTCATATTTTTGAGGTATCATATCCCCTCTAATTTTGAAGAAGCAGTACCTAAAGAAAATTGATCCCAATATTTTATGGGACGTTCTGAAGCAATGCTTCAACAACGTGCATGATGCAACTTCTAGAATTGAATGAGAGATGAGACTCTATCCGTTTATTGGATTATTCAACGGTTGATTCATACAACCAACCTATGTTGGATCTATAGTCTAAGATCAGATTCCGTGGGGTTGACAAAACTGATCAAGACACGATCGAGAAGTCTTTGAACACCTTCTCACCTTCCTTGAGTATACTTGCTCATCACTACAACTCGAGTATGAACAAGGAAGAATAAAAATATTCAGTGATCTCATAAATATTCTAGCTAAAAAAGAGCAACATCATGAGATAATTCTCAACAATAATTTGTGGCCCACTGGGACCAAGAAAACACTTGAGAATTATAACACTGGAGGGAATGCAATGATGTGATGACCTAAACCCAAATTTGGGTGTTAATCATCATTATCGCGCTAATTATCAAACGTGGCAGCTCGTGACACGTTTCTTGATATTAGTCGCAATTTAAATATCTACTTTTTATAAAATCTAATGTTGGACTCGTTTTCTTCACCAAAGTTGTAGAGAATATTATTACGAGCTCGTACATATTTTATTTGAATTTTTCTGAGACTCGAGCTTTTTTCGAAGAATTTTTGAAGTTTTCCGAAGAAGAAAAAAACTAAAAATAGGGGGTATTTTTCTTCCCTTTTTCCTATTTTTCTTTTCCCCCTCTCCTCTTTCTCTCTTCTCCTCCCTGAATCTCTCCCTTCTGTCGAGACTGTCGCCGGCGATGTCTCACCAGCCGGCCACCATTTGGGACGATCTTGGGCTCGAAATGTTCCCCTCAACCTCCTCATCTCATCCCCCACCACCACAGCCTCCAACTCCCGTCCACTGGCCACAATTTTTGACGAAAAAACCGAAGACTTTCGGCCTCCTCCGTCGGCCCCACCACCGGCATCCAACCGCCTCAAGGTTTGAGGGATTTTGAATCCTGCCTCCCCAGGAGTCGAATGCCACCCTTGGCATGACCCAATTTGGCCGGAGGACGGCTTTATAACATCTCCGGATTTCGGCAAGGGTTTGAAACTTTGAAGTGAGATTTCGACCTTCTTTTTGCTAGAATTTATCTGTGGAATGAACTACAATGTTGTTGGGCTTGTTGAACTGAGTCTTTTGATATGCAGACGGAGAATTCTGGGCCGGTCGGATTCTGGCCGCCTGCAGTGGTGGCGCGTAGGCCCACTAGCTGCAGTAGACAGCAGAGCTTCGGCGACCCCGAAAACTCAAATTTTCACCGGAAGTTCCTAAACCCATTTCTAATCGAATTATGCGTAGTTTGTGCTATTTAACAATTTTTGTGGTGTTATCGGCTATTTTCAGGATTCGGGCCGACTCGACACTTTCATGCTATCGTGCGACAAGTGTCGAGTTGAGGCTCACCTTCGGCGGAGTTCTGTGGCAAGGCATGATGACTAAGAGAAATTTGAGATTTGTTGATATGACTAATTTGGGCGTCGGCATGCGATTACCATAATATATATGTGAGGTACCGTTTGACGTTTTATCTCGATTTCCACTCTCACTTTAGTCGCACGCTCGTAACATATGTCATTAATTAATGTTAGCCTCTCGTTTTTCCATAGGAATGTCGACTAGGATCTTTGAGTTAGAAATTGACTAATTAGGTTTCAGCTGGCGATCCAGGTGAGTGGACATTTGTTTTACACTATCGATTAGCGAGTCTAGATTTTATGCTCAGATTTCTCTTACGCTCATGATTTTCTTATGCATTTACTATTGGAACTTGTGGGACTTTAGTCCCACATGGAAGAAATTGTAAGACATGTGTCCTTCATAAGGGATTACACATGGGAAGAAGTAATTGTGTGACTAGTTAGGCATGGGCTTTCACTAGTGGATGTGTAGGTTTGAGTCTTGGGCTACCAAGGAAAACCCAAATATATAAATGTCAAAAGATGGGCCTTGGGGCTCCGTTGATTAAATCCGAATTTAAATTTTAAAAATTAATATTTTAATTTATGAATTATTATTTTGGAATAAATATGAAAACGGGATAAAATCAAAAGAAGCGACAATTGGTATAACTATCGCGACTTTTGAAAAGACGATGTTTGACACTTATAAAAGGACGACCTCGGGTCGTCATTGATCATCCAATTTCATCGACTTCGTCTTCTTTCTCCATATCGATATTCTGACAAAAAACATAAAGTAAATTCGTCAGGGTTCAAGTTCATGTGCTAGAACTTGAACCAGATAGTTGTATCCTCGAGATAAATATTCAGACTACAAGCACAAGTAGGGGTGAATTTCTGTCTTAGGACACTACGTTGCAGGCCTCTATTTGATCAAGTTAGTGAATTTCTATTTCGTCTTTGTTATTGATTTCAATTTCAATTTCGATTATATTGTTATTATTTATATATAGACTGTTTGTATTCAAAATATTGATTGGTTCTAACATTTACGATATGATTTATGATACGTATATGATATGTACGGAGGCCTATGATATGATCTTACGATTTCACACATGCACATTTATGTATGAATGCATTGATGCATTGGCTGCTCGGCTGACCACCGAGTATATTCCTGGGGGGTCATGACAAACACCTTACCAGATGACTATGTTATGCACGCCTCCATACATGTCTATGATATGTTTTTAATTAGATTCGTTATGTTTTTAATATATGATTTCAGTGAAAGACATACATTTATATTTTAAGATTTTTCTTGCGGGACTTTATTTTTGTCCACTCATTCTAACGATTTTTCTATTTTATATGTCTTTCCCCTGGGCCCTTTGGTTTCCAATACCCAAGTTGCAGAGTCTCAGCTGAGGTCAGGCACACACAAAATTTGGGGCATAATGGTATCTACTGTAGGATCCAAGATGATCTTACGGATTAGTATCTCAGTGGTTATAGTTAAATTAGGTGTCCAGCTTCTCTAGTGTTACTATTAATGTTAAGTTTTGGTTTTTGTGGATTTACTAGTTACTTTGGGTGAAATTAGATTGTCTAATTTATGAAGTTCAAATCCTTGTTTTTCCTCCTTCGATTTCCTTATAGATTAGCATGTTTAGGTTCTAATGATCATTAAGATCTAATCCCAGTTTAAGCAGCTAAATCGGGGTCGGATCCTCACAAAGGACAAGAAGAACAACCATTTTGAGCCTTACAAACATGGTGGGAGAGGAGGCTATGGCAGATCTCAAAGTCAGAATTTGACTTGGCACCGCCAGGACGCCGGCCCTAGTAATTCAAACAAGAATCACTCAGGTTCAAGTTCCAAGCATGAAGAAAATTCTTCACACTCTGCTCTGTCTGAAAAATACACTTGTTTTAAGTGTGGTTCTACTAAGCATATGCACAAAAATTGTCATGCAAGGAAGGAAATCCAAAATATCTATAAGAGGCCCAAGAAATACTAGGCACAAAAGGCTAACTTTGTTGAAAGAGACTATGAGATGGAAGAAGACTATGATATGCAATCTCATTATAGCATATGACAAGAAGGAAAACCTTGAGACTACGTATTTTTATTAATCTATGTACTGAGTTGTTATTTTTGTTATGTAATCAAGTTTAGTTTTTATTTGGCTTGTTTTAGTCATGTTTATAAGACTTTGTTTTTGGTCATTTGAAATAAGATATCTTTAATGTAATTTGTGTTGATAAACTAATGAAAATTTTCTATTTTTGTACGTGAAAGTGTTGAGAATGTTATTTTACTTTATTTATAACACTTCGTTGTCTATTTCTGAACTGGATTTCGTTGCAGTCGACTCTCGGGCTGGGGCCTTTTTCGGCTTTTCGGCCTAAACAAACGACTGTTAAAAGGTCTAAAAAGAATAAGCTGAGGCCTTTTTCGGCTTTTCTCAGTTGTAGTCGACTCTCGGGCACACACTGACAGCCGAGCCGAAGAAGAAGAAGAATGCTCCCAACACAGAAAAATTAGGGTTTCACAGAAACCGCCGAACTGAACCTCATCTCCGGTTGATTCTCTTCTCCATTCGTTTGCGTCGGTAATTCCCGTAATACCCGGATCGATTATTCTCTCAATTTTTGAGTTCTCTCTCAACTTCAACTGGGCCTTAGATTCACGCTATCCTAATCTCATCCGTCTCAACTGGCTCGTTCTTTTAATCATTAGAGCTGATTTTGGCTCCAAGTTTGCAACTTTATTTCTGGGTTTTTCAATTTAAACCCTAGAGAGATTGACCGTTACTGTTTCTGTGTGCTGGATTTTTCTTATCAGTTTTTGTTAATGGGTTTTCGATGTCTGATGATGGTTGCTGACATATGCAGGACATCGCTTTGTGCGTCAGATAATTTGAATAGAGAATTGCGATATGGAGGACTGGGGTAATATTGCTTTTCTCAAGTCTTATGGCTGCTGAGCTTATTGGTAGTTGATATGTTTTTTGGTTTAAGAGTATGATATGATATGCATGTCGGTGTCATAGCGGTTCTCCAAGGGAATAGTTGGGTTTGGTATCTACTACCCAAGTTGTTGGGATGAAGTTTTACCCAGGGATTCTTTTGGTTTATTTAGGACACGGATTTCGTTGTCTATTTCTGAACTGGAGTTGTCTATTTTGTTTACGAGTTGGATTTTTTTTTTCCTTTTTCTTGCTTCAGAAGATGAGAAAATTCCGTCTCTCCTTTCTAAGGAGCCTGTAATAAGAAGTAACTGGGATGATGAAGATGCGGATGAAAATGATGTGAAGGATTCATGGGAGGATGATGATGAACCTGCCCCTCCAGTAAGATTTTTAACATAATTGAGATCATGTCATTTGGCTGAGTTCCAAAATTTTCTTCCTCCTGCCCATCATTCAAATACTCCTCACTGGACTGGTGGGTCATGTTGTTGAGTAACTAAATAGTTGCATGTGGAATGTCCAAGGCATGCATCTTTAATGGCCACAAAGTCACGACCATTAGTTGACATGAATGTGCTGATAGGGATAATGTATTTTTCTTTAACATGACATGTGGATAATGTATGATTATAACAGTAATCTGAAGTATAATCATATATAAAAAAGACTAGGATATGAAACCTTTGATAGTTTGAGTCCTCAAATGTTGCTGGTTGAGGAAAGCTTGAAGACGTGATGAAGATAGTCACTGATTTCAACTTACAGGTTCAACTATGCAAATGGACTGGTACTGGGATTATTTACAAATTTCGAATTGTTACTAACGATTGAATGTGTTTGTTTTCACTGTAATCATATTATAAAGTGCAATTGGTCTGCAGTTGGCATATATTTTGTTTGTCTGCACACAGTCGCTGTTTATTTTCCAATTATTGAGTTGGGAGATTTCTATTCCGCGCATGTTAATTTAATGCTACATAAAGCATGTAAATACCTGTGTTGTTCTAAATCCTGCTGATGGGATGTCCTTAAAAAGTTTATTTTGTTCATATCTTCATTTGTCCAGGAACCTGCCCCAAAGGCTCCGGTTGAAAAAGCACCTAAAAAACCTGCATCAAAGGCTGCAGAAAAAAAAGGAAAAGCTGTTGACATAGAAAAAGAGCCCTTAGATCCCGTGGCTGAAAAACTTCGCCAACAAAGGTTAGTGTTGATAATTAACCTGCTGCGCTGCTGAGCGTTTTTAATGTATTTTAGTAAGAATTGCATGACTAATTCATCTCTTTTCTCTTTATTTAGACTGGTGGAAGAAGCAGATTATAGGGCCACTAAAGAACTTTTTTCTACTAAAGGTGATGAGAAAAACCTTGATAATTTCATTCCCAAATCTGAAGGTGATTTCCTGGAATATGCAGAACTCATTTCACATAAACTTCGTCCTTTTGAGGTATGGTTGGCTGCCCCTGCCTCATTGCGAAATTTTTGGACTGTATATCATGTATATGTTAACCTTTCTGATTTCAATGCAGAAAAGTTTTCACTATATGGGTCTACTTAAGGCAGTGATGAGACTGTCAATGACTACATTAAAAGGAGCAGATGCCAAAGAGGTAGCATCTTCAATTACAGCAATTGCAAATGAGAAGATAAAAGCGGAGAAGGAAGCCAATGCTGGAAAAAAGAAGACAGGTGAACATCATTTCCCTTTCTCATTTGTTTTGTTTATACGGTACTTCGACTTTCAGTCATGATGATGATCTGATAGGGAAAAATGGAAAACTGTTCTCTATTTAAATGAATAATATAAAAATTACATTTTCAGGTAAGTACAGCTGATTTTTGGTGAGTAGCCATTAACATTAAAGTTGTGTTGTACATGTAACATGTTTAAGTAACTTACTGTTCTTTGTTGGAAAAACACAGAAGTAATTTATAGCTGGAACATGGAAGTTAGGAAGTGACACTAGTTGAGAAGTACTCAATTTAATGTGTACCTTATATTGCTAAATTGGGCAGTCATTGAGTGATGCTTGCTTTTGTTTTCAGGTGCGAAGAAAAAGCAACTTCATGTTGATAAGCCGGATGATGATATAGTTGCTGATGGCTATGATCCCCTTGATGACTATGATTTTATGTGAGTGTTCTGTAATAGCAAGTTTATCCATACGGGAGCCTATATTTTGAAGTAGGGATCTGGCCAAAAGAAAAATTCAGAAATCATTGGAGTTCAGACTAGATTCCTCTGGCATATCCCCCTCAGCGGAGATTGATTGATGATGATACCAGTGTTGCTAATTTTTTTTGTTAAATATGAGTCAAATTCCTTTTTAATTTTCCCCTTTACCTTTGTCATGGTCAATTTTGTCTACATTGGACTGCGCATACTGAAAGCTCATGCACTCAATCTTATAATATATGGCTACAGTTCTCTTGATTCTGTACGTTACTCTTTTCTTTGAATTTACGGAAAATTCTGCATTGTACCTCAGGGCTAAGCAAGCACCTTGGGGCAAAGGACATGTATAGTACTATTAGTGGTTCATTTTGTCCAACTTTTGTCAACTTTGATTGATCTTATATGAGAACTCTCTTTCTTTCTTTTTTTGGCAAGGATACGAGAACTCTCTTTCTCCCCTCCCTCTACGTGTTCCTTTACTGGGACGAGACAAAGTTGGCAGTGACTTAAAATTTTAATGTCACCCCCACCATTTTGTCGTCCAACGGCGGCCTTTCAAGTCTTGTGCTAGCGCCGCTCATCTCATCTTCACTCTTCGTGCTGCCATTGCTCGTCATTGACCTCGCCTCTCCTCGTCTTTGTCATGGCGACGGCAACACTGGAGCAACGACTTGGATTTCAGCCTCTTTCGCGCGCCACTCTCCGCCTCTAGCCCCTTGGATCGCCGTGTCAAGTAGCATTATAAGCTCAATCAATTTTGATAAAGTGGAAAAATCGGAAGGCTGAGATGATGCCACGTGTTAAGTTTGAAAACACGTCTAATGAGATGCTTAAATCCTGGGTGCACAACAGCCTGATCCTGAATCTACAGTCTACTTATTCATTTTGCTGCTTGACATTTAGTCATCAATCCCAATTGCACTTGGTTAGACGATTGAGTATGCTTGTTTTCGATGCATCTGGCAATGGTCTTCTTTCATTTGGTGTTCACGTGTTCCAAGGGTATTTAATGAATAACCGCATCCATGGTTTAAGATCAAGGTGAGGATTTCATTGAATTATTTAACCTCAAACTATAGCCTCGTCGAAAAATGCATTATATAAAGAGAGAAAATAGTTGGTATGGTCACTCAAGCATTATACGTTAATATCTTGATTACTAAAGTATGATATATGCAATAAAACATCGATTTAGGAATACTCCATATATAAGAATAACATCTTTATAATGATAAAAAATTTCGGTCCCAACCAATTATAAACAGGAATAAGCTCCATACTGTAATAAGTTATACATATTTTTGGTCTCATATATAGAAAACTTATCTCCATAAGTAATAATTGTTAATTACAAAAAATTAATGTAATTTACGAATAACTAAAATATTTTTTTAATAATATTTTACGAGTGTTATAAATATTATATTTATGTGAATGTCTATGCAAATACTCAATAGTTATGTACCTATCATGTAAACCATACTTCTATATATAGAGGCCTATTGAGATGAATAATGCAACACTCTACACTTTCTCCTCCTCATCTCTCTACGTTCTCTTTTCTCTCTATGTCTCTTCTCTCCAGTTTATAACACATTATCAACACTTTTGCTCTATATTTTCTAACTCGATGATGATCAAAAAGTTTTTGATCCAACATCGATCTTTGTTTTGACCAATATTTTGATCTATGAGTTTGTTTGTTTTAGGTGATGAAGAAATATTTTATTTTTACTACCACTCATGATCTATGGAGTAATCTAATTTGCTTGTAGTTTACATATTTTTTTATTACAATTGTTTATATTAGTGAGCTTGAAATTTCATTAATAATACTCGACCTGAGGTTTTGAGACTATGAACCTGAAGTTCAAAAATGATATTAGACTTGAAGTTCTAATAACATGGCATAAACCTGAAGTTTTGTGCATGTGATCCATTGTTTACTCTATTCGAACCTGAAGTTTCGATATTGAGATCTTAATGTTTTCTCTCTTTTCTACAAGAAAAGTTCGCAAACTTGACAAAATTGGATTTTATCGCCATTGACATCTTTGGGAAGAATTACATATCCTGGGACCTTGATGCTGAGAAGCACCTTGTAGCTCAAATAAGGGATTTTGAGTATAATAGATATTTGAACTAGAAGTTCATATTATCAACAATATTAGAACCCGAAGTTTTAATTTTGAGATCTTAAACTTGAAGTTTCAAGTACAAATGATTCCCCGATCGAGCATGTGGGAGTCAGTTTTGGCCACCTAAGCTGAGAAAAGATGAGCTTGGATAATCCAACTCTGGGTGAGGTCCGATAAGGCCAGAAATGGGTCTGGGCTTGGACGATTAGTGTTTCGATTAAAGAAAGAATTATCTAGGGGTTTCTAGGATTATCTAGAACGTTGTAGAGACTTTTAGAATGTTCGATGACATGACAATCCCAAGGTAAGGTCGGACCTCAAGGGAGCTGGACAGTCTGACCACGAGGGATTATTCAATCGGACCTCGGGGGATTGGAAGAATCCATGAGGAAAATGGTAAGATTTGAATGTGTATTAGGAGATTATGCAAAATGGCCTGTGGTAATCAAATAGCTTGATTAACCCTGTATTCGGAGATTCATTCCTTAATGGATTCTTCCATTCCGAACGAAAAGTAGTCTGGTTCGATAAGTACTATGCTTAGACCTAGTACGATCACTATATAAAGGCCATTCATTTATGGTCTTAGGTAACGTGACTCTACCCTAATCACAAATTTGTGCTTTCATTAAGAGCGGAACCCTAGGCTAACTCTCGTGAACGAAAGAACATGGAAGACATCACCGGCGTGAGCAACCAACATGACAAGGAGACAACCCCCCCAGCGGGAAACAATCAGGTCACCCCCAACACGGGGGTATCGAGGCATGGGAGCGCCCTCACGCATCAGGTTTAGCCAAGAAACATTGCGAAAAAGGGACACTTGAGCGAAGAAGAAGGATTTGACCAGGAGAAGGAAGGGAGCCAGGGGATGGAGGGCCAAGGTCGATCAAGACCTCCATTAGGCTGAGGAATGATACACGAACCTAAGGATCGATATGGCTGCGCTATAACAGTCTACCGAAGGGGCCATTAGGATCACGAATGAGTTGGAAGGCACCGTGGCTATCGTCCAGGCCACTTTGCTAAATCTGGTAGAACTATTGAAGAACCGGGGATTGGTTACGCTTGATCCACCCATGGCAGAACTACAGCAAGCCCTGACCGCCAAGAAAAATAACCAGTAGGAGGGGGCAACCAACATGGAGACCTCGGGAGTCGCAACCCTTAGGAGTATGATGGAAGAGTTCATGGAGACGCAGCGTACCTATAACGTCTGGACCAACCAAGAAACCGAGAGGCTGAGGAAGGAAGAGATATCCAAGAAGGAGTCAAAAGCCGAGCAAAAGGCTCGGAGGATGTCCCAGAACCCCTTAGCTTATTTTATTTAGGATGTTAAGCCCCATAAGAAGTGGAGACATCCCAAGTTTGACAGGTAATCGGGGGATTCAAACCCGTACCAGCACGTGAGAAACTACCAGTCAGCCATGGCCACTAGCCAATCGAACGATGCTTGGATGTGTAAGATGTTCTAGCCAAACCTGAAGGACAACGCCCTACAGTGGTACAAGATACTCCCCCCAGGTTCGATCGAGGATTGGAAAAGTCTGAAAGCGACTTTCTTCAAGAGATATGAGAGTAATGTCGAGGGAATGAAGGATGTGACCTACCTCACGTCCCTTAAGATGAAATGGGGAGATGGCCTAAGGGATTGGGTCTCAAGATTAAGGAAGGAATACACGATGGTCACAAGGATGATATTGAAGCGGACACGACGTTCACCAACGAGCTGGACATTGACTCGAAGTTGACCAGTAAGCTGATCAGGAAGAAGATTAAGGACTTATCCACGGTCTACCATGAGGCATTGGATTACACCCGGGTAGAAGATATGAGAACCTACAATAGCAGGGATTCCCCAACGGAGAAGGTGCCTGGGGGTGGAATCAGCTCGAAGAGGAATATAACCAGTAGCAATATGAACCAAGGGAAGAGTAACTACGATAACAAGAGGAAGGCCTTAGGGCACCAGCCTGCCAGTCAGGGTGGAAAATTGTTCGTTCACCCCACAACGGTCCCAATCTCGACCACACTCCACCATATTAAGAATGAGCCATGGCTTAAGAGGCCACTACCTATGACTAGCAATAGCGGCTCCAGGGACTTTTGTGCTTACCACAAGGCCAATGGGCACAAGATGGTCGATTATGGTGTCCTCAAACAAAACTTTGGAGAATTGGTAGACCAGGGGTACTGCTGGGAATACCTGACAGAGGATTACAAAAAAAAGGTCGAAGATCCATTGAAGCCATAAGGTAATGGTAAGCGTCAAAGGAACAATGAGACATTACCATCGCCACATAAGGGAAAAGAGGAGAAGTACCCTATAGTAAACTGTATCCTCCAGGCCCCCGAACACCCCGAGGATACCATCTTCCCTAGTTTAAGTTGTATCATGGCTGAAGTAGAAGAGTTGGGGGTAACCATCAAAGAGAAGGAGCACGAGTCGAAGAGGCTCAAGGCTGGGAGTGAGCCCAAGGACAGAGCGAGAACAATTATGCTCGAATTTTCAGATGCAGACCTCCCTGAGGAGAAGGAAGATCATGATGACGCCTTGGTCGCCAACATCAGGATGGCCCACATGACTATGGCTAGAGTACTGGTCAACAACGGAGTTGCTATGAACGTCATATTCAAGGATGTTGTGGAGAGAATGGGCTTGATGGGCGCAATCCAGGATTGTCGGACAACCCTCATGGGATTTGAAGGTTCAAGAGTGAGGACCCTAGGGATCATTCCCCTCTAGGTTGGAACACCCCTTACTAACCCAACCATATGGTTCGTTGTAGTCGACGCCCCGTCCCCCTACAATGCAATCCTGGGGAGGACATGGCTCCACCGAATGAGGGCAGTGGCATCGACTTATCACCAAGTTTTTAAGTACTTGACCCCAGAAGACCCTGTCATCATTAAAGAGGACAGAGCTGCGGCAAGGTTGTGCACGGTCCTGGTCACCAAAGGCATGAAAAGGGAGACAATGGGAGAAGTTGGGGGCACGGCTGCCCCAACTCTGCCAGCATAGCAATCATAGGATGGGGGTCGAGATAGCATGATTGATGAGTTAGATATAGAAATCGACCCCCAGGAGCTGCCCTTCAAGGAGAAGGCAGAGGAAGATGTAGTGCTCGAATGTTTTGATCAAGACCGACCTGATCGGTGTGCAAGAATTGGGTCAGGCCTAAATGGAGCTGAATGCAAGAATCTGATGGACTTGCTAGGGGAGTATAAGGACGTGTTTTCATGGTCAACACGAGATATGCCAGGGATTGACAGGAAAGTGATCGAGCACCAGCTTCATGTGGACCCTAAAGCGAGGTCCGTAACATAGAAGAAAAGAACCTTTGTTGCCGAACGTAACAGGATAATTGGGCAGGAAGTGGAAAAGTTGCTTGCAACGGGGTTTGTCAAGGAAGTCCCATAATCTGAATGGCTCTCTAATGTGGTTCTTGTCAAGAAGAAGAACGGAAAGCCCAGGGTTTGTGTTGACTTCACAGACCTCAACAAGGCTTGCTCTAAGGACGGTTTCCCCTTGCCTGGGATCAATCAGCTGGTAAACTCTACTGCAGGTCATGAACTCCTCAGCTTCATGGACGCCTACAGTGGTTATAATCAGATCAAGATGGTAGAAGACGATGTAGCAAAGACAAAATTTGTGGCAGAGAAGGGAGTTTATGCCTACGAGGTAATGCCCTTTGGGTTGAAGAACGCAGGAGCGACGTACCATAAGTTGGTGTATAAGGTGTTCAAACCCTTGATTGGGGATACAATGGAAGTGTACGTAGACGACATGCTAGTCAAGAGAAAAAACAGGCAGGACCATGTATCTGACCTGAATGGATGCTTTGACCTCCTACGTCAGCACGGTATGAAGTTGAATCCCAAGAAGTGTACGTTTGGAGTAAGATCTGGGAAGTTCTTGGGGTATCTGGTGACATAACATGGGATAAAGGTGAACCCGGACCAGGTAGCAGCGATTGCCAAGATGAAATCCCCATCCACAGTTAAGGAAATCCAAAGCTTGAATGAAAAATTGGCAGCACTAAGCAGGTTCCTGTCAAGATCAACTAATAAGTGTAAGCTGTTCTTCGAAGCACTCAAGAAGACCAAGGGATATCTCTAGACAGAAGAATGTGAAAAGGAGTTCCAAGCGCTTAAGCACTACCTTGTCTCTCCCCCTATCCTGAGCAAGCCTGTGCTAGGGGAGGATCTGTATTTATATTTGGCAGTCTCAAACATAGTAGTGAGCGAAGCTCTGGTTCGAGAAGATACTGAGGGGAAGCTACTTGTATACTATGAGTCTAAAGCTTTCCTCGACCCAGAGACTCGCTACCCTAAGCTGGAAAGGTTAATACTAGCTCTAGTCATGTCATCGCATAAGCTCCGGCCATACTTTCATGTTTTCAAAATCATTGTTATGACCGAGTATCCACTGAGAACGCTCTCGCACACCCCAAACATCTCAAGTAGGGTAACTAAGTGGGCTATCAAGTTGGCACAACACGATATTAAGTACCGGCCTCGAACGACGATGAAAGGGCAAGCCTTGGCAGATTTCCTGGCCGAGTTCACAACGCAAGAACTAGAGATCCAAGAAAGAAGAGAGAGAGAAGGGGAAACATATGTGCTGGGGGTTGACTATTGGATGGTGTACACAGATGGATAGTTAAAAGAATAAGGGAGCTGGAGCTGGGTTAGTGTTGAGGACACCAGATGGGACGATCATCGAGCAAGCCCTAACCCTGGGATGGAAAGCCATGAATAACGGAGCAGACTATGAGGCACTCCTGGCAGGATTAAGGCTAGCACAAGAGCTGAACTTGAAAAAGATCAAGATGTTTTGTGACTCGCAGCTGATTGCAAACTAGGTTCTAGGGGGATACACAGATCACCATGCATCCATGGAAGCATACCTCGAATTAGCAAAGGGGTTAGTTTCCCAGTTTGAAGAGTTTTCGGTCATGCAGCTCCCTAGGTCTGAAAACACGCATGCAGACGCCTTGGAAAATCTGGCCTCCAACATCGATTATCAGCTCCAAAGGACGATCCCCATAGAGCATCTACCTAATTTAAGCACGGATAAGGAGGAGGTTGTGACAATGATGCCAGTTCAGCTGGGACCCTCTTGAATGGACGAGATAATGGATTATATAGAAACAGGCACCCTGCCAGAGGAACGAGTAGAAGCAAGAAGGGTGGTATGGCAGGCAACGAGGTACAATATTAGAGATGGGAAGTTGTACACGTGGTCCTTTAGTGGGCCAGACCAGCTAACGGTGCACCCCACCTAGGTCAGAACGATCATGCTGGAGCTCCATTCTGGAATATGTGGCATGCACATTGGGGGTAGAAACCTTGTGGTATGATGCTTAACTGAGGGGTACTATTGGCCTACAATGAAGAACGATTGTATGGAATACGCCAGTGCTTGTGAGGCCTGTCAAAGACACGTTCCTCAACCACCCTTACACCCTGAAGAGATGCACCCAGTTGTGGTCCCGTACGCTTTCACACAATGGGGGTTGGATATAATGGGCGAGTTCCCAACCAAAGCTAGGGGTGGACAAAAGAAGTACCTCCTTGTGGCCACAGACTACCATTCCAAGTGGATCAAAGTTGAAGCACTGTCGAAGATAAGGGAAGCAGAGGTAAAGAACTTTATTTTGAAATTTATCATATGGAGGTTCGAGATCCCACAAACGATCATTGTAGACAACGACCCTCAATTCAATTGCCAAGAGGTCAGGGACTATTATGCCGAGCATGGTATAAAGATCAAGTTCTCTACTTCAAGGTACCCCTAAGGCAATGGACAAGTAGAAATTTCGAACGAAATGATATTGCAAGGTCTGAGGAGGAGGCTTGATCAGCTAACAAAAGGGCAATAGATGTCTCAATTCCCAAATGTGCTTTGGGCATACAGAACGACCAAAAGGAAACCCACTGGAGAAATTCACTTTGCCTTGGTATACCGAACAGAGGCTGTCATACCCATCAATCACAAGATCCCCAACCTCAAGTTAGCGGAGCGAATGATAGAGAGCAATGCAGAAAGCCTAAGGCACGAGTTGGACTTACTGGATGAATAAAGAGAACAAGCTCAAGTCAAGGTGGCTTCCTACTAGCAGAAGATAAAAGCCTATTATGACAGAAAGGTTCGATCTAGAGTTTTCCTCCCTGGCACCTGGTTTTACGCAAAGTGTTTGAAAATACCAAGGTCCCTGGAGAGGGAAAACTGGGGACAAACTGGGAAGGATCTTACAAGATCGTCGAAGAGGGCTACAATGGGTCATACGAGCTGGAGAACTTGAGAACTGAATCCTTAGTGGATAAACGATGGAACGCTCTTTACTTGAAAGAGTACCTCTCAGAGCAGAGCTGAAGACCTAGAGGCGGAAGCTAGCAAGCTTCTAGAAGGGGAATGTACTCTTCCTAACCAGCTTGGTTTTTAGTATGATTGTTTTACAAGCTGGTAGGTTTAAGGAGGCGTGTCAAATACTTCCTTGCTCACATGTGATACTCACCATTACTAAGCACTAAATTAACATTTATCACTCAACAACAATGAGTCAATTAAAACCCTTTTTGGTGGATGTAGCATTGGTAAATAGGGATCGTTCTTAACCGGGGATTGAGGGTGCATGCATAACTATGCTAGGTTTAAATGGGGGTACGAGTTTTTGGTTACTAAATTCCTACAAATTTTAAGGTAAAACATCCTAAACTAATATATTTACAAGGATCGACTCATCTTTCACCTAACTCTTTAGAACCTACCAAATTACATGCAACCTATTAGTTCTAAGTCTTTAGCTACTAATTTCATGCATATCTCTTGAAAGTCAAGTGTAGAGATTGCCCTAACACTTCCATCGATTTAAGGTGGGATTGCCCTGCAATAAATCAAAGTGTTAAGCACAAAATATCACATGAAAGCTAAAGATCAAAACGGGGGAGATCACATGAACTTGATAAATTACAAACCAAAAATACTTCAACAAATTCTTCCATACAAATCAAGAAATAACACAAGAAGTAAAGAGTAGAAGTCATGGTTACACTTTTTGATGTCGGGATTGCCTTAGTCTACTTGATGTAATCGTACCTTCAAAGGATGGAGAGAAGCACTAAGGATTGCCTTGAATACTTCGGTGGAGGAAGGTAGTTGATGAGCTTTGGAGTGGACGGCTTCTTGGTATTTCTTGGAGAGATTTTTGGACGTGAGGATGTGTTTTAGGGCAGAGCTTCGGCTATATGGTGAGTGATCCTGATGAATGAGTCGATCTCCCCTTTATATAGGAGAAGGGTAGAGTTTTTCCTACCAAAACAAGACATTCCAAATTAAAATCGGGGAAATCTGACCATCTGTAGTAAAATGCGTTTTCCTGGAGTTTTAGGTCTTGAAATATTCTGATTCTTGTTTCATTGGAAATCTTATTTAAAGGGATATAAAATCTATATAAGGAACGCTACATTTGGAATTGAATTGAATTTATTACG
The DNA here is from genome assembly GCA_946800695.1 of Geum urbanum. Lineage (NCBI taxonomy): Eukaryota > Viridiplantae > Streptophyta > Magnoliopsida > Rosales > Rosaceae > Geum > Geum urbanum. Next base: position 25,218,872 of record OX327013.1, on the reverse strand, counting down.
GATTTTGGAAGTTAAGTGACCTGGCTGCCCTGTTTTCTTCTTCTTCAAGGAAAAGGAAATCTTCAGATCTTCAAATCTTGCGTTCCTTATTCTCTAATAATTCTCGGCCGAATTTAGCATATCCTTGCACATATTTTGACCCCTCAAATCAGGTATAAATCTTCATGGAATATCCTCCAAATTCGTCCATCATTTATGCTCCATATATTCCGCCATTTTTGCTCATTCCTAGATTGCGCAGGAGAAATGTCTTCAACTTTTTGTCCACCATTTTGGCATCCATTTCATTTGGCATTCGGTCTTCAATTCTTGACACCATGTGGAAAAACATTTTAGTAACCATTTTGAAGACCATTTCTCGGACCATTTCTTCTCCGAAATTAGGAACTTCCTCCTTAGCATGCTTTTCACTCCAAGTCGCCTCCTTTATTATTTCCTCCTTTATTTCTACTTACAAACATAAAGTAAGTTAAAAGCATATTTACTAAGCACAAAACAAAGCTAAATATAGAGAGAAAGACATTAATAATCAAGCATAAAATGCGTAGATCAACATGATAGACATTGTACGATGTATACGATCATTTAATAAAAGCTTCTGTTTTCAGTAACTATGCTTTTAATTGTGTTCTATGTCTGGTTTCGTGTTTTGTCGTTACAAAATAATGGAATTACGTTGTGGATCAATGTGTACAATTAGGAGGAGCTTAAAGCCCAGGAAAGGCAACGAGGTTGAGTAGGGCAGATGGCATTGGTTCCTGTGGGAATGACCCTCACTCTGTGAGCTAGCCAGTCCTCTAAAAGATAAGGCATCTTGAGGGGGGAAGGGTTAGGGAATTGAGAGGGATGCCCATGGATAGACCAAAATATTCAGAGTAAAACCCCACGGGGCTCACAGTAATCTTGGGTTAGCAAAGGCCACAGGGTCGGATTTGATGAGGTTAGAATGTATGTGGTCAGACCAACACAATCACCCTAAGGTTGGCTTGGCCATATTCTAGCATTTTGGGCGCTCTAAGTCCCAAGCGTTCACATCTGATGACACCCTAGGGATAAGTCAAAGTCGATATATAGAGAGTTTTGGCAGACCCCATCTCGACACTACAAAAAAGTTCCCTTGGTGGGACTCAAGCTGGAGGGTAGCCCAGATGTGGTCTTTGTGACAACATCGGGTATCCTACGAAGGTAGGATCCTCCAAGATGAACGGACTTGGTCGTGGGAAGGGTTTGTAGTACGGTGATCTTTGTACAGACTTGGAGATAAGCATGCACACCACTTATTGGGGAGGCAGTCTCAAAACTGTAAGCACCTCCCAGGAGACCTTAAGGTTACCAAGGATATCCTCAAGCCTCTCTTGATAGCACTAGCCTGGAATGATTGGAGGTCTAAGAGTCGCACTGAGGCTACAGGCACTCAGAGGCAGATCCCCTAGACCTAGATGAAAGCATGATGGGTATAAAAGTTAAGTATGAAATAGTTAAGTTCGATAAGCTAAGTACAAAAAAGAAAAGCACGATAATTTGAGATACGACATTCGTATTTACTCTTGGCATAAGAGTTTTCTGAGCTAGGGCCAGACTAGCAAAAAACTACAAAAGTTAATAAAGATGAAATTGTTCGTCCTAAGGCTATTACGGAAACACACCCATTTTGAATAGATAGGGGGCTTCACTCTGACTGTCTCAGAGGTGGCAGAAGGGTTGTAGGCACTGATGAGCTCCTTGCATTCCTGGTCCTAGTCCACCCATTGGCTCTCGAGCTGGAGCTCATGAGTCTCCTCCAGAACATGTAGATGGTCCTTACACTCCCAGTCTTTGGCGCTTAGAGCCTCCTTGATCTTGGCCTCACCTTCCCTAGATACCTCCTTAGCTTCAGCCTGAGCTTTCTTAAGCTCAGACCTCATAGCCTTCACCTCCCCTGCATGGAGGGAGCGCTCGTCCTCAAGGGCCCTCTCCTTCTGGTTGATGATGCAGAAGGTATGGGCTTGGGCGTCCCTGAACTTGTGGACCTTAGCCTCGAGCTTCCGGATCTTGGAGGTAGACTTCTTGGCCTCCTTATCTGCCTCTACGGCTCTCTTGTCTGCCTCATGAGCGTTGGCATAAAGACGCCCAAGGGTAGCAGTGAGGGTGATGGATGACTGAAATAAAGGCAGAATGGTACGTTATGTATGAGAAAGTAAAAGAGACAGCATGGAAAGATGCCAAACATGTGAAGGAAAGATTACCTAGTAGAAGGAGGTCCATGACATTGTCATCAAGTCCTCGGCCTCCACGGACCAAAAATCCTCGGAATCCTGCTCAAGCATCATGGATGTTAGGGAGGAGCAGGTAATTTCGGCACGGGCCGGCCTAGAGCAGAACTGTGAAGGAATGTGCTTATCCACATGGGGCAGCATAGTACCCTCGCCTTAGCCCTCGACCTCCTCCTCGGTCAAATTTTGAGGAGGCTGGAGAATGATGCCCTGGCCTGGCTGGCTCTTCTTGAAGTAGACCCTGGGGAGATCAAGGACAATGTCCTTGATCAATTCCCCAAGGGAACCTGTACGATCAATAATACAGCAGTTCTCACATGTTCAACACAATACAACATAAGTAGATAAAAGTACACCAAGATAACATGTTATGCAAGATAATTCAAAAACCATGATCTCAAAATAGAGTGCAGAAAGGGATAAGCTTACCAAGTGAGAAGCCATTAGGCTTGGAGGACCTCTGCTCAGACGAGAAGAACAGGGTGTCAGAGGAGATAGTAGACCTCACCCTCTTGCAAGGAGGAGATGGGGGAAGGATGATATCAGCAGCAGCGACAGTGGCAAGAATGGTAGCAGTAGCAGTAGCAGTAGTAGCAGTATCAGTAGTGGAAATGGCAGCAGAAGAAACTAGATGATGTGCCTTATTGGGCTCCATGGCCTGGGCCGGAGCCTCGTCCTTACCCTTGGTCAGCTCGGCAGTCTTCACCAGCCTTCACTTCTTGGGCTTGGAGACCTTCCTCTGTTCAGTTAGAGCTTGGGGGTGGAGGCTCCTTTCTTGTGGACTTAGGGGGCTCGAGGAACCTCGGTCAGCTTCTGGCGATTCTTGTGCTGGAGGGGCACGATGCCCCCCAGGCCTCCAGAGCTGAGGTGTTCCTTGCTCCATAACCACCGGTACTTGCGGTACTTGGTGGGGATAGCAAGGGCGTCATCCACGATGCCGCGGCGGAAGTCAACGGCTCTGGCCAGCTCCTGTGGCAGCTTGGGGAGGCGGTTGATGGTGGTGGGAATCTTGAAGCCAGCTTCCCGGCCAAGCTTCCCCTAATCCCCAAAGACGAGGATGAGGGTCTTCTTCCAGCCTTAGGAAGAGTAAGGGGGATCGATTAGCAGCGAATCCTTGATGTACATGATCCGCTGGGAGAGATAGAACTGGTTAACCAGAGTGGGCTTGACCTGGAACATGAGCCTGAACTTCGGCAAACCCATGCGGTAGTCAAACCATCGATTGAGCCGGTCAGAGCAGGCCAGACAACGAAAGCTATATGGACACCATTGCTCCACAATGACGCTGTAGAACTCTAGAGCGACATAGATAAATGTTGGGATCGGGAAGGAGAGCCCATAAATAATTTGGAAAGGATGGACTAGCAAGTCCGGACCATGAGCTCTTTCGAGCTCCGATACTCTTGCTTCGTCTTAGACGAGAGAAAATCAAAAATTATCGTTGTCCCCCTGGTGGAAAGATTGGATGAAGGAGGCAAGGGCCTCAATAGAATTGACCTTAAAGACTGAGGGATAGAGCTCATCATGAGCCTTATTGGAGGCAGCCTTGGTAGTACATGGCTGGAGTTCCATGGTGGTAGGATCAGCCTCGACCTCCAGAACATGAGGCTGGATAACTTCAACCTCCTCCACTTTGAAATTAGTGAGGGAGGAATGATCTTGAGCGACCTTTACATGGGGTTCCTGGCTTAGTTTGACGGTGGTTGATTGAGGTTGCAGAAAAGGCCCAGCGGTGGTGAACGGTTTGGAGCGGTCAATCTAGTCGACGACCTTGGGGTCTTAGAGAATGGTGATGTTGTGGTTGATGATCTCATCAGGGGTGGGAAAGGAAGCATTGTTGGAAGCCATCGAGGTTTTTTTGGGTTTTCAAAGGATTGAGGATTTTCTGGGAAATGGAAGCTTGAGGCTTTGAGGTTACAGAGAGGATTTTCTGGGCTCGGTAGGAAGATTGAGTAAGTGAGAGAATGTAAAAAAAATGAAAGAGAATGAGGGTTTTGATTTATATACGATGAAGAGGTATGAAGTGATGAGGAATGGTTGTTTGAGGAGATAGATGGTTTCAGATTTTAAGGGATGCATTTGGGTTTGAAAAGAGGTAGGAATGGAAATGGTAGGGTTAGTTGGGGAGAGACGTGATGGATGATGAGGTTTGATGATGCAAAGGTCATGATGAAGGCGGCACAGTGAAAGCACATGATTGGGGTTTCGCACGCAACTTGATGGGAAAGTTGGGTAGTTTTTCGAAAACTAGAGCAATAAAGCTTAGACGAACAGCAGCGCGAGGCTAACACGTGTCGAACCTCACACTCCTGTGGGGGTATTTGTGGGAGTTGGTTTTGGCCACTTGAGCTGGGGAAATATGAGTTTGGGTAATTCGACTCTGGGTGAGGTTTGATAAGGCCAGAAAAGGGCCTGGGCTAAGACGATTAGGGTTCTGATTAAAGAACAAAGTATCTAGGGGTTTCTAGGAGTATCTGGAACGTTGTAGAGGCTTCTGGAATGTTTGATGGCATGACAATCCTAAGGTAAGGTCGGACCTCAAGGGAGCTGTGCAGTCTGACCATAAGGGATTATTCGATCGGACCTCAGGGGATTGGATGAATCCATGAGGAAAAGGGTAAGATTTGAACGTGTATTAGGGGATTATGCCAAAGGGCCTGTGGTAATCAAATAGCTTGATTAACCCTGGATTCGGAGATTCATTCCTTAATGGATTCCTCCATTCCAAACGAAAAGTAGTCTGGTACGATAAGGACTATACTTAGACCTAGTACGATCACTATATAAAGGCCATTCATACATGGTCTCAGGTAACGTGACTCTTCCCTAATCACTACTCTATTATGAAGATAAAGTTCTAACTTAAGCTTCAGAGGGTCGAAGCACGGTACCACACCGTGCTCCGACTTGTTTTGCAGGTTTACGAAGATCTAAGCTAGAGGGGGACAAATCTGCTCTCAGAGAGTCTATTCATACTCTTAAGTTGCATATGATGAATATGTTAACATTTTTGGCCGAATATATAGGTTATCAACTATGATAATACTTATAGTATATCATAAGATTATGGGTTAAATTTCTTGCTTCACTACAAAATAGACAGATCAAATCATTGCTAGAATTGTGAAGCTTATGAAGGATTTAGGGACTTGAAGTTCTTAATTAACATTGAAAAAAATAGACCTGAGGGGATTCAAGGTCCTGCTACACTTAGTAGTGGTATAAGTCATACTTAGTACACCACAAATGTGATGGTTGTAACTCCCTTTAATGAATCTTTTGAACCAGAAGTTCAAGGTTGATTAATCGGAACCATGAGATTTTCGACTATATATTTGAAGAAAATTACAAGGTCCATACATTGTAAACATAAACAGGCCTGAAATTCTGTCTACATTCTTCATTAACGGAACCAGAAGTTCTTAAGTTTGTTCCTACTGCTTAATTTTATTTTGTTGGTTATATAATCGTTATATTTATTTATTAATTAATTTTCATTACTATTATTTTTTTCATATGGACCGGCAGTCCTAAATATTAAAACTTGAAACTCGAGTGCATTTTGGTCTGAAGTTCAGAATGCATATATGGCTTGGAGTTCATAATAGATTAGATCCATTTGTCAAGCCTATATGTACGCACCAAACCTAAAGTTTGGGTACACCGCTATAAAAGCAAGAGATTAGGGCTTTTGATGTTCAAAGATGATTATTAATCATCTTTGACTATGATGCTTACAAAAGCTAATGTAACTCTTATCCCAAAATGGATAGATATTTATTAATAGCTATGAAAGAGCTTATATCATGTTACCTAGGTAACATATTTTTGGCCAAAATGAGTGTATATTTCTCTTCATCTGATGTACAGATGAACTAGTAGTTCTCTAGATCTACTACAATATGTAAGATCATCAAAATATTCAATGATATCATTGTTTGAGTATCTCACTAACTAGCGATTTGGTTTTTCAACCATTATTTATGCATATCTTTTGCGACTTGTTACTTTGAATTGGTATGTGAAATTATCTATCATCTTTATTTGATTTAGAGAAAAGTCTTAATCAATTATGCGCAAAATATAAGTGACAATTAATTTGACCAAGTATTTGGCTTGGGCTCACCACCCACCAACGATTATAAGGAATATGTTATCCTTGCATGCTATTTTGCAAGTAGTCAATATGATAGTCTTTCCACCGTTAGGGGGAGAATAGAATAATGGAACAGCGTGAAGTTGTGAAATATTTTCACTTGGTCCAAACTATATTTTCCTAAAGTGGAGATTTCACCTGCCCTACCACGTCTTGAGTAGACATCGAGTAAACTATCCACATTCTGAAATTAATTTCTCTATAAAGATGATTGCCCTAGAGTGTGGCATGGATATCCAATAATTATGAGCTCGTTAATGCTGATGAATGCATATACGAATGTGTGGGATCAAACTTGATGATCATGGATATTATTTATGCTAGCTAACAAAAAATCATTAAGGGCATACATACCACGTTTCATTTAAAATGTCAACAAATAATATTATTGACCGAAATTAGAAAGAGGCAATTCCAATACATTGCGAAATGTGGTGGATAATTGGACCTTAATAATATGACACAATCTCTTTGGTAGAGATATGAGATTATCAATGTTATTTTCTTAAGCGACAACTTTTCTATAAGTACCGTGTCGATATTGACGAGTGACTCATGGCAGATTGTGATGGTATATTGTGCAATTATAATGCACATAAGAAAGTCTCAATGCAAATTTTGTGTCATCATAAGCAACAACTTATTTACAATATATCCTTACAGGATTCGAATTGCTCGAATGTCAACTCCATTATTAAACGAGTTTATAGCTCAAACTCATGGAATAAAAGTCTAGATCTTATATGTACTCATTTACATAGCCAATGTGACTAAATCAAACTTAGCTCAATGAGTAGTATGATTAGACAATGAAATCGATTTCAAATTATGATCATAATGTTGCAATAGATTCTAACTTTTCATGAAGTAATGAATTCATCAGAGCTCTTGAAGAGCCTATATGAATCTATCAATACATATAGATATTAATACTTATGGCTATAGACGCCATATTAAACTTTGATATTACAAGTTTTTTTATTCCTTTACGTTTTTGTATTTTACTAATGTTTCGAAGTTTTTCAAATTAGAGCAACACTTATGATAAGTTGTTGATGAAAAAAATTTGTAGTTCTATTATACTACTTTTAACTTGTTTATTTTGAAGGACTCAAAGTTGATGATGAGCCCCATATGCATGGTACCCTAAGCTTGCAACGATCAGGGAGAGTTTCTCATCGGGGGAAGCATCTTGAAGTATGATACCACGAATATAAGCGTACTGTACTCTTTTCCTTCGACCAACGTTATTTGTCTCCCATTGAGTTTTTGTTACCTGGCAAGGTTTTTAACGAGGCAACACTAGGCATGTCAAATACTATATTATTCAAAGGTAGACATCCAAGGGGAAGTGTTGTAAATATTATATTTATGTGAATGTCTATGCAAATACTTAATAGTTATGTACCTATCATATAAATCATACCTCTATATATAGAGGCCTATTGAGATGAATAATAGATCACTCTACACTTTCTTGTCCCCATCTCTTTGCATGCTCTTTTCTCTCTAAATCTCTTTCTCCCCAATTTATAACAACGACAATGATTTAAGCTTTATAGTTGTTATTGCATCTTAGAGTTTGAGGATACGAAATCATTCATGTTTATGCTTTGTAGTTTTATGGAGAATGAAATTCACACTCCCCAAATTGCAAACCACACTCCTACTTATTTTCACATGGTTTATAATATTGTCTCATATGGACAAACTACTATGTTCCCTGAAATACCCCCAGAACAAATTCTTTTAGAAATCTGAATAGTGAATATTATTCGGAGCAAAAAAAACCTCCATTTTCTCACCCCCACCAGGATCATCTTCACCAACCCCGGATATAGAGTTATCATTGAATCTTCAATCAATTTTCTCACAAAAACAGAAATCAAATCTTATACAGTCGCTACCCTCGTTACGATATTGTGCGTTATAATTAGTGGCTCATGGGGGATGGCAAGAGTATATATTTTGTTTTCGTAGGATATGTATGTGGCTGGGCATGGACTTGATTACAGATGTACAGAGTACAAATTGTGAGAGAAGATTCAGATCTCCCTCAAGCTTGATTCCTTGTGAATTTGTAAAACAAGTTGGAGCATGGTGTGGTACCATGCTTAGACTCTTCGATGCTTAAGTCAAATATGTGCTCAAGAATCAAAGAGTAATAAGGCTAGAATCACGTTACCTCAAGCCATGTCAGAATGGCCTATATATAAAGATCATACTAAGTCTAAGAATAGTCCTTCCTTGAGTCGGACTACTTTACTTTCAGAGAAGAGGAATCCATTCAGGAATAGATCTCCCTATCGAGGGCCAACCACATCTCATGATTACCACAAGCTTTTTGGTGTAATTCCTCTAGGATTCGTACAAATCTGACTTATTTCCTCAAGGATTCTGTCAATTCCTCGAGCTCCGCATCGTATCCTGAGATTGTCACACCCTTTTAAGAATATTCTAGAGGCCTATACATAGTTCTAGATACTTCAAGAATCCTCTAGATAGTTGATTCTCATTCAGAACCCTAATCAGACAGGCCCAAGCTCAAGGATCTAATTATCAGACCTCTATCATCGTTGGACCTTGAGGGCCTAAAACCCTCAAGCTCTCTGTGGCCAAAAATGGCTCCCAAAAATTCCCCCATAATAGTATAATTAAGGTTGGACAAGTGTCGGCCTTGTGCTGCTATCACTAGACCTTTGCACTTCACAATTTAAAAATTCCTCAAGCTTCCCCATCAATCACCCGCGTGAAAACCAAAACAACTCTTCCACCTTCACCATAACTCTCCCACCATCAGACTTCTTCATCATTACGTCCTTTCCCTAATAAACACAACCTTACCCAAAACTCTTCCCATTCAAATCCATTTCTCTCCTCAAAATTTGAAACCACACATCCCTTCTAATGGATACATCCTTTCTTCACACCTCCTCAATCTATATAAACCAATCCCCAACTCCTTTCCATTTTATTCACTTTATCTTCTAAAAAAAATTGAAGATTTTTTTACAGAATCCTGAATTCCAAGAGTTTCCGAACCTTCGATGAACCCAGTTTTCAAAATCCAGGTTTTCCAATGGCTTCCCCTAAAAACACCACCGACGCATTTCCTACGACCTTCGATGAGGTTGTCGAACTTATCAGCCTGCCACTTCGGAACACCACGGCCGATGGTGAGGTTGATAGATCCAAGTCGCTCACCACCACCATCCCCCTTTGCAAACTGCCCTTGCTCTTTTACCTCAAAGCCTACTCCTTCTGACTCAATCAAGGAAACTCAGAAGACTAATCAAGGCCCTCCCTCACCCACCACTTTTAAGGTGAATGAGGTCACAATCGACCAGCCCCACATTCTGTCTATTGATGCTGATCCTACCAACCTAAATTTTTGACCATGTGCCACCAAAGCCACTGGCTTTAAAAGATTATGCGAAGAGTTATATCCTTCTGTCATCAAGGTTAACTTCGACGAGGCTTTGGCAACTTTTATCCAAACTTTCCACCAAGGGAATAATGATGACTTCCAGTTCACCCTCGTCTCCAATGAGGCAAAAGTATCGGAGCTTGAGAAAGCTCATGGTCCGTGTCTGTTGGTCCACCCGTTCCAGATCATTTATGGTCTGACATTTTCGATCCCTGCCTTTATATGCACCACCTTGGAGCTCTATAGAATAATGGTGCCCTGAATCCTTATGTATCCTTTCATGCTTTGACCGCCTCAATCGGTAGTTCGACTGACGCATAAGACTTCTCGAGTTCTGGGTGTTCTTCCTGGTCAAACCCACTCCTCCTAACCATTTCTACTCGAGTCACCGGGTGATGTACGTGAATGAGTCTCTACTGTTTGACCTCCTTACTTTCCAAAGGACCGGAAAAGGACCAAAATTATCATCTTTAGGGATTGGGAAAAGCTAGGTTGGGAAGCTGGTCATTCCTGCAGGCTGCTGCAACCCTCACTTGGATGCTAAGGAGGAGGCGGTAAACCTGAGGGAGAAAATCTTCGTGATGGAGGAGCGCGTTGCTAGGTACTGCAAGGCTCAGGAGTTGGCTACCCTTCACTTGGATGCTAAGGATCGTGCTCTTGAGGAAGAGCGTACCCTACACTAACCTGGAGTGATAAATCTAAATGTTGATCTAACCAAGGCTCGGCTCAAACACAACTTGATGGTCCGTGTTTCTGAGGAGAAGATTGAAGAGAAGATGATGGCTTATCGAGATAAGCACACAAAGGAGATCGCTACCCTCAAGGAATCTCATGAGCTTGAGCTGGAGACCCGGAGGGTGGATTTCAAGGAGAGACAAGAGCTCATAAATGCCTACAACCCTGCAACCTCTAATGATGAGTGAAGCCCCCTTTTTGTCTCCAAGGGTGTACTATGTAATAGCTTAGGACCCTTTTTATTGAACAATATTGTATTTATAATTTCCCATCTGTTTCCTTCTTTCAAACTAAATTATGTAATATATTTGATTTTTTACCTATACAATATCGTTCTGGTTATTCACATTCTCTGTCACAGTGCTTATTTCAACCTTTGGGGGGGGGGGGGTGTTTGGTTTTGAGTGGCAGTGGCTTCTGTATGACTCTCAAACCCCTTATTTTTGTTCAACCTTGCTCACGGATGAGGCTTAAAGAGAGCCTCTATGACCTTGAGGTCTCCAAAGGATACTCGTGATTTTGAGATTATCCTTTATCAAAAGACTTGCATGCTCAATCTTAACCCTGTACAAAGGACTATCGTTCTTTAGGACCTTCCCTCAACCAAGTTAATCCCTCTAAGGCCATGCCAATCTTGAGGAGTATCCCATGTTATCAATAAGACCACATAAGGCCTACCCCCAACCTTAGAAAAACCTGTCTCGAGTGTTGCGGTTGGGTCCCCCACTCTCTATGTAAATCGTTCTTGGTTTATCCCAAAGGGCATCACCATATGAATACGCTTGGGACTTAAAGGCCTAAATTGCCAGAATTAGGCTAAGTTTCCCTCAACCTGGGTACTGACTTATTCTCACATTTCATTCCAAAGCTTGACAACTTGCCATCCTGGAAGCATCTGAGCTTATGGGTTTTTCTCTGGGTGTTTTGACCCAATCATGAGGAACTCCCTTGATACCCCCAGCTTTCCCTCCTTTAGCACCAAATTGCCTAAAGAAGCTAAGCAAGCTCGCACAAGACGAGTTCTGTCCATGTAGGCCAATGTCGTCTGTCTTACTTAAGCTCGTACTCCCAGACACCAAGTTCCTCAAGATTGAAATAAACAAAAAATTCGTAAACAACATAAAGTAAAGCATGTACTAAAACAGAAGCCTTTATTGAATAATTATATGATCGTACAAATGTTATCGTGTAAGCAAGGAAGTTTCTGACACGCCTCAATAAACTTGCCAACTCGTAAAACAATCGTTAAAAACTGAGCTGGTTAGGAAGAGTACGTGCCCTTTCTAAACGCTTACCCGCTTCTGCTCCACCTCCTCAATCTGTCCCATGTGATATTCCTTGAGGTGGATAACATTCCACCTCTTATCGACCAAAGCTCTCGTCCTAGGATTCTCCAGCTCGTATAACCCTTTGTAGCCTTCTTATGTAAGGCCCTTCCCAGTATGCCCCCAGTTTTCCTTCTCCTAGGACCTTGGTGTTTTCAAAGACTTCGTAAAACAATGGTACTGGGGAGGAAAACTCTAGGTCTGACCCTTCATTAGTAGTAAGCTTTTAACATCTGCTGGTAAGCTGCTACTCTGACTTGGGTCTGTTTCTTACGTTCCTCCAGGAGATCAAGTTCGTGCCTCAGGCTTTTTGAATTTCGCTCAATCGGTCGCTCAACGAACTTCAGGTTCGGCACCCTATGGTTGATAGGAATTACAACTTTGGTTCCGTATACCATGGCGAATGGGGTCTCTCCAATAGGTTTCCCCTTTGTCATTCGATAGGTCCACAGCATAATCGGCAGTTACAATACATGTAAGAGCAGATTTATCCCGTTACAACTTAGATCTTTGTGAACCTGCAAAATAAGTTGGAGCACAGTGTGGTACCATTCTTAAACCCTCTAATACTTAAGTAAGAACTTGTCTCATGAATCAAATAGTAAATAGAGTAGAATTACGTTATCTCAAACCATGTAGAGGTGGTCTATATATAGTGATCGAACTAGGTCTAAGCATAATCCATATCAAATAGGACTATTTTACTTTCAGATAGAAGGAATCCATTAAGGAATAGATCTCCTTATCCAGAGCTAATCGTGTTTCTAGATTACCACAAGCCATTTGGCATAATTATGTTGGAACATGTACAAATCTTATCCTTTCCTCCACGGATTATGTCAACCCCCCAAGGTCTGATTGGACAGTCCCTCGTGGTCAGATTACCCAGCCTTCTTGAGGTTCAACCTTACCTTAGGATTGTCATGCCTATCAAACATTCTAGAAGATCATAAAACGTTCTAGATACTTCTAGAAACCCTTAGACCATTTGACCCTTAATCTGACCCATAATCGTCCGAGCCCAGGCCCATCTCTAGCCTCATCGAACCTCATCCAGAATCGTAATATCCTAGGTCATCCTTCCCAGCTCGGGTGGCCAAAATTGACTCCTACAAATACCCCTACAGCAGCGTTAAGGCTCACACGTGCTAGCTTCACGCTGTTGTTCGTTCCATCTCCATTGCTTCGGTTCTCTGAAAAACTTTCGAGCTTCCTTATCAAGCCGCGCTTAAAACCCTAAGCACGTGCCTCCACTATGCTACTTTCATCATGACCCCCACGTCATCTAACCTTATTGGCAGTCACGTCTCTCCCTATCTAACACAACCTTTTCCACTTTCAACTCTTTTTTGAAAAATCAATCATATCCCTTGAAATCCGAAGCTTCTTATCTCCTCAAACAGTCACCTCCTATCGCTTTGTACCCTCTTATCGTATATAAATAAAAGGCCTTCTTCCTTTTCATTTTTTGCACTTACAAAGCTTTCCCATTGAACATAGAAGATAAAATCTCTTTTGCAACCAAGAAAACTCTATTCCCATGCTTTCTAGGGATACCCAGAAAATTCCCAAAACCTTTTTCCAAAACCCAGAAAGATTCCATGGCTTCTAACAACACCCTTTCTCCTTCTTTTGCCGAAATCATTGATCACACCATCGCCTCCCTCAAAAACCTTGACTTCGATACTGCCAAACCTACTCCCGAAGCTTCTGCTAAAGTTACCTAGAATCCTCCTTCGCCTACCTCCTTCAGGGTGGATATGGTCAAAGTTATCCAAACCTCTATTCTTGAAGCCGACGCTGATCCCACAATGCTACCCCGACCGTGCATCGCCAAGGGTGTTTCTAAGAGGGCTCGCGAGGAGCTCTACTCCTCAGCCTTGAAGGTTGACTCTGCCGAGGCCCTTGCCTCGTTCATTCATACTTTCCACCAAGGAGATAACGACAAGTTCTGGTTTACTCTTGTCCAAGACAAAGCGAGAGTGTCGAAACTTGAAAAAGCTCATGGCCCGAGCCTGCTCGTCCATCCCTTCCAACTCGTTTACGGGCTCTCCTTTCCGATCCCAGCCTTCAGCTGCTCTTCCCTTGAGTTTTACGGCATCACCATGGAACAATGGTGCCCAGATAGCTTTCACTATCCGACTTGCTTTGACTTACTCAACCAATGGTTTAACTGCTGCATGGGTATGCCAGAGTTCAGACTTCTCGTTCAAGTCAAGTCCACCCCGATCAAATAATTCTACATCTCTTAGAGGATCATATATGTGAGGGATTCGTTGTTGGTCGATCCTCCCTACTCCCTAAAAGACTGGAAGAAAACCCTAATTCTCATTTTCGAGGACTGGGAGAAGCTCGCCCGAGAAGCCTGTTTCAAGGTCCTCACAGCCATCAACCACCTCCCTAAGCTGCCGGAGGAATTGACCAAAGCCGTTGAGTTCTGCCGTGATCTGGTTAATGATGCCCTAGCCATTCCAGTTAAGTTTCGCATGTGCTGGTGGGTGTAGAGCAAGGAGCGCCCCAGCCCTCGAGGCCTAGAGGGCATCATGCCTCTTTAGCACAAGAAGCGCTAGGAGCTGATCGAGGTTCCTTGGGCTCCTAAGGTCCACAAGAAAGGAGCCTCCATCCCAAGCCCTCACATGTCGAAGCTCTAACCGAGCAGGGGGAGGTCTCCAAGCCCCAGAAGCGAAAGCTGGTGAAGGCTTCGAAACTTGTCAAGGACAAGGCCTATGCACTGGCCCAGGTCGTGGAGCCCAAGGACACTCAGAATCTGGCTTCCCCTGCTACTCTTTCTACCATTATCGTTATTATCGCTGTTGCTGCTGCTGATACCGTCCTTTTACTGTCTCCTCCTCTTAAGAATATGAGGTTCAAACTGGAGTCTTCCAAGCCCAAGGGCTTCTCTCTTGGTAAGTTTATGCTCTTCTGTACTTTTACTTTCATCGATCGTATTCGTGCTACCCTTGAATCTCCTCGTATGCCTTCATGATCTTGTAGTACTTTTATCTACTTGTGCTACTTTTGCTAAATATGTGTGAATTGTCATACTGTTAATCGTATAGGTCCCATTTGGGAGGTGATTGAGGGAGTCCTACTTGACCGCCCAAGGGTTTATTTCAAAAAATCCCAACCGTACCAGGGCTATATCGTTAAACCCCCTCGTGATCTTACTGGGGAAGAGATTGAGGCCCTTGGTGAGGTCATTATGCTCCCACGCGTGGGGAAGCTCATTCCTTCCCAGTTTTGCTCAGGCTTAGCTCGTGCCGATATCGCTTGTCCAGCTTTGGTTTCTCTCATGCTTGAGTAGGACGCCAAGGACCTTTGGTCCCTGCCAACCGAGGACTTGATGATAATGTCCTGAACCTCCCTCTACCAAGTAATCTTTCTTTTCATACATCTGACAAATTTTCGTGTTGTTTACTCAATCGTTTTTTTTCATGCCTAACACATCGTTCCGTCATTTATCTCTGTCATTTGGCACTCTTGCTGTTGCTCTTGTTGCATGGTGAGGCTAGTAAGGCCAAAGACAAGACCTCTCAAGCAGAGATGAAGATCAAGGAGTTTGAGGGTCACATGAAGGGGCTTGGGGAAGCCCAGGACCTCGCCTGTCGTATGATCGACCAAGGAAAAAGGGACCTGGAGGCTGCCTACTCCACCCATAAGGAGGAGGTTAAATCCCTGAGGTCCGAGCTTGAGCGGGTCCAATTTGAGTTAAGGCATCAAAGATTGCTGACGCCAAGCTCAATGAGGCTTTGGATGCCAAGGACAAGGAGTGCGAAGATCGTTTAGCCACCTTGGAGACCTCCCATGGGCTCCAACTCAAATCACAATGAGTGGACTGGGAGCAAGATCGAGCAGAGTTGATCCGTGCTTACGATCCTTCTTTTGCTGCCTCGGAGATCGAGTCAGAGTGAAGCCCCCAACTTGTCCTTGGGGTGTATTTTGTGTAATAGCCTTAAGACCTATGATCGAACAATTTTGCTTAGGTTTTCAATTTTCATACCTTTTGGTTATCTTGGCCCGAGCCCTTAAGCTTGGTTAACTCTTATTCCAAGAGTAGATGTAAATATCATACCTGATCTTTTGTGCTTAGCTTATCATACTTAGTTGTTTTCGTACTTTACTTTCATGCCTAACAACTTTACTTCTGGGTCTATGGGGATCTGCCTCTGAGTGCCTATGGCCTTAGTACGACTCTCGGACCCTCAATTGTTCTAATTTGATGCTCTTGGAAGAGGCTTAAGGAGATCCTTAGTAACTTTAAGGTCCCCTATGAGGTGTTCGCAATTTTGAGACTGGCTCCCCTTGGGGGGGGGGGGGTATGCATGCTAACCCCCAGGGTCTGTATAAAGACCACCGTGCTCCAAACCCTTCCCACGACCAAGTCCCTTCATCTTAGGGGTATTTTACCTTCGCATGAGAGCTAATGCTATCACAAAGACCACATTAGGACCACCCTCTAGCTCAAATACCACCAAGGGGACTTGTCTGCAGTGTCGAGATGGGGTTTGCCAAAAAACTCTCTCTATATATCGACTTTGACTTATCCCTAGGGCGTCATCAGATGTGAATGCTTGGGACTTTGAATGCCCAATTTTCCAGAATATGGCCAAGCCACCACTGGGGTGTTTGTGTAGATCTAACCTCGTATATCCTGACCTTATAAAATATGACTTTGAGGACTTTACTGACCCAAGATTACTGTGAGCCCTTGTGAGGTTTTACTTCGAATATTTTGGTCTATCCATGGGTGTCCCCCTCAATGCCCTAGCTCTTCCTCCCTCAGGATGCATTACCTTTAGAGGGATCAACTACCTCTCTGAATAAAGGTCCTTCCCATAAGAACCAACGTCATTTACCCTACTCAAGCTTGTTGTCTTTCCTGGGCTTTAAGCTCCCCCTAATCGTACACATTGATCGACAAAGCGACTCTAATATTTTGTAAAGAAAAAAAACAGAAATCAAACATAGAACCCAATGAAAAACATAGTTACTAAAAATAGAAGCTTTTATTGAATGATTGTATAGTATCGTACAATGTCTATCACATCGAGCTAGGAAGTGTCTGATATGACTCGTCAAACCTACCAACTTTTGAAACAATCGCCACAAAAACCAAGATGGTTAGGAAGAGTACATGCCCATTTAGGCTCCATGCCTTAAGCTTTGCTCTGAGTGGTACTCATTTAAGTAGAGGGCGTTCCACCGTTTATCCTCCAAGGCTCTGGTTCTAGGGATCTCCAGCTCGTACAACCCGTTATAGCCTTTTTCAACGATCTTATATGTCCCTTCCCAGTTTTCCCCCAGTTTTCCCTCCCCTGGGACCTTGGTATTTTTGAACACCTTGTGTAACACCAATGTTCCAGGGAGGAAAACTCTAGGTCGAACCTTTCTATCGTAATAAGCTTTTACCTTCTACTAGTAAGAAGCCATCCTTACTTGAGCTTGTTCTCTTCGTTCCTCTAGTAGGTCTAACTCATGCCTCATGCTTTCTGAATTGTTTTCCTCTATCCTTTCCACCAGCTTGAGGTTAGGGATCTTATGGTTGATTAAGATGATGGCTTATGTTCCGTACACCAAGGCGAAGGGAGTTTCCCTAATGGGTTTCCTCTTGGTCGTTCTATATGCCCAAAGTACGTTTGGGAGCTGAGACACCCACTGCCCCTTTTCCAGTTGATCGAGCCTCCTCCTTAGACCTTGTAGTATTGTTTTGTTCGAAGCTTCTTCTTGTCCGTTGCCTTAAGGGTACCTTGGGGTTGAGAACCTGATCTTGATGCCATGGTCGACGCAGTAGTCCCTAACCTCTTGGCAATTGAACTGAGGGTCATTTTTTGCTATGATCGTTTGTGGGATTCCAAACCTACATATTATAAACTTTCAAATAAATTTATTTACCTCTTCTCCCCTTATCTTAAATAAGGCCTCAACTTCGATCCACTTGGAGTGGTAGTCGGTGGCTATGAGGTACTTTTTTTGGCCATCCCCAGCTCCGGTTGAAAACTCTCCCATTATATCTAACCCCCACTATGCAAAGGTGCATGATACTAAAACTAGGTGCAACTCCTCCGGGTGCAGGGGGGTTGAAGGGCTTGTCTTTGACAGGCTTCACAAGCACCGGCATATTCCATGCAATTGTTCTTCATCATGGGTCATTAATACCCTTCGATCAAGCATCGTTCCATAATGTTCCTGCCCCCAATATGCATGCCGCATATTTCGGAGTGGAGCTCTTGCATAATCGTTCTAACTTGGGTAGGGTGCACCGCCAACTGGTTTGGTCCCCCGAAGGATCACCTATAGAACTTCCCTTCTCTGATGTTGTATCTTACTGCCTGTTGTACTACCCTTCTGGCCTCCACCCTTTCCTCTGGCAAGGTGCCCGTTTCTATGTAGTTCATTATTTCGTCTATCTAGGAGGGTCCTAGCTGGACTGACATTATTGCCACAACCTCTTCCTCGTCCGTGCTCAAGTTAGGCAGGTGCTATACAGGGATCGTTCTCTTGAGCTGATAATCGATGTTGGAGGCTAGATTGTCCAAGGCGTCCGTGTGCGTATTCTCAAACCTTAGGAGCTGCATGATCAAAAATTCTTCAAATTGGGCAACCAACCCTTTAGCCAATCTAAGATATGCTTCCATGGACGCATGGTGAGCTGTGTATTCCCCTAGGACCTGGTTTGCGATCAGCTGCGAATCATAAAACACCTTAATTTTCTTCACGTTCAGTTCTCTTGCCAACCTCAGTTCTACCAGGTGGACCTCATACTCAGCTTCGTTATTTGTGGCCTTCTACCCCAAGGTTAGGGCTTGTTCCATGATCGTTCCTTCTGGGGTTTTCAGCACCAAGCCAACTCCAGCTCCCTTGTCCTTTGATGATCTGTCCATGTACAGGTCCAATGATCTACCCCAGCACCTCTCTTCCTTCCTCCTTCTCTCTCTTTTCACGTACCTCTGGCTCAGGCATAGTAAACTCAGCTACGAAGTCTGTCAAGGCTTGCCCTTTCATCGTCTTTCTAGGCCTGCACTCAATATCGTGTTGTGCCAACTTGATGGCCCACTTAGTCACCCTGCTCGATGAGTCTGGGGTGTGCAGGATTGTTCGTAGTGGATACTCAGTCATAGCAATAATTTTGAAAGCTTGAAAATATGGCCGAAGCTTGCGCGATGACATAACTAGGGCTAGTATTAGCCTCTCCAGCTTGGGGTAGCGGGTCTCTGGGTTGAGGAGAGCTTTAGACACGTAATATACAGGTAGCTACCCCCCAGTATCTTCTCGAACCAGAACTCTGCTTACTGCTATTTCAGAAACGGCCAAGTACAGGAATAAGTGTTCCCCTAGCACGGGCTTGCTTAGTACAAAGAGAGAGAGACAAGGTATTGCTTAAGTGCTTGGAATGCCTTCTTGCACTCTTTTGTCCAAAGCTCCCATTTGGTCATTTTGAGTGCCTCGAAGAACGGCTTACATTTATCGGTTGATCTGGACAAGAACCTTCTCAAGGCTACCAGCTTTCCGTTCAAGCTTTGGATTTCCTTCACTGTGGATGGGGATTTCATCTTGACAATCGATGCGACCTGGTCTGGGTTTACCTCTATCCCTCGCTGTGTTACCAGGTATCCCAGGAACTTACCAGATCCTACCCCGAACGTGCACTTCTCAGGGTTCAGCTTCATATTGTGCTGTCGAAGCATCCTATTAGGTCAGAAACGTGGTCTTGCCTATTCTTGCTCTTGACCAACATATCATCCATGTACGCCTCCATCGTATCCCCAATCAAGGGTTTGAACACCTTGTACACCAGCCTCTGGTACGTCACCCCTGCATTTTTTAACCCAAAGGGAATTACCTCGTAGGTATAGACCCCATTCTCTCTCACGAATGCCATCTTGGCCACATTGTCCTCTACCATCTTGATTTGGTTGTAACCACTGTAAGCGTCCATGAAGCTAAGGAGCTCATGACTTGCACCGGACTCTACCAACTGATCGATCCTTGGGAAGGGGAAGTCGTCCTTAGAGCATGCCTTGTTGAGGTCTGTGAAGTCGACACCGACCCTCGGTTTCTCATTCTTGTTCTTGACAAGGACCACATTAGAGAGTTATTCAGAGTGTGGGACTTCCTTGATGAACCCCGCTGTGTGTAGCTTTTCCACCTCCTATTCAATTGTCTTGTTACGCTCCACAGCAAACGTTCTTTTCTTCTATGTTATGGGCCTGAATTTAGGGTCCACGTAAAGCCGGTGCTCAATCACTTTCCTGTCAATCCCATGTATGTCCTGTGCTGATCATGCAAACACCTTATACTTCCTCAGTAAGTCCATCAAATTCGTACGCTCGACTCCACCTAGGCCTGAGCCAACTCTTGCACACCGATCAGATTGGTCCTGATCAAAAGGTTCAAGCACTAAATCTTCCTCTGCCTTCTTCTTGAAAGGAAGTTCCTAGGGGTCAAGTTCTATATCCAACTCGTCGACCGTGCCATCCCGACCCCCATTCTGTGATTGCTATGCTAGCGGGGCTAGGGCAACCGTACCCCCAGTCTTGCACTTTGTCTCCCTTTTCATACCCTTGGTGGCCAGCACCACACACAATCTTGCTGTAATTCTATCTCCGTTGATGATGACGGGGCCTTCTAATGTTGGGTATTTTAGGACCTGGTGGTAGGTCGATACCACCGCCCCTATTTGCTGGAGCCAAGGCCTCCCCATGATTGCATTATGGGGGGACAGGCGTCGACCACAACAAACCATATGATCAGGTTAGTGTGGGGCGTGCCTACCTGAAGAGCAATAATCCCTAGGGTCTTCACCCTTGATCCCTCAAATCCTATAAGGGTCGTTCGATGATCTTTGATCGCTCCTATCAAGCCCATTCTCTCCACAACATCTTTGAATATAACGTTCACAACGGCTCCATTATTGACTAGGACTCTGGCTACCGTCATATGGACTATCCTGATGTTAACGACCAGGGCATCATCGTGGTCATCCTCCTCCTTAGAGAGGTATGTGTCTGAAAACTCTAGCTTGTTCTTCCTCGCTCGGACCTTGGGTTCACCCCAAGCTTTGAGTCTCTTCGATTTGTGCTCTTTTTCCTTAAGGGTGACCCCCAGTTCTTCTGCCCGTACAATGATACAATTCAAGCTGGGGAAGATGGTATCTTCGGGGTACTCAGGGGCCTGGAGGATACAATTTAGCATTGGGTACTTCTCCTCTTAGCCCTTAGGTGGTGGTGGCAAGGTCTTGTTGGTCCTTTGATGCTTGTCGTTACCTTGCGACTTCAACGAATCTTTGAGCTTTTTCTTGTAATCCTCCGTCAAGTATTCCCAGCAGTACCCTTGGTCTACCAATTCTCTGAAATTTCGTTTAAGGACTCCACAATCAATAGTCTTATGCCCATTGGCCTTGTTTTAAGCACAAAAGTCTCTGGAGTCACCTTTGCTTGTCATCGGTGATGACCTTTTAAGCCAAGACTCGTTCTTGATGTGGTAGAGTATAGTCAAAATCGGGATTGTTGTAGGGGGAACGAAACATTTTCCGCTTTGTCCGGCAGGCTGGTGCCATGAGGCCTTCCTCTTGTTATTGTAGATGTTCCTCCCTTGACTCGTATTACTGCTGGTCATGTCTTTCTGCGAGTTGGAGCTGGTTCCACCTCCAGACGCCTTCTTTTTCAGAGAGTCTCTGGTGTTATAGGTTCTCATTTCCTCTACCTAGACGTAATCCAAGGCCTCATGATAGACCGTGGATAAGTCCATGGTCTTTTTCCTAATCAGCTTGCTGGCCAACTCCGAATCCATGTTCAGTCCATTAATGAATGTTGTGGCCACTAAGGTATTGTCCTTCCAGTCGACCGTCGCATACTCCTTCCTGAACCTTGTGACCCAATCCCTCAGGCCCTCTCCTATTTCCATCTTAAGGGACGTGAGGTAGCTCATGTCTTACGTTCCCTCGGTGTTGCTCTCATACCTCTTGAAGAAAGCTGCTTTTAGACTTCTCCAATCCTTGATCGAGCCTGGGGGGGGAGCGTCTCGTACCACTGTAGGGCATTGTCCCTCAGGCTTGTCTGAAACATCTTACACATCCAAGCGTCGTTCGACTGGCTAGTGGCCATAGCTGACTGGTAATTCCTCACGTGCTGGTATGGATCTGAATCCCTCAAATACCTATCAAACTTGGGGTGGCCTCAGTTCTTGGAGGGCTCAACAACCTGGATGAACTGAGCCAAAGGGTTTTGAGACATTATTCGAGCCCTCTAATCCGCTTCCGATTCCATCTTGAATATCCCTTCCTTCCACAACCTCTCAGTCTCCTAGTTGGTCCAGACGTTATGGGCACGCTGCATCTCCATAAACTCCTCCATCATGTTCCTGAGACCTGCAACCCCATAGGTCTCTAGTTCGGTTACCACCTCCTGTTAGTTGTCCTACTTGGCTGCTAGGACTCCCTGTACCTTTAGCGTTGGCGGGTCAGGTGGGACCAACCACTGGTTTTTCAACCGCTCTACCAAATTCAGCAAGATGGTCTGAATAACAGCCATGGTGCCTTCCAACTCGTTCGTGCTCCTGGTGGCCCCCTCAGTAGACTATTGTAATGTAGCCATGTCGATTCTCAGGTTCGTGTATCGTTCCTCAGCCCGGTGGAGGTCCTGATCGACCTTGGACCTCCAGCCCCTGGATCATTCGTTCTCCTGGTAGCATGAGTGGAAATAAAATAAAATAATCAGCGCAAAACGATAAAGCTGCCATATCTTGCCTTTCTGCTGATTTCTGAGAAGTATAACAAGTTCAAAAATTGTAAATTGAAAACAATGGAGGCGCTTACCCATGCAACTTAACCTGAGTCAGATAGCTGTAAGAAAAAAATAAATGTGACGGGATCATCCCCATGACACCTAACCATAGTCGATCTAGGTCAGACGACGCCACCTAACCTCCCCTAACTAAACTATCTGGTGATCAGCCGAATAGCTAAAGCATCAATGCAATAAAATAAACCATCACAATAAACCTCCAAATTTAAAAGATTTAAAATAAAATTGTAGAGATGAGAACTCACTACAACTGTGAAAATAAAGGTCCACTCACAAGTCTACAACTACTGCTGGGGTCTAGCGGAATTCCCTTCGTTGTTATAGTCGTGATCGCGTTGTCCTGTAAATGAAGATCATACGATATCAGAATATACGTAAAACTACTGAAATCGGCCCCAAAAATAACCCTGAAAGTTCTGCCAAAGAATCCCTCAATCTTCCTTGCCGGAGCTCCGCCATGAACGGCAGTGCATGACTGTCATGCGCCTCCACAGGCAGCGGCGCGTGGGCCATACGTGCCCCTGTGAAACTTCTCCATTTCAAACGATTGAAACATCGTGGGAAAGCCCTCATCGAGCTCTACAACTTATAACTGGACCTCCGTCCAATTCCGCTGTCTTGGGGTCCCAATTGCAGTCACAGATGGCAGCGCTGACCACCATCAACGACCACGGATGGTGGCATTCAACCCCAAGTTCTCTTCCTCTCTCTAAGCCCAACACTTCTCTCCAAAGCATCACCCTCATCCAATCACCACTGTGACAGGAAACAAGCCCGAAAGATTTCGGGTCAAAAACTCCCCATTTTACCCTCGTCGTCAAAGCTCCGTTGTGGAGCTTCCTCGGCCAAAACTATCTATCTAGGAAGCACCAGCAGGTTGAAGGGATCCAAAACCCCTTAAGCTCCTCCAAAACTCGCCAGAACGCCGCCACTAACGGCGGCGAAAACTGGTGCCTAAACCTTAATCGAGTTCACCCAAAACCTCACTAATTCCCACAATTAATCACATCAAACAACTAACGAAAATAAGGACTTCAAGAATTTACCAATTCCTTCGCCGAAGGTGGCCGAAAAATTCGGGTTGGGTCAAAATTTCTGTGCGGGTCTGTGGAAAGGAAAACGGGTTAAGGTCGATGAGATTTTCTGATTTTTATTTCAAAAATCAACCTATTTGTACCCCTTGATTAGATCAGATCCAACGATCCAGATTCAATTTGATAAAGATCCAATGGTCAAGATCAAACCGCCATAAATAGATAATATATAAATATTTTGTTCGACGAACATCCTATAAACATTAAAAATACCTCACTTATCTGAAAAATCCCTCAAAAATTCCTACGAGATCGAAATAAAATTGTGACGACCCGGACCAGAATCAGAAGTATAATCAGCTTGATTCGTGAGTTACAGCGTAGTCGCGGATTTTCGACAGATATTGGAATCGCCAGAGTTGTTAACGACTTAATTATTGGCCGAGAATTGGAGCTGGGTCTCTTCTCGAGAGTCGTTCTACGTGTGATTTCGAGTTCGTGGGCGGTTCTGGATCATTATTTGGACGACCGAGGAATTAGATATGAATATTTGAAGTTTCGACGGAAACGGATTAATATGGCGAGCTACTTAGCGACTAAATTACCGGTCGAGAATTTGGTTTCGGCTTCTTCACGAAAGTTGTTCAGAATTTAATTTCGAGTTCGTGGGAACTTCCGGAGCATGATTTTGAGTTACGAGGAATTAGTTGCGAATATTTCCGTTTGTTGTTTGTTTAGTCGATTAAATATGTGTTGGTTCGAAGGGTTGACTTTTTATCCGATTGGTCGATGTGTTTGACTTTGGGTGATTATTGAAGAACATGTCGAGACGAGTTTGTGACCGCGAGAATTATCGAAATCGGAATTACGACGAGAAAGTTACAGGTATTTGAAGTTTGCCGAAAAGATAATTACGAAGTTTCCCAAAATAGAAAGTCTATAAATAGTGGGTTTCCTGTTTGGGAAACCTGCCATTTTGGGAAAGCTGGGTTGACCCAGGTTGACCCACGGGTCAAGAATAACCCGTTTGGAGGCCGAAATGGTTCGCCGAAATTGAGGCCGATTCCGGCCATATTTGGGCACGACTTCTTCACGAGACTTGTTGGGCTCGAGCTCCTCTTCAATTAGGTAGGTGGATCGTTCCATAAGGTGGCCGGAGGAGGAAGTTATGGCTCGGCAAAGTTAGTGAAATTTCGGCGAGTTTTGTGGTATTCGGGTGGTGGCGTGGAGGCCGAGTTGGTGGCTCTACCTTGAGGGGTTTTGTTAGCCTTGAGCTAAGGAAGCTTTTCCAAGTGGTCTTGAGGGTTGCCGTGGCCGGAGGAGAGAGATCCGTTGAATTGAAATTCCGGTAAGGGTTTGGAACTTTGAGTTGATTTTTGGAGGTTTTCCGGTCAAAATTGGCTTTAACTTATAACTGAAAAGTTGTTGGAATCGTCGAGATCTTTGAAACCATGTGTAGCACGAAATTTTCTGGGCAGGTTTGGATTTTCCGGCAACGGTGGCAGCGGCAACGGCGGCGATTTTTTGTCCGGAGTAGTTTTCGACGAATTGCATGTCATTTGACTCGAAATCGCGCCCCGATCGCAGTGGGGAGGTTCGCTTTTTGAGTTGAGCGTCCGAACGTAAAGCGAGGTATTGAGGTGTTATATATATGGATTTTCGACGATTTGTCGTGATTGGATTACGTGTTTCCGAGAACGGTGGTTTCTCGTGATTTGTTTTGAAATGTCGAGTTATGATTATGAGATATGGATTTTGTGAATATTCAGGGGTTCGTGATCGTTGTTTTGGCGAGGGACTTTCCGCCGGATCACGGGTTAACGCATATCGCGTTACGCTAGTCTGTGAGTGGACATTTCTTTTCACGGATTGATTGCGAGTCTTTTATAAATGATTTACGAACTTGAGCATGCGGATTGATTATGATTTTACGAGCATGTGTTTTACGATTATGCATATACGAATATACGTATACGAGTATACATATATATATATATATATTATGTTTTAAGCATGTGCATAGAAAAGATTTATGATTTGGTTTACACAGAGTACAGTCTCAGTATATGTTGTGGTATCGATACACATTGGCTTCTCGGCTGATCCCCGAGTACGCTCCGGGGGGGGGGACAGATATCCTGACCCGAGGCCTTTCTGGCTAGGAATCATGTGTGGGTCTGGGATCCCGTGATTCTGACTGTGCTATCGCGTGGAAGCCCACGAGAGTCTCCGCGATATGTTTTACGTTGCATGCTCTGTACGTGAGTGGTAGCCAGAGTCTCCTCACGTAGCATTTGATTTTCATGTATTTGACTCGCATATGATTTTATATGTATATATATTACTTGGTGAAAGACATTTATTTTCGTCCACTCACTTTAACGTGTTTATTGTCTTTCCCCTGGGCTTTTAGGTTTCCGTGCCCAGTTTGCAGTTCAGGCTCTGGTGTCGCACGTCGTGGTCGGAGGCATAGTGCTCGAGCTACTTTGTTTCATCCAGTAGGTTTATTGTTCTACCTACTGTGGTATGCGTATATGGTTATGTATTAGAAGTCACTCTGAGCGTCCTTTTGTATATGCTATATGATTTTACACCGGATTCCAGTAAAGTATAGATATATTTATTGATTTACTTTACTGTTGATATATTGAGAAATCCGGATGGGATTGGTGCCCACGGTTTGCTTTTTGTGGCATAGGATGAAGTGTATTTTCCGCGTGCAGGTAATGGCAATTCCACGCTAGTAACGAAACTCTGCCCAAATTTCGAAAAGTTTTTGTTGGTTCGTGTTTTCGAAGGGGTTTGATTCCGATTTAGGAAGCTAAATCGGGGTTGGGTCCTTTCAAAAATTCTCTACGACTTTCACGAAGGAAGTCAAGTCCAATTCTCGTCTGAAGAAAAAGTCATTAACAAAGTCGATAACGCGACTAATTTGCGATAGAGCATAAAATAACGTATGAACATATAACCTTGGTTCGGGTGGTAACAATTCATCCCCCTTACAAAAATTTCACCCTCAAAATTTACATACCTGCTAGAAAAGATGAGGGTACTGCTTCCTCATATGCTGCTCTGGTTCCCAAGTGACTTCTTCTACTGCATGATTCCTCCACAATACTTTCACTAAAGGAATGGTCTTGTTTTGGAGAACCTGCTCCCTACGTTCAAGAATCTCTACTGGTTCCTCAATATAAACCAAGTCCTCCCATAGTGGAATTTTCTAAGGCACAATGACATGAGAGGGATTAGGAATGTATTTCTATAACATGGACATGTGAAATACATCATAAACTCGCGCCAATTCTGAGGATAACTCTAAACAATAAGCCACAATGCCAACATGCTCAATAATCTCATAGGGTCCGATGTAACGGGGTTGGAGGTTACTGCGTTTCTTGAAATGCATCACCTCCTTCCATGTACACAGCTTCAAGAATACCCAGTCTCCAGTCTCCAACCTCAAACTCAAGATCTTTACATTTGACATCTGTATAACTCTTTTGTCTATCTTAAGCAATCTTTAGTCTGTCTCGAATGATTCGTATATTTTTTGTCGTTTCCTGAACTATGTCTGGACCAATAAGGCTTCTTTCTCCTACCTCGCTCCAACACAATGGGGTCCTACACTGTTTCCCGTATAAGGCTTCATATGGCGACATATCAATGCTGGAGTGGAAACTATTATTATACACGAACTCCATCAAGTGCAAATACTTCTTCCATTTCCCCAGAAACTGCAACACACAGGATCTTAACAGATCCTCCAGCGTCTGAATAGTTCTTTCAAACTAGCCATCAGTCTGAGGGTGAAAAGATGTACTGAATCATAACTGCGTTCCCAAAGCCTCTTGTAAAGCTCTCTAGAATTATGAAGTAAAATGAGAACCTCGATAAAATATAATGGATACCGGTACACCATGCAACTTCACAATCTTCTGCTTCTACGACATAGCTAGCTTGTTCACTGACAGTTTCTCCAAGACTGGAATGAAATGTGTAGACTTAGTGAAGCGATCCACAATCACCCAAATACCTGTATGACCCTTGAATGTACGAGGTAGTTTGTATATGAAATCCATGGTGACATACTCCCATTTCCAAACTGGAATCTCTAGCCGCTGCATCAAACCTGAAGGTTTCTGCCGCTCCGCCATCACTTGTTGGCAAATAGGGCACTGACTCACATATATCACTACCTCCCTCTTCATATTAGGCCACCAATAATATTATCTGAGAGTGCGGTACATCTTCTTGCTATCCAGATGTATAGCATAAGTTGAACAATGAGCCTCATCAAGTATTTCCCATTTCAACTCCTCATTATTCAGAACACAGAGTCTACCTTTGAATACCAGCAACCCATCACTCCTTATTGTGAAATCTGGTTGTCCAACATCATGCACTACTCCCTTTAGCTTCAAAAGGAAAAGATCAGAGTCCTACAATTCACGTACACTGGTGAATAAAACTCCATTCTCGCTCTCATCAGTGAATAACATTGCTCCAGTGGCTCGTAACTCCGAAAGCAGTGGTACACGAGCCATCTAAATATGAGACAAAAAAGCTCCAGACTTTCGGCGAAGAGCGTCAGCTACCACATTCGCCTTTCTAGGGTGATACTCGAAAGGTATACTTAAAGTCGCTTATCAACTCCATCCACCTTCTCTGCCTCAGGTTCAATTCTGGTTATGTGAGGAGGTACGTAAGGTTCTTATGATCAGTAAAAATCCGACATCTAGCACCATATAAGTAATGTCTCCAGATCTTCAACGCAAAAATTATCGCAGCTAACTCTATGTCGTGTGTGGGGTAGTTTGCCTCATGAGATTTCAACTGTCGTGGTCCATAAGCAACCATCATACCATGCTTCATCAACACATAACCCAACCCTAACTTAGAAGCATCACTGAACATAGTAAATTCCCCACTATCGTCTGGTAAAGTATACACTGGAGCTGTGGTCAACCTTGTCTTCAGAGTCTGGAAACTCTCCTCACAAGCCTCCGACCAATCAAACTTAACTCCCTTTCTCGTGAGTCTGGTAAGAGGTGTGGCAATTCATGAAAGTCCTGCACAAATCGACGGTAATAACCGGCTAGAGCTAGAAAACTTCTGATATCTGGTACACTTGCAGGTCTGCTTCAATTTAACACCGCCTCTACCTTGTCAGGATCAACACTGACACCATCTGCCGAAATCACATGGCCAAGAAATTTCATATTATCCAACCAAAACTCGCATTTACTGAACTTGGCGTATAACTGGGACTGCCTCAAAATCCTCAAAACTACATGTAGATGCCTCGCATGTTGCCTCACATCCTTTGAGTAAATCAGGATATCGTCAATAAATACAATGACGAACTTGTCAAGATAAGCCCGAAATACTCGATTCATCAACACCATAAAGGCAGCAGGTGCATTCGTCAAACCGAATGGCATTACAAGGAATTCATAGTTCCTGTAACGCGATCGGAATGCGGTCTTAGAGACATCACACTCTCTAATCTGCAACTGATGGTATCCCGATCAAAGATTAATCTTGGAGGATACCGTAGCTCTCTTCAACTGATCAAACAAATCATCAATACGATGCAACGGATATCTATTCTTCACAGTAACCTGGTTCAACTTCTGATAATCAACACATAATCTCATCGATCCATCATTCTTCCTCACGAATAAAACTAGAACTCCCCATGGTGATACATTAAGATGGATGAAATCTTTATCAATCAATTCTTGAAGTTGGTACGGCGCCTGAGCTATGGGACCTGTACCCGGATGGTACGGCGCCTGAGCTATGGGACCTGTACCCGGATGTAACTCAATCGTGAAATCAATTTCCCTTTCTGGAGGGAGACCCGGTAACTCCTCGGGAAAAACATCAGGGTATTCCCTGACCACAACAATCTCCTCCAGATTAGGAGTAGAAACATGAGTGTTCATGACATGCTCCAAATAAGCAATACATCCCTTACGTAACATTCTCTAGGCTTTCACAGCTGAAATAAGGCACGAAGAAAGGAAATTTCGTTCACCAGAGAGCAAAATCTCTGGCAAACCTAGACTTCAAAACATCACCTCTTTTTGATGACAATCAACCAAAGCTTGGTGATTGCTCAAAAAGTCCATACCTAAAATCAGATCAAAGTCCATGACATCAAAAGGTATCAGGTCAGCATATAACCCAAAACCTCCTACCATAACACTACAACCTCTAAAAACTAACCCAACTAAAACCACCTCACTGGAGGGATAAGTCACTCGCCTCATTACCGATAAGAGAGTGGCAGGTACATTAATTATGGATGTTAATCTCACGAAGATAAAAGAGTGTGTCGCCCCCAGATCAATTAAAGTATAAACAACATAACCAAAAACTTGTAACGTATCGATAATCACCTTTAGAGCTGCTCTACCCTCCTAAAGGGTCATATGATGCAGTCAGGCCTGCCCAGTTTGTCCTGTTGGTTGCCCAATCTAGCTCCGGTCCTGCACAGTTGGCTGTCTAGGTGGTAGTGCGCCTTTGACCCCTTAAGTGGCTCCCTGATCACCACCAGAGCTTAGCACATAAAACCTACCTAAAGGGTCCCTCTGCAGACACTCTCTCGAAAAGTGACCCATCTGGCCACAACAAAAATAAGCCAAAGTTCCAAACTGGCATTGCCCGACATGATGTCGGTGACATCTCCCACATAAGGGAAAATCTTTGGGTGCGGCTAACGTAGGATGATAACCACTATATCCACTAGAACTGGCCTTAGAGCCATGCCTCTGAGAACAACGACTCCTCATCCATTTCTGAAAATGACTCGGACAACGTGCAATTAGAGTTGGAGTGCGAGATCCCTCGCCTGAAGATGCAGTGGAGCTTGAAGTACTTGAGCTTTCCCTATTTGAAGGACCTTGATTAGGCCCACCCTCCTCAAATCATCGAGTCTGGCTTCGCTCAAATCGAAGCCTATCCTCGCATCTTATCGTAGTGCTAACGAACTCATCAAATTTAGTGTGGGAAACGCCTGCCAAATATAGAGCAATATCAGACCGCAAACCCTACTCAAATCACCAACACTTCTCCTTCACTAACCTGACAGAATTTGGTGCAAAATGAGCTAGGCGCGTGGAATGATCTCGGTACTCCATAACAAACATGTCTCCATGTCGAAGATTCATAAATTCTTCGTACTTCCGCTGCTCGAATGCCTCGCTGAAAAAGTGACTCTTGAACAATTCTTTGAATTCGGTCCACGGAGTGATGGCCTCATTCCTCTCCGTACCCTTCCACCACTGATAAGCATGATCCTACAACAGGCCTGCAGCTACCTCGGTCCTTTGCTCAGAAGTCAATTGAGGACGTAGACGATCACAAACTAGTCTAATCTCCACAAGCTAATTCTCAGTAGTCTCAGGGTCATAGGAGCCAGTAAAAGGAACGGCTCCAGCCTTCTCAGCCCTGGAAATTAGATCTTCACGATCCTCTTATGGTCCTGGCCTCATACATGAAATTAGCTCATGCCTCTGTTGTGCCAAGGATTGCGTATCATCTCGGTGGGCTGGTTATTGAGGTATAGTGACCTATGAGTCCAAAAACAAATCAGCTCACTGAAAGCACAAACTAACTCAATAACAAGAATTCCAGATATCCCAGAATGCACAACACTTAGAGTAATGGGGGTCCACTGGCTAGTCGGGCCATCCTCCCGGGAGTGTTGCACACTCTTAAATGCCTATACTGATATAACCAGAAAGTTTACATAATCTATGACCTTATGCTCTGATACAAACTGAAAGCACCCAACCCTGGTTTAGCTAGTAAACTAGATTTTTTAACTAGTAAACTAGAATTAAATCCTTACGACTAACTAAACTCTGAGAATTTTCACGAAAATTTTGACATAACCTCCTTTAAAACTGGACAACCCAAAAATCTGTAGAAAAATAACACTCAACAACTAATTCCACAGACACACTATGGACCACCAGTGTCCATCTAGATTTCTCAACAAATGGTACAAACTAGAACCAGAAACTCAACTCAGGAATTAAAGCATCATAACAATTTACTGATTTAGAATACAACGGAAGTTGGCTTAGCTATTTACATAAATACAATATATATATATATGAGTACTACAGAAGTTGACATAAACAAACTGCACTCAGAGCGACCTCTACTAGTATATATTGTATAAGATACAACTGCTGGAAAGATGACTGGTGGACTTGGAGCCTTCGATGTTACCAAGCACTCTCAGAATAAAAACTGCAGCCTGGGCAACGAAAATTGAAAAGCCCAGCGAAAGGCAAAAAAAATATAAAACGTTAGTGTGAGTGGACAAAAATAAAATAATCAGCGCAAAACGATAAAGTTGCCATATCCTATTTTCCGCTGATTTATGAGAAATACAGTGAGTTCAAAAATTGTAAATTAAAAACAATGGAGGCGCTTGCCCATGCCACCTAACTTGAGTCAGATACCTGTAAGAAAAAAAAATGTGACGGGATCGTCCTCATACCACCTAACCTGAGTCGATCTGGGTCAAACGATACCACCTAACCTCCCCTGACTAAATTATCTGGTGATCAACCGAATGGCTAAAGCATCGATGCAATAAAATAAACCATCACAATAAACCTCCAAATTTAAAAGATCTAAAATAAAATTGTAGAGCATGCTGTATAAAATAAGAACTCGATACAACTGTGAAAATAAAGGTCCACTCACAAGTCTGCGACTACTGCTGGGATCCAGCGAAACTCCCTTCACTGCTATGGTCGCGATCGCGTTGTCCTGTAAATGAGGATCATACAATATCAGAATATACATAAAACTACTGAAATCGGCCCAAAAAATAACCTCGAAAGTCATGTCAAAGAATCCCTCAATCTTCCTTGTTGGAGCTCCGTCGTGGACGGTGGCGCGTGGGCCACATGCGCCCCGATGAAACTACTCCATTTCTAATGATTGACACGTCATTGGAAAGCCTTCATCAAGCTCTACAACTTACATAACTGGACCTCCATCCAATTTTGCTGTCTTGGAATCCAAATCACTGCCGCAGACGGCGGCGGCGGCCACCACCAACCACCACGGATGGTGGCATTCAACCCCAAGTTCTCTTCCTCTCTCCAAGCCCAACACTTCTCTCCAAAGAATAACCCTCATCCAATCACCACTGTGATCGGAAACAAGCCCGAAAGGTTTCGGGTCAAAAACTCCCCGTTTTACCCTCACTGTCGAAGCTCTGCCGTGGATCTTCCTCGGCCAAAAATACCTATATAGGAAGCACCAGCAGGTTGAAGGGATCCAAAACCCCTTAAGCTCCTCCTCCAAAACTCGTTGGAACGCCGCAACCGACGACGACAAAAATCGGTGCCAAAACCTTAATTGGGTTCACCAAAAACCTAACTAATTCCCACAATTAATCACATCAAACAACTCAAGAAAACAAGGGCTTCAAGAATTTACCAATTTCGTCGCTGGAGGTGGCCGAAAAAGCCGTGTAGGGTCGAAATTTTCGTTCGGGTTAGTGGAGAGGAAAACGGGTTGGGGTTGACAGGATTTTCTGATTTTTATTTCAAAAATCAACCTATTTATACCCCTTGACTAGATCAAATCCAACGATCTAGATTCGATCGATCTCATCAAGATCCAATGGTCCAAATCAAACCACCATAAATAGATAATATATAAATATTTTATTCGATGAACTTCTGATAAACATTAAAAATACCTTACTTATCCGAAAAATCCCCCCAAACCCGAGTTTGAAATAAAATTCTCTACGATTTTCGTGAAGGAAGTCAAGTCCAATTCTCGTCTAATGAAAAATTTGTTAATAAAGTCGATAACACGACTAATTCACGATAGAGCATAAAATGACGTATTAACATGTATCCTCGGTTCGGGTCGTAACACTAAAGCTCAAACAATTCTTCATCATGTAGATCAGAGTGCTGTTCTCTACAACTAATAGGATTCCCAACTAATATTCGACAAGGTTAAAGGGATCAATTCTCAGGAAACAAGCTCCTTCTTTCATTTTGCATTCGATGGCCACCTCCTCTGATCCTTTGAGTTGGGTAAACGTAAACACAGATGGGTTCTTTAATCAACCAGAGTGTATGGGTTGTGGTAGGATTTTTTCAATATGATGCTGGGGTTTTTGGGTGGTTTTGCGCACCATATTGCAACTGATCGATAGTGCAATTTAGGCTGAATATGAATTAGGTTTTTTGCGAAGGAGAAAGAACATGCGGTTTGACCAACGAAGAAAGAGGTAGTTTAGGAAACAGATGAATTTGAAGCTCAGAATGTATAAAATAGACAAAATGGAGTAAGTGGGAGTGTGGTTTGCAATTTGGGGAGTGTGAATTTCACTCCCCTAGTTTGATTAGTTTGTATCACAAATAGACTACTTACTCGATATATATCATTTAGTTTTTGGGCCTAAATTTTTTATTGAACCTTTATTAAGGAATAACCTCTATATAAGAAAGAGGAACTTAACAAGTGAAGCATTCACAATAAGTGAAAAAATACAAACCCTAGTAGAGCTCTACTAGGGCTAAATGAGCGTCGCCATTCCCAAAACCAACTTCAACCTATTTGGAGATCTATTGCACCTCTCTTATCGAGGTTGCATTCATTTTGAGCACTACTTTGGTGCCACAGTGTCCCTCTCCCACAATCATTTTGAGGTCAGGGTAATGGACTTTGGTTTTCAGATGGTGGTTCGTTTGTTCAGTCGGGACGTCTTTCAGCTCGGGCTCGAATAAAGGGATCGACCAGGGTTGATTCATTTGAGATCTAGTGTTAGTGTGTCTATAATCAAGGAAAGCAATGCAACTCTCGGTTTAACGGAGAGCAAGGGGCGGAAGCATTTCATCATCGGCAATGCGAGAGATTTGTTGCTTCTGGTGGTTGCTCTTCCGGATTGATGATGGCACTGCCGCACAACCCACAAGATCCTAGTGCCATCATCAATCTGGAAGAGCAACGACCAGAAGCAACAAATCGGATCTTGCGGGTTGTGCGGCAGTGGTGTGACGCTGCAACGACAGGCATCTGATTGGAGTCTAGGGTTGCTGACCTTTGGCCGAGTTAGACTTTGGAGTCTCTTTGGGCCTAATCTTAAGCCTGGCCCTAGCATATGTTCTTGGCTGGATTGCATATTAATGGTAACATCATTGGTTTTATTATTTATGGTTTATTCGTGTGTCATATGGATTGTGAGTTACATTAAGGTTGACATACCTACCACAATTGTGTGCTTAGAGGTATGTTTATCTTTCTTTATCATTGATTCTCGTGATCTCGATGAGATACAAGTAAGCTTACATTTGTTGAGTCTTATGGATTTAAAGATTAGTGCTAGTAACTGTAATAGTGTCGAACACATATTTGTTTATGATCAAGACATTCTTTATGAATGGTTCACCTCCACTCCAGAGCCTATCCAGGATGCCATCGATTACGACCTTAGTCGTATTTATTTAATAAAATGATTCTCCGGCTCATCCGGACGATCGTCTTCCTCAAAAAAAAAAACCTCTATATAAGAATTAATTGTATCAGTCTCAATAATATGACTGTATATATGTTTTACTATACATAGTCACTCAAGTTTACTTTAGTCATTTTAGTTTATCTCACAATTTCACTTTGACCACTTGTATCGAAATAGACATTAAAAGCTTATAAAAAAACAAATAAAAAACCTAGCCGCTCTCTAATTCTCTCCCATAGAGAACCCATGTTGGCTTCCATGCCGACTTCGAAGGCCTCTATTAAGATGATCACAATCTCCTTTTCCTCTCTTGTCATCACCACGACTCTGGTGGACATCAATCGATTGGTTGGTTGTGCCATGCATAGATGCCCTCAATTCTTCCCTCTCGGCCAGTCCTTGTCATATAGGGCAATGGATCTTCGTGATTTGCATATGAATTTTTGCCAGTTTTGGAACACCCATAAGAAGGCTGTGAAGGTATCTGCTACGCCTAAGTTTCTATTGATTTACACTCTTCCACTTCCTTGTTGTTCAGTCAAAGGGAAGGAGGCAGTATGATAGTTTGTTTTTAATATTTTTCTTTGGGCTTATTATTACCTTATGTTAAGTTTTTGTGTTGATGAATCTGAATAGCATACCACAATTGCATGTTTTGGTGCTTTTAGACTATTTACTCTCTTCCTTGTTACTTTTATAAGGTTATAGTAAGCTTGACAATAAATTAAGTTTATCAATATTTCTAAAAAGTAATATTTTTCTTATATTTGTTTCTTCACTCTTGCAAAAAAAATTAATTTTGTAGTGCCATATATGTACTGCTTTAAGTTTGAAGGTGTTTTTGAATGAACATCTCTTTTTTCTTAGACGTTAAAAAGTAACTTTGACTTGCAGCCTTGATATTTGGAAAAAAGGAAGAAAAAAAAACGTTTTTGGTAATACAAAACTTTTCTAAAAGGAAAATAAAATAAAAAAATTAATTTAAGGAGGGTTAAAACGGAGTTACAGTAGGTCGTTCATACTAAATTTTTTTGTTGCTTTATATTCCTCCACTAAATCTCTTGTCTAGGGTTTTAGCTAGTCTCCTGCTTCTCTCACAACCATGGACGCCACCGTCACCCCTGCCCCAGTACCCGACCCGACCCCGACACCACCTGTAGCCCCAGTGTCATGCTGGAGCAACATCGTCAAGAAGCAGCCTGAACCGAAGCCCCAGGACTCCGGCTCCTCAGCCGCCGCCGCCGCCGCCACCCAAGTGTTCGTGGAGAGCTGCAAGTCCTCTAAGGGCATCGCTGTTGCCGTCGTCGACGCCAATGCCATTATCCACGGTGGCGAGAGCCTCCTCCACCTCGCCGACAAGTTAGTCTCAGTTCGCGAGGTCATGGACGAAATCCGCGACCCTGTTTCCCGCCACCGCCTCGCCGTCCTTCCCTTCCAAATCCACACCATGGAGCCCACACCTGAAGCCCGCCACAAAGGTACCTACCTACTTCCTTGCGT
The DNA here is from genome assembly GCA_946800695.1 of Geum urbanum. Taxonomy (NCBI): domain Eukaryota; kingdom Viridiplantae; phylum Streptophyta; class Magnoliopsida; order Rosales; family Rosaceae; genus Geum; species Geum urbanum. The sequence continues at coordinate 25,182,129 of OX327013.1, read as the reverse complement.
CATTATTTGATTGTGATTCATTATTTGCTAGGATTAAGAAATTTAATTATGTGAAAGCTTAGACCTTTAGTAAACATTGTTACATTTATATTTGAAGATAGGGTCTTTTGGTGAATCGGACAATGTATGTTAAGATCGGAATTGATGGGGTATTTGTGTTTATTTTTTGTCGGCAGTTGAAAAGTTTGCGAGGGCTACCGGGGATTGGGGTACACTTTCGGATGTGGATATTGAGCTCATTGCGATGACCTATACATTGGAGGCTCAGGTACATGGCACGGAGCATCTCAGGGACTGTCCTCCACCGGTGCAAACTTTACATGTGAAGAGGTTTCCGGAGAAGGACTTACCCGGCTGGGGGAATAATGTACCCAATTTGGACGAGTGGGAAGCTCTGGAAAATGAGACGGAGGATAAAATAAACCCCAGTTCGAGGATTCTTCCCTTGAAAGATATAAACCTTAATGTTATCGATGACTCTGAGAGCCGTTCTGTTGATGGTGGTTTTGTGGAAGATAAAAGCGATTCTCAGGAGGACATTCAGGGGAGACATAGGAGATTTTTTCCCAAGAAGAAAGAGGTGAAAATTGAAGGGAAGATGGTTTCCGATGGAATAGATGCATCACAAGGACAAGTTGATGATAATGCTGGGGACTGGATGCCTGCTGTCAGTCGGAGTACACATAGAAGGTTTTTGAGAAGAAAAGCTAGACGTGAGTCTTATGAGGCATCAACCGACAATGAATCACAGCAGGATGCAGATGAAAACACAAGCAGGGACACACTTGATGAGGAGGCTAAAGGCCAGGACCAAACATTGCCTTCTGTGTCTGAAAAGGGATGTTCCAACATCGCTGTGGAGGGTGAGATGACAAAGGAGGAGAATGGTGGTCAAGATGCTGATGATTTTAAAGCAGGGGAAACCACTGCTGACAACGATATGCATTCTTCAGTTGAAGGGGATGGGGTTGAAATGATTAATGAAGGGCTGGATCACTTGGAGATCTCAAGTGATAATAATGAAAGTCTCGGTACATCAAATTTGAATGATGATAGTAGTGAGCAGAGCTGGATGCTGAGATCTTTGTCTGAGTCTAGTGTAGCATGTATAACAAGTGATTTTGCAATGCAAAATGTTATTCTGCAGATAGGTCTACGATTAATTGCACCTGGAGGCATGCAGATTCGTCAGCTGCAAAGGTATTTATTTGGTAAATGACATTGCTAAGATAATGATTCATTGTACAAGTCTTGCATATAAGCTGTGTTGGATGAATATGTATATATTTTCTCCTCGGGGGTCTCTATTATTTGTTATTACTGGTTCAAACAACTGTTTCATACACTTGTCCCTCTTTGCTTATACTTGGTCTCTGATTTTTCTTAGGTGGATATTGAAATGCCATGCTTGTAATACTGTGACTGCGGAAACTGGGAGAATCTTTTGTCCAAAGTGTGGAAATGGCGGTACTTTGCGCAAGGTGGCAGTTACAGTGGGTGAGAATGGGATTACTCTTGCGGCACGAAAGCCTCGGATGATCGTGCGGGGTACAAGGGTGAGTATATCTATTAGTTCAATATTAGGAATTGGTTATTGGTGACTGCAAGGCATTTCCAACAGAGTAGCTAAATTTTTAGCTAAAAATTCATTAAATCAGCTCCAACAAAGTAGCTATAGCCAAGTCAAATCGAGCTTTTTGTTAAAATATTGAACTATATTTAGCTACCTAGAAAGAGACAATGACTTAAAAAGCTAAACACTTTAACACCATATATTTCACTTTTAATTCTAGAATAGCTATCACTGCTAAATTAAAAGGGGGAGTGATAAGCTCAAACTCAGGGTGAGTTTGAGTCAGCCACACCCTGCCAAGTGTCATCTTCTCATTCGTTCTAAATATTAAACTGTTTAGTTGAGATTAAAGCTTAAAGAGGCTCATTTTCTTATTATTTCTCAATTTTTCTTCCCTTTTTATCCCTGAACTTCGCTGTCTTCCTTTCGTCAAACCACCGTTTTTCACGTTCTTCTATCAAAAAATTCAGAGAAATCAACATATCAAAAAACCAGCTGCCATCACTCCGTTGAACATAGCACAATGGGTTCTATTTCAAAGTTTCCATAGCTAAATCTTAGTCTGCAACTCCATTGACCATACTGCTCCACTTTCGATTCCATGGCCTCTAATCTACCAAAGAGTTGTATCTAAACATTAAAAAAGATTAAACATATGTAGAAGCCCCAATTAGCCGAGACTTCTAGTTGCTTCAAAATCCTGGTGTGTGATTGATCTCGATGGCTTCCAGGCGAGAAGGAGCCAGAGGAAGAGGAGAGGAAGAGAGGAAGAGGGAAAGGTGGAGGGACAGAAACGGAAGTAACTATCAAAAAATTAGATCTCGTGAGTTTCAACTCTATATGATACTTTATTATTTCGAAAAGAGAGGACGACACTTGGCGGGGTGTGGCTGACTCAAACTCACCCTGAGTTTGAGCTTATCACTCCCCAATTAAAAGTTATGAAATCATTAGCTACATTTAACTTTCGATGTAAACCTGACTAAAAAAATCACTTCACTGATACTCTACCAATTGTAGCTTCTACCTGCACTTAATTATTTTATATCTGCAATAAGCTAATTCTTTTTTATGTGAGAATAACTTATCCTTATATATGAATTATGAAATCTAATGTATCCCATCCAGGTTTATATTATCCTTTAAGCATCTTGTGTGTGTTTGACTCATGAGTGTTTGAATGCTTGATATGTTGGTTTTCATCTCATTTTCGAATTTAAGTTTCTCCTGATCTTATATTTATAACCTTGCTTGGCTATTTGCAGTACTCATTACCTTTACCTAAAGGTGGAAGGGATGCCATTACTAAAAACCCTGTTTTACGTGAAGATCAGCTCCCACAAAAGTACCTTCATCCGAAGACAAAGAAGAAAGCAAATAAGCCGGTAAGTTCTTTGTTGGTCTTCATCTACTGTTGTGTGGGATACTGCTTTTTTGTTTCATTTTTTGCTGTCTCAAGTTACTTAATATACCTCCAGGGAGACGACGACTTGTTCACTTCCAGTGACTCTATTTTCCGCCATCATTCGGATAAGAAGGGTCCTTTGCAGCCTCCAGTAAGGAAGGCATTAGCTGCTTTCAGCGGAAGGAGGAATCCCAACGACAATCATTACTCACATGCCAAGCATTAATAGTGGGGGTCTAACCTCCTATCCTGCTTGTGTTATAAATTGAACCATCTTTTTTGTTCAAGATCGTTCTAGAACCTGTTTTTGTGTTACGTCATTCTTAAAATGGAGTTGATGTGTTAAATTTTACGTGCAAGCACTTCTCATTGTTTTTCAAATTGGTACAGCATTATTGTTTGCTCCAATATAAGCAACATGATCGCGGAAATTTTTTGAACGAATGAACTGTGACAGTGTTTTGGCATTTTGGTCGACTGTGACATAAATTTACCTGGATTTACAATATCAAAGTGAATGACAATAATCTTGCAACATTCTGCTTTTCACTCAGAGGCATCCATCTAATGAACGTTCTCTGATGACTGAAGGTCCATGACTTACCCCAGGAACAAAATTTCATTCGTAATTCATATCATAAATAGTACATCCTGCTAAAAGAGCAACGGCGTCAAACATTGCAAGCACGTCAGGAATTAACGTTTGCCTTGCAACTAGCGACAGATTGGGATGGAAAAACAAGAGTAAACCAAGGAGCCGGAATTGATACAGCTGTGGGTCAAACACGAGAACATTTAACGAATACATGGTCTTGGATTTTTTCTTTTTTTCCCCACAGTACTTTGATTCTGCTAAAATGGGCTATTGGCAGACGGATGCAGAATTGCAGATCTTGCAACATAAGTAAACAGTTGAATCTTGCTATGCCTTGATGTAGGGAAATAAAGCCTAACTTTGTCGCTTCTTTGCAATGGATTGCTCCACAAGATACCTATATCCAAAAGCAAGTCATACACAGTGAAATACTAAACAACAATCTAAGATTGGCCAACAGAACCTATGACCAGGCATATTGTTCGAGACTCAAGAGACATATAAGAAGCAACAAATATGTAGTGACATGAACTTGACCAATTTACAGGGATTGCTGTAAAATTTACATTTCTAGTGCTTTCATATGAAAGTATCTGACATCTCAAGTTTTATATGCAATGAAATTACAAACATATATCTTCCATTACAATATCACATATAATAAGAGGTTAATAACAAAAGTAGCATGAAGTGATTACTAAATACAGATAATCTCATGAAAAAACAGTCAAAACGGATAATTGCATGAAGAAACTGTCATTTGAATGGTATCGTTTAGTAAGAAAATGATTACATACTTGCCAGCATAGAAACCTGCGGAATACCATGCATCTAATAGAACACTGATATCTGTCTCTGAGCTAGCACTTTCTGCTGTTTCCAGTTCATCTTTCCCATCCTTTTTATCTGTAATCAGATGATAGAATCAGACACAATAGTCCCTAACTTGTCCAAAACAACATGAAGTTATATCGCCAATAAACACCATGGTTCAGGCATGAAAAGTGAAGGACTATGATATTAAAGGAGATGTCAAGTGATAAGAATGGGAGCGATGAACATGTTTGTCACGTAAATCATGATGAAATAGTTAAATAGTAAAACTAAAGCAGTTGTAGATATATAGTAATGTTTTAACAGGAAAAAGTAAAAACTTCAGCAACATGAGTAAACTATTTAAGGAAAATATACACAGAAATTACCATGTATCAATCAGGTTATCAATTAAAGGACATGTCAGGACCTATAGGTCAGGACTTAAAAAAGAAATTACTTTCAGAAGCATTACCTTCATTTATGTTCGAATCACCAGCAACTCTAGCTTTTATAGATAATAATGCTCTTTCTGCAGTCCCCATTGCTGTCTTTACAATTTTGTCATCTTCAATAGATAATGGTTTCCCATCACTTGTTGCCAAACAAGCTTCACCACAAGTTATACCAGCACATGCCCCACCCGATAAACAGGCAGGAACTGAATTGCATGAAGTCATCAAGCATGGACATATATAAGGGCAACATGAGGCAGCAGCAGCCGAATTAGAAGCTTGCCAGTTGGGACTGCATTTTGTTTAAAACTAGAAATAGTACCCCACTGCACACCAGAACCTGAACCTTCACCAGAATATAGGTAGTATCCACCACCAAATTGATGAAGTTGCTCAAGGATTTCTGTCTTTTCTCCTCAAGCTCATAATACTGGTTGAGCAAATTTGTATAATCTTCTGTACTCTGTGAATATGAATAATCATTTTGCAAATACTGAGCATCTTGTGAATCGGGGTCTGCCATATGATTTTCTTTAACATCTGAGAGATTACTGGTCTCTCCAATCTCCGTAGTAGTCTTCAACACATCTTTCGTTTGGTCATTTGCATCCCCTTGCCTCTTAAAGAACAAGAAGAGGTAGCATGGATATGTTATATATTGAAAGAAATAAGTGCAATTACAGCGTCACACACTTTTATAGATATTATTTTAACACTTTGAGGTGTGCATCTCTTGTTAGAAATGCAGCAGATTCAGTCATTCATTGTCATATGAAAATTTTCATATACAGTAACTACATGTACAACACACGACTATAATGTTTTATTTAACTGACACGCCGCTGGAATCTTTTTAGCCTTCCCCAGCGGCCCAGCTAACTTACTTCTTTATGCCTAGGACTGCTGGAAGAGCATACTTGATACATAATCTTAACATGGTGACAACACCTATTTAGACCTAGATGGTGAAGCCTTCAACGGTTCAGCGAATGCCTAGCTTTTAAAGTTCTTGCTTAGTGAAGATTTTCAGATATGCTAAGCTGGGTTTTATCTTCTAATGTTAAAGATTGTTAGAATTATAATGTGAATACATTATTATGACAGATAGCATAGATTATAGGAATCAGATTAGGAATCAGTTTTATTACTTTCCTTTCTTTAGCATATACTTGTGTATAAATACCTGTGATTATTCTAATACAAATCATTGAGAATTCCTCAACCTTAGTGTTTCTGATTACATGGTATCAGAGCAGCTTTAGTGTGCAGATCCTTGAATTTTTTTTTTTTCGTTTGCCCTGGTGTGCAAACGTTCTTCGGGACCTAGGGTTCCCCCGTTTCTACTTACGACCAATCTCTGGCCGTCACTCCCTGTCCTCCGCCGGATTCTAGGGTTCCCCCGTTTCTACTTGCGACCAATCTCCGTTCGGCCGGATACTGCTTATATGGCTGACGGACAGAAACCTGAAACTAGTGGATATAGTAAACCTATGGTTAGTGGTAGTATGACGGTATCTCATAGGATTACCGATCATAAACTGACTGGGGCGTCTAATTATGTTGATTGGTCCACCATTGTTACGTTATATCTTCGGAGTATCAGAAAATCCCGCCATTTGACTGATGACCCGAAAACGGATGATGAAGATTGGATGGCTGATGATGCTTGTCTCTTACTTGGCATCAAGAACTCTATTGATGCTAAGATTGTTAGCTTGGTTCGTCATTGTGGGTATTGCAAACAAATTATGGATTATTTGAATTCTTTGTATGCTGGCAAGGGTAATATTTCTCGCTTATATGATACATATAAGTCGTTTTATACCACTGATCGCCAAGAGCAATCTGTTCAGGATTACTATATGCAGTTAAAGGACACCTTTGAGCAATTGAATGAATTGCTACCTTTGAGCACAGATATCAAGGTCCTCCATGCTCAACGAGAACAAATGTTTGTTCTCCGATTTTTATGTGGACTCGGCTCAGAATATGAAGGCGTCACTTCTCAGATTCTTTCTAGTGCTGACATTCCTGATGGTGAGGAGGCTCTGACTCGTATTTTGCGCAGTAATCTAGTTCTTTCAGCCATTCCTTCTGTTCCTGCTTCTAGTGCTCTTTATAGTCAAAGACATACTTCTGACCGCTCCTTTAAGGGTCCGACCAGGGGGAGCACTCGGGACACGAGAAGTACAAATGATGGAAGTAGATTTGTTGAATGCTTTTATTGTCATGAGCCTGGTCATACTAAACGAACATGTCCTCTTCTCAAGGCCACGGAGAAACGGAATCGGTCTGCCCAGGTTGCTACTACTGATGTTACCCCCTCTGCTACATCCTCTGCTCAAACTTACACTCTTACTGCAGAAGAATATGCCAAGTATCAAGAATCATTAGCTTCAGAGCGTTCTTCGTCTATCACTGCCATTGCTGAGTCAGGTAAATCCACTAAGTGCCTCGTCTCTTCGTCTTCAAAATGGGTCATTGATTCTGGTGCCACAGATCATATGACAGGTAATTCTAAGCTATTCACTTCTTATAATGCCACCGTTCCGTCCCATGTTACCGTAGCCGATGGCACTCACTCTTCGGTTATTGGTTCTGGTACTATTAATCCCAGTTCTTCACTTTCCCTTTCAACTGTTCTTAATGTGCCTGGTTTTTCATTCAATTTGATTTCCGTGAGTAAACTTACTCGGTCTCTTAATTGTTCTATCTCATTTTTCCCTGATCATTGTTTGTTTCAGGATCTTATGACGAAACAGATTATTGGTAGTGGACGGGAATCTGGTGGTCTCTACGTTTTGGATACAACTGTTAGAAGACCTGTTGCTTGTTCTACTGTATCCAACCCTTTTGATGAGCATTGTCGGTTGGGACATCCTTCTCTGTCTCTGTTAAAGAGGATATGTCCTCAGTTTCAGAAGCTGTCTAGCTTAGATTGTGAGTCATGTCAATTTGCTAAACATCATCGTTTGTCTTCTGCTCCTCGAGTCAATAAAAGGTCTCATTTTCCATTTGAATTAGTTCATTCTGATGTTTGGGGTCCTTGCTCCGTTGTGTCTAAACCAGGTTTCAGATATTTTGTGACTTTTGTGGATGATTATTCTCGAACTACTTGGTTATATTTAATGAAACGTCGTTCTGAATTGTTTACTCATTTTACTGCCTTTTGTGCTGAGGTTAAAACCCAATTTAACATTTCAGTTCATACTTTACGCAGTGACAATGCTAAAGAATACTTGTCTGGTCCTTTCCAAACTTTTATGACCCAAAATGGTATTCTTCATCAAACTTCTTGTGTTGATACACCTTCCCAAAACGGTGTAGCTGAACGTAAGAATCGTCATCTTCTTGAAACTGCTAGAGCTCTTTTATTTCAAACACAGGTTCCAAAACTTTTCTGGGCAGATGCTGTTTCTACAGCATGCTTTCTGATCAATCGCATGCCTTCTGCGGTGTTGAAAGGTGAAACTCCTTATAGTATTCTTTTTCCTGAAAAACCACTATTTAGCATGCCACCTCGTATATTTGGGAGTACTTGCTTTGTTCGGGATGTTCGTCCACGTGTTACTAAGCTTGATCCCAAATCCCTAAAATGTGTCTTCCTCGGGTACTCTCGTCTTCAAAAAGGGTATCGTTGTTTTTCCCCTTCTCTTGATAAATATCTTGTGTCTTATGATGTCTCCTTTATGGAACATCTCCCTTTCTTTACCGTGTCTTCTAATGTGTCAAATTCTGCTGAGGTTACTGATAATGATATATTGGTTTATCACGTTCATCCTACTTCGTCACCTCAGCAACCGCCTAAGCCACCTATTACTCACGTTTATTCACGACGTCAGCAACCTCCGGCTTCCAGTCCAATACCAATTCCTGTTTCGGCTGAAGATCCTCCTTCTGAGTCAAGTCATGATACTGATGCTCTTCCCATTGCCCTTCGCAAAGGTAAAAGATCATGTACTTATCCTATCTCTGCTTTCGTTTCCTATGAGCACTTGTCTTCTCCTTCACAATGTTTTATTGCGTCGCTTGATTCTACGTCCGTTCCAAAATCTGTGTCGGAAGCCTTATCCCATCCGGGATGGCGTAAGGCAATGATGGAAGAAATGAATGCTCTAGATGCTAATGATACTTGGGATTTGGTACATTTGCCTGTGGGAAAGAAATCTGTTGGTTGCCGATGGGTGTTTGTTGTAAAACTTAATTCTGATGGTTCAGTTGCTCGTCTGAAGGCTCGACTTGTTGCCAAGGGCTATGCTCAGACCTATGGGGTTGATTATTCTGACACTTTCTCACCAGTGGCCAAAATGTCTTCTATTCGTCTTTTTATCTCAATGGCAGCCAGTTCTGATTGGCCCTTGCATCAGCTCGATATCAAAAATGCCTTTCTACATGGTGATCTTCAAGAGGAAGTTTATATGGAGCAACCACCAGGTTTTGTTGCTCAGGGGGAGTATGGCAAAGTTTGCCGTCTCCGTAAATCTCTATATGGGTTGAAACAGAGTCCTCGAGCATGGTTTGGTAAGTTCAATCAAGTAGTTGAGAAGTTTGGGATGAAGAAGTGCAAGTGTGATCACTCAGTTTTCTCTAAGTGTTCCCCTTCAGGCATCATCCTTCTTGTCGTCTATGTAGACGATATTATTATTACAGGAAGTGATTTTTCAGGAATCTTATCTCTGAAAACATTTCTTCATGACCACTTTCATACAAAAGATTTGGGGGCTCTAAAGTATTTCTTGGGAATTGAAGTATCAAGGTGCAAGAAAGGGATCTTCCTATCTCAAAGGAAATATGTTCTTGACTTGTTGACAGAAACTGGAAAGTCTGGAGCTAAGCCATGTAGTGCACCTATGACTCCAAACTCTCATCTCACATCAGGAGGAGAGGTTTTTGCAGACCCTGGAAGATATAGGCGTTTAGTGGGGAAGCTGAATTATCTTACAGTAACAAGACCTGATATTTCTTATTCTGTTAGTGTTGTCAGCCAGTTCATGTCTTCTCCTACCATTGATCACTGGAATGCACTTGAGCAGATCTTATGTTATTTAAAAGGGACACCTGGACGTGGATTACTTTACAAGAATCATGGTCATACTCAAATTGAGTGTTTCTCTGATGCAGACTGGGCAGGAGACAAGGATGATAGAAGATCCATTACTGGTTATTGTGTCTTTGTTGGAGGTAATCTTGTTTCTTGGAAGAGCAAGAAGCAACATGTTGTTTCTCGTTCTAGTGCGGAATCTGAATATCGAGCGATGTCTCAATCTGTGTGTGAGATTATATGGATTCGTCATCTCTTATCCGAACTGGGATTCAAGGTCGACACTCCAGCAAAGTTATGGTGTGATAATCAAGCAGCCATTCATATTGCTTCCAATCCCGTGTTCCATGAACGAACCAAGCATATTGAAGTTGACTGCCACTTTGTTCGTGAGAAGCTAGAAGAAAACATCATTTCCACAGCTTACATTGGCACTGATGAACAGCTTGGAGATATTTTTACCAAAGCTCTAAATGGGGTTCGGGTAAACTATATTTGTGACAAGCTGGGCATGACAAATATCTATGCTCCAGCTTGAGGGGGAGTGTTAGAATTATAATGTGAATACATTATTATGACAGATATCATAGATTATAGGAATCAGTTTTATTACTTTCCTTTCTTTAGCATATACTTGTGTATAAATACCTGTGATTATTCTAATACAAATCATTGAGAATTCCTCAACCTTAGTGTTTCTGATTACAAAGATGAATGGCCATACTAGCTACACATGGATGGACTCAAAGTTGGGAGTATAGGTGAAGGGAGTAAATATTAAGTCTCTCTTATGCTTCATGACTTTCTATCTGCAACAAAAACCTCAGAGAATTTGGTCTTGCTTAAGTTAAGTAGATAGTAGAAACCCTCCCACTCGCCCTACGAATTTGACCCAACGTATTTGTTGCAAGGGGTTGGTCTTTTGATGAGAAACCCTCACCCAATGAACTAGATGCATATGGAGATATATCCTAGATGACTCGTAAAGACCTCTACATTTTAGGCTTCTAGGATGGAGCCTGTTAGAACCATAGTTTCAATCACGCTAACTTAATCCGTGGTTTTCCATCTCTAGAAGACTTGTACAACCTAGAAATCACAACCTTTCTATCTTTATTATTTGAATGAACAACTTAAAACCACAGACATATTCCTCTAAAATTCTCATTTATGAATACGTAACAAAAGCATAATTCTATCAGTGTAATATAGCAAACCACATAATGGATCATTGAAGTTCCGAAACCAATCAGGGTAAGTCAAAGTCAGAAACTCACATCGCAGCCTCCTGTCTTTCATCAGCCTTAGCAATAAGTTGTCCTTCGGGGCTGCTCACAGGTACCTCTTCCTTGGCTGAGCCTTTATGTGGTTTCTTGCCTTGCATTTACTGTATAGAGGGTCAGAACACATATCACAATTCCAATTACATAACAGATATATATGTAAAAACAATCAAACAGCTGTCTGTGCTTCTCAAATTCTGAGTCTTTAACAACGAATCATAATAAATCTTGAAGAATGCTCTAAAATTTGAAAGTATCATGGGCCCAGACAGAAACCAATTAAAGCTAAAATGCCCATTCATTCAGCTCAGCAAATACCGAAGTACTCTTTGAAGTGTAGAGAGAGAGAAGCTCAGACAAACCTTGTAGCTAGTCATGGCATCCTCAAAAGCATCGATAAGAGCCGAATCGTCCCACAAATCTCCTTCCTTTTTCCCCATTTTCTCTCAACAACACTGAAACCCTCTTGGTTTCTAAACCTTTCTTCCTTCCGCTCTTCTTTTGGTCTATAAATATAAGCGTTGTGTTGTTTGGAAACAAAACATAAATGGACAGAAATAACCCTAGGATAGAATTTGGACGTGGCTAACGTTTGTAATTTGGGTTTGAAAGAAAATCGAAAGAGGCCCACATTATTATAATATTATAATTAATGTGTAAAATATGAATATTGAGGATATATCGATAATTTAATATATATATATTTTAATGAAAATATCGATCAAGTGAAGATTTTGACAAAAATGACGAAAATTAAGAGAAATACATAGAAATTTGTAAGGAAACTTTAAGAGGTTCTTATTTAATTATATATCTACCTCATATGAGAAGAATATAATTATCACACACCAGAACATATGAATTTGTGACAATGCTAAATGAATAACTGCAGTTTGAGTGCTAATTGTTATTAAAATATGATTTATACTTCTAAATTTTTTTCTATGACTGAAAGAGGCTAGGCCATAACGCTTTTGTACATTAAGTTATATGTCATACATCACAAAGTCAAACACATGAGTACTTTAGAACCATGTAGAAGACCTATGAAATTTAAAATTTACACTACCTTTCTCATCTCTCCCTGTGTAGAGTCTTGTATGTAAAGTGAAGAATAATCATTGATTTACACGCCAATTATGACTTATAATGAGGTTCTTGTTGTATTTTGGTGAGCAACCATTGGACTTTCACATAATTTGTTCATAACCAAAATATTAAGATAAATGTAATGTATATAAAAATATGTTTCGTTTTTACCAAACAAACATCCGAGCATGTTTGTTTAAGACTTTTGGTTCTTATTTGTAGCTTTAAAGAGGTATTTTTACTCATTTTATAGAATAAATAATATTAATATTTTAGCCAATTTTGAAAATTTCAGAAATTTTTTTAAAAAAATCAAAAAATATAGTAAATTTTGGCATAATATCAAGATATATCAGATATTTCGAAAAATATCAGAGAGAAACTTTGATAATTATGAATTTTTTAGGTAAGTTGAAAAAACGATAATATCAATGAAATATCATCGGTAATATCGATTTTTCATTCTTTGATTATAACAGCACTGAGAGAACGTGATTAAACAAAAATAACATTCTTAGACTTTTTTATTGATCCGTCAGTAATCATTTCTCCATAATTATCCACACACAAAAAATTCCCATGAAACAAGAAGATTGGGATACAAGCGAATGCAGAGATACTAATATTTGTTGTGCAGAAATGGCAAACACGGTACACATGTAAGTTTAATAATACTGATATTCCACCACTGCTAGTGTGAAGCAGTACAGGGTTTCAACTTTCAAAATTATTGTTCCATCTGACCTAACAAAAAAAACTTTAATTTTTATGTAATGGCTCGAAATATAATCCACTCTTTAAAAACTTGGTTGAATCCATAAATATGGACATAGATTACTTGAATACTTGCCCAACCCCAAGGATGTAATCAATTATTTTACCACTTGCCATATCAAAAATACCTGTATCTCGAGGAAAGCTACTGTAAAAGCTTATAATGTATATGCAATTGGCTTGCATCTAAGTGGAAGCCTCAACAGAGAAGGAAGAATTCCAACCTAAGAATTGTTGGCAAGTATTAAATTTGTAGATATATTAGATTCCTATTAGAATGAGAATTGATTCATTATTTATCGTAGATATTTTTTACCTATTAGGGATATGCGTGTAAAGTTATATGTACTCAATTTAGGAGTGAATAAAAGTATTATATTCTACTCTAAACACTTTTACCTATACTTTTGTACTTGGCGTTAGAGCCAATTCTGTGGACCTATCGACAAACCTTATTTTTGTCAACCACTACATCTAAATTCTGCTACGAACTGTTGACCTAGGAGAAATCCGACTCTGCTGAGATTTCTTCTCCTACTTATACTTTATCTTTATTTTGTGCAATTATGGAAAATATTGTATTTCAGAATATGAATATGTTACGTGGATCAACGGTTGTTTCAGCGAAACAACATCTACCTAGTGTCTCCGCTACTATAGTTGCATCAGGTATGATGGATAAGGCATCATCCCTCTCTATATTATCTAGAACTAATCTGTAGATAATTGACACGGGTGCATCTGACCATATGACACATAACCCTAGCATAGTGGAAACCATTAAACCATCTCATCAACATAATGTGTCTACTACTGATGGATCTTACTACTAAAAAAATACACTTAGGTGACGAAACATTTTTGGCGCCTAAGTGGTGATTTTCATCGCTTAAGTACTTGGGCGACGACAGTTTCGTCGTCTCAGGTTCTTCTCGTAACAATCGTAACTCAAGTACTTTGGCGATAAATTTTTTTTTGTTTCGTCGCCTAAGTAGCTTCTTAGGCGACGAAAGATGGTTCGTTGTCTAAAATCTTAGACGTCGAAACAATCTTCCTCTAAATGATGACAATGGTCGTCGTCTAAGAATCATCTTAGGCTACGAACAGCTAGAGTCGTCATCTAAGTGTTGCCACTTAGACGACGAGTTGGTTTCGTCGTCTAAGTGCTCTCACTTAGGATGGTAATTAGTCGCTATCTAAGTGATGCACCTAAACGACGACTTGTTTGTCGTCGTTTAGGTGCATCACTTAGATGACGAATAGTCTGTTGTCTTAGATGTTCACTTGCAAGACGAAACGAAGAGTATTCGTCGCCCAAGTTGAATTTTTTTTTTAAATTTGTATTTTTTATCTGAATTATAAAATAAATTTAAAATATATAAAAATATATTAATTAAATTAATAAAATATTCATTAAATATAAAAAAATATACGTACATCGATAGAAATAATAATAAAATAACAAAAAAAAACTACGAAATTAAACTGAGGGTAGACATGTTGCCAATTCTCCCGCCCTCGCTCGGATCGTAGTCGTTGGGGCCAGAAGTGGGGCCGGAGGGGGACCACACTCGTCATCAAAATCAAGAACATGCAACCAAATTTGCCTGCATGCCTCGTAGAAGGCGGCCATCTTACGGTTGTGAGCGATAAACCGCACCTCCACGGACCTCGAATGCTCCCAGGCACGATCGGTTGACGCCTGTGTCAATCGAAGGTTGGCTCGGAGCACCTCGGTATCCTCGTAACGGGCCGAGTTGACGAAGCGGATGAAGCGGACAAATCTCTCTTCACCGTGCGTCCAAACCCATGAACCTCCTTGCCAGGTCAGTGGCCGTAAACAGCATCGGCAATATTGATCTGACTCTGCATCGACAGGGAGGCACCTGTTTAGGCGTCATCTCCGGGTTGGCCAGCCGGGTCGCGGCAAATTTCTCCCCAGCCATTTTTATAAACCTCTCCTGAAATTAATCAAGTGAAGAATACATAAATATAATATTAATTTTTAACAAAAAATTGGCAGAACTTCTCCTAAAATTTGTCGAAAACCAAGAAACCTGCATGCAAAATTACACTTCAAATAACCAATTACAACAACACAATTACACCGTGAGCACCGATTCCCATCCGGATTTCTCAAGTTGAAAATCATAATTTAACCAACTAAACTAAAGCATAACCAAATTTAAGTTCAAAATCATATTGCAATAGTACAACCTAACTAAATCATGCACTAGTCATAATTCAATTTTTTTTAAAAATGTAGTTAACATTATACTAAATCTCGATATGCTTTGAAAGAAAGTACGAGTAAATTCAATTGATTTTAGAATTGTGAGTTACTTACTTCTTGTTGACTCGCTTCATTGACGACCCTGGGCTTCACATAAGTTTGGACGCTGGCATCTAAGAAGCAATGCTTCGAAACCGCATCTTTGTGCTCCTTCGCGATGTAAATGAACTTTTGCGAGCCCAATCCATGATGTTTGTCCTTCTTGTCCCGATTTACCTTGTTGGTGGAGGACATTGTTTGTTACACAACAAAGATAATTAAATAATAAAATAATAGTTAAAAATAATAAATTATGCAATTTCATTACATTAAATAAAATAAAGACAAATCTTATACTTGTCAGTCTGAAAGTGTTCGACCAACCATTGCCACTCCTTTTCTCTGTCGTTCCGAAGCTCCATAGGCGGAGGCAAGGCGCCTTGCCGCTGGTAGTACTTATGGAGGTCGTACTTCCAGTCCTTGTAAATACGGCTAGCCGTCTCCTATATATCATCCATCATCTCCGCTGAGCCAGAGATTTCAAAATGATTCTAGAAATATAAATAACAAATTAAAATTAAAATTATTTAGAGAAATAATTCATTTTTATTTTTTAATTACTTAAAAAATAAATAATAATAAATAATATTACCGATAGTTCGCGGTACACCCTCAACTTTTCAAATTAGTGCAGCTCGTTCCACGAAGGGGCAACCATATAGATTTTGTTCCGTATGATTGAGCAGATGGAGTGTGAGGTCAGACTCCCGAGCTGCGTGGTCGAAGGGCCTCGGGTGAACTCGTCGTATGAGAGGTCGATCTTCTTTCCCTTCGACTTCACTATGTGTTCACCTTTGGCGCCATTTCCCAGTCCCCGATTCCTTTTCGCAGGCTCGTCTGATGGCTGCCTCCTCACCTTGCGCTGAGTGCTATAGACAATAGAGTCGTCGACCGAAAAAACCGGACCTTCTGACACCGCAGACGATCGAGACCCGTTCGGCTCGTCCGTAAAGGTTGAGACCTCCATACGTGGAGCATGATGGATTTGGCTAGTTGCTGGAGCCGAAGGTTACTGCGGAGGATTTGTAACGGTTTCCTCCGAGTCCTGCCTCCAACCCATTGCTAGCGCAATGGCTTCACGTTCAGCCTCCTTCTCGGCAGCCATACGCCTCTTCCATGGTGTCATAATTCTGCTGAAAATTGAAATATTAAAAATATAATATTCATTAAATATTAACAAAATTGATCAAATTAACATTAATATACCCAAATTAGTCCATATATCAAATAATTCATTTTTTTCACACTTATATATATTATCAAATATTATACAATTACGTCCATATATTATCCAAATTATTTATATATTCATATATATATATAACCAAATATAATACCAAATATATATAATGTATAAATATAATACCAAATATTCATAAATATAAATATATATCCAAATTATTTATATATTCATAAATATAAATCCATATATTATCCTAATTATCCATAAATATATATTATCCATAAAATTCATATATAAATCCATATATTATCCATAAATATTTATAAATCAATATATAATACCAAAAATAAATAAATATATATATATATACACACGATGCAGATAGGATCGGAGAGAGAGTTATGCCGTCGAGGGACGGGGGGGGGGGGAGATTCCGGCGAGGGAGAGAGAATTCGGGAGAGGGGCCGGGAGAGGAGAGATGGCGGAAGAGTCCAAGGCGACGGGGGGAAAGCTGCCCGAGCGGGAGGGAATCTGAGGAGGAGAGATGGCGGCGGCAGCCCGAGGCGACGGGGGGAAACCAGCGGCGACGTGGTGATCTAGGAGAGAGAGAGAAATCGAGGAGGGGGATTGAGGAAGGGGCCGAAGAGAGAGAGGATTTTTGGGGAGAGAGATCGAAATAAGAGTGAAGTCGATCCGGTTTGGGATATAATGATCGACTTAAGCGACGAAATCAATGGTTTCATCGCCTAAGTCGATCATTAAGTCAACTTAGGTGACTTAGAGTTTTCGTCATCTAACACTTTCAGGGTCCAGGGGAAAGGGTTTAAGGCTTAGGGCTTAGGGCTTAGGGTAAGCTCTTAGACGACGAAATAAAAGTGTTCGTTGTCTAATTTCACTTTAGACGACGAAATTATCCATTTTCGTCGATCTAGTGTAATTTTTTTTTTCAATTTCAAACATAATTTAAATTCAAGTATAATTAACCATCTAGCACAGCCTTATTAATTCATGCTAGTCGAGTCTTTTCGGTAATTCGATCATAATTAATTAATCATATCGATCTTAATTAATTAGTTAATTATATATATAGAATTCAAAATCTAATTAAATTGCTGATTCTGATATCTAGGTCCTATATATGGTCTCGGCCTCTCTGTAGACATTTTGGGGTTCCAGGAGAAGAGAAAACTGTGGCTGCATTTTTGGGTTCCGGGATGATCGAGAGAGATCGAGAGAGAAATTAGAGAAAAATGGATAAAAAATATATATAAACCTCTTTACATATATGTATAGTACGTGACTTCAATTAATTAATTTATAATATAAAGATATAGTAATTCGGCCTCATATCAATCCTCATCCTTATAATCATCATCATCTGAATCATCCTCCTCACTATCATCTGATTGCTCATCATCGATCATCATACTCTACATCGTATGAATTGTATTTGACATCGTCGTCGTCCTCAGGCTCCTCGACTTCTGGGGCCTTCTATGCTAACTCTCTAATCTCTTCTGGAGTAAGATCTGTGGTGCCATCAATCGGGAGTAAGCATTTGTTATGCCAAACCAGTTCCATTACGTTGGAGATGACTGAAATATTAGGCTCTTGATAGGCATTGTCTCTATGCGACTCAATATCAGTTGCCGATGTCCTACCAAGTGTCGTTGGACTCTATATTCCTCGATGTGACATATGATTTACTATTTTTCAGCATTCACCAACTTTTGGATCATCCAGATAGAACACATACCTAACTAAGGTGGCAAGAGCGAATGGCTCATCCTTATACCAGCTTGAGTTTGTATTGACTGATATTAGTCCCATATCTTCCTTGTTACACTTGAATCATTTGCACTTGAACAGAAAAACGTTGATATCATTCCTGTATAGCAGCTCAATGACATGTTCAAGAACTCCGTAATAGACATCATCGCCTTCCCCAACTGCGATCCCACTATTTTGTGTGCTTTTTCCTTTATCTCAAGTCAATGAATGAAATTTTACACCGTTCACAAAACAGCCGGAGTAAATATAGTACTTAACAGGCTTATGGGCCAACAAATGCTTTTCCCGTGACCACCACCCCTCGTGGTTATCGGATTTTTATAGATTATCCATCTGCAAAAATTTGAAGAATATATGTGAATATGTAAATTAATTTCTACTAAAATTTTTTGACATAATTTCCCCTAAAAATAAAAGAAACAAAAAACCTACGTCCACAAACTAAGGCAAAATACTTTGCATAAACAAACACCAAATGCCATATGTACTATATATGAGAAAAGAGTTTTAAAATAATTAAAAATACGTAGCCATTATCGGAAATAATCGGGGAAATTCTTCTTAAGCATCTTTTCAACCTAAGCTGGAGTCTTGTCCAGTTTAATCGTCTGAATGTACTCCCTGTAATACTTCATGTAACGGTTCACCTCGCCACAGTCTCGCAATACTATCCAATGTGCTTCTTCAAGTTCTTCTTTAGTTGATTTTTCCTTTAATACTCCTTTAAACGGTTGTACAACATTTGTGACGACTGAAAGATCGTGGCAGACATTTGGATTGGCCTGGACTGGATCCTTGAGGTACCTATTGTAATAGGTAACACACTCATACATTGGTATGTTTTTGCTATGGAGCCATCCGAGGCAGATTTATTTCACAAATCCTTTATACTGTCCGAGTTGTCTGCAAAATCATATAATTAATAATTTGAATAATTGTAGAAACACACCAAAAAGAAAGCAGGGGGAAAGATCTTCTCATATTTGCAAAGGATGTGCACTATTTCATATTGAAGTTCAAGGATATCTGACTTATGTAACTCTCGGGCGCATAACCTCGGCGACCATTTACACAATGCTATTATTGGTTTGACAATGTCATGAGGCAAATATGGTACGGGGATCAGACGTTGCAGCATAACGTGATAGTCATGAGTCTTTAGACTAATGAACTTTTGTTGCACCTCGTCAACTGCTCTGATAATATTCGCTGCATAAGTAGACGGATAACGAACAATCTTGAACCAGCTGAATACAGAACCCCTCTGTGTCGGCTTCACCGTGTAAGGTGCATTTGGCATCTTGTTGTACACTTCTCTTCTATCCCTCCTCAACCACAAGTAAAGGCGCAAATTCATATATTCTAGATATTTACGGACTTTGGGAGTATCTTTGGTCTTCAACTTAATACCCAAAATTGTTCCCACCACGTTGTCGCACACATTCTTTTCTATGTGCATGACATCAAGGTTGTTCCAGAGTTTCAACTTGGACCAGTAGGGCAATTCAAAGAACATACTCTTGTGATGCTAATAGCTGAGATGGTATAGTGGGTGTGGATTGAGTCTTTTCACATCTTTGTCGTTGGTCAACACACCGAAATAAAAGTTGTTCAACCTTTCTAAAATCTCTTCGCCAAACCACTGTCGGGGTTTAGGCTCATTCTCTACCGTTCCGTCGAAATGAGCCTCATCTTGTCGCCATGGGTGATCGTGAAGAAGCTATATATGGTGACCCAGGTAACACTACAAGAAAAACGCTCCTGGACGACGGAACCATAAAGGTTCCATCATCTAAGTATACATAAGATGACGGAAAATAGTTGTGTTGTCTAAGACACACTTGGATGACGAGAATACTTTTTCCGTCGTCCAAGTGCCAAATAGACGACACACCGACACACCGTCATTTATGTGACCATTTAGACGACGTAGCGTCGGTGCGTCGTCTATGTGAGAACTTGGACGATGGAAACTACCTCAGTTTGCACCAAAGCTGCATCGTCTAAGTAAAGCATTATATAATGTCCATGGCAGAGTCTCTAGCTTCCTCTCCGCTCGCTCGTCTCATTTTCATCCTCATCCTCATATCATTCAATTCTCTCTCGATCAGACTGTCCTCACACATACAACTAGCTAGCACTATATATATATATATATATATATATATATATCTCTGGCTCCGACCATCGATTCGTCATATATCGGAGAAGGCTAGGTACGTACGTACGTAGTTAATTTCCGACAATCTTAACGTTTATGTATATAATTAATTGTACATTTGATTGATTTCATTGTTAGTACGTCTAATATTTATAATTAAGTTAGGTAATTGATTGATATATATATATATATATATATTAGTTAACTAATATTGACCAGTAGTTAAAATGTTTAAAATTTTGGTTAATATTTAGTTAAAATGTACATACATGCTAGATATATTAAAGTAATTGATGTATAGTATATTTACCATTAATTAATAAAGGTAATTAATAAATATTTTAATTAATTATACGTTAATAATTAAGGTAGTTGAAAATTTGTATATATAATAGTTTAATAATTACTTGAAAATCTGTTTATAAAAATTGACTAATATGATAATTATTAAATTTCATAGAAGTATGGACAAGAGTTGGATGAAGTTGCAGAATAAAAGTGATGTCTGATATATGGATGAAATTAGAAAATTTGTGAATTTTGCGATAGAACATGGTCAGGGAAAGTAGCATTTCAGGTGTCCGTGCAAAAAATGTCTTAACTATCAGTATGTGGAGGTTAATGTTATGATGCAACATCTGTATGAAAATGGTATGATGTGGAGTTATACTACGTTGAGCGAGCATGGTGAAGCAGTAGAGTTCAGCTCAGCAGAATTCAGCTCAGGGTACAGTTATCATGGTGCCTCATCCAGCGGCAGTGGTGCTGGTCCCTTTGCTTGGAACCCAACTGCGGATTTGGTCCATGATGCGTTTCCAGGATTTAGTCATGGTGGATACCAACACCAAGAGGGAGGTTACAATACCACTCATGGGCATGATGACACATTTCCCGCTGCTAGCTTGGCCACTGAAACTAGTGAGATGGATAAGTACAACAAGATGCTACTTGAAGCCCAGACTTCGGTGTACCCTAAATGTCGAGAGAATGTGTTGTAATATTTGATGCAGCAAATGTAGATAAAAGTGAAGCACAAAATGTCAGTCAGTGCTTTTGACGATATTCAGGAGCAAATATGTAAGTTGCTTCATGATGATCACAATCTTCCTAAGTCTCATTATAAGGTTAGAAATATCTTGAGCAGCCTTGGCCTAAAGTACAGGATAATTGATGCCTGTCTAAATGATTGTGTGCTTTTTTACAAAGAGTATAACAATTTGGACTATTGTCCCGTATGTGGGCAGTGCAGATATGAGCTGAATAGGAAGAGTTCGAAAAAGAAATTTTCTGTGAAGGTTCTTCGATATTTTCCATTGATTCTCCAATTGCAGCGTCTGTACATGTCTCTATACACAGCAGAGACGATGTGATGGTACGCAGAAAAGCGAATAGATGACGATGTGTTGAGACACGCCGCTGATGGAGAGGCTTTCAAAAATTTTGATAGCGAATTTGGAGACTTTGCCGTAGAGGTTCGAATTGTTAGATTCGGACTATCTACAGACGGATTCAATCCTTGGGGTAGTAATAGCTATGTCGTTAGCACTTGGCCAATTATTCTGATGTCGTACAACTTGCCTTCGTGGATGTGCATGAACAAGGAATTTAATTTCCTTACTCTCCTAATTTCAGGTCCTAAATCTCCAGGGAAGTGCTTAGATATCTACCTTAGACCTTTGATCGACGAGCTGAAACTATTGTGGGAAAATGGAGTCCCAACTTATGACAAATTCACTGACACGATGTTTATTATGAGGGCAACCGTAATGTGGATGATTAATGATTTTCCACCGTATGGAATGTTGGCTGCTTGCAGGATGAAAGGATACAATGGATGTCCTATATGTTTGGACGACGTGAACTCTAGTTGGCAAGCGGGGAAGGGGTGTTACTTAGGTCATCGTAGATGGCTTCCTCTCGACCACTCGTGGCGACAGGATGAAGCTCATTTCGACGGGACAGTAGAGAATATTCCTAAACCCCGTAGTTGGTCTAGCAAAGAGATTTTAGAGAGGTTGAGCTATTTCGACTTTGGTGTGTTGACCAATGACAAGGATGTACAGAAATGCAATCCAATACCTCCATATGATCTCAGCTATTGGCATCATAAGAGTATATTCTTTGGAACTCCCTTACTAGTCGAAGTTGAAGCTGAGGAACAATTTGGATGCGATGCACATAGAAAAGAATGTGTGCGACAGCGTGGTGGGAATAATTCCTGGTATTAAGTTCAAGACTAAAGATACCCTTAAAGCGCGCAAAGATCTGCAATCTATGAATCTACGTCGTCCCTTATGGTTGAGGAGGGATAGAAGAAGAGTGTATAACAAGATGCCAGTTGCACCTTACACAGTGAAGCTGACATTTATAGGTTCTGTATTTCACTAGTTTAAGAGCGTTCGTTATCCGACTACGTATGCAACTACTATAATTAGAGCAGTTGACTAGGTGCAACACAAGTTTGTTGGTTTAAATACATATGACTATCACGTTATGCTGCAACGTCTGATCGATTCTAATGGTAATTCGGTCGTATTTGCCTCGTGACGTCTTAGAACCAATAGTGGCATTATGCAGATGGTGGCAAAGGTTATGCGCCAGAGAGTTAAAGAAGTCAGATGTGGTGGAACTGCAACAACAAATTGTGCACATCATTTGCAAACTAGAGAAGATTTTTCCCCCTGCTTTCCTTAACATCATGATTCACCTAATGATCTACCTGCCCAAGCAGGTGCTCATTTCTGGTCCAGTCCAGTACACTTGGATGTATCTTCAAGAAAGGTACGTACAACTAATTAATTATACAAGTTTTTCGATCCATTATTTGTTCCACTGGAGATTACTAGCTATATGTACTTATTGTACAATTAATTAATTGAACGTTAGATTTTGCAGACATTTTGGATAGTATAAATGATTCGTGAAAAATAGGTTGGCCCCGAATGATTCCATAGCAGAGACATACCTAGTACATGAGTGTGTTACTTACTGCAATAGGTACCTCAAGGATCCACCACCTCCCACCGCCTCCGATCCCAGTGCTCGCATCAATATTTCTGTCGTCACAAATGTCGTTCCACCGCTTAGAGGAGTATTAAAGAAATCGTTAACATGAGAAGAAATTATTGAGGCACATTGGGTAGTGTTGCGAGACTGTGGCGAAGTTGAGCCGTACATGATTGGGTACAGGGAGATGCTTCAAGCGTTAAATCCGGACAAGAGTTCGGCGTGGTTTGAGAAAATAGTTAAGAAGAAGTTTCCCGATTATTTCTTCCAATGGGTACGTATGTTTACTTATTTAGTTTATATACATGTTTGTAGAAAGTAAATCCTTTAATTATATATATTTTTCATTTTTCGAGATGATTGATCTACAAAAATCTGAAAACCACGGGGGGTGGTGGTCCAGGCCAAAGCACTTGCTAGCAGGGAAGCCGATTAAACACTATATTTACCCCGGATGTTTTGTGAATGGTGTAAAGTTTCATTCATTGGTCCGAGATGAAGGAAGAAGAACACAAAACAGTGGGGTAGCGGTTGGGAAAGACAATGATTTATATTACGGGGCTATTATATATGTCGTTCAGCTATGTTACGGGAATAATGTCAACATTTTCATATTCAAGTGCAAATGGTTCAAGCATACAAAGGAAGACTTGGGTCTTTTATCAGTCGATACAAACTCAAGCTGGTATGAGGATGAGCCTTTCGCACTTGCCACCTTAGTTAGGCAGGTGTTTTATCTTGATGATCCGAAAGCTGGTGAATGATGGAAAATAGTGAACCATATCTCTCATCGAGGTATATGGAATACCATGACAGCTGAAGGGACGCCGACGACTGAAGATGTTGAACCGCAAAGAGACATTACTGCATATCAAGAGCCTAATATTTCTATCATCCGCTTCGACATAATGGACCTGGTTCAAGCTGGTGAACGCTTACCCGTGCTTGATGGTTGTATGGATCTAACTCAAGATGAGATTATTGATGCAATTAATGAGGTAGATGAAGAAGAGACGCATGATGAGAATGCGGACGAGGACTCAGGATATTCGTCGGACGATGTTGAGTATGATGAGGAGGATGAGCAGTCGGATAACAGTGGTGAGGATGATGACGATTATGATGAAGAGTACAATATAACAAAGAGGAATATTAATTGGTAATTAAATATTGTAATTAAACTTTTTTGACGTAATGATGCATGATTAATTATATATATTATGATGAGGAGTAAGTATAATTAATTATTAATTCTATACTAATTTAATAAATAATTAATTAATTTTAAATTTTTCGCATAATTAACTTCAAATTAATTAAAGAGAGAGGTCGCTTCGACAGACAGAAATACAAATTAAAATTAATTAATTAACCCGTACGATCAAGAATCACATATATATTTTCCCTAAACCCTAAAACTTAGACGACGGAATGACTTTTCGTAGTCCATACCAAGGTAATTAAACACAATAGTAATTAATTATATAACCCTTAATTAATTCTAAAAATTTATCTTAGATGACGCAAAAGGGTAATACTGTCGTCTAAGTATACCCTAAACCCTACGGCGCTTAACTCTAAACCCTAAAATAAGCACTTAGATGATATAAACGTGTCTTTACGTCGTCCAAGTATGCACTTAGATGATGCACATGTGGAATTGCGTCGTCTAAGTGTTTACTTGGACGATGCAAACGTGTATTTGCGTCGTCTAAGTTAAAATTTCGTACTTTCACATCTAAGACAACGACCATGTAAACCATGTCCCAATGCATATTCTTTTCGTTGAGACCATATAGTAAAAAATTCTTGGAGTGTGAGCGTCGACGGTTCCAAAATAGGACTTACAGATTTTCATGTATTCACGTTTCTGGTTTGTAAAAATTTCAGTTTTGCGGTTGACTATGTTGATGAAACCCTTAACGAACTTACTATTTAGTAAAAATTATTCTACTTATATATTGTCTTATGTCGAATGTATCCAAAGGTTGTGTGACGACCCGAACCAGAATCAGCAGTACGACCAGCTATGTACGTGAGTTACCGCGTAGTCACTGGTATCCGACGGTTGTTTGGAATCGCCGAGCTTGTTAACGACTTAATTGTTGGCCGAGAATTGGAGCTGGGTCTCTTTTCGAGAGTCGTTCTACATGTGATTACGAGTTCGTGGGCGGTTCCGGATCGTTATTTGGACGACCGAGGAATTAGTTATGAATATTTGAAGTTCAGATTTAAATAGTGGGCTACTTAACGACTAAATTATCGGACGGGAATTTGGTTTCGGCTTCTTCACGGAAGTTGTTCAGAATTTAATTTCGAGTTTGTGGGAACTTCCGGAGCATAATTTGGAGTTACGTGGAATTAGTTGCGAATTTTGCCGGTTGTTGATTATTTAGTCGATTTAATGTGTGTTGCTTTGAAGGGTTGACTTTTTATTCGATTGGTCGATGTGTTTGACTTTGGGTGATTATTGAAGAGTACGTCGAGACGAGTTTGTGGCCACGAGAATTATCGGAATCGGAATTACGACGCGGAAGTTACGGGAGTTTAAGTTTGTCGCGAAATGTATTATTGGGGTTTCCATTTTGGGAAACTATAAATAGTGGGCTTACCTGATTTGGAAAGTCAAAGAAATGAATTAATGTGTTGACTTGGTGGTTGACTCGGTTTGACCGAGTGGGAGGAGATGGTGCGACGGAGGTGAGTCGGCTACGGCGGTGGCTCACCGTTCGACCACCCCACGCCTTGACCCTAGTGTCCTTCGACTCGCCATGGAGCCCTCGACTTGTTTCCGGCCTCCTCCCACGGCGTGGGACGCCGGAGGAGGAAGGATTTTCCGGCCAAAGTTCATGATTTTGAGGTGAGTTCGGGTTCCACTATTCCGGCCAAGATGAACTTCAAGAGGTACTGGGTTTTGTAGCCCTCTTCATTGTGATTCTAACCATATAAACATGGTGTTCTAATTCGATTTGTGGATTGAGAATTTTGAGATTGAAATTTGTGAACCAATTCGGTTTTACATGAAATTGACCTAGTTAGAGTGGGAATTGGACTTCGGTGCAGTTATGGAAGTTGCTCAGTGGGTGATTTGGAGTGGAATAGGGGTGGCTCCGCCGTGAAACTCTCCGGTCAACAGTGGCGCCGCCGTGGACGGCGGTCAACGGTCAGAGTTGACTTTTTGACTTTCGACAAGTCGCATGTCATTTGACTCGAAATCGCGCTCCGATCGCAGTGGGGAGGTTCGTTTTTCGAGATGAGCGTCCGAATGTAAAGCGAGGTATTGAGGTGTTATATACGGATTTTCGACCATTCGTCGACTTTGAATCGTGTGTTTCCGAGAACGGTGGTTTCTCGTGATTTGATTTGAATTGTCGAATTATGTTTGAGAGAATTGGATATTGTGATTATTCAGGTGTTCGTGATCGTTTGTTTGGCGAGGGACTTTCCGCCGGATCACGGGTTAACGCGATACGCGTTACACCAGACTGTGAGTGGACAGTTTATTTTCACGGAATCCTTGCGAGTCTTTTATTTATGATTTACGAACTTGAGCATGCAGATTGATTATGGTTTTACGAGCATGTGTTTTACGATTATACATATACGAATATGCGTATACGAGTATACATACACTGATATAATGTTTCATGCATTTGCATCGAGCTGTTTATGATTTGGTTTTCACAGAGTACAGTCGTAGTTTATGAGGTTGTATCGATACACTGCATCCCGGCTGATCCCCGAGGATGTTACCAGCTAGGATCACGTGTGGGCTAGGGACCCCGTGGTTCTGGATCACGTGTGGGCTAGGGACCCCGTGGTTCTGACTGTGCTGCTGTAGCTAGGATCACGTGTGGGCTAGGGACCCCGTGGTTCTGACTGTGAGATTTTACTTGCATGCTCTGTTTACGAGTTGGAGTCAGCGTCTCCTCGTATACTATTTGGTTTGATTTATTATATTTCGACTCGCATATGTTTTTTATAACATATATTAACTGGTGAAAGACATTTATTTTCGTCCACTCACTCTAACGTGTTTATTGTCTTTCCCCTGGGCTTTTCGGTTTCCGTGCCCAGTTTGCAGTTCGGACTCTGGTGTCGCACGTCGTGGTCGGAGGCATAGTGCTCGAGCTACTTTGTTTCTTCCAGTAGGTTTATTGTTCTACCTACTGTGGTATACGTATATGATTATGTATTAGAAGTCGCTCTGAGCTTCCTATTGTATATGTTATACGATTTTAAACCCGGATTTCAATAAAGTACTATTATATGTATTGTTTACTTTACTGTTGAGATATTGAGAAATCCGGATGGGATTGGTGCCCACGGTTTGCTTTTTGTGGCATAGGATGAAGTGTATTTTCTGCGTGCAGGTAATGGTAATTCAACGTTAGTAACGAAACTCTGCCCAAATTTCGAAAAGTTTTTGTTGGTTCGTGTTTTCGAAAGGGTTTGATTCCGATTTAGGGAGCTAAATCGGGGTTGGGTCCTTTCAGGTTGTTTTGTCTATAATTAAATTTCGTTAATATTGATGTGCAATGAGCCTATACTTAATAACACTTAAGTTATACAGATTAGTAGATACTTAATAAGTTTAAAGTCGTAAATTTATTCGTCGTCTTAAATTCCTCTTTTTATATATATAATTTTTAATTGATATTTTACGACAATTTCATTCAAATGACAGATCGGAAACTTCTTTACGAATTATTTTTAAAAATTATTTATACAGAAATTGTACCTAGACGACGGAGACTATCCGTGTCCATCATCTAGGTGCTTACCCTGGACAATGGAAATGGTCAGTCTCCGTCGTCCATGCTTAAATTTTAGGCGGTCCAAATTTCACCGCCATTTTTTTTGGAACGGTTCAAAATTTGACCTAGACGACGGAAATGAATATTTCCGTCGTCTAAGTCAAATTTGAACCGTTCCCAAAAATTATGGTCGCCAACTCCCACCCGCCCAATTAATTTGGCGGTGTTTCCAAAAATTAAGACGGTCGACCTAAACGACGGAACTGGGCATTTTTGTCGTCTAGGTGCACTTAGACAACGGAAAATACGCCTCCATCGTCTAAGTGAAACAATATAAATAGGCAAATTCGATCATTCTTCCTCATGTCCTCAATTCTCCTCTCCTCTCTCTCTCTCTCTCTCTCTCTCTCTATCTCTCTCTCTCTCTCTCAAAATCCGGCCTCCCTCCGCCGCCTCTCACCTCCTCCACCGTCATTCGATCACTCTCTCCACAACGTACGTCGATTGTACTCGCTCCCTCCCTCCGCCTCCACCTTCCACCGTCACCACCACCGGCCGCCCATCTCCACCGCTAGTATATTTTTAACTTTTTTTACGTATGTATGTATTTTAAATTTATTTTAAATATGTATTTAGGTATAAATAGTAATTTATTTGTGTTTAATAATAAATTAGTAAATCGTTAAATTAGTAAAAATAATAAATTGGTAAATTATTGTAATTATGGTAAATTAGTGAATTAGTAAAAATAATTAATGGGTACATTATTGTAATAATGGTAAATTAATGCAATTATGGTAAATTAGTAAAAATAATAAATTTCTAAATTATTGTAATTATGGTAAATTAGTAAAATTAATAAATTGGTAATTATGGTAATTATTGTAATTACGGTAAATTATTAATTATAGTAAATTATTATAATTATGGTAAATTATTAAATTATTAAAAATAATAAATTGATAATTATTGTAATTATGGTAAATTATTGTAAATTAGTAAAAATAATAAATTGGTAATTATGGTAAATTATTATAATTATGGTAATTATATATTATACTTAGTGTGAATTATGATAAATTATGGTTAGTATGAATTTAATTATTTGTACTATTATTTTAATTAATAGTAATATTATTTGCAATAGTATGAATTTAATTATTTGTAACATTAATTTTTTTAATTATTGTAAATTAGTATGAATTTAATTATAAATAGTAAATATTATAAATTCGTTAATATTAATAAATGATAAATATCAAAAATGGTTTTACAAATACAGAATATTAAAAATAGTAAATGTTGTGGTAAATATGAAAAATATAGAAAAAATAATTAGTAAATTTTTATAAATAGTAAATTTTAAAGTCGTTATAATTAATTGTAAAATAGGTTTAATAGTTGATTTTTACAATTCACTACCACATTTTGCATTATTGCCGGCGACAAGGGAAAAAAAAAGGCCGGCGACTTGCTTCGTCGCCGACAATAATGAGCATTGCCAGCGATATGGACCATCGCCGGCAATAAGTTCCAAAAATCGCCGGAAATGGTCAAAATTATTGCCGGCGACGGAGAAAGTCGCCGGCAATAAGTTCCCACAATTTCCGGCGATTTTTGAGCCGGAATTTCGCCGGCAATAACTCTTATATCAGATCTAGATCACAGCAGCTCATTCATTTAGATATACAAAAATCCGGTGAAATCGAAAGAAGGAAAACGCTCTGAAATCCTTGGGTATTGTCAAAAGGCGTCGAAAACCCACTCGGGAAGCTATATACGTAGCTATATATAGGTACGTATATACGTATGTATATATATGTGTGTTGATTTAATTAGATCGATATATATAAGCATGCATGTGTTGATTTAGAGTTGAGATATCGATTATTGGTTTGATATGCAAATAGAGTGGATATATTGTTGATTTTGAGTGATTGACGTACTGTTGATTTTGAGTTGATTAGAGATTATTTCAATGAAAATATGTTAATTTGTGTATATATATATGTATGTATATAAAATTATTTTGTGAATATTAATTGTTAATATGTCTATATATATATACAGGCATGTTAATTTGTAATTGTGAATTGTTGGTATATATATATATATTTTTAATTTATATGCATGCATGGGTCAACTTTTGTTAATTAATTGGATGAATTCAAATGTAATTAATGATGATTTATTAATTAATTAGTAGTGAATGTGTGTATATATATATATATATTTATAGTACGTAATGTTAGAATTTTCAGGATGGACAAGAGTTGGATGAGCCTCGAAAGAAGGGATGTGAAGGCTAATTAGGAGTTTTGTGGATTTTGTGAAGGCTAATTGTGGAGACACTACACTTCATTATTGTCCGTGTAAAGAATGTAAGTGTCGCAGCGATTGATTTCGTTTTCCCATTGATAAAGTCCAGAAGCATCTGAGTAAATACGGGTTTTGGGATAAGTACACTTGTTGGATTTATCACGGTGAAACATCGTTAGCGGGTCTGCATGATCATGGACAATTTGGTGAGAGGGCCAGTTCATCCTATGATCCAACATCGATGTTAATCAATGATATGTTTCCTCATGAGAGCGGTGTATTTGCTGATCAAGCACCAAATGTCCCTCCCGTCGTGTAGTGTTTCCCCGATATTGAGCCAGTCGAGCCATTACCTGGAGCTCATGTCAACATAAGCAGTATAGACAAGTACAACAACCTGATTGCATTGCAACAGACTCCGTTGTACGACGGTTGTAGTAAGACTATTCTTGAAAGTGTCATGGGAGTGATGCAGCTCAAAATGGAGAACAAAATGTCTGTTAAAGCTGTTGATTCTTGGCTGAAGTGGACTGCTTCGCTACTGCCACCCGGTCATCGTCTTCCTACCACTCATCATAAGGTGCGACATATCCTGAAAGATCTTGGGCTTTCCTACATCAAAATCCATGCATGCAGATATGATTGTATTCTCTTCTGGGGAAAAGATCTCGAAGACCTTGAAGCCTGCCCGGTATGTTTTACAGAAAGGTATAAGTTGACTCCTGCAGGCAACAAGAAAGCTGTGAAGATACTTCGATATTTCCCGCTTATTAATAGGCTGGAGCGGTTGTTCATGTGTGCTTTCACGGCCGAAGCTATGAAATGGTGAGCTGAGAGGAATTTGCCTGACGATGACACCCTTATATACCCTTCCGACGGAGAGGTTTGGAAGCACATGGTCAGGGAGTTTGATCATTTTGCAGCAGAGGTCCGAAATGTTTGGCTAGGGCTCTCATCTGACGGATTCAACCCTTTTGGCAACATGAGTCTTCAATACAGTATATGGCCAGTTATTTTGGTACCGTACAACCTTCCACCATGGATGTGCATGAAGAAGGAATACAATATGCTGACTCTGTTAATTCCGGGCCCGGGTTATCCAGGAAAGTGTCTCGATGTGTATTTGAGGCATTTGATTGAGAAGCTTAAGTACATGAGTGAGTGTGGCCACCCCACTTACGATAGGTTCAAAAATGAGATGTTCCAGATGCATGCCATGCTTGTTGGCACCATCAGTGATTTTCCTGCCCGCGGTATGTTGTCGGGCAACGTTACCATGGGTTACATGGCTTGTTCAGACTGCATGACGGTTGATTGTTGCAGTCCTCATTGCAGTAAAATTGTTCAGATGCGTCACCGTTGTTCGCTTCCATATGATCACCCATTTAGGCAGGATCAAGACGCTTTTGATGGGACTGTAGAAACAGGTGTGTCACCCAGGCGATAGACAGGGGATGAAATTTTGGAAGTGTTGAATGAATATGATTTTGGCAAGCTGAGTAATCATCCTGAGATAGTGGCGTCAATTCCTAAGTTTTGGACACACAAGAGCATATTCTGGGAACTCTCCTACTGGCCCAGGTTGCCTATCAGACACTACTTAGATGTCATGCACATAGAGAATAATGTGTGTGAAAGTGTGGTGGGCACAGTTCTTAATTTGGAGGGGAAAACAAAAGGCATCCCTAAGACACGCATTGATCTGAAAGCTATGAGACTGCGGAAACATTTGTGGTTAAGAGATGGTAAGAAAAAAATGCCGCAAGCTCCTTACACCGTCAAGCGGAAGCATAAACATGAAATTTTTGAGTGGCTGAGTAATGTCAGATATATATTCTTATGGCTATGCAGGAAATTAATATAATTTTTACTTATATATGGTTATATGCAAGAAATATAATTGTTGCTTATGGCTATATATGCAGGTATCCTTATGGCTATGCAGGAAATATAAGCAGGTGTGTTAACTTCCGGGACAATAAGATGTACGGATTAAAGAGTCATGACTGTCATGTACTGCTTCAACGCCTTTTCCCTATTTTCATTCGAGGGTACCTGCCCAAAGAGGTGGTGGAGCCGTTGGTGGCCTTGTCAAGATTCTTTCAGAAGTTATACACCAGGGAAGTTAAAAAATCAGATCTCAGGGAGATGCAAGATGACATCATTTTTATCATGTGCAAGCTTGAGAGGATATTTTCCCCAATTTTTTTCGACATCATACCTCACCTGATGATCCATCTTCCCGAACAATTGTTGCTTACCGGTCCGGTACACTACACTTGGATGTATCCCATGGAAAGGTACAAATGATTCATACATTTGGTTTGCCTCTGTTTTTATATGTAAATTCTTATTTTTTAAGTATCATAACATGCACTTGTTAACTTGTAGACAATTGGGAGCCTACAAGGACTATGTGAAGAATAAATCTGCACCTGAAGGGAGTATCGCTGAAGCATATCTTGCGCACGAGTGTGTAACGTGCACCAACTTGTATTTGGGAGCGCTGGAGGACCCCCAACAACATATGCCGATAGATGAACCCCAGTTTAACCTTTCTATCATCTCCAATGACGTGGTAGTACATGGAAGCTTGCCAAAGTCGTACAAGTTGGATGAAAATGAGGTAGCCATTGCCCACTGGTCGGTACTGATTAACTGTCCAGAAGTACAATATTGGAAAAACTATTATCTTCACTGCCCTGCTATTGCCGGAAATGTTGATTACCACAACAAGACGTTTGCAAACTACTTTGGTCAATGGGTAAGGGTATATGTGTATATATATATTTTTTATATCCTTATATAGCATGTGTGTACGTGGTTTTCTTTTTTTATGTTCATAATTTATGGTGTACCTGGTTTCTTATCATTTTCAGATGAACCATGTAGCAAATGATGGTTGCCCAGAGTGGTCAAACGAATTGAGGGTCTTGGCGATGAAACCGATAGCTTCAAAAGTTTACTCGATGTGTCAGGTTAATGGCGTGAAATTTATATGTGAAAATCGAGACGACCGACTGAAACCACATAATTGTGGGGTGATGGTCCATAGTGGGCAGGATGGCGTTGACTATTACGGTGTCCTTCATTCAGTTGTTGAACTAATTTATGGGAACCGTATGAAAGTGCACTTGTTCAAGTGTAGATGGTTTGATACTAGCCCGGAGAACACAAGGACCGATCAATACGGAATATTTTCGGTGAATACTGCTACAAGCTGGTATAAAGAAGACCCTTTCGTTCTTGCCACATCAGTAAAATAAGTGTTTTACCTTGACGATCTTCTGAACAAAGTCCCGTTGAAAGTGGTTAACCATGTTGCTCATAGAAACATATACAGTGCTGCCACACTTGGTGAGACCGCAGATGATGAAGAAGTTACTGCATACCAAGAGCCGAACGCTTTTGACATTCCGGAATCATCTACGATTCGCCTTAATAATGTGAGATCTGGGAGTGTGGTTCGAATTACTGGAGCAGAACTTCTCGATGTTAATCCAAATGAAGTAGACGCTGATTCAGATGACGAGGAGCGGCACATATTGCCAGAGGTTACCTATGAAACCGAGCCAGACTCAAGTGATGAAGATGATTATGATTATCATCCTTAGTACGTTAATGATGTACGTATTTTAGTATATATAAACGTGCATGTCTGTTTGTTATATAAACGTACGTGCATGTATGTTTGTTATAGTACGTCGTAAATTATAAAAATTTGGCCATGCCAACGTCATATCGATCGGTGTTATTTATGAATTAATACTTGCAGGAAATTTTTGGCCAGGAATCATTATCATTACCAACGAGTTGATAACTCGTTGGTAATAGTATTACCAACGAGTTGCTTATCAACTCGTGGGCAATACTATTACCAACGAGTTATCTCGTTGGTAATAGTATTGCCCACGAGTTGATAAGTAACTCGCCGGCAATACTCCCTTAAATTCCAGAACTAGCAGCTCGACCCTCCTTCCTCATTTCTTCACCTTGTTGCTTCAAAACCCTAAAATCTCCCCATCTCTTCCTCACCTCGCCGCCCACAAATTAACCTCTCTTCCTCTCCTCAAATCTCTCCTCCCCTCTCCCCTCTCCCCTCTCCACACAAAAAAACTTAAACCCAAAAACCTCAAATCTCCCCTACCTCTCCTCCCCTCCTCCTCTCCTCCTTCCCTCCTCCTCTACCTCCTCCCCTACCTCCGCCGTCGGAATCTGAGCTCCATCATGACAGGTCCGATCCCCTAGCTCCCTCTCTCTCTCTCTCAATTTTTGTTTTTTTTATAATTATGTATATATATATGCATTTTAATTATATTTGTATGCATTTTAATTAACTTGATTAATTAAGTTTTGGGTGATGTTTTAATTTTTGATAATTATTAGGCAAGTGTATGTATGTATATATGTAGAAAATATTTAGGTAATTTAAGGTGATTTGGATTAATTGATATAGTTGATAATTATATTGTATTTTTAAGGTGTTGGGCAAATTAAGGTGATTTGGATTAATTGATATAGTTGATAATTATATTGTATTTTTCATAAGTTAATTATGTAATTATGCATTTTTGTGTTGGTTAATTATATTTGTTAAGTTAATTTGTAGAATATATTTGTTAACTTAATTAATTGGTTAAATAAGCATTTGGGTAATAATTAATTGATATTTTGATAATTATATTCGTAATGATCGATATGATATGATGCAATTTAATTTAATGTTTGATATGATGCAAATATGATCTTGATGAATGACATTGTTGATATGTTGATGATCATATGTGATTTAATATGCAAATTATACGTTTTTATATAGATAGATTATATATGCAACTATGTCAAACAGAAAGTAAGAGGATTTTGAAGTCCAATTAATTTTTTGATTTTTTTTTCAAATGGATCTTCTACGAGAACCGATAACCGCTAGAACCGGAACCGGAACCGAACGATTCCGGTTCCAAACGGTTCCATCCTTAATTTTCACAGAACCGGACCGATTGTAAGCAAACGGTTCTGGATCTTAAAATTTTGTATCAGAACCGAACCGAATCCAGGACTAATTGTTGGATGTGCAGGAGGTTTTGCGGCAAATTGGCTTGGAGGCATCAAACGAAGAGCGACTAGATCCAGTGGTTTTGAGGCCCAATTATGACTACTCGCACACAAATGTTGCTAGCTGCGCGAGGAGAGGAGGAAGCTGCACGATCCGGATCCGTGAAACCCTCAGTTCAGGCTCGACCCTCAGTCACCAGACAGTCAAGCGAGCGACACTCAACGGCTGCATCAGAAATGCCCTCCATCCGAATGCCCCACATTGGCCCGGTGCCTACTCCCGTTTCACGGGAATCACCTGAGGCAGATGGTGCTGGCGCCTCATCGTCCAGGCCTCGTCTATCTCCGCCGTCCGGTCTCTTCCTGCTAGATGAGATTCCTGTGATCCCTGAATTCGATGATAGGGGGAGGCCTATTTATATTGAAGGACAGCCGGAGTTCCTGAGCATGGAGGAAGCGTACAACTTCATCCCATTCGACCCTGTGTATCTTTGGAGTGCGAGGTGCAACAACCAGCAAACGGACGATGCAGGTTAATTTTTTTTAACAAGATTGATTACTTAATTATTACTTGAGACTATAAATAGAGTCAATTAATAATATCAATTTGTTGACATTGTATTATTAGGCAATATCGTTAATGGCACTGGAAAACGAAAGACTAGAGGCCCCTGCACCGGGAAGAATCTTGAGCAGGCCACCGGGGGAAGGAAAACGCTCATTAGGACCAATGAGCATGGTGAGGTGATCGAGACATTTGACACCACGCGAAAGTATGCCAGCATGGCCAGGGCCGTCGTGCGGGACAAGGTCCCAATGCTGTGGCCAGATTGGGGATCTGTGCCTCGCTACGTGAAGATGCAAGTGCATAATGCATTGAGTGTGAGTTAAATCGTATTTTCATTACGTAAATTTTACATTTATTAATTAAGTCCGAATAAATATATAATTTTACCGTTTATATATTCATCTTGCAGGTGTGGTTTGACGTGGATGAATACCTTATTCACACGTGGGTAGAGCGTCAACTACATATCAGGTGATGTGATTCGAGTTATTTGAGTATATATCGAGTTAGATTTTTGTTTATCAAGTGTTTTAATATCTCTAACTTTTTTTTCTGGTGTTAATATAGGTATAAAGAGTGGAAGAACGAGCTTTCAAAACATTACACACAGTACAAAGAGCTAGGCCGAGGTTCTACCCCTAGCGAATTCCGGTTTAGGGAGTACGAGTGGCTGTGGCTAGTAGCCCACTTCGAGCACCCCAAAGCGAAGGTATGCATCCTGAATATATTTTACAACCCTAATGTATCGTATCACATTGAAATAGTTAGTTACTATTTTTTTTACATATGTTTATCAAACAAGGCGATTTCCAAGACGAACAGGGAAAACAGATTGAAAAACACCAAGTCCCATCATGCAGGTTCACTCAACTATTTGGGTTGGTCGAGTAAGGCGCAGCAACAACAAGAAGTCAACCCGTTGGTGTTTGTTCATCAGAAGTTCTATCCGTAGTGCCCTGAAGAAGCGGTAAGTCTTTAGCCTCATTATTTTGTAGTTCACAGATGCATGTGTTAATAAAACTATTTTTCTCTATTAATTTATTTTGTTTAATAATACGTTATTCATATTCGCTTTTCAATTAGGCGAGAGTGGAGGATGCGATCACAGAAGTCACCATGAATATAGCTTGAAACAACCATCTTGACTGCTCGGAGGAAGAAGTGACCCAGTATGCCTCTCAGATCGATCCGCTTGATTGCCCTATAGCGGCTCAGATCATGGCAAAATCGTGCGGGACTGGAAAGAATATCTACTACTGCAGGGGAGTGGGCTCGGCGGGCGAATGAGTATTGAAGAACACTTCGGAATACTCTAGCGGGTCAAGAATTTCTTCTAGGAACTCTAACCTAGCAGCGGAGCTTCAGAGGACGCAGAGGGAGTTGGAGGAGCAAAGGAGGCAGATGGAGGAGATGCGGCAATTGGCCGAGCAGCAGGCAGTCAGAGATGCCGAGTACCGGGTGATGGTCGAGCAACACCGAATTATGGTCCAGCAGCAAACATAAATGTTCACATGAATGCAGACGATGTACGCGTGCCAGACTACCGGACAACCGCTCCCTACACCTCCCCCGATCCCTGTGTTCCACAGTGATCCACCACTGCAGCCGTCACCGCCACAGCAAGACCAGGGTAGCTACCGGAGTTCAAATGATTACGTCCACATAGATTTCCTCGACCCTTGGTGTAGTTGTAGTTTATTTTCGTATTGTTACTGTTTGTACTGTACGTTGGACAATTATGTGTGTACTGTTAAACTTGTATTTGTACGGTTTCTGTTTTTCAGTGCAGGTTCTGGAATTGGGCCCAATCCGGAACCGCCTTTTTTTTGTAAAATTTCACCGGGTATTGCCGGCGAGTTGGACCAATCTCGCCGACAATACCTCTCATTTTCCGGCCACGGCGGAGCAACATTGCCGGCGACTTTTGTC
Source organism: Geum urbanum (assembly GCA_946800695.1). Taxonomy (NCBI): domain Eukaryota; kingdom Viridiplantae; phylum Streptophyta; class Magnoliopsida; order Rosales; family Rosaceae; genus Geum; species Geum urbanum. The sequence continues at coordinate 25,144,000 of OX327013.1, read as the reverse complement.
GCCTGTAATGATATTCATCATTGCCAGCGACTCAAGTTGCCAGCAATGTCTATACTATTGCCGGCGACTCGAGTCGCCGACAATTCCTCTACTATTGCCGGCGACTTTAGTCGCCGGTGATACTTCAACATTATTGCCGGCGACAAGCACTACATGTCGCCGGTAATACTATCACCGACGCCTAATTTCCGGTGAGAGTATTACCGGCGACATGTCGCCGGTAATAGCTATTACCGGCGATTTAAAAAGAAAGGCCGGCGACTTAAAAAGAAAGGCCGGCGACTTTAAGTCGCCGGCAATACCTAAATATATGGTAGTGACTCTTAGGTTAAAATGACCCCGTGGGGTAAAAAAAAAAGGCACAAAAAGAGGTGAAAGATGCTCAACTCTGACGCTTCGCAGAGCAAGTGGGTTGACAGAGCCAGGAGGACAACGTCGCGCCTTTTCCGGATCCTTCAGCTGGTCCCTCAGCAACGACGATTGGGGAAATTCCTGATGCTCCAGCTATACAGACCAAAGATGATGACACTCCTTTCGGCCCATCATTGAAGTCAGAAAGTGCCTAGGAGTCGGCCACCTCCGAGTTTATTCTCTACAACGCGCGGCGCAAGGTCAGAAGGGCCTCGTCAGACCCTCAACCGAAAAAGACCCGAGGACTCAGAAAGGGCGGAAAATCTGAGAAGTTGTACAAGGTGACCGAGAAAAATATCTAGTTGCCATACAACGATTTCACCGATGGCCTTCCCACCTCTCAGTTAACTAGTCTCTCATCGCACAGCATCGGGACAATTATTCGCAATAAGGATCGTATGGTAGCGCCTACCTGGAAAGAGTTGCCGGGCGAGGAGAAGGGGGAGGTGTTTAAAGAACTCTCGGTACATAATACAATTTTAAATTCATTTTTAATAACCAATAAAAATCATAATTTTATAATATATACGATTATAATTTTTTATTCTTTTCTTGTAAGAACAATATGCGGTGGATGACACACCGGAGATGCTTAGGCACATCAACACCACCGCCAATGCCATCTACAGTGATTGGAAGTGCAGACTTCACAAATATTGCGAACAATTCGGCCGCTCGCCTACCCCTATATAGCTACGTGGGGATAGGGAAGATAAGTGGGAGTGGTTGGTCAACCACTTCGAAGAAGAATTTTATTGGGTTCGTATTTTTTTTATTTAAATTGACGAAATCGATTTTATTTTTTTAGTCATTTATTAATTTTTTAATAATTTATGTTGTCCAACAGAAAACCTCGAACATAAACAAGGCCAATCGGGAGAAGAAGGACAAACATCATACCTCTAGCTCCAAGTAGATTATACAAATCGCCAAGGAGCACAGAGATAAGGGCTTCAAACACCATTATCTGGATGCTAGCGTTACCGCTTACGTGATGCATGGGCTCTCGACAATGAAGCGAGTCAAATCGGCGTAAGTGTCGTATATATTTCTTCTCAATTTATGGAATTATTATTTATTATTTATTAAATGGTCGTACAAATTTATAATTATTTAATTTTTATTATTATTTTCAGGCGAGGTTGGTAGAACGGGCGTAGGAGGAATATGCCAATACGCAGCTTGCACACCCGGATTTGCCGCCGGAAGACCTGCCTTCTCTATCGATGGAGAGCCAAATTGCAATCACCGATGAGGTATACGGTTGTCGAGCTAGCAAAGAGGTTAGGGGGTTGGGACGCAAGGTGCAGCGAGATTTATCTTCTGACTCATCTACGAGACGTTCGACGAGGAATGGTGCTCGGGATGCATCGGTCCAAGCATCCCTTGAGGATGCTCGGCTCACACGGGTGAAAACTCTATCTATGCGTCAGAAAACGCTATCTATACGTCAGAGGCTTGATGAGCAACAAGCGCAGATAGCCCATCTCATCACCCTCTTGCAAAACCAGGTTCAACAAGAGTGTCATCCTGCTCTGACCCCACACCCTGACGACGACGACACGGCTGGAGGCGGGGGACTCGGCGGCGCGTCTACTTATGCTGTATTTTAGTAGTTTGTATGTAGTTTATGATATCGTATTTTCTGAACGATTTAATTTGATGTACGTATAAATTTTAATTATTTAAATTAAATTTAGTATTTTAATTAATTTATTAATATTTTATTTTAAATTCAAATTTTAATTTTAATTAAAAAAATTAAAAGAAAATAAATATTCACTTAGACTATGAAAGTATATACGCTTTTGTAGTCTAAGTCCTCACTTAGACTACGAAACCATATATGCTTTCATAGTCTAAGTTATCACTTAGACTATGCAAAATATACACATACGTGATCTAAATGATCACTTAGACCACGCACACAATATTTGCGTCGTCTAAGTTGTACTTGGATGATGCAAATAACATTTGCGTCGTCTTATCATAGCTTGGACGACGAGTCATTTGCGTCATCCAAGTGCTTAGACTATGGCACTTGGACGACGGAGATTCCGTAGTCTAAGTACTTAGACTACGAAAACTCTAACCTAGAGAATGGAAATGGTCCGTGGTCTAGGTGCATTTTCCTTAGTGTAACACACCTTCCCCGCGTACCAACTAGAGTTAACGTCATCCAAACTGATAGGGCAACCATTGTATCCTTTGGTCATGCAAGATGCCAACATCCTATATGCAGGAAAATCGCTGATTGTCCACATTACGACTGCTCTCATCGTGAACATCGTGTTAGTGAACTTGTCATAAGTTGGCACTCTATGTTCCCACAACAGTTTTAGCTCGTTGAACAATGGTCTGAGGTAGACATCTAAAAACTTTTCAGGAGATTTAGGACCTGGAATTAGCAGAGTAAGGAAATTAAATTTCTTGTTCATGCACATCCATGGAGGCAGGTTGTATGACATGAGAATAACTGGCCAAATATTGACGGCAACACTATTACTACCCCAAGAATTGAATCGATCTATAGATAGGCCGAGTCTAACATTTCGAACCTCTACTTCAAAGTCTTCGAATTCCCTATCGAAATGTTTAGAAGTCTCCCCATCTGCTACGTGTCGGAGCACTCGTCATCTACTCGCTATTCTGTGTATCATCTCATCGCCTCCGCTGTGTATAAAGACATGTATAGACGTTGTAATCTGGGAATCAAAGGAAAATAGCGAAGTACCTTCACATGTTTTTTCTTCTTTGAACTACTCCTATTTTGGTTTTTATATCTACACTGGTTACATACAGAACAATAGTCCAAATGTTCATACTCTTTGTAAAACAACACATAGTCATTTATGCAGGCGTCGATATTTCTGTACTTTAGGTCGAGGCTACTTAAGATCGTTCTTACCTTATAATGACTTTCCAGAAGTTTGTGATGATCAGGTAGCAACTTACACATATGCCCATATATTTCGTCAAAAGCACTCTCTGACATTTTATTCTTCACTTTTATTTGAACTTCCTCCATTATGTACTACAACACATTCTCTGCATATCCAAGATATACCAGGGTCTGGGCTTCGAGTAGCATCCTGTTGTATCTATCCATCTCTGTAGTGTCATTGGCCAAGCTAGCAGCGGGGAATGTGTCATCATGAGTGGTATCGTAACCTCCCTCTTGGTGTTGGTGTCCAACATGGCTATATTCCAGAAAAACATCATTGATCAAATCCACCGTTGGGTTCCAAGTAGGGGTGTCGCTACCGCTAGATGATGCATTAAGATAACTATACCCTGAGCTGAAGTCTACTACTTCACTGTGTTTGCTCCACATAGTGTAACTCCACATCATACCGTGCTCATACAGGTGTTGAGCCATAACGTTAGACAGAACAAACTGATAGTTGAGACATTTTCTGCATGGACACTTAACGCTTTTTTCCCTGAGCATGTTGCAGCGTAAAAGCCACAAACTCGCTGAAGCCATCCATATACCGCACATCACTTCTATTCGCCAACTGTATCCAACTCTTATCCATATTTCTGCATAAGGATAATAAATCGATCTATTAATTATATAATTTTTCAACCAATAATTCATTAATCTAATATACTTTATATAGCAAGCAAAGAAATTTGCAACGGTGGTTTGAAGAGGCCCAAAGGGCATTAGAAGCCTTATTCGCCAGAGAAGCTGCAACGACAGTTGAATGCCTTGGCGGCTAATCCCCTTGTAGTCTTTGGCAAAAAATCTCGTGAGCCAAAGGTTAGAGAAGCAAGGCCAAACGTTTACGACCGCAATCCAGAGTTGCTCGCCAGAAAGAACAAACTAGAACCTATCCCTGAGGTTCCCCAAGACCATAAGCGGTCTAAAAGTGATAAACAACGTGCTAGTGAAACATCTAAGCAATCAGCTATGCTCAAGAGCCTTCAACAATCAACCGAGCTCACCCAGGGAGACATTACCTCAAGTGAGACAAAAGAACATAAATGGAGGCCAAAACCATTGGTGGAGGAGGACCAAAAGAAGCTCGTTTCCCATAGCCAGACGTCTTCTTCTTGCACCTGTAAAAGCACTGGCTTGTTTTTACCACCAACACTTGCACCTACACCTGAGGCCATAGTCAAGGAAGCCTATGTTGCATCCATTGAAACAATAAGCATTGACCATGAGATGGTAGAAGCTAGAATACAAGGGGGTAACCCTGAGTTCGAGATGGATGAAGTCGAGGATGAGGAAGAACAAGTGGATTACAGAGAAGATGAAGAACCAGAACTCTAAGAGTACGAGAATGACTTAGACGTAAGCATGGTGTATGCATTTCCCTCCAAATTTGCAGGATCCTCAGTTGGAAAATCATGTTACTTACTAGCTGTCCCTGCTGAAGTCATGATCGATCAGTCCAGCAATGTAGATAACTTAGCAACGACAAATGCTGCTGAAGATACGCAATCACGGATGTTGCTTGCCAAGCAGCTAGAGATTAACCTATTCTTGAGAAACACATATATGTTATTCATAAAGCTAATAGTGAACATGGCGATGCATATGAGACCGTTGTACATCACTGGAAAAGTTCAAAGAATTTAGATCAACAAGTTATTGGTAGACTCAGGGCAGCAGTGAATATTATCACCATTAAAACAATGGAACTGATAGGCATTCCTAAGTTTGCTATCCAAGAGACAGCCCTCAACGTTTAGAATTTCCAAGGTAGTATTCTAAGACTTTAGGATTTTTTTTTCTCAATGTGCAAGTCAGACCAGCTACTGGTACATGTACATTCTTCGTAGCTGAATGCACAGCACCTTACAGTGGGATTCTGGGTCGAGATTGGATCCATTAGAGTTACTGGGTACCATTATCTCTACATTAACAAATCATGCTATGGAACATGGAGTTAGGTGAGGCAGAAGTAATTGAAGCTGACCCGCATCCATATTCAGTTTCTGCTAGCGCGTTAGACGCTAGCTACTATAACAAAGACCTCAGGCCACTAGAATTTTGTGGTGTCGACAACAAGGGCCGCCCCGTGGGGGGTGACAACCTCTGAATTAGCTCAATGGGAGATTATCCAAGTCGGCGAGGACAGTCGGCGCCCTTATACTGTTGAGTTACCTTTTCGACCATTCCAATGTTAGAACCTCTATCAAGTATAGAGGCAGATGCTTGCTTCTCTCTGCATGATCGACTTCATAATCACTTAATGGAGAACCAAGTCTACGAGAACGTCCCAATGATTGCAGCATTGGAATACGTAGACGACAATGTACTGCATGAATCAGAAGAGGAAGAGGTTATTAAATTGGCTCCAGCAGCCTTAGATGACACTCCACCTAAAGTTAAAGATCTCATTAAGAAGAAATACTGTATAGGGTTTACTTCCGCTGTGTTGTATTTTTCATTCAGTCTTCAGATTTCTTCTCACCTTCTGTAAACAATTTATATTTCTAGTGGATTCAGTGTTTGTCTGATTTGAGAAATCCATATGGGATTTGGTGCCCACTGTTTGTTTTTATGGAAATTTTAGAAGTGTCTTTTCCTTGCAGGTTTTTGGGTTTCTTGATTTTAGAAGAAACTCTGGCAAAATTTTTGTAGTTTCAGTTGTCGTTGTGGCTTAATTTTGGTTTAGGCAATTAAATCAGGATCAGGTCTTTTTCATTCTCTATTGAGGAATCTTATAATGAGGACTTGTTGAGTACTTTCTCACCTAACCCATTTTTTCTTTGTATTTTAGAAAATTCACTGTTAGTTGGATAGAATGATGAGTAGATCACTCATGCAAAATTTCACCAGTATTAAAAATCATTAAGTCATTCATAATCAAGATTTATCACTCATATATGAATATGAACAATATATGTTTGACAATTTTAGTTCGTCCATTGGTTTAATCTTGTTCGATACCATAATGATTTTCAATTGGATGAAAATTTGTACAAATGATCTACTCATAAATATCTAAACATCTAGCCGTTAAATTTTTTTAATGAAAAGTGGCTCTTACAACCATTAATTAAAAGGTACTCATTCAAGTCCTCATTATAAGGGTCCTTGATGGAGAAGTTCCCTGTGAATTACTATGGGCTGAATGTTGATAGTTATTATAATATAATTTGATGCTTCTAATTTTTTGTTTTCGATGGCTGAAACCCAAAGAGAGATTAGACCATCGCACATCTTGTACATTATCACAAAGCCTAGATTCCAGTTGGTCTAAAACAGGCTTGAAGGAGGAATCAACTATAGCTCGAACCACTTTAAGGTGACCATGGACGGCCTCAAAGACATAGGTTAATATAAGTTTTCGTCCCCAAATTCTCAAAGGAAGGCCTTCGCAGTCTGAATTTCAGGGGCTTCGATGGCAACAGAGAAGATTTTGGCATTCCTATGAGCAGCAGTATGAACTTTCTTCATAATCGCCAAATTCAGAATGTCAGCATCCTAGCTATTAGTAGAGGGAAGGGAAGATGAACTCACACGGCCCGAAGAGCAAGGCTGGAAGGGCATCTTGGGTATACGCGGTGAGCAGTCCTCCCATGTTGGAGTTGAAAAGGAGGCTTTACCCACAAAGGGGTCCCTATCTTGCAGTGAAAAAGATTATCAGAATCAACTTACAGCTGAATAATCGATCTAAGGAAAGTCAGAAGGGACGTACCACGTTGGCCCCGGAGGTGAGGCTACATGTTCTTTAGCAACTTCCTCAGCGATGTTGGCCTCAAGGTCACTCGCTAAAGAAGGGTCCACTCGGGTCGAGGAAGTTGAGCAAAGGACTCTAGAATATATTGACTCATATTTAGACATCTTCAATACATATATTGGGATGGAAGTCAAGTGGGGTATTTTCCTTAGGAAATACTTACCTCAGAAGCAAGATGCAAATTAGTCGCTGCTACGTCATTCCCCGTTGGACTTTGGAATTTACTGGTTGCATCGATGATTTCTTTCGTAGGAGCCTCCATGGAAGAGTTGGTTGTGGAGTTTACCTCTGGAAAATGAGCATGCACCAAGATAAAAGCTTAGAAAAATGGGTGCACACATTCATTACTCTTACAATGAGGAAGAAGTCCTTACCTCAATAGTTCCTTGTTTAGGGCACGGAGCTCAAGGACCGTCTCCCCTACGGGAGAGGAAGTTAGGTTTGGCTGAAGATCATCTTTAGCTCACCCCGTTTCTTCGAGTGCAGCCTTGCTAATGATCTGAGGCTGTTTAGCCACTAGCTCTTTTGCATGAGGAGGAGATGCACCGTGACTCGTCTTAGCTTGACCCAATGAATCCCTGTAAGGAGATGTCAGCTCAGGGGTCCTAGCGGGGCCTTTCCTCAAACACTTGAAGGTGCCGATGGTAACACCATCTTACTCTGAAGTTGCTGTCGATGTCGCTTTCCTCCGATGCATTTGTAGAATGAAGAGGTTGGATAAGCTAAACATTATAGTAGTGGGTTGGTAAGTACATCGATTGCACATGATGTTTACCAAGTTAGCATCTTCTTCTTCTTCGTCTCCGCCCCAGTTTTCCGTGGGTTTGGGCACTCCATTTGTTTCCATTTCTTGGGGCGGGAAGAAGACTTCTTGCTTCTAGATAGACCAACACTCTTGTTCTCTACAGTGAGCACCGGTTTGGTGACATGTTCAAATGGAAATCAATTTCCTAGAAAAAAACTAAGGAGGTCGTCATTTAGCATCAAAATGTATCTTCGGGGAGGCTTTGGTGGTTGGTCGCTTCAAGAAGGCAGTGAGGGATTCTTCCCCTTTTAAGGCTGCTCTGTCATAGCTGGAGGGGAAAATGTCTGCGATACTTTTGAAAATCGTGGCAAAGACTGCAACGGATGTACGACTAGCCAAGGCCTTGAAAGGCTGGTTCCTCCAAGCATGGTATGAGCCAATAATCTCATAGGAAGGAAGGAGGGTACGGTTAGTATTGACAACTATAGGGAAAGAGATGCTGGGAAGGGCATCTCCTTCTTCTTCATTCTCGTCTTCAAGTCCTGCTCACCATGTAGTATACTTATTCCTCGACCCAATCAAGGGGAAGGGATCGAGCGCTTTGTGACATGCCAAATTGCGAGCAAAGTGATTGAGAGTATATAGCTCATATCTAGAGGCAAGCTCTAAAACTTTCAGATCAGCACAAAAAAAATGCTCTGGACAAGGAGGTCCCTCGCCGCTGGAGTATAAAGCAGAAATAGGCAAAAGCCACTGCTCAAGACAGGTGGGAAGTTTCTACCGAGGATGATTGCTACCATGTCTACCGGGAACTTGTCCAGCGTGAAGTAGTTGAAACTCTCGAAATAGGAGGGAGGCTCGAATAGACCGACATTGATTAGAGTCCAACCAAAGACCTCGTTATCCTTGAAGCCCATTAGCTTAGGGTTGCCATAAATCCAAAATCCACAGTGGACCTGCAACTTTGTACTTCATTGGCTCATTTGAGATCCAAGCCATAATACGGTAGAGGTAGGCAAAGACTAGTTGTGCTAAATCCAGGTGTTGTCTGTTGTAAAGAGCTTATGCTACCTTGGTCCAGTATGCACAAAACTTTTCCGCTAAAGTACAAAAAAGGAATTTGCAAAGCCAATACTCTTCGAAGGCAATGCCACCTTGACCAATCTCTTGTACCTTATAGTGCAATCTCCAAGCACCATAAGATTTGTCGTGTGGCTTGCGGTAAGGACAGAGATGGAGGTCGAATGTGTATCTATCCAACCAACCTTGGACATACGATTCGTTGGAGACAGACAACCCCGTAATGGTCACTAGATCCAAAAGGTTGATGCTCATATCCCTACACGAGAATTTGAAGGTGTTGGTATTAGTGTCCCAGCAACACAGAGCAGCGATGATAGGAGACATGTTGCTGCCAGACAGGAGGTGAAAGCAAAAATCCAAGATTTGGGGACGCATCAGTCTACCTTTCAAGATCTCGTTCGCAGCGATTAGATACCACTTAAGGTAGTCATCGTGAATGGTGGGCCATTTACCCAATTTCCAACCGATGTTCTACGTGTCCCATAAAAACGGCAGTGCTTCCCTTTGACGGAAGACAAGTGAGGGACAGTAGATGGGGTCCCAATTTGTGAAGGTCAAGATGTGGCAGCGACTTGACTAGAGGTTTGAGATAGGCTGTGTTGTTTTTGCGCAGGTGGAAGGGGATCGACAAGTTTGGAGTTTTCCGCTCCACTAGTTTATGCACACGTGCCACGAACATCTGGGCATTTTCCTCATTAATCATTGAGAGGTTTGATTTTGCAAAGAGAAATTTTTGGGTTCTGAATCAAAGAGTTTGACCTTTACAGAGAGGTTTGGATCCTAGGAGATTAGAAAGCGAAGTCGAAATGGCGAAGTTGGGGTTTGTGTGGAGAATCAGAAGTCCTTGAGTTCTAGATAACCACTATCTTAAAGAGCGAGACCTTTTAGAATTCGGAAGTGAAATGGCGAAGCGAGGCCAAAGTTATCGTTCAATCCCAAGCGACACATTGTGACATTAAGACCTCTTTGATTGCGTCTAGGCCTAATCTCGAGGCCTGGGGGACAATGTTTGGGCCATAAATAAATCTTACATTTATTTAACAATGGGTTGAGATTCGTATGTGCCGATTCCTGTGGCCCAAGTTTAATATCCTAGTTTGGTAAGGAAATCTTAAGTCTAGCCTGAACCCAAGCTAACACTACCAGAAAAACGTACTTAGGCGACAAAAGTTTAATGGTTTCATCGCCTAAGTATGACTTCGACGAAAAAATCATACTTCTTCGCCTAAGCCAAAAAGTTTGTCGTCTAAGTACCACTTAGACAATAAAATATAAAGCGTCATATAAGAGAGAAAAAATTTGTCGCCTAATTGACAAATTTCGTTGTTTAAGTGAAACTTAAAATGACGAAAAATTTGGTCGTCGTAGTAATCATACTTAGACGACGAAATGGTTACCAATTCTTCGTCTAAGTCTATAGCCTAAAACGAACCCTTAAACCCCAACCCTAAACCCTGACCCATTAACCCAGACCTGTAAACACCTAGGTGGAAAAAATCAGTATTCATCGTCTCATTCCATACCCTAATACACTTACCCATAAACCCTAACTCCTAAACCCTGACCAATAAAACCCTAACTCCTAAACACTTAGACGACGAATATATATATATATATATGTTAGTCGTATAAGTGTTACATAGTGTGACGACCCGGACCAGAATCAGCAGTATGATCAGCTGTATACGTGAGTTACTGCGTAGTCGTAGATTGTCGACAGTTGATTGAATCGCCAGGCTCGTTAACGACTAAATTATTGGCCGAGAATTGGAGCTGGGTCTCTTCTCGAGAGTCATTCTATGTGTGATTTCGAGTTCGTGGGCGGTTCCGGATCGCCATTTGGACGACCGAGGAATTAATATTGAATATTTGAAATTTCGACGGAATCAGATTATAATGATGGATCTCTTAACGACTAAATTACCGGACGAGAATTTGGTTTCAGTTTCTTCACAGAAGTTGTTCAGGATTTAATTTCGAGTTTGTGGGAACTTCCGGAGCATTATTCTGAGTTACGCAGATTTAGTTGCGAATATTTCTGATTATTGATTGTTTAGTCAATTTAAATGTGTGTTTGGTTGAACAGTTGACTTTTTGTTGGATTGGTCGATGTGTTTGACTTCGGGTGGTAATTGAAGAGTATGTCGAGTTGAGTTTATTGCCGCGAGAATTATTGGAATCGGAGTTACGACACAGGAGTTACGTGTGTTTGAAGTTTATCGAAATGTATTTTTGGAAGTTTCCATTTTGGGAAAGTGTATATATATGGGCTTACCTAATTTGGAAAGTCAAAAGGAGCATTGAATTTCTTTGACTGGCATTTGACTGGTCAACCCGAGCTGTGGAGGGTGGCGACGGTGACGGACGGTCCACGACGGCGACTCGCCGTCCGGCCACCACTGGCTTTGAGTTTGGGCTCATCCTCCTCGCCTCAACACCCTCTATCCGTTTCCGGCCTCCTCTCACGGCATGGGACGCCGGAGGAGGGAGGAATTCCGGCCAAAATTGGAGGGTTTTCGAATGAATTCTGGTTCCCTATTTTTGTCCGAATTCAGCTTAATCAAGCACTGCGTTTTGAAGCTTTCCTCTCAAGGATTCTAACCATGTAAGTATGAAGTTTTAATTCGATTTGTGGAAGGAGAATTTTGGGTTTGAATTTTGTGTACCAATTCGGTTTTGCTTGAAATTGGATGTGTTAGAGTGAGAATTGGCCTTTGTTGCAGTTCACAAAGTTGCTCAGCGCATGATTTTGAGTTAAATAGAGGTAGCTCCGCCGTGAAATTTTCCGGTCAGTGGCGGCGCCGCCGTGGGCGGCGGTCAACACGGCGGTCAAAGTTTGACTTTTTGGGATTTTCGACAAGTTGCATGTCATTTGACTTGAAATCGCGCCCCGATCGCAGTGGGGAGGTTCGTTTCTCGATTTGAGCATCCGAATGTATAGCGAGGTATTGAGGTGTACAGATACGAATTTTCGACGATTCGTCGACTTTGAATTACGTGTTTCCGAGAACGGTGGTTTCTCGTGATTTTTTTTGAAATGTCGAGTTATGACTTTGAGTATTGGATTTTGTGAATATTCAGGTGTTCGTGATCGTTCTTTTGGCGAGGGACTTTCCGCCGGATCACGGGTTAACGCGATACGCGTTACACCAGTCTGTGAGTGGACAATTTCTTTTCACGGAATTCTTGCGAGTCTTTTATATGATTTATGAACTTGAGCATGCGTATGAGATTTCGGATTACATGAGCATGTGTTTACGTTTATACGATCATACTTATACGGATATGCGTATACGAATATGCATACACTTTTATATTGTTTCATGCATTTGCATCGAACTGTTTATGATTTGATTTACACAGAGTACAATCTTGGTTACGTTGTTGTATCGATACACTTGCCTCTCGGCTGATCCCCGATGGTAGGCTTTTACCAGGGGAGGCTGTGACTCCTGACCCGAGGTCTTTACCGGGGGGAGGCAGACCTCTGACCTGAGGCCTTTCTGGCTAGGATCACGTGGAAGTCAGGGACTCCGTGGTTCTGACTGTACTAGCACGGAGGTGTCCATGAGTGACCCCGTGGGATTTTTACTTGCATGCTCAGTACGCTGGAGGATTATGGTTTTACCTCGTGTACTTGTTGTTTTTATTTACCTGGACTCGCATATGTTATTTTAAACATATATATTAACTGGTGAAAGACATTTATTTTCGTCCACTCAATCTAACGTGTTTATTGTCTTTCCCCTGGGCTTTTCGGTTTCCGTGCCCAGTTTGCAGTTCAGGCTCTGGTGTCGCACGTCGTGGTCGGAGGCATAGTGCTCGAGCTACCTTGTTTCTTCCAGTAGGTTTATTGTTCTACCTACTGTGGTATACTGATATGTTTATACATTAGAGGTCGCTCTGAGAAATCTGTTGTTTATGTTATACGATTTACTCCGGATTTCAGTAAAGTATAGATATATTTATTTTTTTACTTTACTGTTGATATATTGAGAAATCCGGATGGGATTGGTGCCCACAGTTTGATTTTTGTGGCATAGGATGAAGTGTATTTTCTGCGTGCAGGTAATGGTAATTCCACGTTAGTAACGAAACTCTGCCAAAATTTCTACGGTTTTTGTTGGTTCGTGTTTTCGAGGGGGTTCGATTCCGGTTTAAATAACTAAATCGGGGTTGAGTCCTTTCACATAGATGACGAATTATACCCATTTTGTCATCTAAGATGAATTTTATTGCCTCCGATCAAAGAGCACGACCATGTATACCATCTTAAAATGCATTTTTTTCCTGAGGGCATAGAGTAAACAATTCTTGACTGTAAGTGTAGACAGATCAAAAATCAGAGTTACGAAGATTCGTATATCAACATTTCCGTTTTGTTAAAATTTCGGTTTTATGGTTGACTATGTCAATCAAACCCTTAATGAACTTTGTATTTAATTACTGAAAATTCGTCCACTTACATATTATGTTATGATGAATATATCCAACGGTTATTTTGTCCAAATTCAATTTTTTTAATATTTATGTGGAGTGAATATAGATATACTAATACTTAATTTATGTAACATTAGTAGACATATAAAAAGTTTTTAGTCTTTAATAATTTTTTTTGTCAAATTTCAATTAATTTCTATCTAGTTGATAAATTAAGTTTTTACAACAAAACAAACACTCGTAACTTCGGAAACGGGTTTACGAATTATTTTTTACGATCGTTTCCGTCTTTTAACTATTTTTCGATAATCACTAAATTTATTCGATCGAAACCTAAACTAATCCGAATTGGGTTGAATTATTTTTGTACAATATTGTATAAATTAATAGTTACATCTTACGGTTAATTTTAGATAAGTTTTAAGTAACTACCCAAAATTAATTTTTCAGATATTAATAAAAAAAAATGAAAAAAATTCACTTAGATGACGAAAATACATGTTTTGTCGCCTCAATGAATGTTTTTAAATGTTTTTTAAATGTCTGAAAATTCATTTTTCTTCCAAAATTTTGGGAAAAATATTAAATACTTAGGTGACGAAATCGTCACCTAAATGATTTTTTTTAAAATATATGAAAATTAGTTTTACCACCAAAATTTTGGCAAAATTTTCAGACAGTTAGACTATGAGGTTTCCTCGTCTAAGTCAAAAAAGTTGGTGAGTTTTTTTGAAAATTTAAAACACTTAGATGACGAAACCATTAGGTTTCGTCGTCTAAGTACAAAAAGTTGGCGGGTTCTTTTATCGCCAAATTTTTTGCCAAAAATGCAAATCACTTAGACAATGAAACTTGTTGGTTTCGTCGCCTAAGTCATCAGCTATAAAACACGATTTAGCCACCATTTTTCACAATCTCTCTCTCTCTCTCTCTCTCTCTCTCTCTCTCTCTCTCTCTCTCTCTCTTTCTCTCTCTCTCTCTCAATCAAACCATCATCATCACCATCATCGCCACCACACACCACCACCACCACACCACCACCACATCAACACTACTACAACACACCACCATGGCACCACCACTACTACAACACACCACCATGGCACCACCACTACTACCAAAGCAATCTTCTTGCCAAGAGTTGAGAACACAGATGGTGACTCCTTTGAATCTTCGAACGTCTCAAGCCTTGTCTGGTGAGTATTCTTGGATTCGCCAGAAGTCGGTTGTTTCTTACGAAAGAGGATCGGGTATGCCGAGACCAAATTATGCGTATGAGCATAAAGGTCCTGATCTCACGACAAAGTCGTCTATATATACTGATCAATGACCGCCTCTCCTTAATCCGTATCGAGTAGGAAATATAAATCCTTAAAGAATTTCAAGTATGAGATTCAGTCGATCACATTTTTCTTGCTTACACTACCAAGAAAATGCACTTAGGCGACGAAACTTTCGTCGCTTAAGGTTCGTCGTCTAAGTGTCGTAGTCTAAGTACTTAGACGACGAAATTTTTTTGTTTCGTCGTCTAAGTAACAACTTAGATGACAAAATAAACTTTGTCATCTACGTTTTTACATGACAAAAGTTCACTGAAAAAACGACAAAAATTTTGTCGTTTTAGTGAACACTTTGACGACGAATGCAAAACTTCGTTGTCTAAGTAGTTGCTTTTTTTTATAAAAAAATTAAATAAATCATTTAGACAACGAAACTGTAGTAATTTCATCATCTAAGTGGTTTAATTATTTTTTTAAATGAAAAATTTATTAAATGCTAATTAATTCATTATATACTAATTATTAACTAATGAAAAATACATAATAAATAAATAATTCAATGGTGGTGGTGGTCGTGGCGGCGGCGGCGGCAGCAGCATTTTATGTGGTGGTGGTGCCGAGGTGGTGGTGGTATGTGGTGTGGTGGTGCTGAAGGTGGTGGTGGTGCCGAGGTCTAGAGGAAAACCGAAAATAGCATTAGAAGTAGTTTGACACGCTTACTTTAGGCAAGAATAACTTGGTAGCAGATGTGGCCTCTCTCAGCGAGCAAGTGCAGAAGAGTCTCAAAAGCATCAATGAGTCTATCGTTGCATTAATAAAGAGTAAGGACTCAAACGGGAAAAATTCCACAAATGAGACTCTGCCACCAGAAGAATGGGAGAAGTTAGTCCTCAAACTCATCGAGCAAAGGATGCTTAGGGGGCCAAAACCGTCGAGCGGATTGATCCTTTTCCATATGATGAAAATTGGGAATGGCCAACGAGTTATAAGCTGATCAACTTCACTTGTTTTAACTATAGCGGAACCGAGACTGCAATGACCCACATAGCTCGTTTCAAACTTCAGTGCGGACCGTGGGGAGAGAAAGATGGACTCAAACTCAGAGCTTTCGATTCATCTCTCTCTAGGTTATCTCTAGCATAGTATAAAGGTTTACAACCCAACTCGGTCTCAGAGTGGCCAGCTATGGAGAGATTGTTCACTGATCATTTTGGAGGACTCAAACCGGAAGTCAAGATCTCAACACTGTGCCAAATGATACAACAACCTTATGAATCACCAATGGCTTACTTACATTGGTTCATAGTTGAACACTAAGAGTAAAACATCCTTGACAATGCTGAAATTGTAGACATCGCCATTAGAGGGCTTGGAGACCGAGTGCATAGCAAGTTCGAAGGCACTAAAGTTGCCTCCTTGAATGACCTAATTGATACAGTGTCCAGAGCCCATGATTCTTTTCAGGAGAGGGACAATAAGCAGAATGCATCAAAGGACACGTACGCTCCAAATGCCCCATATGTTCTGGGGTGGCACAAATCAGTGTCAGCAATCTACCTGGAGGATTCAGATGCAGAGGTTTCTGATCCAGAGGAGGCAGACGTCTTAGCCTTAGACCTAGCAACACGGAACATGGTAAACTCTAAGAAGGTGCAGCCCAACAAAGAGGCAATCAAGATCTCGATGAATACCGTCACTAAGCCAGAATTTGAAACATATTCATATGATACTAACTTGGCACATGAAATCATTGATGACTTGATCGAGAAGAAACTGATAAAGTTTGACTTTGAGACGTTCCTAACTGTGAAGTAGCAGAAAGGAAAAAAAAATACTATAAGTTTCATAACATGTGGAACCGCACAACCAAGGAATGCATCAAGTTGAAGGATACCATCCAAAGATGGATCAATGATGCAAAGCTCGCTATTAGGGCAACACCTATATTGGCCTTGGTCAACGTCCAAGCTTTTGCCGATCAGACCGTGGGTATGTTGGACTTAATCATGGAAATGTCCAAACAGTGAGAGGATAATAAAACTCAACCACAGGTCATAGATGGTATACCTTTCGCGAAGACAAGGCTCCTGAGATTCTAGAGGAGCTTATCGCAGCAGGAATAGCCGCAATGTCGTTTGGCCCACAGCTGGATCCTCAGGTGGCTAAAGACAAGCCATATTGTAGGTTTCACTATGCATGGACTCATGTTATAGAGCAGTGCACAGGTTTGCAGCAACAAATCCAATAATGGATCGACGAAGGGCAAATTTTCCTCCTGGAGGTCGATACAAGGGCTACACTCACCAGCGAAGGAACTTTCCTTGTCGGAATGATAGAAGTGTCATGGAATGATGGGACAAAGAGACGACAGGTGGTAGATCTCACTACTTCAAGAAGGGCCAGAGAAGCAGCTGACCAGCACAATACAAGCTCTAAAGGTGAGGAAACTATGGAGTTACCAGAAGCAGCACTAGTTGTACTGTGCACCAGATGCAAGGTTGAGTGTGGTTTAAAGATGACCTACAACAAATTCATAGAGGCGATCAAAGCTGCTCTAAGAGTCATGTCACCTCTAGAAAACTACCAGCCTTCCAGCCCAATAAAGATGTCTCCTCCGTTGAGAGATTCTAGCGTCTTCAAAAAGATGAGAGCAGCAGAGAAACACATAAAGCCAGTTGCGAGTAAGGTTGGGACATCCTAGCAGGTTACCATGCCTTACATACTGCCGACGTCTAAATTCATCATTAAAGAAGATGTATGGTACATCAAGGAAGGGGGGAGGACAGTAGAAATAATCTCAACCAGGAAAAGAAAGCTGCAGAGACAATATGGTGCAGCAAAGAGGACTTTAAAAGCATTGGATAAGGACTTAATTACTCCTGACCAACTGCCACCTTATAACAGATACAACGAAAGATGAACATGATATCCGTTAACCCAGTGATAGCTTGCAATAGAAACTCCACCAAACCTATGGTAAGAACATCAAGGAACAGTGTGTTCTCCTAAATCAGTGAATCCGAACCTACACCAGAGGTTGAAAATGCTTTAAAGAAGCCCCAGAGGAGAGATGGGTCCGAAAAGCAAACAAAGGCTTTGGCCCTAGAGAGATTTCAAAGAAATCCAAAACGAGAGACAATCCATGTCAAGGCTAAGGAGGACAAAGTCCTACGGTGGCGTCCAAAGCCATTGGTGGTTGAGGAGCAGAAGAAGCTCGCTGAGGCTCCCACTACAAGCCTCATGGCTAGGGAATTTGCATCGACGACACCTGCATCAGTAGAGATAACAAAAGCGGAGAAAACATTGAAAATCACAGCCGTAATAGAACCTACCCCTTAGGTTCCCATAGTGGCGGAAGATCTTATCCCAGTAAAAGCGGCAAGATCGGTTGATCACGAGATGACCGAGGACTGGGCCGACAAGGATGGATGATGACTTGAATGGGGATGAGCAACTCATGGACTATGATGATGAGGATAACATTGAACACATCTACGAAGATGATATTGCGGTGAACATGGTTTACATACTCCTTACCAAATTTTCCAAACCCGCCACGGGGTTGTATGAAGTAGTGTCTCTCTCCAAAACCTTGTAAGACATTATACTGAGTGAGCCTGAGAATGATGAAGAGCCAGCACCGTTGATAGATCAAGCCATTATAAGAGTTTCCCATTGCAGAAAAGAGATCTATCAGAGCCCTGATATAAAGTACAAAGATTCTGATCTGGTAAGTTTGATGTGAGGAACAAGATCCTCAACATGACATATTCTCGAGTCTAAACCCAACAAATTCAAACTGTGACACAGAAACAGAAAGACTAATCTGCTAGTTAAAAAATGTGGGAACAGATCAATCGATAACAAAAGCAAAAGTTTGATGCAAGTTAAAAATGCATAACCTAGCAAGGCGAGCAAGATTTTACTTGAACTCGACTAATTTGCTAATAGTACTTCTTCCTGGCCATTTGTCTATTTCCAATAACAACCGTACTCCGCGTCCTTCATCCACCATAATTGACTTCGATGAGAGACATTCAAGTGTAAGACGTTCCAAATATACCAAATCTCCACGATCGACAAAAATCTTTTATCAGTTTGAATGGGTGTTAGATTTTTGTGTTACACTATTTAAGTGTTACAACCATCATTTAAGTGCTACACTCATTCTATCATATTAGTGCTACATTATTTAAGTGTAACACTTAAAATAGTGCTACACTATTTATACTTAAATA
Organism: Geum urbanum; assembly: GCA_946800695.1. NCBI lineage: Eukaryota > Viridiplantae > Streptophyta > Magnoliopsida > Rosales > Rosaceae > Geum > Geum urbanum. Next base: position 25,125,102 of record OX327013.1, on the reverse strand, counting down.
ATGTAGCACTATTTAGTATCACTATTTAAGTATTATACTTAAATAGTTGTAGCACTTTTATATGGGTATAACTACTCAGTTGTTACTTAAATAGTTGTAGCACTTTTATCAGTTACGAAAAAACATGGGTGTAACTACTCAGTTGTTTCTAATGTGCAGGGTCTAGTAATCTAGGTTGTATTGGAAACAGGTACATGTGCGTGGAAGTGAAGTGTGAGGAAATGCATAAGCGTTTTTCTTTTCTTTTCAAAAACTAGTGGAAGCGAGTATGCAAAGGAAGTGTCTAATACATAATAAAAATTTAATTATATAAATAGAAAAATAGAATTTGATAAGTAACTTAAAACATGATTATAATAATTCTAATTTGATTGTTTTCAAACAAGTACATGCATAATAATATGATTCACATGTAAATAATATTAAATTTCTCTCATATTTCTTTATGAAATATGATTTAGCGCTTCAAATATGGAACATCAAACTTTCAAAAGGAATATATTTTTGGAATCGTACTTCCGAGGGCTTCCAACAAACTTCCGCTTCCAAAACGGGAAACTCTTTCACTTTGAAGTTTCCATGCAACTTAGCTAGTAATCAATCCTTCTTTCTATTTGCAATTTAAGCTCTGATTGTTGCACCTGATGTGCAGCGGTCATGCGCTCAATTTTAAATGTAATCAATCCTTAAAAAAAATCGGATTTTTTTTTAAATGTAATGATAGGGCTCAATTTTAGTTTTTGCCCCCGACTTTGAATCTTTCAGACCTGGAAACAGGTAAATATAAGGTAATATGGAAATCCTGAATATAGAAAGGTTGACAATGAAATGCATCTTGGTTCAGAAATTTGTATGATTGATAAGGAAAGAGACGCACTGTAGTAGAGTAATAGATAATGGAATTAAGATGAAATGTAAAGAAGAACAAGCAAACTTGTACTGCAAAACAAAACAAAAAACCATTCATTTGCTTAATAAAGTGAGAAGTTAGTCTTAGCATAGGATTAAGCTCCAACAAGCTATAAACCCGCCATTAATTCTACTGCTCAGAAGAGTAACCAACTGGAAAGTAACTAACAGGTCCTTGGTTCTTGTTGCAGGCAGTAAAGCAAATTACATTGCAGTACTAGTATCAAATTTTCATTACCCAACAGCCATCATAGCATTCTAACAAGATTACATCAATAATACAGGCACTACACTTTTCTTTCTAGTTTCTTGTTTTCCAGATAGGCAACATATACACTCATGAACTGGCTTACACTACTAAGCTGCCAAGAGCTCCAAATAAAAAAGCATGCAACTCTGTAACTCATAGCATCCATATGAACCATCCTTCTTTGAATGGGAGAAAGGACTCTCAAAGTTGTATATCAGTACAAACAATACAGCATTATATTCTATAATCAGAAGTTAGTTTCGATCGATAAGTTTCTTCAATATGGAAGTTACCAGGGCATCCCTCCTCTCGGCTCTACTTTCTTCTCTCATCCTCCTCTGTTCTTCCCTCTCCCTCCAAGCCTGTTCAGCCATTAACCTCTCCCTCCAAGCCCTCACCATTCTCTGTCGCCATTCCTGCTCAAACAACTGCCGCTCCTGCGCCCGCTTCTCTATAATTTCTCTCCACTCGATCTCCATCCTCTGCTGCTGCCTCAAAAATTCCCTAAGCATGTCCGGTACACTACTACTCCCACTCGTAGCCCCATTAATCCCTCTCGGCATAACCACTCTTTCCACCTTTCTTTTCTGAACATTCCCATTACTATCACCGTCCTCCTCATCATCAGGGTCTTCCGATAACAACAACTCATCCGAGCAGGGGCGGATCCAGCCTTCCTGAACTGGGACTCAAGTCCCACCCAAAAATTTTTGGGGAAAAAAACAAGGTATAGGCTATCTAGAAAAAGAAACGACCGGGGGAAAGAAAGGCTCAAGTAGAGGCTGAAGTTAGGGGTGGAATTTCTAAACCGAAAACCGAAAAAAACCGGGCCGAAAACCGAACCGAAACCGAAAAAAACCAAACCGAACGAAAACCGAACCGAACAGTAAAAAACCGAACCGAACCGGATATGTTCGGCCTGGTTTCCGGTTTGGACCCCTTAAAAACCGAACCGAACCGAAATAAACCGAAGTCAACGGTCAAACATACAAAACGACGTCGTTTTGATGAAGTAAAAAAAAAAAAACGAAAAAAAACCCTAATCCCAAGTTCCCAACTCCCTCGAGTCCCTCCCTCTCTTTCGGTCTTTCCTCTCTTTCGGCCTGGTTCGGTGGTTCCCAAACAGCTCCCCACTCGAGACCTCGAGTCCGTCCCAATCGCCACCGGAAAATCCGAACACGTCCCATACGCAGCCGAAGCCCCTCAGCGCCGCCGTTGGCCTCGGATAGCCCCTCAGTTTCAGCGCCATCGTCCGCCAGCTCAGCACTTCGTCATCGCACTCGAGTCTCGCCCTTGCGTCTACTCTCCGCTCCCTCTCTCTGTCTCCAGCCGGCGCCTAAAACCCTAGCTCGCACCGCCCAATCTGTCCAGCCCAAATCCAAATCCGGAGGTAAATTTCCGAAGCTTTTCTGGTCAGAATTGTCAAATCGTATTAGTTCGTGTCTTTTGTGTTCGAAACTCTGTTCCGATCTCTCTGTGTGTGTGTTAATTCTAGGTAATTCAGCTCTGTGTTGTTCAAAGTAGTTTGCTTTTGCTCGGTCGGATTGTTCTATTTCTTTGAAAATTTGGGTTTTTGGACTGTTATTAATCAGCTGTTTGGCTGAGTGAGCTGGAATTGTTCAGATTTCGGAGAGAAACAAACGTTATGTTCTATGTTAACTGAACAGAGCAGACAACATCGTAGTTCATTCTGCTGAGTTTAGTTCCTGGTTTGTCTTTCCGAGTTCCATGTTCTGTTTTGTATCTGTGTGTGGTTTCAGATTTGTCTGTAAGAATTGCATTTGTGCGATTCTAGATTGTTTCGAAATTGTTCATGTTTTGTTATGATTGGTTTTGAGTAAGGATTATATTGATTAGAGATTGTGTGTATAGTTTTTATGCCCTATCATATATATACAGCTCTGGTTTTTCAGTAGTATTATGCGTGTTGTATCAGAATCTTGCATATTTAGTTTAGCTTGTCTGATTTGGTTTGGCTTTGTTTGTAGTGGTTAAACATGTGTGATTTAGAGGAGCAGAACATATGTCATTTGTTGTAGCAAAGTGTGATTTGGACATTTTATTTAGTTTTACTGATTATGTGTTGTGGAATTGAATTGTGTGCTTATTGGAATTTTCATTATTACAGATGCAAGTTGGTTAGTGTTTGTGGGGTTTGATTGTGTAATAACTATGTTTTGTGAAGGGCTGCAAGCCTGCAAGTTCTATGTTTTGAAACCATGTTTTTGTACATGTAGAAGTTTTGGAGATGCCAAACTTTCCATGTAAGCAAGGTGTTAAGAAAGCTATGTTGCCTCCCAAAATGAATAATGTGTAAACTTTAAACAATAGATTAGACTCTATTTGGCTTATTTTCAATTTGTGGACTTTTAAGTTTTAAGTTTGTAACTAATATGGACTATGGACTATAAGTTTCAAATTTATGGACTTTAGTTTGAAGTATTTGTATTTTTTTTATTGCATACTTTGTTACTTGTTAGTTTGTAGCTTGGTTAATGAATAATGACTTAATGTGAGTTTTTGTGTTGGAGATAATATATGTATAGATTGTTGGGAATGTTAGGTGTAGGTGAAGAAGAATTGGAGACAAAATTTTGGAAAAGTGATGTAGAAAAACCGGAAAAAACCGAAAAAAAAACCGAAAAAAACCGAAAAAAAAAACCGAAAAAAAAAAAACCGAAAAAAACCGAAACCGAACCGAACCGACGGTTCGGTTTGGTTTTCGGTTTGTATCACTAAACAGTAAAAAACCGAACCGAACCGGACCGAATTTTTTTTTCGGTTTGGTTTCCGGTTTTGCCTCAAAACCGAACCGAATGGGACCGAATCCACCCCTAGCTGAAGTCCCACTCAAATCTCAGAATTACTTGAAGGTACCTTGCTGGTTGATAAAAGGATCTAGGAGGGGAAGAAGATCAATAAAAATAGAGGAAAATTGCTCGAGTTTAACCGAAAATCTTCTCCAGGTTCATTTTATGTCGCAAGCGAGTAAGAGAGAGAGTGAAACTTCTTCTTTGTTTAAATGACTTGGGTTATCCAATATACTTTGGAGTTACTCTTCCAAAAGAATAGTCCAATATACTTGGAGTTTGAAACCTATAATTTCTAGGCGCTAGCTAGTTACCTAAGACCAAGGTTCTAAAAAACGTTAGGCGACCCTAGACGGTGAACATACCTTCGAGCGCCTAGGCGGCTAGACGTGGATTAATCGGAATTAGAAGTTTTCTAGGCGACTTAAAGGCAGTATTAATTCAATACATATATATGTGAAATAATGAATATTTAAAACACTTATATAATAAAATTAGCAATAAATATAGTTTAAATTGTCATAATCTCCATACAAAAATATATAATATAGAGTAATAATCTCAAATCTCAAATTATTTGAGTTTTAAATTATTATTATTTTCACGCCCAGCATCGCCTAGGCTCGTCTAGGAGCGCCTAAGAGCGCCTATCCCGCCCAGGAGTGCCTAGCCTGCCCAGAGAACTTATTCCCTCATTTAGCTTCGCCTAGCGCCTAGGCATCGCCTAGGCGGTCGCCTAGGTCGCCTTTTAGAACAATGCCTAAGACATACGCACACTGCACACAAAAGTGACAAGCCAGTGCATATGTATCAAATACTACTACTAAATCATCCTCCTATTCTAGCTAGTAATCCTATCGAGCTAGTAATATATTTTGTTATATTTCTAAAATTGTAGTCACTACGTTGGACTCTAAGAATTTTTGTCCTCAAAATCAGAGACCTTAATTAAATTTCAAAACCTTTACCGTTCACATCAAGAACTATGCCGATTTAAGTAAAAATTTGTAATAAATAATTTAAAGCTAGCTTTAGATACTCGTAGGATTGGATTTAGTTAGTTCCCCTTGCTTTGTCTTGCATCAAAATTAATTTAGCTTCTAGCTATTTGTATAAGCACGCCTTCGAAGGATAAGGGTATCTCCTTTCCTTCTTTTCTTTCTTCTCTATAAATCGCCATGGAACCGTATAGTTTTTTTCTTTTCTATCAGCATAAAATCTAAGTCGCATTTAAATTTCAGTTCCTGGATCCCCCCTGCATCCGAGAATCGACTTGGCTTCATTTTCTTCACCATATTCTTGGAACCTGCCTCGTTTTCAAGTAGCAATCTTTGCATATTTCTTTCTCTCTCTCTCCGTAAACACCGCATGCGATTCCTCAAAAAACGGACACTTCCGACCGATATCCGGATCAGACGTCTCCTTCCCCTGAGCAACAATAACAACTGTAATTAGTCACTAATTCAATGATATTAACCCCAACCTAAACCCTAAAATTCATTAATTGTTCAAATTAATCAATTTAAGCTTACCTTGCTTGTAGCGAACGAGCAGGTTCTTCCATTTTCACTTGCACTGTTCGGAAGTTCGATTGAAGCCTCTGGCCGACATACTAGAGCTGACGGCTTCCCATAGAGCCATGCTGCGCTAGACCACAGAGGAGTCCTTCTCCAGCTCACCACGGATCGCGATCAGCTCCTTCGTCTCGTCGAGGCCCCACTGTCCTGTAGGACTCGTCGCCATCATCCTCTTCGTCCCAACTCCACCACCGCTTAATCCCATGTTCTCTTCATCGTCTCCTCCTCCTCCCCCGCCACCGTACATTTCTTCCTCTTTCGACGACGCCGTTCTGTTCCTGATTGCCAATTTAGGGATTTCAATCTGATTTTGGGGGGAACCACAAAAACCCGTCGTTTCGTTATACAACACAAGTGTCTTTTTATTTATTTATTTATTTATTTATTTTGTTTTGTTTTTCTAGGACTAAATTCAGTTATCCCTCTCAAGCTTGGTCAATATATCAAGTTAGTTCTAAGTTTCAAAGGTAAAAATTTATCTTCTGATCTTTGCAATTTAAATTGTTTATACCCTTTGGTAATTTTTCATCTAATTTCAACATTAGCTGATGACATGGAATCATTCATGTCATCAGCTGTTTTACACCCAAAATTATTTATTTCCAAATTTAAGCACTCAAATCTATCATTAGACTAGGCCTCTTAGTCGTCGTCACCTTCCTTTTCATCTAATCATCCACAGTGTCCCTCACAAAGTCCTCGCACCCCTCTACCACAAATCAATGTTTGGGATCCAATCGAAGCACCACTTCGTCCTTGATGCTTAGCTCCTCGCCCAAGTCAAATTTGTCCACACTGATTGCTCCTCCGTCGTTGTCGCTTGCGTCGCCTCACTCACCAAGCAAGTGGTCATCGAGGCCAAGAAGGCCATTCCGCTCGATCCAAAACACGTCGCTGTGCACATCCTCGCCGCTTAGGCCTAAAAGACATCCACGCTCGACGCCATCAACGTTGAGCTCACACAACTCTTCTGTAGTCATGAAGATGGCGATCAACTGGCACCCAGGAGCAAGCCGAGTCGACTTGGTGATCGGCGATTTGACTCAGGTAGTGAAGTTAAGTCCCAATAATGTCAGGTGTTTTGCGCCTAGGAAGAGTGCTAGGTACGAATCAATCTGGGTCGGGGTTAATTTGAATCGGGCCGGAAGTGACTCGCACTATGCTTTAGTTGGTCCATCGGTGCGAATTATTGTGTTGATTGTTCAACTTGTTTTGGGTTTTACGACATAGGAGAAATGTGTCTAATGAATTAGGTGTTTGATAATTTGATTGATCTCGGTTTGAAATAAAACAGACATAGGGCAATTTTGAGATTTAAACTGTTCGTAAGACCTACTTGATGACATGGATGATTCCATTTCATCCATTGAAATTGTAGGAGAAATGAACAGAGAGGTACAAATGATTTAAATTACAAAGGTTAGAGGGTAAATTTAAATTTTAAAATTTAAGGGAATAACCTGATGTCTCGTCTAAACTTGAGGAGGGTAAACCGAATTTTGTCTAAGGTTTTATCAAACACCATAACTATTTTGACTTTTCATTTTTTTTTTTTTTTTGCTTTTGTTGAAGGAGAAAAATAGATACACAATTAATATAGACTGAAACTGTACTTTATTCATTGATAGATTGCCTTAAATATATACATTACAATCTGTTATAATCATTATCCATATAAATCAGGAATTGAGAAAATATCTACATCTACTTTAATTAGGACAAGACACACACACCGAGATACCAGGAATATTTCTCCTAGAACACTTCCCTTGTGTCGCGATCCTAATGTATGATGCATAACATGTTACCTCACAAAAATTCTTGCCAAGCAAACAAAAACTTCATGGGTAAAACAAAATCTTAGTCTAAGGAGAAAAGAGTATAATGCATCAACTATAAAAGCGACCACATGTGATGTAAACTCCCCCTGATGTCTATGAAAGGAACTTCCCCTGATCAGTAACTCAATCTCGGAGTTCAGATAATCTTCGCATTCCAATGCGTCTCACATACTTTATAAATGTAGATTTTGGTAGAGACTTGGTAAACAAGTCTGCAACATTATCTGCCAAACCAATTTGACTCATGCAGATATTCAATAACTACTGATGTTGTTGAATGAACAAATACTATGGCGATATGTGTTTTGTATGATTGCCCTTGATATATCCTAACTTCATTTCTTCAGTGCAAGCTGCATTGCCCTCAAATATGCAAGTTGATGTTGTCGTAGTAGATGCTAATCCACTAGATCCTCAAATGTGGTATATAACTGACCTAAGCCAGACACACTCCTTAACCATTTCATGCAAAGCAATAATCTCTTAACGATTCAAGGAAGTAGCAATAAGGGTTTGCTTTGTTGATCTCCAAGAAATCATCGTGTTCCCTATGGTGAATACATAACCTATTTGGAAATGTCCTTTATGTGGGTCAGAGATATCCATATCTATCGTGAACAAAACCAACCAAGACATCACATGGTGTCTCTGAGTAGGGGACTGCATTGAATAAAGGTACAATGCTTGTACCCGTACCTTCCTTCGATGGATCGAATGATTCTCTCGATGGGTCGAGAGACATGTCTGGTTGATTGAGGGGCTTCCATTCGACAAGTCAAGGGAAATACTCGATAATTCAAAAATCCCATAATCTTTAGACTACGTTTCAATTATTCATTTTTCCTGAATTTCCAGGTTCGCTCTAGTTTGTTTGTAGGGAAATAATAGGCCTAAGTTAGTGGATCCTTTCAAGTACCTGAAGTTATATTTTATTTCATTCCAATGACTTTGCGTATGCGCAGATCAAGAAGATAATATCTAGACATGTGCACCGAGCTAGAGACAGCCAAACTCCAACCAAACTAAGATATGGAATCTCAACTCCCAAATGCTCCTCAACATCATCATTCAGATGAAATAGATCCTTTTGGATTTCAGACTACAAACAACCATTAGTGTGTTAAAAAGGTGTGCTTTGTCCATCACTTGATTTAGACATAAGCAGACTAGTGAATAAGAATTTCACCAACTCAATTTTTCATCTCTAAACAACTTGTTTGTTTACTGAACACGCATGAGCATAACTTATCATTTTGTATCCTTCCCAATCAACTAGTCACTTAAAGTAGTAAATATCTCAATTTGAACACATGAGCTCTCTGTGGTTTAGAGTTACTTGAATTAGGTATAACCATGCCAACCGGCACTCTCATGTATATCTCTGAATCAAGATCCTCATAGAGATATGTTGTAACCACATCTATTAGTTGCATACTCAGTTTTTTGGACACTACCAAACTAATAAGGTAATGGAAAGTAAGGATGTCCATATCCAGAGAATACATCTCCTCATAATCAGTACCATGATGTTAAGAAAACCTTGCGCCACAAGTTCTTCTCATTATGTTTCCAAACAAACACTCATTTGTATCTAATCGGCTTACCATTTGGTAGTTATAGCACTACCATACCAAACTTGTTTTTTCTATGAAAGTCTAGTTCGGCCTGGATTACAACTTTCTATATCGGTCAATTTTCTCTACGTTGTCGATCCGCAACAAGGCAAGATTTCACTTCATCGTCGTCAATTCGTGAGTGATGGAATAAGTAAATGAATCATCAATGAGTATGGAAGAACTGACCATAATACCGCTAGCATTTTTTTAACTTGGTGAGCCTTCTTTATTTACTGACATCATCATTGATTTTGAGGCGTCCCCAGTGTTTATCAATGTCGACTTCTAGACATTATTGCAGTCAAAAATAATCTCATGTGTTGATGATAAACGGTTGTGCCTTGATGACTTGCCTTTTCACTGGTAGCTCATCAGTGGATTTTGAACGACGCTACACCCTCACTATGGGCAGGAGAAACGCTACCTTGCCCTGGTGTTGCGTTAACTTGCCCAATTCCAGTGTCTTTCAACCTTGCAGGATTGTTTGCAGCAAGTATAACCAATCTCGTCACTTTCACGATATCAGTAAAGGAGTCATGCATCAATTATGCTACTTTCTAAAGATCGAGAATACATTATACTTCAATCTCACACTAAGGTGTGCGAGAACCATGATGGGATAAAGTGGGGATATACCATGTCAATTCCTGATATTCAACCAAAATGGAACCATTCTTACCTTTCCTAACATCGGAAAGCAAGTCTCATCACATTGACATTCTGCAAAACTAGCAGTAAAGAGATCTCTTATCAAAGGTTCTACATAGCGGACAGTCATTAAAGATTCATAACCAACATAAATGCATAATCGTTGTTGATTGTACGTAGTGGAAGCACAGTATGCTCATGTACCGCGCAACCAGAGATGTGTAGATGTGAGATATTAGGCTCCTATCTAGTTAGCAACTGATACACACTAAATGGTTTGCGGGTTACGAGTCTCAAGCGAACAATTATAGTTGCATGTAATTTTACATATCCCTAAGTAGATACCGGTAAATTATTATGCATTACCAAAGCTCTAGCTGCAAGCTGTAACCGCTTGATTTGTGTCTCTATAAGACCGTTCTATGAACGAACATTGGGAACCGAAGCTTAATAATATGTGCTAGGAGTTTTGCAAATACATCATTCCTTGTGGATGTCAAAGCGATGTGTAACCGATGCGTCGATGCAACAACCAAAACCATAACACAGTTCGAATACCTGTTTGATTGATCTACAAATATATTTTTGGAATCTGTGGAGGAATTAAAATTGTGTGACAGCAAAATAAGTTCATGCTCGTAACTTTGATAATAAATAAGCTTTGCAAAACGAGTGACGTGCATTGGATTTTGCCACAAAGGCATCCGGTGGGAATAACACCTCAGTATGCCGCCGAGAAGGAGCTGCACTTGCCTTGGAAACCAATCCTAGACCAAGTGGAGCAATCTCAGTCCCCCCCCCCCTCTAAACTGATGGTTTTAGGTAGTCTTGCATGCTTCTTTGCTCTTAAGAACAAATGACCATGAGAATTTTTCAATATTTTGATTATCATCATGCAAAAGCTTATATGAGGTAGAGTTACATACAATAGTATGAGTGATTGCATTGGATGCAATTATCTAAGCTGTAATAAGTAAGATATAAACCACTACAAATCCTCATAAACCTCTCCAGATTGTGCCGTTGGCGATATTCTATGGAGATTGCACACAAAACTCTTTTCATTCTCACAATATTATTCCAAGTGAAAGCACAAATGTTTTGAAAACTTAGCAAGGTTTGATTGGAGTGCTGATCAAGACAACATCCAAAAATTGATGTAAAGCAACATTTGACCGGTCGAAAGAACCCTCGTAGATTTCTTCTCATGGCATGATAAAGCCAATGTAAAACCACATCTGATATAGAGTATTAGGCATAGAAGTATGAGGGAGGTCTACATTTACTCCCTATTGTTAGCATGAAACTCAGAAATTTCAGGAATAAAAGTTAGAGGGAGGTTTACATAGTAAATTGGGAGGTCCTAATAGAAATTCTCTTAAGATTATTCATAGTTGTCACATGAAAAGTATCAGAGTTATATATTCTTAGACCATCTCCAACCATCAAGTTTTATACCTCAAAATTAGACTTTTATCAACTTTGGCATCTCCAATTGTATGAAAAGTTAGCCTAATACCTTATGAACCCAAACTCATACTGCAAATTAGGTCTCATTTTAAAACTACTACAAACTATTTCAAACTATTACTCAACAAGTCGCGTGAAACGACTTGCACAAGTCATTTTTTTGTTTTGATGTCGTTATTAACTATAGATGTTTAAGAATTGGATCGTTTGTCAAAGTTTTGACAAACAGTAGGATAATATTTGACAATGCTTTGACGAACATTGGTACAAAATTTGTCAAAACCCAGACGAACAATTGTACAATATTTGTCAAGGTCCTCATGAATAACAGTACAACATTTGCCAAAGTCTCGAGGAATGAGAATGTATAGTCTTTTGTCGTATTAATTTTCTTAGATAACGAATGTTTCGTTAGTCAAACTCCTAACTAAATAGGATTTTTTTTGTTGCTTATGTCCTGACAAATTGTAATGTATCATTCATCTAAGTCATGACAAACCAAAGTAAGTTATTTGTTAAAATCTTAACGAGCAATCGATAGTGAATGCGTTTGTTGAGACTCTAACAAACTCATTCTTATCTCACAAGTGTGCTTAGATTGGGGTGTGATTAAGTATTGGGGTGTAGCTTCAATTCTTTCTCTTCTGCAATATGTACACCCCAAAAGGTTATTTAGGTAAAAAAATTGGGATGTATTCAGCATTTTATATTTTTGAAAAGATTATTATGGAGTGTAGTGAGTAATAGGGTGAGAAAAATAAAATTTGGGATGTGAATAGACGTAACCATTGTTAACAGGTTCGTTCAGAATTGATATTTGAGTTATTGCTCAAGTAAAGAGAAAGTCGGGGATTGGTTTGCACTAATCTAATCTTTTTTATTTTATTTTATAATTTTTTTTATAAGTCAATAAAAGGCTATGGACTAATAGGGTTTGAGCTTGGATGGTGAGCTGGGAGGTACTCTACCTTGGCCACTAGACCAATCTCAAATGCTTTAGTCTTATACATGTGGAACCAGTTCATGCCACACTTCTTTTAGTCTAATAGCATTAATATAGTTTATTGAGTTTGAACTCTAGAAGCTTGAGAGTCAGAAATCTTGGCTCGACTCATCAATTGATATGAATTTTAAGTTAGGTCAATAAACTAATTATATACATATATTTATGAGCTGTGTTCATTTTCATAGAGAGTTCGATTATGCGCTTTTGAGTCTTTTCATCATAATCGATGATTTTTTTCTTAGTTTAAAAGGGTTTATCTTTTTAGTTTCATCTATTTGTCGAATTATTATTTTTTATACAAACGAAGAGAAAAAAGAGAGGACTAGAGGGAGAACCCTCTAGTACAACCATCACTTAGGCGGTCAAATCTTTGGCAAAATTAGCAGGATGAGCTAGGGAGTTATCCCAAATGTAGAGGTCATCCGGTCGATGCCATGGTTTGCAAGCTTATTTGCAACGAAATTGGCTTTGCGCGCTTCATGGGGATATCACATTTTCCATTGATGCAATTGATCACATGGAGAGTGTCACCTTCCACAATATTCTTCTTTACCATAACTTTCTACTTGCTTCCTCTATGGGAACTATTGTTTGAGCAAGGCTTCTGGCACCAGCAATATGAAAGGACCCGACCCCGATTTAGTTGCTTAAACCAAAATTTGACCCTAATGACAACAGAACCTACAAAAAAATTCTAGAGTTTCCTCTACAAATCAAGGAAACCCAAAACCTACACTGAAAAATACACTTCTAAAATAGTCCACAAAAAAAGCCATGGGGCACTGATTCCAATCCGAATTTCTCAAATCAACTAACTACTATACAAACAACAAATATACTGAATTCAAAAGGTTACATGGAAACCGGTAATTATTTAGAAATACAACACAAACGGAAGCAAACTAAATATAGTATTCAGAACGACTTCTAATTTACATAATATATAGAACTAGAAGGCTAAGCTAGGAACATACTAGAAGAGAAGTGTAAGTCAAACTCTAGGCCTCCGACGATGACGTGCAACCACAAGTTAGAACATGCAAACTGGGCAATAGGAAACCGAAAAGCCCAGAAAAAGACATACAAAATAATAAAACTATTAGAGTGGGTGGATGAAAATAAAGATGAAAGATATATCTATCATTTCTCCAAAGAGTATATATAAAATAATGTGAGTCTAAAAATGTACATGCCCAGGTCATGTGTTTGTCCTAACCTTCCTGGGTACTGTGTGATGTATGGAGCCAGTGACTTAAATCAATCGTCCTCAAGCCACAAGAATGCCCAGGTCAAGTGTTTGTCCTAACCACCTGGGTGCTAAGTAAAACATGGGTCAGGGCCCTGGCCCTAATGGAGCACTTCAGGGATCAGTTGAGAAGTCAGTGCATCGATGCAACAATTGTGACTATGCTCTGTGTAAAAAAATATGTTGTATGCCTCCAAGCTAATGTATAAGTGTAATAATGCATAACTGAAAAATGCACAACTGTAAATGCATAACTGTAGACTCACAAAACAACAGTGAAAATAAAGTATCCACTCACAGTATGTAGCTAGCTCTGTGGTTCGGCGGAAGTTCCCTCACCAAAATTTCGATCACGGTCTTCTGAATAAACCATATAGTCAATTAATATCAAATTTCGATAAATTATGTGAAAATCAACTCAAAAACTACCCCGAAATTTCCCCAATCAATTTTGGATTTTTGCCTTGCTGAAGCCCCATTGTAGACTGCGGCGCGTGGCCTTCACGCGCCTCGACAGGTGACGGCGTGTGAGTCACATGCACCTCCGGTGACAACAGCTCCATTTGGAGCATTAGACCTATGGTTAGAAAGATCTCAACATGCCCTACAACTTTTCCAATTAGACCTACCCCTAACTCGCTGTCGTTTGGCCGGTAAACGGCCTGAAACCTCACGGCCCTAAAATCGCCGAAAATTGTTTCCGACCAAAATTAACGCAGTCATTGCTCCTCAGTCTTCCAAACCATAGGGGTTCAACCTTTGGGGTGAAATCCAACCGATTCCAGCCTACCCCGTCGCTGGAAAACGGCCGGAGCACCGCCATTGGTTAAACCCGAAAGCCGACGGGTTCACCTCGTCGATTCACACACTAAAAGAACCCAAAATCCAAAAATACATACATGAATCGAAAGAGTAAGTGAAGCTTTTCAAAACCATACCAAGAACACCAGCAACAGTAGTGTTTTCTGGTGGGTCCGATATCGGGTCAGATCAGCTCGTCGAGGGTCACCGGGTTATTCAGTTTTCTGAAATTCTGAATTATTTTTCAAAAATACCCTGATTTATACCCCTAAGCTCCTGATCAGATCAACGGCTGAAATTTGATTTGATCAAGATCCAGCGGGTCCAGATTAAATCGACCTAAAAAATTACTTTTTTAATATTTTCCTCATGCAGACTTCCAAAAATCATTAAAAATGACTCGCTTATCCGAAAAATTTCTCAAAAATTCCTACGAATTTGAAATAAAATACTCTATGACTTTTGGGAAGAAAATAAAGTCTAATTCCCACTCAGTGAAAAAGTTGTTAACAAATCACACAATGCGACTAATTCACGGTAAACCTAATTCGTGCCGATTTGTGCGTAATTTTTGGTTCGGGTCGTTACACAATAATAGTGTTACTTTTGTGGTCTCGGATAACAAAACCTCTAGCTGCTTTCCTTATTCCTGGGCTCAAGACATATCTATCCAAGTTCACTTTACAAAAATTTGGGGATGGAGGGAACCACTTAACTTGCATGGGGAATTCTTCCTTTTCTCTTTGTTTTGATTATATTGTAGATGATAATTGCATGAGGCACTCTTCCATTGATGCTTGGAGTAGGTTGTTGCAGCCATAACTGTACTGGAAGGACTAGGAGTGGTATTGTTGTAGACTTCCTCATTTCTAGCCTCTAGATATACCAGGAAGTGACAAGAATTTTTTTTCACAAAGTAATGATCCTTTGGGGACTACATAATTAATTGGCTAACTATTTCAATAAAATTAGCATTAGTGACTTTCATGGGAATATTCATGAGTCTCCAAATCTCTTTAGAGAATAAGCATTCCTCAAAAAGATGGGAGATAGTTTCCTCACAAGAATTACACATAGGGTAGACATTAGTATTGAGCATTCCAAACTTCATAAGTCTATCTCTTGTTGTAATTCTCTCCTTAGTAAGAGCCAGCAGAAATTTTTTGTGTTTATGGGCAAATTAATATTTCACATTTTAGATAATTCCTCGGAATTAACATGTTTAGGTAACTCTCATTTTGTAACCAAGTGGCAAATTTGTCTAATTGGTTTTTACTAGCTCGAAGATATTGTAACTTTGGCAACTAAATAGTACGATACCAATAATTCAATAAGTAATGCACATCAATGTACTTTACTCTCAGACCAAAAATAAATGTACTTTACTCTAAGTCAAAAGAAAAGTTCTCTCTAAAGAGAAAACCTAGTTCTTCGTGACGACTTCCTTTCTTCTCTGATATCATTTGGTTTCCTTGATCTTTTTCGGTGGTGGCCTAAGATTAAGTTGGTCCTTAGCCATGCCTTCTCCATGAGGTCCTATTTCCAATGAGAGATCAAAGTTGGTGGTCTAGTGGCTTCTGGTAAGCTATTGTAGGGGTTTGCAGTTTTGCTTGGCAGCAAGGTGTTTTGTTGGAGTGTCTGGAGCATCTGTTGGGGTCGTTGTTGGGTTTTCGGGAGGATTAGCAACAGCGTCAATCATTTTGATCATTTCGGGGTTGATTTGGTATATGCTCGCCTGAAGTTTGATGGGAGAAGATTTGTGGGACGACCGATCTATCTAGAAGGTGACGGTAGCACGCTTGGTTTAATGGTATGGTGTGTATAAAGATCACACAATGCTGGTAGCAAAGTCTTGGGTCGATTGGTGGCAGGTGGTCGAGGTAGTCGATATTGCTTAATTAGTTGTTGTTTGCAACTAGGCTTAGCTGCAAAATCAGTTGATTTGCACTTGGCATGGTGTGTATAGAGATCACACAGCGCTGGTGGCGGAGTCTTGGGTCGATTGGTGGCAGGTGGTGGAGGTAGTCAATGATGCTTTATTAGTTGTTTGCAGCTAGGCTTAGCTTAGCAAAATCAGGTGATTTGCACGTGGGCCATCTTTGGGTTTTGTTTTGGGCAACTAAGTCTAACCACGCCGGTATATTAACTCTCTTTAAGATTTTTGTAAAGGCTAAATTAGTAACTTTGGGAGTACACATTCAAGTAAGGAAGCAGTCGTTGATCAACCCGTCGACTCGACAAGACAATAACTCTTCTTTGTCTTCTATTGTTTGTATCTTCTCCATATAATTTATAGATTCATATACTAATAGTATAAGTAGCTAAACAGTTGTTAAGGAGCTATTTGAAGCCTCATGTATGAAGTGTTTATAATGCACATGCTTTAACCTAATTTACATATTTTATCGAATGAGGTTTCTTTTACTTCTTGATCATTGATGAGTTCTTATACGATTTTTTTATGGCAAATTTAGTATGCATGCTAAGACTTTTATTATGAGATGACATTGTTTGAGGATGAGAACTTGCATCGAATTCTCTAATGTCATAACTAGATAGATGATGTCGTCCGGTAATTGAAACTCTTGGTCTAGGAAGACATGCTCATATTATACTTGTGACCCTTGTAACTTCTTAAACCTCTTCTAGATCATAATTTTTTTCTCTTAGTAAACTTTGGGGATTATGATTATGGGTTCATTGAGGGATAAACATTTGATGAGGTCTATCATAAACCTATGCAAGCATAAGGATTAGGTAACATAAAATGGTCATAACGAGTGGCTCTTGCTGGAAACTTTTCATTCATCATATCATATTGATAGACTGATGGTGGGGACAAAAATTCCCTTAACTTATTCATTCACAAGTTTTACAACTTGCATTCATATCAAATTTACTTTCAACACTTTTATTTTTGCAATTAGTTGTAGTTGGTGGCTGATTTTGCTAAAAAAAAACTCGAAACCCTCTAGGATTTTATGTGGTAGTCCACCACTCATTCTAGTTCATTGTATATAAATTTTGTGGTATTTAGAGTAGTTTAGATTATGTTCGTAATGACATTTATGTTTTTTTGTCAAATCTGTTACATTTTTGGCATTTGCATCTAATTATTATTTAAGACTTGAGTTTTACCAATCCTTTATGGGTAATAACTTTTACTTTCATTACAAGCCATTGACATCTTTAGAAAGCATAAGTAGGGAATATCTTTGATATGTGGTTTTTCGCATATCACCTCCCTCTATATTTATGACGTTGTTGGATGAACCTCATCTAGGTAGGGTACTCTGAAGAGATTCTTCTTAGTCGTGCTACTATGTGTTGGCTCTCTTGTATTCTACTACTAATGTTATCAATGAAAAGACCATAACTAAGGGCATCACAAAGAAGGTGGACCATAAGGATTTGATGTGAAGAAGCTTTAGTTTCAAACTATGTTCAAGTGCCTAATCTGTAGTAAGAAGTTCAAAACAAAGTATCACAAGGATATACACAATTAAATACAAAACATCAAATGTGAATATTGTGTGAAGAAGAACTTCCAGAGTCATGATGCAATGGTTCAACACCATAAGTATTATGCATTTCTAAATGTCCTATGCACATGTTTGGTGTGCAAATTGAGATTTAAGGACAATATGAACTTTAGCCTCACACAAATACTAAGTAAATATAGGCTCCAAGAAATTGAATGCATTAATGAACAGATGATTGAGGAGTGAGCATAGGCTACACTATTGCTCATGAAATATAAGTTAAATGGCTGTTATGTTCCAATCGTTTCTAATATATATATATATATATATATATTGTATTTTTCACTTTTCAGAAAAGAATTTAGACTTCAAAATTTATGCTCTTTGTATGAACCGATTACAATATTTAACTATTTATGTGAACTTTACTTCCTTGTTTGAAAAGTTACTACTTCCTAGAAAAATAACTTTCACAATAAATTAAAAAATAAATGAGTCAAGATTGATATTTTAATGAGAGAAATCAAAAATCCAATATGTGATATTCTTTCGGTGTAGGTTTTTTTTTATGGTGAAAAAACATTTCTCAAGTGTTGATTTTTTATTTTAATGTAAGTATTGATTTTAATCATTGTTTGATCTTTCACAGTATTTTTTAAGTAAGAAATAATAATAACTACTCATTTATTTATTGTTATCTGTGAAAATAATATTTAACACGACTTTATTTCTTATATTGATCACGATAAATATGAACTAATGAAAATATGTTCAATAAAATGATTATCAAAGAGCGTGCAAATGTGTTAGAAAATGTATCTCCTTGATCCGAAGAATGAATCCAACGATAGACAAGGCCAACGACTGAAAGCCAATATCAACTTCATCAAGGAAAGAGAATAGATCCGTGAACACCAAAGTACGAGGGAAAAGTGAAATTATAAATGCCAACTTTTGGGTAAGAACTGAGTGATAAGTTAACTTGTGGATGCTGGAAGATTATGCTGGTAAAGCAAAAGATGCATTGTCGGAAGTGTTTGATAAAATTATGGTGGAGTAATATAAGAATCTGAGAAAGGTTGAGGTGGAGCTGCTGCCAGAAGATTCTGCTAGTAAAGTGAAGAAAGAGGATGATTGTTGGAAGAAATATATAAAATTGTGATGGAGCATTATAATTTGAGAAATGTTGGCGTGGAGCAGCCGAAATTTTTTGTTGATGAAGTGGAAGAGAAATAGTCTCTGGTGGCGTCTAGTCATTCATGATATTTGACAAAGAAAAGACATAGAAATGAAAAAACTTGATGAGGAGCAGCCGCAAGAAGATTCTACATTTTGAAGCTAAAGTTGCTTATATTTGCTTATTGTTGTAGTTGCATAAAGAAGTTCATTGTAGTTATTTGTGTTCTTATGAGTTTATGTGGTATCATTTTTTATATCTTATGTTCTATTTATTGTCTTCTGATTTTACAATGGGATGCACACGCCGAGAGTTTGACTACCAAATAGTCCAAAAAATGACCAGCAGAAAAGGAGCATGTCCGTCTAGAAACCGCAAGTTTGGATCTTGTGAGAGTTAAAAGAAATTGTATGCCAAATAGCAAACAAAATTTGAACAAGGCAGAAGGAGAGTAACTCAGAGAATGTACCGAATGCCATCAGTCTGGGCACGATAAACGGAAATGCCCTGACGCCCTTGCTACCAACAATCGTCGACCACCACGACCCATCCTAGTTAAGAGAGATTCCTAATAGAAAGAGCCATTACAAAGTTTAAATACTTCAATGACGGCAGCACAATCACAATGTAAGGTTTAAATACTTCGGAGGCACAACATCTCAACTTTCACGATACTATTTTCAAACCTAAAAGGATGCATATTGCATGTTGTAATGCATTCCAATAAACAAGGAATATATTCTCCAACGAGTTGTTTTTAACTATCTTTGTGGAGTGTTCAAGAACATATACAATCTTTTGATTTTGACATTATATAGTAATATTTTTCAGCCGGTTTGTGTATGGAACATAATTATGGGTGTTGGTCTACGCATAAACATAACATAAATGATCAATGAGTTTTGGGTGTTGATACACATACACATAACATACTGTTATAGAATATTATGTTTATGAATTATCAAAGAACAACGCTCATATTGCTTCCAATTCTACGATTTCCTAAAAGACATACTGATATTTTGGCATTGCTTATATAAAATTTGATCAATGACTGCAACACATCCACTCTATACATAACACTTTGATAACAAAAAAATAATTTAAACTTGTCACATGTCGTACAAGTAACGATAAAATCAATCTACCTCAATAAGAGTTATGCGCATGTCATAAAGACGACCAAAGTTGCCGTCAGTCTGATGACTCTTCCACCTTGATGGAGCGTCCCTTTGCCAAGACCATTCACCGCATACTTGGCAGACGTTTGGAAGGAATATATTGGGGTGTGCCAATTGTTGCATATTCTGAGCGTATGGAATAAGAGAAAGGATTGCCCCAAACTTTAGGCTCAACGAATTGTCGTATTGCATCACGAATAGACGGGAGCTTCCAAATCGAATTTGGTTTGGCAACCCATTTCATCTTCGCGAGCATGCCAACTCCATACTTATCTCTTCATCCCATGACCTTCAACATGCATGCTATGTAGAAGGCAGAGTCATGCCTCTTTATCTCTATGTTCCCCGTGTTGGAAGCTGGTACATTTTTTGATGGTGGAATAGATTCTAATTAAAGCCCATCTCGAAATAATGTTTTGGGTGTCTTAAATTCCCCACATAGATTCATGGACCATGTGTGAAATCGGTCGACTAGAAATTTAGAAGTACCCCATTGAGGAACAAAGAAACTCGCGTCCATTGCCGGCAATGCATCTCTAGTCAATGCCAAGTCCCTGAACATCTTGCAAACAACCATTCAATCATAAATAAAATTAATTCTTTCCCGCTGGAACGAGCTTTAGGCGGCCAACATAATGAAGTATTTCCAAATTTCCTTAGGAAGTTCAACGTAATGCTCAACGCCTTTGTCGATGTGCCTCCTTTGCATGATTCAGTAGTCGTCTGCCATTGCTGGTTAGTTGAATTGCACTTATAGTGATTTGTATCCAATGATAGACAAGACATCCTAATATAGTTAATTCATGTTGGCTCTTCACACACAGACCAAGCGTTGTATCTCTAAAAAAGATTGCGACGTTTGAACTTGCATCACAATGCTGCTCGAAAATTTTGTGTCTCTAAAAAATAACGCGACTGGCGATCTTCCAAACTCTGGAACCAATGATATAATTGAAGAGCGTTCTAAAATTGATAATATCAATCTGAAATTGATTATATATTATCCAAACCAAGGAGGCTGCCCATGAGGATGATTGAAGGGAGGTGTTGTTCTCCATGGACGCCAGTGAGTTGGCCCTACATTGGAATAGTCCTATTGCTCAAATACCAAAGTGATTCTGACCATTGTTTGATCTTTGACTGTAACAACCCGAAAATTTATACTAATTAATTTCCGAGTAAATTTTAGTTGTCTTTGGGTACTGAGTTATTTTTCTCTTGTTCGGTGGAGGTTGAGAGTTTGAGTAGGTTTCCGATGATTTTGGAAAAGTATGTAATTATAATTCTAATTTGAGATTTATAATTTAATTAGTTTAGTAATGATTCTGAGGCCCATTGGGTTTAGCCCAATTAAATTAGTTGAGTTATTAGGCTCCATTTTCATGCCCAATTGAAGAGAGAGGAAAAAAAGAAAGGGAACCAAATTAAGCTCGGGTGAGCTCGGCTTAACCCAAAAACAAAGACAGAGGAAAAAAAATAGAACTAGAGAAAGGAGAGAGGTTGAGAATTTGGTGGCGGCGCAAGTTGGAAGATAGGAGAGTTTTATGATGGAGCCACGCGCAATTGATAGAGAGAGAAAGAATGAGTACTCACAACAGAATCTTCCCTCTTTTCTCTCTTTCCTTTTCCTTCTCTGTTGATGGGACACGAAGTTAACAACGGTGAGCAATAAAGGACTCGAACAATGAACGGCGAGCAGGAGAGGATGGATGATGCAATGTTGGAAACGCAAACCAGAAGACTAGAGTTTGACGCGAGCAAGGCACGACGATGTGGTGAGTAGTAGATTTCAGCAGGTAAGGGTTGCCGTTATGCTGCGTTTCAAGGATTATTTGATTTTCCATGAAATTTGTTAAGAGATTTTGGATCGGGTGATATCCCTTGCAGGCTGGGAATCGATCAATTGTTAAGATGCCCTAGTCTAGGTTAATCAAAATTTGATTTTGAGGTGAAGTTTGGTTGTTGTCAATGTGGAAGAAAAAAAAACTAGCTACGGTTGTCAATGTTTGGAATTCTTAACATTGTTCTAGTGATAAAATATTTTGGTTCAGGTGATTATTAGTAAGTTGGTGAGAATAACATTTTTCACAATTGTTAAATGAGAATTGGATTGTACGGTGGGTTTTGTGGACTGAAAATGTGTATTAGCTTTGTTAACAATGGTTAAGATTAGTTAATTGGTAAGTGCGATGGTGGTCATAGTATTTGGCAGTTAGAAGATTTTGGATGTTTGTATTATAAGTAGTTGGGGTTATTATTCCTTGTTGAGTGGTTAATAAAAAAATTATAAAATAAAATAGTGGCTTATAGATGGGCATTTTTGGAGAGATTGTTAAGTTGTATTCTTGAGAAATCCAGGTTAATAAAACATCAGGTAACTCGCAATGTTTTAGACATAGAACGATTTGAATCTTGTTGTAAAGTGAGAATTGTGTTGTTTAGGTGACAAGACATTTTGATAAGGCTAAGGCTTTTGGTATGTTGGTTTGCTTTTGGAAGACCCAGTTAGAGTTGAGGTGAGTAATCTCACTGTATTTATGTTGTGAATGAAGTTCACTTGATTTATTCGTTGGAGCGTGTGTTTTTGTTATAGAAAAATAATAATCATCAAAAAGAAATTAAGTTTTGTTTAAAAAAATATGAACTCAATCGTCTACGGTTCATAGGTAAGTGAAAACGTTTTGTTTTAAGATGACATTCATATGATTGGTAAATAATTTGGTGTGATGTCTAAAATGCCATGGGTCTTGTGTTTCCATTTTTAGATGTCTTGGTGTGATTGATTTGAGGTGTGTCGCTAGTAACTGTAATGCGAGGTTGCTAGAGTTAGATGTTTGTGTTATCACTCGTATCCTGGATGTGAGGTTACGGGTGTAGTTTTGTGATGTTGTTAGGAGTCGTTGAGTTGTTGTCACTTGTATCCGTGATGTGAGGTTACAAGTGTAGTCTTGAGTTGTTTGTCACTTATGTTCTTTCTTGTGAGGTCATAAGTGTCGTCAATTGAGGTACTGTCACTTGTTTCCGGGATGTGAGGTTACGAGTGTAGTTGTTGAGATGTTGTCAGTCATGTTGAGGGTTGTGAGGTCATGAATGGCGGTTACTTGTCTTTGGGCTGTGAGGCCACAAGTGACAGTGGTTATGAAGTCAGGAGATCTGATCATTTAGAGCTCTAGTATGTTTTCCACATGAATGTTGTTGTATAAAAGGAGTCTTGAGTACTTTCTTCTTTTATGGTCCTTAAGTACATTGTTCAGTTCTCTTGTTTTGTTTATCATGAGTTCTAATTTTGTTGTAGAGAGTCGAGTTGCATTTACTTGAAGAGGAATAATGATGTTGTGATTCTTTGTGTTTTGGAATTGATGTAAGAGTCGTGAAATTGAGATGATATGTGAAATTGATTTTAATGAGCTATTTTGTTTGAGAAAATCTTCTGAACTAATTTTGATGTAAGAGATTAACAGTAGGTTTGGAATATGTGGTATTGCTAATGAAAGCTATATTTGATTTTGTTGTTGTAAAGATTTAAAAATTTGAATCATCTTTAAGCATGTGTTAGTTCAAATGTCAAGTGAAGTGTTAAATTGTGATTACTCATACGGGTTTGCAAAAGCTTATCGGGTTTGTTTATATTAACCCGGTGCACCAATAAATGGCATAAAGATTAATCTTGCAAGATAGTGGTGACTTATTAAAGAGGTAGAGGCTTCTTAATATTGTTGTGGTAGTAATAATTATCAACCTTGTATTTTTTATTTTGCTTCTGCTGTGTAAGGTATTCTTTGGCGATTGGTATTTGATTGTGTAAACTTAAGGAATGTAATTTATGATTCAAATAATTGAGTCTCCGTTGACAATATTGTTCGACTGGAGGGTTTAATTTAAACAAAAAAAAATTTAGGTATTCCAAGGTAGTTTTTCACATGCACAGTTTTAGTTTATTTACGGTAACTTTATAAACTAAAATTTGGGGCATGACATTGACATTTTTTTAATTAAGAAATAATAATCACTACTCATTTATTTATTGTTATATGTGAAAATAATATTTAACATGACTTTATTTCTTATATTGATCACAATCAATATGAACTAATGAAAATATGTTCAATAAAATGATTATTAAAGAGCGTACAAATGTGTTAGAAAATGTATTTCTTGATCCGGATAACGAATCCAATGATAGTCAAGTCCAACGATTGAGAGACAATATTAGTTTCATCAATGATAACGAATAGATCCGTGAACACTAAAGCACGAGGGATAAGTGAAATTATAAATGCTAACTTTTGGGCAAGAACTAAGTTAAAAATAAAAAAAGGTAAACAAAATGGTGTCTAGTTTAGAAATACAATTGGTACTCAAAAACAAAAGAGTAAAGTTTATATTGTCTTTCTATGAAACCGACTCTCAGCTGTCTTTTTTATCCCACCAAGATATTATAGGTTGTGATCGAAAAATTCAGATTTCATTGTAGCTGGAGTAATTAAGGTTATATATGATTGAGAGTTTGAGACTGGCGTACCAGAAACTATTATTTTTATGATTTTTCAAAATTAGTGAAGTTCACAAAATGACAAGGTTTTACTAGAAAGATGATTTTAGAACTTTGTATCCTTCTTGGTTTTGACTTTCTCCCCCGAAGCTCATTTATGATTGGTACTAAGCCGATAATCTTCGAAACTACATATCTTAAAATCAAAGAGCACAAAAGTTTTATAACACTAATCGACCAGAAGAATATTAAATTTGTTGATGGAAAGCCGAAAGAAAATTCCAAAGAAATAGATACTTATCCAAAAATAGAAGATTCTAAATTGGTAATTCAAACTGTCTTCACACAAGCTATTGTCTGCTTCACAATGGAGCAAGTGATTGATCCTACATTCGACTTGGGTCACCCGGGTGTGTGTATAAAAGAATTGAGGCATGGAGATATTAAAAATGTTCAATCACTCATTTCTCTATGTATGAGACCAATTTTGACTGATAGCGCGATTTGTCAAATTTTCAAGGGTGCAAAAATGTCTCTTAAAATTGTGAATTTGAAGCTGGTAGAGATGCGAAAGGTTAAGAAATAACGGAAATATTCTGCTGGTGAAGTGAAAAATTTAAAGTTAATGTAAGAGTTTGTGCAGCATTAAATAAATTTGTGGATGACGTTGAGTAGCCGCTTGAAGATTATGCTGGTGAAGCGGAAGATGCATTTTCGGAAGTGTTTGATAAAATTATGGTGGAGCAGTACATAGAATCTGAGAAAGGTTGAGGTGAAATTATGGTGGAGAATTATAAGAATTTGAGAAAGGTTAGAGTTGAGCAACCGAAATTTTTTGTTTGTGAAGTGGAAGAGAATTGGTCACCGTTGGCGTTTGGTCATCCATGATATTCGACAGAGAAGAGACATTATTGATGAAAATGGAGATGAAAAAGGTTGATGAGGAGCAGCCGCCAAAAGATTCTATATTTTGAAGCTAAAGTTGCTTATTGTTATAGTTTATAAAGAAGTTGCTTGTAGTTGCTTGCATTCTTATGAGTTTACGTGGTATTATTTTTATTATTTTTATACCTCATGCTCTTTATATTGTCTCTTGTTTTTATAACTGTCTTTAGATAAGGGCTAAGTATGAATCTCTTGCTTGTAGTTGTTTGTGTTATGAGTTTCTACAGTATCATTTTTATTATCTTTATACCTTATGTTCTCTATATTGTCTCTTGTTTTTACATTTGTCTTTAGATAAGGACCAAGTTTGAAAATCTTAGTGGCATTGTACCTCTTACTCATTGTTTTATGATCAAGGGAAGTTACATTTGTACTTCTACAATTTTCAACACCATAACTAGAGTATATAGAAGTGAAGACATATAACTAATCTGAGGTTGTCACATTTTGTTTCTTGGATAATTTCGATAGTAAAAATAAAGTTACAAAGATTAACCTCGCTCATACCCACCACCTATCAGATCAAGATGAAAGGCGTAGTTGAAAGAAGGCGATAGACTAACTAGCACACCAAATCGTAGCTAAAGAATTCGAATACCCAAACTTAAGTAGGTTGTCAATAAGAAAATGGGCTTGTTGGAAAATATGCTTGCAGGTATTTCTAAGAAACATGTCTTGTGCTTTGCAAAGTAAACAGTGTTGCTCGCAGATGAGCATATTTGCTAGTAGTAGTGATGTAGATGACTTGTGGTTAGATGAGATGTCTATGATTATCCAAGTTGTATTTATAAGAATTTACATTATGAAGTTCTAGTTAAAAGTCACATGACTCCTCAGAGTTCTTGTATTATTTATTATCTAATTGAATTGCCTTCTACCTTTGCACTTAGCTAAATCCTCATAAAAAGAATGAAAGAAAGAAAAAAAACTGAGATAACAAAGACATCAAGTTCGACATGTAGAATATTGCATGGTTGTTAAATATACCATGCCAATGAATTTGAATTATTGTTTTAATGAAGAAATCGACAAATAAAAGTAACTGTGATAATTATCGCAATTGTATTATTGAGAGACATGACAAGAATTGATTTGATCAATATGGGGAGGCACATCTTGACCCAGCTTCTCCATCGCTGCACAAAGCCGTTTAGATAGGTTTGTGTTAGACTAGGTGTTTCTCGATCTATCTGGCTTATGATTCTAAGGCAATTTGAGTTTCTGTCAAAAATTAAATTGTTGATATTTGGATAAACAGGATAACTGATATAGCTAAAACATTTATTATGAGAGAGAGAGAGAGAGAGAGAAAGAGAGAGAGAGAGAGAGATTCATGTTCTTCGTAATCAAACACGAGGTGAAATGCTAGATTATATTATTCGTGGCTAGGTCGATGAAGTAAGGTGGTTAGGTTAGAGTTAACCGTTGTTGCGCGTTGGTTAGTGACAACTAGTCAGAGATAGCCAAAGTAAGATTCCAAAAAAAAATTACAAGAAGTATTTTTCCCCATTTCAAAACTACATCTGAAAAATTGAAGTCTATAACGACAATCACAAATCTTGAGTTGGGGTCAAATTGTGTGAGTAACAAAGCTATACAGTTAAACCTCTATACATTCATAATGTGGGCATGTCAAAATTTATTCTAATAAATGTTATTCCTCAATAGAAGTTTAGTTGGAAATTTGTTCACAAGTGTGAGGAAAGTAATATATTTGCAATTTATATGATTAGGATAAGAAATTAGTATACTTGAATTAGCAACAAGTTGTGTCCCCTTTCACATAAGACTGATAGGAGAAAGCTAATACCGTGACTAATTAAACAAAAACAAAAAGAAGATAATATGGTAGACAAGAGTGTAGAACTTCCAAAAGTTTCAACTCAAGAAAACATCGGGATTTTAAAGAATTTGTAAACATTTTAGCTTCAACAACAAAGTTTTTATATAAATGAGTTATTACGAACATGCAAAATCGAAGACGTGACATAAACTACCAAGCATAAATCATTGTCTCAAACTAGTATAAAAAAATATTTTACTTCTTACTGAATCACATTATTATATTTATTATTACTGACAATTATTACTATATAGAGGTAATTTTCCTAAATATGGAACCAGAAAAGTTTATAACTTATCACAATATGGAGATTATTCTATTTATAACTAAGTCCGAGTTGGGATTGAATTTTTTTATCAGTATAAAGAACTTATTCATATATAGATCAAGTATTCTTAGATCGAGGTTTTAGTGTAGTTCTAAAATTCATATAAGCACCCATAGGCTAATTTCTAAATATGTCACGTGTCACAACTCTATTGGTTCATTTTGTCAACTTTTATTTTGTTTGACTGGGCTTATCATAAGCTTAGTCCACATAAATCCTCTCTCTCTCTCTCTCATTGATGTGCCTCTCTCTTGCTCTGCTCCTCCATCGACCTATACTACCTCCGTCGTTTCTGGCGACCCTTACTACAATCTCTTCGTCGCTCGCATCTCTCCCTTCACCACCGAAACCACTCTCTGCCACATCAATACTTTCTTCTTATACTTCTTCTTAATTTCTTCCATTCTAACTCTCTCTATCTCCTTCAATAATCTGTGGCACTATGGAGTGCCCCCATCATCTCCCAAAATTACAAACAGTAAACCAAAGATAGGTCAAATTCATTTTTTTTCTCTTTTATGGAGATCACAGACGACCCTATTAAACAAAAACTTTAAACACTCAATAGATCTCCGTCTCTGAAATTATATCACTTCTTTTACGTTTTCTTAAATTTCTTCTTTTCATGAATCCTATGCCTTTCAGATTTAACCACCCAAGTCAATTCAACCCATAAAGCGATATCATTTACCTCGATGGATTAATTGTTGATAACTTTAAATTTGCTCAGATTTGCTCTTCATCTTGTTTCATTCATGTAGATTTCAGAGATTCTATTTCAAAGGTCTACCCTTTGCAAAGTCAAATTTTTGTTAGATTTAGATCTTCTAGTTGAAAAGCAGCTCAACTCAGTCTTTCTTTCTGTTTTGTTCTTTTGTGTTCTGGGCAAGTTTGTTTCTTTGGTTCAATTTGAATTTTTGGGTCTCATGATTTAGTGGTAGTGAAATAAGGATGAACTATTTCGCAGGCGAGGTAATAGAGCACTTCACCAGAATCGTATAGACTGAGCTTATAATAAGCTCAGTAAATTATAAAGAAAGTTGAAAAAGATAGCCTCTTAAACTGCGACATGTGTCAGAAGAAAAAAAAATTAACTCTTTGGTGTTTAACCCTAGTGTTATGATCCTATTTTTCTAAGGGATGTTTTAGTTAAGGAAAAAAATTCACGCATATGATTTGAACACTACTTGACAGGTTAGAATGATACCTAGACTTAAAAGTTATTAAACTGATGTCTAACCTTTCAAAACTGTACACTAATGGTGCCTCCATCAAATTATTGTCAACTCGCTCTTGTTTTTCCAGATGTCCACAAATCCCTAAATCGCGTCGACCTCCATCGCCACAAACGTGATATTGGAAGACCACCAAAATCACCCTTCCATAACTACATCACCTTCCACAACTCCTAGCGTGAAGCCTAAAACCTCAAGGCTGACCTTCTAACCCAAAAGCAGCTTTGCTCTGACCTTAAGCACCAACCCTACCTATTCGTTCTGGTCTGTCGGAACCTACTCTAAAGTTACTTTAAACCCTTCTGCCTCGTTGAGACTCACTCCCCTATCCCGTCGACCAAGGACCACATTAGCTTTGTCAACTTCGTCTAGCACGAGGCCCTCAACAAAAAGCCAAAGGCCTTGTAGCACAACAACCACCTTGAGAAGGTCACCTGATTTGGATAGTGTCGTCATGTTTAGCGAGATCCACGATTTTTGGTTCGGTTCTTGAAGTTTTAAGAAGAAACCTAGGAAGAACCAAACCTATTTTATGGTTTCTAAAGAAATAGTATAAATAGCTAGATTTTGAAGAAAAAAAATGAAATCCAAATGCAAAGAGTTGATAGCTTAGTTTAGTAATTGAGATGGGAGAGTTGAGCTCGGTGTTTGAGGTATGTCAAGTGTCGAGTGAAGGGAGATGAATTTTTGGCGAGCTGAGGTTTGTGAGGTCTGGGTGAAGGTGTGAGACAATAGAATTAGAATTTATGAGTGTCTTCTTATCCTTATATACTTGTAAAGAAGGGTCTTGTGTGGACAAGTATATGGTATATAACATAAACTTTATATGATTAACCAATAACATAGTGATATGTGTATATCTTAGGTTCTTTCGGTTATTTAAACTCTTAAAAATTAGAATCGAAACTATATAATTTGACATTGGGATCAAACCACTAACACTTTTTAACAAATCTCAAGAAACTAAACCGAACCAAACTCGTCGGTTCCACGTTGGATCGGTTAAGTTCTCCGGTTATTTGTGGAACCAGTTCACGCCTAAATGAGAAAAGGAAAGGAAAATCTTGAGGTCTTGGTGAAGGTGTGAGACAATAGAATTAGAATTTATGAGTGTCTTCTTATCCTTATATACTTGTAAAGAAGGG
This sequence comes from Geum urbanum, assembly GCA_946800695.1. NCBI lineage: Eukaryota > Viridiplantae > Streptophyta > Magnoliopsida > Rosales > Rosaceae > Geum > Geum urbanum. The sequence continues at coordinate 25,095,100 of OX327013.1, read as the reverse complement.
TCTTGTGTGGACAAATATATGGTATATAACATAAATTTTATATGATTAACCAATAACACAGTGACATGTGTATATTTTAGGTTCTTTCGGTTATTTAAACTCTTAAAAATTAGAATCGAAACTATATAATTTGACATTGGGATCAAACCACTAACACTTTTTAACAAATCTCAAGAAACTAAACTGAACCAAACTTGTCGGTTCCACATTGGATCGGTTAAGTTCTCTTGTTATTTGTGGAACCAATTCACGCCTAAATGAGGAAAGGAAAGGAAAATTAGGAGATTCTACTGTTTGAGACAAGTTGGGAAGAAAATTGGGGGGGGGGGGGGGGGGGGGGAGGCCAATTCCCAAAGGAGAGGAGTGGAAAAGTGGTTCCCTCCACTCAAAATTTTATTTCCTTCCCACTTGCTAGCAATCAACATGTTGAGGATATTATAGTAAAACCAATAAAAAATTTACTTTCCTTTCCTAACATCAACCACACATCGAAAAGAAAAACCTAAAACAAAATTTTAGTTCCGTTCCTTAGAGAAAGGAGAGAGAGAAAAAAAATAAATTACTTTCCTTTTCTGAATACCAAAACAAGGTCGTGATGTAATTAAATCAGGATAAGTAAACTGGTTTTATTTTTACTCATAAGAATGATGTTTCGCTCCTTCACGTTGTAGAACCAAACGTCATTTTCTCATGTTAATGAGAGTATTTTTAGATCTTGCATGTAAAACAAATGGAAGTAATTAATGTTTTCCAAACTGAAATGAATTTTTTTTTATATAAAAACACAAAAAGAAAACAACAAAAAAATATAAAGAGAGAAACCTCTCTCATAACTTCCACCCGCTAGGTCCAACTTAAGAGCTGAGTTAGAGAAGAGGGAATACCAGAACACTAAACAGTAGTGTTGTTCATTACTTCATCCTATGACCAGCTTAAGTTAGGAAGTTAGCTTCTCGCAGTATGTGGCGAAACAAATATCCAAGAAAGAAGGTTATAAGATATCTGATATCTTAAGTCTTGAACAATAGTTGATATCCTCCACGGGTGTGTGTAACTGGTAAGAGTGTCGATCAAGGTTTTTAGTCTCCTTCAATGATGAGAGGAGGGTGAAAATCTTTATGATTTAAAGAGTTATAAAGCTGAAACAAACCTTCACGTATGTCATTATTATCGCCATAAGTATTTCAACTTTTCCAAGGGAGCGAATAACAATGTCTGAACAACAATAATGAGGAATTGGTTGGCCACTTACTTTTTGAATAACAATATCTGTTACCGCAATATTCTAGAATATTGACAACACAGTAATCATAGTTAAGTTTAAGAACTCTTGTAGATGCCATTTAATATTACTAGGATGGATTTGAATGTTGTTTACTCTCGATTCTAAAAATCGAAAATTCCAAAATCCCAAATTTGATAATAAATTTAGATCGACTTTGCAAAGAAGCAAAATTATGCGGGAAAAAAGGTACCAAACTGAAATGTTTTCCCAATTTTGGGTTCAAAAGTAATTATCAAAAGCTTTTCTTTTCTATTTAAAGGGAAAACATGTACGTTGGTAAACCTCGACGACGCGTGTGAAGATTTGACGAACTTCCGAAACTAATCATCTCTGGCTTCTCCTCCCATCAATCTCTTTTTAAGGGTTTGGTTTTCTTTCAGATCTTTCTCTATTCTTTTCCATCGCCAAACCCTCTCCTAATCCTCAATTTTCCTCTCCAAGCACCAACCCATCGAAAACCCAATTCAAAGATATAGTCTTTTTCGAATCACATTGAAAAAAATTCGATAGGGTTTTGAATCAGGAAATAATGAATATAATCTCATCGCCGCCGCCGCTCGTCTCCTCCGTCGTCGTTATCTTCGAGCTTGAGAATCTTCGTGTCTTTGGTCCTGGATTGAATCCCTACTGCATCGCCCATCACTCCCGCTAAATTTCTCTTTCGCCGCCTTCGTTTGGTTTTTAATCGTGTCTGATTTCTGTGTTTGTTTCATGTAAATCTTGGGTCTTTCTTCATCTGGAGTTGGATTTTTGTTGTAGTTTGTTGCATAGAACAAGAGCTCTTTGGTGTTGAACAACTGGGTTGGGTTTGGTTGTGTATGTTATTGTTGTGCTTTGTTTGGGTTGCGTAATTGGCGAAAAAGAATATAGAAACTATGTTGCAAGAGCTGGGCCGAGGATCACGGAAGCGGAGCCTGTCGAAGAGGCGTTCGTTTCGTGCAGGGGCTGGTATGGATGATAGGGGATGGACTCTGCTTCATATCGGTTGTGCCAAGGGTGACTTAAAACAGGTGAGCTCGTTCTATTAAATTTTGTTGCTAATTGTTTGGTTTTGCAAGTACTGTAAAGCACAAATTTATGTTGAACCCTTTAGTGTAAGCTCATATATGGTAATGCAGTGATGTGATAGAGAGGGTAAGGTTTGTTGTGAACGACTAGATAAGGTGTCTAGACCGCTGGCTTTGTTTGATGCAACATGAAAGAATAAGCAGCTTCATAGGATGGGGTTATGTTGCAGGAAGGGAATTTATTACTTCATTGTTCGGTTAATTCTTTTTAAATTGGACATGGATTTTAGCTAGAGTTAATCATACATATTTCATCCAAAAGGGACTATTTTAGTCCTTCTATTGAGAGATTGCTGTAGATTTGATTAAGAGAGATGGTAAAGGAACCCATTCTTAAGCATCTATTGAGAGAAACCAATCAAATAATTTAGTCTTTAATTAAAATCTTTAGTAGTGGATAACATTGAGGGGTATGAGTGGGATAGTGTTGGTCTAAGCTGCTTGTTGTATCGTTGCTTTCCTGCATAAGTTCATTTTGTATTTTTTCTTTGTAGCTTGTTTTTGGCAACTAAAACTAAAAATTAGGTTTTTGTCTGTGGCTTTTCTTTCCTTGTGGTAGTAATTGTGATCGTTTTCTGGACCTTGTCACTTAATGGTTTATTTGCTCTGTAGTAACAAGAATGTTCAGATGTGAAAATCCATAAGTTTTAAACAGTTTCTTGAAATATTTAGAAGTTGTGAAAAGTGCAGGACAGTTTGAAATCAGAGTGGGAAGTCTAATTTATTAATTGGATCAGCAAAGTCTGTAGGAAATATCTTTCATACTAAGGTTCAACGTGCATGATTTAATCTTTCTTTTAACCTCTGACACCTAAATACCAATTTCACACTATGTCTAAAATTACTCTAATGTTTTAGGTTCTAGTTGTGTTTATCTTGTTTGATTGTTTCCCCCCACATGTGCTGACATATCCCTGCAATTAAATTCTAATCTTCCTTTTGATGAATAAGTAATTTAAAACCCATGTTCTACTTCATCCACGAACTTTCCATCAATTACTTGGTCTATAATTCTTCTTCCATTTCTTCGAGCAGGTGAAGCAACTTCTTGACAAGGGAATGGATGTGAATGTTGCTGCTTGGGGTCCCAAATCTCAAGGGATTACCCCTCTTCACCTTGCTGCTGAGGGTGGCCATCTGGAGGTTATGGATGAGTTACTGGAGCGTGGTGCTAATATTGATGCCAGAACTAAGGGTGCTTGTGGCTGTAAGTAGTTCACTTCTCTCCTTTCTATGTATGTGTTATTTTTTTAGTGAGAAGATGAAATGAAATGTTAGTTAAAACCTACCTTGTTGATGGATGTGTTTCTGTTATTCATTAAAACAGGGACTCCGCTTCATAATGCAGCCAAAGAGAGGAGGAGGGATGCAGTGAAATTTCTAGTTGAGAATGGAGCATTCTTGCCAGATGACATGTATGATTGCAGGTTTAACCCTCCACTCCATTACTGCCCTGGTCTTGACTGGGCTTACGATGAGATGAAACGTCTCCAGTCAGAAACCTCATCATCAGGGGAGAGCTCTTACAGCTCCGAGAGCTAAAGCATACTGTTGCTGTGTGCTCACCACTTTGATTGGTGGATGATCGTGGTGTATCTACATGACAACAATACGAGAAATAACAGTCCCCTTCATTCATCATTTCGTATTTGTATTAAGTTGCTGCTGCTATGCAAGGATCTTTGGTTGCTTATGTACGATGGTATCTTCATAAAGCAATGTTATGTGCTTCCAGACTTTATGATAAAACTGTTGCCTCTGTATTGCATTATAAATATCAGAACCTCGTAGTACTATAATAATAATCAGCCTCTGTGTTGCTCTGTTATGAACCTAGTTTCTTAGTAAGAGTTGTGGATGCACGCTTGTTTGTATGACTTGGATTGTCCAATTATGTTTCGTATGTTCTGGAACTTGGATAAACTCAAAGAGGTTTAGAGACCTTGAGCAAAGTTCCGATCTCTAGTGTACGCAATGGTTACTCGTACACAAAATATTGCTGGTCAAAACATAAATATCGTGAAATGTCGGACTTCAGACCATAAATTTGCCTCTTTGATGCTGAGGATGTACAATACTACAATTTCAGCAGACGAGACATGGCTGCTAGTTTGCTTCGACTATATTGTTTGCGTGTAATAGCTTAGTGACACTCCAATAATGATAACATTAATTTTATTAGTTTGTTTAATAATATGTCTATGTTGAAGGAGAAAATAGATACACAAAAGATATGATCTGAAATTATACTTTATTCATTGATAGATGACCTTAAATAAGCATTACAATTTGTTACAATCAATATCTCTATAAAAACAGAGATCGTCTAAATAGGACAAGACACACACCGAGATACCAGGAGTATTATTTTCTTAAACATTCCCTCTTGTGTCGTGGTCTTAATGAATAATGCATAACATGTTGCCTTACTAAAAAATTTGTCAAGCAAACAAAAAATCTCTTGGGCAAAACAAAAGTTTGGTCTAAGAAAAAAAGAGTACAATACATCTACTATATAAGCGACCACATGTGATGTAGACTCTCCCTGATGTCTACGAAATGAACTCCCCCTGATCAGTAACTCAATCTTAGAGTTCAAATAATCTTCGCATTCCAATGCGTCTCACATGCTTCAAAAATGTAGATTTTAGTAAAGATTTGGTGAACAAGTCTGCAACATTATCCACCGAACAAATCCAGTTCAAATGGATATTCAATATCTGCTGTTGTTATTGATTGTATGAGTACTTTGGCGAATAGTGTTTAGTATGACCACCCTTAATGTAACCCAACTTCGTTTGTTCAATGCAAGCCGCATTATCCTCAAATATGAAAGTTGGTGCTATCATAGTAGATGATGATCCACTAGACTCTTGAATGTGGTGTATCATTGATCTATGCCAAACACACTTCTTAACTGCTTCATACAAAGCTATAATCTCAAGGTGATTCAAGGAAGTAGCAACAAGGGTTTGTATACTTGATGTGAAGACCCGACCCCAAATTAGCTGTCTAATTTAGGATTAGGCCCTCAACCACAACTAAACATATTTGACATCTAAACTACAAAACTCAACACTTAAAATTTCTATCATAACAGTACCACCAGATGCTTGATTTATCTAACTCAACTAAGACACTAATCCTTAGGATCGGAGTTGATCCTACAATAGGGTCTAGCTATGTCTTGATCCGTGTGCTCGCCCGACCTCTAGCAAGACACTGCAACCTGGCCATTAGAAACCGAAGACTCCGGGGAAAGACATATAAAAACATGAAAATCCGTTAGAGTGAGTGGACAAAAATAAATAATTTTAAGAAATCGTAAAACATAATTTTATGCCTTTCACCAAAAACATAATATAAAAATAGAGTGAGTCTGAATAAAATCATGCAATCACGTGTGGAGGAAAAACGTATAAAGGTCACGAGCAGGCGAACCTGAAGGCCTCTCGGACATATCATCGGGTAGGTTATTCCTGTTCCTCCTGGCGCCCACTCGTGATCAACCGAGTAGCCTATGCATCGATGCATTATCGTATCTGTGTCGTGCATAAAAATCATAAAACATGCAGTGCCTCCATGCATAATCATAACTCGTGTAATCATGTGATATCATAAAAACATAGTCGTAAGCATATCACATGTCATGTCATATCATAAATACATAATCGTAAATCCTATAATCATGCCATATCATAAAAACATACTCATATGCATATAACATATCTCATACATATTACAACGCACATGTAATCTGCTCATAAGAAATTTATTTTTTGTTCAGAGGGTAAGTTTCAAGATAAATTTTGTGCCTCCGGTACAGTCTTAGATTGCGGGAGTGTCAATGGTGGATCATATATCTGCTACATTCTTACTTTTGCAAGTATATTAAGATCCTATTTCTTGGAGCCTCTTGAGAATTATTCAATCAAGAAGGTCTAAATAACTCTAAACTTGTAAGAATTATATGATGGCCTAATGTATAAAGTTAGTTAACAAAATCTCCTTTTGTTTTGGTATATACAGAAAATGCTCAAAAGTATCCAGCTGAATTTGGTGACTATGATTATAACTACAACATTACTCTTTTAATAAGTAGATGTCCAGTGTCAATTATTGTATCATTCATTAGTCCTATATTCTTCCGTTTTTATCATTCATTAGTCTTTGATTCTATTATTATTGTTTGATCTCTTACATAATATAGTACTTGGTCAGATGAGAGAAAATACATCACTGGTATCCCAACTAAACATATGAATGCACTTAGATCAATACTCATACATCAACTTAAAAATTAAATAATATTTTTAAAATAAAAAATAAAAAATTTCTTTATATAAAACTAAATTTATTCATTAAAACCAAGTAGTCAAATGAGAATCTAAGAGCAAATTTAACTATTTAACTAAGAATTTATTCATTAAGACCGTAGCTTGTTTCCTTATCTTGTTGTAATTTTTTTATATAAGTATAAATTATAATCCATATATTAAATTTAAGAAATTAAATTACAAAACGAACTTTCCGGCCAAACGGGATCGGACTCGAGACACTAAGCCCAACTCCGACCCACGAACCGACGGGCAGAGCCTATTGTGGGTGGCAGAGCCTATTGTGGGTTTTTTTTAGCCAAGCCAGGCTTGAGCTTCTGGGTCCTTACGGGCCGGAGGCCTGCGAACTAAATGATAAGGCCTATCTTGCTTGCTGCTCTCGATCACCATGACAAAGTTACTAGAATATCCTCCTCCGATCCTCTTGTCCTGGAAGAAAATTTGTTTTCTTGGAATTGTTTTAGAACTCATATATAGGTTTTATGCTGTCTTCAAAATTTTAGTGGACTTGGGCAGCTACAATCCTGCAAAGTTCAAATGTAGCTTGGCAGTATGGAGTTAGTGGCCCTTTCTGGTATGCTAGCGGGGCTACTATTCAGGCAAGTCCAAGCTGAATCTCACTTCTGTTAGAAACAGTTCATTAAATTGATGATTAGAATTGCAGTCTAATGCTGCTGCTCGGTGGTTCTGCTGTCGTAAATGCCCTTTCCGGAGTAAACATCTATGCTGCTAGCTTCTTGATACTTCTTGGAGTAATTGTTTATACATTAGCTGGAGGACTAAAAGCCACATTCTTGGCTAGCTATATACATTCTGTTATAGGTACTCATGAAAACTTCACTCTCTAGTCTTCACTCTTATCTTATTCATGTCAGTCTGAAATATAACTTGTTTGGTTTCAGTTCATGTTGTTCTGGTCATTTTTGTTTACCTTGTATATACGGCAAGTGACGACCTAGGTAGCCCTAAAGTTGTGTAGGACCGACTGGTCGAGGTAGCTGGTAGATCAAAAATCTGCCAGGAGCCGATTTCTCATCAAGGGCAGTCTTGTGGTCCTATTAGTGGGAATTACAAAGGTTCCAACATAACAATGCTGAGTTCCTGGGGGCTAGTCTTTGGGATTATCAACATTGTTGGAAACTTTGGCACTGTTTTTGTTGATAATGTAAATGATAGTTGATATCACTGTGAGATTTACTAATTAAGGAGATGCTTCACGTGTTTTAAGTTTGAAATATGAGGTGACATTGAAAATTTTCAGGGATATTGGGTTAGTGCTATCGCCGCAAGGCCTTCATCAACTCTTAAGGGTTACTTGCTAGGCGGACTCGTCTGGTTTGCAGTCCCATTCTCTTTGGCTACATTACTAGCTCTGGGAGCACTGGCCCTCGATCTACCAATAACGGCAAGTGAAGCAAGTCGCGGTCTAGTTCCTCCTGCCACTGCTATAGCTTAATTTGATGGGAAAAGGAGGCTCGATACTTCTGCTTACTATGCTTTTCATGTGAGTAATGGCCAATTACATTTAAGCACTGGATGTTGATTATTTCAATATTAACATAATGTAAAAAAATGCAATAACTGGCAAACATATTCCTTTGAAGATCTTGTGAATACTTGATGTTTTGATCTTCTTACTCGTGTACATTTTTGACCAGGGCGGTAACATCTGCTGGTTATTCAGAGCTTATAGCAGCGTCTTCACTATGCACATATGACATCTACCGCACATATATAGATCCAGATGCAAGTGGAAAGACAATCCTCAAGGTATCCAGGGCTGTAATCCTTGCTTTTGGATGCTTCATGGGTCTGTTGGCAGTAATACTAAACAAGGCTGAAGTTTCATTGGGTTTGATGTACCTGGCAATGGGAGTGTTCATTGGCTCAGCTGTGCTTCCTATTGCTTTCATGCTACTATGGAGAAAGGAAAATGCAGTTGGATCAATTCTAGGAGCAACCATTGGCCGTCTCCTTGGCATCATCACTTGGCTATCGGTTGCCAAAATTGAGTATGGACGAGTGAATCTTGACACGACAGGTAGGAATGCACCAATGCTTGCTGGAAACCTTGTCTCTATACTTGCTGGTGGAGCTGTACATACTATCTGTAGCTTTTGTGTCACCACAAAACTACGATTGGGGTACCACTAGGCAGATCACAGTGGTTGAGAAGGAGAAGAGTGAGCTGCCAGCTGAAGAATACAGGGAGGAAAAACCACTCAAAGCAAAGACATGGATAGTGAAATGGGGAGTTGGATTCACTTTTGTGATCGTCTTATTGTGGCCTCTTCTTACTCTTCCAGCAGGTATTATCAAAATTTATAACTCATTAGCAGCCACAACAAGAACAAAAAAATTTATCTAAATTTTATTTGCTTCTGGGTGCAGGCGATTGTAGTATACGATACATCACATTCTGGGCAGTCATTGCAATAGCATGGGGTAGAATCGGTTCTATCGTTATCATTGCTTGACCGGTAATAAAAAGCTGGGAAACAATCTAGAGTGTTCTACTGGGAATGTTTACAAATGACAGGCTAATGGAGAAGGTTGAAGAAATGAATTTGAGTCTGCGCAGTCATATCGGCTATACCTGAAGCTGAGAGAATTTACTTGCCTGAGAAGGAGAAAGCTAAGAAAAAAGACCCATTAAACCAAGTGCTACTATGATTGAATGCACATTATGTGAAGGAAAATAATTAGATCCAAATAAGTTTGGACCAACTTGTCCAAACTCCTTTTTATATATTTTTCGATTTGTGTTTTAATAATCAAGATCATTGAGTATATAATTTACTTCTTAAAGATCATGCATACAAAAATTTAATCAAATCAAAGATTTTTTGCTCATCCAATCTTGTAAAACAAATGAACGATTGTTATTGAAATGCTAACATTTACCATAACCATTCATTTATTCGATAAGATCATCTACCCAAATGATCTCCATTTTGATTCATTTTTTGTAAAATTGATCTTCAACCAATAGTTTATAAGATGAGTGGTCTCAAATTTGAAATAACAAACTAGTATATATGCAAATAATATAGTTTGAACAAAATTAGTCAAAACTCATTTGGACCTAGTACTTTCCATATGTGAACAATGAGGATCAAAATCATTGAGCCTCTAACCCATTTCCGCACATGTGAACAATGTATATGAAAATTGTGTAATGTCTCTCACCAAACAATCATTCATGAATCATTGAGGACCAAAATCATTGGGCCTCTAACCCATTTCCGCACATCAATGTATATGAAAATTGTGTAATATCTCTCACCAAATAATCATTCATGAATTCATATAAGATTTCAAGGGAAAGTGTTGTTTCCCCTTACTGTACAAGTGTATATATGCAGAACTTGCCTTGAGCAGTCAGGAAACTGAGAGTTTCTCATTCAAATTCGAGAGAAATGTCATTCCGCAATTGGCACCCAGTTATCTCTTCATACCAAGTGGTGTTCTTTGCGTGGCTACCAAATGGTTCATTGATGACAGTATCATACGTAGATTACATGAACTTTTGGGAGTTTTAACTGCTAGGATTTATTCCAGTCCTCCATTCTCCTTTTACTTCTGATGTTGGAGGTAATGGCTGCAAGGCGGTCTGTTGCACTCTCCTGAAGAGTAATCAATGACTTGAACTCGTCCAGAACCTACCTCAATAGTCAGTCTATCCAGCTGCCTGAGCTTCTTCAGCACCCTTTCTTCCACCCTCCATTCTCTAAATTACACTCGAAGGAGTAGATTCGTATGCCACAGAAAGCATCTTCCACCCATTTGGCAACCCTCTAGGTGAACTGTCAAATCACTAAGCCAAACCATCTTCCACCCACTATACCTTTCAGGGTTTGTAAATGGATCATGGTGACCAAGGTCAAATCGATTGGATTTTCATGTAAGAGTAAATGACTCAAATTCTATGCCTCCACCAAAAAACAGATATCCAGGGGTTCCATCTTGACAAGATACTCTTTAACAGCATCATTGACTTCATTGTGTTTATGCCTCAGTCTTCCATTTCTTCTCATGAATCTTGTCTCAACAACTAAACTAGAAAAGAGCTCCCATCTTTTCTATTACTAATCTATAACCAATGTTCTGAAGTAAAGAACTACTAGCTGGGTTCAGTCAGAAACTGAATAAAGAGTACTGGGTGCCAATTGCAGAATTATCTTACAACATGCTTATAACTGCTGACTAGAGATCTCAAATCCAAAGTTTACCCTACAATGGAACTGAGTTTCTCAACCACCCTTTTCTGGTTACCAAAAGATAGTAATGACAACGGAGAAATGAACTACAACAAACAGATTTCTGGAAACTTGAAGATATATCTTTTTTCTCAGTGGGGGTGGCAATGAAGATAGTAATGGCTAATGGGAAGAAAAGAAATATATATAAATACACACACAAATATAAATGATAAAAAGGCAAACCTATCATTTCACACAGCCCATTATGGATCATCTTTGATACATAATACACATTTAACAAATCACAATCAGGGGATGCGAGCTTGAGCAATTTCCCAGAAGTTAATATGTAACAGTTTATTGATATACATTCTAAAACTTAATAAACAAGGATATCTTACTCTTTTTTTCATCATTCTTCAAATAAGAAAGGGGTCATTCTGCCTCAGCTGGTGGTTGTTCTCTAGGATGTTTGGAACCATAATGATCAGTAAGTTGCTTTGCATTTGCAAGCTGCACCTGAAAACATTAAATTTTGTCAGGGCACTAAACTGAGAAGGCATCACTCACAGGCCATCCCCACATATAACACTTATCACTTTGATTATTGACCACCAGCAGTTTCTGCCAAATAATTTTGTTTTAAGATAAATGAGCAAGAGCCCCATACAGGTGGAATATGTTCGACATATGTATGATTTATCAAGGCAGATCCACACTTATAAATCCTTTAATCAGTTAGGCAATATACCCATTACCTCATTCAAATGAAGTTACGGTTATGGGTCCTTGACCATAGGGTAAATGATCAGTCTAAGAGATATACTACTTTAATAGCAACCAAACTGTTACCAGCCATTGCGAATAATCAGTTCACCAAAATTAAGACATTGATAAACTAAATAGAGAGTTTAAAAGAAAAAAAGTACAGAGAGAAAGAAACAATATACATTCTTAGCCATAACTAAAACCAAAACAAAATAAATCACTATTAAACAGATTATTTCCAAAGTGTACTCCCTTTCTATTGCTGCTGCCTAGTTTTCCTGGTGAGATAGAATCTAATTACTTATTTACCAAACCCTTGAACTATTGGGTCACAATTTTTTAAAAGAATCTTTCAGGAATTAAACGAGATATCAGTACTTTATTTCCAAAGTACTTCAATTGTTTTTAATACAATGCCCTTTATGGTTCTTGCACTCCTATTTCTAGTATGTCATATTCCTCCAGTTCATATTGCCCCTTAGAAGGATACTAGGACTTGCAATTTATACCATCCCTAAAAATCCTCTCCAAGTACTCTCTCTTCATTCCCGTGGTGTGCCTTTACCTCCAGAATATCTCTGGTCTATACTACATAAACTAAAGGATCCACAAAGTCAATCCCAAATGGTTGTATACTAACAGTTCAGTGATATACAATCTGGGACTGGATTGATTTTTTGAAATTGTTCGCTGCATGTTTCACACGAAATATAAGGCACATATCCCCAAAGAGATGAAAGAGCACAAATGGACAAATGAAATACACATGCTCACTAGACAGAAACACAAAATGCTGAAACAAAAGCAAGTAAATAAGGAGTCGGAGATGATTTGGTCCACCTACATCACAAGGCTTCCGCACACCTTAACCACCACCATCATCCTTCTCAGCTGTGACATAGTAACCAAGAACGATCGGTAACTACCCGAAAATTTCAACAACTGTACCTAATATCGCCATCAAACCCAATCATAGAAATGAACAATCATATCCTAAACTTGTCTCACCTAGCCATTTTCCTATGCTCACCTTCTCAAACCCAAAACAACCACCAAAAGATCATGATTGATCTTTCTAGCAATACGAACAGGAAAAGTTGGGACACATGATCGGTCCGACATATTGCTCTTTATATAATACCAATATTTTTCAATATCCACATGCTGAGCTTGGAAGCTATTCCCAGACCAATTCTTCCATAAAAAGGAATAATACAACAGGGGCATCCTTCATGCATTCAAATTTACAGACCAATTTACAATGCCTTGTGGCGTTTACACCATTCCAATTCCATTTAAGCATAACAAACGGATCTACATGTTCGCTAGATATAACTTACTACAATAGCATAGTTCATCATAAGCGATTGACTATCCAAAACTATAACTGAAAGAATTGATATTCAATTGGTAAATACAATTGTAACGAGATCAAAATGGTACGGTGGCTAAGATAAGAGAAGAAAGAACCTTGCATATTGGGCAGCTGATTTTGAGAGCTACGGCTCTGGCCTCGAACTGAGAGCCTTTGGACTTCTGATTCTTCTCTGCATTTCGTTTCTGGGCTTCGATCTTCTGCTTTCCCCGAGTCATCTCTCTCTCTCTCTCTCTCTCTCTCTCTGACTCGTCGGAGTCGGAGCCTCGAGACTCGAGAGAGCAGAAATAGCTGGATTTTTTTTTTTTGGTTTCATAAGGGCAGGAAACAGGCCCAAGCAGAAATAGCAACAAAGAAAACAGATCAAACTTACTTGCCCATTACAGGCCCAAGCAGATTGGTGCCCAAAGTGTATTTGGTGGATGTACATTGTTTTCTGGGAGGTGCCCGAAGATTATGGTTTGAGTTTTGGCAAAAAGCAGTTAAATGGACGATAGCTCAACAAGACCACAAAATTTAACGAAAAACTCAATATTTATCATTTTGTTTTGGGAGAAATATTCTTGGTATCTTGTTCTATTTATCATAGAAGTAGAGATTCTCTCAATCTCTAATTTATAAGGATATTGATTATAACAGATTGTAATGTCTATTTAAGGTCATCTATCAATAAATAAAATACAGTTTCAGATCATTTCTTCGCCATATTTATTTTCTTCTTCGATACGTTATCAGCACATTTTAAGTTGATAGTTATCACCACCTAAGAAAAATACCCTAACCCCTAAACACCAAAATCTCCACCGCCGCACCACCGTCGTCGGAGCACCACCACCGTTCGTTGCCGGATTTTGTAATTTCTTAAAACTTTTTAAGTTTTTCATTCCGAGAATAATAAATTCGAGATAAATCAACTAACCCTCTTCGATTTTCAAATTACGTTGCAAAACTTAATTACCGCAATATCCTGGATCTAAATCTAGGTTTAGGTTTATTATACCGTGATTTACTTTTTATACCTCTAGTTCCTATGGATTAACACATGTTATAAAAAGTTTGTTATTAATGATGGTCTTGGGGAGTTACGGTTAGTAGTGAATATTACAGTTAATTGTGATTTCACATTGAAAAAAAAAAGAAGTCGATTTGTGACTAATTGTGAAAGTCGTGATTTTCTGGAGAGTGGTATGAAGCCACCGGTTTTTGCATCGATTTTTGTGCCCATACATCATTGATCACGTTTCTTATTCTCTAAACTTGATATTAGTGATCGTGGATATTTCGATTAGATACTAATTACATGTCTTATCTTTTGTAAACGACGTAGCCGGTAAGGTCTCAATTTGACATTCTTGACATTCAAGGAATAGAATACCATATATGGGCATCTGACATTAAGAATACTCTTCTTGAGAAATGTCTCACTAATACCATCAAACTACTATCACCTGGTACGAAAGATGACGATGACACTAGGCTTGAAAAGCTCAAGTTTTCATGTTTCTGGGAGACATATTCATCCAACTCTGAGGAAACAGTACTTGCTAAAGGATGATCCCACAGATTTGTAGGTGACTTGGCAAGAATGGTTCAACAATGTGCATGATGCACAACTTCCAGACTTACAAGAAAAGTGAGACTCAATCTGGTTGTTAGATTTCCCTAAAATCCATTCTTTTTATCAAGCAATGTTGGAGCTACAATCAGAGCTAACCATTTGTGGCATCATGAAGATCGACCAAGCTATGGTTGAGAAGTTTTTGACCACTTTTCCTACTTGCATGGACACAATCGCACATCAATATTGTATAGATTATGAGCAAGGAAGATTGAGATCATTCATTGATCTCATGAATGTGTTGGCCAAGAAAGAAAGGTGTCATGAGATTCTTCTCAACAACAATGTGAGGCCAGCCAATACAAGGAAAGTCCATGAGACATACAACACTGGTGAGAACACTCGTAATGATAAAAAGAACAATCGTCTTGAACCTTACAACAATCATGGTGGTAGAGGAGGGAATGGCAGAGTTCGTGGCAAATGAGGAAATGGTCAAAATTTGACTTGGACTCACCAAGACGACAGCCACAACAACTCCAACAAATATCAATCCAATTCTAACCCTAGGAATGGTGGAAATTCTTCAAATTCTGCTCCTACTTCTTGCTTGTCACCTTGCTATAGGTGTCGTTCTACCAAGTACATGCACAAACAATGTCGTCCACCCAAGAATATTCAGAATGCCTATAAAAGATGCAAGCAGTACTTGGCGCATGAGACCAACTATACTGAAGACCAAGAGATGGATAATTGCCGTGAAGCAAATCTAATGGTAGCAGATTTACCTAAAGCAAGCTTAGAGACTACGGATTTTGATTAGTTTATGTATTAGGCTCATGATTCTACTATGTAATTAAATTTAGTTTATTTTAACTTACTGTAGTCGGTTTTGTTTGGAATTAGACAATCTTTTGATGTTGGCAAAGTAATGAAATTTTCTTTCTTTCGGTATGTGAAAGTGTTAAGAATGGTTATTTTCATACATATCGCTTGAATGGTTTGAATTATACATAGCTCTATGGCATTATGACACCAAATTATCATAAAAACAAGATAAAAATCAAAGGACAGTTTTGATCTAGAGGATTTTTGACCCTTCGAGATTCTCTCTCGACCCGTTGAAGACTACCTTCTGTATCGATTTGGGCACATTTTCGACCTGTTGAAAATTTTGCCTTATTTTCTTTCTACTTGTTGAAAGACAGTTCTTGGTCATATATTTTGTACTTTTGACCCGTCGAAGCATGACAGTGTCTCCACAAATATCCAAATTCGACCGGTCGATGGAAATTTTTGACTAATAGAAAAAGATATCGAAAATTCATACCGGTTTTAGGTTTTCTTATACCCGTCGAGCCATATTCTCGACCCGTTGAAGAGGTTTCCCTCGACATAATTTTCTTGATTTTTGACCTGTCGAAAATTATATTTGACCCAACAAAAAACGGTATCAGAAAATCAAATTTTATTTTAGGTTTTTTCTACCCGTCAAGTGGATTTTCTTGACCTGTCAAAGATGGTACCCAGATTTAGTGTTTTTGATGTGTTTTAGATCGGTTTTACTATGTCATGTCAACACTCTATAGGAGTCACAACCCTTTGGAAATTTTTTAAGTCTTTACTTAAAGTGTTCGCCAAGTCTTGAAGACTAAGTAACTCACATTCTTTTGTAGATGTTTGGAGGCAAGATCGAATGTCTAGCAAATAGTAGTACTACTCATACTATACTGCGACATAGGCAATTGCTTATGAATCTTGTTCCATACACTTCATCAGTGACAACTATGATTGGTTTTGTGCCGTTATACAAGGGCGTGGTTCAACATAATTTTTACTACCACATAGAACAAGAATTCATATCACTTATGCAGTATATACGCCAAAAGCCAATCAACCCTACTAAGTTTTAAGGACATTAGACATAACGGTTTACATTGTGAGAATGATAAAGAATTATTATGCATAATTTTAGAGGAATCGTGGCCGGAAAGAATGTCGTGGACGGCGACGGATTTCACCCAAAACCCTAAACCTTCTCTCATTTGAGCCTCTCACCTCGGCATGACCAATTTCACATCCTGAGGTGGCCGAAATCTGTCGCACTACCGCCATAGACTTCAGCGGCAATTTTGGGCCGCTGGAACTCGTTCAACGCAGGTCAACCCACTTTTCACAATATGGCAAAGTCTCCCTCTTTCCAAAAACGGAAACTCGTATATATCCTCATGTATTTTTTGTATTTCGATATCATAATTCTCGATAAAACTTCTGTTGACCATAGTTTCTTCATCATAAGTCTGATTTTAATACTTGACGTGGCTACAAACTCATCTTAACAAACTCTGCGACTTCCCTCAAGGAAATTTCTTGCAAAAACTTAATGATTAAAATTCTAATAGGAAGGTCATCGATAAATACCGACGATAAAAACTAACTACCTTCCTCGATTAACCTTAAATAAATCATAAAAATAATCTCAGAACGGGATGTCACACAAACGTTTTGCATTGATGGCTATTTTAGCCAATTTTTACAAGTTACTAATTTAGTTGTTACACTCCATCACCAACAATAAGTTGGATAATTTACTCGAAAATACATCTTCAAAGAACAATGCAATTTTCAGATTTGGTTATCGTATTTTGCGTTCATTTAATTTGCTAGAAGAGATCGATAATTGTTATAATTATGTGCATATTGAATGCATATTTTTCCCTTTTAGGTTTGTCTACTTCCACCTTAGCCAAGATCCCCACACTCGCAAGTATTTGTAGGATGACTTTGTCCCTTTCCATAATTCATATGGAGTTTTTCTCTTATTTATTTTTGGGTACCTTATTTAAAGATAATTAGCCGATAAAATGGCATATCCCCACTTGCTTGGTGGTAACCCAAAGATAAACAACATTGCATTCATTATAGTCTTTAAGGTATGATTCTTCTGTTCAGCCACACCCTTTGATTATGGTGAATAAAGTGTTGTTGTTTCATGTATGATCTCATGCTGAGCATAGTCAGTAAATGGTGATTCATACTCACCTCCTCGGCCATTCTTTATGACCTTAATTAACCTGTTGAGTTTATTATCGACCTCATTTTTATAGAGAATAAATTTCTCTATAGCCTCATCTTTACTCTTCATCATGTACACATAGCAATACTTTGTGCTATCATCAATGAAAGTGATAAAGTACTTATTACCACTTCTTGTTTGTATTGATTTTGTATCACATATACCATTATGGATAAAATTAAGCAGTTCATTGTTTCTTTCATCACTTTTGAAAGATGATTTTTGTCTCAACAAAAGATTCACACTTACGCTTGAAACATTGGTAAACTTTTCAAGTTAATAAACCTCCGTAGAGTATCATAATTAACATGTCTTTGCCTACCATATCATGCATTGGAAGACACAAAAGTGGAAGCGCTAGTTTTATTCATATTATTGACTATGATCATTACATTTGAATTTGAAATTTTCACTACTTGTGGCTCTATTGCCAACTTACATTCTATGTTACGAAACTAGACTTCATTTTTCTTTAATTAATAAATGAAAATCATCTTCACTAAGCTTTGACTCAGTCCTTAGGAACGTACAGTACGCTATTAGTTCCTTTTTTAGAGATCAACATTTAAACCTCCTTACTTGACCCTTGATTGTTCATCGAACTTAGTTTGGTCATACAACTGCTTCAAGTCTTTTATCTCCCAGTCATAATCTTTGACTTTTTACATGCCTTTTCCATTGTTTATGACTTCATTTATCATAGCACAATCCTCATAGTAAAATATTATCAGCTTAATTTGGGTCAACCGCTCACGGTTTTACTTTTAGGCCTCACCCTAAAACGTGTCTTGCTATATGAAGGTGAGTCTCCACATATAAAGTGCATCAGCTCATCTTCCCCGAGTGATGTGGGATCTCACCTTATCAAGTGCAAGCCACTCATAGGTTGCATTGATTAACACTCATTGTCACATCCTCTTTTTCAACCAAATGACTCGATGTGACATCTAGCTCTTTTAGTGTCTTTACACATTACGTTGCATTTTCTGAAAATACACACAACAATGTGTTTTTTTCTAATCAAAAAATTATATCTGATATTATTCTCTATTGATTACTAGGTCAAATTCTTAAAGAATGTCATATTGAATATCTCAATATTCAATCACTTGAATTTGGTATACAACCAAATCATAGTGATTCCTTATTCCAAGGAAACTTTTCATTATCCTTAAAAAGACCCACATTAGTGTAGATAGCTAATTGGTAATTTCTTTGGAGTCTAATTCTCTTAGGCAACGTTTCGTGTTATGCAACACAATTCCAAAGGCAACCATTTTGGTAAAACAACCATTTTTCGGATAGGCAACAACTTCCTTAAGGCAACAATCTTCAGTTAGGCAACCACTTCAATTAGACAATCATGTTAGTCAATATCACATATGAAAGTTCTTAAGATTGTAGGAAAATAATGTGATATTAAATAAATTCTAAAATCACTAATTCAAGTAATTAGTAAATATAAAATAAATTAGGAAGAATAAAATCTGGAAATTCATTACCGATTGGTTGAAGGTTGAAGATGAAGAGGTAAGTTGAGTCACATGTGTCACACATTCTCCTTAAGAACTTTGAACGAAAAATGGTGGTTTTCCACCATTTTATTGAGACAATTTGAACAAGAAAATTAACTAAAATTCACTTAATTTTATCGAAAGAGAAACATAGATTTGTATTCTTCTACAAGAGTACATAAAGATTGTGTATTCATTTGTTTAAAAAAGTTAAGAGGTGAATGAGAAATTGTCACCCAAAGTTGGCCACTTGAAATATAAGGAAAGGAGTTTGTCCCACATGGGAGAAACTAGAAATGTGATGGTCTTTAAGTAGTATTCCACTTCAATATACTTTAAGTAAGAAAGTGAATGGACTTGAGAAATAAACCTGTGTGCAGCCACATCTTGCAGACACGAATGCCGCTCTAATTTAAGCTGGGCCATACAGATTTTCTTTTACATCCAGGAATACTGACTTTTGGCTTTCCACATTCCTCTTAGTTACAAAATTTTTGGCTTTTCAGATTACTCTGGTTACAAACTTATTGCCAGAATATATTTTGGCAATAAGTTACTGGAAGAAATTTGGTTAGTTAATTATTACAAAATTGAAGACCTTTGGAATGACTGACATTTATGTTCCTCCTTATTCCTCCATGTATAAATAAAGTCCTTCTCCTCTTCATTCTACATCCTATCAGAAAGAAATCTTCATTTTATTATCACTTTTCTCTCCCTCTCTTTCGGTGATAGACAAAGGGTCTTTCAAGTTTGACGAGGAGTTCTTGTGCTGCGGTACAAAAACTTAGAACTTGTTTTATCCTGGGAGAACAGTGTCATACAAGCTTGTGGGCGGTGTGAAAGTTTTTAAGGAAAGCATGTGGTATACCTGACTCAACTTTGTTCATCGTTCATCTACATCAACTATTTGGGTAACAAATTCAAAGTTTCCAGATTTTGTCCTTCCCATTTTATTTTTATTTACTAATTATCTAAGTTAGTATTTTTTTTGGAACTTATCCAATATCACATTATTTTCCAACAATCTTACGAACTTCTATATGTGATATTGACTAACATGGGTGCCTAAATGAAGTGGTTTCCTAACAGAAGGTTCATACCTTAAGGAATTCGTTGCCTAAACCAAAATTATGTTGCCTTCGAAAAATGGTTGCCTTAAGTAAACGATTGTCTTTGCAGTTGTGTTGCAATATGAAATGTTGCCTACAAAATTTAGACTCCAAAGGAATTACCAATTAGCTACCTACGCTAATGAAGATTTTTCATGGATAATGAAAAGTTCCTTGGAATAAGAAAACACTATGATTTGGTTATATGTCAAATTCAAGTGATCGAATATTGAAATATTTAATAAGAATTTTCTTATAAATTTTATCAAATAATCAGTAGAGAAATAATATCTAATATTAGCTATTGAGTACTATTTATTGGTTTGGAAAATAAAAAGTTGTTGTGTGTATTTTTTTGAAAAAGCAACGGAAGGTGTAAAGACACTAAAAGAACTACATCCCACATGGAATCCTTTGGTTGAAAATGAGGATGTGATAATATGTTAATCAATGCAAACTATGAGTGACTTGCACTTGATGATGTGAGATCCCATATTGCATGGGGGAGATCAGGTGATATGCCTTATATGTGAAGAGTCACCTCTCTATAGCAAAACACATTTTAGGATAAGATCCAAAAGTATAAACATGAACGGTTGACCCAAAGCATATAATATCTTGCTATGAGGACAATGCTATGACAAATGATGTCATCGACGACGGACAAGGCATGGAAGCAGTCAAATATTATGACTGAGGGATAGAAGACTTGGAGCGGTGGTATGACTAGGCCAAGTTGGATGAACAATCAAGGGTCAAGAAGGAGTTTCAAATATTAATCTCTAGAAAGGAACTACGCATCGTACTATATGTTCCTAAGGAGTAAGTCAAGGCTCAGTAATGATGATTTTTGTTTATTGATTAAAGGAAAAAGAATTCTAGTTTTGTAATATAAAATGTATGTTGGTAATACAACCACAAGTGGTGAAAATTTTAAATTGAAAAATTGTGATGACCATAGTCAATGATATGAATAAATCTAGCACTTGCACCTTTATGTCTTCCAATGTATGGTATGGTAAGCAAGGACATGTTAATTATGGTGCTCTGTGGAGGTTAATTAACTTGAAAATTTTACCAATATTTCAAGCATAAGTGTGAAATTTGTTTTGAGACAAACCAAACGAAATCATCATTCAAAAGCACTGAAAAAATTGATGAACCCCTTGAGTTTATCCATAATGATATATGTGATTTTAAATCAATACAAACAAAAGTGGTAATAGATATTTTATCACGTTTATTGATGATAGAACAAAATATTGCTATAAGTATCTCATAAAGAGCAAAGATAAGGCTATAGACATATTTATTCTCTATAAAAATGAGGTTGAGAATCAACTCAACAAGATAATAAAGGTTATAAGAAGTGACCGAGGAAGTGAGACTGAATCACCATTTGTTGAATTCTGTACTCAACATTGGATCATACATAAAACAACAACACCTTATTCCCCACAATTAAATAGTGTAACTGAATGAAATTATCGTACCTTAAAGAATATGATGAAGCAATGCTGTTGAGTTCTGGTTGGTCACCAAGCTTGTTGAGAGATGTAATTTTATCAGCTAATTATTTTTTAAATAAGATACCCAAAAAGAGAAAACTTCATATGAATTTGGAAAGGGAGAAAGTCACCCTACGATTACTTGCTACTATGGAGATGTCTGGCCAATATGGCAGTACCTAAACCTAGAAAGGTGCAAAATAGGCCAAAAATAGTTGATTTTATTTTCATTAGGTATGCAGAGAATAGTTCTGCTTATTGGTTCCAAGTGCCTAAATCGAAAATCTTTGTTATACATGAAAATACAACACTAGAATCAAGGAAAACATGTTTCTTTGAAACTATATATTCTTGTAAGTCCAAAGAAGAATCGGGTTCTTCCAAACGGACATATGAGACCACTATGGAAGGTGGCCAGGACCAAGAATCAGAGACTGAGGTAAAGCCTAGATGAATTAAAAGAGTAAGGACTAAAATATCCTTTGGTTCAGACTTCATAACATACGTACTTGAAGGTAAATCTCAAACCTTCAAAGAGGCTGTGAACTCCACAGATGGTCCCTTGTGGAAAGAGGCCATTAAGAGTGAGACTGATTACATACTAGAAAATCATACTTGAAAACTGGTGGATCTTCCACCCGGTTACGAACCTTTAAATTCAAAGTGGATTTTCAAGAAGAGAATGAAGGCAAATGGGTCAATAGAAAAATACAAGGCAACACTTGTAATAAAAGGCTATAGACAAAAAGAGGTTCTGGATTATTTTAACACTTACTCTCCAGTGACGAGAATAACTTTCATCAGAATGGTACTTGCCATTGTTGCCTTGTGCAATCTTGAGGTACATCAAATGAATGTGAAAACCGCAATCCTGAATGGAGATGTAGAGGAAGAAATCTATACAGGACAACCAGAGGGTTCTTCGGCTCCTAATAAAAAACGGAAAGTATGTAAACTGGTGAAGTCATTATATGGCTTGAAACAAGCACCAAAGCAGTAACATGCAAAATTTGACAACACTATAATCACCATTGGTCCAAAAATCAATGAATGTTATTAATGTGTATATATATGTCAAATACACGGAGAGTGGATATTTCAAGATGTGTCTGTACATAGATGACATGATTATCATTGGAAGTAATGATAAGATGGTCAAAGAAAGACAATATTGTATAGTACTCAATTTGTAGTCTTTATAATTCTATTTCTAATAGGGCTCACTTTAGTAGCTTATAAGGTCTATAAAAGGAGACTTTCGATTATGACGCCCTACCTACATCTATTTCTCCTACCTAGTTATGAGTGAAAAGAGATATCCAAACGATTATAGCTAGAAGTCATAATTACTAGCAAAATCGTTCATGTACTATATTGGATTGTAAAAGTGTTGTAATCCTTGAAAAACCATCATAAGAATTTAAAAGGGCAGATATTAAAACATATATATTACATGGAGAATATCCTTGGGAAATGTGACAATGAGAATTCTAGAGTTTTCAGAACTCGGCTAGATATGACTCTTCATTTTTCGAAGAATAAATGAGAGAATGTTTCTCAACTAGAATACTCTAGAGTCATCGGAAGCCTAATGTATATACTAAGTTATAGAATGCCAGATTTAGCTTACGCTGTGAACAAGTTAAGTAGGTACACGAGTAATCCTAGATGAATGCATTGACAAGAAATTGCAAGAGTATTCAAGTACTTAAGGTATACTCATACCTATAGGTTGTACTATACGAGATATCCAGCTGTCCTAGAAGGATATAGTGATACAAACTGGATATTAGACATGAAAGACTCAAAGTCTACTAGTAGATACGTGTTCACACTAGGGGGTGCAATAGTGTCTAGAAAATCATCAAAATAAACTGTTATAACCAGATCCACAATGGGATTTGAGTTTGTTGCCGTAGAAAAATGTGGGGAGGAGGCATAATAGCTTCGCCGATTCATAGAGGATATTCCAAACTAGACGCAGCATGTGCCTACTATTTGCATACATTATGATAATCAATATACAATTGGCAGGGCGGAAAGCAATATGTGCAATGGTAAGTCTAGATACATTCATCGAAAACATAATACTATTAGATAACTACTCTCTACTTGAGGTATCTCCATTGACTATGATAACATAACAGATCCATTGAGCAAAGGGTTAAACAGTGAGTAAGTTGACAAATCATTTAGAGGAATGAAACTAAAGTCAATCACAGTGGATACCGAACCTAGCTGACAAAAGATCTCAAGATCTAGGTTCAAAATAGACAACAAAATTGTAGAGACTATGCCGAATCACTGTAGGGATCTTCGCCATGTTCATTCCTATGATGTAAATAGTGATTCCCGTAGGGAATAAGGTTAAACTAAAAACTTTTAATGATTCTTATGCATTGGTAATCCGAGAGAAGTGGGGTCGCTTCTAAGGGAATTATTCAAGGCGCAATTCTTATTAAGCTCTTACATAACCAGACGCATGACCAGGGCTAAGAGTTACATAACTAGGCACGTGACCAGGGCTAAGAGCTTAATAAGAATCAAGGAGATCTGTGTGAGGTATGCCATCGTTTACATACATGATGAATAGTTCAAAGACGTCTACTGTATAGTTATTAAAGTGAGCATACTTTCACAAGGGAAGATTCAAAGGGTTAACTCCTACCTATCCTATGTAGGTTTTCAACCGCAGAATCTATCACCTAGTCTATTGAGTCTTTGGTCATCAATTTTATCCATGTAGGGAATTGTTGGAAAAATAGTGGTATTGAGACAATTTAAAAACAACAAAAAATTAAGTAAAATTCACTTAATATTATTAAAAGAGAAACATAGATTTTTCTTTTTCTACAAGAGTACATCAAGATTGTATATTCATTTGTTTAAATTGGTTAAGAGATGAACGAGAAATTGTCATCCAAAGTTGGCGACTTGAAACATAAGGAAATGAATTTGTCACACATGGGAGAAACTAGAAATGTGATGATCTTTAAGTAGTATTCTACTTCACTATGCTTTAAGTAAACAACTGAATAGGCTTAGGAAATAAACTTGTGTGCGCTCGCATCTAGCGGACACGAATGCTGCTCTAATTTAGGCTGGGCCGCACGGGTTTTCTTTTACATCCAGGAATGCTGACTTTTGGTTCTCTATATTCCTTTTGTTTACAGAACTTTTGGCTTTTCAGATTACTCCGGTTACAAACTTATTGCCGGAATAAATTTTGGCAATAAGTTACCGGAATAAATTTGGCTAGTTAATTGTTATAAAACCGAAGACTTTTGGAGTGACCGACAGTTATGTTCCTCATCATTCCTTCATGTATAAATAAAGGCCTTTTCTTCCTCATTCTACATCCCATCAGAAAGTAATCTTCATCTTCTGATCACTTCTCTCTCTCCCTCTCTTTCATTGATAGACAAAGGTTCTTTCAAGTTCGACGAGGAGTTCTTATGTTACGGTACAAAAACTTAGAAGTTATTTTACCCTGGGAGAACAATTTCATACAAACATGTGGGCGGCGTAAAAGTTCTTAAGGAAAGTATGTGGTACATGTGACTCAACTTTATTCATCGTTACATCGTTCATCGACATCAACCATTTGGGAAACAAATTCAAAGTTTCCTGATTTTGTGCTTCCCATTTATTTTTATTTACTAGTTATCTAAATTAGTATTTTTTTTGGAACTTATCCAATATCACATTATTTTCCTATAATATGGTGACTTGTCTACAAGCAGCCCACATGCTTGTATGAAATGACCCAACCCCGATTTAGTTGCCTAAACAGGAATCGAACCCCTTCTGAAAACGTGAACCAACAAAAATCTTAGAAATTTCGGCAGAGTAACGTTACTAACGCGGAATTGCCATTACCTGCACCCGGAAAATAACACTTCATCCTATGCCACAAAAGCCAAACCGTGGGCACCAATCCCATCCGGATTTCTCAATATCAACAAACAGTAAACAAAACTGTAATATATATAATATATTCGAGAAAATCCGTATAAAACATGCATCAGAATGTATCAGAGCGACCTATATTGTAAATATATACAATATATACATCAGTAGGCGAAACAAGAGACCTACTGGAAAACACAGGTGGCTCGAACAACTACCCTCCAACCACGACGTGAAACACCAGAACCTGAACTGCAAACTGGGCACGGAAACCGAAAAGCCCAGGGGAAAGACATGAAAATCGTTAGAGTGAGTGGACGAAAATAAATGTCTTTCGCCAATAATATATGTTATAAAAACATATACGAGTCAAATGCATGAAAATCAAATGGTACGTGAGGAGATGCTGGCTCCGACCCACGTACAAAGCATGCATAGAAAATCCCACGGGGTCACTCATGGACACATCCGTGCTAGTACAGTCCGAATCACGGGATCCCAGACCCACACGTGATTCTAGCCAGAAAGGCCTCGGTTCCGGGGTACTGCTCCTCGCCGGTCAGGTCGGGGTACTGCCCCTCCTGGTAGGCATCCATCGGGGATCAGCCGAGATGCAAGTGTATCGATACAACAACATATACTGAGACTGTACTCTGTGTAAACCAAATCGTAAATAGGTCGATGTAAATGCATAAAGCAATATATAAATACATATACGTAATATATAATGATATAAGAATAATCGTATAACACATGCTCATAATAAACATAATCTCGTATGCCTGTTCATGCTCGTAAAACGTATATAATGACTTGTGATTAACAGTGAAAAGAAGTTGTCCACTCACAGGTGAGCAAAACACGCACTCGCGCTAATCTCGTGGCCCGGCGGAAGATCCCTTGCCCGAAGCACGATCTCGATCCCCTGAATAATCATAAAATATATCTGATCAAAATCATAGCCCACAACTCTGCACTTAACCACGGAAACCAACCGTTCCCGGAAACACATAAAACTGTATAAAACAATCGACTGAATTTCCGAAATCTCAACTCAAAACCCTCGACTGAAAATCTGATACCCAAATCAATTCGAAAACCTCAAGGTGACAATCGGGGCGCGATTACGTGAAAAATGACATTAAAATCATCGAAAACTGAAAAGTCAACTTTCTCGCCGGAGCGCCGTCGTTGATCGCCGCCGGCGGCGGCGACGCGCCGTCAACGGAGAGTTTCTCCGGTGAGGAAGCTCCAGTTCTCAAGATCACCTTAAGCCCAACCATTTCTTCAACTAGGACAACACCCAATTCTCACCGGAACCTCACCAACTTAGCTCGAAACCAAAACGGATCAATATTCCGGCAACCACCACGGGTTCACCCGAATCCACCTCCTGAACCCAATTCAAACCCATGGGGAGCATCCCTGAGGCAAGGGGAGTCGAAACCCCCACTCCCCCGCCACCATAGCTCGTCGGAAGTCCACCCCCCGTCACCGGCAAACTCCGGCAAACCGACCAGATTCGAAACTCACCAATACATCATTATATCTCATGATTTCAAACACAAATCAACTTAGAAACTCAAGGGAAGAGAGATTATACCCTTCACATGGCCGGAGGTGGCTGGAAAATCCAAGTCGGCCGGAGAAAACCAAACGGGAAACTTCTCCTTCACGGGTCAACGGTCAAACTGCCCAAAATGGAAAGTCAACGTCTGGTCAAACCTCAAACAGTGTTTTCGACTATTTCCGATATTTATACTCGCGTCTCGGGACAATCAACGGTTCAAAACGAATAACCAAAACAATTCGGATAAATACGAAACAAACGGATAAACTCGTCGATAAACCAAAACTTCAAATAATCATATAATATTCCTCGGTTATCGGAAAAATCATCCGGAACCGCCCTCGATCTCAAAGTCATGTGTTGTACAACTCTCGTGAAGAAACTCAATTCAAATTCTCGACCGATATTTAAGTCGCGAACTAATCCGACAAATCACACAATTAACAATTAATCGCGATTACGCATAATCTCGTGAATCGTACTGATTACTCTACTGATTCTGGTTCGGGTCGTCACAAATCTAGCCCCCTTAAAAAAATTTTGACCTCGAAATTTACGTACCTGTCATGTGAACAAATGAGGATACTACTCCCGCATATGCTGCTCAGTTCTCCAGGTGGCCTCCTCAACTGAGTGATTCTGCCACAAGACCTTCACTAGCGGAATCACACGGTGTCTCAGCTCCTGCTCACGACAATCAAGAATCTGCACAGGCTCCTCCACGTACGTCAAATCCTCTCGTATCGGTAACTGCTGTGGGGCTAACACATGTGAAGTCTGAGATGTACTTCCGCAACATCGAAACATGGAAGACATCATGAACACGGGCCATCTCAGCCGGTAACTCAAGTCTGTAAGCGGCAGTTCCAACTCTCTCGGTGATCTCGTACGGACCAATGTATCGTGGTCGAAGCTTGTCACGCTTCCCGAAACGTACAACACCCCTCCACGGAGATAGTTTCAGGAATACCCAATCGCCTACCTCAAACTCGAGGCTCTTCCTCCTCACGTCCGCATAACTCTTCTGACGATCCTGGGCGATCTTCAATCTGTCCCGGATAATCTGGACGTCCTCCATAGTGCTCTTTACCAGATCAGGGCCAATAAGCCATCGCTCGCCCACCTCACACCAACACAACGGAGTGCGACACTGCTTCCCGTACAGGGCCTCGTACGGTGCCATCTCGATACTGGCCTGATAGCTGTTGTTGTAGGCGAACTCTATCAAATGTAGTTGATGGTCCCAATTTCCGCGAAACTGCAATACGCATGACCACAACATATCCTCAAGTGTCTGTATAGTCCGCTCAGACTGCCCGTTAGTCTGAGGATGAAAAGCTGTACTAAATCGCAACCTCGTTCCTAATGCTCGCTGCAACGCCTGCCAAAACTTAGAAGTAAAATGACTATCTCGGTCAGAAAAAATCGATACAGATACACCGTGCAGCCGAACAATCTCAGATAAATACAACTTGGCCAATCTGCCCACTGATATCTTTCCCGGAAGTGCAAGAAAATGAGCGGATTTCATTAATCGATCCACAATAACTCATATACCGGTATTGCTAGCCGATGTACGCGGCAACTGATAAAAGAAATCCATAGTTATATGCTCCCACTTCCAGACCGGAATCTCCAGTGGCTGTAGTTTCTCTGCAGGTTTCTGCCTCTCCACTTTAACCTGTTGACAAATCAAACATCGGCTCACATACGCGGCAATCTCCCGCTTAATGTTGCTCCACTAGTAATACGCTCGAAGTGTACGAAACATCTTCGTACCTCTGGGATGCATCGCATACGCTGAACTATGGGCTTCATCCAGAATATCCATCTTCAGGCTCTCGTCTCTGGGCACACACAGCCTACCTCTGAACAACAACGTACCATCGTTGCTCAATCGGAACTCTGTAGGCACACCATTCCGTATCATGGTCTTCTTGCCCAACAAGTAGGAGTCTGAATCCTGAGCCTCCCGTACCTGATCAACCAATATGGGTCGAACCTGAAAACTGGCCAACAAAGCTCCCTCATCATCCCACTCGAACTCGGCACCCGTAGCCCGAAGATCGGCTAACATCAACACTCTAGCCACACACACATGAAACAACGAAGCTCCAGATTTTCGGCTAAGTGCATCAGCTACAACTTTGGCCTTCCCTGGATGGTATTCGAACGTACAATCGTAGTCATTGATCAACTCCATCCATCGACGCTGCCTCATGTTCAGATCTGGCTGCGTTCGCAAGTAAGTAAGACTTTTATGGTCGGTGTAGATCTTACATTGGGCTCCATACAGGTAATGTCTCCAACTCTGCAACGCTAAAACAATAGCAGCTAACTCCAAATCATGCGTCGGATAGTTGACCTCATGTGGTTTCAGCTGTCTGGAATCGTAGGCCACAACTCTACCATGCTGCATCAACACACAGCCAAGCCCCAACTTCGACGCATCACTGTATACTACGAACACACCGCTGTCGTCTGGCAATGTCAGAACCGGTGCAGTAGTCAACTTCTCCTTCAGGAGCAAATAACTCTCCTCACAAGCATCGGACCACTCAAACTTAACGCCATTCTTCGTCAACCTGGTCAATGGAGTAGCAATCCGAGAGAAATCCTGTACAAACCGCCGGTAATAGCTTGCTAAACCCAAGAAACTCCGGATCTCCGGTATAGTGGTAGGTCTACTCCAGTTCAGCACGGCCTCGATCTTGTCAGGGTCAACACTGACTCCTTCTGCCGATATCACGTGGCCCAGAAACTTCACACTATCCAACCAGAACTCGCACTTGCTAAACTTTGCAAACAATTGATGGTCCCGCAAAATCCGCAACAGTGCTCGAAAATGCTTCTTATGCTGGCCCACACTCCTGGAATAGATCAAAATATCGTCAATGAACACAATCACGAACTTGTCCAGAAACCGTCTGAATACCCGATTCATCAAGTCCATGAAAGCTGCGGGGGCATTGGTCAACCCAAACGGCATAACCAGAAACTCGTAATGCCCATACCGCGACCTGAAAGCTGTCTTAGCCACATCCGAGTCCCGAATGCTCAACTGGTGATATCCGGATCGAAGGTCAATCTTCGAAAAGACTGATGCTCCCTTAAGCTGATCGAACAAATCATCAATCCACGGTAACGGATACTTGTTCTTTATCGTAACCTGATTCAGCTTCCGGTAGTCAATGCACAAACGCATAGATCCATCCTTCTTTTGCACAAATAACACCGGAGCACCCCATAGTGAAACACTGGGTCGAATAAAACCCTTCTCTAGCAACTCCTGGAGCTGAACCTGCAACTCTTTCAACTCCGCTGGCGCCATACGATACGGTGTCTGTGAAATTGGTCTTGTACCCGGTAACAGCTCAATAGTGAAGTCAATCTCTCGAACAGGAGGTATGCCCGGTAACTCTGCTGGAAACACATCAGGGAACTCAGAAACCACCTCAATACTACCAAGATCTGGCACAACTGCTGTAGTGTCCACAACATAGGCTAAATAAGCAACACAGCCTTTCTTCATCAACCGGTCCGCCCTCACTGCGGAAATCAAACACGGCAATGAAGTATTCTTCTCGCCGCGAAACAATATCTCGGGAAAACCTGGTTGTCGAAACGCGACATCCTTCTTATGACAGTCAAACATGGCCCAATGCGTCTCCAAGAAGTCCATACCCAAGATCAAATCAAAGTCCACAATATCAAGCAACAATAAATCTGCGGCTAAACCATGACCTCAAATAAAAATCTCACAGTCTCTGTATACCCAACCAATACTCACTATCTCACCTGACGGATATAACACTCTCCACAACCCCGGAAGTGGAGATGCAGGTACCGTCGCTAATGATGATAGTCTATATGACATGAATGAATGCGTGGCACCTGGGTCTAACAATGTAAGTACTGGAATACCAAAGACATGTAACGTACCGATAACGACCTCTGGTGAAGCTCGGCCATCTCGCAAAGTCATAACATGAACCCTCGCCTGTCCAGCTGGTCGTCCACGCTGAGACTGTCCCTGCTGTCTGTCCTAACCCGCATACTGTACTGGTCGAGCTCCCGAAGTGGCACCTCGCTCTCCTCCGGAACTCTGGACTGCCTGATCACTAGCACCAACCAACTGGGGACACGCCCTCGCATAGTGGCCCACCTGGCCACAATGATAATAGTTGAGGGTACCTTGCTGACATGAACCAAGATGATACCTATTGCACAAGTTGCACAATGGATACTCCCTCGGTACCGGAAACGAGCCACCAGTACGCCGAGGATAACTGGAACCACTGGAACCCCCACTAGCCTGAGGTCGCTGCGGCTGATCTCTCCTCCATCTCGATCTCTATCTCGGTACACTAGCTGGTGGGCGATAAGATCCATCGCTTGAGGATGAAGCTGAACCGGAAGTATCAGAACTCTGTCTCTTTGAAGGCCCCTGACTCGGTCCACCCTCCTCAAATCGTCTAGGCTGGTACCTCAGCTGCCTTTCCTTCTCGATGTCCTCACCTCGGAGTGCTGCACTGACAAACTCATCGAAGTTTTTCTGAGGCATCGTAGTCAGAGTCCCCTTGATGTTCAAATTCAAACCCAGCTCAAACCTGCGACACTTGGCTTCCTCAGTAGCCACCATATCACGCGTAAAACGAGATAAGCGGGTAAACCTGTCCTGATACTCAAGTACAGACATACTGCCCTGTCTCAAGTTCGTAAACTCTTCATACTTGAGCTGCTGGGTAGCCTGATTGAAGTATCTCCGCATAAACAAATCACAGAACAAAGTCCATGGAGTATCAACTAGAACTCTGTCGGTGCTAACCCACCAGAAATATGCATCAGACTCAAGTAATCCGACTGCTGCCACTGTCATCTGCTCAGGAGTAAACCGCAGACGCTCACATACACGTTCAACCTGAACCACCCATGCCTCACATATCTCTGGATCAGCTGAACCCAAAAACACAGTCGCACCAGCAGTACGGGCTTTGACCACAGGGTCAAAACGCTCTTCCAAACGCAGCACTCGCATCAGCAAGTCATGCGTCTGGCGATCCTCATCAGGATCCGCTTCCCGATCAACACGGGGACCACGTCGAGGAGGCATCCTACTGATACAAGACAAGCATTAGGTACAAGCAGAAAGAACGTAATCATGAGACCGCAGATATTTGAGAACACACAACACCCGAAGTATTGATGAGTACTGCTGGCCAGTCGGGTGTGACGACCCAGAACAGAATCAGCAGTGGAATCAGCTTGATCTACGAGCTTGCACGTAGTCGCAGAGTTACGACAGTTGTTTGAATCGCCGGACTTGTTAATGATTCACATCTTTTCAAGCATTTAATTAAACACTCAATCAAACACGAAAACAATTAAAACCCTTCTTTGTTGATGTAGCATTGATAAGTAGGGATCGTTCTTAACCGGGGATTGAGGGTGTATGCATAACTATGCTAGGTTTAAATGGGGGTGCAAAGTTGGTTTGTTTAATCTACGAAATTAAAAGACAAAAGATGGCAAGTAAACACACATAGAAATTCTAAGTTCTAACATGTTTCACTCATAGACAAGTAGAAACAATTAAAGAACATAAAAATCATAAACATGCTTACTAGACCAAAAATAAAATCTAAGACTAACATATACAAGTGATCGACTCATCTTTTTACCTAGCCTTTAATAACCTAACCGATTTCATGCAACCTATTTAGCATCTAAGTTTTTAGCTACGTTTTGCATGCATGTTCCATAGTTAAAGTGCCAAACTTGGGAATTGCCCTACATTCAAACACTTTCATAATCTAAACCGGGAATTGCCCTGCATTCAAATTAAGCATTAAGTGCCAACAAGCATGTGTAACTAAATTCAAAGAACACTAAATAAAATACAAGAAAAACATATTAGAATTATTTAACCAAAAGACTTCTTGAAACCAATCCATAATAACTGAAAATACATACAAGGAAGAATAAAGAGAAGAAGACATGGTTACACTTTTAAATCAGGGAATTGCCCTAGACTAGCCGTGTAGATGCTCTTCAATGGAGAAGACGTTGACACCTTGGGATTGCCAAGCTATGCCTTCGGCTTCAATGGAGGGGACGACACCTTGGGATTGCCAAGCTATGCCTTCCTTGGAGGATGGTGACGACGGTTTGTGGTGGAGGGGCGGCTTCCTTGGAGACTTTTAGTGTTTTGGAGAGTAAGAGAGCTCTTGGACAAGATTTTGGCTCTAAGATGAGTGATCCCTTTCTCTTCCCCAAAGCTCTCCTTATATAGGAGATGGTGATGGTGCCGTTCAAAATCAAAGGAATGAATTTGTAATTAAGCTCTATATTAAGCTCAAAAACCGTTCATGCAATTTGTTCACCCGTTCATGCAAAGCCGTTTGCTAGCATTCTTCTCAAGTCCGTTTTGCATGCAATCATCTCTGTTTTCAATTGTACATCCGTTTCATGCATTATCATCCATGCAATAGCTAGCTGTTTCATGCACTTAATCTAGCTCACCACCGTTTCATCTTCTATCTCAAAACCATTCCCTCTATTAGCTAGCAAACCATTCAAGCTCAAACCCGTTTGCTGCACATAGCTCACATCATCACCACCGTTACATGCAATAGCCAAGCAATTAAATCACTTCTAGACAGTACCCTCCATTTGCTAGCTAGCTCATCTCATTTGTCTTCTAGCTCAATTATCTCCTTTTTGCATGCCTTACAATTATGCCACCGTTATGCACATTAGCTAGCTTCCGTTTTGGTTTAGCTCATTTCTGTTTTGTTCTCTAGCTAGCCACTCCTTATTCATGCATGCATAATTGGTCCTCCATTTAGCAAAATCACGTACACTTGCTCATGCATGCAATTAAGGTCCATTTCAAAACCATGCAATTATCATGCATCACCACTTCATCCTCTTCATGCAATTAAACTACATGCAAAGCTCCATGCAATTCCACGTGACCATTTATTCTTCGGAATTTAGGAACGTCTTCCTTAGCACCCATTTTGCTCCGAATCGTCTCCTTTATTATTTCTCCTTTATGTTCTTCCTAAAAACATAAAACAAGTTAGAAACATATTTACTAAGCTCATAACAAAGCAAAATGTAGAGAGAAAGACATTAATAATCAAGCATAAAATGCGTAGATCAGTTAACGACTAAATTATTGGCCGAGAATTGTGAAAGGACCCAACCCCGATTTAGCTCCCTAAACCGGAGTCAAACCCCTTCGAAAACACGAACCAACAAAAACCGTAGAAATTTTGGCAGAGTTTCGTTACTAACGTGGAATTACCATTACCTGCACGCGGAAAACACACTTCATCCTATGCCACAAAAAGCAAACCGTGGGCACCAATCCCATCCGGATTTCTCAATATATCAACAGTAAAGTAGAACAATAAATATAATAGTACTTTACTGAAATCTGGTGTAAAATCGTACAACGTAAACAACAGATTTCTCAGAGCGACCTCTATTATATAAACATATAAGTATACCACAGTAGGTAGAACAATAACCCTACTGGAAGAAACAAGGTAGCTCGAGCACTATGCCTCCGACCACGACGTGCGACACCAGAGCCTGAACTGCAAACTGGGCACGGAAACCGAAAAGCCCAGGGGAAAGACATGGAAACCGTTAGAGTGAGTGGACGAAAATAAATGTCTTTCACCAGTTGATATATATATGTTTAAAATAACATATGCGAGTCCAGGTAAATAAAAATAACAAAGTACACGAGGTAAAACCATAATCCTTCAGCGTACTGAGCATGCAAGTATAAATCCCACGGGGTCACTCATGGACACACTCCGTGCTAGTACAGTCCGAATCACGGGATCCCGGACCCACACGTGATTCTAAGCCAGAAAGGCCTCGGTTCCGGGGAAACGCCCCTCGCCGGTCAGGTCGGGGTAACGCCCCGCCTGGGATGCCTACCATCGGGGATCAACCGAGAGGCTAGTGTATCGATACAACAACGTAACCAAGACTGTACTCTGTTTAAACCAAATCATAAACAGTTCGATGCAAATGCATGACACAACATATAAATGTATGTATATTTGTATACGTATATCCGTATAAATATTATCGTATAATCGTAAATCATATGCTCATGCAAATCTGAAATCTCATACGCATGCTCAAGTTCATAAATCATATAAAAGACTCGCAAGATTTCCGTGAAAAGAAATTGTCCACTCACAGACTAGCGTAACGCGTATCGCGTTAATCCGTGATCCGGCGGAAAGTCCCTCGCCAAAACAACGATCACGAACCCCTGAATAATCACAAAATCCATTTCTCAAAATCATAACTCGACAATACAAGACAAATCACGAGAAACCACCGTTCTCGGAAACACATAATCTGATCACGACAAACTGTCGGAAATCCGGAAATCACACCTCATTACCTCGTTATACTTTCGGACGCTCTACTCGAAAAACGAACCTCTCCACAGCGATCGGGGCGCGATTTCGAGTGAAATGACATGCAACTTGTCGAAAGTCCCAAAAAGTCAAACTTTGACCGTTGACCGCCGTGTTGACCGCCGCCCACGGCGGCGCCGCCACTGACCGGAAAATTTCACGGCGGAGCTACCTCCATTCCATACAAAATCACCCACTGAGCAACTTTGTCAACTGCAACGAAGGCCAATTCTCACTCTAGCTAGGTCAATTTCACGATAAACCGAATGAACACACAAATTTCAATTCCAAAATTCTCCATCCACAAATCGAATTAGAACACCATACCTATATGGTTAGAATCATGGTGAAGAGGGCTACAAAACCCAGTCCTTGTTTGAGCTCAACTCGGTCCCAATCGATATCCACCATTAAACCCAAAAATCTCCATTTTTGGCCGGATTTTTCTCCTTCCACAAGCGGCCTCGCCGCGAACGGTGACCGGAAAAAGGATGGCGAGGTCGAGCCAAGCAAAACCATCCCTAGGCCGAGCCCTAGGGTGGCCGGAAACCATCGCCGCCGTGAAGCCACCGCCACCGTCGTGAGTTCTCTCCCCACCACGGTCAACCCGTGTTGACCAGGTCAACCCTCATGAATGTATGTTTGACTTGCCATAAATGGAAACCCCACTATTTAAACCTTCCCAAAAAGGAAACTTGTAATTATCCATTTCGACGAACTTTGAATATCCGTAACTCTCGCGTCGTAACTCCGATTCCAATAATTCTCGTGGCCACAAACTCATCTCGACATGTTCTTCCAATATCACCCGAAGTCAAACACATCGGCCAATCGGATAAAAAGTCAACCATTCAACCAAACACACATTTAAATCGACTAAACAATTGAGAATCGGAAATAATCACAACTAAATCTTCATAACTCAAAATCATGCTCCGTAAGTTCCCACGAACTCAAAATTAAATTCTGAACAACTTCCGTGAAGGATCCGAAGCCAAATTCTCGTCCGATAATTTAGTCGTTAAGTAACTCGCCATTATAATCCAATTCCGTCGAAACTTCAAATATACATAATTAATTCCTCGGTCGTCCAAATAACAATCCGGAACCGCCCACGAACTCGAAATCACACATACAACGACTCTCGAGAAGAGACCCAGCTCTAATTCTCGGTCAATAATTAAGTCGTTAACAAGTTCGGCGATTCGTATAACTATCGAAAATCTGCGACTACGTAGTAACTCACATATATAACTGATCATACTGCTGATTCTGGTCCGGGTCGTCACAAATTGGAGCTGGGTCTCTTCTCGAGAGTCGTTGTACGTGTGATTTCGAGTTCGTGGGCGGTTCCGGATTGTCATTTGGACGACCGAGGAATTAATTATGAATATTTGAAGTTTCGACGGAATCGGATTATATTGGCGATCTTCTTAACGACTAACTTACCGGACGAGAATTTGGTTTCGGCTTCTTCATGGAAGTTGTTAAGCATTTAATTTCGAGCTCGTGGGAACTTCCGGAGCATTTTTCTGAATTACGAAGATTTAGTTGTGAATATTTCCAATTGTTGATTATTTAGTCGGTTTAAATATGTGTTGGTTTGAACAGTTGACTTTTTATCCGATTGGTCAATGTGTTTGACTTTGGGTGATAATTGAAGAACATG
Source organism: Geum urbanum (assembly GCA_946800695.1). NCBI lineage: Eukaryota > Viridiplantae > Streptophyta > Magnoliopsida > Rosales > Rosaceae > Geum > Geum urbanum. The sequence continues at coordinate 25,057,697 of OX327013.1, read as the reverse complement.
TCGAGACGAGTTTGTTGCCGCGAAAATTATCGGAATCGGAATTACGACGTGAAAGTTGCGTGTGTTTAAAGTTTGCCGAAAATTGAATTATGGGAGTTTCCTAATTGGGAAAGTCTATAAATAGTGGAGTTGCCTTATTGGGAAAGTCAAAGGCTGAATTAAATGGTTGATCGTGTTGACTTGGTCAACACGTGGTGGAGAGAGAAGCTCGTCGGTGCTTCACGGTTATCGGCGGCGAGCTGCCGTCCGGCCATCTCCGGCCATGGGGTTTGTCCCTCCCGCTTCGCCTCGGCCTCCCGAGTCCGTCTCCAGCCACCGTTCACGGCGAGGTGGACGGTGGAGAAAGGAAAATCCGGCCAAAAATGGAGATTTTTGGGGTTTTAAGGTGGTTTCGATTCCGGCTGAATTGAGCTTAATCAAGCACTGGGTTTTGAAGCTCTCCTCACCATGATTCTAACCATTTGACAAAGTTGCTCAGTGGATGATTTTGAGTGGAATAGAGGTTGCTCCGCCGGAAAAAGTTCAGTTTGGTGGCGGCGCCACCGTTGACGGCGGTCAACGGCGGTCAAAGTTTGACTTTTTGAGATTTTTGACAAGTTGCATGTCATTTCACTCGAAATCGCGCCCCGATCGCAGTGGGGAGGTTCGTTTCTCTATTTGAGCATCCGAAAGTATAGCGAGGTATTGAGGTGTGATTTCCGGATTTTCGACAGTTTGTCGTAATCGGATTATGTGTTTCCGAGAACGGTGGTTTCTGGTGATTTGTCTTGAATTGTCGAATTATGACTTTGAGTAATGGACATTGTGAATATTCAGGTGTTCGTGATCGCTCGTTTGGCGAGGGACTTTCCGCCGGATCACGGGTTAACGCGAATTGCGTTACACTAGTCTGTGAGTGGACAAGTTTATATTTTCACAGTTGATTTGCGAGTTCGTGGATTTTATGATTTTCGTGTTTACTTTATACGATGATTGAGATATATGTTATTTTCGGAGGTGTTATTATGTGTTTATTGGTGATGGCATTTATTGCATCGATGCTACCAGAGTTGAGAGATTTCTCTGGCCCAGAGTTGAGAGATTCTTCTGAAGCAGGGTTGAGAGATTCCCCTGAGTGCCGCCAGGGTTGAGAGATTCTCCTGGCCTATCACCGTCGGGTTGAGCGATTCACCTGACGTCGGGCTTGAGAGATTCGCCCGACAACCTCCATATATATATGTGTTGTGTTCCGAACTCGCACTATTTTATATTGAATATGTATATAAACTGGTGAAAGGCATATGTTTATTTTCGTCCACTCACTCTAACGTTTTTATTTGCCTTTCCCCTGGGCTTTTCGGTTTCCGTGCCCAGTTTGCAGTTCGGACTCTGGTGTCGCACGTCGTGGTCGGAGGCATAGTGCTCGAGCTACCTTGTTTCTTCCAGTAGGTTTATTGTTCTACCTACTGTGGTATACTTATATGATTATACATTAGAGGTCGCTCTGAGTATTCTGATGTATATGTTTATATGATTTTACACCGGATTTCAGTAAAGTACAGATATATTTATTGTTTTACTTTATTGTTGATATGTTGAGAAATCCGGATGGGATTGGTGCCCACGGTTTGATTTTTGTGGCATAGGATGAAGTGTATTTTCCGCATGCAGGTAATGGTAATTCCACGTTAGTAACGAAACTCTGCCGAAATTTTTACCGTTTTTGTTGGTTCGTGTTTTAGAAAGGGTTTAATTATGATTTAGGGAGCTAAATCGGGGTTGGGTCCTTTCAGATTGGTATTAGAGCATTAGGTTATAGGTTCTGTAGATTTTTGTAGTCGTGTTTACTAAGGATATTTGAGAATGTACAGCATGTCTGGAATGGTGACCCGACCGGCCGGCGGATACTCATCAATATTCCGGGTGTTGTATACTTTCAAATATTTGAAGTTCCATGATTACGTTCCACTTTTTGTGAACGATGTTTTATTCATTAGGGTGCCTCCTTGACGTGCTTTCCGTGTCGGTACGTTTGTGGATCCTATTGAGGATCAATCGACGCGCGATTTGCCAGAGAATTGTGGGTTTGGATGAGTATTCTGAGTTCAGAGAATTGTGTGGCACGGTTTGCCTGGTTGTGTGTGTATGAGCGTCTACATGTTGCCTCAGAGCTGAGAATTGTGGCAGTTGATGTTTGCCTGAGTCAGATCAGTGTATTTGGTGGGCTGGTATTGTGTGAGTTCCTGTTGCGACTCCATGGCCTATATTCAGGGTGTAGTTCATACCGTAATGGTTTTATCAGACTACCCAACAATCGAATGTGGAGTGTCTACCACCTGAGGCAGAGATGCATTGTCCACATGTTTGTTTCCGTTTGCACGTGTTATGTGGCTTCAGAGGAAGCGGTGCACGAGGTTCGAGTTGAGTTTGAACCTGAGCATCAGAGAGAGTCTGATTGTTGTGCCTCGAGATAACCGTGAGCAGCTTAGTGTGCTGCACTCCGTGGCAAGGCTATTAAGAAGGAAAGGTGTACGCGGTTTCCGATGTGATAGTTTGAGGAAAGTGGACCTAGTCGAGACTTTGATGCGGTTGAGTTCCGACACTTCGGGATCAGTGACTTCATCAGGCTGTGGCCATTTCGATTATTGTTGAGGGTCATCAGATCAAGCTGAGGATCCGTTTGGTGGTGATGGAGATCACAGAGTAGTGGATTTGCTCTTGTGGTATAAGTTTGAGTGATCGTTGGTGATCCTTTCACGCAGCAGGTGTTGCGGTGACGTGTGTTTGTGGAACACTCTCAGTTGCTGTTTCGGTGGCTAGGAGGGTCACGTTACGAGGGAGCGCCCTCAGCTAGATGTTGTAGCGGTTCGGTAGCTCATAGTTTACGAGGAGATCCTAATGTTGTTCCTGAAGTTTGACCAATGTACCCTTTTGATGAGCTATTCAGCAAGTCGCGATTGACGTGGGCGGCTAGTTGGGCATGTTGGAGTTCATGCCATGACCTTGTTTGAGGACAGACTTTTCTCCGAGGTTACTGTTGTTTGATATCCATGGCTATTGTATCTGCATTTCCACTTCCGAGGTTTTGGAGAGTGTTGTATCCATTCGGAAGTTGCGAGATCCTTGTTGGAGGATATGGCTTAGCTGCGGATCTGTTATAGCTTGATATCGTGGTTTTGGTGTGTTTGTGATTATGGACTTACTGACGATGCATTTGGCTGTGTTCGAGTGCCTCGAGAAGGAGGTTATGTTTTGACGACCAGATTTCCCCGAGATACTGTTTCGTGGTGATGGTTGAGCGGATGATGGAGACGGGTGGTGTTGTTTGATTAGCTCATGTTGTGGATACTACGGTTGCTGTGCCCGACATTGGAGACTTTGAGGTGGTTCCCGAGTTTTCCAGGTGTATTCCGGAGGAGTTACCAGGTGTTCCTCCAGTTCGGGAGACCGACCACACCATTGAGCTTGTGCCGGGCGCTGGACTCATTTTACCGACGTTTTGTCGTTCGGAGCCAGCGGAGCTGATGGAGCTACAGTTTCGACTCCAGGAGTTGCTGGAGGAGGTTTCAGGAGATTTCATGCGACCCCGCGTATGTGCATAGAGTGCTCTTACATTGTGTGTACGGATGTTGGTTGGTTCGACGAGGTGGTGCATTGACTACCGAAGCTTGATTCGCTTCAGAGGAGAGTGAGTATCCTCCGCTTCGGATTGACGAGTGGTTTGATCAGCTCGCGAGAGCTTCAGTCTTATCGAAGATTGATTTCGGGTCGGATATTATCAGTTGAGATGAATGAGTCGGATGTGGTTTGGACAGTTTTCGGATCTCGATGCGGGCATCACGAGTTCTTGGTCACGCTGTTTGGTTAACCAATGCCCCGTAGATCGTTTGGACTTGATGGACCATGTGTTCAGACGATTTTGGACGAATTGTGGTCATGTTCGTCGGCAACATCCTGATGTACTCCAGGAGTGTGGGCCAGCACCTGAAGCAATTGTGAGCGGTTTTGCGGACTTCGCGAGACGAGTAGCTGTTTGTGAAGTTTAGCCAGTGTGAGTTTTGGCTGATTAGCATGAAGATTTTGGGTTGTGTGATGCTATCCGAGGGAGTTGGCGTGGATCCTGACCAGTTAGAGGCCGTGTCGATTTGGGGATTGGCCTACCATTGTACCAGAGATCAGGAGTCTCTTAGGTTCGGCAGGCTATAACCGACGGCCTGTACAGGATTTTCCTGGATTGCCACTCTACTTTCCGGATTGACGAAGAAGGCGTCAAGTTCGAGTGGTTCGATGCACGCGAGGAGAGTTACTTACTCCTGTAGGATGGTTGACCGTTGCTTCGTTTTTGACCTTACCTGACGATCGTGGTGAGTTTGTGGTTTATGGCAATGTATCGAGGTTTGGATTTGGTTATGTTTTGATGTTGTGTAGCAGAGCGGTGGCTCATGGTTTCAGGCAGTGGAAACTTTATGGGGCTACGTATCCTGTGTATGATTTGGATGTAGCGGTCCTTATGTTAGCATCAGAGAGTTCGAGACATTACAGCTATGGCATGCAGCGCAGTATAGGACGTACACTGATCACTTGAGTTTCATCTACTTGCATTTTCGGCCAGATTTGGGCTTGAAGCAGTGTAGATGGTTGGGGTCGATTAACGACCATAGCTGCACCTTTGAGCTTGTTCGGGAAAGACTAGAGATCGTACTTTGACCATCCGTCTGGGATGTCGTTGCTGATGCATTCAGTCGGAAGTCGGAAACTTCAGTGTTTCATGTGAGTGTGTGGCTCGAGTTTCCGTGTTAGCCGAGTTGCGAGCTATGGGAGCTGAGTTCGAGTGTGATGATGTTAAAGCTCATTGTTTTACGTGCGTTTGGCACTAGTGATGCGGAGATGTATCTGATACTTCGAGTTTACTATTCGTGACGCAATCTGTAAAAGAATGTAACAGCATGTGTGTGCAGATGCCACATTTGTCGACTGGCGATGGCTAGGAGGCAGAGACTTGCCGAGAAGTTATAGCCATTGGGGATTTCCGATTAGTAGTTGGAGTTTGGCGCTGTGGTTTTGTGTGCCAGTATGCACTTCGGCTTGTGGTACCAGTTGTTAGGTCATTGTGGACCATTTGATGAACTTAGTACGTTTCCTTGTACTTTCGGGAAAGGATTAGTGGCAGGCTGGCATAGCTGTGTTTGACGGAGGTTGGCCATTCACGTGGTGTGCCTATGTCCCAGTTCGCTGACCGAGATAATCAGCTACAACAAAGTGTTGGCGAGCTTTGCAGCGAGCGTTAGAGACCAGATTACGAGTTAGTATCGGTTCTTATCCTCAGATTGGTGGGCGATCTTTGAGGACTATTCAGACCTTGGAGGGCATATTGTGGACCTCGGTATTGCAGTTCCGAAGGATTTGGAACTCGCAGTTTCACTTGTTAGAAATTGCTTGCAGTACCAGTTTGTTGACCACTGTGATTTTGACGTTGCTTGATGTCGTTTTGAGGAACGATGTTGTACTCTATTGTGCTGGAGCGAGTTTGGTTTGAGTTTGAGTTGATGTTTAATTCTGATTTTGTGGAATGTGCTACCACAGACTGTCAGATTAGCGGAATGGGGTTGATAATTGCCCAAGTCCGATGTTTGAGCTATGTTGATATGAGTGTGTGAGTTATGTTGATGTATGTGGACTGAGTTGTGATTTGCCAAGTTGTTTTGATCTGTATGTGGTCATAGGCGAGTTTGTGTTGTGCCGTATAGTTCGGCATCGCCTATAGCATTAGCTTTTGTGTGTATTGGGTTCTGAGTGGCGGAACTGTGTTTCAGGTTTGCTACGTGTTGTGTACCTTATCTGTTCCTTATGCAGGAACACTTGGATATTGTGTAGAGCCAGTTCAGATTTGAGATTTGAGGGTACAGGGATTTTCAGCACGGAATTATCTCCTTTTGTGGAGTCTGTTATCAGAGTTGTTCAGTTGACGTAGCCACTGGGTAGTTGAGCAGTATGCAGAGGCAGTGCTCCTACTGTTAGTCGGCAGACTTGGAAATTTCGAGGTCGAAATTTTTTAAGGGGGGTGGATTTGTGACGACCCAGAACAGAATCAGCAGTGGAATCAGCTTGATCGACGAGCTTGCGCGTAGTCGCAGAGTTACGACAGTTATTTGAATCGCCGGACTTGTTAACGACTAAATTATTGGCCGAGAATTGGAGCTGGGTCTCTTCTCGAGAGTCGTTGTACGTGTGATTTCGAGTTCGTGGGCGGTTCTGGATCGTCATTTGGACGACCGAGGAATTAATTATGAATATTTAAAGTTTGGACGGAATCGGATTATATTGGCGATCTTCTTAACGACTAAATTACCGGACGAGAATTTGGTTTTGGCTTCTTCACAGAAGTTGTTAAGAATTTAATTTCGAGCTCGTGGGAACTTCCGGAGTATTTTTCCGAGTTACGAAGATTTAGTCGTGAATATTTCCGATTGTTGATTATTTAGTCGGTTTAAATATGTGTTGGTTTGAACAGTTGAATTTTTATCCGATTGGTCAATATGTTTGACTTCAGGTGATAATTGAAGAACATGTCGAGATGAGTTTGTTGCCGCGAGAATTATCGGAATCGGAATTACGACGTGAAAGTTGCGTGTGTTTGAATTTGCCGAAAATTGAATTATGGGAGTTTCCTAATTGGGAAAGTCTATAAATAGTGGAGTTGCCTTATTGGGAAAGTCAAAGGCTGAATTAAATGGTTGACCGTGTTGACTTGGTCAACACGTGGTGGAGAGAGAAGCTCGTCGGTGCTTCACGGTGGTCGACGGCGAGCTGTCGTCCGGCCATCTCCGGCCACGGGGTTTGTCCCTCCCGCTTTGCCTCGGCCTCCCGAGTCCGTCTACAGCCACCGTTCACGGCGAGGTGGACGGTGGAGGAAGGAAAATTCGGCCAAAAATGGAGATTTTTGGGGTTTTAAGGTGGTTTCGATTCCGGCCGAATTGAGCTTAATCAAGCACTGGGTTTTGAAGCTCTCCTCACCATGATTCTAACCATTTGACAAAGTTGCTCAGTGGATGATTTTGAGTGGAATAGAGGTTGCTCCGCCGAAAAAAGTTCAGTTTGGTGGCGGCGCCACCGTTGACGGCGGTCAACGACGGCGGTCAACGGTCAACGGCGGTCAAAGTTTGACTTTTTGAGATTTTCGACATGTTGCATGTCATTTCACTCGAAATCGCGCCCTGATCGCAGTGGGGAGGTTCGTTTCTCTATTTGAGCATCCGAAAGTATAGCGAGGTATTGAGGTGTGATTTCCGGATTTTCGACAGTTTGTCGTAATCGGATTATGTGTTTCCGAGAACGGTGGTTTCTCGTGATTTGTCTTGAATTGTTGAATTATGACTTTGAGTAATGGACATTGTGAATATTCAGGTGTTCGTGATCGTTCGTTTGGCGAGGGACTTTCCGCTGGATCACGGGTTAACGCGAACTGCGTTACACTAGTCTGTGAGTGGACAAGTTTATATTTTCACAGTTGATTTGCGAGTTCGTGGATTTTATGATTTTTGTATTTACTTTATACGATGATTGAGATATATATTATTTTCGGAGGTGTTATTATGTGTTTATTGGTGATGGCATTTATTGCATCGATACTACCAGAGTTGAGAGATTCCTCTGGCCCAGAGTTAAGAGATTCCTCTGAAGCAGGGTTGAGAGATTCCCCTGAGTGCCGCCGGGGTTGAGAGATTCCCCTGGCCTATCACCGTCGGGTTGAGCGATTCACCTGACGTCGGGCTTGAGAGATTCGCCCGACAACCTCCATATATATATGTGTTATGTTCCGAACTCGCACTGTTTTATATTGAATATGTATATAAACTGGTGAAAGGCATATGTTTATTTTCGTCCACTCACTCTAACGTTTTTATTTTCCTTTCCCCTGGGCTATTCGGTTTCCGTGCCCAATTTGCAGTTCGGACTCTGGTGTCGCACGTCGTGGTCGGAGGCATAATGCTCGAGCTACCTTGTTTCTTCCAGTAGGTTTATTGTTCTACCTACTGTGGTATACTTATATGATTATACATTAGAGGTCGCTCTGAGTATTCTGATGTATATGTTTATACGATTTTACACCGGATTTCAGTAAAGTACAGATATATTTATTGTTTTACTTTACTGTTGATATGTTGAGAAATCTGGATGGGATTGGTGCCCACGGTTTGATTTTTGTGGCATAGGATGAAGTGTATTTTCCGCGTGCAGGTAATGGTAATTCCACGTTAGTAACGAAACTCTGCCGAAATTTTTACAGTTTTTGTTGGTTTGTGTTTTCGAAAGGGTTTAATTCCGATTTAGGGAGCTAAATCGGGGTTGGGTCCTTTCACAGGTCATCATTCCAGTCATGTTGTATAAACTCAAATACCCTAAGCGTCACAACTACAAGATTCTACAGAATCTGACAACCTAATGCTCTGATACCAAGCTGAAAGGACCCAACCCCGATTTAGTTGCCTAAACCGGAATCGAACCCCTTCTAAAAACGTGAACCAACAAAAATCTTAGAAATTTCGGCAGAGTAACGCTACTAACGTGGAATTGCTATTAGATGCACCCAGAAAATGACACTTCATCCTATGCCACAAAAACCAAACCGTGGGCACCAATCCCATCCGGATTTCTCAATATCAATTCAATATCAACAAACAGTAAACAAAACTGTAATATATATAATATATTCGAGAAAATCCGAATAAAACATGCATCAGAATGTATCAGAGCGACCTATATTGTAAACATATACAATATATACATCAGTAGGTGAAACAAGAGACCTACTGGAAAACATAGGTGGCTCGAACAACTAGCCTCCAACCACAACGTGAAACACCAGAACCTGAACTGCAAACTGGGCACGGAAACCGAAAAGCCCAGGGGAAAGACATGAAAATCGTTAGAGTGAGTAGACAAAAATAAATGTCTTTCGCCAATAATATATGTTATAAAAACATATGCGAGTCAAATGCATGAAAATCAAATGGTACGTGAGGAGATGCTGGTTCCGACCCGCGTACAAAGCATGCATAGAAAATCCCACGGGGTCACTCATGGACACATCCGTGCTAGTACAGTCCGAATCATGGGATCCCAGACCCACACATGATTCTAGCCAGAAAGGCCTCAGTTCCGGGGTACTGCCCCTCGCCGGTCAGGTCGGGGTACTGCCCTTCCTGGTAGGCATCCATCGGGGATCAGCCGAGATGCAAGTGTATCGATACAACAACATATACTGAGATTGTACTCTGTGTAAACCAAATCGTAAATAGGTCGATGTAAATGCATAAAGCAATATATAAATGCATATACGTAATATATAATGATATAAGCATAATCGTATAACACATGCTCATAATAAACATAATCTCGTATGCATGTTCATGCTCGTAAAACGTATATAATGACTCGCGATTAACAGTGAAAAGAAGTTATCCACTCACAGGTGAGCAAAACACGCACTCACGCTAATCTTGTGGCCCGGCGGAAGATCCCTCGCCCGAAGCACGATCTCGATCCCCTGAATAATCATAAAACATATCTGATCAAAATCATAGCCCACAACTCTGTACTTAACCACGGAAACCAACCGTTCCCGGAAACACATAAAACTGTATAAAACAATCGACTGAATTTCCGAAATCTCAACTCAAAACCCTCGATTGAAAATCTGATACCCAAATCAATTCGAAAACCTCAAGGTGACAATCGGGGCGCGATTATGTGAAAAATGACATTAAAATCATCGAAAACTGAAAAGTCAACTTTCTCGCCGGAGCGCCGCCGTTGATCGCCGCCGCCGGCGGCGGCGCGCCGTCAACGGAGAGTTTCTCCGGCGAGGAAGCTCCAGTTCTCAAGATCACCTCAAGCCCAACCATTTCTTCAACTAGGACAACACCCAATTCTCACCGGAACCTCACCAATTTAGCTCGAAACCAAAACGGATCAATATTCAAACCCATAGGGAGCATCCCTGAGGTAAGGGGAGTCGAAACCCCCACTCCCCCGCCACCGTAGCTCGCCGGAAGTGCACCCCCCGTCACCGGCGAACTCCGGCAAACCGACCCGATTCGAAACTCACCAATACATCATTAAATCTCACGATTTCAAACACAAATCAACTTAGAAACTCAAGGGAAGAGAGATTATACCCTTCACGTGGCCGGAGGTGGCCGGAAAATCCAAGTCGGCCGGCGAAAACCAAACGGGAAAGTTCTCCTTCACGGGTCAACGGTCAAACTGCCCAAAATGGAAAGTCAACGTCTGGTCAAACCTCAAACAATGTTTTTGACAATTTTTCGACTATTTCCGATATTTATACTCGCGTCTCGGGACGATAAATGGTTCAAAACGAATAACCAAAACAATTCGGATAAATACGAAACAAACGGATAAACTCGTCGATAAACCGAAACTTCAAATAATCATATAATATTCCTCGGTTATCGGAAAAATCATCCGGAACCGCCCTCGAGCTCGAAATCACGTGCTCTACAACTCTTGTGAAGAAACTCAATTCAAATTCTCTACCAATATTTAACTCGCGAACTAATCCGACAAATCACACAATTAACAATTAATCGCGATTACGTATAATCTCGTGAATCGTACTGATTACTCTACTGATTCTGGTTCGGGTCGTCACATGTACGCTGTTCTCCTAGGATTAAATAAGTCTAAGTTTTTTTGTACCACAACACAAGAATTTCTCTTCAAACTGAATAATACCTTTGTCTATCACCAAATTTGAGAGAGGAAGAGAAGAGATCAGAAGAAGAAATACTTTCTTTCTGATGAGATGTAGAAATGAGACGAAGTGGATCGCTTTATATAGACTTCATTGGGGAACAAGTCACTTATTATTGAGTTAATACCAAAAATATTTCTGGTCATTATACTCGTCATTAATTAGCAGTTACAAGCTATTTGATTTATCGTCAATAATGTACGATCGGTTACAAATAATCCATATAGTAGGTTTCAATTGTATATCATAACTAAAGTTTATGAGCGGTTACAAAACCGTTACAACCATTTAGTTTGCCATTCAATTGCATGCCATGACTAAGATTTATTAGCCATCATAAACAATTTAATTGGTCATTTGAAATCATTTAGCTTGCTTTGGGTGATAATTTCTCATTCACCGATTTAACCATTTGAACAAGTAAATATCTTAATTTAATTGCCTCAAAATGGTTGATTAAAGTGTTAAAACACCTATTTTTCGAACATGACCCTCTTGAAGCCAAGGAAAGAGCTACTAAAATGCTTGGAAGAAAGATGGTTTGGTGTGGGATTTCAGGAGAGTTGCATTGCAACTTTGAGAGAACTTCAAATCTATATGTAACAATAAGATTGAAGTGATGCAAAATCAAATTGCACTCAAGGGTGGTTTACATAGGCATGGGAGGAGAGATGGGAAATAAATTTACACCTATTTTAGTTGACTTTGCTAGACGAGTTGATGAGGAACTATAGCCTAAATTCAGGTAAATGTCTCACTTGTAAAAGAATAGTAATATGGGTAAAAAATCTAATTAGTTTTGGCCACTAGATAATATATTATAAAATGTATTATGTGTAGGTAAAAGTTAAATAATGAGATAAAAAAATAATGTAATTTTACCAATGAATTATAAGCAAGCAAATTAAAACATGTAATCTTAGAACAATTAGCACTGACATGATATGCCATATATGCATGTCCATGGAAATATTAGTAGTAAGCTCAAACACAAAAGTCTAATTCGAAGAACATATACGAACAAAGTAATTTGGTCATTTTTGTTAAAATTCCTATTTCCAAAAAAAGTCAGCTATTTGGAATTAGGGTTTGATACCGTTTCTAGCTATGGTAAAAATATTTTATTTTTACTATCCTACGGTATGGAACGTTTTGCTAATCTAGCTTCGTTGTCTCGAACCCAAGACTAGAGAGTATCTGACTTGAACAGTATCCACTGGACCATTTGTTTCACTCCTTTAATGTTTTTCTAAAGCAAATTTTTATATATTATCTTTGCTAGAAAATTTGTTATCGGATTTCTAAAGGTTCTAAGGTTAAACTAAATTATGGTGATTTCTAAGTTTAACGAGTCATATAATAATCTAAATTATTATACTAATTTTCGGGATATTACATATACAACATACACAGAATGATACATTTAACTTAGATCAATGAGTAGACCCCAATAGCATTGCACAAGGTTTCAAATCGAGCTGTATCTAATGGTTTTGTAAAGTGATAAGCAAACTAATATTTTGTGGACACAAAGTCAAGATGAAGAATGTGCTTCTCAACTAGGTCTCTGATGAATTGATATTTGAGATCAATGTACTTAGTTCGTGAATGTTGAACTGGATTCTTAGAAATTTGAATGGCACAGGTGTTATAACATAAAAGTGTTAACTTGCCTTGTGGAAAATCATAGTCACGCATCATATTTTTCATCCACAACAGTTGTGCGCAACAACTACCTACTGTAACATATTAAGCTTCAGTTGTAGAAAGTGAAATACAATTTTACCTTTTACTATGCCATGCAACTAGGTTATTTCCAACAAAGAAACATCCTCCAGATGTGCTGCACCTATCTTTCAGATTACCTCCCCAATCAGCATCATAATACCTTGCTATCTCCACATTGGTGTATGAAGAAAAGAATACACCACGATTTGAAGTACCATGAACATATCTGATAATTCTCTTGACAGCCTCAAGATGAGACTCCTTTGGATCTGCTTGAAACCTGACACACACACACTAACACTGTAAGCAATATCTGGTCTGTTAGTAGTTAAATACAGCAAGCTTCCAATTATACTTCTATACAATGTTTGCTCTACTGGAGTACCACTAACATCTTCACAAAGTTTAGTTATAGTATTCATAGGGTTTCTTACTGGTTCAGTTGATGCTAGACCAAACTTCTTAACTAAATTCTCAACATATTTAGTTTGAGATAGAAACATACATGAGGGCATTTGCTTAACTTGTAGACCAAGAAAATAAGTTAACTCACTAAGAGCACTCATTTCAAATTTGCTGTGCATGACATATATGAACTCTTTTACCATAGAGGGACAGTGGATCCAAAAACAATGTCATCAACATAGATTTGAGCTATCATAATGTGCTTACCTTTCTTCTTGACAAATAAGGTTCTGTCTGCAACTTCTCTAATGTATCCTTGACTAACTAAATAGGTGGACAACTTCTCATACCGAGCTCTTGGAGCTCATTTGAGACCATACACCGACTTACTTAGTTTAAAAGCAGGATTAGAAAGCTGTGGATCATTGAACTCTTTAGGTTGTTCCACATACACTTATTCTTCAAGATCACCATGCAAGGAGGCATTTTTTACATCCATTTGGAATAATTTGAATTTTAAGTGACAAGCAATGGATAAGAGAAATCTCACAGACTCAAGTCTAGCTACAGGTGCAAAAGTCTCACCATAATCAATCCCAATTTGTGAGTAACCTTGTGCAACTAGACGTGCTTTATTTCTAATGATAGTCCCAAACTCATCACTTTTGTTTCTAAAAACCCAATTTGTTCGTACAATATTGCATTTTTCAGGCCTAGGACACATCTCCCATACATTGTTCTTAGCAAATTGAATAAGCTCCTCTTGCATGGCATTGACCCAATCATCATCAGCAAGAGCTTCCTTGACATTTTTAGGTTCAAGTAGAGAGACAAAACCAAAATATGCAATTTTGTTTATGTAGACTTGTTCTGAGTTAGAAAACATACCAGGGTTGTATCTGACAGAACTTCATTGTTAAACACTCTAGAGGCATGTCTTCGAGTGATAATTCCATCTCTTACATCTCCAATTACATCAAATATTAAGTGATCTTTTAGACCTGTCCGTATCCTTGTCTAAACACTGGATTTTTTCCCAAATTTGTGTCCTTAAGATCTGACTCAGGTTGAACTTGTTCTACTTCTCTAACTTGTTCAAATTTTATCCAGTCATCATCATCATTCAGTACAAAGTCCACCTATCTATAAGATGCATCATCAACAATCATATTAAATGATTCCATTACATCTTTTATTCTCTTGTTATATACTCTATATTCTTGACTATTGCTAGAGTATCCCAAGAAAATGCCTTGATTATATCACTCCTAGGAGCAAATTTGGACAGTTTTTCTCTATCTCTGTAAATGTAACCAAGGACTTCTAAAGATGTGAAAGTGACTTATCATATGTTTCTTACCTTTCCACGGATCATATGGTGTCTTATCACTGTTAGGACACATAATGAAATGATTTATGGTATAACAGGCAGTGTTCATTGCTACACCCCACATGTTGGTGTTTACCTCAGAAGAGTGCAACATTACTCTAGCCATGTCAATGTGTACTCTATTCTTTCTTTCTACCACATTATTTTGTTGAGGTGTAATAAGAGAAGAAAAATCATGCAAAATACCAAACTCATGACAGTAGTTAGTGAAAGATGCATTTTTAAATTCAGTTCCATTATCAAATCTTGTCCTGACAATTTTCGGATTTGAGGCATGTTTTTCAATCAATAGTCTAGTGCTCAAGATTTTAAAGGATTTAAAAGTTTCATCTGTAGTTTTCAAAAACTCAGAACTAATACCTAAGTAAATCTTGAAAATCATCAACCACAGCTAATATGTACCTTTTTCTCCCAAAATTGGATTTTTGAGCTAGACCAACAAGATCCATATGAAGAAGCTCTAACGGTCCTGTTTTTGTTGTTGAATTTATCACCTTGTGTGCCTGATTTTTTTTCTTGCCTATCTTGCATCCTGCACAATTTTGTTTTGCACTTCCTTTCAGATCAGGTAATCCTTTGACATATCCTTCATGTGAAAGCTTCTTCAAGTCTTGAATATTTACATGACCAAGTCTTTTATGCCACAACAAAAGTAGATCATCAGAGGATGATTTCAAGCATACTCTAACTTTCTGTGGAACTTGTGATTTGATTTGATAGCAATTGTCATCTGATCTTAATCCTTTCATCACAAAACTTCCTCCATTGTCAAGAACTATGCATCGCTTCTTGTTGAACAAGACATCTTCATATTCATCTGTCAAATGGTTGACACTCATCAAGTTTACTAAAAGTCCTTCCACGTAGTAAACATTTGTCAGATTTGGAATGCCAAAAGCTTTGACAACTCCTTTTCCAATAATTTGACATGTCTTGCCATTTCAAATATTACTCCACCATTATTGAAATCCTCATTTAGTGAAGTGAACCAGTGTCTATTTCTAGTCATATTTTTTGAGCAGCCAATGTCTACATACCATATGTCTTAATTTTTCTCTTGAAGAGCTGAGAGAGAGACAAGACACTTGAGTTTTTCTTCCTGTAGTGCAATTTTTCCTACATATACTTCACTGGACTTCATAGAAGCTTCACAAAAATTGATAGTGTAAAGGAGACATTTCACAGATTATTTCTCTTTCCAAGTTGTCTTACTATCAAACTACTCATCAAGTTGTTCAACTTATTCAGGATTATTTTTTTATCTTTGAGTTCTCTTTGAAGATCAAAAACTTGTGAATTCTGAGTTTCATTTTTTCAATTGTTTCTCTCAGAACATAGTAAGTTATATCTAGGTTTGATGTGTTCTACTTTCCCACAGTGGTGACAACTAGGCACCATTCTAGATTTTTTTAGAGTCATATCTTAGATGTTCAGTGCAGAAATTTTGAACTTTCCTTACCTTTTGATCAACAGAACATGATGTTGATGAGTTTGAATGTTCCACAGGTGGAGCAGCACAGAGCGTTGAAACTTACATCGCTTGAATTTTTCAATTTCGTACGACGTCTAGATCAAACAGAGTTTTTATTTCGGTGAGATTGTCATCGCGGTCGCAAGAGAGAGAGAGAGAAAAAAAAAATTGAGGACAGGTAGAATTGAAATTATGGAAGAATGACAAAATTAGTAGAAAAAATAGGTTTTAGAACTTTTTGGATTTTTTGGGAGAAAATGACATCAGCAAGGTTTTTTTGAAAAAAAAAAGATGTCATAAGTTTGGCATTTTTTACTTTGGTATCATAAGTTGTTTTTTTTTATAAATTCTTATCTGTTTTTTAGTTTTTAAATAATTTCTTCTTAAAAATTATAATTGAAACCAAAATCACCGGAAAAACGACGTCGTTACGCTGGCTTATTATTTCACTAGCTGTTCTCTGTGGTCCTACTATATAATACAGCAACTCTACCACCACCAGAGGCACACACAAGTCATTCAAGTTAAATTCAGTTGGGCACGCCCTTTCAAAAAAAAAAAATTCAGTTGGGCGCGTCAAATTAAGCCAAGCATATTCGCTGTCGAAGATCTAAGGCAATGGGTTTGAAGGTCTGCGTTCTTTCTCTGTTTTGCTTTCCATGTAATCTGGATCTACTCGATCAATAACTGCTCATCACCTTTTCGTTAAGTTCATGATTCCTCTTATTTGGATGCTTTGCTCAGATCTATTTGCTACTCTGTATCCATCACTGTTTTCTTATATTATTCATCGCCACTGTTGAATTGGTCAGAGTGAGATCACGAATTGTTCGTATTAGGTTATTTTCTATATTTCACGAATTGTTCGTTTTTCGTTGCTGTTTTTGATACTATATTTCAGATGCAAAAGGTGTTATAAACATGCAATTCCCAGTGTTGTTTATTACTTGTTTTTTGGTTAATTTCAGTGGATTCTTGTCACCTATGATTTAGGACACGCCAATTTACTATGTATTCATCCTAACTTATCCAGTAAAGCTTCACACAATGCAGCTTCTACTGATTTAAGATCATCATACTAGTTGGTATCGACACTGTTTATGTTTTTTTTTTTGGTGATTCTGCTACTCTAAAGGATTTTTTTTAAGGGCTACACTAAAGTCTCCAGTATTAAGAAAAGTCTGCATATTTACTGTATGTTTCATCATTTAATTGAAGGCCATTTAGTATCAACCGCAGAAAAGAAAGCTCAACTTGATTATTTATATGTTAGATTGTTCAGTGTCTGAACTCTGAAGTTTAGTATGTAGCCATAAGCCGGATGTGGTCTCTGTATAGTGTAAATTATGGGAACTTGATATGGTCCCCAAGTTCTAGATCTCACCAAGACACTCAGATAAAGCTTTGTGTCGTCTGTTAAATCTGCCCCCAATCATAAACATATCTAGTTGCTTGCTTTTATGGCAACCATATCCAGTGGATAGCTGGTATCGACTAACTAGTATGGAATTGAAGTTGAAGTTGAACATAACCTGAATCAAATACTTGGTTAGTTGAAAGAAATTTTACTTGCTTGAAAGATTAAAAATATTATTTAATAGTTGTTTCTTTGATCAATGTAATGATAGATGGTTTTATAGATATGGACCTCGATTGGCTCTTGCTTGCTTGACAGTGAGACTATTTGATTTTTTAAGATATGGTTCCTTATGCTCGCCCTTACACTAAATGTGAGAATTTATCAAACTCTGATTTTTGTCTTGCAGGAGGAGTTTGAGGAGCATGCTGAAAAAGCCAAGACCCTTCCTGAGTCAACAACCAATGAGAACAAGCTCATCCTCTATGGACTGTACAAGCAAGCCACTGTTGGAGATGTTAACACCAGTTAGTACAATTCTCCTGAAATTATAATAATATCAAGTATCATAATTCGCTATTTGTTATTCTGATTGCTCAAATTTTTTATATTCTATGATCAACTTGTAGGCCGTCCCGGAATGTTCAATATGAGGGACAGAGCAAAGTGGGATGCATGGAAGGCCGTTGAAGGTAAGCAAATGGATTTCTAACATGTCATGTCAGTCTTCGTGTACTCTATCATCCTTCAAAATCACGTTTCCGCTCTGTTATGGCAGGCAAATCCAAGGATGAAGCCATGGGCGATTATGTGACAAAGGTGAAGCAGTTGCTGGAAGAAGCAGGAGTTTCTGCTTGATGTTTACTTGTTGTGCTGTAGTGGTCTTCAGTCTAGATTTATAATTGATTTGCAGTAAACTCTTTGGTACTCTGTTATGTCAATTGCATGAATGTTACATTGTGAGATGCTTTCAATAGAGTTGGTTTATGGCTTATAATGCTTGGGAGGAGTTTGCAATGATAATGAAGTTTACAGCAATAACAGCATACCTTTTCTACAACAAAATTTAGGCAACCGTTGTATGCGAGTCGTCAGTGTTTTGCAATTTACTGCTGGTGAAACAGATTTACTATTTGAATTTGTTTTAGAAGTCCCTCTGGCAACATTTTACGTAGAGATAGCATCACAGACTGCTTCAGATTGTCCAATAGCAAGTGGTCTTGCTTCGATCTATCCCAATCACAGGTGTGAAGCAGTGAAAGTAACCCAAGGAAAGTAGTATGAAAGGCGAAGAAAAATCGGTTGAGAATTAGAGCACTTCATAATATTGGTGAACCGCATTGGTGCAATGTATGATGTTCTGTTTTAGATTGTTCATGATTCTGTGAAGATCAATGAACAGAAATACCAAGATAAGAAATGAAGATGGAAAATGACAAAGTTATCAAATGCTACCATAAAACAAAATGGAATAATATTATTTCCACATGAGGACATCCAACTGCCACCCTTATGGCTTGGATCAGGATATATACAAAAAGAGCTAACAAATTTGGTGGACAAGGATTTGTGTTCAAGTCATATATAGTTACTGAACACAAGGATATCTAGATACATAATATTCCCTTGCACGAGAAGCACCATCTCTGGCAAGAATACCCTCTAGATCTCCAGTAATCCTGGCCAACCATATCTCCAAATTTCTCTGAAGTTCTCTTAAGTTGATTCTAATTGAGTCCAAAGACCTTCTGGTGGTGACTTTTGCCTGGTTCCCCAGCTCATGCCCATAATAACTCTTTTCAATCTCAGTTTGTACTACCATCAGCTTCTGTGCGGTTTCTGATGCACGCTGCTGAAGTCTAAATGATTCAAGTAAAAATTCTGTTTGTGTTTGCGTACGAAACTCGGGACTGACTGAGGCTTCACTAGGATCACAAGCCTGCTGTAAAAACAAGTAAAACCTCTCATAATTAATCAATCAAAATTGATTGGAGACATAGGTTAGAAGATACACATATAAAAACAGATGTATAGAACTGACGGGGTATCACACATATACCGCTCAGTAACTTTCAACAATGGAAAACAAAAATAGAGGGGCTAATCATATGTAGAGTTAGTGAAATGCCCAAAAGCATATTTCAGTGTTTTCACTATTTGTATGGTATTGCCTCATGCACTCCTTGAGTGGAGATAACTAAATGTATTTCTATCTTCCGCTGAGAAATGAATGGGCCTTATATTTAAGAGAATTCTAGATACAAAATTTTATTAACAAGTCTGATTCCATCCTAGTTGACTTTCTAGTGTAACGAGTTATTATCAGGTTATCAGACGCATGCACATACACATACTCTATGTATATAAAAGAAGACATTTCGACATCAAATGATATTTCCCTTGCATACTAAAGAACTTTTTTTCCCTCATTCCTTTCTCTCTAATGTGCATTGTTGTGTTATAATTCTGTCACTATAAGCATAGAATAGATTAGCGAGAGTATCAAATAGCATAAAGAAGTCACCATGAAATTACCATTCTTCTGCATAGATCATCTATCTTCCCCGCAAGAGCTTGATACCTCTTAGTCTGCTTCCTCATTGATGAAGGTACCTTTAAAAGATCACCTTTTCCAATGTTTTCCAAATTCAGCAGTTCTTGTTCGAGTACTTTTAATTTAGAAGATACTGCAGCAGATTCCCCATCCACCTTCCATGGGGACTCCCTACAAGGCAAGAACAAGCAATGACCTCTCATTAGCTGCAGGGGCTTAATTAAATGTCTCAGTGATGATTGGTGTATAGACTATCAAGTTTATACCTTGGCACATAATGCTTCATATGATTTGATTGCTCAAGTGATTCATACTGTACATCCTGCAGAACAAGGAAAAATATAATATTGAGATGCACAGTAAATAGCTCTATCCGTAAACAAGTTAACTAAACACATTGCCTATTAGGAGAAGAGAACATATGTTGTCACTCATGACTTAATCTTCCCTGGCCAGAAAAACAAGTAAATATACAGGTTATTAACATTTTAGGTTCTCACAACAGCTACTGTGAAGTAAAATCAGAGCGATTGTACTTAGGTTTCAATATTTCCATCAAAGAAAAAATAAGTCCAACTAAGTTTGACCGGTGATGACGCAAGTGGTGCATAATGCCTTGTTATTTCCAAGGGGACAGTTTTAAGAACAACGTGCAAGTCAAAAGTATCGATTACGCAATGCCCTTGGACATAGATGTCTGCTCATAAACCAAAATGTCTTCTGTTATTTTTTTATTTTAAGACATTAAACGTATGAGCCATTGCAACAAAAAAAGAAGCAAGAATATAGAGTTTGACCTGCCAGAGCTTGGAGGCCTGGGCGACCAATTCAGAGTCAAACCCAAACGCAAAGGCATTGTCGTAGACACTGACATCCTTGACTGGCTGACACTGGTCTGCTCTAGTGGCCACCATAAACCCAATCATATCATCCCTCTCGCCCACCTCCCTCTCCAATTCACAAATCCTCGACTCGGAATCGTCCCGGGTCTTCTCCAAATGCAGAATGGTGGCATTGAGCCTGGCCATTTCGTGCTCGGCGGCGTCGATCTGTGCGAGGAGGCGCTTCTCCTCGTTCTGCCAGGCGTTGCGGTGGCTGGCGAAGATCTCGACGACTCTGGCGTTGGCTTTAGAGTCCTCTTTCCTCCTCGATCTCATCTGACGCACTTGCTCCTCGGCTTTCCATAGACGCGCAGAGAGCTCGCGGACTTGGAGTTGGAGCTCTCGGAATTTGTGGGGAGCAAGGGCGAGGAACATGCTTAGGCTCAGACCTAGGTAGGAGGACATGAGCTTCTTCAGGTCTTCTGCTGGGTCGTCTTCTACGGCTGCTTGATTGTGAGCCATGGAGACTACTACTAGGCTAGTAGTGGTCGAGTGAGAGAGTCTGAGTACCTGAGAGTCGGAGAGAGACAGTTGGGATTGGGAAGTAGCCGGACAAAAACCACTTTACACGTGGAAACTACACTGCATTGGATACCACCGTCCTATTACCGAATTAACGGAGGAGTTGGTTAATTCTTACGTATTGATTTTATTGACAATGTAATATCTAAATTTTTAAATTTATTTGTTATTTTAAAATTGTTAAATATGAGTTAAATGTCGAAATTGTATCGCTCAACACCGGTTATATGGTGCACCGAAATATGGGTGCACTGAATAAATAAAGTTGTTATGGTTTGTATTTAATTTTTAGCAAACTGCAATAAGTGAAGGGGTCGCGGTTAGAGTTTCAAACCGCACCGATTTAACCCGCGTTCACCCCTATTGGAAAGTGTTTTTGGAAAGGCAAAAAATCACAAATGGTCACTAAAGTTTGATGGTTTCTAAGCTTTAGTAACTGAAGTTTTGCAAATATATTTTTGGTCACTGAATTTTGACACCAACATTCACATTGGTCATTGAAGTTTCGCATATATTTTTGGTCACTAAACTTTGGATATTTGTTGAGATTTGAGGAAGTGAATTCGCCTTTTTAGTGTAGAGATTGGCAAGTGTTGGAGATATTTTTGACATTTTGCAATCTTGGAAAGACATCCATCAAAACATAAAGTAAACTCCCTCCAAGGAGTAAAATATCGGATATCAAGGATATATCGATGTTCCAAAATTTGGATATATCGACGGAAATATCGATCCAGTGAAAATTCTGACGAAAATGACGGAAACTAATAAAAATACATGGAAATTGTAATGAAACTTTTGGAGGTTGTTATATAATCAATTATTTACCTTATGTGAAAAGAAAATATTGATCAAACATCAACAAATATGAATTTTTTATATTACTATGTGAATTAGTTAGTGTTAAGTGCTGATAATTATTAAAATATAATTTAATAGTTCTATTTTTATTTTTTGATAGCTAAAACTTAATGGGAGGCTAGACCATCACGTCTTTTGTATAATATGTTACACATCACGCATCACAAAATCAAATATATAAATACTTCAAAACTACGTAGAAGACCTATGAGGTTCAAAATTCACACTATTTTCTTCATTTCCCTTTGCATAATTATATGTGTATTGTGATGAATAATCATTAAATACACTACCACATTTGCCATCATTACCGGCGAGATCACCGGAGACAAGGCCGGCGACCAGAAAAGTCGCCGGTAATGTTCATCATTACCGGCGACTTACTCCGTCGCCGGTAATGTCTCCGGAAAATCGCCGGTAATGTTTCAAAACATTACCGGCGACTCCAACCGTCGCCGGCAATGTCAAGCCGAACATTTCCGGCGATTTTCCGGCCGGAATTTTGCCGGAAATGTGTGGGTCGACATTGCCGGCGATGGTTGGAGTCGCCGGTAATGTTTTGAAATATTACCGGCGATTTTCCGGCGTAAAGTCGCCGGTAATGTCTTCATTTCCGGCGACTTACTCCGTCGCCGGCAATGTCTCTTATATTAGACGCAGATTGCAGCAGCTCGATCATTCATTCATTTTGATCGAAAAAAATCCAGAGAAATCGAAAGAAGGAAAACGTACGCTCTGAAATCGATCATTCGGTATATTGTCAAAATTAAGGCGCGCGTCGAAAACTCGATCACTCGGGAAGCTATATATATAGGTACGTATATATATACGTATATGTGTATGTATATATATATATGTGTGTGTGTGTGTTGATCAAATCCAATTCGTGAGATATATATGAAATGTTGTTGATGTCACCGAAACGAGAAAACTGCTTGTAGTTAATCTTATCTTGTGTCTGAATCAACGACTGGTATTATCGTAGTGTTATCGGAGCCAGGCTTAACAGAGCCTCCTACCTAGTCAAATACGTTTTGAATTGAAAAAAGAAGAATACCATCATCGAGTACTGAATCGAATTCAGAGATTAGATCGATATATATATATATATATATATGCATGCATGTGTTGATTTAATTAGAGTTGAATTGAGATATCGCGTCGATTATTAGTAGTGAATGTGTGTATATATATAATTAATACGTAAAATTGTTAGAATTTTCAGGATGGACAAGAGTTGGATGAGCCTCGAAAGATGGGATGTCAGATATCACCAGGGAATTAGGAGTTTTGTGGATTTTGTGAAGGCTAATTGTGGAGACACTACACTTCATTATTGCCCGTGTAAAGAATGTAAGTGTTTCAGCGATCGATTTCGTTTTCCCATTGATAAAGTCCAGAGGCACCTGAGTAAATACGGGTTTTGGGATAAGTACACTTGTTGGATTTATCACGGTGAAACATCGTTAGCGGGTCCGCATGATCATGGACAATTTGGTGAGAGGGCCAGTCCACGCTATGATCATGGAGATTTTGCTGAGAAGGGCAGTTCATCATATGATCCAACAACGATGTTAATCAATGATATGTTTCCTCATGAGAGCGGTGTATTTGCTGATGAAGCACCAAATGTCCCTCCCGTCGTTGAGGGTTTCCCCCATATCGAGCCAGTCGAGCCATTACCTGGAGCTCATGTCAACACAAGCGGTATGGACAAGTACAACAACCTGATTGCATTGCAACAGACTCCGTTGTACGACGGTTGTAGTAAGACTATTCTTGAAAGTGTGATGGGAGTGATGCAGCTCAAAATGGAGAACAAAATGTCTGTCAAAGCTGTTGATTCTTGGTTGAAGTGGACTGCTTCGCTACTGCCACCCGGTCATCGTCTTCCTACCACTCATCATAAGGTGCGACATATCCTGAAAGATCTTGGGCTTTCCTACATCAAAATTCATGCATGCAGATATGATTGTATTCTCTTCTGGGGAAAAGATCTCGAAGACCTTGAAGCCTGCCCGGTATGTTTTACAGAAAGGTATAAGTTGACTCCTGCAGGCAACAAGAAAGCTGTGAAGATACTTCGATATTTCCCGCTTATTGATAGGCTGGAGCGGTTGTTCATGTGTGCTTTCACGGCCGAGGCAATGAGATGGTGGGCTGAGAGGAACTTGCCTGACGATGACACCCTTATACACCCTTCCGACGGAGAGGCTTGGAAGCACATGGTCAGGGAGTTTGATCATTTTGCAGCAGAGGTCCGAAATGTTTGGTTAGGGGTCTCATCTGACGGATTCAACCCTTTTGGCAACATGAGTCTTCAGTACAGTATATGGCCAGTTATTTTGGTACCGTACAACCTTTCACCATGGATGTGCATGAAGAAGGAATACAATATGTTGACTCTGTTAATTCCGGGCCCGGGTTATCCAGGAAAGTGTCTCGATGTGTATTTGAGGCCTTTGATTGAGGAGCTTAAGTACCTGAGTGAGTGTGGCCACCCCACTTACGATAGGTTCAAAAAGGAGATGTTCCAGATGCATGCCATGCTTGTTGGCACCATCAGTGATTTTCCTGCCCGCGGTATGTTGTTGGGCAACGTTACCAGGGGTTACAGGGCTTGTTCAGAGTGCATGACGGTTGATTGTTGTAGTCCTCATTGCAGTAAAATTGTTCAGATGCGTCACCGTTGTTGGCTTCCATATGATCACCCATTTAGGCAGGATCCAGACGCGTTTGATGGGACTGTGGAAACAGGTGTGGCACCCAGGCGATGGACAGGGGAAGAAATTTTGGAAGTGTTGAATGAATATGATTTTGGCCAACTGAGCAATCATCCTGACATAGTCGCGTCAATTCCAGACAAGCCCGAAATGTATAAGTTTTGGACACACAAGAGCATATTCTGGGAACTCTCATACTGGCCCAGGTTGCCTATCAGACACTACCTAGATGTCATGTACATAGAGAAGAATGTGTGTGAAAGTGTTGTGGGCACAGTTGTTAACTTGGAGGGGAAAACAAAAGATATCCCTAAGGCACGCATTGATTTGAAAGCAATGGGTCTGTGGAAACATTTGTGGTTAAGAGATGGTAAGAGAAAAATGCCGCAAGCTCCTTACACCATAAAGCCGAAGCATAAGCATGAAATTTTTCGGTGGCTGAGTAATGTCAGGTATATATTCTTATGGCTACGCAGGAATTTGGCCTTAAATTTTTACCGGATTATAGTTATATGCGAGAAATATAATTGTTGCCTATGGATATATATATATATATATATATGTAGGTATCCTTATGGCTATGCAGGAAATATAAGCAGGTGTGTTAACTTCCGGGACAATAAGATGTACGGATTAAAGAGTCATGACTGCCATGTACTGCTTCAACGCATTTTCCCTATTTTCATTCGAGGGTACCAGCCCAAAGAGGTGGTGGAGCCGTTGGTGGCCTTGTCAAGATTCTTTCAGAAGTTATGCACTAGGGAAGTTAAAAAATCAGACCTCAGGGAGATGCAAGATGACATCATTTTTATCATGTGCAAGCCTGAGAGGATATTTCCCCCAAATTTTTTCGAATCATGCCTCACCTGATGATCCATCTTCCCGAACAATTGTTGCTTACCGGTCCCGTACACTACACTTGGATGTATCCCATGGAAAGGTACAAATGATTCATCCATTTAGTTTGCCTATGTTTTTATATGTAAATTCTTATTTTTTAAGTAAGTTAACATGCACTTGTTAACTTGTAGACAATTAGGAGCCTACAAGGACTATGTGAAGAATAAATATGCACCTGAAGGGTGTATCGCTGAAGCATATGTTGCGCACAAGTGTGTAACGTACACCAAAGTGTACTTGGGAGTGCTTGAGGACCCCCAACAACAGATGCCGATAGATGAACCCCAGTTCAACCTTTCTATCATCTCCAGTGACGTGGTAGTACAGGGAAGCTTGCTAAAGTCGTACAAGTTGGATGGAAATGAGGTAGCCATTGCCCACTGGTCGGTACTGATTAACTGTCAAGAAGTACAATATTGGAAAAACTATCATCTTCACTGCCCTGCTATTGCCGGAAATGTTGATTACCACAACAGGACGTTTGCAAACTACTTTGGTCAATGGGTAAGGGTATATGTGTATATGTCTATTTTTATAGATATCCTTATATAGCATGTATGTATGTACGTGGTTTTGTGGTTTCAAGATGACATAATTTCTTGTGTACGTATTACTGGACGTTTTCAGATGAACCATGTAGCAGATGATGGTTGCCCAGAGTGGTCAAACGAATTGAGGGTCCTGGCGATGAAACCGGTAGCTTCAAAAGTTTACTCGATGTGTCAGGTCAATGGCGTTAAATTTATATGTGAAAATCGAGACGACCGACTGAAAACACAGAATTGTGGGGTGATGGTCCATGGTGGGCAGGATGGCGTTGACTATTACGGTGTCTTTCATTCAGTTGTTGAACTAATTTATGGGAACCGCATGAAAGTGCACTTATTCAAGTGTAGATGGTTTGATACTAGCCCGGAGAACACAAGGACCGATCAGCACGGAACATTTTCGGTGAATACTGCTACTAGCTGGTATGAAGATGAACCTTTCGTTCTTGCCTCATCAGTAAAACAAGTGTTTTACCTTGACGATCTTCTTAACAAAGTCCCGTGGAAGGTGGTTAACCATGTTGCTCATAGAAACATATACAATGCTGCCACACTTGGTGAGACCGCAGATGATGAGGAAGTTACTGCATACCAAGAGCCGAACGCTTTTGACATTCCGGAATCATCTACGATTCGCCTTAATAATGTGAGATCTGGGAGTGTGGTTCGAATTACTGGAGCAGAACTTCTCGATGTTAATCCATATGAAGTTGACGCTGATTCAGATGACGAGGAGCGGCACATATTGCCAGAGGTTACCTATGAAACTGAGTCAGACTCAAGTCATGAAGATGATTACGATTATCATCCTTAGTACGTTGAAAATTGTAGTCGGAAATTGTAGTCGGAAATCGTGTCGGAACGTTGTCGGAAATTATACGTATGAAAATGTAGTTGGAAATTGTAGTCGGAATTTGTACGTAGTCGGAAATCGTGTTGGAAATCGTGGTCGGAAATCGTAGTCGGAAATCGTAGTCGGAAATTGTAGTTATATATGGTCGGAAATGTTGTCGGAAATTATTTAGTCAGAAATTGGTCGGAAATAGGTCGATCGGATAATTTTCGAGAAATAATGACATTACCCACGAGTTAGCAACTCGTTGGTAATGTCATTACCAACGAGTTACCATGTAACTCGCCGGCAATGGTGGCGGTATTTCCAGACCATGCAGCTCGAGCTGCTCCCCATTTCTTTCTCTCCCTCTTCCCTCTCAAACCCTAAAACCTCTCAAAATTCAAAACCTCTCAAACCCTAAAACCCCTCTCTCTTCATCTCAACACTCTCCTCAATCCTCTCTTCCTCTCCTCCCCTCTCCCCTCTCTCCCTCTCCTCCCCTCTCCCCTCTCTTCCTCTCCTCCCCTCTCTCCTCCCCTCTCCTCCCCTCTCTCCTCCTCCCCTCCTCCTCTTCCTCCTCCCCTCACCTCCGTCGCCAGACAACAGTTGGGTCGAGCTCCACCATGGCAGGTAATAGCTCACTCTCTCTCCCTCTCTCTCTCTCCCTCTCTCTCTCTCTCATTCAACATTTTATTTTTATGCATTTTGATTAATAAATTTTTGATAATTGTGGGATGTATGTATGCATGTGGAAAATATTTGTAAAATGTAATTAAGGTATGTTTGAAAATTGTGGGAAATTAATGTGGATAATTGTGGGGTGAAGGAGAAATATATGTGATGTATATATGTGAAAAATTAATTAATTTATATGGAATGTATATATATACGTATGTAACCGAAAAATGTGGAAAATTAATTAGCTAGGGTGATTTGGATTAATATGTGATGTATATATATGTGTGTGAAAATTAGGTGAAATTAAGATGCATGATCGATGTATACAAAGTGTATATGTGATGTATATATATGTGAAAAGTTTAAAGCCGGAAATGATGTATGTATATATGTTAAGTTAGGTGATATAGTTGTTAATTTAACGTATAATAGGTGAAATATCGGCTTTGGAATTTAACGTGTTTGGATTAAGGTGATATAGTTGTTAATTTAACGTATAAATTAAGGTGAAAAATCGGAATCGGAACAGTTTGGAACCACAACGGTTTGAAACCGGAACGGTTTGAAACCGGAACTGTTTGTAACCGGAACCGTTTGTAACATAACGGTTCCAGTTCCAAACGGTTCCAAGTACAAACGGTTCCGGTTCCAAACCGTTCCGGTTCCGATTTGTTATAGAACCGAAATGGTTTGGAACCGAAACGGTTTGGAACCGGAACGGTTTGGAACCGGAACCGTTTGAACCTGGAACCGTTATGTTACAAACGGTTCCGGTTATAAACAGTTCCGGTTTCAAACAGTTCCGGTTCCAAACCGTTCCGGTTCCGATTTGTTATAGAACCGAAACGGTTTGGAACCGGAACCGTTTGGAACCGGAACTGTTTGTAACTGGAACCGTTATGTTACAAACGGTTCCGGTTACAAACAATTCCGGTTTCAAACGGTTCCGGTTCCAAACCGTTACGGTTTCAAACGGTTCCGGTTCCAAACCGTTCCGGTTCCGATTTGTTATAAAACCGAATCCATGACTATTACGGTGTCCAGGAGATTTTGCAGCTAATTGGCTTCGGAGAGGTTCCCGAAATAGTGTAGGGAACAGTAATCAAGCATCCTCCTCGCCCGCAGTTAGCAACACGCCCAGTGGGCCAATGATGACTGCTCGCACGAGAGCCTTGCTAGAGGCGCGAACTCAGGAGGAAGTTGCACGATCAAGAGCTGTGCAACCTGAAGTCGAGGCTCGAGCCTCAGTCTCCAGACGCTCAATCAGCAGACGTCCCTCCGGTGGCAGAGCCTCAGACGAGCGACAGTTAACGGGGGCATCAGAAACTCCCTCAATCCGAATGCCCCATATTCGCCTGGTGCCTACTCTCGTTTCACGGGAATCATCTGAGACACATGGTGGTGCTCCAGGCCTCGTCTATCTCCGCCGTCCGGTCTCTTCCTACCCGACGAGATTCCTGTGATCCCTGAATTCAATGATAGGGGGATGCCTGTTTATGTTGAAGGACGGCCGGAGTTCCTGACCGTGGAGGAAGCGTATAACTTCCTCCCGTTCGACCCCGTGTATCTTTGGAGTGTGAGGTGCACCAACCAACAAACGGACGATGCAGGTAAATTTTATTTAACATCTGATTGATTACTTAATTATTTCTTAAGACTTGCGATAGGTTCAATTAATGATCTCACTTTGTTGACATTGTATTATTAGGCAATTTCGTTAATGGGACTGGAAAATGGAAAGGAGCTAGAGGCACCTGCACCGGGAAGAGACTTGAGCAGGCCACCGGCGGAAGGAAAACGCCCATAAGGGCCAATGAGGATGGCGAGGTGATCGAGGCATTCGACACCACGCGCAAATATGTCAGCATGGCCGGTGCGATCGTGCGGGACAAGGTCCCAATGCTTTGGCCAGATTGGGAATCTGTGCCTATCTACGTGAAGATGCAAGTGCATAATGCACTCAGTGTGAGTAAAATTGTATTTTCATTACGTAAATTTTACATTTATTAATTAAGTCCGAATAAATATATAATTTTACCTTTTATATATTCATATTGCAGGTGTGGTTTGACGTGGATGAAGTTCTTATTCACACGTGGGTAGAGCGTCAACTACATATGAGGTGATGTGCTTCGACTTATTTGAATATATATCGAGTTAGATTTTTGTTTATCAAGTGTTTTAATATCTCTAACTTTTTTTGCTTGTTTTAATATAGGTATAAAGAGTGGAAGAACGAGCTTTCTTCCCATTACACTGTATACAAGGAGTTAGGCCGAGGTTCTACCCCTAGCGAATTCCGGTTTAGGGAGTACGAGTGGCAGTGGCTGATAGCCCACTTCGAGCACCCCAAAGCTCAGGTGTGCATCCTGAATATATCTTACCAGCCTAATGTATCGTATCAGATTGAAATAGTTAGTTACTAATTTTTTTCCATATGTTTATCAAACAAGGCGATTTCGAAGACGAACCGGGCGAATAGATTGAAAAACACCAGGGCCCATCATGCAGGTTCACTCAACTACATGGGTTGGTCCACTAAGGCGCAGCAACAACAAGAAGTGAACCCCTTGGTGTATATTCATCAGAAGTTCTATCCGCAGTGCCCTGACGAAGCGGTAAGTCTTTCGCCTCTCCATGTGTTAATAAAACTATTTTTCGATATTAATTTATTTTGTATCCTTAGTACGTTATTCATTTTCGCTTTTCAATTAGGCGAGAGTGGAGGAGGCGACCGCAGAAGTGACCATGAATATAGCTCGGACTAACCATCCTGACTGCTCTGAGGAAGAAGTCACCCAGTATGCCTCTCAGATCGATCCGCTTGATCGCCCTATAGCGGCTCAGATCATGGCAAAAGAGTGCGGGACTGGGAAGAATACCTACTACTGTAGGGGAATGGGCTCGGCGGGCGAAGGAGTATTGAAGAACACTTCAGAATACTCTACTGGGTCAAGAAGTTCAGCTTCTAGTCGTAACCTCGCAGCGGAGCTTCAGAGGACGCAGAGGGAGTTGGAGGAGCAAAAGAGGCAGATGGCCGAGTACCAAAACATGGTCCAGCAGCAGACACAGATGCAGGCTCAGATGTACACATGGATACGAACAATGTACGAGACTCAGACTACCGGACAACCGTTCCCCACACCTCCCCTGGTCCCTCCGTTCCCTAGCTATCCACCACCACCACCGCACCAGTCAACGCCAGAGCAAGACCAAGGTAGCCACCGGAATTCAAATGAGTACATGGATTACTTCGACCCTGACCCGCAAGTTCCTGGACCCTGACCTTTAGTTGTAGTTAATTTTCGTATCGTCGTTGCTATTTGTACTGTACGTTGGACATTTATGTGTACTGTTGAACTTGTATGATTGTACGGTTTATGTCTTTCAATGCAGGTTCTGGAATTGGGCCCAATCCAGAACCGCGTTTTTTTTTCAAAATTTTTCCACACATTGCCGGCGACATGGACCTAAGTCGCCGGCAATGTCTCACATTCCGGCCACAGCGGCGCTGAGATTGCCGGCGACTTCCGTTGCCGGTAATGTCCTACACATCACCGGCGACTCAAGTCGCCGGTAATGTCTTGACATTGCCGGCGACTTGAGTCGCCGGTGATGTCAAGACATTACCGGCGACGTGAAACTCCGTCGCCGGCAATGTTAATACCGGCGGGGAATTTCCGGCGACGTCATTGCCGGCGACTTGTCGCCGGTAATGACAATTCCGGCGAAAAAAAAGGACAAGGCCGGCGACGGCAAGTCGCCAGTAATGTCTCCATTTCTGGTAGTGATAATTGTTCTCCTATGTAATTCTGCATGTATTGGACATGCCATGTGAATGATGAATTAGATATTGAGCATGTGAAGATTGGACATTTACCAAACTAAATGTTAAATGTGAAATATTTATAGAAATTTTAGAAATTTCGGAAAATATCGGGAAATATCGGAAATATCGGAGATATATCGAAAATATTGATAAAAATCGAGAAACTTCTAGAAATTTAGAGATATATTTGAGAATTTTTCAGGTAACTCCAAAAAATCAAAATATTAACGAAATATCGCGGATATTATCGATTTTACATACCTTACTCCCTTCAAACTTTAAATTCTTGTGTTCTCTCTCGGTTTGAAGAAGTTGCTCCAACTCATGTTTGGAGAGAAGCGAACTCCTTTGCTGAATTTGTTGCTGATTCAGTCCATTTATCAACTACGGCAGAACCTTGGCATCATCCATCGGCAGAAACTCGAAACCAAACCTATAAGCTAATCCTCCTTATCTGTTAGTTAGTTAGTTAGTTTAGTTATACAAATGAGGTGAACTACATGCACCAATTCAAGTTGGGTTTGGTCGTTCATTAATTACAAATGATGTATCAATCCAAGTCATCCAACTATATACAGTATCACTATGAAACAAAATCTAAAAATCAATTAGTGACATGAAGGTTAATTAATTAATTAGCTTCCTCATAACGAACACACACTGACCAAACTAGCTTATGCATTCCTCCATGCATCAATATTACTCTTAATAATTCAAGCAATATGAGGAGGGGAATGAGCTCTTCACTCTCTCCGGCGAGATGCCCGTAAATTATCACTAGAACCAAACCTAACAGAACATTCCAAGGACCCCAAAGGTGTACGTCTACATATCATTCTCAACCAGCAAATCACCAAAGCTCTCCAGGAATTGAAGGATCTCAGTGCATTTAATTGTCCAGGAGTCATTGTATCATCCTGGATCCCAATTAACACTAAAGCCACATTGGTCTTCTGTACAATAACTCCTCCTCCACCGAGCTGAATTCATAAGTTAACAAAACTAAGATAAATGTGGTGGCCAAAATGCAAAGGCATGGATTGAGTTTTAGCTACATACCTTAATCCCCCTAATGAGAGATCCTAGTTGTCCCTGTCTTACAATGTAGACTGTTTAACATTGCCGTCTTGGTCTGCGATGGCATCCGAGAGCTGGTAGCCTTTGTTTTCGTCCACGTAATCTTGCGTTGACACTGCAGGTTGTTCATCGTCGCACACAGTTCGATCTTCTCTTCTGATTTCAGAATTCTTCCCATGATTGTGTTGTTTGCTTACTATCGTACATTTCGGCCCACTGAGAGTATTCGTTAATTTCGGTGCTGTCCAGTTGATCACACCACCCACCCCAAAGTCTGTTCAATTTGTAAAAGAATAAGTTGTATAAAGTTTACATTTGTACGTATGCCAATTAGTGGAAATGAAAAAGCAACATACATACCTTTCATATATGCTTAGATAGAATTGCATAATGTTGACCTTCAGGTTGGTGTTGGCAACCAGATTACGAGATTGTAACTTGGGACAATTCAACTCTAACATGTATTCTAATAGAGAGCACTCAATAGCCAAATCACTTCTGCATAACTCTGTAAGTTCTGGAAGATCCATTAGTACCATGCTCTTCAAATTTGGAAACCGTTTGATCTTCTGGTTGTTTATCAAATCTTGTTCTCTAGGTTCAAAAAGGCTTTCTAAGCTAAAACAATCAGACACCGAAAGATCTTCCAATTGCAAAAGACCTTGAGCAACATCGAATGGGAAGAGAAAAGTCAGATTCTGGCAACTGTGAATTGCCATAAGTCTAAGATTAAGATTATGGTCAGCAAAAATTTTAAACAAATTTACGAAATGAATTAATCACGAGTATAAATACGACATATCCAAAATAGAAAGTCAACACTTTTCATTTGGGTCAGACTTTTTCTTCCCCCTCTCTCTGCTTTCTCCCACACCTCTCTCTCTCCACGTCGGCGTTGCCGGCGTCGTTCCTCGGCCGGCCACCAAAACAGGAGACCAAGTTATCAAAAGTTGCATCTCAGTCTCTTCTTTCAACCCCAACACCTCAACCTCCATTTCTTAAGGATTTAAACCGAAATGTCTATATAAGGGGCTGTTGAACCCTAAGCTTTTAGGGTGATGATTTCGAGCCCGAGTTGATGGTTCTTACCTACTGCGCTTTGAAGCTCTCCTCACCACAAAACTATTAGCACCAAGATCAAGTCCTAATTCCATCTGTAGAGGAAGAATCGAAGATTTGAAGATTTTAGTGTTCTTGGGTTCAAAACCAAATTCAGTGAGGTAGAGTTATAATTGGAATTTGTTGTAGTTATGAAAGTTGTTGTTGGATTGATTTTGAGAAGGTTGAGTTTTGATTCGCTGGAAAATTTCATCGGCACCGCCGCAGCCGGCGGTGGTCCACGGAGGCTCTCCGGCGGAGAAAATTTTGATATAAATTTTATATCGTTTTGCTCATAATTAAGTATCGATTGTAATGAAGTGGTTATTGAATTGATTTGGACATAATTGATTAAAATATATGATTAATCGGTTAATAATTAAACAATTTTACGATAATTTTGAGTGGTTAAGTCGATCGTCGATAGTCAATTCGACTTCGAGTCACGTAACATTTGCGGAATGTGTTGTGACTTTAAAAAGGATTTAGGAATTAAAATTTGAAATTGGATTAAAGTAAGTTATTCAAGAATGCGAGGTTCTTGACAATGATGCTCGTCAGTGAACGAGCTTAGCTATTCATTATTATTTTCAATGATTAGTTATTAAGTAGTAATCATTGTTTCTGGACGATGTGTTAGTAGTTAGTGGAAGACGTATAGAAACACCAACTGACAGGCTTCGGTTTGGTGAAAATCACGGCACAGTACTGTGAGTGGACACTTTATTTTCACTGTCGATTTACGAGTCTATGATCATGCACTTTATGATTATGCATTTTAAAATTATGCACTTTACGATTATGCATTTACATGGAGGTACATATGATTTCTTTTACACTGAGCATAGTCACAATTGATGAATCGATGCATTGGCTTCTCGGCTGATTCTTGAGATGCTCTGGGAGAGATAGGACAAACACATGACCCATGATTTAGACAGTACCCAGGAGAGTTAGGACAAACACCTGACCTGAGAATTCTTGTAACTCTAAGGAAAATGTACTCAAGTTACTGCCTCCACATATTAGACAGTACTCAGGAGGGTTAGAACAAACACCTAACCTGGGCTTGTATATTTTTAGACTCGTATCATTTTTATGTACATTTATGGTGAACGACATATTATTTATAGTTTTCAGTTTAAAGTGAAATACTTTATTTTCGTCCACTCACTCTAACAGTTTTATTATTTTATGTGTCTTTCCCTGGGATTTTCGGTTTATTTGCCCAGTTTGCAGAGTTTGTTTGAGGTTGAGCGTGCACGTAGTTTATGGAATAGCAGGATCTACCATAGGATCCAAGTTGATCCTGCGAGTTAGTATTTTACTTTACATACTCAGCTTAATTTGTCTAACTTCTCTGATGTCGAAAGTAGTTGTATATATTGTATATTTTAGTAGTGAACCTATATGTGAGAATTTTCTTTATTTCCTGACTTTTGAGTTTTGGATCTCTGCATTGGTTGTCAATTAGTAAGTAGTAACTAAGGTTAGCAGAGTCGTTAGGGCTTAATTCTAGTTTAGGTAACTAAATTAGGGTCGAGTCATTTCAGTTGGTATCAGAGCATTAGGTTATAGGTTCTGTAGACTGTACTTGGTTTCTTCCATTATTCTGTATGCTTAACACCTCCAGAGTAATGGCTCGACTGTAGCGGATCCCCATCGAATACTCACGATGTTGAAAGTCGTCGAATACGTGACGAATTTGACAAAGTACGAACTTTAGCCTGTGAGTCAGTGTACTCTAGTCGCTATGCCTTGGGTGCGTCGACCTCGATTAGATTTATGAATTGTTCAGGCATTTCTCCGCATTAAGAAGAACGTGATGAAATGATTAGGAATAATTGGGTTCCTAGGGAATGTAAGTTAAGTGAGGAGACAAATGCCAACATTAGGTTTGCAAGGGACTGTGGAGTCAAGTATTGGACCGGTTTCCTCGCGTTGTTTTGAGTAGTATGGTGAACTTCTTGTATTTACTGCCTACCTCTTTCTTGTGTCCATTTACGATGGTACTAGTCGAATACTTCACCACCATGGTTGTATACCAGTTGTCTTCATTCAGGTTTTGGTTTTCTGTTTCCAAGCATGCGTAGAGAACAAGAAGGTATTGATCATCTACATTGTTTATTAGTTTTAGATTGCAACCTGAGCAGTACTACAGACTTTCTATCGGGTCTATTAAGTGACACTATTAGAATTCAGTGGCAGTAGTGTGTCTAGTTTTTGACCTGTAGCATCAACTCGAATGTTAGTCGAGATATGAGGTTACTCTCTGGGGAGTAATACAACATTTAGTAGTCTTATAACTGTTTCCCCTCAGTTATGTGGTATTAGCAATCCTCTTTCCTATGCTCATTTCGTGTTTTCCTTCATTCTAGATTTGTTTGGCCGATATGAGTCATGGGTATTATTAGGGTAGTAGACGAGGTATTTGTGATGATAACTTTGGGAAGTAAAGGTTTCCTTAGAAATGGACTTAGCGACCGGTTTTTCCTTAATGGACGTACTTCAGACCTCAGAGTCATTGACCTCGTGTTGGTTATTTCAGTGACTTCAGTAATTTCTGTAGCTTCAATATGATGTTCTTTGGGTTAATGTGTTTTCTGTCCCATCAAAAAATTATACAATGCCATAGTCGTGGATGTTACGAATAACATAGTAAGGATATGGTGTAATCGTGAAATTGAAGATGAAATTTATGCAGAGCTTAAGTTGTTTCTCTGATATTTTTGGGGAACATGGGTTTTATCGAGAGTCAGTTTCATCTAACCCTATTTTTTTTACTCTCTAACACGAACCGGCTTAAGTATAAGATCTTCTGTAATCTTTTTCAGTCAACCTCTGTTTGTGTTTTAGATATCGTTCTGAGGTTTCATTCTCTTGATTCTATTTTGTTGGGTTTGGTGCCTACGAGTATTAGTATAAGAGAGTCAAATAGTTTTCTCTCCATGTGGCTTTATCACTAGGTTCGGTGATGTGCTTCGTATTGTGGTTGACGTCAGAGGTAAGGAGTAACTATATTATGCCTTAACCAACTCGTTACGTGGAAATGTTATTGTGGATTATGTGACTGTCTCGTAACTTCAGACTTGCATCGCAATCCGTAATAATTTCTTCCAAACAATATCGCCAGAACACGTACTAATTTCATTCCAGACGTTCGATTTCTTTGTTTAATGCTTTTTTATGGAGCAAATCTATAGTGCTCAAGGTAGATTGTTGCCTCAAACTACGTGACATTTAATTAAATCACTCCTGGTCACCTTGACGTGTAAAGAGTTTCTTATTGACATTAGCAATGGAAATCAATTCACTATCTTGTTATTCTACTAATTTAGTCTGGTTAGTCGGGATTAACCTTAAGTTTCTTTACATCAATCTCTTCTTGAGCAGGTCGTGTTCATTTTATGTCGTGAACATATTTCCCTCTATAAAGATATCTTTTGTGATGTGTAGCCAGGTTAGAGATATAATTCTCCTTATTATGAATCACAAGGGTTTGTGAGGATAAAGATGTTGATATCAAGGTTCTGAATCAGAGTTGTGCATTTTATGCCTGTACACATAGAAAACACTAAGTTAGATAATCCGCAAGGAATTGTATACATCATAAGTATGTGCTGGAATCAGAAAAACATGAGTTTGAGTTGATTCGATATATGTTCCACAATCTTCGGATTCACGCTAGACTGGTTAAAGGAGCATCATGCAAGTGACCAAGCGTTCATTACTCGTAGGAGCATATATGAGAATTTTACGCGAAAACACAAACTTTCCACCAGTTTTAGGTTTGTGTTAAATGAAGATGTGGTTTATCGGCTTGATGGGGTATAAGTCTTATCATTGATTTCTACCAAAGAGTTGTCATGTTTCTTAAACTTCGCAGCATTCTCGTCCTCTGATTAGTTTTATTGGTTAAGCATTTTCATTGTCCAGGAAATCACAAATTTTCGTAGTTGTATAATGAGTATTGGGGCATCAATTTAGCTATTCAATTCGAGAGCGAGTCTAGATATGTAAATTAACGCCTTTTTGTTTTACCACCTCAAGTGGACAGATATTTTAAGTAAAGGCGTATCTATTTCCAACGAATTTTTCAACATTGGATAATAGTCCTTATTCTATATGTGAGTCTTGTTATAAGCTAGTGATGTTCAGCTTTCAGTGCGGTTTGGTTTACAGATTTGAATATCTGTGGTTTATGTTCATAGTGTTGTGTATATTGATTATAAGGAATCCGGTTGGGAATCGGTGTCCACCGTTTGTTTGTAGGATTTTTTATTGGAAGTGTTCTCTTCGTATAGGTGTTTGGTTTCTTTAAGTTTTAGGGGAAACTATGACAAAATTGCAGTAGAATTTTTGAGAATTAGTGAATTGAGTAGGGTCAAAACGTTCCCTGAGATTGGTCAGATGCCCACTTATATTACGACTTTAGAATGGTTAGTCTGGGTCCTTATCTTGATACCTTTGTGGCCTGGAAGGTCATTTTATGTGCATGTCCACAGAGGGACACCTTAGTTAAGTTTTTGGTGCAGGGTTCTGGTGGTGATGAGGGAGCCACTACAAGAGGTAGAGTCGCACCACCATTCATACAGGAGTAGTACCTGTTGGTTTTTTACTAGTATGTGCCTAAATTTCGTGGAGGAAATTTTCTTAAGGGTGGTAGATTGTAACATCCTTTTCCGAGAATTTTCTTTTTCTGATTTATTTAACATTAATCAATGAAGGTAGTTAGTTTTATCACTGTCAGTAACTATTGAGAGCTTTTTAGTTGACTTTTTATCAGATTCTTGAAGTTGGTTGACTTCAGGTGGAAGTCGTGAAAATTGTTAAGACCAGTCCGTAGACAAAAAGAGCGCCGAAAATGGAGTTATGACAAGAAAGTTATGATCAGTGAAAATTTATCGGAAATGTAATAGTCATAAATGGACGAGTATAAATAGGACTTTCAATTTTGGGAAATTATATTGAGAAAAGTGGTAGATTCGCCAAGATGAGTTCGTAGCCAGGTCAAGTGTTAAAATCGGAGTTACGATGAAGAAGTTATGATCAACAAAAGTTATAAATGAATTTATGAAGTGAATTTATGAAGTGAATTAGTCACAAGTATAAATACGACATTCCCAAAATGGAAAGTCAACACTTTCTATTGGGTCAGACTTTTTCTTCCCTTTCTCTCTCCTTTCTCCCACGGCTCTCTCTCTCCTCGTCAGCGTCACCAGCATCGTTCATCGGCTGGCCACCAAAATAGGAGACCAAGGTATCAAAAGTTGTGTCTCGGTCTCTTCTTTCAAACCCTCAACACCTCAACCTTCATTTCTTAAGAATTTAAACCGAAAGGTCTATGTAAGGGGCTGCCGAACCCTAAGCTTTTACGGTGATGATTTCGAGCTTGAGTTGATCCTTCTTACCTACTACAATTTGAAGCTCTCCTCACCACGAAGCTATTGACACCAAGATCAACTCCTAATTCCATTTGTGGAGGTAGAATCGAAGATTTGAAGATTTTGGTGTTCTTGGGTTCAAAACCAAATTCGGTGAGTTAGAGTTAGAATTGGACTTTGTTGTAGTTATGAAAGTTGTTGTTGGATTCATTTTGAACAGATTGAGCTTCAAATTGCCAAAAAAATTTATCGGCACCACCGCACTACCGCAGCCAACGGTGGTTCACAGCGAAGAAATTTTTGATGTAGATTTTATACCGTTTTGCTCGTAATTACGTACCGATTGAAATGAAGTGGTTATTGAATTGATTTAGACATAATTGATTAAAACGTATGATTAATAAGTTATTAATTTAACAATTTTACGATAATTTTGAGCGGTTAAGTTGATCGCCAATTCGACTTCGAGTGACATAACATTTGAGGAATGTGCTGCGACTTTAAAAAGGATTCAGGAATTAGAATTTGAAATTGGAGTAAAGCACGTTATTCGAAAATACGAGGTTCTCGACAATGATGCTCGTTGGTGAACGAGCGTAGCTATTCATTATTATTTTCGATGATTAGTTATTAAGTAGTAATCATTGTTTTAGGACGATGTGTTAGCAGTTAGTGGAAGACGTCTAGAAACGCCGACTGACAGGCTTCGATTTTGTGGAAATCACGGCACAGTACTGTGAGTAGACACTTTATTTTCACTGTTGATTTGTGAGTCTATAATTATGCATTTTACGATTATGCACTTTACGATTATGCATTTTATGAATATGCATTTAAGATTATACATTTACATGGAGACACATATGATTTCTTTTACACTGCGCATAGTCACTGTTGATGCATCGATGCACTGGCTTCTCGACTGATCCCCGAGATGCTCCGGGAGGAATATGACAAACACCTGACCCGTGATTTACACAGTACCCAGAAGGGTTAGGACAAACACCTAACCTGCGCATTTTTGTAACTCTAAGAAAAATATACTCAAGTTACTACCTCCACACATTACACAGTACCCAGGAGAGTTAGGACAAACATCTGACCTAGGCTTGTATATTTTTAGATTCACATCATTTTTATGTACATTTATGGTGAAAGGCATATTATTTATAGTTTTCAGTTTAAAGTGAAATACTTTATTTTCGTCCACTCACTCTAACAGTTTTATTATTTTATGTGTCTTTCCCTCAGCTTTTCAGTTTTTCCCAATTTGCAGAGTTCGTTTGAGGTCGAACGCGCACGTAGTTTATGGCATAGCAAGATCTTTTGTAGGATCCAAGGTTGATCCTGCGAGTTAGTATTTTACTTTACATACTCAGCTTAATTTTTCTAGCTGCTCTGATGTCGAAAACAGTTATATATATTGTATATTTTAGTAGTGAACCTATATTTGGAAAATTTCTTTATTTCATGACTTTTGAATTTTGGATCTCAATATTTGTTGTCAATTAGTGAATAGTAACTAAGGTTAGTAGAGTCGTTAGGGCTTAATTCTGCTTTAGGCAACTAAATCGAGGTCAAATCCTTTCAATATACTTCCTCTTCATGCACATGAAAGAAGAAAGATTGTAATTAACAAAAATTACCGGCCAACAACTATATGTGCTCCTACCACGTACCGCACTGTGAGGATTAAACCCATTAGATGATAGTGCAAAATGTAGATTTCTAGATTTTAAACCAAACTTAGGCTACCTCTCATTAATAAGTTTTCATATAACTACATCGGCCGAATGACACATGAATCCATCATTTGGCCTCATCTCTGCATGTGATGTCATTAACTTGGATGTTTGGGTGGACTCAAACATTCACAATAGCCTAGAAATTAGAGGAAAGTACCACAATACTTTTGCAGGAACGCCTTATCTCACCCTCTTTTCTCTGCCTAGTTTCTACCGTGACAAGCCACAAGTGGGACAACTCTTATCATCTGTATATGTTTCCTATACAATATACAATTATTGGGGCATGCATAGAATTTAATATACTTTATTTTGAATACACCTAAAGTCTTTTTTGCCTCGTAAATAGAGGCAGGACTTTCATCGGCTTCAGGTAAAATGTTCCCGATAGCAGCTAGCCAGTTAGAAAATGTTGCATCACTCATTCCCTACTTTGCTTTCAGATTAAATAACCTCACCATCACTCCTAATTTGGAATGGTCGACACAACCAGCGTATAATGGCTTATTTGCATCATCAACATACTGTGACGACCCGAACCAGAATCAGATGTGTGTTTGGCACGATTCTCGAGATTTGGTTATAGTCGCAGTTTTGCGATATTAGGTGGTTTGCCGATTCGATTCGCGACTTTGTTTTCGGTCGAGAATTTGGGTTGAGTGTCTTCACGGAAGTTGTAGAGTACGTGATTTCGAGCTCGTGGGCTATTTCGGAAGATATTACCGATAACCGAGGAATATTTTATGATTATTTGAAGTTTCAGGTTCCGACGAGTTTATCCGATTGTTTCGAGCTTATCCGAATCACATTGTATATTCATTCCGGACCGTTGATCAACCCGAGGGACGAGTATAAATATGGAAAAGTCGAAAAATAGTCGAGAAATAGTCGCAAAAACACGAATTTGCATTGACCATCGTTGACTTTCCCGTTTTGGAAAGTTTGACTGGTTGACCGTGGGAGGAGAGTTTCCGTTTCGGTCTTGCACTTCCGGCGACCGGATTCCGGCCACCATCGGCCACGGGACAGGTATGGTTCGTCTCCTCTCTTAATTTCGAGTATGATGGTGTGAGTTTTGGAAGGAATTGATGCGATTATGTATGAACCCGATTTGGTCCGAGTTGAGCTACGTCGCCGGTAATGGTGACGGTGGTTCCGGTGGGTTTTGAGGGTGGAGGTTAGAGGGGTTTGACTCCCCTTAACCTTGTGAAGCTTCCCACATGATTTGTTTAGAGTTGGTGAAGTTTTGGGATGAACCCGATTAAGGATTCGGTTTGGGATTTTCGATTTGGTTTTGAGAAATTGAGGTGGTTCCTTTGTGAATTGGGCTTAGTGATAGAAGGGAAAGAGGTTCGCATGGTTGAGATGGTCTGGTCTGGAGAGTTTCGCCGCGTGATTCCATCGTTGACGGCGCGCCGCCGGCGGCGGCGGCGGTCAACGACGGTCAACGGCGGAGAAAAAGTCAACTTTTCAGATTTCGACAATTTTAATGTCATTTTTCTCATAATCACGCCCTGATCGTCGTCCAGAGGTTTTTGGGTCGATTTGATTAGCCGTTTGTCAGTCGAGATTCGAGTGGGGATTTCGGGATTTCCGTTATTCATTTTGTACTGCATTTCGTGTTTTCGGGAACGGTTGGTTTCCGTGCATCAGTACAGTGTTGAGAACTATGATTTTGATCAATTATGTTTTTGTGGATATTCAGGAGATCGGGATCGTGATCGAGCTTCTGGCGAGGGATCTTCCGCTGGTCCTCGAGATTAGCGCGAGTGCGCATTTCGCGAGTCTGTGAGTGGACATTTCTTTTCACGGATTGTTTGCGAGTCTTTTATTAATGATTTACGAACTTGAGCATGCGGAATGATTATGATTTTACGAGCATGTGTTTTACGATTATGCATATACGAATATACGTATACGAGTATACATGTATATATATTATGTTTTAAGCATGTGCATAGAAAAGATTTATGATTTAGTTTACATAGAGTACAGTCTCAGTATATGTTGTGGTATCGATACACATTGGCTTCTCGGCTGATCCCCGAGTACGCTCCGGGGGGGACAGATATCCTGACCCGAGGCCTTTCTGGCTAGAATCACGTGTGGGTCTGGGATCCCGTGATTCAGACTGTGCTATCGCGTGGAAGCCCACGAGAGTCTCCGCGATATGTTTTACGTTGCATGCTCTGTACGTGAGTGGTAGCCAGAGTCTCCTCACGTAGCATTTGATTTTCATGCATTTGACTCGCATATGATTTTATATGTATATATTACTTGGTGAAAGACATTTATTTTCGTCCACTCACTCGAACGTGTTTATTGTCTTTCCCCTGGGCTTTTCAGTTTCTGTGCCCAGTTGCAGTTCAGGTTTTGGTGTTTTCACGTCGCGGTTTGGAGGCTAGTGATCAGAGTTACCTGTGCTTTCCAGTAGGTTCTTGTTTCGCCTACTGATGTGTATATATTGTATATATGTTATACTATAGGTCGCTCTGATACATACTGATACATGTTTATACGGATTTTTCTCGGATATATATATATATACATGGTACAGTTTGTTTACTGTTATTGATTATATTGATGTTGAGAAATCCGGATGGGATTGGTGCCCACGGTTTGCTTTTTGTGGCATAGGACGAAGTGTTAAATTCTGGGTGCAGGTTATGGTAATTCTACGCTAGTAACGAAACTCTGCCGAAATTTTGCAAAATTTTTGTTGGTTCGTATTTTCGAAAGGGTTTGATTCCGGTTTAGGTATCTGAATCGGGATTGGGTCCTTTCAGCTTGGTATCAGAGCATTAGGTTGTCAGATTCTATAGACTCTTGTAGTTGTGACGCTTAGGGTATTTGAGTTGATACAGCATGACTGGAGTGATGACCCGACTGGCCAGCGGTACTCATCAATACTTCGGGTGTTGTATGTCCTCAAATATCTGCGGTTTCATGATTACGTTCTTTCTGCTTGTACCTAATG
Source organism: Geum urbanum (assembly GCA_946800695.1). Lineage (NCBI taxonomy): Eukaryota > Viridiplantae > Streptophyta > Magnoliopsida > Rosales > Rosaceae > Geum > Geum urbanum. The sequence goes on along the minus strand of OX327013.1, from coordinate 25,013,981 downwards.
CTTGTCTTGTATCAGTAGGATGCCTCCTCGACGTGGTCCCCATGTTGATCGGGATGATGATCCTGATGAGGATCGCCGAACGCGCGACTTGCTGATGCGAGTGCTGCGTTTGGAAGAGCGTTTTGACCCTGTGGTCAAGGCTCGCACTGCGGGTGCTACTGTGTTTTCGGGTTCAGTTGATCCAGAGATATGCGAGGCATGGTTGGTTCAGATTGAACGTGTTTGTGAGTGTCTGCAGTTTACACCTGAGCAGATGACAGTGGCCGCAGTTGGTTTACTTGAGGGTGATGCATACTTTTGGTGGGTCAGCACTGACAGAGTTCCTGTGGATACTCCGTGGACATTGTTTCGTGATCTGTTTATGCGGAGGTATTTTAATCAGGCTACTCAGCAGCGCAAGTACGAGGAGTTCACTAACTTGAGGCAGGGCAGTTTGTCTGTACTTGAGTATCGGGATCGGTTTACTCGTTTGTCTCGTTTTGCGCGGGATATGGTGGCTACAGAGGAAGCCAAGTGTCGTAGGTTTGAGCTGGGATTGAATCTGAACATCAAGGCGATCTTGACGACGATGCCTCAGAACAATTTTGATGAGTTTGTTAGTGCTGCACTTCGAGGCGAGGACATTGAGCAGGAGAGACAGCAGAGGTATCAGCCGAGGCGATTTGAGGAGGGTGGACCAAGTCAGGGGCCTTCAAAGAGGCTGAGTTCTGATACTTCTGGTTCAGCTTCATCCTCAGGCGGTGGGTCATATCGACCACCAGTCAGTGTACCGAGACGGAGATCGGGATGGAGGAGAGATCGACCGCAGCGACCACAGGCTAGTGGGGATTCCAGCGGTTCTAGTCATCCTCGACGACCATTTGGCACTTTTACTACACCGAGGGAGTATCCGTTGTGCAACCTGTGCAATAGGTATCATGTTGGTTCGTGTCAGCGAGGCACCCTCAATTGTTATCATTGTGGCCAGGTGCGTCATTATGCGAGGGTGTGTCCTCAGTTGTATGGTGGTGATAGGCAGGCAGCCCAGAGTTCCGGAGTTGAGCGAGGTGCCACTTCGGGAGTTCGACCAGCTCAGTTTGCAGGTCAGGGTAGGCAACAGGGACAACCCCAGCGAGGACGACCAGTCGGACAGGCGAGAGTTCATGCTATGACTATGCGTGAGGGCAGAGCATCACCGGAGGTTGTTATCGGTACGTTACATGTTTTTGGTATTCCAGTAGTTGCATTGTTAGATCCAGGCGCTACACATTCATTCATATCATTTAGACTATCATCGTTGGCTACGGTACCTGCATCTCCACTTCCGGGGTTGTGGAGAGTGTTGTATCCGTCAGGTGAGGTTGTGAGTATCGGTTGGGTTTACCGAGATTGTGAGGTGTTTGTTGATGGTCATGGTTTAGCTGCTGATCTGTTACTGGTTGATATTGTGGATTTTGATTTGATATTGGGTATGGATTTTCTGGAGTCGCACTGGGCCATGTTTGACTGCCACAGGAAGGAGGTCGCGTTTCGACGACCAGGGTTACCTGAGATACTGTTTCGTGGCGAGAAGAACACTTCCCTACCGTGTTTGATTTCCGCGATGAGGGCGGATCGATTGATGAAGAAGGGTTGTGTTGCGTACTTAGCTCATGTTGTGGATACTACAGCTGCAGTGCCAGACCTTAGTAGTATTGAGGTTGTATCTGAGTTTCCGGATGTGTTTCCAGCGGAGTTACCTGGCATACCCCCTGTGCGGGAGATTGATTTTACTATTGAGTTATTGCCGGGTACTGGACCGATTTCCCTGACACCGTACCGGATGGCGCCTGTAGAGTTGAGGGAGTTGCAGATTCAGCTCCAGGAGTTGCTAGAGAAGGGATTCATTCGACCGAGTGTTTCTCCATGGGGTGCCCCAGTGTTGTTTGTGCGGAAGAAGGACGGGTCCATGCGTTTGTGCATCGACTATCGGAAACTGAATCAGATTACAGTGAGGAACAAGTATCCGTTGCCACGGATTGACGACTTGTTCGATCAGCTGAAGGGAGCAGCAGTCTTTTCGAAGATTGACCTTCGATCCGGATATCACCAGTTGAGGATCCGGGATTCATATGTGGCCAGGACAGCATTCAGGATGCGGTATGGGCACTATGAGTTTCTGGTTATGCCGTTTGGGTTGACCAACGCCCCCGCAGCTTTCATGGACTTGATGAATCGGGTGTTCAGGCGATTCCTGGACAAATTCGTGATAGTATTCATTGATGATATTTTGATATACTCGAGGAGTGTGGGCCAGCACAAGAAGCACTTGCGAGCGGTGTTGCGGACTTTGCGGGACCATCAGCTGTTCGCGAAGTTTAGCAAGTGTGAGTTTTGGTTGGATAGTGTAAAGTTTCTGGGCCACGTGATTTCGGCAGAGGGAGTTAGTGTTGATCCTGACAAGATCGAGGCCGTGCTGAATTGGAGTAGACCTACTATTGTGCCGGAGATCCGGAGTTTCTTGGGGTTAGCAGGCTATTATCGACGGTTTGTACAGGATTTTTCCCGGATTGCTACACCACTGACCAGATTGACGAAGAAGGGTGTCAAGTTTGAGTGGTCTGATGCGTGCGAGGAGAGTTATTTGCTCCTGAAGGAGAGATTGACTACCGCACCGGTTCTGACGTTGCCAGACGACAGTGGTGAGTTTGTTGTATACAGCGATGCGTCGAAGATAGGACTTGGCTGTGTGTTGATGCAGCATGGTAGAGTTGTGGCATATGGTTCCAGACAGCTGAAACCGCATGAGGTCAACTATCCGACGCATGATTTGGAGTTAGCCGTTATCGTGTTAGCGTTGAAGAGTTTGAGACATTACCTGTATGGTGCTCAGTGTAAGATTTTCACTGACCACAAGAGTCTCACCTACTTGCGGACACAGCCGGATCTGAACATGAGGCAGGGCCGATGGATGGAGTTGATCAATGATTATGATTGTACGTTCGAGTACCATCCGGGGAAGGCCAATGTTGTGGCAGATGCGCTTAGTCGGAAATCTGGAGCTTCGTTGTTTCATATGTATGTGGCCAGAGTATCGATGTTAGCTGAGCTTCGAGCTACAGGTGCTGTATTTGGGTATGATGATGATGGAGCTTTGTTAGCCAGCTTTCAGGTTCGACCGGTACTGGTTGATCAGGTACGAGAGGCACAGGATTCAGATCCTTACTTGTTGGGCAAGAAGACCATGATTCGGAATGGTGTGCCTACAGAGTTCCGTTTGAGCGATGACGATACGTTGTTGTTCAGGGGCAGGTTATGTGTACCCAGGGACGAGGACTTGAAGAAGGAGATCTTGGACGAGGCCCACAGTTCAGCGTATGCGATGCATCCCGGAGGTACGAAGATGTTTCGTACACTTCGAGCGTACTATTGGTGGCGCAACATGAAGCGGGAGATTGCCGCGTACGTGAGTCGGTGTTTGATTTGTCAGCAGGTGAAGGCGGAGAGGCAGAAACCTGTAGGGAAACTACAGCCACTTGAGATTCTAGTTTGGAAGTGGGAGCATATCACGATGGATTTCGTCTATCAGTTGCCACGTACTTCGGCGGGCAACACTGGCATTGGGGTTATTGTTGATCGACTGACGAAATCCGCACATTTTCTTGCACTTCCGGGGAAGATTTCAGTGGGCAGATTGGCCAAGTTGTACTTATCGGAGATTGTTCGCTTGCATGGTGTGCCTGTGTCCATTGTTTCTGACCGAGATAGTCAGTTCACATCCGAGTTTTGGCAGGCTTTACAGCGAGCGTTGGGCACGAGGTTGCGGTTTAGTACAGCTTTTCATCCTCAGACTGACGGGCAGTCCGAGCGGACCATTCAGACTCTTGAGGATATGCTGAGATCGTGTGTGTTGCAGTTTCGTGGAAACTGGGATCAGCAGTTACACTTGATCGAGTTTGCTTACAACAACAGCTATCAGGCCAGTATTGAGATGGCACCGTACGAGGCCCTGTACGGGAAACAGTGTCGCACTCCATTATGTTGGAGTGAGGTGGGCGAGCGTTGGCTCATTGGTCCTGATTTGGTGAAAACCACGATGGAGGACATTCAGGTTATTCGGGATCGACTGAAGATCGCCCAGGATCGGCAGAAGAGTTACGCGGATGTAAGAAGGAAGAGTTTAGAGTTCGAGGTTGGTGATTGGGTCTTCCTGAAACTATCTCCGTGGAGGGGAGTTGTGCGTTTCGGGAAGCGTGGCAAGCTTCGACCGCGATACATTGGTCCGTACGAGATTACGGAGAGGGTTGGAGCTGTTGCTTACAGACTTGAGTTACCGACAGAGATGGCTCGTGTACATGATGTCTTCCATGTTTCGATGTTGCGGAAGTACATCTCAGATCCTTCACATGTGTTAGCCCCACAGCAGTTGCCGATCAGAGAGGATTTATCATATGTTGAGGAGCCAATGCAGATTCTCGATCGACGTGAGCAGGAGTTGAGGCACCGTGTGATTCCGCTGGTGAAGGTCTTGTGGCAGAATCATTCAGTGGAGGAGGCCACCTGGGAGACCGAGCAGCGTATGCGGGAGCAGTATCCTCATCTGTTCACATGATAGGTACGTAAATTTCGAGGTCAAAATTTCTTTAAGGGGGGTAGATTTGTGACGACCCGAACCAGAATCAGATGTGTGTTTGGCACGATTCTCGAGATTTGGTTATAGTCGCACTTTTGCGATATTAGGTGGTTTGCCGATTCGATTCGCGACTTTGTTTTCGGTCGAGAATTTGGGTTGAGTGTCTTCACGGAAGTTGTAGAGTACGTGATTTTGAGCTCGTGGGCTATTTCGGAAGATTTTTCCGATAACCGAGGAATATTTTATGATTATTTGAAGTTTCAGGTTCCGACGAGTTTATCCGATTGTTTCGAGCTTATCCGAATCACATTGTATATTCATTCCGGACCGTTGATCGAGCCGAGGGACGAGTATAAATATCGAAAAGTCGAAAAATAGTCGAGAAATAGTCGCAAATATTACGAATTTGCATTGACCATCGTTGACTTTCCCGTTTTGGAAAGTTTGACTGGTTGACCGTGGGAGGAGAGTTTCCGTTTCAGTCTTGCACTTCCGGCGACCGGATTCCGGCCACCATCGGCCACGGGACAGGTATGGTTCGTCTCCTCTCTTAATTTCGAGTATGATGGTGTGAGTTTTGGAAGGAATTGATGCGATTATGTATGAACCCGATTTGGTCCGAGTTGAGCTACGTCGCCGGTAATGGTGACGGTGGTTCCGGTGGGTTTTGAGGGTGGAGGTTAGAGGGGTTTGACTCCCCTTAACCTTGTGAAGCTTCCCACATGATTTTTTTTAGAGTTGGTGAAGTTTTGGGATGAACCCGATTAGGGATTCGGTTTGGGATTTTCGATTTGGTTTTGAGAAATTGAGGTGGTTCATTTGTGAATTGGGCTTAGTGATAGAAGGGAAAGAGGTTCGTATGGTTGAGATGGTCTGGTCTGGAGAGTTTCGCCGCGTGATTCCATCGTTGACGCCAGCGGCGGCGGTCAACGGCGGAGAAAAAGTCAACTTTTCAGATTTCGACAATTTTAATGTCATTTTTCTTGTAATCACGCCCTGATCGTCGTCCAGAGGTTTTTGGGTAGATTTGATTAGCCGTTTGTCAGTCGAGATTCGAGTGGAGATTTCGGGATTTCCGTTATTCATTTTGTACTGCATTTCGTGTTTCCGGGAACGGTTGGTTTCCGTGCATCAATACAGTGTTGAGAACTATGATTTTGATCAATTATGTTTTTGTGGATATTCAGGACATCGGGATCGTGATCGAGCTTCTGGCGAGGGATCTTCCGCTGGTCCTCGAGATTAGAGCGAGTGCGCATTTCGCGAGTCTGTGAGTGGACATTTCTTTTCACGGATTGTTTGCGAGTCTTTTATTAATGATTTACGAACTTGAGCATGCGGAATGATTATGATTTTACGAGCATGTGTTTTACGATTATGCATATACGAATATACGTATACGAGTATACATGTATATATATTATGTTTTAAGCATGTGCATAGAAAAGATTTATGATTTGGTTTACATAGAGTACAGTCTCAGTATATGTTGTGGTATCGATACACATTGGCTTCTCGGCTGATCCCCGAGTACGCTCCGGGGGGGACAGATATCCTGACCCGAGGCCTTTCTAGCTAGAATCACGTGTGGGTCTGGGATCCCGTGATTCAGACTGTGCTATTGCGTGGAAGCCCACGAGAGTCTCCGCGATATGTTTTACGTTGCATACTCTGTACGTGAGTGGTAGCCAGAGTCTCCTCACGTAGCATTTGATTTTCATGCATTTGACTCGCATATGATTTTATATGTATATATTACTTGGTGAAAGACATTTATTTTCGTCCACTCACTCTAACGTGTTTATTGTCTTTCCCCTGGGCTTTTCAGTTTCCGTGCCCAGTTGCAGTTCAGGTTTTGGTGTTTTCACGTCGCGGTTTGGAGGCTAAAGATCAGAGTTACCTGTGCTTTCCAGTAGGTTCTTGTTTCGCCTACTGATGTGTATATATTGTATATATGTTATACTATAGGTCGCTCTGATACATACTGATACATGTTTATACGGATTTTTCTCGGATATATATATACATGGTACAGTTTGTTTACTGTTATTAATTATATTGATGTTGAGAAATCCGGATGGGATTGGTGCCCACGGTTTGCTTTTTGTGGCATAGGACGAAGTGTTAATTTATGGGTGCATGTTATGGTAATTCTACGCTAGTAACGAAACTCTGCCGAAATTTTGCAAAATTTTTGTTGGTTCGTATTTTCGAAAGGGTTTGATTCCGGTTTAGGTATCTGAATCGGGATTGGGTCCTTTCACATACTATTTAAATAGTTTACATTTATCAGATAAATCTAAATCTCCTTCAACATTACTATATATGTTTTCATTAGTATCTGCCTCTACACTAGAGTCTTCCTCTACTAAACCATAGACCGATTCAGATTCTAAATGCTCACTTCATAAGGAATCAAGGATGTTCTCCCCATGTTTCTTCCAAACAGTTTAAGTAATATCTATCCCATTAAAATACATATGATCCTTAATCATCAAAATTGGAAATAGTTTTAGATTTCCATACTTAGTACAAGGACAGTAAATATTTTTACAATCCTTAGAATTCTTCATGGCAAACTTTAGAAAACTAGTGACCCTTTGATGATAAGCTAATGATGTTCTACTAGCATACATCCATGACTTATCCATAGCTAAAAACAAACAAACAAACAAAAAAAATAAACCAACCAAAAAACATTACTAGCATTCAACCATAAACAATTCTTAATTATGAATCAAACAAACACCAATTCTTCGCCATAACAGTAAGCAAGCTATTTTCACTCACACACACACACACACACACACACACACACACACACACACACACACACACACACACACACACACACACACACACACACACACACACACACACACACACACACACACACACACACACACACACACACACACACACACACACACAAATGTAAGCCCTAGCAAAAAGACTACACTCCAAGCAAACGAACCAACTGCTACAAATCTTTTACTTATTAGATTCACCCAACCTCCAAAACAAAAACATCAAAGACATTAGACTGCGAATATAATGGAAAGCAACATATTTCATGTAAATCAATTATCCAGGATCCACCAACTATCTAGCCTCCAATACTTAGCTAAATATACACCAACATATTGATTGCTACATAACCAATAAGAAGTAAACATTAACATAACTCTCCTGCTTCAATTTTTATTGTATGCATGAACAAATCCAAAATAACAAAAATCTCACATTAATTTTGGCATCATAAGAGTCAAAGGATAATCACATAGCAAACCATAGACCACAAATTATGAGATGTATGATAAAAGACATCATGTTTTGCAAGGACACCTATACAGAGTATAAACCAGTTCTTAAATTCACATATCACTTAGCTTAGAGGCTAAAATTCATATGACAATGTGCATCAACAAAAGAACTTGCTAACTCAATAACCAAAGTACCAAATCAATTTGCACATTTTAGGCAGCAAAACCATACATGCATGTGACAAACACACAAGAAGAATAATCTCCATATATATTGAAGAACATAGAGAACAAGAACAAAACTCAAAACCATCGCAAAACCAAAATAAATCAATTGAGGTGAAAAGCTCAAAACCATTTTAACCCACAACAAAAATCTCATTTTACATCAAAAAACAGCCAGCAATCAAAACTATCAAAAATGTAATCCAGGACAAACCAACTCAATCAAAATATAGGGGCAAAAAAATATACCTATTTAGATCTAAAATGGTTTTGTTCCACAACGAAAGATGATAGGTTGTTGAGGTTCAATTCAACGGAGGAGGCTAGGTTGTTGAGGTTTAGTTCAACGGAGGAGGCTAGGTTGTTCAGGTTCAGTTCAACGGAGGATAGGTCGCTAAAATTTACTAAGGTTGTGTTTGAGGGTTTGGTTGAGTTTGAGTATTTGATTGAATTTGAAACGTTGTGTTTGAGGGTTTGGTTTTTTCTTTCAAGAGTTTGTGACTGGTTGTGTTTATTTTTGTTTTTTTTTTGTGTGTTGTTGGTATGGTAGGTGTGGCTTTGATTAGCATTAGTTTCGGAGGAAAAATTTCTGCCATTTGGCTCACATCGGAACCCTAGATATAGGCAACAGTCAACCAACGTCTGATTCAAAGACTGATTCTAGTGAGCCTACTTGGAACAATTGGAAATCTTGTGATGTCAAGCAAAATTTTGACAAATTTTGCGCCCAAAGTTTAGACGACATGCAACCGTCATCTGAGTAATCAACCTTCCAATTTTTGATGTCATATCTAGGGTATATTTGGGAGGGAATTTTCCCGCTTACTTGTAGCTACAAATTTCATACCTCAGACGATAGACAACTGTCGTCTGATTGAAGGACTCATGGTTTAGGGTTTGTGTACATTAGGGTTTACGATTACGGTTTAGATTTAGGTCTAGGGTTTATGGCTTAGAAATTTGATTTTTTAAATGGCAAGATAGATGTGAGTCCCACAAGAATGCAAATGGCATAGTTGGTTTCAAATTATTTTTGACGAAGCGGCAAATTGGGTTTTATTCTTAAGCGCAATTTGGTCATAATAGTAGGACACTCGGATCGAGGTTGAATTTCAAATCAGAAAGTTCTAATTTTTTCACAACGTACTTAGATCAGTCCTATAGACTCATCCAAGGGTCATATTTGCAAAATGATTAATTGTTAGTAGTTTAGTTTCGTAAAGGTTTAGTTTTCATATAACCAACAAACATGGTAAGCAACATTAATACTTATATATGCAATTAACGATATATGACAAACTGAAATGGTCTAATGAGAAATGTGTCAATACATATGCGTCAACCTCGTAATAACATAGAATTTTCTAAAATCTTACCCTCCACAAAATTTATTTAGAGGTCAGTCAATTAGGTCAAATCTTACCAAAAGACAAAAAATAGCCATTTTTCAAGGATTTTGCTCATTCTTCAATGGGAGTACTTAAATTGATTTTTTTGTCATTCTTTTTCATATGCTAAGATAGATATGAGCTCCATTATAATGAATGTATGAAAATTCATCTCAAATTAATTTTTGATAGTGTTGCGAACCAAGATTTACTCTAAAGAGCCTTAGCGTCACATTCGTCACACACACGGATCGAGGACGAACTCCAGTACAAAAATTATAACTTAAAAATGACATCTTAACAATACTCCGATGATCATCCCATCCAATGGTAAAATTTACAGAAATGGTTAGTTTTAGGAAATTTACGAAATGTGACGTTTAAGCTAGGGAAAAAAGATGTCAAAGCTTAATTAGACGACATACGAGTGTCATCTGATTAATGCATATTTAAAAACCATAATAGGTTTAGATGCACACTCTTATTAGTAACAAACATACGCAAATTTTGCATGTGAGGCTGTTTCCACCAAAATCCGTAATGGCATTTAGGTGTAAGTGCGATAGTTAGATAATGTGTTTATATGTAGCGTTCAGTTCCGTGGGACTAGAACGTTATCCTGTTTCCTGCAAAACACTAAACTCTTGGGTAACATGTTGATCTGGGGTTGGCTCACCTTCAACGCTCTGTTGCTTGAATAGAAATGCCCAAGATATCTTAGCTTGAGTATGGAATAAATGCTTCCTTTTATAGGCAGTTGAGGGAGACAACTCCTATTGGTTTTCGATGTGGGATTAGATGACACTTTCTTTTAGTACAAGTTAATGTAAGGACAAGTGATGGCTTGGTATATGGAAGCCTTGCCCTAACAGGGTGGTCTACTGACATGCAGAGGGGCTAGCGGTGTAGCGCATGTGCCGCTTCCGTACGCTGGGTAGAGTGACGACTTTGTCTTTGTCAGCTTCCATACTTGGTCATTTTTGGCATGTCTTTTGTATTGTTGCTGTATGAGGCTAGCTCTACTTGGGGTTAGCACATGGTATACTAACAAGTCCCCCAAGTCCCTGATTCAATGGCAGTAGTCTTGATTTGGGAGTTGAAAACAAACCACGAAGTCAAAGGGAGCCTTCCCATTCAGCAATAGCCTGTTAGGGTAGCGTGGCTTACCTTGTAGTCCCCTAAACTTCTGGATAAAGAGCGGTCTCTTGGATCGTGGGACGTGTGAGGAGTAATTAAGCCGATTGGGCAATATACCGCATAGGTGTTCTTCCCACTTGGGCGGTCTTGCCACTTGGGCTTCCTGACAGGAAGGGTCACGATAGAGCTTTTTCGGGCCCGAAACGAGTTTAAGTCCCCAGGTAGCAAATGCTACTTAAGGTAATGTTTCGCGTAGGTGACATTCTTATGATGATCAGTCACTAAGAATATCTGTACAGGTGGTCGGTCATGCGTGGGGTAGCAACCTCTGTGGCCTTAAGAAGCCTCCTAACTTTTGGTTACCATCGAGAGCGGTTGGGATGTATTCATTCGAGTCCCCGAGTTACCTCGTCGGCTGATAGATAGTCTAGTCAGAGGGACTATGTTGTCGGAGGGATCAACCGCTGAAGGAGTCCGTGTTTAGGTGATTAAGGGCCGAAGCGGCCGGTTAAAAAGGTAGGCATTCGATTTCGTCAGCCAAAAGGTGAACCACAGGCGATCGCCTAACATGGAGGCCATGTGGCTAAAACGTGTGAATAAACTGTTTGATTGGTTTGGCCGCATGCGTGCCACGTGGTGATCAGCATGCGACTAGAGGAGTCACATCGCATGTGCTTTGATGATGCGTTGATTACGAGATTTTGAAGAAACGTTTTATGTTTGAATTCGAATGTGTACTGGGGTATGCGACAACGATCTACGACAAGAGAAGGTAAACTATGAACGGTCGAGATGCATTCTCTTGTTTTGGTCTTTGTATAAAAGACTTCATTTTCTCTCTCTTGGTAGAATACCAGTGTATTTATAGAAGAGGATAAATATTACTAAGAGAGAAGCTTCGAGTTTTCCAGGATAGTTTGTGAGCTACTTCGTCGTCAATCTTCGATTTCGTTGTTCATCTATAGTAAAGGTAATCATGTTCGAACTTCTTGTTGTATTTCTGTTGTTGATTTTGTTGCTTTAGTTTTCTTACTATCGTAATCCCCATAGATTAGGAGTGGGCGGCTTAATATGGGTAGATTACGTGGTAATCACCGGAATCTGGGTAGATTAAGTTGTAATGTCCGTGATTTGGGTAGTTTCCCCTTACTCTTAGTGTTGTTTGGGTGAGTGACTATTGGGAATGAGTGGGTTCATGAGTACGGAGCGGTCAAGATGCTGATTATGTCATTTTCTTTGATAGGTCGGTCGCTCTTGCACTATGAACCCATCGTCACCTATAGAACTGTATAGCAACGAGTCATCCTTTAGGATTTTGGATGGGAAGAGGTGTGGCCCAAAGGAACGTATTCATATGAGTGAGTTATCATGGTAGTTGGGGATATACCTGTCCTCTTTTAGCATTAGTCAAACATCTGAGTCGTCTATGGATTCTGAGTCGAGTACTGTGAGGACGGTCTTGAGTCCTCAGCCCCTTAACTGTGTGTTTCCTGACGCTCAACCCCTTTTATTGATTGTAGCATCTGTTATGAGTTTTACTAATGAAGGTGAGGTTGGGGCGTCAGGAAGTGCAGAGCGGTAGCAGAGTGAGGCGACCACCTCTACTACGTTTGGCCGCGGCAAGAAGAACCAGAAAGGTCAAAAGGTTCAAGGGGGGGGAACTACTGGGCGGCCAGGTTAATAAATACTTTGGTAAGCAACCAGTGCAGGAGCCAGGGGAATCCATAACTTTGACTCGGTAGAGAAGCTAAACACGTTGTATGGTATCTCCTGGTTGGTGATTTTGAGACCGCTGGGTGAGGGGGAGAGCTTTTGGATCTGCCAGCCAAGTTCACTTGTGGGGCAGAGTGGCATTTGAAGAATGGGATAAATTATCCCTTGCATCCATTTATCCAATTCGCACTGGCGCATTTTAAGATTTCGTTGGGGCAGTGCGGTTCTAAGTTGGCGAGGATGTTAATTATCTTTTACAACATGTTTAAGATGTCTAGGCTAGAACAGCCGACGATGGCCGAATTAACCACGTTTAGGTCTGTGGCCTATGCCGACCGTGAGTGGGATAAGGAGAGCATAATGGTCGTGTCAAAGTCAAAGAAGAAAAAGTGACGATTGAGTGAGGTGGAGAACTCATCTAGCGTCTGGAGGCGCAATGCATTCTTAGTAGGAGGCAACTGGGAATTTGGAGACCAGCAGGGTGTAGAGAGGTTGCTCAGGAGGCCGACTGTGTTCCAACCCTTAGGTATAAATTGATGTGCAATCTCTGTAGCGGTCTGGTTATTATGTTCGCTCTTTATTTGACCTGTTGTCTTGTATTTGCAGTGAACTACTGCTTCCATTTGATCGTGTTGGAGCAGCATCGCCTTAATCGCTTTCGTTTCGCGTGGGAGACAAGTGGTCCATGTAGGAACTATTGGGCTTGGTTCCACCACGAAGTAAACGACCTAACCAGGATTGTCAGGCCTCCTGGTAAGTGTTGTGGCATTGTGGTTTTTCTTTTGTGCCCATTTGATATATATGTTGAAGTTTGTGGTTTTATACCTACTGTTTACTGTAGCTGAAGTGACCATTCCAACCACTGAAAAAAGGATGAACAAGTCAGCGGCCTACCTGAATGACCTACTCAAGCGGTTTGCAGGGGCCAGGATAGTGGTGGAGATGGGGAACAGGGAGTTCCAGGAAGGGGAGGAGAGCGGTTTTAAGACTACTATCGCTGCCCCGGGTATTAGGGAAGTCATTCCACGAAAGGTTGGGGAAGTCATTTCGCAGGGGCCAGAATAGTGGTGGAGATGGGGAAGAGGGAGTTCCAGGAAGGGGAGGAAGGCGGTTTTGAGACTATCATCGCTGCCCCGAGCATTAGGGAAGTCATTCCATGAAAGGTTGAGGTGATCTATGACACTAAGGAGGAGGAGGAAAATGCTCGTATTGAGCCCAATGTTGGTGGGAAGGTGACGCAGAAGTTGCCGGAAGTGCAGAAGCCGAAGAAGAGGGAGAAGGATAAGAAGAAGATTGGTGCAGTCGAAGGGGAAAGGCCCTATAAGAGGAAAGCGAAGGTGACCGCAGAAAAGTGGAACGTCCAGCTGAAGAAGGGTGTAGGGAAATACGTTAGGGTTGTATGGGTCGTTCTGCATGGGGAAGATAAGGGAGTGAGCTCTGGTGATGAGCTAGATGGGTAAACCGGGGAGCGAGCTGAGCCGCAAGAGGGATTGGAGATGGACGTTGACTCCAATGACTATACACCCAAGTAGAGTCTCCATGTCAATGAGCAAAGCACAGAGCGCCCACTGGTGGTAGGCAACGTAGACCAAGGCATTGGAGGTGTGGTTGATCATCCCCCTACTCTAATTGAGGAAGAGATTGCCTCAGAATGGGTGGATGTGGAGATGACTGACCACTCCTCCCTTCTAGATGTGGGGGTCATGCCTGAAGAGTAATCTCGCTCAGAGATGCTATACGTCGAGGAACCAAGGGTTGATAAGCCAGACGCGGTCATTGGGAAACAGGCTCTGGTCGAGAGTAATGTGGCCACCTAGTCATCTGCTCTGGTTGAGTGAAGTTCGGCGGCACAACTCATGTCGCGGGCAGTTAAGCCCATTGTGAATGTACGGGTGGTGAACTCAGTTGCCCAAAGATTACCAGCTCTCGAACGTCCGCAAGGTGGATTGCCTACACCATATATTGATGCCCGGGCGATCGCAAGGTATGCTGATCTATTTTTGGGGTATGCTCAGAAGGTGGTGAACGAGGATGTTATGTAGAGGCTTCGAACGAAGACTCTGGAGTGGATGGTCAGGGATTGCTGGTCAGGCACACTAAGGGAGTTATTTCGAGTGACCGCGGATCTATACCAACAATGGTTAATGGATTTTGAGCCTCGTCCGCTCAGTGAGATGGCTGGGTTGCAAGTGGAGCTGGGGGAGCTGAAGATTATCCATGACAAGTTGGAGAAGGCTATGACGGCCACCCAAGCAAACTGCGAGAAGGTTATGGCTAAGTCTGAGCAATGGAAGGCAGAATCTCAGTAGTTGAAGGTGAAGCTGGAGAATGAGCGGCAGAGGGTGGAAGGGCTTATTAAGACCGATGAGGACTTGGGGAAGCTAAACGCTATACTGAGGCCAGAGAAAGAGTGGTTGGAGGCATTGGTGAAACACCACAATGAGACACTGGTCTTGCTGAGGGCTGAGAAGAAGTCCCTAGAGGATTAGTGCAGCCGTTTGAGGAACGTGTTGGCTAGTACTGAGTGGGAACGCAGTGATGTTAAGAGTGCTCGGAACTTGGCTCAGATGTCAAAAGGGCTATTTAAGAACGAGGTGAAGACGTTGAAGTATGACCGTGAGACTCGTGAGTAGCACCTGCAAAAGATGGAGAAGGAACTCAATAGAGTTCGAGGGCAAGCCATGAGTAAAGACCTCAAGCGGCACCTGAGGGAGGAGGCGGTGATCATGTATAAGAAGTCACTGGCTTTCCAGGCCGAGCTGCAGAGGGTGGTCAACTTCTATTGGAAGTCTCCACTGTTCGACGCCGGGCTGGCCGGGGCGGTCGAGGCCCACAAACGCTTTCCACAGTTCATAATGAGCTGAGTGGGGCAGTCTATGAGTATCAGAGGGCCCCAGCATTACGGATGGAGATGAACAAAGTAGTCGACGCTTATATGCGCTCGTCGGCGTTTGAGGCCGAGATGGCAAAGACGGTGAAGGACTACAAGAAGTCCGCAATGTTTGAAGCTGAGCATGCTAGGGTGGTCGACATGTTTAAGTAGTCCCCCGAGTTTCAGGATGAGAAGGTCAGAGCGGTTGAAGTCTACAAATAGAGTCCAGCATTTTCAGACTGATACTTAAGAGACTTATCAGAAGGCTGTGACAGAAACATTTGCATCGATTAAGCAGTTGAAGTATTTTGACACAAAGCTCTTTGATGTAGATGCGACAACTGGGAGTCTAGAGCTGCTCTAGAATGTTATATATTTATGCTTTTGTACTATCTTCTTTGCTTCTCGTTTCGCTGTCTTATATCTTGAACAGTTTATGGTTGTTGCAGCCTATTATTATGTACATGATTTTCTTATTTGACCAATATTTAGTGAATGCCTTTTTGTATAAGGAAAAAAAGTTTCGACTAGGTATGGGTTTAGCATCATGTAAATGTACAACAGTTTAAAGGGGAAATGAATGTTATTGATGTGTTTTTTCCTCTAGCCTTTTTGCAAACTTATGAGAAATTGTACTAAGTCAGATTATTGTTTGAGATGTAGACTGGCTAGCGGTTGAAAAAATAATAGACAACAGCGTTTGAACAAAACGTCTTAATTTTAAAGCATAAGGAAGTACAAAAAGATTGTAAAGAATGTTCGTGCTCAGGGCGTTACATCACAGCAAAACGTTAATAGGCGTCCGCTGATGAGCAAGCCGCACTAATGATAGTACTTCCTGAGGTGGATGGAGTTCCAAGGGTGAGTCAAGACAAAGTTGTCTTTATCGCTGAGGTAAAATGTGACAGTGCTCGCGACGTCCACAATCTTGTATGGTCCTTCCCAAGAGGGTCGAAGGCCTTTTACCTTGGTCAGCACAACCTTCATAACCCAATCCCCCACTTGCATAGGTTGTGCACGAACACGTTTGTGGTACATGCATGCTACCTTCTCCTTGCTAGTTATGTTATGGTAGTGGGTGGCATCACGCTTTTCCTACAGCAGGTCATTGTCAAGGCGCATGCCTTCTCCATTCATGGCCGAATTGAACAAGGTCACCCTTGTACCGAAGGTGATAGAGTAAGATGTCTCACCCGTAGCGGCCATTATAGTGGTGCGAATAGACCAGAGGATGTCATGGAGGAGTTCAGGTCATTTCCCAAAGTTAGGGCTGTCGCGTCGCATGACGTGGAGGCAATTTTTTAGGCCATTCTTGATGAATTTCTTAGCCGCCTCGACCTGGCTATTGCTTTGAGAGTAGGCTGGAGAGGAGAAGATAATGTTCGTGCCCTGACATTTGCAGAAGCTAATTAACTCTGAGTTGTTGAACTATGTGCTGTTGTAAATTATGATGTTATAAAGGGCTCCATAACGATAGTAGAGCATTCATCAAAGGAACTTGGTGACGTTGGCCGTTGTTATCTTGATTAATGGTTTGGCCTTAATAAACTTAGTGTGATAATCGATGATGACTATCACGTACTTGTATTGGCCTTTGACTTTAGGAAGCTCCCCTATGAGGTCAAGGCCCCACTGTGCAAATGGGATAAGAGAGAGGATAATTAACAGTGGTATGGCAGGCGAGTGAATATGGTCTGCATGGAACTGAAAGGCTTTGCATTTAGTGGTTATCTCTGTGGCATCTCGATGTATGGTGGGCCACCATAAGCCATACCGAAATGCCTTGTGAGCGATCAATCAAGGGCCGGCATGGTGGTTGCACTCACCACTGTGTATGTCCTCCAGGAGAGAGCGTCAGACCTAAGTGGGCAAGCAACATAGATTGGGCCAAGTCCGGCTGTGCTTGTAGAGGTGGCCTCCATGGAAGTTGAAGTTGGTCGACCTCGGTGTGACGCTCAAGGTTTCACAAAAGTTTCTTTGGATGCTGGGTTTATCTATGACTTCCACTTTGGTACTGTGCTTGGTACCGGTCATAGGGCTGTTGCCAAACGGGCCATGGCATCCGCGTTTGTGTTCTGCAACCGCGGTACCTTAGTGACTTTGTAAAACTTGAACTAAGACAAATAATACTGGGACATAAAAAGGTAGGCTGTCATAGTGTCTTCTTTAGCCTTAAAGTCCTCTGCTACTTGGTTTACCACCAGCTGCAAGTCGCTGAATATATTGACGCTAGGCACGTCCTATAACCGTACCAACTGGAGGTCAGCGATGAGGACTTCATACTTTTCTTCTTTTTTAGACACTTTGAAGTTGAAACGAAGTGTATATTCTTCATTGATTCCCTCTGAGCCAGTTAGGATAATACCTGCACCGCTCGCCTCCTTGTTGGTGGAACCGTCAACATACAAGTTCCAACGAGACTGAGGTTTAGCCAGGGCGGTTGAGGTTGTGACGTCCTGAATAGACTCTAGTTCTTGAGGGATGGCTGGGGTTTCCCCTTCCATGTATTCAGCAATGAAATCTGCCACTACCTATGCCTTGATGGTCATCCTGGGCTTGTACTCAATGTCAAACTCGCTGAGTTCGGTGGCCCATTTGCTGAGACGATCGCTATGGTCTAGAGAGTGGAGCACTTGCTTTAGGGGGAGGTTAGTGAGCTCCTATATCTTTTGGGTCTGGAAATAGGGGCGTAGCCGCCTAGCTACCGTGACAAGGGTGAACGCCCATTTTTCAAATGTAGGATATCTCTTCTCGGCTGAGGTGAAGCCTTTTCCTGTAAAAAAGACATGGAGCTCGTTATCAGTGTCGCGTCGCACTAAGGCAATGCTGATAGTTGTAAGCGAGATGGCAAGATACAAGTAGATTGGTTCCCCCTACACTGGACGTGATAGCGTTGGGATAGAGGCTAAGTAGAGCTTGATTTGGTGAAACGCATCCTCGCATTCTGGTGTCCAATCAATGGAGTGGTTGCAGATAAGGGTGATTTCCTTGTGCGTGAGATCAAGCATGTTGAAGAACGTTTCACACTTGTCAGAGAAATAGGATATGAAGCGGTTGAGGGCGGCAAGCTTACTTGTGAGGCCGTGGACGTGTTTCCTTTCCATTGTTATCTTCATATCCATGATTGCCTTAATCTTCTTAGGGTTGGCTTCAATGCCACGCTCGCTTACAATGTAGCCCAAGAATTTTCTGGTTGTGACCCCAAACGTGCATTTGGCATGGTCTAGGCGAACGCCATGCTCCATTAGAATTTGGAAAATGACAAGTAGATTAGACGTGTGATCGACGACTGTTTTACTCTTCACTTGGATGACATCAATGAAGACTTCGACTATCAAACCGTTCATGTCCCTAAAAATGTAACTCATGAAATGGTGATAGGTGGAGCCAGTGTTCTTCAGGCTGAACAATATGACCACGTAGCAATAGAGGCCCTTGTCCATAGTGAACATGGTGGCTTCTTGATCATCTGGGTGCATGTAGATTTGGTTGTAGCCTGAATAGGCATCTAGAGTAGACAGAAGCTCATAGCCGGCTGTGGTGTTTACTAGCTGGTCGATTTATGATATAGAGAAGCTGTCCTTGGGGCAGGCCTTATTGAGGTTGTTGTAATCAACACACATCCTTTAGCTACCATTGCTTTTATTCACCATGACGGTGTTGCAAACCTAACGTGGATAATGGATGGGCTTGATAAACTTCATTGAAGTAGATAGTCCACCTCGGTGTTCATGACCACGTAGTGCTCTAGAGAGTAAGCGCGACGCTTTTGGTTGACCGACTTGGCGTTGGGTGTAATGCTCATTTTGTGGGAAAACAAGTTAATAGAGATACTGAGCATGTCCTCGTAAGACCATGCAAAGACTTCCTTGAACTCCCTGAGGAGGCCGGTCAAGTCATCCCGGATAGCTGGGTCTAGCCAGGCTCCGATCTGTACCTTGCGGTCAGGGAATGCTGGATCGATCTCAATTTCCATAAGGGAGTCCCTTTTGTCGACCGATTTCAGAGAGTGGATGCCATCCCTCGGGTTATCTGGTGTGGCCGCCATGGGGTTTTTCCTGCATAACAGGGTCAGTTTTTAACTCCATTACCTTTTGACAAACCAGGTGACCGGTCTTGGGGTCTACAACGTCGTAGCCATAGACCGTACCCATGCCGTGGTCTATTGTAAATTGCATGTAGAGCATATGACTGGCAATGATTGCCTTTAGCTGTTTGATGGTCGGCCTACCAAGGATGACATTATAAGAGGAATAAATATCAATGATGATAAAATCAGCAAAAACCTCTTTCTGTGGTGAGCCCGTGGAGTCCACGCACATAAGCATGAACTCATTGCCCATAGGATAGACCACGTCACCCGAGAAATTCTGGAGTGACTAATTGTTTTGATTTGGATTATTATTCGGGCGTTTGAGTTTCTTGTAGGCATTTTAGAACATGACGTTGGCTCCCGAGCCAGAGTCAATGAGGATGCGATTGACCTTGCATCTGTCCACTAGAGCGTCAATGACGAATGGGGTGTCCGTTGGAGATGCACTGCGTTCGTCCGCCTTCGAGAAGGTAATTAGGTCTTATGAATGGCGTGGAGCCTTATTGCTTAAGCCAGAGGCTAAAGAGAGTATCTCTTGAGGAGGAGCGGACGCCCTAAGTTTGTTGCCGTAAATAGTGGCGATTTCATTCCGGGCTTCCACGAATGTGACCTCTCTGGGAGTGCCCGCTTTCTATTCTGCTAATTCACCCTTGTCAAATAAATCATGAATGATCCTCTTGAGCTGGGTACAGTCCTCAGTGTTGTGAGACTCTGTCTGGTAGAACTTACACCAAATGCCAGGATTTTTGAGCGGTCCCTTATGAACCTTGCGTTTGGGCAGCGTTATCAAGTGCTTGTTGTTGTTGAGAATTTCCTCCTGAGTAGCGTTTATCACTGTATACATTCAGTTGTCTGGGGTGATGTGTTTTGCTAGTCATTGGTGGCAGGGAGGCTGACGACGGGGTGATCGGCAGCGCTCAAGAGACCGAGATCGTCAAGGACTGGGACGTCGCTCTAGGGTTCTGGACCGGTATCATCGCTCATGGTAGTTGGAGTGTCTCTGGAAGCTGCTCTGCCATAGAGGTGATGAGGAACGAGCGCTTAGTTACTTAAGAGTTCTCTATCCCCAAACACGAGTGTGGAATTCAGCCTTTTCCAACCCTTAGTTCTAAAACCACGTCATAACCTAAGTGCTCTCGGCGAACAAGTTTTTCTTTGAAATTCGAAGGTAGTAGGCCATCAATGAGTGCCTGTAGGGTGCTCTCCTTGTCCAGGTTGCGGCACCGCTGTGCGGCGGATTGGAAGTGAATAATATAAGAACACATAGACTCGTTCGGACCCTAATGGATAGCATGGAGGGAATGCGTAGTGTCGTGATGTCCCTGGAGAGGATACCGCTTTAAGAAGGCCTCGGTGAAATCGTGGAAGGTGTTAATAGAGCCTAGGGTGAGCTCGAAATACCAGTTGAGCACGTCCCCCGTGAGAGATTCGAGGACTAAGTAGCAAAGGGTGGTGTCATTATGCATGTGCTCTGCGGTAGCAGATAGGAAGCAGACAAGGTGAGTCCCTGGGTCACTGCGTTCATTGTAGCAGTCATCCTTCCATGTCTTTGCTCGCTCTCACGTCCGGCGCTAGTGATGACAGCCAAGAATGGTGTTGACCCTGGGGTGTAAGGGACGTGTAGGGAGATATATCGCTACTGTTGGACTTCACCCTCCAACTCTGCTAGACGCACTAGAATTTGTTCTGCGGCCGGCAAGGGCACTGCAGGGTGCCCAAGGCGAGGTGGGGAACCGTATAGGTACCGGTTCAGAAGCTCGACATTCAAGTGTATGATATTACGCCTTTCCTCCTTGCATCGAAGTTCTATCTATTGAGCCTGGATTTCAGCAAGCTACTAGTTGAGTTGTTCGTTTTGTCGATGAGTGGCGTCGCGGTCGACCCTTAGTGACGCAATCTCTGCCAAAAGGTGAGCATGGTCACTCTTTGGGGGTGAGGTCGTCTGCGTGATCAGAGGCATTAGAATTAGCATGGTCAGTGTCAACCGAGGCTACGTTTTGAGCTCTCGGGGCAGTATGGCCCGTAGAAAGGTCAGTGAGCAGGGTTCGAGACCACGGATACTTTGGCCAGCTAGTGTGACAAGGTCAAACATGGACTAGAGTTCAGGCATGGCCAGATGCCATGATGAAATGGAAGGGCAAGGGCTTTTAGTTTTGTTGTAAGCAATTCGAAAATTTACTAACTGCAAGAGGGCGCAAATTGTTTCCACCAAAATTCGTAATGGCCTTTAGGTGGAAGTGCGACAATTAGATAGTGTGTTTATATGTAGCATTCAGTTCCGTGGGACTAAAACGCTACACTGTTTCCTACAAAACACTTAACTCTTGGGTAAGAGGTTTAGACGGGGTTGGCCCACCTTCAAAGCTTTAATTTCTAAATTAGAAGATGTTTAGCTAAGAAAGGAATTGAACAGAAATGCCATAGATGTCTTACCTTGAGTATGGAATAAATTTTTCCTTTTATAGGTAGTTGAGGAAGACAACTCCTGTTGGTTTTCGATATGGGATTAGATGACACTCCCTTTTGGTACAAGTTGATGTAAGGACAAGGGCTAGCTTGGCATTTGGCAGCCTTACCCTGATGGGGTGGTCTACTGACGCGCAGAGTGGCTAACAGCGTGGCGTGCGTGTCATGTCTATACGCCGGGTGGAGCGACGGGTTTGTCCCCACTAGCTTCAATACTTGATCATTTTTGGTATTTCTTTTGTATTGTTGCTGAATGAGGTTCGCTCTAGTTGAGGTTAGCACGTGGTGTACTAACATAGGCAGTTTATATATAGTGGGAAATTTGTAGTCAGATCATGTCACAACTCAGACGACAGGCGACCGTCATCTAATTGAAGAACTCAATCTAGTGAACTCCCTTGGAGAGTTTACACATGCATTTTTCCCCAATTGAGTACTCCTCATATGCTTGAATTGACAAAAAAAATTACAAAGTTTTTACCAACTATTCAAACGACGGTCGACAGACGTATGATTGAAGGACTTATTCAAGTGAGCCCCCTGGGAGGATTACCTATTTGTTTAGTTTTTCGCCGAATACTCACATGACAGAAGAATGTTATATGACTTAAGTATAATTTTTCGTTAAATCAAAATTTGAGATGCCCACCCTTCAAAATTGTAAATTTTAGATGTCCCCTATAAAAACTAAAAAAATCTACTGTGTACAAGAACATGCAATGGCAGACAGAAAGGAACCGACGTTATTTATTTCAAAAAAATTTCTCAGATGACGGACATTTATTTTTTGTTGTCAAATAGGCGTCATGTGAAGCAGATTTGGTACTAGTGAATATCACCTTTGACATGTTGTAAGAATGAAATATTTTCTTTAGTGTCTTTAGCGTAGGAGGGTCTTGCTCCTACCTTAGCTAAAATACAAGCTTTACAAAATGAGCGGTGATCATTAGACATTACCAATGAGGATGTTGGTTTAGGCTCAAAGTCTCCATGGACTTGGGAAGCAACATAGGTGACGAGAGCGCCCCTTTTGGCGTTAAATCGTTGCCTCTTAGGGGAATAGGTGCTGGTATCAGGCCAACGGTGGATGACGGCATCACCATTGCTGGTGCCCATCTCCACGTTTTTGCGAATCACTCTTTGCTTCTTGCTTCCTTTTGCTTGAAAGAATGAATGACCGTTTGAGTTCTTCAAAATCTGGATCATCATATCATGACTAAAGCCTATATCTGTCAGAATCTCAGAGGTCATCTCTCATGATATAGTGTGATTTTACAACTCTTATAGTTATGATACATAGCCCATTCGGCTGACACATAAGTTTTTTAAAACCTGAATCATTAAAGGTAATGCTTACATAGTCAATTCAATTCTCACAACGAGTATTTGTATGAAATTCGTTGGCGCAGATGTCTCTACTACTAAATATGGTTCTCGGAGCCCTAGGACCATAGAGAGCATCATTAATGATGAGTATTGTTCCATTTGGCAACATAAGTGAGTTTACCTCACTCGCCTTTGGATCAACTTCAAAGATCTACCCATCATTTTGGTTAGAGATGCTTGACAAGCCATATAGTTGATAAAAGAGTTGTGTATGACAAAGAACAGTATGTGTAGTTCCGCTGTCAATGAGACATTCAAGCTCTCCGAAAAATATTCTTACAGTTGATTGTAGAACAGTTAATATCTTCCTCTTCTTCTTGAGATCCTCATTTTCTTGTGATTGGTGGCTAGGTTTTAGGCTGATCAATGGTCCTGCTCATAGTGGTGAGGTAATCGGCTAATTTCGGTGGTGGTGCAAGGGTTAGAACTTTGTGCGTGATAACGTGTTTTTGGAAAAACGTAAAGTATATAGAGATAGCTTGAAGTAATTGCATAACTTTATTATCAAGAATAAACTCCCTTATATACAAGAGTAAAATAGGTTATATGAGAGCAGATTTTGTTGTTCCTCAAGCTCGCTCCTTTGTGTCAAACAAGTCAGAGCACGATGTAGTACCGTGCAAAGACCCTCCAGTGATTAAGTCAACACTGATACCCAAATAATACTGTATATTTGTGTAGAAAGCTATACTTTAACGTCTCCCCTAGCTCCCTTTATATAGAGAAGGGATGAAGAGATGTATTTGATCCTAGTGAATGAGCAGATCGATGCAGATCAAGAATCTGATTCCTTTCCTTATTCAAGACCAATTTAGTTTTCTCAAATACCAAGGGCCCTTTCGCTAGTACTTCGGCCAAGTTCATGACCATATCCCGATAGAGTTTTGAAATCCTCAAGGTATGAGGATTCCTCCTCCATAGAGGATATGGTGTCCTCCTATCGCGAGACCTCGAGGGAATGTTCTATTTATCGTGGAAACGTTGAGGGATTACATTGTTGAAAACCCTACATCAGTAGACTCACTGAGAATACTCTAGCTTTCAAGGATGACCAAATTTGATGCCCACATGTTACATATATGGTATGAATCATAATAAATCCATAAATAAGATTCGCTCATTTATTCTGAACGAATCCTACCATAACTAGGAACATCAACATCCTTCAACAATATATGTATATAAAAATAAATTTGTTTAAGGAAAGTATATTCTTGGTATCTCGGTGTGTGTGTGTCTTGTCCTAATGAGAGTACAAGTAGATATTCTATCAATCTCTGATTTATAGAGATATGGATTGTAATAGATTGCAATGCCTGTATTTAAGGTCATTTATCAATGAATAAAGATATAGTTTCAGTCCCCAGTTATTGCATCTACTTTTCTCTTTCAACACATTATCAGCAACTCGTGAGTTGATGGACATCACCCCAAACTCTAAACAAAAGAAAAACCCTAACACCACTATCACCACCGTTGGTTCTCACCACTGCCATTTCACCGCCGCCGGAGTTCGACACCGACCACCGTCGGCCAACATTGCTAGCAGATCTTCTTCCTTTAATTTGTTTTTCATACTGAGCATAACACCCTCGAGGTAAATTTTTTCACCTTCTTAGATTTAGAACTTATGTAGCAAAACTTATTACCGCAACACCCTTGGTTTAGGACTAGATTTAGGTTGATTATCACGGTATGGTGAAAAAAAAGAACAATCGATATTTGTGACAGATTTTGACAGTCACGGTTTCTTGGTGTGGTATGAAGCCACCGTTTATCGAGCATCGATTTTTGTGACCATGCATCTTGGTTCTTATTCCTTAAACTTGATATAAGTGATCGTGGTTTTCGATTGATACTAATAAATCTACTTTGTATGTTTTGTAGATAACTTCAACTGAGCCGGGTAGGCCTAAATTCGACGTCCTTGATGTCAATGGAAAAGAGTATGAATGTTGGGTCTCTGATGTTAAAAACACATTCATCGGAAAATATCTCACCGATACAATCATTCCACACATTGCAGCTCCTGGTGAGAACGTGGTAATCAAATCACCATCAGTAGCCTGCAAAGCTCAAGCCCCTACGTTTTTGAGGCGGCATATCCATCATATTCTGAAGAAGCAATATTTATAAAAGGATAATCCAAAGGATTTATGAGACTTTTTCAAGCATAGCTTCAACAATGTGCCTGATGCACTGCTTTCAGAATTGACAGAGAGATGGGACACAATCTGGTTATTGGATTATCCAAAGGTTGCTAATTACAACCAAGCTATTTTAGAGCTATAATCAGATAGTCTTTGAACACCTTCCATTCTTCCATGAGTTTATTAGCTCATCAGTACCGGATTGAATAAAAACAAGGAAGAATTACAATTTTCAGTGATCTCATGAATGTTCTAGCTAAAAAGTAACAGTATCATGAGATAATTCTCAACAATAATGCAAGGCCCGCTGGGACTAAGAAAACACCTGAGAATTATAACATTGAAGGTACGTAAGGATAAGAAGAATAATCGTTCTGAGCATTACAACAGATGTGGGAGGAGAGGAGGACGAGATTGAGGGCCTGGTAGAGGTCATAGTCGGAACTTGACTTAGACTCCCCAAGATGCAGGCCCTAGTCACTGTAACAAGAATGACTCTAATTCTGGTCCTTTGAATGATAGAAATTAGGGCTGGGAAAGAATTGATTTATAAGTGGGAACTGCACTACACCGATCCAGAAAAATGAAATGGAAACCACACTGAATAATGTGGGTGTAAGTTCACCGACGAACCGCATCGCTACCGAATTAACGGGTTGTTTGCGGGTTGAGCAGCCAAACCGCTAGAATATACCGCACCGCACCGCATTTAATTTTTTTTATACATAAAATGTAATTTTTCTTTGTGTTTATATTTCAATTGTATATTTAATAGAGCTTATGCGTATCTACCTCTATCTAATTTTTATTTTAACCATTTTATTTGTTTACAAACCTGACCCAAAATCCTAATAGTATATAAACATTGGAACTATTAAATCCTCTGGTCACTAGTTTTTCTTCACAGTTATATGATTTTAAAAATAAATATAAAAGATGCTTTACTCACCACCAATAATATTTAAATTGTTGATATTCTTAGACATGGTTTATGTAATATTCAAACTGTTAAATTTACTTGTTATTTCAAAATTACTAAATATGGGTTAAATACCGAAACCATATCGCTCCGCACCGAAGATGTGGTGCACCAAAATGTGGGTGCACCGAATAAGTAAAGCGGTTATGGTTTGTATTTTTTACAAACAACAACAAGTGGGGTGGTTGCGGTTTAAGCTTCAAACCATACCGACTTAACCCGCGTCCACCCCTAATGGAAATTCTTCTCGCTCTGCTCCATCTGGCTTGTACCTTTGTATTAGGTGCGGTTCTACAAAGTATATGCACAAACAATGTCGTGCAAACAAGGATATCAATAATGTTTTTAAGAAGTGCAAGAAATACCTCGCACAAGAGTCAATTTTTTTTTGTGCAGATTATGAGATGGAAGATGGCGGTGAAGCCAATCTCATTGTAGAAGACAACAAGATGGAGAACGTTGAGACTCTAGATTTTTAGTAGTCTATGTATTAGGCTGTTATTCTCTGATATGTAATCAAGTTTAATTTTGTTGGCTTCTTTTAGTCATGTTTTAAGATTTTGTTTTAATCTTTAATTTGGAATAAGACATCTTTAATGTAAGTTTTGTAAGACATCTCACTAAATACAAATTATGCCTACGGTACTATGGATAGATCTTCCATATTAGTTGATGATGCATTTGCTTATTTCGTCGCTCAACAGTGTTGATGAATGTCGACAAAGAACAGATTGACCGAAATAGAAAGATGCAATACACAGTGGCAGATTTACGTGTGGGCAAGGTATTTGCATTTACAATATATGTTTGTGGTGTAGATCTAAAAAAATGGCAGAAAACAAGAGAAAAAAGGACAAAACTCGGGGAAGAAGATTAACAGTGACTTGACAAAGATATTGTACGAGAATGACACTGTTTCGCTTTAAAAAATAAAACGTCGTCGTTTATCTCTCAAACGAGGCACTTTCTCTGGCTTAATCTGACATTCACAGACTGGTAGTCATATTGACAAATTGATTGACATTGCTTAAGGGACTGAAATTGGCACCCCAAATTTACATTTCACACCTCTTTTGATTTGACTTTTCGATTATACCTTTCTACCTCTCCACTTCTCACACGCATCTTCTCCTTCGCTCTCATGTGTCCTTCAATTCGTTATCCCCCGAGTTATCTCTACTTTATATAGTCCTTACAAAACTGAAGCTTCATAGCACAGATGACTGACGTTTCCCAGCTCCATTACTGGTGGCTGAGGATAGATGATACCTTCATGGGAAATTTTTGGACACCGCGGCGACCTTCACACACCCATCAAAACCCACTAAATCATCGCCCAATTACTCAAATTGTTTAAAGCTCAGCCCCTTCCTCAACCAAGATATTGAACACTAAAGACCAACTCAAATACTCCCAATTTCGCCCATTCATCAGCAACAATTTCATTAGATCATGCTCCTTTAAGATATCGAGCACCAACATCATTATATCGCACTAGTAGCTTCAATCCCATCTCCACTTATGCCTCTGGTAAATGGACTCACACCAATTGATTATTTAATGAAATTTGTAGTTTATGTGTGATTAATTAATCGTGTTCCTATGTAGAAGAAGCTAGACATCGATCCATCTTCTTACTCTAGCAGCGAAAACAACATCTTCCTCGTGTTCAAGGCTACTGAAGATTTAAACCCAACCCTTTGGGTAAATTGAGTTCATCTCGTTTACATTGAAACCGGAGTACTGATGCATGTAGCACTACAGTCGGTGCCGTGTGAATGGTAAAACTCACTTTCGTAATTCTGGGTCTGTTTCTCAGTTTTCATAGAAAGTAAATAAGAGAGAGAAAGGAGTGAGGAAGAGATGAAGGGTATCTCGTGCAACCGTTTGAGGAAGGGAGATGTAGAAGGGTATAATTGAAAAGTCAAATCAAAGGAGGTGTGGAATGCAAATTTGGGGGTGTCAATTTCAGCCCCCATGTTGAATTGCTATTTGCAAAAGCCTCGAACCAAAGTCCAAAGCCTCTTCTCTTCTCTTTGCACATGCAAGCTTCCACTCGCAAACTATAACATGTTTAATCTTTTTATTTTTTATCTTCTTTTTTAGAGTACTGTAATCAAATTTCCAAGGACTTGTCAATTTGGAGTGAATTATTGTTTTTTGTTTTTAGATAATTGTTTTTGTTGTTTTTAATAAAATATCGTATGCTCCCTTAATTTTAGTCTTGTCCAACCTCAATTTTTTCCTGAATTCGTCACTGGCAATATAGGCTGAACTAGACTTTCTGAAGAAAATACAAGTTTTCAGTTCGGTAGTGCGATGCCCACCGAATGTTAAGCCGGTTGGAGATAAATAGGTCTTTGTTTGGAAGTGTAATGAGAAGAATGAAATCTTGCAATATAAAGGTAGACTTGTGACACAAGGATTCTCTCAACGCCCTGATATTGATTATAAGGAGACGTATTCTCCAATTATGGACATCATTACTTTCCGCTACCTTATCATTTTAGTAGTGTCCGAAAAACTGAATATGCAGCTAGTGGATATGGTTACATCATATCTCTATGGTGATCTTGATTCAGAGAGGTATGATGTAGTCACCATTTCCATCAGCTGAATATTGCTTCAATCCATACATAAGAGTGCCAGATGACATAGTTATACCCAATTCAAGTAACTCTAAACCACAGAGTGCTCATGTGATTAGATTGAGACGTTCACTATATGGATTGAAGCAATTCGGTCGGATGTGGTGTACACATCTAAGTGACTACTTGATTGGGAAGGGATACAAGAACGATGACTGTGTTCATCTGTGTTCATTAAACGAACAAGTTCTGGATTTATCATTGTAGCAATCTATGTAGATGATATGAACATCATCAGGTCTGTTGATGAAATCAATGAGATTATTGACTACTTAAAATCCGAGTTTGAGATGAAAGAACTTGGTATGGCTCGATTTTGTCTCGGTTAAAAGCTAGAACATCGAGTGGGTGGAATTCTTATTCACAAGTCTGCTTATGTCCAAAAGATGCTCAGGCTATTTAATATGGACAAATCACACCCTCTTAGCACATCAATGGTTGTTCGAAATCTGGAACCAAAAAATGATCTGTTTCGTCTGAAAGATGATGATGAGGAAATTTTGGGAGTTGAGGTGCCATACCTTAGAGCAGTTAGAGTTTTGTTGTATTTAGCTCAGTGCACACGTCTAGACATTGCCTTCTCTATGAACTTGTTTGCTAGGTTTAGCTCTGCACCAACACAACGTCATTGGAATGGAGTAAAACCTACCTTCGGGTACTTGAAGGGATCTATTGACTTGAGCTTGTTCTTCCCCTACAAAGAAGCAAGAGAGAAACTTCAAGTTTCAGTAAAAGGAATGGTGGAAACGTAGCTTTTTGATTTTGCCTAGTTTGATCTGTCGAACATGGAGCTCGACCTATCGAATGATAGCTTTTGGATAGGCCAGAACCCATCTCTCGACCCGTCGAAGGATTCACAGGCTACAAGCACTGATATTTCTTAGTGTAGACCCTACTGCAAGACACCGTGTGATGTGTTGGTTGGATTTGCTAATGTTGGGTATCTCTCTGACCTGCATAGAGGTCATTCTTAAACTGGTAATGTATTCATCATGGGGAGGCGATTTCTTAGATATCAACAATGCAAACCCTTGTTTCTACTTCCTTGAATCATTATGAGATTAGAGTTTTACATGAAGTGGTTAAAGAATGTGTCTAGCTTAGATCAGTTATACACTATATTCGAGGCTCTAGTGGATTTTCATATACTACGATAGCACCAACTTGTATCTTTGAGGATAATGCGACTTGCATTGAACATATGAAGTTGCGTTATATTAAGGGTGATCATACTAAAAATTCACCAAAGTACTTATTCAATCAGCAACAGCAGCAGTTATTGAATATCCATGTGAGTCAGATTGGTTAGGCAAATAATGCTGCAGACTTGTTTATCAAGTCACTTCCAAAATCTACATTTGTGAAACATGTGAGACGCATTGGAATGCGAAGATTATCTGAACTCTGAGATTGAGCTAACAATCAAGGAGAGTCACATTTTGGTAGACATCATGAGGAGTCTACATCACATTGATCTACGTATTTTATGCACGATAATTAATGTATTATTCTCTACATGTAACTATGTTACTACCTTAGTATTATTAATTCTAACTTGTTTTATTATTTTTAGGAACTAACCGAAAGAGACGGAGTAAATGAGTCTACATGAACGCTAGAATGCATAAATGGAGAGAAAAAATTCGGCCAATAAAAGTTCCATAGAGGAAATAGAGAAGAAAAATAAGTCCTTGGTTGACTAGGAAAATATTTCCTTAGTTGACTAGGAAAATGGAAGCTTTCAGAAGATTCTTAGAGGAGGAACAAAGCAAGATAGGTCAAATTAATTATAAGACCATTTTAGAATCCCAAGATCAAGTCCAAGACAGGCAAAAATGTGGAGAAACAAATATGGCAACAAGAGGATTCCCAAGTTGAAGAGGAGAAGAAAATCTATCAAGAAAAGGAAAGAATAATCTATCGGTGCAGAACAACCAACTTCAATAGATGAAAGGAAACAACTCAGTAAGAGTTAAACGGCAAAATATTTTCTTTCAATGGCGGTAAAAAAAACTTTTTTGGAGAGAGATACTATTTCACCAATTGAGTTACAAGTGTGTAACATATTCATACCTAACTACTTTCCACAAAATGGTGACAAAATAATGGATGAAAAGCTTTTCGAATCTTCTTTCTAACAAGCTAAAAATTATAATTTTCAGGGGTCTGTAGCTCTTGGAATATCCATTTCAATAAAGGAAGGTCAAATTAGCCGAATTTGACAAAGAATCTTAATTCTCCTAGAAGAAGGCCATCATTCTCACCTATAAATAGAAGGGTTCGCCCGTAATTGAAATCATCTATTACCAGCCTAAAGCTCTTCCCAAATACTATCCAAGCCTCTCCTCAAACACCAAGTTTTCAAGCTCCAAGTCGACTACATCACCTTCCATACCTTCGGATCACTTGCATCGCGTTAAGCCTGAATAAGTGGGAACCACCTCCATCCTTCCTCATCACATTAAGTCCCTATTCTAGGCTGTCGTACTATAGGATTCATCTACACCCTTGGACTTTGTAGCGTTAAGCGGATCTTTAAAAAGTGTAACTATGATACCTTTATTCCATAGTCCTCTTTTGCTCTTGTTTTCTTTTTGTTTGACATTGGATGTTGGTGAAGTAATTTGGATTTTTAATACTTATTCAAGTCTATCTTCCATGTGTTTATGTTCTTGATTTTATTTCAAGCATGCTATGTTATGATCTTAATGCGTTGATTTAGTTTGGGATGATTGCGTTAAGCCCCTCGCCTATAGTTAATTCAATGAACTTATGAATTAAGGTGTTGTGAAAGGACTCAACCCTAGATTAGCTAGTAAACTAGATAGTTTAACTAGTAAACTAAAATTAAATCCTCACGATTAATTAAACTCTGAAAATTTATACAAAATTTTTGACAAAATTCTCTTTGAAAACTAAATAACCCAAAATCCTGCAAGAAAATAACACTTCTAAACCAAATTCCCACAAACAAACTGTGGACCACCGATTGTCCATCTAGATTTCTCAGTAAATAACATAAACAAGAACCAGAAATTTAACTCAGGATTTTAAATATGTATTTACAACATGCTGGTTCTGAATACAAAGAAATCAAACTCAACCACTATTTGAGAAACTGGAAATAACATAATACAACTGGAATTCAAAGCGACTTCTATGAACATAGATTACATATAAATAGATTTGATAGTAGACTAGAACCTACTGAATGAGTAGCTGACATGTGGACTCAAAGCCTTCGACGACACCACGCGAATTCAGGATTTAAACTGCAGTCGGGGAGACGGAAACCAAAAAGCCCAGGAAAAGACATTTAAAATATAAAACGTTAGAGTAAGTGGACAAAAATAACATAAATTATGTAAAACGATAAATCTGTAATAACATGCTTTTCTGCTAATTTCTATAAAATAAAGCGAGTTCAAATGTAATAAACTGAAATAAAATATGGAGGTGGGCGCTCAGAGTATTCGTCCTAACCTGAAGCTTCTCCAAGACTGTAAATAACAAGTGATGGGATCATCTAGAGGGTTTGTTTTATCCCGAGAAAATCTAGGTCGGCAGGGCCTTTGTCCTAATCCGATCTAAGCCAACTAGTCAGTGATCAGCCGACAAGTCAAAGCATCGATGCTGAAAATAAAACCATCACAAACATACCTCCAAACTCAACTGTTATAAAATATAGGAGACTATAAATATGCATCAATATGAACTCGTAGCAACTGTGAAAATAAATTAACGTCCACTCATAAGTCTGTGACTACTGCTGGGGTTCAATAAAATTTTCTTCGTTGCTAGGGTCGCGATCACAATGTCCTGTAAATAGGGATCATACAATATTAGAATATGCGTAAAACTATGAAAATCGACCCTAAAAAAACCCTGGAAGTCCCCCAAATTTCAGAAAATTTCTTCATCGGAGATCCGCCGTGGGCGGCGGCGCGTGAGCCACAGGCACCTCCTGCCAAAGTCAACCAATGTGGGTGTTCGACCCCATGTTGGAAATCTTACAATGAGTACTATAACTTTCCTAACTGGACCGATGTCAAAATCGCCGGCATTTTGCCGGAAAACACCCAAACAGACCGGAAACCCTTTTCCGGCAACCGCAACCAACTGCGGCGATTGACCCCACGAAACCTTCCTGTCTTTGAGACCAACCCAACATCTAGCCTCACTCACCCCAATTCACCCTTACGTGGCCGGAGTCGTCCCCGAAAGCCATGGCCCCAAAATTGGCCGGGAATTTCAAATCGACAAAGCTTCTCCGTGGAGCTTCCTCGGTCCACGCAACCTACCCAGAAAGATTCAAGAGGAGGAGAACTTCAAAATCCCCCCACCTCGGCCCCAAAAACATCGTCGGAGCACTGCCACCGACAGCGGCGGTTTGGCAAGACTAAACGAGATTCAGGTTACCTTAAAATCTTCAAGCTGACATAAAATCCATTATTTTAAATATTTTCTCCTACCAACTTCCGATAATCACAAAAAAACTCACTTATCTAAAAAGTTCTCCAAAAATTTCTACGAACTCGAAATTAAATAATCTACAACTTTCATGAAGAAAGTTAAATCAAAATCTCGCCCGGTGAAAAAATCGTTAATAACCTCGATAACGCGACTAATCCGTGATAAGGCGTAATATAACTCGATAAGCGCATAATTTCATTTCGGGTCGTAATATGTTGTCACTTTAAACCATATAACATGGAAATTATAGAATTAAGAGCACCAATTTTGTAGGTAAGAAGAATAGGTAAAGGAAATTAGCTAGGGTGAAGTAAGATGATCCCTTGTAAATAATTAACTAGGTTTATTTTTGTCTTAAGCATAATTTAGAGTTCTTAGGGGTTTTTTTTATGTGTTGCTTATCAATGAGTTTATGCATGCTAGAGTCATAGGTTCTTTGTTTTGTGTTATGACGTTTTTAGGTAGTAATTAGGTTAGAAAACAAACTTTTAAATTCCTCTTTCCTTACACAAATTTTTCATGCACACTTCAATCCCCGGTTAGAACGATCCCTAGCTACTTGCTTAAAAATACTACATCTATAGGGTTTAAATTAAATACGTTAGATTAGGTATTAAGTGTTTAATTTAATACTTAGTTTTAGCGTATTAATTTTTGGCATTGTTGTCGAGAATTGAGAATTGTTGTGATTTTTATGTGTATATATGTAATTTACTTGTCAATACTTTACTTATACTTGTAAATATTACTAACAAATTTTTGCAGGAATTTCTTGTTTAACTTCGTTAACTATACATGCTAAATTTACAATAATTTTTGATATACTTGTTACTATGTGCCATTTTTTCGTTGCTCTTTGTATATATGCAATTAAATTTTATTTTTATACATAATAATCGGTGTTTGTATAAATATATATAATATATGGAATTATACTAATGGAAAGTCTTAGATTTATATTGATTACAAGATTCTTTGCTTGAAGTTTCGCTCTTTAGAATAGGGAGGTGTCTCTTTTTCTTGTCTATCTCCTTAACCCTTCATGATGTGTGGATTTCATCACCACATACCATAACCCGAGTGAAGTTATGGACATGAGGTCAAGGGCGGAGACTATAAGCACTTGAATGGTGTGTACAATCTTAAGAATTTTCGCAGATTGTTGGTCATGGTATCTAAATGGATTATGACTGGTGATAGGTTCTGGATCTAAGAAAGGGACGCCATTGGAGTAGTATACCATTGGCCCAGTTAGCCTCGGGGTGTCCTGAAATTAGTCCTACCTTTAGCATTATCTGTATCCCTGCTGGTCATTTTTAAACGTTAAAATGCAAAGATACTTGAGAGTTAGTACATATTTTTGCGTGGGCCACACGTTCAAAGAGATTTACTAAAGGCTTAGAGGATTGTGATTTTTGTAAATCTTTGGTGAATTCAACTTGGACATGTTTGTTAAAGAGTTGTTTGAAATTTTGAAACTATTAAAGGTATAAATCACGTTGCATACTTAGATTGCATAAATCCTTTAAGGTTTTGTGTTGCTCGGATTTCACCACCGGGTACCATAACCTAAATAAAGTTAGGGACATGACACCAAAGGAGGAGTCTTTTTATTCATACTGTTAACGTGACTTGTGTGTTTTCTACTGGATCTAACCTTTTTCTCTTATGCATTTATACCATGTTATCATTTAGGTTGATCTTGTTTGATGCATTTAATTAAAATTTTAATTAATTTGAATGTGTGATCCATGATGAATCTCTTTTGCCATTGTATGAAACGTGTTCCACGTTGTTCCAACATGTGCTTAATTGTGTGTTTCTCATTGCTTTAGTTTCATCCTTATGCATTGCATTTTGTTATATATTATCTTGCATTCAAAATTTGGTGTGTTTAATTAATTAAATTTATAACTTGCATTTATTTTGTCTTCTGATGATGCTAACACTTGATCTGTTGATGATTTAGGCAACTTATGAATGACCAATCTAATACTGTGTCAACTTGAACTTAGATCTCTAACTATGCCTAGAAATTAATGAACTCAAGGTCTCGTAGAACATGATCTGTCTGTGACTGAGCAAAGTCCACCTAATTCGCCATCATCATCAATACACATATCATACGCAGAATCATACATCAGCAGAAGAGATCAAATGGGCGACGAAAATAATTAACAGTTCATCCGCTAGTAGACATGGGTAACTATGGGACTACTTCCATTGTTTACCCTCAGCTAGCAGTAAGACAAACAACACCAGAATTGAAGAGTGGCTTCATACACCATCTTTCGCGCTTTCATGGCCTATCTATTGAAGATATAAACACACACTTGACTACATTTCTATTCGTGTGTGACTCCATGTGCCTAGCTAGCACTACAATGGATGCATTCCAACTTAGGGCATTTCCATTCTCTTTGGAAAAGAAGGCCAAATGTTGGTTGTTTAGTTTACCTTCGAGATCTATTACTACATGGGAGAAGTGTGGGATTGAGTTTCTCACCAATTACTTTCTGGCGTCGAAGATCATTTAACTAAGAAAGAAGATTACTGGCATCCTGCAAGATCAAGACGAGTCGTTCTCAGCTTACTATGAAAGATTCAAGGAGTTGTGTGAATCTTGTCCATCACATGGAATATTTGAAAGCAACCTCTTGACATACTTTTATGAAAGACTTAGACCATTGGAAAGAGAGCTCTTAGACGCAATAGTTAGAAGATCATTCTTGGAGAAGCCTACCACTGTAGGCTGAGCTTTATTGGATCAACGTGCTCTCAACATACAACAATATGAGGGTATAACGTTACATCGGAGTAGAAAGGTCAATGAGGTGTCTTCTTCAAGCACAAGAACTAAAATCGCCAAGCTCACCTCTTTGATCACTAAGCTTTTGGAAGCTAAATCGCCATAACCAATGCCTCCAACAACACTTGTTTGTGGTATTTGTCTCCTTGGTGGACATCGTAATGATCAAATTCCTTAAGTAAATGCACATGCACCAACAATGGAAGTTGCCAACGGTATATGAGGTTTCCAGAATGCCCCTCGGTTCAACAATTACCGAAACAACTATAATCAAGAGTTACGGAATAATCATCCAGGCTTTTAGTTGAGGAATAATGATGGATGCATGAAACCTCATGCGCCTCTACAACAAGGGTTTCAGCAGCAACAAACTCATCATAGGCCCAGCTCCAAATGCTAGCAATGCTCAACATGTTCTCACCAATCCTAATTATGACAAGCTTCTGAAACAACTTTTTGTTCAACACAAGTTTTACTGAATGGACAGGCTCAATAAGGGAACAACATTGCTGAACTGAAAAAGCAAATGGTCTAGGTCGTTGAGCTTATAGGCTAGATAAAGGATGGAACTAAAAAATTGTCAAGCCAGACTATTCCAAATCAAGGAGATTTCAGACCAACAAATGTAGTATTTACTCGGAGTGGTAAACAGCTCAAGGAATACAAAAAAAAGTCAACGTCACCTCTTATTCACCTAGTAAAGGACGTTAAAGTTGATCCGACCGCCAATGAGGCCGGGAGAATGAAGGTGGCGTCACCTAAGGCACCCTTGGCGCCATCATCTTTATAAATTGACCCGAAGACACAAGGCAAGAGCTCGATTCCTTCAAGTACGGTCCCTGCTAATTCTCCATTTGTTAGTGCACCATTTCCAAGTTGACTACTCAACAAAAAGAAGCAAGAATCAGATGAAGTGATCTTAGAAATCTTTAAAAAGGTGCAAGTAAATCTACCCATCATCGAGTGCCTCAAGCAAGTGCTGAAATAGGATAAGTTTCTCAAAGAGATGTGCACCACGAGGAGACAAATGAGAGAGAAGAAGATTGTAAAGGTGAATGTGAATGTGTAATGTCACGGATCTAAATTAGTGACTTAATCATCGTTAGTCGCACTAATTAACGAGCTAGGCATCATACATCACGTTTATCGTGATTTGTTTCAACTAAGATTCATTTTTTATAGATTATGATTTTGAATTTAACCTCTGCACAGAAGTTGTAGAGGATTTCACTACAAGCTCGAACATATTTTGTTGGATTTTTCAGACGTTTGAGCTATTTGTTATGAATTTCAGAAGTTTAAAGGGAAAACAATCTAAATTAAAAATCTACTATTGGGTAAATGTTGTGGACCGTTTGATCATCATCAAATTCAATCTGGACCATTAATCTTGTGAGGGTAGTTTTTGAAATCAACCTGGGTTCGGTAAAAAGCCAAAATTTCTACTCGGCACAGTTTTCTCTCTCTCTCGGCCCGACTTCTTTCTTGTGAATAGCCGTCGCCGACTGGCAAGTTTGCGGCGACTCTCCTCCTCTGAAATATAAGGACAACAACTCCTATACCATTCCCAATCCACACATTCGACATGCATGCTTCGTGGAGAGGGAAATTGAGGTTTGAAATTCGAGAGCTCCAACAAATTTTCGTTCGAACATGGTGGCGCTATGGCCGAAGCTTGGTGGCGCCTGGTTAGGGGCTTTGAACCCTGCCCTCCAAGGAGTCGAATGAGCTGTATGAGGTCGCACCGTGGTTAGACTGTGTCGGATGGCCAAGGGAGATTTCCGGCAAAAATCTGAACATTTGAGGAGAGTTTTCGATCGCTTAAGCTTGGAATTGGAAGTTGGTGCAGTTGTGAAATGTTGTTGCTCTTGTTTGCGAATTCTAGAAAGGTGCGGTTGGAGCCCATACTCACCATCTGGTTTGGCCACCGCCTGTGGAGGTGCATGAGCCCCACACGCCGCCGTGTGCGGCAAAGCTCCGGTGACCAGAAGCCTTGTTTTCTCATGGGGAGTTTCCCTAGCTATTTAGTTACGATATTTTCCTATTTTCTATGGATTTTGGAAGAATGTGAGTAATATTTTGAAATATAGAAGCCTTGTTTTCTCATGGGGAGTTTCCCTGGCTATTTAGTTACGATTTTTGCCTATTTTCTATGGATTTTGGAAGAATGTGAGTAATATTTTGAAATATATATATAGGATGTTGATGCGACTCAACACTTTCTATGAAAACTTATGTCATGTGTCGAGTCGGGACTCACCTTTCTATGCAAATATAGAAGCCTTGCCCCCGAAGGTGACGAATGTGTTTGAATTCATGATGTGATAGAGTAAAGACGCTTAGTTATTAAATATTTAATGTGAGTATTTATGATATGCATCGTCTCGGATTTCTAATCTATTTTAGTCGTGCGATTAGAATGATGTATTAATTAATCTTAGATCTTTGTCTGACTTTGGAATGCTAATCACGTTTCTCAAGTTAGTGGACCGACGTATGTTTCCGACGATCCAGGTGAGTGGACATTTGTTTTTCATTGTCGATTAACGAGTCTAAATCTTTTATGCTCATGATTTTGCTTACGCATATATATGATATGATTTATTATAAGAGTATGTTTATGCACGGAGGCAATATGATATGATTTTACTATTTCACGCACGCATGTTTATTATTACTGCATCGATGCATTGGTTGCCCGGCTGATTACTGAGTACGCTTCTGGGGAGACACGACAACACCTAACCAGATGACTATGTTATGCACGCCTCCACACACTATGATATGTTTTATGGTTTTACCTAGGCTTACTCTGTTTTATTTTATGTTTGTGGTGAAAGGCATAAAATTACGCTTTACGATTTCTTAAGATTGTTTATTTTTCGTCCACTCCCTCTGACGGTTTCCATGTTTTATATGCCTTTCCTCTGGACCCTTTGGTTTCAAATGCCCAGGCTCCAGAGTTTCAGCTGAGGTCGGACACGCAAGTAGATCGAGGCATAGTAGTATCCGTTATAGGATCCAGGGTTGATCCTACGAGTTAGCATCTTAGTCCGGATATGTAGCTTACTAAATCTAAGTGCTCTAATGTCATAACTAGTGTTAAGTTCTTTGTATTGTGTTGTTATGAGTGACTTCTAAAAATTAGATTGTCTAATTCATGAATTTCAAATCCCCCAACTTTCTTTTCCCTTCGGCTGCCTTTTTGTTTTGCATATTTAGGTTCTAATGGTCATTAGAACCTAATCCTGATTTAAGCATCTAAATCGGGGTCGGGTCTTCACAGAATGAGACTGTTCTGCAATCATTCAACGATGGCTACCCCTAAAATTGAAGGATCTAAGGAGTGTCTTTGTTCCCTACATGATTGGTGCTAGATCTTTCAACAATGTGATGTTGGACTTAGGAGCCTCAATAAATGTCATGCCTTACTCATTATACCAAGCTCTAGGTCTTCCTACGTTGAAGAAAGATGATGTCATCATCCAGTTAGCCTTTCGTTCTGAGACATATCCAAGATTATATGTAGAAGATATTCTTGTTTAGGTCAATAAGCTTATCTTCCAAGCTAATTTCTACGTTTTTTACATTGAAGATAGTGACATTAACAATACGCCAATTCTGCTAGGACGTCCCTTCATGTGACTGCAAGAACAAAGATTGATGTGTTCAGTGGAACATTCAACATGGAATTTGATGGAGAGGTCATTGAGTTCAACATCTTTGATGCCATGAGGCATCTTGCTACTAGTGTCAATGCTTGTTTTTCTATGGATATTGTTGACTCTTTGGCACAAGCACATTTGAACACAAGAAAGAAGGATATGTTGGACTTAATTCTTCAAGAAGGAGTGAGGCAGACTCGACTTAGAGATGATGCTTATTTTAATGAACTATGGTTCAAAATGAAGCCAATAGCTTGAAAGGTTTTAGCACTTCTAGACGCAACACCCAAAGAGTTCAGAAATCCTCCACATATTCCTACCATTTTTGGAGCAAACAAGTTGTTGTCTTCCATTGTTCAAGCACCAGAATTAGAGCTGAAAGTATTACAAAAACATTTGAAGCATGTCTATTTGGGAGAAGAAGAGATTTTCCAATAATAATATCTGCAACATTGGAAGCAGAACAAGAGAAAAGACTTGTGAAGGTTCTGAAGAAATACAAGACTATCATAAGTTGGACACTTGCAGATATCAAAGGAATTAATCTGGCAACCTGTGTTCACTTGTTACTTGAAGATGGTGCAAAGCCTAGTAGAGAAGCTCAACGCAAACTCCATCCTCCTATGATGGAAGTTGTTAAAAAAGAGGTGATCAAGCTCCATGATTATGGCGTGATTTACCCTATCTCAGACAGTCGTTGGGTGTCTCCTGTACAAGGTGGTTCCGAAGAAGTCTGGAATTACTATTGTGAAGAATGAAGACAACGAGTTAGTGCCTCAGAGAACTATCACTAAACATCGGGTTTGCATCGACTACAGGAAGCTTAACGCCACCACCAAAAAAGATCGCTTTTCTTTGTCATTCATTGATCAAATGCTTGAACGATTGGCTAGTCATGCTTATTATTTCTTCCTTGAAGGATATTCTGGGTATAATCAAATCAGCATAGCCGAAAAGGACCAAGAGAAAACCACTTTTATATGTACATTTGGTACTTTTGCTTACAGAAGAATGCCTTTCGGTTTATGCAATGCACCAGACATATTTCAGAGATGCATGCTAGCTATCTTTTCAGACTACATCGAAAAGATAATTGAGGTTTTTATGGATGACTTTAGTGTCTTTGGAGACAGTGTTGACACATGCATAGTCAATCTGGAGCAGATTGTGACGACCCGAACCAGAATCAGATGTGTGTTTGGCACGATTCTCGAGATTTGGTTATAGTCGCAGTTTTACGATATTGTGTGGTTTGTCGATTCGATTCGCGACTATATTTTCAGTCGAGAATTTGAGTTGGGTGTCTTCACTGAAATTGTAGAGTACGTGATTTCGAGCTCGTGGGCTGTTCCAGAAGATTTTTCTGATAATCGAGGAATATTTTATGATTATTTGAAGTTTCGGGTTCCGACGAGTTTATCCGATTGTTTCGAGCTAATCCGAATCACATCGTATATTCATTCCGGACCGTTGATCGACCCGAGGGACGAGTATAAATATCGAAAAGTTGGAAAATAGTCGTAAAAACACGAATTTGCATTGACCACCGTTGACTTTCTGTTTTTGGTAAGTTGACTTTTTGGACAAAAGGGGAAAGTTTCCCGTTTCGGTGCTTGCCGTCCGACGTCGAGTTTCCGGCCACCTCCGATCTTGTAAAGGGTATTAATCGCTTCTCCACTTGATTTATTGTCAATTGGTACTTGATTTGAATGAATTTGATCCCGTTTTGGTTTGACCCGAATCGGGTCGGTCCTAAGGATTTCGTCGGTGTTCGTAAGCCGTTTTCCGGCGAACTTTGACGGTGGAGGTTAGGGGGGTTAGACTCCCCTTGCCTTGGAGAGTCTCCCTATGTGTTTTATTGTGAGTTTGATGAAGTTTTGAAGGTCGCCGGATTGAGTCACCGGAATTGGGATTCCGTTCGGTTATGTCGAGTTTTGGAAGGGTTAGGGGCTGAATTGGTCTACGTGTTAGTTAAGGAAGTGATTCGTTGGGTTGAGATGGTCTGATCTGGAGAGTTTCGCCGCGTGATTCCACCGTTGACGGCGCGCCGGCGGCAGCGGCGACGGTCAACGGTGAGGGGAAAAAGTCAACTTTTCAGATTTCGATGTAATTAGTGTCATTTTTCTCGTAATCGCGCCCTGATCGTCGTCCAGAGGTTTTTGGGTCGATTTGGTTAGCCGATTGTCAGTCGAGATTTCGAGTGGGGATTTCGGGATTACCGTTATACATTTTGTACTACATTTCGTATTTTCGGGAACGGTTGGTTTCCGTGCATCAGTACAGTGTTGTGGACTACGATTTTGATCAGTTATGTTTTGTGAATATTCAGGAGATCGAGATCGAGATCTGGATCGTAGTTGTGCTTCAGGCGAGGGATCTTCCACCAGACCACGAGATTAGCGCGAGTGCGCGTTACGCGAGTTTGTGAGTGGACAGTTTATTTTCACGGAATTATTGCGAGTCCTTTATATACGTTTTATGAGCTTGAATATGCAGTATGATTATGGTTTTACGAATATGAGTTTTCGTACGAGATTATGTTTATATTGAGCATGTGTTACGTGATTATTATTTATACGTTGTTATGTGTCCACGTGTGGCCCCGTGTGATGTATACACATGCTCTGTACGCGTGAGGAGTTAGAGTCTCCCTCGTGTACCCGGACGAGTGAGGAGTTAGAGTCTCCCTCGTGTACCATTTGATTATTTATACTTTCGACTCGCATATGTTTTTATAACATATATACTTGGTGAAAGACATTTATTTTTGTCCACTCACTCTAACGTGTTTATTGTCTTTCCCCTAGGTTTTTCGGTTTCCGTGCCCAGTTTGCAGTTCAGGTTTGGTGTTTCACGTCGCGGTTTGGAGGCTAGTGATCAGAGTTACCTGTGTTTTCCAGTAGGTTCTTGTTTCGCCTACTGATGTACATATTGTATATGTTTTTCTCTAGAAGTCGCTCTGATACATTCTGATACATGTTGTGCGGATTTTCACTGATATACATATATACATCGTACAGTTTATTTACTGTTGTTGATTATATTGATGTTGAGAAATCCGGATGGGATTGGTGCCCACGGTTTGCTTTTTGTGGCATAGGACGAAGTGTTAATCTCTGGGTGCAGGTTATGGTAATTCTACGCTAGCAACGAAACTCTGCCGAAATTTTGAAAATTTTTGTTGGTTCGTATTTTCGGAAGGGTTTGATTTCGGTTTAGGTAACTGAATCGGGATTGGGTCCTTTCAGCTTGGTATCAGAGCATTAGGTTGTCAGATTCTGTAGACTTTTGTAGTTGTGACGCTTAGGGTATTTGAGTTGATACAGCATGACTGGAGTGATGACCCGACTGGCCAGCGGTACTCATCAGTACTTCGGGTGTTGTATGTCCTCAAATATCTGCGGTTTCATGATTACGTTCTTTCTGCTTGTGCCTAATGCTTGTCTTGTATCAGTAGGATGCCTCCTCAACGTGGTCCCCGTGTTGACCGGGGTGATGATCCTGATGAGGATCGCCGAAAGCGCGACTTGCTGATGCGAGTGCTGCGTTTGGAAGAGCGTTTTGACCCTGTGGTCAAGGCTCGCACTGCGGGTGCTACTGTTTTTTCGGGTTCAGTGGATCCAGAGATATGCGAGGCATGGTTGGTTCAGATTGAGCGTGTTTGTGAGCGTCTGCAGTTTACACCTGAGCAGATGTCAGTAGCCGCAGTTAGTTTACTTGAGGGTGATGCATACTTTTGGTGGGTCAGTACTGACAGAGTTCCTGTGGATACTCCGTGGACATTGTTTCGTGGTCTGTTTATGCGGAGGTAGTTTAATCAGGCTACCCAACAGCGCAAGTACGAGGAGTTCATGAACTTGAGGCAGGGCAGTTTGTCTGTACTTGAGTATCGGGATCGGTTTACTCGATTGTCTCGTTTTGCGCGAGATATGGTGGCTACAGAGGAAGCCAAGTGTCGCAGGTTTGAGCTGGGATTGAATCTGAGTATTAAGGCGACATTGACTACGATGCCGAGGAACAACTTTGATGAGTTTGTCAGCGCAGCTCTCCGAGGCGAGGATATTGAGCAGGAGAGACAGCAGAGGTACCAGCCGAGGCGATTTGAGGAAGGTGGACCGAGTCAGGGGCCTTCAAAAAGGCAGAGTTCTGATACTTCAGGTTCAGCTTCATCTTCAGGCGGTGGGTCATATCGACCACCAGCTGGTGTACCTAGACGGAGGCCAGGATGGAGGAGAGATCGACCGCAGCGGCCACAGGATAGTGGAGGTTCCAGCGGCTCTAGTTATCCTCGGCGTACTGGTGGT
This sequence comes from Geum urbanum, assembly GCA_946800695.1. Lineage (NCBI taxonomy): Eukaryota > Viridiplantae > Streptophyta > Magnoliopsida > Rosales > Rosaceae > Geum > Geum urbanum. The sequence continues at coordinate 24,969,819 of OX327013.1, read as the reverse complement.
ACATTTCCTGTTCCGAGAGACTACCCTTTGTGCAACCTCTGCAATAGGTATCATTTTGGCCCATGTCAGCGGGGTCCTGGTGCTTGTTATCGTTGTGGCCAGGTGGGCCACTTTTCGAGGGAATGTCCTCAGTTGTATGCTGGTGATCAGGCAGCTCAGAGTTCCGGAGTTGAGCGAGGTGCCACTGCGGGAACTCGACCAGCACAGTTTGCAGGCCAGGGCAGGCAGCAGGGACAGTGCCAGCGAGGACGACCAGCCGGACAGGCGAGGGTTCATGCTATGACTCTACGTGAGGGCAGAGCATCACCGAAGGTCGTTATCGGTACGTTACATGTTTTTGGTATTCCTGTAGTTGCATTACTGGATCCAGGTGCCACACATTCATTCATATCATTTAGACTGTCATCATTAGCCACGGTTCTTGCATCTCCACTTCCGGGGTTGTGGAGAGTGTTGTATCCGTCAGGTGAGGTTGTGAGCATCAGTTGGGTTTACCGAGATTGTGAGGTGTTTATCGATGGCCATGGTTGTTACTGCTTGATATTGTGGATTTTGATCTGATTTTGATCTGTTACTGCTTGATATTGTGGATTTTGATCTGATTTTGGGTATGGACTTCCTGGAGTCGCACTGGGCCATGTTTGATTGCCACAGGAAGGAGGTCGCGTTTCGACGACCCGGGTTGCCTGAGATACTGTTTCGTGGCGAGAAGAACACTTCACTTCCGTGTTTGATTTCCGCGATGAGGGCGGATCGGTTGATGAAGAAGGGATGTGTTGCTTACTTAGCCCACGTGGTGGACACTACAGCTGCAGTGCCAGATCTTGGTAGTATTGAGATTGTGTCTGAGTTTCCGGACGTGTTTCCAGCGGAGTTACCTGGTATACCCCCTGTACGGGAGATTGATTTTACCATTGAGTTATTGCCGGGTACTGGACCGATTTCCCAGACACCGTACCGGATGTCGCCTGCAGAGTTGAAGGAGTTACAGATTCAGCTTCAGGAGTTGTTAGAGAAGGGATTCATTCGACCGAGTGTTTCTCCGTGGGGTGCTCCAGTGTTGTTCGTGCAGAAGAAGGATCGGTCCATGCGTTTGTGTATCGACTATCGGAAACTGAATCAGGTTACGGTGAGGAACAAGTATCCATTGCCACGGATTGATGACTTGTTCGATAGGCTGAAGGGAGCAGCAGTCTTTTCGAAGATTGATCTTCGATCCGGATATCACCAGTTGAGGATCCGGGATTCAGATGTGGCCAGGACAACTTTCAGGACGCGATATGGGCACTATGAGTTTTTGGTTATGCCATTTGGGTTGACCAACGCCCCCGCAGCTTTCATGGACTTGATGAATCAGGTGTTTCGACGGTTCTTGGACAAGTTCGTGATTGTATTCATTGATGATATCCTGATATATTCGAGGAGTGTGGGCCAGCACAAGAAGCACTTGCGAGCGGTGTTGCGGACTTTGCGGGACCATCAGCTATTCACGAAGTTTAGCAAGTGTGAGTTCTGGTTGGATAATGTGAAGTTTCTGGGCCACGTGATTTCGGCCGAGGGAGTTAGTGTTGATCCTGATAAGATTGAGGCCGTGCTGAATTGGAGTCGACTCACTACTGTACCGGAGATCCGGAGTTTCTTAGGGTTAGCAGGCTATTATCGACGGTTTGTACAGGATTTCTCCCGGATTGCTACACCACTGACCAGATTGACGAAGAAGGGCGTCAAATTTGAGTGGTCTGATGCGTGCGAGGAGAGTTATTTGCTCCTGAAAGAGAGATTGACTACCGCACCGGTTCTGACGTTGCCAGACGACAGTGGTGAGTTTGTTGTGTACAGTGACGCGTTGAAGTTGGGCCTTGGCTGCGTGTTAATGCAGCATGGTAGAGTCGTGGCATATGGTTCCAGACAGCTAAAACTGCACGAGGCCAACTACCCGACGCATGATTTGGAGTTAGCCGCTATTGTGCTAGCGCTGAAGAGTTGGAGACATTATCTGTATGGTGCTCAGTGTAAGATTTACACTGACCACAAGAGTCTCACCTACTTGCGGACACAGCCGGACCTGAATATGAGGCAGCGCCGATGGATGGAGTTGATCAACGACTACGATTGCACATTTGAGTACCATCCAGGGAAGACCAACGTTGTGGCAGATGCACTTAGCCGGAAATCCGGAGCCTCATTGTTTCACATGTGTGTGGCCAGAGTGTCGATGTTAGCCGAGCTTCGAGCTACGGGTGCTGTGTTTGGGTATGATGATGATGGAGCTTTGCTGGCCAGTTTTCAGGTTCGACCAGTATTGGTTGATCAGGTACGGGAGGCACAGGATTCAGATCCTTACTTGCTGGGCAAGAAGACCATGATTCGGAATGGTATGCCTACAGAGTTCCGATTGAGTGACGACGGTACGTTGTTGTTCAGGGGCAGATTATGTGTACCCAGGGACGAGGACTTGAAGAAGGAGATTCTGGACGAAGCCCACAGTTCAGCGTATGCGATGCATCCCAGAGGTACGAAGATGTTTCGTACACTTCGAGCGTACTATTGGTGGCGCAACATGAAGCGGGAGATTGCCGCGTACGTGAGTAGATGTTTGATTTGTCAGCAGGTGAAGGCGGAGAGGCAGAAACCTGCAGGGAAACTACAGCCACTTGAGATTCCAGTTTGGAAGTGGGAGCATATCACGATGGATTTCGTCTATCAGTTGTCGCGTACCTCGGCGGGCAACACTGGCATTTGGGTTATTATTGACCGATTGACGAAATCCGCACACTTTCTTGCACTCCCAGGGAAGATTTCAGTGGGCAGATTGGCCAAGTTGTACTTATTTGAGATTGTTCGCTTGCATGGTGTGCCTGTGTCGATTGTTTCTGACCGAGATAGTCAGTTCACTTCTGAGTTTTGGCAGGCTTTACAACGAGCATTGGGCACGAGGTTGCGGTTTAGTACAGCTTTTCATCCTCAGACTGACGGGCAGTCTGAGCGGACCATTCAGACTCTTGAGGATATGTTGAGATCATGTGTGTTGCAGTTTCACGGAAACTGGGATCAGCAGTTACACTTGATCGAGTTCGCCTACAACAACAGCTATCAGGCCAGTATTGAGATGGCACCATACGAGGCCCTATACAGGAAGCAGTGTCGCACTCCATTGTGTTGGATTGAGGTGGAGGAACGTTGGCTCATTGGTCCTGATTTGGTGAAAACCACGATGGAGGACATACAGGTTATCCGAGATCGACTGAAGGTCGCCCAGGATCGGCAGAAGAGTTACGCAGATGTGAGGAGGAAGAGTTTAGAGTTCGAGGTTGGTGATTGGGTCTTTCTGAAACTGTCTCCATGGAGGGGAGTAGTGCGTTTCGGGAAGCGTGACAAGCTTCGACCGCGGTACATTGGTCCGTATGAGATTATGGAGAGGGTTGGAGCTATTGCTTACAGACTTGAGTTACCGATTGAGATGGCTCGTGTGCATGATGTCTTCCATGTTTCGATGTTGCGGAAGTACATCTCAGATCCTTCACATGTGTTAGCTCCACAGCAGTTGCCGATCAGGGAGGATTTATCGTATGTTGAGGAGCCAGTGCAGATTCTCGATTGTCGTGAGAAGGAGTTGAGGCACCGTGTGATTCCGCTGATGAAGGTCTTGTGGCAGAACCATTCAGTTGAGGAGGCCACTTGGGAGACCGAGCAGCGTATGCGGGAGCAGTATCCTCATCTGTTCACTTGACACGTACGTAAATTTCGAGGTCGAAATTTCTTTAAGGGGGGTAGATTTGTGACGACCCGAACCAGAATCAGATGTGTGTTTCGCACGATTCTCGAGATTTGGTTATAGTCGCAATTTTACGATATTATGTGGTTTGTCGATTCGATTCGCGACTATGTTTTCAGTCGAGAATTTGAGTTGGGTGTCTTCACGGAAATTGTAGAGTACGTGATTTCGAGCTCGTGGGCGGTTCCGGAAGATTTTTCCGATAACCGAGGAATATTTTATGATTATTTGAAGTTTCGGGTTCCGACGAGTTTATCCGATTGTTTCGAGCTTATCCGAATCACATCGTATATTCATTCCGGACCGTTGATCGACCCGAGGGACGAGTATAAATATCGAAAAGTCAGAAAATAGTCGTAAAAACACGAATTTGCATTGACCACCGTTGACTTTCTGTTTTTGGTAAGTTGACTTTTTGGACAAAAGGGGAAAGTTTCCCGTTTCGGTGCTTGCCGTCCGACGTCGAGTTTCTGGCCACCTCCGATCTTGTAAAGGGTATTAATCGCTTCTCCACTTGATTTATTGTCAATTGGTACTTGATTTGAATGAATTTGATCCCGTTTTGGTTTGACCCGAATCGGGTCGGTCCTAAGGATTTCGTCGGTGTTCGTAAGCCGTTTTCCGGCGAACTTTGACGGTGGAGGTTAGGGGGGTTAGACTCCCCTTGCCTTGGAGAGTCTCCCTATGTGTTTTATTGTGAGTTTGATGAAGTTTTGAAGGTCGCCGGATTGAGTCACCGGAATTGGGATTCCGTTCGGTTATGTCGAGTTTTGGAAGGGTTAGGGGCTGAATTGGTCTACGTGTTAGTTAAGGAAGTGATTCTTTGGGTTGAGATGGTCTGATCTGGAGAGTTTCGCCGCGTGATTCCACCGTTGACGGCGCGCCGGCGGCGGCGGCGGCGGTCAACGGCGGTCAACGGTGAGGGGAAAAAGTCAACTTTTCAGATTTCGATGTAATTAGTGTCATTTTTCTCGTAATCGCGCCCTAATCGTCGTCCAGAGGTTTTTGGGTCGATTTGGTTAGTCGATTGTCAGTCGAGATTTCGAGTGGGGATTTCGGGATTACCGTTATACATTTTGTACTACATTTCGTATTTTCGGGAACGGTTGGTTTTCGTGCATCAGTACAGTGTTGTGGACTACGATTTTGATCAGTTATGTTTTGTGAATATTCAGGAGATCGAGATCGAGATCTGGATCGTAGTTGTGCTTCAGGCGAGGGATCTTCTGCCAGACTACGAGATTAGCGCTAGTGCGCGTTACGCGAGTTTGTGAGTGGACAGTTTATTTTCACGGAATTATTGCGAGTCCTTTATATACGTTTTATGAGCTTGAATATGCAGTATGATTATGGTTTTACGAATATGAGTTTTCGTACGAGATTATGTTTATATTGAGCATGTGTTACGTGATTATTATTTATACGTTGTTATGTGTCCACGTGTGGCCCCGTGTGATGTATACACATGCTCTGTACGCGTGAGGAGTTAGAGTCTCCCTCGTGTACCCGGACGAGTGAGGAGTTAGAGTCTCCCTCGTGTACCCGGATGGGTGAGGAGTTAGAGTCTCCCTCGTGTACCATTTGATTATTTATACTTTCGACTCGCATATGTTTTTATAACATATATACTTGGTGAAAGACATTTATTTTCGTCCACTCACTCTAACGTGTTTATTGTCTTTCCCCTTGGCTTTTCGGTTTCCGTGCCCAGTTTGCAGTTCAGGTTTGGTGTTTCACGTCGCGGTTTGGAGGCTAGTGATCAGAGTTACCTGTGTTTTCCAGTAGGTTCTTGTTTCGCCTACTGATGTACATATTGTATATGTTTTTCTCTAGAAGTCGCTCGGATACATTCTGATACATGTTGTGCGGATTTTCACGGATATACATATATACATAGTACAGTTTATTTACTGTTGTTGATTATATTGATGTTGAGAAATCCGGATGGGATTGGTGCCCACGGTTTGCTTTTTGTGGCATAGGACGAAGTGTTAATCTCTGGGTGCAGGTTATGGTAATTCTACGCTAGCAACGAAACTCTACCGAAATTTTGAAAATTTTTGTTGGTTCGTATTTTCGGAAGGGTTTGATTCCGGTTTAGGTAACTGAATCGGGATTGGGTCCTTTCACAGATTTTGCAACGAAATATTGAAACTAAGTTTGTGTTGAGTTAGGAGAAGTCTCAGTTCATGGTGACACAAGGATTTGTTCCAAGACACATCATATCTACTAGAGGGATTAAAGATGATAAAGCTAAAGTGGATCTTGTTCGATATTTGCCATCTCCAACAAGTGTGAGGGAGGTTCGATCTTTTCTTGGACATGCATGATTCTATAGATGCTTCATCAAGAATTTTCTCACATTGCAAGAACTCTATGCCGCTTATTACAGAAGAGACACCATTCTCTTTTGATGATGATTGTCAACGTGCCTTTGGCAAGCTTAATGAGCTTTTAACGATAGCCCCCATTCCATGTACCCTGGATTGGTCCTTTCCCTTTGAGCCTATGTGTGACGCCTCAGATTATAAAGTTGGAGCTGTTTTAGAGTAACATAAGGACAAGAAACCTTATGCCCTTTATTATGCGTCTAGGACTCTGGATGAAGCTCAGATTAATTACACAACAATTGAGAAGGAGTTACTTGCTATGATCTTTGCCTTAGAAATTTTTTGATCATATCTATTTTAGACTAAGGTAATTAATTACACAGATCATGCAGCATTGAAGTACCTAATGGCGAAGAAGGATGAAAAGCCTAGGCTTATTCAATGGGTTCTACTTCTCTAAGAGTTTCATCTTGAAGTTCATGACAAGAAAGGAGTACAAAATGTTGTGGAAAATCATCTCTCATGCATTGTACATGACAAGGAAGAACTTATTGACATCAAAGAGAATTTTCCAGATGAGCAACTTTTCAAAATTTAGACAAGTCTACAAGAAATTCCATGGTATGCAGATATTGTGAACTACCTTGTGACACGAGTTTCCGGCCAACATGCCTAAAGCCAAACGTGATCAACTCAAGCATGTAGCTCGACAATACGTATGAGACGAGCCTTACCTCTGGAGACATTGTGCTGATGCATTGATTAGATGGTGTGTTCAGGACAACGAGCATAGATCGATTATTAAGTTTTGTCGCAATGAAGGATGTGGAGGCCATTATGGTTCGAAGAGGGCAACATTGAAGGTGTTTAATTCAGGTTTCTTTTGGCCAACATTATTCCAGGATGCTCGAGATTTCTGCGCCACATGTGATAAGTGTCAACGCAATGGTAACTTAGGGTCTCGAGATCAAATGCATATGACTTATGTGCTCACTGTCGAATTAATTGATGTTTGGGGAATTGATTTCATGGGACCCTTTCTCACCTCCATCGGCTTCATCTACATCTTGCTTGCAGTGGACTATGTCTCAAAATGGGTGGAAGCAAAAGCCACGTGGACAAATAATTCTCGAGTAATTGTAGATTTCCTTCGATCCAATATATTCTCCAGATTCGGAATGCCTTGTGTACTAATTAATGATGGAGGGAGTCACTTTTACAATAAAATAGTGGATGCTCTCAGGAAGAAGTGTGGCATTACTCATAAAGTCTCAACGCGATATCATCCACAGACTAATGGCTTAGCTGAAGTTTCCAACCATGAAATCAAGAAGATTCTAGGAAGAACTGTGGCGTTAAACAGAAAAGACTGGAGCCAACGTCTAGATGATGTACTATGGGATTACATAACTGCCTACAAAACTCATATCGCGATGTTACCTTACAGATTGGTTTATGGGAAAGCATGTCATCTTCTGGTAGAGCTGGAACATAGAGCTTATTGGGCAGTGAAGAAGTTCAACGTCTCCTATGATGAAGCAAGTCTCCATCAAAAATCGCAGCTGGATGAACTTGAAGAAGAAATTCAGAATGATGCTTATGAGAGTTCTTGGATCTACAAAGAAAGGACTAAGGAATTCCATGAAAAGATGATAAAGAACAAGTCGTTTGAAGTCAGACAAAAAGTACTACTCTTCCATTCTTGACATAAGCTATTTTCAGGGAAGGTGAGAACCCATTGGATTGGTCCATTCATGATTATCCAAATATTCCCTCATGGAGCTATCCAGATTTTGGGCACTGCACACAGAAAAAGAATTCAAAGTGAATGGCCACAGATTAAAGCCGTATCATGAAGCTTTAGAGAATAAAATAGTGGAGGAGATGCCCTTCAAAGAACTGGCCATTCCCAGTGATTAGCAATACATCATGTCTAGGTTGTAACACGTTAAAAACAAGCACTTGTTGGAAGGCAACCTAATGGAGGATATACATACAGATGTACTTTCTTTTCCTTTTTTCTCTTGCATTAATTAGTTAGTTTGTGTATTAATTAGATAGTTCTTTTTTGTAAAATCATATCTACATGTTTGATTCTATGCTTTTACTTAAGTACATTGAGGACAATATACGATTTAACTGTGGAAGAGAGGTTTATAGCTTTGTTTTGTCATAAATAAATAAAAAAAATCGGCGGACAAGGGTTTCGGACGGATGATGCCCTATAAATAATATTAAAAAAATTGTTCAAATTTTTGTGGCTTTTATTAGTGTGAATTTTAAGGAGTCTTTTGAGTCTGTCTAATTTAGTGTTTTATAAAGTCTTAGGATGCCTTTAACTAGTCTATGATGATTTTGGACAAAAACGAAGAAAATACGTGGCATTTTGATCACTAATTAATGGAATTCTTCTGTTAATAGAGATGCTTTGATTGCATTTACATGTAGTAAATATAGATGGTAAAACATGGTACAAAATTTGCGTGCTGGGATAAGTTTGAATCATATAAACCTATATGAGTTTTTGAGCTAAAATTATGTTTTCTTGGAGTGAATTTCGACATCTATAGGATTTTAGTCTCCAAATTTATGTTTATGCCTCATATGATTGCTTGCCATAGTTTTTAATGAACTAAAGAATGCTAGAACTTACTCATGTTAATTTGCAAAGCTTGTAGTTAATACATACTCTGATTTTGGATCTGATTAAAATCACTTAGGATTACCACAACTTTACTAAATAGTCATGTGTCCTATATGTGTACACGAGTTGTGACCCTCCTAGATAGCCTTTTTTGAGACTACGTTAAGCCTTTTTCTCATCATCATATATATCTAAACACTTAACCTAGTATAGAATATCTTTACCCTTGTTCCAAAGACTTGGTGGAGAATTTTTGAAGCTAGCATGAAGATGAAATTTTGGTGGAGATCTTGAAAGAGATGCATGTATGGGGATAGACTTGTCCAACAAGTTTAAAAAAAAAAAAGTGATTCCGAAAAAAAATTGAAAGCAAGAAAAGAAAAAAATTGTGAAACTTTCTGACAATATGTTCAAAGTGTTAAAATTTGGATTAATGTCCCCCACAGTTGTGAATTTGGAGGTTACTAGGACTTGAAGGCCTAAAAATGAAGAAATATAGTCTTTGTCTTATTCACAAAGATCAAATGAAGTTTAGAATGAAGTTCAGGTTCAATATGACAAAATCTGATGAGGACCCCAAACCCGATTTAGATGCCTAAATCGAGTTTAGGCCCTGAAGACCCTTTAATGTCTACGACCACTAATTCACAAAACATAGTCTTTAATAAGCTAGGCATACTGAAAAAATTATAGATTCGTAGGATCACTATCTGTTCCTACGATGGGTACTGCTATGCCTTGATTCATGTGCGCTCCTGACCTCCGCAATCAATCCTGCAAATCTGGCCATTTAAAATCGAGTGGCTCAGGGAAAGACATATAAAAAACATAAAAATTGTTAAGAGCAGAGCTTTGATTACCATGATTCACTGACGTCAATAAGAATTTACAAACTTCATGTCATACCAATGCTCATAAGATGTTAGTATGATCACCAATAATCTTGCCATAACGTTCTTGCCACTACGCAACATCGAATAACATAGTTCCCCGCCCAGCAAATTTTAATCCTTATAAAGTAGCTGAACTTAAATAATGAAGTTGTGAGGTTAAACACAAAATGGAAAGCTGAAAAACTAAATAAGACACATGAAACTTTTAGCTAGACATGACCAAGGACATTGTAAAACTAAATATGGCAAATGGAAAGAATTTGCACACATGATATACCAACAAAACCAGTATATTACTAACTCAACGTTACACCGTGGCTCATGAGATATCAATGCAACTTCTAATCGCTAATGGTCTTGTCATGAATCTCCAAATATTATGCATCATGAAATAGCTCAAATAGTTAATCAAAAATTCGGCATAACCTCCCCATAATCTCAAGTTTCACTAAAACTTGCAAGACAATCTAGATCTCAAATATGACAAGTTCCCAAAAAAACTGGGGGCCACCATTGCTCAATCGGATTTCTCTTAACTTAAATCACATAGTTCGCATCGCATCAAAAATCATCCTAGGAAATTTAATGTGTCACAAGAGTCTCTACACCCATAATTGGCTTAAATTTCAACTAATGTATTAAGAATGTACTCGAAAATCTATAACATGGATACTGTTAACCCTTGATATCGTAAGGGTGATTAAACTTCTTAATCTTCATACCAGAGAGGCAAAAACCGCAAACTCACCAAATATAGAGTGAAATGTTCAAGAACTAGAACACGCTCGCATAGATTCAACAAACCTGATTGCGTATAATTTAGCGAGGAGAGATAAGTGTAAGAATTCATCATATTCCCATTACTTAAAACTTAAATGTAGTACTAACACACCGATAACACTTTTACCTTCGAATGGAGATTAAGGTCGGCGCACTTGAGGCATAGCAATAGAGGCAGACTGACTCACAGATAGGGTTGGTACCTGGTCACATTCGTCACGTATTCGACGACGTTCAACACCATGAGTATTCAATGGGGATCCACTGGCCGGTCAGGCCATCACTCAGGAGTTGTTGAGGGTAATCGAGCACGAAAATGGACGCGGCTATATCAAGGCCTCTACTCCATCCTGGAGCCCTCGGGGATCAGCTGAGTAGCTATGGATCGATGCCAAAAATATAAATATGCACACAAGCCTCAACACTATAAAACTGAAAAACTGAACACTAAAAAGGAAACAATTGCACATCAGTAAATAAAATAATATTGACTCACTAACGACAGTGAAAATAAAATAACCACTCATCTGGATCGTCAAAAGAATCATAATCGATCCGCTGACTCATAAATCATACTTGGCTGTCCTAATCCAAATCTAAGATTGAGATAAATTAATATTTGTTCAATTGCACAACTAATGTGAATAAAGGAACCTGAAATGAAATCCATATCGAAAACTCACATTTAATATTTTCTCTTAAACGTGCCCCGCCATTCGGGATAGCTTCGAAGAGTCGTCGATACATGGGTTTCGTTAAGACCCCTCGACTAGTCACACGACGAACGCCCACGTCAAAGTATTGAGATGCCACGATTCCTATAAGAGCTAAAACATTACGAGATCTGTCGTACTACAAAATATTACACGAAAACGGTTACAAAATAGCGTAGAAATCTTCCCGTGAAAATTTGAGCTTTCTACTCGTTAGAGCTCCACCGTGCACGGCAGCCGCCGGAATGTTACTTGCTCTGATGCCTACAATCCATACATCAATCAAAAGCTTACTTCAAGCCTAGTAACATTCATTAAAGCACCATACTCCAACTCAAAAAGAATAGGCCGAAAATTACCTCGAAACGTCAAAAAATCTCTCCAGAATTTCAAATGGCCGACCGGCCTCAATGGTGCACGTCGTGACCCGAGACTGGTTTCAATCAACTCCTTAGAGGGTGGGGATGAAAACCTTGCAGTATGTCGCCCAACGAATCGTTGCCGCCGATGATGTGAAATCCGGGAACTTCTCGATTTCGATTCTCAGTGATTTGGTTTTAAATGGTTGATTAAGAGGCATAGGAAGGTTGGGAATGAAGAGCCAACGGGTAGAAATTGAAATTTATACCCTATAGTTAAAACAAATTAACGTCCCAAATTGAGCTTCAACTTGATCGGATGATCCAAACAATTTGACCAATGGTCGATTTCTAATTTAATTTCCTTCTACTACAAATTTCCAAAATTCATAAAAATTAGCTTGGATCTTCAAAAAAATCAATAAAAATATGTACAAGCTTGCAATAATATCTTCTACAACTTCCATGAAGAGAACGATTCCAAATTCATAATTTTCTAAAATTTGATTTTTAATCGCCACGAACCCCGGTAAACGTGACATATAATGCTTAGCTCATTAATTACCGCGATTAATGATGATTAACTCGCTAATCTAGGTTCAAGTCGTTACAATCTACCCCCTTAATAAAAAAATCCACCCTTGAAATTTACATCTCAAAAGACGAAAAAGTGAAGATACACATGCAACTTAAAGATTACCGTGCCCTCTGATACTTTATACTTTCTCACAGCACCAACACTAGCATAACGATAGATTGCAAGGATACGACACCCATTTCTCGTCATAAACAAGACATTAAACTTCGAAGTGTTAGCATATAAAAGTGATACGCTATGGGCTTTGAACATTTACTAACTGTATAAACTCCAAATTTAGAACCTTTAAAGTAATCTGAGTAACTCCAATGTTACACTCCTAGGTTCCAAAAACTTGTGAATCTTCCGTGCTGCCTAAAACTTGCCACTTCCAACCATAAATGAAAACGTTGAAACTTCAAACTGTTTAACATATAGAAACATTTTCTTCATATAGCTGCGTAGCGGAATTTGTTATAATGATGAGCACTATGATAACCATTTTCATACAACGAGGTATTCACAATAAGTTATGTCATGCCCAAAACATCGCTTCTGCCCACAAAATAATTTAAACAATCTACTTTTGACTTACCGTAAAGTTTCGCAAAGTTTGTATTTAATCGTGAATCCAAGGAATTAAGTCTTAGACTAGAGGATGTTTCCACATCCTATGCTCGAGATTTCTCAAAACGAGTTGATTGTAAAGCCATCGACTTCACCAAGTCGAAAGGAAAATACTTTAGTGCTCACTCTTAAATCAATATCTTTTGAGTCTCCAATACATGCATGCTAAGTTTGGAATACCAGGAATTCCATTGGCATAACCCACATGTTATCATATTTAGAGTGCTACTCGCCTAGATGAATATAACGAAAGGTCCGCGCATAACCTTGGAGGACATAACCATAATACATATCTTGCACAACACTAGTTGCTAATTAGAGATCAGGCGACTGCATTCCAAACTTGGTTCCACATTCAATTGCACATTATGAAGGAAGTAAAATTGATAACTCTAAACTGAGAGAAGTCTACTGAAAATCCGGCAAGACCTATTCATTTATGGTTGAACCAAATACCTTCAAATCCGGCACATTTCTCCAATACAATACCAACAAACTCAACAACAACAAAATTCAACTATCCAAAATAATCCATAAGAGTATAACAAGTATGATATATTACATAGCGATAATAACAACCACATCTGCTCAGAAACTCAACATGAAGAAATGACCTTAGAAGTGTCAAGTCACCCTAATCGTGAATAATCAAATTGCTGCTCTTCGACACAATTAATTAAAGATAACTACATGTAATGCATGTAAAGATAAATATACTTCAACTACACCTAATGAGATTCAAAAATTGTTGTGGTTAAATATGGTAGTCTTGATGGAAAATGAACCATAGGCATATACAAGTGTATCCTGAATACTTCATGTACTTTCGGTTCCAGAGAGTTCCATATGCATCAAAAATGAAACAAAACTAGTTGATGTGACCAAAACTAAGAATAAATTTCCCAGTTAAAGCGGGTGAATCTCCTCGAAGAACAATATCGAGGTACTTAAAGTAACAAAAATGGAAAGAACAAAAGAAAGTCAATGAAACCAAACTAAACTTTAACTAGAATGTAATATAATTAGCCGAAACTACACACAACTGCTCCACCAAACTGGTTATATGTGACAATCCTAAGGCTGTTCCAGGGTCTCGATGTAGCTATGCTAGTACAAGAATAGATCTTGGAATCTACGGCAATGAAAAATTTGGAATCGGGGAGATCAATGAATAATTTTCAAGACGCACATAATTGAGAGAACAACATGACAAGATAGAACTACGTAGAATTGAACGATCACAACCTAATAAGGAAAAACAATTAACAACAACTAAACTAATCGAAACTGAATGGAATGCGGACAAAACACTGTCATTGAGGACGCATGCATAGCACACCCTAAGTGTCTATAGTCTCTACCGACAGTATGATTAATGATAATGTACATCAAGTGACTTCACAAGCTAGGACAAAGTTCTGATCCATAAGTGTCATCTGTGCGTAGTGGTCGTGCTAATCTTCTTGGTATCATTCCAAATTTTATCGGATGTCCCCATTATGGACTAAGTAATCTGATTAGTTCCTTGAATATGATGCTCGAAGCTAGAAAGTTTAGACGCGAACTAGAGGGATGAAAAGCTTTACATATAACATGAGGCTAGTAAAAGGACGTAATTAAAGGAAACACATGACTAAACATGACGAAGAGAAGAGCTTTGATTACCAAGATTTACTGACATCAATAAGAATTTACAAACTTCACGTCGTACCGATGCTCATAAGGTGTTAGTACGATAGTCAACAATCTTGTCATAACGTTCTGGCCACTACTCAACATCGAAAAACATAGTTCCCCACCCAAGAATTTTTAATCCTTATAAAGTAGCTGAACTTGAAGAATGAAGCTGCGAGGTTAAACACAAAATGGAAAGAAGGAAAACTAAATAAGACACATGAAGCTTTTATTTGGACATCAGGACATCGCAAAACTAAATATGGCGAATGGAAAGAATTTGCGCTCATGATATACCAACAAAGCTAGTATATTACTAACTCAATGTTATACTATGGCTAATGAGATATCAATGCAACTTCTAATCGCTAATGGTCTTATCGTGAATCTCCTTATATTCTGTGTCATGAAATAACTCAAATAATTAATCAAAAATTTGGCATAACCTCCCCACAATCTCAAGTTCCACTAAAACCTGCAAGAAAATCCACATCTCAAATATGACAAGTTCCCAAACAAACCGGGGGCCACCATTATTCAATCAGATTTCTCTTAACTTAAATCACATAGTTCGCATTGCAACAAAAGTCATCCCAAGAAAACTAAAGCATCACAATATTTTCTACGCCCATAATTGGCTTAAATCTCAACTAACGTATTAAGAATGTACTCGAAAACCTATAACATGGATACTGATAACCTTTGATACCGTAAGGGTGATTACACTTCTTAGTCTTCATACTAGAGAGGGAAACCGCAAACTCGCCAAATATCGAGTGAAATATTCAAGATCTGGAACACGCTCGCATAGATATAACAAACCTTATTGCACTTAATTTAGCGAGAGATAAGAGTAAGAATTCATCATATTCTCATTACTTAAAACTTAAATGCAGTACTAACACACTGATAACACCTTTCAACTTTGAATGGAGTTTGAGGTCGACGCACATGAGGCATAGCAACAAAGGCAGGCTAACTCACAGGCTAGGGTTAGTACTTAGTCACATTCGCCATGTATTCGACGACGCTCAACACCTTGAGTATTCGATGGAGATTCGCTGGCCGGTCGAACCATCACACGGAAGATGTTGAGCATTATCGAGCACAAAAATAAACACAACCTAGTACTGTCTACAAAACCTATAACCTAAGGTTCTAATACCAACTGTGAGGACCCCAAACCCAATTTAGATGCCTAAATTGAGTTTACACCTAAAAGACCGTTTAGTGTCTATGACCACTAATTCTCAAAACTTGATCTTTTAATAATCTAGCTAAGCATACTTAACAAACAATAGACTCATAGGATCACTATCTGTTCCTACGATGGGTACTATTATACCTCGATCCATGTGTGCTCTCGACCTCCACATACAATCCTGCAATTCTGGGCATTTAAAACCGAAGGGCCTAGGGAAACACATATAAAAAAAATAAAAATTGTTAGAGTGAGTGGACAAAATACAATACTCGAGTATACCTGAAAACGTATAAGAAATACGTATATGCCTTTCCACTGATACTGATCTATAAAGCAATACTAAGCGAGTCAAAGTAAAATCTCTAAGTGCAAGTGAAGAGGAGGCATCTTCTAGGGAGTTCTAATCAAAGACGATATCATTATGTGCATGCCAAGTTAGGGCCTCTAACCCATCCTGGAGCACTCAGAAATGAGTAGCTAATACATAAGTGTCAGGTCATAGCCTCTAACTCATCCTGGAGCACTCAGAAATGAGTAGCTAATATATAAGTTCCAGGTCAGGGCCTTTAACCCATCATGGAGCCCTCGAGGATCAACCGTGTAGCTATACATCGATGCGACATATGTAAATATGCACACAAGCCTCAACACTAGCTAGAAAACTGAAAACTGACCACTGAAAATAAAACACCTGCACATCAATAAATAAAATAGTATTGACTCGCTAACCACAGTGAAAATAAAATTTCCACTCACCTAGATCGCCAAAAGAATCATAATTGATCTACTAACTCGTAAATCATACTTGGCCCTCCTAAGCCACATAGAAGATCGAGCTAAATTAATATTTGTTCGATTGCACAACTAATGTGAATAAAAGAACCCGAACCAAAACACATATCGGAAACTCACATTTAATATTTTCTCCTAAATGTGCCCTACCATCTGGGATAGCTTCGAAGAGTCGTCGATACATGCATTCGTTAAGACCTCTCGACTCGTCAAACGATGAACGCCTATGTCGAAGTGTCGAGACATCACGATACCTGTGAGAGCTGAAACGTTACGAAATCTGTCATACTATGAAATATTACATGAAAACAGCTACAAAATAGTGTAGCAAGCTTCCCGTGAAAATTTGAATTTTCTTGTGGTCGAAGGTCCATCGTGCAGAACGGCGCGTGGGGCCCATGCTACACAACCGGCGATCACCGAAGTGTGACTTGCTCTGATGCCTGCAATCCAAACATCAATCGAAAGCTTACTTCAAGCCTAGTAACATTCATCAAAGCACCATAGTCCAACTCAAAAGGAATAGGCCAAAAAATTACCTCGAAATGTCAGAAAATCTCGTCAGAATTTCAAATGGCCAGCTGGCCTCGATGGCAGATGTCGTGACCTGAGACTGGTGTCAATTGACCCCTTGGAAGGTGGGGATGAAAACCCCCAAGGTCTTGTCGTCCGTCGTCGAATGAATCGTCGCCATAGACGATGTAAAATCTGGGAACTTCTCGGCTTCGATTCTCACTGAATAGGCATTGCATGGCATTTTAAGAAGCATAGGAAGGTTGGGAATGAAGAGAGGACTCATTTTGAGGTGGTGCGGCGAGCAGAGACGGCAAGGCGACGAAGATCCGACCAGAACAGTAATCCGGGTTTGGTTCGAATCTGGGTCTCGCTTCCGGATCCTAAACGGGTCATGCGAGATTTGGTCTACTCTCACGGGTAGAAATTCAAATTTCTACCCTATAGTTAAAACAAATTAACAGCCTAGATTGAGCCTCAGCTTGATCGGACGATCCAAAAAATTTGACCAATGGTTGATTTCTAATTTAATGTCCTTCTACTACAATCTTCCAAAATTCATAAAAATTAACTCGGATCTCCAAAAAAAATTAACAAAAATATGTACGGGATCGCAATAATATTCTCTACAACCCAACGAGTCCAAATTAATAATTTACAAAAAGTGAATTTTTAATTGCCACGAACCCTGGTAAACATGACGTATGATGCTTAGCTCGTTAATTAACGATAATTAAGTCGCTAATCTAGGTTCTGGTCATTACAAATCTGGCCCAAGTACTCGAAGTTTGACACTGGTAACTTCTTGGTAAAGAAGGTGCATGAAATTTAAGAATTTATGAAGCTTTGATTAAGTGTTTGGAACGTTTTTAACCACCACTTATCCAAATTTTCGAATTCCTTAGCCCTATCCCTATTATAGCCCTTTAAAAGTCTTTTACGATCCTTAAGATGAGTAGCCTTTGATCTGTGGAGTTAGTTGCATGAGTAAGCATATGGTTTAGGTTCATTTGTGCAAGTAATTAATTCCATTCATGAGGTATTTCATGTATTTTCGCAGTGATTTTATTCGGATATATGTGAGTATTTGTTACCTTACTACTTGTTCTCTCACATATACTTTGAGTGAAAACCTTTTCTTCATGAGTGAAAAAATAATGATTGCATCTATGTGAGGTGATTTTGAACTTGTTTACGCATGCATAGCTTTTAAATCATCATTGTTTTCATCTAAGTCTTACTTGTTCATGCATGAGAATATCTTTATTAACTCTTGAATTCCTTGTGCTTAACATTGATTTTATTGCCATAATATTTATGAAATTTTTCAGACATAATTGTTAAGGGCTTAGTTGTTTTGTTTTCAACGTGTAATTTGTGCTAATAATTGAAAATTTTCAAGTGTTACATGTTGGAAGAATCAATACCCTTTAAAACTTAATGAATTATTAGCTAACTCATAAGTATAAGAATGGTCTTCGCCCGCAAGTGTACGGGGATAAATAATAGTATAAAAAGGAAATCGAGTGTTGAACCCACGAGGATTAAGCATTTAGATTCCTTAGCTCATAAATGAAAGCACAAAGATTATGACTCACTAGACACTACACTACTTGACATTAAAGGAAAGGTGGAAGTGAATCTTACACTACTAAATCATTTGGAGACTTAGCATTGTAAGGGGTAGTTAAGTTACAGTGACTGATTAACAAAGGTTGATTGTTTGATCGATTGTTTACACTAAGTACGGAGCTAAATAACACAAATTCATGATAAAGCAAGTAGGTCAGCTAGGGAGTTCCACTAACCACATGATGCATCAAACAATGTCCTGGTTTATGTATAGATTAAGTCCGTTCACACAAAGTATTGTCCAAATCGTGACCTTGTGAGTCACGATTGGTTTTGAACTCAAATTCCTAGGTCACCTTGGACACTAGAAGACTTAAGCCCTATATTAAAGTGTTTGGTGAATCGAGATCAAGACATAAGTCATTGCAGGCTTATACCTCAACTGTATGTCACGTTCTGAAGCTAACAAGTAAATTGTGTGATAGATGTGGAAAGGTTCCCCTCTCGAATATCGATTGGAGAATCCGAGAGGACGTCCGGTCAAGAGATTCTACGAGGTTCCATTGAAGGCTTATACCTCAACTCGTACTTAATAAATTACGAGCCAAGAGATTCTACGAGGTGCCACAATAACCCTTTTAATCAATGGATGCTTGACTAGAGTCCCTCAAGTCTAAAGAGACTCAAGAGGCTCTAATCTTTGCTAAGTTCTAGGGAACAAAATTTTAAGATAAATCTCATAGATAATACCCTAATCATGTTCACATGCTCATCTATCCTTAAGTGAGTAGCTAATTCATTTAAGGGTCATTTTAAAGTCTTTTAACACATACATCAACCTAGCTAGAGTCACCATATGCATATAAAAAATTATACAACAAGCTCAAGCATATAAACATACCACAATCACACAATAAACTCGTTCACAACACAAATCTTCATAATATACACTAAAACCATGAAATATACATAATCCAAGACATGTTCATCACATCAGAACCCTAGCCTCTCAAAATCTATTACTTACTACCCATAACAAGTATAAAGCTTAGATACATGATTGAAAGATAAAATAGGATGAGAAATAACCAAGAATCCCCAAAAGCTCCAAGGTCTTCTAGCTATTCTTTCCTCCTTGCTCCAACTTTGCTCCAAAGCTCCTTGATGTTGAGTCACCCACCTAAGAATAGAGAGATGGTGGTGTAGTAAAAGGTATTGTGGTGGTGACGGAGATTTCTAGGCCTTAAATGGTGATTATGGGTATGTTTTGGTGGAGGGGATGGCTATTTCCAATGGGTATGGATGGAGAGGGTTTCTAGAGAGGTAAAACTTAAGAAATCTGAAGAATGAATTATGTTCTATATGGGCCAAGGGGAGCTCGAATTTGGGCTGAATGGAGAGGCAAATATGGACCCTTGGATGATAGAAAATGGTGAGATAGAAGATCTAAATGTTAACTTTTAATTAGGGAGACCATGATCCACATTTTTAGGCTTTGGAAGGCTAAGCTCCAAATTGGTGACATCATGCGGTCCAACTTCTTCTCTTTCTCTCCAAATCATATTGATAAGCATAGATGGTATTAATAGGCCTCCATTGGGCTGGACTCCATGTGATTGGGCCAGCCAAGGTGGGCCGGCTGGCTGTGGCAAATTCTGGCGGGTTCCGGGCAACTTCCGGTGAAGCTATTTCATCATTTTTCCACAGTTGCTCCAAATTCTCTCTGGCCTCAGGAATGTATATGTCTTCTCCAGTAAATATCTAATTCTTCATATTTAATACATTTCTGAGACAACTCCACATTTCCTAGCAAGAACTGGAAACGTCATAAGAACAATGCTTTACTCATAGAAAACAAGCTATAAGCATAAAGTTAGGAGCGTAATAGGCACATAATTATGATCCTAACATTACACATTGGGATTATATTTGAGTCTTAGAGTCATCATAGTTTCATGCCTTCGAGAAGAGTTACTACTTGATGATAAGGTGTGATTTATCTAAACTAACTTAGCTTGTTTTTCAACGTGTTTAGATTTCGTTGATTTCATAGCTTTATTTTTTTAGAGTCTTAGGTTTAGTTTAGTGTTTGCGAAGGGACTAGCAAAGTCTAAGTGTAGGTGAATTTGATCTATGAATTTTATGTGCGATAATTAATGTATTATTCTCTACATTTAACTATGATATTACCTTAGTATTATTAATTCTAACTTCTTTTATTATTTTAGGAACTAACCAAAAGAGACGGAGTAAAGAAGTCTACATCACGCTAGAACGCGTAAATGGAGAAAAGAAATTTGGCCAATAAAAATTCCATAGAGGAAATAGAGAAGAAAAATAAATCCTTGGTTGACTAGGAAAAGATTTCCTTAGTTGACTACGAAAATGGAAGCTTCCAGAAAATTCTTGGAGGAAGAACAAAGCAAGATGGGCTAAATTAATTAGAAGACTATTTTAGAAGCCCAACATCGAGTCCAAGACAGGCCAAAACATGGAGAAGCAAATATTGTAAGAAGAGGATTCGCAAGTTGAAGAGGAGAAAAAAATCCATCAAGAAAAAGAGAAAAGAATCTACCTATGCAAAACAGCATCTTCAACGGACGACTGAAAATAACTCAGGAGGAGTTAGATGGTGATCGAACTATGGACGAAAATTTCTTCGATTCTTATTTCCAACGAGCCAAAAATCATAATTTTCAGAGGTTTGTAGCTCCCGAAATATCCATTTTACTAAAGGAAAGTTAAACCAGCCAAATTTCACAAGGAATACTATTTCTTCTAGAAGAAGGCCATCATCCTCACCAAAAAATAGAAAGGATCAGCCATAACTCAAATCATCTCTTACCAACTTAAAGCTCTTCCCAAATACTATCCAAACCTCTCCTCAAACATCAAGTTTTCAAGATCCAAGCTGACTACATCACCTCCCCTACCTTCAGATCACTTGCATCGCGTTACGCCTCTACAAAGGTCAGCCACCTCCGGCCTTCCTCATCACATTAAGTCATTCTAGGATTCATCTACACCCTTGGAGTTTGCAGCGTTAAGCGGATCTTCAAAAGTGTAACCGTGATACCTTTACTCTGTAGTTCTCTTTTGCTCTTGTTTTCTTTTTGTTTGACATTGGATTTTAGTGAAGTAATTTAGATTTTCAATACTTATTCAAGTCTATCCTCCATGTATTTATGTTCTTGATTTTGTTTGAAGCATGCTATGTTATGATCTTAATGCGTTGATTTAGTTTAGGATGATTGCATTAAGTCCCTCGCTTGTAATTAATTCAATGAACTTATGAATTAAGGTGTTGTACGTCACTTTAAACCACATAGCTTGAAAATTATAGAATTAAGAGCATGAATTTCGTAGTGAACAAGAATATATAAAGGAAATTGGCTAGGGTGAAGTAAGATGATCACTTGTAGATAAGTAATTAGGTTTATTTTTGTCTTAAGCATGATTTAGGTTATGGGTGTTTTATGTATTTTTGTCTATGAGTTTATGCATGCTAGAGTCCTAGTTTCTTTGTTTTATGTTTATGACGTTTTTAGATAGTAATTAGGTTAGAAAGTAAACTTTTAAATTCCCCTTTCCTTACAAAAATTTTGCATGCGCCCTTCAATCTCCAATTAGAATGACTCCTACTTACTTAAAATATTATATTTATAAGGTTTAAATTGAATGTGTTAGATTAGGTATTACGTGTTTAATTTAATAGTTAGTTTTAGTGTATCACACATGTAGTAAATTGTGTAGTTGATGTGTTGTACTCTTTTTCCTTTCGACCAAGTTTTTGTTTTACCCATGAAGTTTTTGTTTGTTTGGCAAAGTTTTTAGTCAGACAACAGGTTACACATTATACATTAGGAGCTTGGCACAAAGGGGGTGTTTAATGAAAATATATTCCTAGTATCCCGGTATGTGTTTTGTCCTAATTAGAGTAGAAGTAGATATTCTATCAATCCCTGATTTATAGGGATATGAATTATAACATATTTTAATGGATGTAATTATGGTCATCTATCAATAAATGAAGATATAATTTCAGTCCACATTTATTGCATCTACTTTTCTCCTTCAACAAAATTATATTTAATAAAAATAAAAACTATTCGGGTCATTAACGGATTGAATCGTTTGTGATCCGGATTCGTTGATCCGATTCGTTAAGTAAACAAATCAACGGATCCGGATCACAAACGGATCATAGGTACAAAAATTGGATCAAAATCCATCAATAAGTATGGGTCTGGATTAAAATTTGCTCAATTGAAAGGTCTAAACTTAGAAGGAAGTATGTGCTTAAGAGTAGTATTTGTTAAAGGCTTTTGATTAGCATAAATCTGTTCAATTTTTTTTACAGCTGGAGGCGATACTTGTAGGCCTTGATGGGCAGGATCTGAGTGGAACAAGATCGAGGTGCTGGTTGCAGGGATACGACCACCGTGGGCGAGACTTCGAGTTGGCGACCAGAAAAGGTCGTCGTAGGTCCTAGGCTGACGAGGTCTGGGCAATGGGAGCAGAAGGTGGTCTCTGGCCTTGCCAGCGGGAATCAGATGGGGCAGAGGTGGGGTTTGGCTGCCCAACGTTGTGAGAATGTGGGCCCCAGTTCTTATGGGCTTATCTTTATGTGAGCTACTCTTACTTTAATGGGTTGTCGGGCTTTTCTTTCTGTACTTTGTGGTTTAAGGGCCTAGAAATCGAACATCCTCTAGGGGAGTTTAGAGCGGCACCCTGTGCAAAGAAATTCGATGGCACTCGCGAAGACAAAAGTTGAGGAGCACCGGATAGTAGTGATGTAATTTATTTGGGTGGCATAACGAGATAAGGCGTGGGACCACCGATTTTGAGTCATTTTTTTCTACGATTAAACCGTTTAGTTATGTTATGAGTACCAGAGGATCAATATAATAATGTAGGTTACTTTAGAGGGTTCATTCCTATGTTGCATGGAAACGGGTGTAGGTACGCGGAAGCGATTTTTTCAAAAAATTAGGAGAAGCGGGTATGCGGAGGAAGTGTGTAATAAGATAATAAAAATTAATTATATATAGATATATAATAATATATAGAAAATTAAGTATCTAAAATACAAGATTCTAGTTCCGATTTGATTATTTATGAACACAAACATTCATAAATGTTAAAAAACATAGAGAAAATTCAATATATAGTTAAACAAAATGTTTTATTTTCCTCAAGATTACTCTTTATTTTCAATTTCGCGCTTCCAAAATGCTTTCAGAAAAATATATTATTGGAATCCCACTTCAAAAAATGGATGCTTGCGCTTCTGACACGCTTCCAAAATAAAAATAATTAGATTCGCGCTTCCAAAATGTTTTCGCTTCCGAAGCGCGAAACGTGACCAATTTAAAACTTTCCTGCTTCCTAAGTTCATTCTATCGTGTCGTTGACCGACGGATTCCTTGTAATTACTAGCTTTAAATTCACGTAAAAAAAATATGTTCAATTTTAGTTGATATATGTACTACTCTATCTCTACCATTACGGATGAATGGATAATTAAATCCGTCATATTCCTTAAAACAACTAATCAATTCCATTTCTCAGAGTACATATAAACTGTATCACAAACTTGTTAAGCTCACAATAAGAGCTTCAGCCACATGATCCCCATAATTCCCAAACACTACATCCCTTGAGGGAAAAAAACTCGCACACCTCCTCCTTCTGGGCTGAAAGTATAACGATGAAGGCAAAACTGGACACGTTTGGATATCCCATATAAACGAACTCTCAAAGAAATGAACTCCAACCTCATAAAAAAGGTAGTGAAAGAAACACATTTTGAAATGTTAGATGATCATCATCATCGTATAATGTGAACTCAGTTCTTCACTAAAAACATCCATTTCTTGTGGAGACATCATTGAAAAGTTCCATTTTTCTTTGAGATATCCAGTGAACCTTGAACTAGTAGTCTCTGATTTCATCCCTACTGGAAATGTTGGTTGTGTAAAGTTATATATTAGAGATATTGAGCTTGTATTCTCTCTCGGTTTTCTTCCCACCACGTCTTAGCATTCCTCTCCCCAAACCTTTCACGACTGAGAAATTGAGAGAAACGACAAAGGTCAGCTTTTCCAGCCTTCTACCAATAAATAGCCGGAAAATAAATGTTAAATCATGAAATAGAAGTGCATTTTCCTTACCTGAACCTAACCCTTCGGAGTTCCCTTGTCCCATCAGCTAGCTGTCGAATGGTTATATAAACTCCAGGCTCATCTTGCTCAACCCATTCTGACTCCACATCACTAGCATTGCTAATTGAGACCGAAGCTTCATCTCTAGATGAAGTTGTTGTTCGTGATGCATCAACTGATCCACCTGCATTGTACTGATGACCATCAGATGGAAAATATCCTCCGGTTCCAGCTCCAGAGGGTTTATAGTGGTGCCGTGGTGTCCAATTTGTTGGAGCCGGGCTTTCTCCCATCCTGGAGTAACAAGATTCTCTTGGTGGCTGAACAAAGACATGAATCTGTTAGTCAACACTATCTTGATGAACATACACGTCAGATTTAATTGAATTATTTTGTTTTTAGTATCCTGAGCATAAAGATTTCCAAATCGATCACACCAAATGTAACAATTTATCAGAAGTTAAGAACCTTTATGTAATTTGTATAAAGAATGTGCAACTATCAAAGTTAATGTTGCTCTTCAAGCCTTCATGACAAGTCAAATTTGATTACCTCATCTTCAGACCTTGGTGGAGTGTGAAGAGCTTGCCGGTTGAATCTCTGCACATTGTAGAGCTCCATTATGCGGTCATAATTCTCGCCCCACCATCGCTGAGCTTGCCATTTGTTAAACATCTCTCGGCTTCAAATTTTTGAGACATTTCATCAGTTTGCCACAGAGAATGAATCAAGTACCAAATACAAGATTTTAAAACACTTGCAGTAAGAGACGAGTATCTACTCCAATCACATCTCAAGTGGATTGGGAATTATATGTCTTGCATAACAACAAAAGATATAAATCATCTTCATTTCTGATTACCAATTGGTTTCCATGCTCTAACTATAAGCTTCTGTACCTGAAGCGAATTCGTTTAAGATCATTTCCCCCATTAGGAAGTGAAACGAAAGTGATGTGCACACCCGGTTCAACCTGTGCCATCCACTCCTTGGGTTCATCCTCATCCTCTAGAACAACATCACAAGATGCACCACCAGGTGTTCGATCACCACCACCTCCATATGGTCGCGAAAATCTCAAGTCTGATCTTGCACCAAGTTGATGATTAGAGGTAAAGTCCCAAGCAGGTGTAGAGCTTGAGCTTGCAGCTCCCATACAAGGGTATGGAACCCCTTCTGAAGCAGTATCAAAATCAGGGTAAGGTCTCCTTTGCCCTTTTTTGAAGTTACTGCTTGATCCTGTGCATGGTTTGCATTGCTTATAAGCACCAGAGAACTTCAATGCCATGTCCTTGATCTGCAAAAAGTTGAAGTACAACCTTGGTCACTATCAGAAGATAGCTAATCATGCATAACATTCAATAAAATCATAAGTGAGATGGAAACAGGTATAATAAACTTTGTTACAGATTCGTAGCAGAGTAACAATCATTTGTTGATTCCATCTTTCAACCAAATACATTTTACTTGGTTTCTTTATCTTGCATCGAACTAAAAACAAATTTCATCTCTAATTTCTAAAGAACTTGTACCTAGAACTAAACAAAATAATCAAAAATAAACAAAAAACTAAATTATATATCAAGATATCACTGACAATATAAAAGAAATAGTCGTTTTTTTAATTTCAAAGCAATTGTCCCCCAAAAAAAAATCAGAGCAAATGCAACATCAATATGAAAAAACAAAGGTAACACTGCTCCCAACATTGCACATTTCGGTTTACTTGGTTTAAGAGCTACATTGACTTGTGAAAATTGACATTCTCATCTCGAAAATAAGATAAGAGAAAATAACAACATCAGTGTACGTACTAACTGGAGCTGTAAAAATAGATATCTGAGGGAAAAAAAGAAGATATTAGCCTTATCAGGGGTGATGTATGACTCATAATGGTCATATTCTCTTAATGGAAAAAGTGATTGGTGTGGCAAGCATACCCCACATCACAATGGAAGACAATGATAACACAATCTTAAATGATTTTATCTACTTCCTTTTCATCTAAATATATGCTGGCTTTAGGTTGTCATCTAACACTCGAAAATTTCTTTCTTCCTGTTCTACGCTACCCTGTGTTGCTTTATAAACACAGTGATTAGACAAGAATTCAATGGTGGGACATCAATTACCAGTCTTTTCTTTTTCTAAAATTTAACTACTTGTCTCTTCTCTGAAGACCCCCCACCATTACTCACTTGCTGATTGTGGATGTATACAATTAATTTTTGTAAACAAACTGGCGGGCGTTTAGCTTTATAGGGTCTTAGAATCAGCCATTTAATATTCTCTCCTGTTAAACAATCTCAAATATTTTGTTTAGGTTAACGTCAACAAACAAAAAGGTCAGTGCCAAACTAGATAAACTTCCCAACCCTAATCTGGAACTAGATAAGTTTCGCAAATTTATGTGTCGAGACCGCCTCGAGAGAAATATAAATATGTGATGCAAGTATATAACAATCTTTGTCCAAGCATAAAGCTTCATTTTGTAGAAACCTTGTCTTATACACCCAAACTCACTGACTTAATCCTCCCTACGTTCCCAGTGTTGCTAATCATCAAAACTACGAGAGAATTTCACCTACCTATTTATTTCATCACAAGTAATATGCAATGCACTAGCTAGGACCTAAACATGTAGAGAAAGAACATAAATGAAATGGCGAAACACGTGATAAGCGTGTGTAGAGAAAAAATACGAACTCTATACTAATACGTACTTATATACCAGGTCTGACACATACAGTAGAATAATCCCAAGTTTATGGTGGCAACTGGCAAGTAACTAGCTAGTGACATCAGCTCATTCAAGTTCAACTAGAATGTCTATGTCCTACTAGACCCACCCACAGCCAGTCAAAGAAACAAGAACTAGAATCTTTGCATGGAAATGGGTATCTACTCACTCAACTCAATCCTTTTCACTTTTGACCGCTGAGGGTGAATAATTCATCCGACAAGTCTAGGCTGGGGACTCGCCGATACTTAACGGGTTGCACCAAATTTTACTGAAGGATAGTTTATATATATAGTCCGAAAGGGGGAGACAGTAATAGGAAAGACGCCCAAGTCTCGTGTGGACCCAACCTAAGCTCGATGCAGTTATGCTATTAGAGAAAAAAGGAGACTGAAAAAGCAAAGTTTGTGCTTGTGTAGGTGAAGCAAATTGGCGCGCACATACATATATATAGAGAAGGAATCAGAGAGAGTGAGCAGGAAGAAGTGTATATATAGGGCTGAGAGAGAGAGAGAGAGAGAGAGTATAGCTAACCTGCGTGGTCAGGCTTTTGACGGCTTCTTTTGTACTTGGGGTACCACTCCCACGCTCTCCCTCGTCTTCGTCCGTTTGTTTTGTACATGCTATGCACGTAAACATTTCTCAACACTCTTTCCAATTTTACCTCTTTACCCTGCGAAAAAATACCACAATTTCGAATCAGCCACCGCCGTGAACCGCCGAAAAACAGGTGAACAATTAAAATGTGTCGCCGAAGTTGCCCGTGCCAAATTCCTTTTTAAAAAACAAAAATGTGTTGCCGAAGTACCCGAGATGACGACGGTTTTTTGAAGGGCAAATCCGACAATGCAAACCAAAAGGTAGTTTAGAACATTCGCAGCATCGGTAACAAAGACAACACAGCGTTGCGTGCCTGCCGGAAACCCACATTTGGGGTTTGGTAGCTAACAGCAAATCGATGGATGGATTTCCCAGGAACCAAATATATATATATATGGGTCCCAAAAATTAAAGGTTCAAAAGATAAAAACAAAAGGAAAAGAGAGGCTTCTCCCTCGGGATCATAGAAGACCATAAAGAAAATGTGGAAAATATAATGAGGCAATAATTGAAAAGAAAATAAGAAAGGAAATGGGAGGAAGATTTGAAAGTGGGTCTTCTATCGTGGCCTCAACTGGGCGAGACCCTATCTCTCAAAACAAAAATCTGGGCAGTACAACGAACGAACGACACTGTTTCTTTTCCGGCTGTAGCTGTCGTTTGTTTTCTTTGGACAGAGTGTTGGGTACTTGGGTGTGAATGAAAATTTGAAAGCGGTGTTTGAGTGGACAAGGAGACAAAGAAATTGAAAACAAATCGATAATTACGTTTATTTTCATTATTAAATAGAATCATTATTATTCGAAAACGACTCACCGAAGCAAAAAAAACAACAACAACAACTGGTGCTTTATGTTCTTGCCGCTTTTGGCCTCTCGCTCTTAACCACCCGAGTGTTCTTCACTACTTTTCTGCTTCTCAAGCCTTCAGTATACTCCTTACTGTCACCCAAAAAAACATATTGAAATATAAATCAGTCACGGAATAATTATTTTTTCGTTGCGCTAGATAGAATGAGAGACAAACTGAACCCATTATCAGGGAAGGTAATACACAAAGAAAAAGAGCTTCGTTTGCCGAAGAAAATCAAAAGATAAAGAAAGTAAAGAAGCAAAGAGAAATAGGAATTAGAGTACTCACCTTGTCATGCATTTGAAAGAGAAGAAATGGGATTGGTTTGGTTTGGAGTCGATTATTAGTGAATATAAAATCCGGAGTGTTCGGTAATCAGAATCCCTTGGATTTCGGGTGATCGGAAATCAAACCAGAGCTCAAGTACGTTGGAAACGAAATCGTGGTAATGGGAGAGAGAGAGAGAGAGAGAGAGAGAGAGGAGGTGATTTCGGAGTAGAGAAAATCCGAAATGCCGGGAAAGTGAGAGCTTCCGATTTTTGCGTGACGACAGAGACTTGCTGAGAATCGGAAAACTTGGAGAGAGAAAAAAAGAGAGTGAAACCCAATTTGGGGATGATGGTATTTATAAGGGAGGCGGGGGGGGAGGTTGACGGCGTTAGGTTTGGTTCGTTAAATAAGTAACGGGAAACAGACCTGTTCAGGAGGGTAGGTCGGAGGGGAGAGGATCTGCTGTCCCAAAAACTCTATGCCAAACTTATTCCATCCGTAAAATTTTGACACCTGTCCCCTCATCTAACTTCAATGAAACACTGTTAAATATTATTTTGTAATTATTTTAATATTACTATTTGCTTAACTGAAGCATCTTCTCCAACTCTTTGTCGTCACTACCACATTTTTAACCATTACCAGCGAAACGAAAACTAAGGCCGACGATTTAAAAAATCGTCGACAATAATTTTCATTATTGCCAGCGATTTTAATTAAGTCGCCGGCAATAGTTTTTTTTTTGTGGCTATTTCCGCGCATTATTGTCGGTGATTTGGGACAAAAATCGCCGGCAATAATGAAAATTATTACCGACGATTTTTTAAATCGTTGGCCTTCGTTTTCGTTTCGCTGGTAATGGTTAAAAATGTAATAGTGCGTCATTAACAACATCCCCAGCAACAACAAAAATGCATCATCGATTTCAAATAATTGGATTTTCAAAATTCTCTTGACCAACAAAAATTCGATGCATCAAATCTGTATTGTTTTAGATCACAACTATGACTCACCGGCCACCATCTTCAAAGTCATCAAGTCTCATCTCACTATAGATTAGATTTGAGCAAACCAAACTCAACTTGGGTCCCTATTCTTGTTTGATTCTCAAGTCTCAACACCATCCAAATTGGAAACATCCATCCCATAAATCCACAAGAAATATTTTAGTCCATTTGCATTCGGTGATGTTGAAGAGTAAATCCAAAAATGTCATTGGGTTTTGAAATAATTTGGGGTTCTCGCGTATTTGATCCTATACTCTCCAGGATTCATAGCAATTAGCTTCAATCTCATAATTTCTTCTTGAAACAATCTGGATTCTATTCATTACAAAAACAAAAAAAAACAAAAAACAAAATCTGGATTCTATTACACAGAGAGTGAAATAGCAACAACTTCAATCTCATGCTTGAGGCTTCTTCAACCCCACTCCCATATTCGACCTCACCCTCAGCTTCAATCTCACTCATTGGATATCAAATTTCGTTGGCGCGGCGAACGTGATCGAAAAGAGATGAGCGAGTGAACCGGCGCTGACAATTGTGATATCGAAATATTGGAGGCGGCTAAGCTCGCTCTTTGGAAAAAAGTAAAATAAAGCAAAGAGAAAGAAAACTAGTAATAAAATTTAGAACTTAACGGAGTTAGATAAAAGTTAGGTGAGTGGACAGGTGTCGAAATTATATGAATGAGACAGATTTGATACAGAAAATTCGGGACAGTTGATCTCGTCCCAGGTCGGAGGCATTTGGTCATGAGCATTTAGGACATAAGGGTCCACATGTGTAAATGCCCAAGGGGAAAGAGTCATACGCTCAATTTTTATGGCAGACACGTGGCACCCTCTGATTCGTAGTTGTGTAGCATTCCAATTTTGAAGTTTTGTAGTTTTAATAATTTTGACGGGTATATATAGGAGACTCTATACTCCATTCGTATAGATTCAAGGAATGAAATATCGATAATATTTTTAATATTTTTTTGATATTTTTATTTCTTGGACTTCTCGATATTAATCATACATATCAATATTTATCGTCTGATATTTTTTGAAATATTCGATATTTTCTAATATATCACCGAAATTTTCGATATGTTCGAATTTATCTGAGATTTTGATTTTACATATATGTTGATCGCACTAAATCCAAAACACAAAACACACCACCCTAATAACCCCAAAACTCAATCAAATAATCTCTATTAATAATCAACAACACACAAGTTATAAATTTCAAAACACATATATATTGATCATATAAGAATTTCATAAAGTTTCAATACAAAGTTTTATGTATTTATCTTAATTTTCGTCAATTTTGTACTGAATCGATATTTTCGTCGAAATATCCGTATTTTAGACAATCGATATATTTTCGATATCCGATATTTTACTCCTTGTATAGATTGATTAATTTGTGGTGATTGGAACATTGCTCTCATCTTCAAGAGTAATATGAATTGACGCTACACCAAAAGAATAAGAGTTATAAAAGAAGAGAGGAATGAAATTGACACCTTTTTTTTCTACAAATCATACACCTCTTCTTCTCATATTCAAATATTCCTATGTAAAAGTGTAGTCAAATTACACATGTAAAATGAAAAAAGGGACGTGGTTTGTAAAAAAGTATGTCAATTTCACCTCCTTGAAAGAATCGTACACTACAACATTTTTTAGTATTGCCGGCGATTTTAAATCGCCGGCAATAGTTTTTCAAGTATTGCCGGCGATTTTTCTCCCAAAAATCACCGGCAATACTTTTTTATTATTATTTTTTTATTATTGCCGGCGATTTTTCCTCCAAATCGCCGGCAATAATAAAAAAAATAATAATAAAAAAGTATTACCGGCGATTTTTGGGGTAAAAATCGTTGACAATACTTGAAAAACTATTGCCGGCGATTTAAAATCGCCGGCAATACTAAAAAATGTGGTAGTGGTAACATAAATATAAACTTCATGGTTTTGAACGTTTATCAGGTACTAAAGTACTTTAATCTAATAAATCATTCACTAGTCATAAATGTATTAAAATCTTTCTAAGAGCATTTTCAACGATTGTGTTAAATTTTCAAGTCAAATTCTCTAAAAGCTAAAAAAATACTTCTATTTATTTAACTTTTACTTCAGCAATTAAAAGTTATAATAATGTCAATTCAAAAAATGTATGTTAGAATTGGGAAAAAAAAAGAAAAATTTTTTTTAACTTAAAGTTATTCGCTCTCCCCACTTTGGCTATATATAGTTACAAAATTTAACAAAAGTTATTTTTTTTACTTTAACTATAGAGTAATTGTTAGAAGAGAAAAAATTATAAAATTAATTATATTTTAATTTATTTATTTTTAAAATAAGATATCTGGTGAAGATTTCTGACAAATGCCCGCTACAAAAATCACTCGCTCACTTTGTAATGTGGCTAAACAATTAGTGTAGGTGTGGTGGTGGCGCGTGATTCGGAGAGCTTGCTGTTTCATTTGAAGTTTAGAATTGAATAGCAGTTTCATGATTTCTCTTCTTAGATTCATGCGGGGCCGTTGCTGATCGATACGATGGTTTGTTCCGTAGTTTTATCAAAGGATAGAGCTTCAATGCAACTTTGTTTCGACTCGAATCGTCGTTAATGGTGTAGGTTCATGACTTAACCGAGCCACATGCAATCTTGATGCTTGTTGTGGTAGTAAACAATGTTTTAAAGGGCCATACTTTTTGTGCGTTAAGGCTCGGCTTAATTAAATTTAATTGTGTCAGATTAATAGATATTATGAGCAAAAAACAGAAAAGACTTAAAAATGCGCCACTTTTTGTATTTACTTTTCGTTAAAACAACGCCAATCTGCTTATGCATGCCAAATAAAAAAACAGTTCCGTTGGTTGGTAAATTTAAATGAGATACTGATCATTCTATAAATGGTATTACTATAAATCTATATACCGATTGAGTACCGCATCAAGTGTTGATGAAGTGTTGATGAAGATGATGAATTTGAAACATGAAGTTTATCGAATGTTTATCCAATGTTTATGTTTATGGTTGATATGAGATGTGAGATGAGAAGTAGATAAACTAACTAAACAAGTTGGTGATGTGAACTAGAACTAGAAAATATGAGATGAGAATATATACCCGAAAATAATGAATTTCACTACTTCGGCAGATAACATATATAGGACCATGCACGGTGAGCGACCAAAGCTCATTTCAAAGGCATGGTCTTCTTCACATTTCTTTCCCCTCTACGTAGCCGGCCTGATATCCTCTGTTGCTGTCAGAATTCAAAGCTATATATCTAGATAGCTGATCGAGTAAGTAGGTTCCAAAGTCGCACTT
The DNA here is from genome assembly GCA_946800695.1 of Geum urbanum. NCBI lineage: Eukaryota > Viridiplantae > Streptophyta > Magnoliopsida > Rosales > Rosaceae > Geum > Geum urbanum. Next base: position 24,936,403 of record OX327013.1, on the reverse strand, counting down.
CGCATCGATCACAAGGCTATAGCTAGCTATATTACACATGCACCTTACATGCATCGAGTGGTCCTATCAGAATGCACGAGTACGTGAGTGAGAGAGCCTATATAAGCTTTAGTACGTTAATTGTCCTGCATGGCCAAAGAAACCAAGGTCCTCCAGCGAGCAATCAGATCCAGATCCCCACCCCGCTCCGCTCAGAGAATCATATATATCATACACTGTGCTCTGTGTAATTAGTTTCATATACAAATGGAGATGCAGCAAAGATCCTCGGTCTTGTCGCACAAAGATGTTCAAAGAATTGAAATAAGAAAACCACCAGCGATATCCGAGCGAGCCCGAGAAATATGTGATGGGTCTCTCCGAGCTAGTCACAGATCGAGACAGGGACGAACAGTACGTACATAGGGTTAGCAGACAGTGAATAAGAAGGGTCTGCTGCATATCGGCGAGGACGACCCTGGATGGAACGGTGACTAATCGGTTGGAGGTGTTCCTTGGGCAGAGAGTGCCTTGTCTCTTGTCAGCAGCAACGTACAGCAGTATATATATGGTTTTGCTAACTGGCCGGCTTGTACGTACGTGTTCTTTTTTTGTTTTTCTCGATCTGTATAAACTAAAAGAGGGTGAAAGACCGTGAAACTATCAAATTATTCAAAGATAATCATTTTATACATCAGGATTGTATGAATACATGATGTTTAAGACGTTTTCTCGCCCTCCGTAATAAGGTTAACGAAGCGTAACACTGCACATATTTAGGTAAGAAGTCGACGTGGCTTATGTTTCATACATTTCTTTGATCGTAATTAGCCACAATAGATAACTGCCGTACCTGTAAACAATTGTAATATTTCAGTTCCTTAATGCACCACAACATAGTTTGAAATACACTTGTATTTTCGACAGTTTCAGGTATAAAGTTGAAATATACACTATCAAAGTTGTTTTAGGGCTTCTTTTTTCAAGTTGATCAATTCTATAGATATTCTGCCCAGTTCTGACTTCTGAGTGTGTCTACCTCTGACATATAAGCATGTCTAAAGGATTGGAATATATATATATATAGATCATTCTTTTTTTCCTTGAGAGTACTTAAGAACTAAGATAGAGAGTACTTACCATGGTCATTTGTTGCTAATTGTTCAGTTTTATATATTTTGGGTGAATTGCTATGCGGTGCTTTGGCAATGTGGGCAAGCCATGAAGTGCTTTAACTTTAAACCAACTACACACTACTGCTATTGTCCTTGCTTTATTCCTGGGGCTAACTTCTCTTTATGCAAAGAATGCTTGGAACAGAGGGACAATCAAAACCCAGCTCACATAACTATGATACTCACAAATATATGCCCAGCAAACAGTCTACCTTTCAGCCCTCATATATATATATGATTCCCTCTCTCTCTCTCTCTCCCTCGATCTCTGCAGCTACAATGGGTTTCTTCCACATGTTCTGGTTTAGAGGGTAAAAGTTCTGATTAATAAAGAGAGCAGACTAGTTAATTAAGTTTCCCCAAAGATCTTGTTGAGAAAGAAAGAAAAGCTTAGTCAAGGTCCTCAACCATTTCAATATGCATCCCTCTCTTCCCTTCCCTTCTCTTGGATTTACTAGCTTGAGAAGCAAATTTCAAACACAGAGAGCTTTAATTAACAACTTTGTTTCTAAATTAGTTAGTTTTCTTGTCTCTGTTTAATATCTTTATCCAGCTACTCGGATAGAGAGAGAGAGAGTCAAAGATATTCCATGTGTTTTTTCATATATATTGCTGCATTTTGCCTGATGATTCTTGTACGAATGCTGATAAAGGATCTGATCACACGTTTCATTGTCTGTGTATAAAACATTTCTTGTCTTATTAATAATACTTACAGTTTGATTTGACAAATCATGAGAGGGAAACGTACATTAGTACAGTTTTTACTCCTAAAATAGCTCTCTAGCTTTTGTCCAAATCATAAGGTTTTGGTATTATTTATATGAACATTGCCTTTAGTAAGAGATTAAAAAAACACTCATAAGAGAAATCAAAGTTGGCCATTTCGAAGCTCAACACAGTTTTACTCACAAATGACTCACTATTTGGTAACAATGGCTCGAGTTAAATTTATATGCATCTCCATTTAAATCCTAGATTTTTTTGTCTAATAATCGTTAATTCGTTAAGTTAATTCAACATAAAGTATCGACATATTTTCCTTTCATTTATCAAGACACCAATAATTAACATGTTTAAGGAAATTACATTTCGTATCTTGTGATGTGTGACTTGTTGTAATTAGATTATATTAGAGATTCTAAGAATCTCTGATTATTCAAGATATTTCCCTTCAAACAGCACAAACAGGTGCCCACCATTTTGCAACACCCAAAACAGATCCAAGAAAAACCTCAAGAACAAGATGTTGTTATTCGCAACAACCCAGAAAAGCCCAAAAAATAACAACCCATAAATTCTTTTGAGCACGAAAACAAAGGCACGCAATACCTTACCTAGTCAAACGTACCACAATATCCAGAAATTTACCACAACAGTGCCACAAACAGTAACAAAAACGCATGCAAACGCAACAAAGCAACACAAACCACACGTTTTGAAGCAAAAAAGAACAAGAAACTACCTTTAAAACGAGAGGAAGATTTACGAGACATATAAACTCCAAATTGATCACAAGTAGCGCTTCAGGATGACGTTTCAGCAGAGCTTTAGTTGAGAGCAAAAGTGTAAAAAGTGAGAAAGTGAAAGCAAGGCTATTTATAGGCAACGAAACTCACCCCAGGCGAACGCCTACCGTTCATTTCTAACGCTTCCTACAGTAGGATCACGACACATGTCCCACGCGCCCCACGCTCTCTCGCCAAAATTAAATTACCCTACCACTCCGAATTCTTTGTGCCACGCGTCACACATGCAGCAAAAAACCGTTACACATCCCTGACACACGAGCACATCAAACGACAGGTAACCGTTACGAAGTTGAAAAGTCAAAATGCGAAAAGACAAGGGGGGCCCACTCCAAAAACAGCAACATCAGGTTTCGGAGTCCAACCCGATAGCCGAAGAGCAACAATGTTCGTACTATCGTGGGATGAGTAGCAACATCACTTGTCGCCACATAGGCGGCTCCAAACAGCAACATTAAATTTTGGTTAAAACCAGCTAGCCGCACGACAAGAACATTCGACATCCGACAACCACACGCACCAGCTAGAACTCGATCTCGGACTAGCTCTTCATCGGAGAGTTGGGGGACTTGGAGGCATAGGGGCGCGGGCCCCTCCCCAAGTGGCCACGTGTGTGCAAACCGGGAAAAATCTTTACAACTCTCCAATCAAGAGATGATCCTTTTGACTTGGGGAATTGGGGGACTTGTTGGTGTGTGGTCCCGTAACACACAATTACCGCACACTTAGCCACTAAAAATGGGTCAACACAGCTTAGACCAAACGTAAGGCAGCAATGCAGGCTTCAACTTCAACCAAGGAACCAACACCATCCGAACATCCACGCGTTCAGTACGACAAACACAAGTATCAGGGCAGGCCATGTACAAGATAGGTAGGATCCACATCGAAGGACAGCAACAACCTCCATACTCAACCACCAATATAAGCAACATATTTATGACAGATACAAGGTATGCCCGTTACTCTACCAATACTACTGCTACACTCCATACATTCTAACTAGAGCGTCGGAGAGTCAAAGGCGGGAATACCCCGTCAAGACTCCTAATGCCCGTTTGGTGTATTGTTCTTAACAGCAGGTAAAGGACGACATACGCGCAATTGACTAGATCTACCTAACATAGCCCGACTCACTCTTCTACTAAAGACCCTTACGAAATTTGGTAGAAACAATGAGGGCGTGGCAATGGTATAGGCCAAAGCCAAAACCTGACTTGGCATAAAGATTAGGGCTCCAACTCCAACAAGAACCAGTCAGGTTCTAAGTATGAATTAAGGTACTTCTTCACACTCTACTCCATCTGAAAAGTATCCATATTTTAAATGTGGCTTTACTAAACATATGCACAAGCAATGTCGTGCAAGCAAGAACATTCAAAATATCTACAAGAGGTACAAGCAATATTTGGGACAAGATGCTAACTTTGCTAGGAGAGACTACACTACAAGAAAAACTCACCTAGACGACAGAACATTTACTGTTCCATCGTCTAAGTTTAACTCAAACGACGAAAACACGTTTTTCGTCGTCCAAGTATCCACACAGACGACGGACCAACACGCCATGGTCTGTGTGGCCACTTGGACGACAACGTGTCACTCCGTCGTCTAATTCACCACTTGGACGACGGAAACGAGGTTAGTTCGTCGTCTAAGTGGTCACTTAGATGACGCACCGACGCTCCGTCGTCTAATTGAAGCATTATATAATGTCCATGTCAAACTCTCTTCCTCTCCACTCACTCGTATCAACTTCATCCTCTCTTGATCAAACTCTCCTCACACGTACATGCAACTAGCTAATTAACTAGCTAGCTAGCACGTACTATATATATATATATCTCCAACTCCGACCATCGATTCACCATATATCGAAGAAGGCTAGATACATACATAGTTAATTTTCGACAATCTTAACATTAATTTATATATATAATTAATTGTACGGATGTTTGATTGATCGATTGCATTGTTAGTACGTCTAATATTTATAATTAAGTTAGGTAATTGATGATATATATAATTAGTTAATTAATATAGACCAGTAGTACATATATATATATGCATGGATGATTAAAAATTTGCTTAATATTTAGTAAAAACGTACATGCATGTTAGACATATCAAAGTAATCAATTGATGTATAGTAATAAATATTTTAATTAATTATACGTTAATAATTAAGGTAGTTGAAAATTTGTATATATATAATAGTTTAATAATTACTTGAAAATCTGTATATATATAGAATAGTTGACTAATATGATAATTAATTAATTATTAAATTTCGTAGAAGTATGGACAAGAGTTGGATGAAGTTGCGGAATAGAAGTGATGTCCGGTATATTGATGAAATTAGAGAATTTGTGAATTTTGCGATAGAACATGGTCAGGGAAAGAAGCGTTTCAGGTGTCCGTGCAAAAAATATCTTAACTGTCAGTATGTGGAGGTTAATGTTATAGTGCAACACTTGTACGAAAATGGTATGATGTGGAGTTACACTACGTGGAGCGAGCATGGTGATGCAACAGACTTCAGCTCTACAGACTTTAGCTCAGGGTATAGTTACCATGGTGCCTCATCCAGCGACAGTGGTGCTGACCCCCATCCTTGGAACCCAACTGCGGATTTGGTCCATGATGCGTTTCCGGGATTTAGTCATGGTGTACACTAACACCAAGAGGGAGGTTACAATACCACTCATAGGCATGATCACACATTCCCCGCTGCTAGGTTGGCCACTGACACTAGTGAGATGGATAAGTACAACAAGATGCTACTTGAAGTGCAGATCTCGGTGTACCCTAGATGTCGAAAGAATGTGTTGCAATATATGATGGAGCAAATGAAGATAAAAGTGAAGCACAAAATGTCAGTCAGGGCTTTTGAAAAAATTCAGGAGCAAATATGTAAGTTGCTTCCTGATGATCACAATCTTCCTAAATCCCATTATAAGGTTAGAAATATCTTGAGCAGCCTTGGCCAAAAGTACAGGATAATTGACACCTGTCCAAATGATTGCGTTCTGTTTTACAAAAAGTATAAAGATTTAGACTATTGTCTCATATGTGGCCAGTGCAGATATGAGCTGAATAGGAAGAGTTCGAAAAAGAAAATTCTTGTGAAGGTTTTTCGATATTTTTCCATTGATTCACAGATTGCAGAATATGTACATATCTCTATACACAGTAGAGGCAATACGATGGTACATAGAAAAGCGAATAGATGGCAATGTGCTGAGACACGCTGCGGATGGGGAGGCTTTCAAATATATCAACAACGATTTTGGAGACTTTGCCACAGATGTTAGAAATGTTAGACTCGGACTATCTACAGAAGGATTCAATCCTTGGGATAGTAATAGCTCTGCTGTCAGCACTTCACTAGTTATTCTTATGTCGTACAACCTGCCTCCGTGGATGTGAATGAACAAGGAATTTAATTTCCTTACTCTGATAATTCCAAGTCCTAAATCTCTGGGGAAGTGCTTAGATGTCTACCTCAGACCTTTAATCGACGAGCTGAAACTATTGTGGGAAAATGGAGTCCCAACTTATGAAAAATTCATCAACACGATGTTCATGATGAGGGTTGCCGTAATATGGACGATCAGCGATTTTCCAGCGTATGGGATGTTGGAAGCTTGCCGGACGAAAGGATACAATAGATGTCCTATATGTTTTACTTGGGTCACCGTAAATGGCTTCCTCACGACCACCCCTGGTGACAGGATGAAGCTCATTTCGACGGGACGGTATAGAATAATCCTAAACCCTATAGATGGTCGGGCGAAGAGATTTTAGAGAGGTTTAGCTATTTTGACTTTGGTGTGTTGACCAATGACATGGATGTACATAAATACAATCCAATACCTCCACATGATCTCAGCTACTAGCATCACAAGAGTATATTCTTTGAACTCCTTTACTGGTCAAAGATGAAGCTGAGGAACAACTTAGACGTGATGCACATAGAAAAGAATGTGTGCGATAGCGTGGTGGGAACAATTCTCAGTATTAAGTTCAAGATTAAAGATACTCCCAAAGCACGCAAAAATCTGGAATCTATGAATCTACGTCGTCTCTTGTGGTTAAGGAGGGATAGGAGATGAGTGTACAACAAGATGTCAGCTGCACCTTACACAGTGAAGCCGACACTTAGACGTTCAATATTTCACTGGTTTAAGAGCTTTCGTTATCCGACTACGTATGCAACTACTATAATTGGAGCAGTGGACAAGGTCCAACATAAGTTTGTTGGTCTAAAGACACATGACTATCATGTTATGCTGCAACGTCTGATTCCAGTGGTAATTCAGCCATATTTGCCTCGTGACGTCGTAGAAGCAATAATGACATTGTGCACATGGTGGTAGAGGTTATGCGCCAGAGAATTAAAGAAGTCAGATGTTGTGACAACCCGAACCAAAAATGGTATGTTTATCGGTTTGATTTGCTAGTTTCGTGATTAGTCGCGATTTTGTTGAAATTGGTTGATATGGTGAGCTTGTTAACGACTAAATTATCGGGCATGAGTTTGATTCAATTTCCTTCACGAAAGTTGTAGAGAATTTAATTTTGAACTCGTGAGAATTTCTGGAGGATTATTTCGAGTTACGAGGAATAAGTTATGAATATTTTCGGTTATTAGATTTAGTCGTGTTTATCCGATTGGTTTCGATCCGTTTTCGACCGTTGATCGTTTTTATCAGATAAGCTTGTGTTGATTTGAGCCGTTGAATTTTTATCAGATTTTTCGAAGTTGGTTGACTTCATGTGGAAATTGAAGAAATTGTCGAGATAAGTTCGTCGACACGAGAATCGTTGAAAACCGAGTTACGATGCAAAAGTTACGTTTGATCAAAAATTTGTCGTAAAGTAAATACGGAAGTCACCAAAAATGGAAAGTATAAATAGTGGGTTTCCTTTTCGGGTAAGTCAGACTTGGACTTTGGGGAGTTGACCGAGTCAACTGGGGTGAGTTGACTCACACATGTTCACTATTTCAGGCCGTGATCTTGTGGCCTTCGTGGTGCCTTATTTCCGGCGTTTTTTGGCCATGATTCCTTCATGAAAGTTTTTTGGCTTGAGCTCTTCTTTCTTTTGATAGGTCATTCACTTAATTTGGTTGCTGGATGAAGAAGTTATGGCTTGTCAAAGTTCTGAAATTTTGGTGAGATTTCCGGCGAAATCGCCAGCGACGGTGGCGACGGTGGAGGCCGAGATGGAGGTCAACTTGTTAGGGGTTTTATAGCCCTTGGGGAGAGGAAACTTTTAGAAGTGGTCTTGCACCTTGCCGTGGCCGGAGGAGGGAGATCGGAGGTGGAGAATTCCGGCGAGGGTTTTCGACTTCAAGGTGAGATTTAGACCTTTTTCGGTCAAAATTGGGCTTAACTTTGAACTAGAAAGTTGTTGAAAATGTCAAGATCTTCAAATCCATATTTAGGTTGAAATTTTGTGGGCCGATCACATTTTCCGGCGGCCGGCGCACGGCGGCGGTTTTCTGGCCGAGGTGTTTTTCGACAAGTTTTATGTAGTTTTGCTCAGAATTGCGCACCGATCGCAGTGGTGAGGTTTATATTTTGAATTAAGCATCAGAATTTGTGGTGAGGAGGAGTATGGATGTACAATTATAATATTAATTTTTTCCTTAATTAATTTAATAATTAATTCATTAATTTTAACTTTTTCGCATAATTAATTTCAAATTTATTAAAAACCGTGGTCGCTTCGACCAACAGAAATTAAAATTAAATAATTAATTAATCTGGAGGATATCGCTTGGATCGAAAATCACATTTTCACGAAAACCCTAAAACGGGGATGAAAGAACGACTTTTCGTAGTACATACTAAGGTAATTAAACACAACAGTAATTAATTATATATACATACAACCCGAAATCCTAAAAATATCACTTAGACGACACAAAAGGGTCAAACTGTCGTCTAAATATACCCTAAACCCTAAAGCCCTTAACCCTAAACCCTATCTTTTAACTTAAACGACGCAAATAGATGTTTGCATCGTCCAAGTGCTTACTTGTGAAAGGACCCAACCCCGATTTAGTTGCCTAAACCGGAATCAAACCCCTTCTGAAAACATGAACCAACAAAAACCATTAAAATTTCGGCAGAGTAACGCTACTAACGCGGAATTGCAGATTACCTGCACCCGAAAAATAACACTTCCTCCTATGCCACAAAAGCCAAACCGTGGGCACCAATCCCATCCGGATTTCTCAATATCATTTCAATATCAACAAACAGTAAACATAACTGTAATATATAATATATTATATCCGAGAAAATCCATATAAAACAAGTATCAGTATGTATCAGAGCGACCTCTAGTGTAAACATATACAATATATACATCAGTAGGTGAAACAAGAAACCTACTGGAAAACACAGGTAGCTCAGACTACTAGCCTCTAACCACGACGTGAAACACCAGAACCTGAACTGCAAACTGGGCACGGAAACCGAAAAGCCCAGGAGAAAGACATGAAAATTGTTAGAGTGAGTGGACGAAAATAAATGTCTTTCGCAAGTTGATATATGTTAAAATAACATATGCGAGTCCAGATGAATAAATATAATAAAGTACACGAGGTAAACTCATACTCCAGCATACTGAGCATGCAAGTAAAAATCTCACGGGGTCGCTCATGGACACATCCGTGCTAGTACAGTCCGAATCATGGGATCCCAGACCCACACGTGATTCTAGCCAGAAAGGCCTCAGGTCAGAGGTCTGCCTCCCCCCGGTAAAGGCCTCGGGTCAGGAGTCACAGCCTCCCCCGGTACACATCCTCGGGGATCAGCCGGGATGCGAGTGTATCGATACAACAACATATACAGAGACTGTACTCTGTGTAAACCAAATCATAAATAGTTCGATACAAACGCAATAAACAATATATAAATGCATATACGTAATATATACTGGTATAGGCGTAATCTTATAACACATGCTCAAGCTCGTAAAACGTGTATAAAGACTCACGATTATCAGTGAAAAGAAGTTGTCCACTCACAGGTGAGCGAAACGCGCACTCGCACTAATCTCGTGGTCCGGTAGATGATCCATCGCCCGAAGCACGATCTCGATCCCCTGAATAATCATAAAACACATCTGATCAAAACCATAACCCACAACTCTATACTTAACCACGGAAACCAACCGTTCCCGGAAACATATAAAACTGTATAAAATAATCGACTGAATTCTCGAAATCTCCACTCGAAACCCTCGACTGAAAATCCGATACCCAAATCAATTCGAAAACCTCAAGGTGACGATCGGGGCGCGATTACGAGAAAAATGACACTAAAATCATCGAAAACTGAAAAGTCAACTTTCTTGCCGGAGCGCCGCCATTGACCGCCGCCGCCGCCGCCGGCATGCCGTCAACGGAGAGTTTTTCCAGTGAGGAAGCTCCAGTTCTCAAGATCACCTCAAGCCTCACCTTTTCTTCAACTATGACATCACCCAATTCAAATCAGAACCTCACCAAAACAGCTCGAAACCGGATCGGAGCAAAACTCCGGCAACCCCACGGGTTCAACCCAAAACCCAACCTCATCCTAATTCAAGCACATAGAAAGCTTCACTGGAGCAAGGGGAGTCGAACCCCCCTCACCCCCGCCACCGTGGCTCGCCGGAGCACCACATCCCGTCACCGGCGAAAACCCTAAAACTGACCCGGTTCAAACTCAAGCAATTCACAACCAAATCACATAATTCCAATTACCAAACAACTCTAGAACTCAAGAGAAAGACAATTATACCCTTCACGTGGCCGGAGGTGGCCGGAAAATCCAAGTCGGCCGGCGAAAATTCAAACGGGAAAGTTTTCCACGGGTCAACGGTCAAACTGCCCAAAATGGAAAGTCAACGTCTGGTCAAACCTCAAACAGTGTTTTCAACAATTTTTCGACTATTTCCGATATTTATACTTGCGTCTCGGGACGATCAACGGTCCAAAACGGATAACTATTACGATTCGGATAAATACGAAACGAACGGATAAACTCGTCGAAAACCGAAACGTCAAATAATCATATTATATTCCTTGGTTATCGGAAAAATCATCCGGAATCGCCCACGAGCTCGAAATCACGTGCTCAACAACTCTCGTGAAGAAACTCAATTCAAATTCTCGGCTGATATTTAAGTCACGAACTAAACCGACAAACCACTCTATTAACGATTATTCGCGATTAAGCATAATTTCGTGAATCGTACTGATTACTCTACTGATTCTGGTTCGGGTCGTCACACTTGGACGACGCAAACGTGTATTTGCGTCGTCTAAGTAAAAATTTTGTGATTTCATCTAAGACAATGACCATCTAGACCATGTCCCAATGCATATTCTTTTCGTCGAGATCATAGAGTAAACAATTATTGGAGTGTGAGCTTCGACGGTTCCAAAATAGGAATTATGGATTTTCGTGTATCCACGTTTCCGGTTTGTAAAATTTTTGGTTTTGCGGTTGATTGTGCCGATGAAACCCTTAACAAACTTAATATTTTGTGAAAATTATTCTACTTATATATTGTCTTATGGCGAATTTATCCAACGGTTGTTTTGTCCAAATTCAATTTCGTTAATATCGATGTGCAATGAGCCTATAGTTAATAACACTTAAGTTATACAGATTAGTAGATACTTAACAAGTTTAAACATGTAAGATTATTCGTCATTTTAAATTTAATTGTTTATATATACAATTCTTTAATCAATATTTTATGACTATTTCATTCGAATGACAGATCGGAAACTTCCTTGCGAATTATTTTTTAAAATTAATTTTACGGAAATTTCACCTGGACAACGGAGATAGACCATCTTCGTTGTCTAGGTGACCACTTGGACGACGGAGGTCACCTAGACGACGGAGATGGTCTATCTCCGTCATCTAGGATGAAAATTTTGGTGGTTCAATTTCTACTGCCAAAGTTTTGGGGAACGGTTCAAATTTCACCTGGACGACGGAGATGGGTATTTCCGTCGTCTAAGTGAAATTCGAAACGCTCCCCAAAATCAAGGCGGTAAACTCCCACTCGCCAAAATTAATAGGCGCGGGTTCCAAAAATTGAATCGGTTCATTTCCGTTGTCTAAGTACCTAGACGACAGTACTTGTAAGACGTACCCTAGATGACAGAATCTCCGTCGTCTAGGTACTTGGATGACGGAAATGTGCACCTAGACGACGGAAATGGTCCTTGGTCTAGGTGCGTTTTTCTTGTAGTGCTAAGAGATGGACGAAAACGTTGATGTCAATCCCGCTGCGGTAAACATCAAGAAAGCGAGCCTTGAAACTCCGAATTTTGATCAAGTCTACATTCATAGACTGTTATCTCTGATATGTATTTTGTTTTCAAGTTTAGTTTTTGGCTTATTTAGTCATGTTTTAAAAACTTTGTTTTTAATCGTTTTGCAGTAAGCCCTTGATGTAATTCAGTTGGTAAGTAATAAAATTTCTCTAATTTTCTGGTTTATGAAGTGATTGATAATTTTATTTTTCTTCATAATGCAAGAATGGTTCGTGATATAATATACTCCATGGCACTATAACACTGAAAAAAAAATGATAAAAAATGAGGATATTCGGTTTTCTGCGGATTTGACCTGTTGAAGGATTCCTACGGCCCATCGACCTGAAATCCCTGCAGACGTTTTGGCACATTTTCAACCTGCCGAAATTTTTTCCTTGTTTTTCTTCACCCGTCGAAGATGTTCCTTTACACCTTGAGCTAAATTCCTTGAACTCCAATTTGAACAATTTCGACCAGTCAAAAATCTCTTCGACCTTTAAAGTTTGTTGACAGGAACAATGTTTTGGTGTTATTTTGAACATCAGTTTTGATTTTCCATTTTCAGCACTCTATATGGGGTCACAATTCATTTGAAATCTTTAAGTATTCACTTAAAATGTTCGTCATGTCTTGAGTTTAAAGATTGATTAATTTACATTTTTTTGTAGATGTCTGAAGGCAAGATTGAGAGTTTAGCAGATAGTGGTACTATCCAAGGTTCTAAATAATGTTAAGCGGTCCAATACCATGAGGGTACCTTTTAGCGCCTAGGCGGGGTCTAGGCGGCTCTAGGCGCCACCTAGGTCTCCAAGGTTGCTTACCTTCTAGTGTCTAGGCGAGGCCTAAGCAGCCTTCTAGACCTTTGTTTAGAACAGTGGTACTACCCACACTATTCTACGGAATAGGCAACTGTTTATGGATCTAATGCCTTATAGTTCCTTAGTGACAACCATGATTGGTTCAACGCCGGTTATACAATGGTGTGGTTCTGCACAATTCTTGTTGCCACATAGCACTCAAATTTATGTCAATGATGCCTTATATGCGCCAAATGTCAATCCAACCTTGTTAAGTTTTAAGGATATTCGCACAAGCGGTTTTTACTTGACAACATACTATGATAATGAAAAAGAGTTTTTATGTGTAACCTCCTAAGAATGTGAAAGAAAGCGCATTGTGGAGAAGTTTATGAGCATTTGTAGTGGTTTATATCTTACTACAGTTTGTGTTATTAAATCCAATGCAATATCTTACACTACTGTGTATGATTCTGTCTCATATAAGCTTTGGCATTATCGTCTGGGTCACCCCGGTCAAGATATGATGATAGGGATATTGAAAAACTCACATGGATATCCGCTCTTTAGAGAAAGAAAAAAAGCATATGGGAATACCTAATACCATCAGTAATGATGGAGGGGCCGAGAGTACTCCTCTTGGTCTAGGCTCGGTCTCTAAAATGAGTACAACACAATCTCGGCCAAATAGTGCTGAGTCGACATGTATTATCTTACCAGATTCTTTCGTGGCAATCTTTGATGCACACCGCTCGTTCTATGAAGCTTGTTCATTAACAAAGTCACAGGTATGACCTTCTTTTGTTGTAGACACAACTAAGAATATTTCATTCTTACAACAAATTCCATGTGACATTTGTGGACCTATCAAATCTGAATGCGGACTATTTAAATATTTTATTATTTTGATTGATGCATCGACACATTGGTTACATGTCGCTTTGTTATCCACAATAAATGATGCATTTGCAAAATTTCTAGCTCAGATAATTAAGCTTCGGGCTCACCACCTGGATCACCTAATCAAGTCTATTCAATTGGATAATGTAGAACTGTTGGGATTGATGTTGAACATCCCGTTCCCCATGTTCATTCACAGATTAGTCTTGCAGAAACACATATCAAGCAGTGACAGTTTGTGGCACGGCCTATGGTGATGAACATTAATTTACCGTTTATGCTTGGGGATATGAAATTTTACATACAGCTATGCTAATTCATTTCAGACCTGTTACCCGTCAACCATTCAGTGCATACCCGTTAGTCAGTGGATATGAGTCTGGCATTTCACACTTACGTAGTTGTGGTTGCACGGTATATGTGCTTATTACACCTCTACAATGTACCAAAATGGGTCCTCAGAGACAATTAGGTATTTATGTTGGCTATGAAGCTTCAACTATTGTTCGATATTCAGAACCTTTGACAGGAGATCTCTTTACTCTAAAAATTGCAGATTGTCACTTTGATGGCACATACTTTCCGCTGTTAGGGGGAGCGAGGAATAGTTCCATTCCGGTTGAACATCAAGAATTGACGTGATCTGTCCCAACTATGTCTTATAATGATCCCTACACATCTCTAAGTGAGACTGGAGTGCAATGCATTCTCGATCTTTAGAAGGTGGTAGATTCGATGTCTGGCTCCTATTCCTGATATCGTGAATGTGAGGAGATCATATATACATGTAGCAAACGTTCCTACAAAGTTGGAAGTCCCCAGAAGTGGACAAGTTAATGCCACACCAAGGTAAGGCATCATCCCTCCTGTATATAATGGGGGTATGGCATCAGCCTCGGCTCCCACCTGGAAGAGGGGGAGACTTAGAAGAGGTTCTAATGAGCCGCCGGATCTAGTCACAAAATGATCCATTTGTAATCAAAACTGTGAATCCTCCAATGAGATTATTTCTGACTACAGTTATATCCTAGAATCATAACTAACAACACTGGGGGTTACTTCAGTGTACGTCAATGGTGATGTCAGAAAACAAATAAATCTCACTAAGTTACACAAGTGCATGCGTTATTATGGATAGATCTTTCATGTTAGTTAATGAATCATTTGCTAATTCTGTTGCGCAGGAAATCAACGACGATGATGAAGTGGAACCTCATTCTATTACAAATTATCAATGTAGAGTAGATTAGCCGAAATGAAAAGATGAAATCCAAGTTGAACTAGACTCTCTTACAAAAAGGCAAGTTTTCATTCTGGTAATGCTATGTCCACTGAATGTTAAGCTAGTTGGACATAAATGAGTTTGTTTGGAAGTGCAATGATAAAAATGATGTCTTGTGGTAGAAATCTACACTAGTGGCACACGAATTTTCTCAATGCTCTGAATTAATTATGAGGAGACGTATTCTCTAGTCATGGACATCATTACTTTCCGCTACTTAGTCAGTTTGGTAGTGTCTGAAAAATTTAGTATGTAACTTATGGATGTGGTTACAATATATCTCTATGGGGACCTAGATTCAGAGATATACATGAAAGTATCAGACGACATAGTTTTACCCAAACCAAATAACTCTAAACCATGAAGTGCTCATGTGATCATGCAAATTGAGACGTTCATTATATGGATTGAAGCAATCCAGTCGGATGTGGTATAGACCTTTAAGTGGATAATTGATTGGAAAGGGATATAAGAATGATGAGTTATGCTCATGTACGTTCATTAAATGAACAAGTTCAGGATTTTCCATTGTAGCAGTCTATGTTGATGATATGAACATTATTGGATCTCTTGATAAGATTAGTGAGATAGTTGACTACTTAAAATCCAATAGAGTTTGAGATGAAAGACCTTGAAATGACTCAAATTTTCCTCGGTTTAGAATTAGAACATCGACTTGGTGGAATTCTTATTCACCAGTCTGCTTATGTCCAAAAGGTTCTCAAGTGATTTAATATGGATAAAGCACACCCTCTTAGCACACAAATAGTTGTCAAAAGTTTGAAACCCAAAAAGGATATGTTTCGTTCGAAAGATGAAGATGAGGAAATTTTGGGAGCTGAGATTTCATATCTCAGTGCAATTGGAGTTTTGTTGTATTTGGCTCAATGCACACGTCCTGACATTGCCTTTTCAGTGAACTTATTAGCTTGATTTACATCTGTGCCTATGCAACATCATTGGAATGGAGTAAAGCATATCTTCAGGCACTTGAAGGGCTTATTCTTTTCAAAACACAGCATTTTGACCTGTCGAAGGATCACTCAGCTGCCAACGATGCATCTTCTTGTAGTTTAGTTCCCTATTCTCAGATACTGAATGATGTGTTGATAGGATTTGCTAATGTCGGGTATCTCTCTGACCCGCATAAAGGACATTCTCAAACTAGTTATGTATTCATCATTGGAAACACAACAATTTCTTGGACATCTACCAAGCAAACCTCTGTTGCTACTTCCTTCAATCATTTTAAAATCATTACTCTGCATAAAGCTGTTAAAAAGTGTGTCTAGCTTTGGCCAGTATTACACCATATTCGAGGGTCTAGTAGATTATTATCTACTACGACTGCACCATGCATCTATGAGGATAATGCAGCTTGCATTAAGTAGATGAGGTTAGATTTTATTAAGGGTGACAATACAAAACACATTTCATTACATTTCTTCAACAAACAAGAACATCAGTAGTTCTTGAATATCCATGTGGGTCAGATTGGTTCTACGGATAATGTTGCAGACTTATTCACCAAGTCACTTCTAAAATCTACTTTTGAGAAACATGTGAAGCTGTGACGACCCAACCCTTGTCAAAAAATTTCAAAATTAATAAATAAATAAGTAAATCAAGGAAGTACTCGATCCGCAACCAACTCTAACTAATCTAGTCAAAGAACTCATCTGATAAACCCTTTATGATGAATCGATCATAACGATAGAAAACACACCTAATTTCTTCGTCGGTGCACCGCCACTGGCAGAGACACACGTCACCATCACTCATCCACTGGGTTGACAAAGCCTAATCGATAAATAAACCTTACGAACACGTTCATGTTGCCGATACGAACCTAACAGTATATTACATGACACATGTACAGAAGTAATTCTCCTACCACGCACGGCCATAGTCGGCGGTGTGTGGACACAACATGCAACCAGTGAGCACCTCCGATGGTGGCAATTGACCCACCGTTGGAAATCTCTCAACGAGCCCAATACACTATCTCTACGGACCTCAAGTAGATTTCTGCTCATTTGACCGGGATCGGTCCTGAAACAAACATGGCCGGAAATCTTCCCAGTGACCTAGCAACATTGTCGAGCCATTTTGGAGCTTGAGGCTTACACCAATCAACTTAGGGGGGGAGAGGAGAACAAAACTTCTCTAACCTCACCGACCAAAACACCAGCCACCGCTTCTCATGGAGGAGGCCGAACGGAATCGGAGGAAATCAATTTGATTTCCTCGTATCTGCAAACAACAAATTCAATACACTCAGTACATCAAGATGAATCGAATTATACCTTGAACGTGACTAGAGGAGTCGCCAGCGACGGAGGAAACCTTGAAACCCTGGATTTTCCTCCCAATGATTCAGCCTCAGCGAGGCACCATCACTAAAACCAAGACCATGGATAGAGCAAGAAAGATGAAGGCTCACGATTCCAACTGGAATCGTAGTCGGAGATGGTCTGACGGCGCCGTGCCACCGTCGACATCAACGAACCCTAAATGGGTCAAACCCGAATTCTCTCTCACCTAAGAGAGGAAGGTTGACTGAGAGTCAAGTCATACTGATTTCAAAAAGGGAAACCAAACCCCCTATATATAGTATTTCATTTGGGGAAAGTAATCACAATAAACTTCCAGTAACCGTAACTTTCTCGTCGTAACTCCATTTTCGACGATTGTCGCGATTACGAACTCGTCTCGACAAATTCTATGATTTCTATCCAAAATCAACTAACTTTGACAATTCGATAAAAAAGTCAACCCTATACCTCTCAATATTTATCAGCAGTAAAAAAATCATTTACTGTTTCCACTAAATCGAACTTGAATTATTCTTAAATATTAACTATTATATAAAAAGCTCGGGGCATTACAGAAGCGCATTGGAATGCAACACTTATTTGAAACCCGAGATTGAGTTAGCAAACATGGGGAGTCATTTTGGTAGACATCATTGGGAGTTTACATCAAATTAGTGTCATTTGTAGTTGATGCGTTGTACTCTTTTCCCCTTCGACCAAGTTTCTATGTTGCCCAAGAGAATTTTGTTTACTTGACAAGGTTTTTAGTGAGACAACAAGATATGCATCACATTAGGAGTTCGAAACAAGGGGGAGTGTTTAGGAAAATTATATTCTCTATCTTCCGGTGTGTGTCTTGTCCTAATTAGATTAGAATTGAGATTCTCAAAATCTCTAATTATTCGGAACATTGATTATACTGATTGTAATGTTTGTATTTATGGTCTCCTTATTAATGAATAAAGATATTATTGATCACAATTTCAGTTATTATTCTTTTATCTTTCCCCACAACCATGATTTTTCACTCACTATTCAAAGAGACTCAGATGGATTGGTAATGGGGGAGAAAGTACTCCAATTCTCATCAAGTAAACGTCGATCTAAACAAGAGACATGGATATTGAAAGAACTCAACTCCGATTCAGTTGCCTAAACCGGAATTAGATCCTGACAACACTACAACCTTTAAAAAAATTCGCCAGAGTTTACTTTATAAAATGAGTAAACCAAAAACCTGCAATGAAAACACACTTCCAAAGAGTCCACAAAAGCCAAACCGTGGGACACCAATTCCCATCCGGATTTCTTAAATTCACAAACTACTTAATAACAGTAAAAGTATTCCTTTACATCATTTATTCAAAATCTAGTAAATACTTGGAAAGCATTACAAAGGAAAATAAACTAACATAGTACTCAGCGCGACTTCTAATTTACAAATATACAAAGCTAGTTGGTTAAACCAAGAACCTACTAGAAAATAACGGTGACTTGAACTCTATGCCTCTGACAACGACGCGCAACCATAAGATAGAAACTGCAAACTGGGCAAGAAGGAAACTGAAAAACCAAGGGAAAGGCATATAAATAATCAAACTGTTAGGGTGAGTGGACAGAAATAAACTTTCATTTTTAAACCAATAGTAATAAATATAACATGCCTTTCACAATATATATGCAAATAAACATGATGCGAGTCTAAAAACTGTGGGGTCCGCTCTCGGACACCTCCACCTCAGTACAGTCTAAATCACGAGATCTCAGACCCATACGTGATTATATAGTCAGAAAGACCTCGGGTCAGGACTCTGTCCCCCTCCCCGGAGCATCTCGAGGATTAGCCGAGCATGCCAGTGCATCGATGCCACTACTATCTCTGAGACTGTACTCTGTGTAAAACAAATCATATTTGTTTCCATGCATATGCATAATGGTAAATGCGTACTTATACGACATATAATCATATATGCATAATCGTAAATGTATACTTGTACGTGCATAATCATAAAATGCATAATCAGGACTCGCATTTCAATCAATGAAAATAAGTTGTCCACTCACAGTATGCAGCTAGCTCGAAGGTCTGACGGAAGTTCCCTCGCCAAAATCTCTCTCGCGATTTCCTGAGTAAATAACATATTCGTTTAATTTCAGAATTCAATAAAACGCGCGAAAAATAACTCATAAATCATCCCGGAAACCCCACGGAAAAATTAGAATTTTTGACTCGCCAGAGCTCCGTCGGTCGTCACGCGCCACCACCGGCGGTAGTGCGTGAGCCACACGCGCTCCCTATCCAAACTACTCTGATGGGAGCATTTGACCACTCATTGGAAAGATCACAATGAGCCCAACATTTCTCTCAACTGGACCGAAGTCCAAATCGCCGTCTATTTGCCTGAAAACACCCCGAAAGCCACGGGTCGAAAATCGCTGGAAAAATTTTCCGGTCGATTCCGACGCCAGTGGCGCACCTCGACCTACCAAACTTTAGAGGTTTTGGTCCTTGGACCAAACCCACCACCTCACCGTGCCGGAAAACGGTTGGAATGTCGCCGGTGAACAACCCCGAAAACCCACGGGTTTCCGGCCAAATTTAGATCCCAAAAACTCATTATATTTCACAAATAATTACATGAATAGAAAGATGAGATGAAGGGCTTCAAATCCTTACCTAGAACGCCGGCAACTGTGGCGCTTTCTGGTGGGTCAAGATCGAAACCAAAACAGGTCGAAATGGTATATGGGTCATGTACTGTATCGTATAAATTTTCTATATTTCTACGAATTACCCTGTATTTCTACCAAAATTCTGTATTTATACCCAAAAAATTTCAGATCAGATCAATGGCCACCATTTGATCTGATCAAGATCCAACAGCCCAAAATAAACCACCAAGGAAAATATTTTAAAATACATAATTTCACAAACAAACTTCCAAAAATCAAAAGAAATAGCTCGATAACCTGAAAAATTCTCCGAAAATTCCCACGTGCACGAAATTAATACTCAACGACTTCCACGAAGAAAGTCGAATCAAATTCTAGCCCGAAAGAAAAGTCATCAACAAAAGTTTACGAGGTGTATAATTCGTGGAAAACCTAAATCGCAAAGTTTAGGATTACTTTTGGTTCGAATCGTTATAATTCTACCCCCTTAAAGAAATTTTGCCCTCGAAATTAAACACACATGTTAGTTAAAGAGATAGGGGTACTGTTCCCGCATGTGCTGCTCAGTTTCCCAGGTGGCTTCCTCAACTGCACGATTTCTCCACAAGACTTTCACAAGAGGAATGGCTTTGTGACGAAGTTCTTTGACTTTCCAATCAAGAATTTGAACTGGCTCTTCCACATAAGTCAAATCCTCACGAATAGGAAGCTGACAAGGTGATAAAACGTGAGACGGATCAGAAATGTATTTCCGCAGCATAGATACATGGAACACATCATGAACCCTAGCCATCTTAGAAGGTAATGCCAACCTGTACACCATAGCACCCACTCGCTCAGTAATCTCATACGGACCAACATAACGCGGCCAGAGTTTACCACGTTTTCCAAACCGTACAACACATTTCCAAGGAGACAATTTCTAAAACACCCAGTCACCAACTTCGAATTTCAAATCTTTTCTCCTCTCATCAGCATTGCTCTTTTGTCGATCTTGTGCAGCTTTCAATCTATCCCGAATAATCTGAATGTCTTCAATAGTATTTTCACCAGATCAGGACCAAGAAGCCATCTTTCCCCTACTTCACTCCAACACAACGGAGTTCGACTCTGTCTACCATACAGAGCTTCATATGGAGCCATACTGACACTGGCCTGGTAACTGTTGTTGTATGCAAACTCAATCAAATGTAATTTTTGATCCCAATTTCTTTTGAATTGCAACACACACGATCGCAACATATCTTTGAGAGTTTGAATTGTCCTTTCTGATTGACCATCAGACCGAGGGTGGAAAGCTGTACCAAATCGCAATTTAGTCCCCAATGCTTTTTGCAATGCTCGCCAAAACTCGGAAGTAAACTGAGTATCTTGATCTGATACAATTGACACAGACACTCCATGTAATCAAACAATCTCAGCCATATACAACTTTGCCAATTTACTCACAGAAAGTTTCTCTGGAAGTGCAAGAAAATGAGCTGACTTTGTAAGACGATCAACAATTACCCAAATCCCAGTATTGCCACTAGATGGACGAGGCAACTGATACACAAAATTCATGGTGATGTGTTCCCATTTTCACACTGGAATCTCTGATGGTTGCAGTTTCCCCGCAGGTTTCTGTCGTTCTGCCTTCACTTGTTGACAAATAAGGCACTTGCTCACATGGGTTGCTATTTCCCTCTTCATATTGCGCCACCAGTAATAAGCTTTGAGCATCTTAAACATCTTCGTACCACCTGGATGCATGGCATAAGCAGAACAATGAGCTTCATCGAGTATTTCCTTCTTCAGTTCATCATTTCTCGATACACATAACCTCCCTCTGAATAGTAAAGTGCCATCCGTCTTCAATTGAAATTCTGTTGGTTCACCATTTTGAATCATGTTCTTCTTACTTCGTAGGTAAGAGTCTGCATCTTGAGCTTCATGAACCTGATTCAACAATACTGGTCGAACCTGAAAACTGGCCAACAATGCTCCATCATCATCCCATTCCAATTCCACTCCTATAGCTCCCAACTCAGCCATAGTGATACTCTTGCTACACGTACATGAAATAGGGAAGCTCCGAATTTTCGGCTAAGGGCATCAGCAACAACATTAGCTTTTCCCGGATGATACTCAAATGTACAATCATAGTCATTAATCAACTCCATCCACCTTCGCTGTCTCATATTCAAGTCTAGTTGAGTACGCAAATAAGTAAGACTCTTGTGATCAGTAAAAATCTTGCACTGTGCTCCATATAGGTAGTGTCTCCAGCTCTTCAATGCTAATACAATGGCAGCTGGCTCAAGATCATGTGTGGGACAATTAACTTCATGAGGCTTTAATTGTCTGAAACCGTACACCATCACCTTGCCATGCTGCATCAAAACACAACCAAGACCCCAACTTTGAAGCGTCACTGTAAATGACATACTCCCCACTATCGTTTGGTAATGTCAACACCGGTGCAGTAGCCAACTTTTCTTTCAATGTCAGATAGCTTTCTTCACAGGCATCGGACCACTCAAATTTAACTCCTTTCTTCGTTAATCGAGTAAGTGGAGTCGGAATCCGCGAAAAGTCTTGTACAAAACGGCGATAGTATCCCGCCAAGCCTAGAAAGCTTCTTATCTCGGATACGCTGATAGGTCTGATCCAATGCGACACTGCCTCAATCTTGTCAGGATCAACGCTAATTCCGTCAGCTGAAATCACATGACCCAAAAATTTCACCTGATCCAGCCAAAATTCGCACTTGCTAAACTTTGCATACAGCTGTGTATCCCGCAAAGTTTGCAAGACGGCTCGTAGATGCTTCATATGCTGCTTCACACTTCGGGAATAAATCAGGATATTATCGATGAACACAATCACGAACTTATCCAAATAACGCCTGAAGACTCGATTCATGAGATCCATAAAAGTAGCTGGGGCATTCGTCAAACCGAAAGGCATAACAAGAAACTCATAATGCCCGTATCGTGATCGAAAGCTGTTTTGGGAACATCTGATTCCTTGATCCGCAGCTAATGATATCCAGACCTCAAATCAATCTTCGAGTATACTGTAGCTTCTTTAAGTTGATCAAACAAATCATCAATCTGTGGCAAAGGATACTTGTTCTTTACTGTGACCTGATTCAGTTTCCGATAATCGATACACAATCTCATAGAACCCCATAGTGAAACACTAGGCCGAATGAAGCCTTTCTCAATCATCTCCTGCAACTGAGTCTGCAACTCTCTCAGATCTGCTGGACCCATTCAGTAAGGTGCTTGTGAGATCGAACCTGTACCCGAAAGCAACTCAATGGTGAAGTCAATCTCTCTCATCGGAGGAAGATCAAGTAAATCTTCAGGAAACACATCTGAGTATTCACAAACTACAGACATATCCCCAATATTCGAGACACAAACATCAGTATCAACCACATGAGCCAAATACGCCTCACAGCCTTTCTTTAACATCATCAAACAAAGTGGAGAGACGTTTCTTTCACCGCGAAACAAGATTTCTGGCATGCCTAGACTTCTGAAAACTACCTCTTTTCTATGACAATCGAAGACTGCCCAGTGAGTCTCCAAGAAATCCATCCTCAAAATCACATCAAAGTCCACAATATCCAGCAACATCAAATCCGCGGGTAACCCATAACCTCCTATAAAAATTTCACAGTCCCGATACACCCACCCGACACACACTACCTCGCCCGATGGATACAACACTTGCCACATACTAGGGAATGGAAAAGCAAGTATAGTGGCCAGTGATTCTAATCTATATGACATGAAGGAATGCGTAGCCCCCGGATCTAACAAACTAAGAACTGGAATACCAAAAACATATAATGTACCGATGATGACTTCAGGGGAAGCTCTGCCCTCTCTCAGGTTCATGGCATGCACACGAGCTTATCCAGCTGGTCATCCACACTGACTACGATTCTGCTGATCAGCTTGCCCATAAGGCTTTGTTGCTCGATCTCCAGAAGTGTTACCCCGACCATGACCGCTACTCTGAGCTGCAACACCTTCCAAAGTATCTCTACACGGACAATCCCTCATGAAGTGACCCACTTGACCATAAAGATAATAACTGGTAGTGCCCTACTGACATAAACCAAAATGCCGCCTGTTATAAAGATTAAATAATGGAACATCACTTGATGCAGCAGGTGTGTCAAAAGAACGTCGAGGATAACTTGATCCACTGGAACTCGTACTTGCTTGCGGCCTTTGGGGTCGATCCCTCATCCATCTCCGACTTCCTCTCTGACCAGATGAGCCAGTAGAAAACCTGTAAGATCCACCACTCGAAGAGGATGTTGATCCAGATGTACCAGAACTCAGCCTTTTTGAAGAACCCTGACTAGATCCACCTTCCTCGAAATGGCGAGACTGAATCCGCATCTGTCTCTCTCTCTCTCTCTCTCTCTCAATGTCTTCGCCTCTGAGTGCAGCACTGACAAAGTCATCAAAGTTGTCCCGAGACATAGTTGCCAAAGTTCCCTTGATGTTCAGATTCAGACCCAACTCAAACCTCCTGCATTTTTTTCCACAGATGCGACCATATCACGTGTAAAATGAAATAAACAGGTGAACTTATCTTGATACTCAAGCACTGACATACCTCCCTACCTCGAATTGGTAAACTCTTCATACTTTCTTTGTTGGGTACCTTGATTGAAATATCGGCGCATAAACAAGTCCCTGAATATAGGCCATGTAGTATCAATGGGAACCCTCTCGATGCCAACCCACCAGAAATAAGCATCTGAGTCCAATAACCCAACAGCAGCAACAGTCCTCTGCTCAGGAGTAAAATGTAGGCGCTCACAAACACGTTCCACCTAAACTAACCAAGCCTCACATACTTCAGGATCAATAGAGCCAGAAAAGGTGGTTGCTCCAGCTGTCCTAGCATTTACTATAGGGTCAAAACACTGCAGGCATCCTAAGAAAACCAAACATTAGTCACCAAAATGAACAGGGTGCAATAATGATACCTCAAACATTTGAAAGCATACAACACCCGAAGCATTGATGATTATCCGTTAGCCGGTTGGGTCATCGCTCCGGAAATGCTGTACCTTCTCAAAGGTCCTTAGTAACATAACTGTAAAAGTATACAGAATCTAAAACCTAATACTCTGACACTAACTGAAAGAACCCAACCCCGATTCAGTTGCCTAAACCGCAATTAGATCCTAACAACACTACAACCTTTAAAAAATTTCGCCAGAGTTTACTTTATAAAATGGGTAAACCAAAAACCTGCAATGAAAACACACTTCCAAATAGTCCACAAAAGCCAAACCGTGGGACACCAATTCCCATCTGGATTTCTCAAATTCACAAACTACTAAATAACAATAAAAGTATTCATTTACATCATTTATTCAAAATCCAGTAAATACTCGGAAAGCATTGCAAAGGAAACTAAAGTAACATAGTACTTAGAGCGACTTCTAATCTACAAATATACAAAGCTAGTAGGTTAAACCAAGAACCTACTAGAAAAGAACGGTGACTTGAACTCTAGGCCTCCGACAACGACGCGCAACCACAGGATAGAAACTACAAATTGGGCAAGAAGGAAACCAAAAAGCCCACGGAAAGGCATATAAATAATAAAACTGTTAGGGTGAGTGGACAGAAATAAACTTTCATTTTTAAACCAATAGTAATAAATATAACATGCCTTTCACAATATATATACAAATAAACATGATGCGAGTCTAAAAACCACGGGGTATCAGTACAGTCTAAATCACGGGATCCCAGACTCACACGTGATTATATAGTTAGAAAGACCTCGGGTCAGGATTCTGTCCCCCCCCCCCCCGGAGCATCTCGGGGATCAGCCGAGCATGCCAGTGCATCGATGCCACTACTATCTCTGAGACTGTACTCTTTGTAAAACAACTCATATTTGTTTCCATGCACATGCATAATGGTAAATGCGTACTTATACGACATATAATCATATATTCATAATCATAAAATGCATAATCAGGACTCACATTTCAATTAGTGAAAATAAATTGTCCACTCACAGTATGCGGCTAGCTCGAAGGTCTGGCGGAAGTTCCCTCGCCAAAATCTCTCTCGCGGTTTCCTGAGTAAATAACAGATTCGTTTAATTTCAGAATTCGATAAAACGCGCGAAAAACAACTCAGAAACCATCCCGGAAAGCCCACAGAAAAATTAGAATTTTTGACTCGCCGGAGCTCCACGCGCCATCACCGGCGGTGGTGCGTGAGCCACACGCGCTCCTGATCCAAACTGCTCCGATGTGAACGTTTGACCACTCGTTGGAAAGATCACAACGAGCCCAACATTTCTCCCAACTGGACCGAAGTCCAAATCGCCGTCGATTTGCCGGAAAATACCCTGAAAAGCCACGGGTCGAAAATCGCCGGAAAGCTTTTCCGGTCGATTCTGACGCCTGTGGCGCACCTCGGCCTACCAAACCTTAGGGGTTTTGATCCTTGGACCAAACCCAACCAAACCCCTCACCGTGCCGAAAAACGGTCGGAATGTCGCCGGCGAACAACCTCGAAAACCCACGGGTTTCCGGCAAAATTTCGATCCCATAAACTCATTAAATTTCACAAATAATTACATGAATAGAAAGAGGAGATGAAGGGCTTCAAATCCTTACAAGAACACTGGCAACCGTGGCGTTTTCCGGTGGGTCAAGATCGAAACCAAAACGGGTCGAAATGGTATACGGGTCATGTACTGTATCGTATAAATTTTTTGTATTTCTACGAATTACCCTGTATTTCTACCAAAATTCAGTATTTATACCCAAAAATTTCAGATCAGATCAACGGCCACCATTTGATCTGATCATGATCTAACGGCCCAAAATAAACCGCCATGGAAAATATTTTGAAATACATAATTTCACAAACAAACTTCCAAAAATCAAAAGAAATAACTCAATAACCCAAAAAATTCCCCAAAAATTCCCACGTTGACGAAATTAAATACTCAACGACTTCCGCGAAGAAAGTCGGATCAAATTCTCGCCCTAAATAAAAGTCGTTAACAAAAATTTATGAGGTGTATAATTCGTGGAAAATCTAAATCGCTAAATTTAGCGTTACTTTTGATTCGGATCGTTATAGATATATCTTATATAATCATTTTCTGGCATGGCCATTTTTGGGCAGACGGGTATTTAGATTCATAAGTTTCCATGAGCTAATATTACAATGTAAAAGGATGGGTAACCATGCACACTGTTGAAGAAGGTTCGTCACACCCTTCAAAAACATCTATATCCTCTCTCTTAATTGGAAAATGATCGAAGAGACGAAGACACCAAAACAATCAAAAGAATATTAACAAAGTGAAAAGAAGAAAGAAAACAAGCTAGTATAAAAGTAAATGAATTGAAACATGAGATCGGGAATGGTATGGTGGTCGATTAGAAGACCACTTTTAACGGTAGGAATGTTCTGTTGTTCCAATTTGGGAAATATTGTTCTTGGAAAAGTGGACTATGAAAGCCATTCCAAAGTGGAATATCTATCCATCTCATTCCTCATCATCCCAACTCTTTCCCTATTTCCAATGTTGGTTTTTGCTTTGATTTTTCTTGTACGTGTCTTTTGAACCTGTGCTTCACCATACAAGCATTACTTTCCAAATGGGATGCCAAAGGAAATGTGCTCGAGTATGGTTAATTTATGTTATGTTTCGTTACACCATTTCATATACTACACATCACATGAACTCAAATTTCAAACATAGCCTAATGATTGTCCCCATCTTACTTTCCGACTTCCGATTAATGATTATCGATTATTGACTCATGCGTCAAATTTCAAAACTAATTTAACACGTTTGATTTACTACGTCAATTTCATTCCATTACAATTCATAGATGTGTACGTTCATACAATTTTTGTGTTCGCCTCAGAACAAAGTTTCTGTTTATCACTATTACACATTTTATACGATTTTGTGTTCATCTCTCTGATCACATTGATCACCGAAACAACTCGTTATTTGCTTTCCCTGCTTCACCAAATGGCTAAATGTCCAATTGTGTTGTGCTAGACTACTAGTAGCTAATTATATTTCTATCAAAACCAAGAAAAGCAGTAACAATATCTTGCCAAGAAAGGAAAATAATTCCATCAAAATTTTGGAGGGAAAGAGAATATCTTCTAATTATATAACTATACTTTCAACAATTAATTAATCAATCCTAGTTCTTCCTGGATCCTCCCCTAATTGATCTCCAAAATACAGGCCAATATATTCTTCTGAGCTTCAATCCATCCCAAGAGCGAGCCTTCCCTCAAAGGGTCCCAACTACAGGACACAATGCCATAACTCACTCCGGCAAGAGCTGTCCCAAAGAACACAAATGACATAATGAAGGGCACCCATGGGGGCACGTCAACATCGAGGCCAACTTTCAAGTAGTAGAAGAATGGGAAGAACAATAGTCCCATAAACAATGGGACTCCAACTGTGACCCCCATTCTGCTGATCATTCTGTTGGTCACTATCTCCGGTATAATGCCTTCTTCTTCCTCCTCGTCTTCGTCTTCTTCATCCTCGTCATCTTCATTGTCACTTTCATTCTTTTGTTCTGTCTTCTTCTTAGTGGTGGCCTTCCTGTTTTTTTTTCGGCGAACGTCCAAAGCCTCTCGGGTTCTTCAACGTCGCGTTTAGTTGTGTGGAGGAATGCTTCTGATTTTGTAGACGCTTTGTAGTGGAAATTGGGTAGTTGGGTGCATGGCCGGACCTGATCTTTTAGGGACCTAGGCGGAGAAAAAAATAGGACCTATGTTCGTAAATTTTCTTCGATCAATATATACTTTGAATAATTTTTATACACAAACTTAAACATACATAACATATCAATAAACAAAACACAAATTTTTTGATAAATAAACCGTTCTAAAACTTCAATGTTTAACCACATAGATAAGAAGGTAATCACTATTGTAAGACAAAAGTCATCAGACGCTACTCAAAAACTATTCTTTTCGCATTTTTTGAAGTAAAAGTACTAATTAACTTTTCATAGTCGAGTTTAGCAACAATATTTTTTCAGTCGATAATATACCTGAGGAATAAGGCTATGAAGCCTATGAGTAGATATCGATCGAGATGAGGAATAGGGCTATGGAGTAGAGGAAGCTTCCATTGGTCGATGTCCGAGACTCAGAGTCTCTAAGTTTCTTAAGTTTTTTCTTTTCTCGTCTCGACTCTTGATTTTTGAAGGAAACTGAATCGACTCTTTGTTTTTGAAGGAAACTGAATCGAATCGATTAAATGATTCCCTTGATTAATTGGGTACTTTAATTGAATCATTGAATGATTCTCGATCAATCAGTTGCTAGATTGAATCATTGAATGGGTGCCTTGATTGAATCATGGAATGATTCTCAAACGTATTGAAGTCGTTCTCTTACTTCTCTACAACAATCGAACTACTTTTTTTTTATACAACATAATTTGTTTTTTAGGCTCTCTCAAATTTTGGGGGGCTAGCCCATGCCTACTGGCCTATACCAAGGGCCGGGTCTAGTTGGGTGTGAAGGACAGGGTCCAAGTTTTAAGACCGATCTGCAAATAACATTAACAATGACATGAAAAAACTCGTGCCTACAATTTCAGTGACATTTTCTGTTATCCAACTTCGATCCGCAGCTTAGTTATAATCAAGACTCAATCTTTGTTTATGAAGACTGCATGTTCTTGATGATTTCTGTAGTGAACTTATTGGAGAGAGAGAGAGAGAGAGATTTGGTGATACCTTAGTGGGTGGTGATGGTGGGTGTTGCGAAGTGATTGGAGAGGGCTTGGAAGACCAAGAACCTGCAATTGCAGCTGCCATTTGTGGTTCTAACTAGATTGAAACAGAATAGGGTAACCGAAGTTTTGCGCTTCAGAGAGAAAGAGGAGCTGAGCAAGCATTTCCCATGTTTCTGGATTCTGTTGTATTCCAATGGCCACGAAGAGGAGAACAGAGTGGACTAAAAACCAAGGATAAGGTTAGCGATATTGCATTTTGTCGGGGCCCATGGAGATGGATTACCATCCCTTTTATGAGAGCATATTCATTGCACCGTGCACTTGTACTAGCAATGGGTAATGCAATCCGAACAATTTATTTGATCTGTTATTAATATGTTACTAACACCAATATTTTTTTTCGATACAGAAAACAAAGAAAAACAAAATACAAAACAAAATCTCGCTCACGCCCACTGCTTCTCAGATCGAACTGAAAAGTAGTAGAGGAGAAAGACTAACACCAAATTATAACAGAATTGATTGAGTGCCCTTTTTTCGTCAAACTAACCGCCAAGAAGTTTGTCTCACGGTAAATATGCTTGAACAAAGTTTCCGGAAACAAGCTAGCCAACCGCCAAATCTCCCTAACAATATAATGGGAGAGATTTTCTATGCAATGTCGACCTTCTTATTTAAAGCATCAATTAAGACCTTGGAGTCACCTTCAATAATAAGAGGAGAATAAGCCTCAGGACTGTTTAGGGACAGAGATAACTGATGAAGGCCATCTCGGAGAGTAATTGCCTTGGCTAACAAAATATTAGTACGAATAAGATTGTGAACACTGGCAATGACAGGCTGATCATTATCGTTACGAACGACAAAACCTGCAGCTGCAAGAGAATAAGGAAAGGCCAAGGAGGAACCTTCCATTTAATTAATGATATTACGGGAATATTTTGCGTTCTTGGTAATCACATTAGCCTCTTGGTATTGGCGGATAAGATTTTCACTTTCAAAAACAATAGTCAGGAGACTTTATCACGAAAGATTAGAGCATTCCTAGCTTTCCAAATATTATAAGTGACAAAAATCCTTTCGAGGATATGGGGATTATGCGTAGCAGAGAGAATATCATTGATCCAGTGAACAAAGTTAGTGGTTAAAATGGAAGGACAGTGTGTCAAATTTGACAGAGACCAAATAGAATTAGTTACATGGCATTGAGCAAACAAATGATCAAGAGTTTCATCAGCTTAACCACAGAGGGCACAAGTTGGAGGAATAAGAGGCATAAAGGAATGAAGCTTATCCCTTATTTTGAGACGTTGACAAATTAAAAGACAGCTAAACAACTTCACTTTCTTAGGAATATGGAGCTTCCACTTAGCCGTCAGCAAGTTAAAAAAATGAGAATTAACCACGGAGGACTGGATGTCTGAAGCAGATTTTACCGTGAACTTCCCATTACCATTCGGACCCAGACAAAGTGATCACACTGTGGGTATCAATATCCAAAAAATTCTGAATAATTTCCAAGTTCCAGGTATTGTTACAAATAATTTTATCAACCGTTAGAGAGATCCAAAATATCTCTCAAGTGCTCATGCACCAGCTGAATTAAGGGGTAGGGAAGTACCCAATTTAAAAGTCAGATATTAACGGTAGTTCCATCACCAATGACCCATCGAATTAGAGCTGTTAATCGGTACAAACGGTTCGGTTACTAGCCTGAACTGAAAACCGAACTGAATTTTTTTCCGGTTTGGTTCAATTCGGTTTTCTTACTTTTAAAAACAAAAACTAACCATCTTCTGTTTGGTTCGGTCAGTTTTTTTTTTTGTCTTTTTTTCGGTGTTTTTTTTTTACAAATTCTTTGTATTGATAAAAAAATCAAGATTTTTTTTTCTTCAAAAAATTCGATATAAATCAATTAAAATCCATACTAGACCTACATTAGCAGCAGCAAACCAAGTTCCAATGAAAATATATCCATGTCCATAGCAGTCTATCAAACTTACAAACTGAAACAAACCAAGTGCAAATAGATATACAATACAAGTCCATTGAAATAAATATACAATCCAAGTCCATAAATAGGTACTGATTGCAATGCTTGATCAGGAAAGGATTGCTATAGCTAGCCATGACACTACAACACTACTTTTAGATCGAAAAGCTGCGCACAACAGATGAATGAAGTCAGAAAGAAACTAACCATGATGGTTGTTCATGAGCTAAATAAAGAACTAGGAGAATGGAAAATTATGAAATAATCATTCTGAGCCAAGTTAACCACTAGTCTTGAAAGAAAGTGTCAAAACTATACAATTTGATTATCTTCTGCTTGTGTTGACCAATAGCAAGATTAATTGTGAAATTCTTCCTAAAACTCCAAAAAAGTACTTGCCTCATTAAACACACATATATCCTTATTATATACATCGATCATCAATCAAGTATGTGTATGTTGAGAGCCATTTTTCTTCTAGCATAGATATAGGTCTGTTTCATTTCCATAAACATAAACCAAAATTGGAGAAACAAAAGCACAATAAACCAATTATATGATATATAATTTCATTATCATGTACCATTAGCCACAGATCTAAACACTTCGATAGTAGAAAATTATGAAAAGCATATATAGAAGAGTTAATTTGAAACAATCTCATGGCCTGAATGCCGAGAGAGCCAAAACCCCAAAACGTTTTCATTCAGATTTCAGAGTGTAAATTAATGAACTAGTATAATAAAGATTTTAACCTTATTGTACCTGATGGAGATGAAGATGGAGAGCAACATGCAAGAAAGCGAGGGGTCGATGAATTGAATAACCCAAGGGTTGGAAGCACTTGTGAGAGAAGATGAGAGCTTCGAGTTGAGGCAGACGGTGGGATCAAGAGTGAAAATGAAAGGAGACTGTGCAATGCTGATCGGTGTTTTACCACCCTCAAAAATACCCTATAATGAACTTAATATGCTTGTCAATGCAGTACAATAGTATAGGGGTCAATCCACAGGGAAAGATGAGACTTAATATTCTAAACTACAAACAGACACAAAAGCCAGAAAGCTGACAGACTCGACCACTGGACACTAACGTAATTAATTAAAATAGCTAGACTCGACCTAAAATTACGAAATTAACACTGGACACTAAAGACACCCTATCGAGCTTCGATGAAAAATTTCGATGCAATCGGAGTTCGATAGGTTATCGAAAAAAATTATGCAAAACAGAGTACGAAACTGAAACAGAAAACAGAGTATGACTAAAACTAGAATCAATGATAAAATGGGTTAAGGGAAGTGTTATCCACCACCGTCACTCCATCT
The DNA here is from genome assembly GCA_946800695.1 of Geum urbanum. Taxonomy (NCBI): domain Eukaryota; kingdom Viridiplantae; phylum Streptophyta; class Magnoliopsida; order Rosales; family Rosaceae; genus Geum; species Geum urbanum. The sequence goes on along the minus strand of OX327013.1, from coordinate 24,903,321 downwards.
AGACAACAAATGCTTAACTAAATAATGTAATTGTTATGAATGAAAGATTCCCAGGAAGGCCCCGAGTTGTGAACACAACCTATTACCCGATCCTTATGTTTACAACATTGAAGGTCTGCTTATCAATATTGTCTATCCCTCAAAGAACCCGAAGTCACGGACTCGAATTTACTAAGAGAAACGCATTAAGATTTAGAAAGGGTTTGAGAATCTACAAGGCTTCATAAGTACACTACGGTCGTGTCTTACTAGACCTAGGGTTTCTTATACCAAGCATGTATGGGTTCTACTATTGAAACTTGAGGAAGGTAATAATCACCAACAGCCATCAATTTTCTTAGAATTAGATTCCTAAACATGCATACTAAGCGTGCACTCAAAGCATACATAATCAAGAATCATCACCGTATAAATAACAAAGAAACCTCATTCAAATAACAAAAACAAAATTTAATTAAAGTGCATAAGCAATCTAGATGTCATGAACGGGGCTTCAAAACAGCCCCTTAACAATGGAGTTTAGCTCCTCATGGAATCAGAAAATAAACTCAAATAATCCATGAAAGAAATTGATACAAACGGATGAAGGAGAAACTTGCAGCTTCCTTGCTCTTCGATACGTCCGTCCTCCCCCTGCGTACGTTCTCTTCTTAGCTATTTATATGTTTCAAACTAGCTAGGTTAATTAACCTAGCTAGCAACCCACGTGCCAGCAAAAAAAAAAAGGTCCAAAAGCAAATGGACTCCCAAAGTCCAAGTCCAACTCTTCATAATCTCATTATTAAATTAGGACTCTTCTCTTCTTCTCTTCTTCTCCTTGCTAACCCATCGAACTTCGATAGCCATCGAACTTCGATAGCCATATATATATATATATATATCAAAGTTGATTCACTGGCCAGCATGCATCACGTGCATGCCTCTTCTTTTCAACCCACTTGACATATATATAAACAAAGATGCATGCATGCAGCCATCCTGACACACACCACTTCCCCCACGTACGTCTCTTTGGCAATATAAGTATATATAAATATATAACAACTTCTCTTTTATCACATGCTCGCCAAAACAACTTTCAGAAGGGCTACTTTCTATCGAAGCTCGCCAAGACAAAACCTCATCGAGAAGGTTTCTTCGCCAGGAAATATTATTTAATCCTTTTTCTTCATTTATCTCCAAAATACCTAAAAACAAATAATAATGTTAAATTGCTTAAAAACATAACAAAAGAGCTAAATATAAGGTTCGGTTAAGCACATAAACGTTGCCTAAATATGCAACTATCAGAATACCCCACACTTAGCTTTTGCTAGTCCTCGAGCAAAACACTAAACTAAGACTCTGAAAAGACTCAACAAAACTCTAACTACATGACTCTAACGCCCTCAACAAATTGTCTCAGCAATCTTCCACAATTGTAACACCAAGATAAGTGACTCTAAATTAACATTCCACAAAGTTTCGAAAATTAATTTCAATGCATGACACACATGTAATATGTAGGACGAAGACATAATCATGGTGAATGTAAAGCTGTAGCATGCAACAAACTTGTCAAGATTCGACCTCACAGGTATATGCTCTCAAAAGTGTTTCTCTCAAAGTATATCTAAGGTTTTCACTCAACTCAACTACTTGCCAAATGGACCACACCATATGCTTACACTTGTGACAAATCTCCACAGATCAAAGGCTGCTATCTTGAGGATCAAAAGGACTTTCATGGGTTGTAATGGGGCTTGGCTCATAGGTTAAAGAATAAATGGATAAGGAATTCAAATATAATTCTAGAACCCAGTAGAGCACCAAATAAGAGACTTCTTCAAGCTTTACAACCATGAATTTTCTCACTTTTGTGGCCGAATTTCATCTTGTTGGGCCTTCACGTCATTGTTTTTGTCAACAGTTAACTCGGGTATCAAGCTAGACATCACATTTTTTTTTCATTTCATTCTGTTTTTTTTTTTTTTTTTTTTTTTTTTTTTTTTTAAATACTAGCTTGATACCCCACACTTATTTCTTTGCATCACTTCTCGACATTGTTGTCGTCTTCACATACCTGTCTCATGTATAGCTCTACCAAGTCCTAGAACAAGGGTAAAGATATAAATATTCTAAGGTTTAAGGTCAGAGATATGTGGGTGATGACAAAAAGTTTAAACATGTAAGCTCAAAGTGGTTAACTAAGGGGTGCACATCTTGTGTACACACAATTAGGACACAGGCTTATATGGCACTGGTGGTGTCCCCTAAATGCCTTTATCACTTCCTCAATCAAAACAAGTATTGACTATAAGCTTTGAAAAGCACAAGAGCAAGTTCTAGTAATATCTAGAGTCCATTAACTTAATCTGTGGCAAGCAATTTACACTCAATAAAGAAAGCATGTGTATTCACATATAGGCTCAATCGCTCACAGGTTAAATGAATCTCAACAAAGTTTAAACATGCCAAAAATCTGTACCATGTTAACTTTTTCTACATCCACTACACATTCGCATATGCATCATATATCAAGATTAACCGAAGAAACTCAAGTAACATGATCATCCTTTAGTCACAATTATGGAAGATATAATCACATCATGGACTAGTTAAGGGCACCTAAAGACACAAAACAAAAGACTCTTTTTATGTTTTTCTTGACACTTTTTACTTTTGTATTTGGTTTTTCAAATAAGACACTAAAACACCCAAGGAAAACAAAGAAAAACTCAAAAATTCCAATATCAGGCGAGCAGCTCGCCAGACTCTGTGTATCGAGCAACACTCTCGCCAGAATTTTACAAAATTAATCACTCATCGTAATTGGCTGAAATTTTGCGAACACTATCTAGACACATATACAGACCTACCCTCAAAATTTCAGAAAATTACGAGACCTATAGCTATGTCAAATAAATTATACAAAACAGCAGACTGTTTGCTCGCCAGCCCATCGAACTTCGCTGGCTCATCGAGCAGCGAGGCTCGATAGAATTTTACAGAATTAGTCATACATCGAAATGAGCTGAAATTTAGCGAGCACTCGATAGACTCATTTACAAAACTACCCTCAAAATTTCAGAAAATTACAAGACACCTAGCTATCGAAGATGCATGACACGAACAGGTTACTGTTCAGTACTGAGAACTGTTGCTCGCTTGACTCGGCTCCACTCGCAAGAATTATATAAAATTAATGACAGAGTGGAATGAGCTGAAATTTAGAGGGAACAAACTAGACACATTTATATACATTCCCTAAAAATTTTAAAAATTTACGAGACTTCTAGATATGGCGAACAAATCACACGAAATATCAAACTGAACAGTACAACATGCGAAGCTCGATAGAAACTCATTCCCTCGATAGAATTTTACAGAATTGATCACACATTGGAATGAGCTGAAACTTTAAGAACACAATTTAGATACATGTGAAAACATCCTCTTAAAATTTCAAAAATGTACGAGACTTCAAACTGTGTCAAATAATTGACACGAAACAGCATACTGTACAGTACCAAAATAACGAAAAAATTATACATAGACGCTAAGGATATGATATAAACCCCACCCCACACTTGAAATTTGCATTGTCCTCAATGTAAAACAAAACTAAAACATACAATACATCAAACAAGCATGGAATGAGACACATAACAAATCACAAATCACACTAAACATGGAGAAAAATAAAGAAAAAGAGAAGGGATAAGAATTCAAATCTGGCAGCCAAGCTTCTCCATCCACATGGGTTGCCTCCCAAGTAGCGCTAAGTTTAACGTCTTCAGCCAGACGGTACCAAGTATCACTCTTTATCTTATGGAACATCCTCGAGAGGTACTTGCTCGACGATGTGCTCCATCATCAACTCGTGAAACGGCTTCAATCGATGTCCATTGACTTTGAAAACTTTCTCTGTTTTGTCACTTTTCACAACTACAGCACCACTAGGGAAAACATTAGTAACCACAAATGGACCAATCCATCTAGACTGAAGCTTACCTGGAAACAGTTTCAACCTCGAGTTGAAAACCAAGACCTTTTGTCCTACCACAAAAGTCTTGCTCCTGATATTTTGATCATGAAAAGCCTTGGCTTTCTCCTTGTAAATCCTGCTGGACTCATATGCATTGTTCCTGATTTCTGCTAGCTCATTTAGCTGCAGTTTCCTGTGAATCCCAGCCTCATCAATATCGAAATTGAACTGCTTGACCGCCCAATAAGCTTTGTGTTCAAGCTCGACCGGCAGATGACAAGCTTTGCCAAAAACAAGCCTATAAGGGGACATCCCTATAGGTGTTTTGTAAGCTGTTCGGTAAGCCCACAAAGCTTCATCTAATCGCTGACTCCAATCCTTCCTGGTAGGGTCTACGGTCTTCTCAAGGATCTTCTTGATTTCTCGGTTAGACACCTCCACTTGTCCACTGGTTTGAGGATGGTAAGGTGTCGCCACCTTGTGTTGAACATTATATTTCCTCAAGAGCGCAGCGAACGTGCGGTTGCAAAAATGAGAGCCTCCATCGCTAATGATGTACCTAGGTGTGCCAAATCTAGCAAATATGGACTTTAAAAACCTAAGCACAACAGCAGAATCGTTAGTTCGGGTGGCAACTGCCTCCACCCACTTCGACACATAATCAACTGCCAATAGTATGTACACATTAGAATGAGAAGAAGGGAAAGGACCCATGAAATCAATACCCCACACATCGAAAATTTCAACCACAAGAATTGGGTGTTGAGGCATTTGATCCCTAGGACCTAAGTTACCTGTCATCTGACATCTTGGACATGCCTTATAGAATTCATGAGCATCCTTAAAGATGCTAGGCCAATAAAATCCACACTCCAACACCTTGAGTGCAGTTTTCTTTCCCCCGAAATGTCCTCCACCTACAAGTGAGTGGCAAAAAGAAAGAATAGAATAAATTTCAGATTCGGGTACGCACCTTCGAATGATGGAATCTGGGCAATGTTTCCATAAGTATGGATCATCCCACACATAATATCTGGCCTTCTTCTTCAACTTGTCCTTCTGAGCACGGGTAAAGTTAGTAGGTACCAGTTTTGAAACCTGGTAGTTGACAATATCCGCATACCACGGCTCAGAATCCTGGATAGCAAAAAGTTGCTCATCCGGAAAGCTCTCACGCAAAGGGAGTTTATCCTCCTCCGCATTGGACCCGTGTGTCAACCGACTCAAATGGTCTGCAACCACATTCTCTGTTCCTTTCTTATCTTTGATTTCCACATCGAACTCCTGAAGGAGTAGTAACCACCTAATCAACCTTGGCTTTGCATCCTGCTTTGTCATAAGATATCTCAATGCAGCATGGTCAGAGAAAATAATTACTTTAGTTCCTAACAAATAAGATCTAAATTTCTCTAAAGCAAAGACAACAGCCAAAAGTTCTTTCTCAGTGGTTGAATAGTTTAACTGAGCATCATTAAGGGTTCGAGAAGCATAATAAATCACATGTGGTAACCTCTCAACCCGCTGTCCCAACACAGCACCTACAGCATATTTCGATGCATCACACATCAATTCGAACGGAAGGTTCCAGTCTGGTGCTTGGATGATTGGGGCGGTGATTAACAGCTCCTTGAGCTTGTTAAAGGCAGCAAGACAATCTTCAGTAAAATCAAACGTCACACTCTTCTGGAGCAATGCACTGAGAGGTCGGGCTATCTTGGAGAAATCCTTGATAAACCTTCGATAGAAACCTGCATGTCCAAGAAAAGAGCGCACCTCTCTCACAGTAGTGGGAGGTGGTAAAGTACGTATAACATCAACCTTAGCCTTGTCTACCTCAATACCCTTTTCAGAAATTACATGTCCCAAAACAATACCTTGTTCAACCATGAAATGACATTTCTCCCAATTTAACACAAGGTTCTTTTCTACACATCTCTCTAGAACTAGGGACAGATTATTCAAACATGTATCAAAAGAATCACCAAAAACAGAAAAATCATCCATGAATACCTCGATGATCTTCTCCACCATGTCTGAAAAGATGCTCATCATGCATCTCTGGAAAGTAGCTGGTGCATTGCACAACCCAAAAGGCATCCTCCTATAAGCAAACGTGCCATAAGGACACGTGAACGTAGTCTTCTCCTGGTCCTCTCTGTCAATGGCAATCTGGTTGTAGCCAGAATAACCATCGAGGAAGCAATAATACGCATGACCTGCAAGACGTTCCAACATTTGGTCAATAAAAGGAAGAGGAAAATGATCCTTACGGGTTGTGGCATTAAGCCTGCGGTAGTCAATACAGACTCTCCATCCTGTTTGAACTCTCTTTGGCACCAGCAGATCCTCATCATTTTTAATCACTGTGATGCCCGACTTCTTGGGTACTACCTGCACAGGACTCACCCACTTGCTATCAGATATTGCATAAATAATACCTGCATCGAGAAGTTTGATAACCTCATTCTTCACCACATCCATCATAGGTGGGTTGAGTCTCCGTTGTGGTTCTCTCGTTGGCTTTGCTCCATCTTCAAGGAATATCCTATGAGTACACAATGTTGGATCTATTCCTTTAATGTCTGCAATTGTCCAGCCAATAGCCTCCTTGTACTCTCTGAGCACAGTGATTAGCTTCTCTTCCTGTAACATGGTTAGTTTTGAAGATAAAATGACTGGTAAAGTCTCACCAGTTCCAAGGAATGCATACTTCAAATGCTCAGGCAAAGGCTTGAGCTCAAGCTTTGGTGCTGTTACAATGGAAGGAAGAAGCGTGTCATTAGTAATAGGAAGAGAAAGAGATTTTGAACTACCTCTTATGTATGGCAATGACTCAAGGGCTGCCACAACATCATCGTACGCTTCACCCATCACTAACTCCTCAGCTGAGCTGATTCTCAATGTTTCTTCTTCTTCATCCATGGATCGAACTTGGGTGATCAAATCCTCAAGTTCATCCCACACTTTAGAGCATGGGGAAGTTTCAGATTTCCTCCCCCCTTCTTCAATCGCTTTCTTCAACGCATCCTCATTCTCGTTCACCGAATGCTGCATAAATTCCTGCATGAAATTATCAAATGTATCAATAGAAAAACAGGAATACAAATCATTATCACTAGGATGCTTCATTGCGTCGAAGATGTTGAAGCGGATCTTCTCTTCATCCACTTTCATGGAGAGGGTACCATTGAAACAATCTATCTTGGTCCTAGCGGTCCGTAGGAATGGACGACCAAGTATCAATGGTAGCTCTGATGGTTGAGGCTCTGCCTCCATCTCTAATACGAAGAAATCAGCTGGAAAGATCAACTTACCTACCTGCACCAAAACATCCTCAACAAAACCTCTGGGGTAGCAGTTAGATCGATCAGCTAATTTAATTGTAACACCAGTTTGTTGTAATGCACCAATATTCAAAGTTTTATACACAGAGTATGGCATTAAGTTTATTGATGCACCCAAATCAAGTAAAGCTCCAGTAAAGTTCGTGTTACCAATTGTACATGGGACGGTAAATCGTCCAGGATCACCCATCTTGGGTGGTAGCTTCATCTGAAGTACAGCTGACACCTTCTCACTCAAGGCCACGGTCTCGGTCCCTGTGAACTTCCTCTTCATTGTACAAAGTTCCTTAAGAAACTTTGCATACTTCGGTATTTGCTTAATTGCATCGAGCAACGGAATGTTCACTTCCACCTTCCGGAATGTATCTAGAATCTCTTGCTCCAATTCATCCTTCTTCTTGTTCTTCAACCTGCCAGGAAATGGAACACGTAAGGGAATTGAAGGAGAAGGTTCAGAAGTCGACTTACCTGATTTTTCATTTGCTGAATTTTTCTGTCCAGGTACGCTCTTCTCTCCCTGATCCTGCAGTAGTGGTGGAAATGGCAGCACCTGTTCTAGGACCGGCTCATCTTCTAAAGATGTTTTTGTAGGCTTTTCAACCTCTTCAATCACTCTTCCACTTCTCAATGTGATCACATTAGCTTCATGTTGAGATCTTGGGTTCTGCACAACTTTACTCGGAAGGGTGCCCTGTTCTCTAGTAGACATTTGTTGTTCCATGTTGTTCATCCGTTTCTCTAGTATTTGGAATGCCTTGCTAGAGTCTCTGTTATGAACCTCTATTCCCTCAAGCTTGGCCATGATGGCAGCTAAAGCGGAATCTGGTACTGAGGATGCTTCCTTTTGTTGTGGTGGCTGGTACTCATGTCTTACCTTAAAACCTGGGGGTGGATTCAAGATGTTGCTATTGTTTCCATAGCTGAAATTTGGATGATTCCTCCACCCCGGATTGTAAGAATTTGAGTAAGGGTCATTCCTCGCTGCTCTTTGTTGTACAAAGTTCACCTGCTCTTCTTCAGGAATGAATGGACAAGATTCGTTAGTGTGATCTGACATAGAGCATACAGAACATACCTGAGAAACAGATGATGATGATGTCGTTTGGCTCTTGATGGCAGTAGCAATGGACTCCAACTTCTTCTCCATTGCTTTCATTCTCTTGTCCATGTCTGGGTTGGTGGCAACCTCAAATACAGATTGTTGTTTCTTGCTCGCCAACGTTCTCTCTCTTGTATAGAACTGCTTGGTGTTCTCAGCCAATTTCTCGATGGTATCATGAGCTTGCTGACCTGTTTGGTACATAAACATACCTCCACAAGCAGAACCCACTCTTGTCTTGTTGGCTGGCTCTAGACCTTCATAAAAGAAAGTCATCCTGTCCTCTAGATCATACCCATGATGTGGGCATTTCCTCAACAACTCCTTGAAATGACTCCATGCCTCATGAAGCATGTCACCATCTTTTTGTATGAAGCTATTAATCTCCTTCTTCAACTGCTTAGTCTTCTGGGCTGAGAAATACTCCTTCATGAACGTTACCTTCATCTCATCCCAAGATTGTATAGACCTAGGAGCTAAAGAATTGAACCACATCTTCGCTCCTTCCTTCACAGAAAAAGGAAATAAAATTAGTTTCAACACATTAGATTCAACATTTTGTAAATTTTGTGTTGATGCTAAAGCTTCAATCTCAGCTAAATGTTGCTGAGGGTCCTCTGAAAATACCCCCCTATAATGAGGTAGGGCTGATAGTAAAGCAGGAGGTACTGAATAAGTCCCAAGAGCTGGCAACACTATTGGTGATGAATTCCCCTGAGCACTAGGTACAAAGGAATTCATCAACGTTCTTGGTTGTTCTCCCATTGCTGCTCTTTGTGGTGGCGATTGAGGAACTTCTTCTTCTGAATCTGAACTTGTTTCCACCTCAATCTCGGGTTCTGCCACTGTGCCACTCGTGTTTCCAACCTCCAGTTCTGCTTGCCTCTTCTGCTTCCGGTTTTGCTTAGCTGAGCGCTCAATCTCTAAATCAAGCAATAAAGGCTCAGTTCTCCTTGACCTTCGAGTATGCATGCACTAAGCACCTGCACGCAAGAGACACTTTACACTACAAAAGAAATGAAAGAAAACAAAACAAAACAGAAACAAAAGACACGTTAGAATATAAAGACTAGATCTTTCCCCGGCAACGGCGCCAAAATTTGATCGGTGTTTTACCACCCTCAAAAATACCCTATAATGAACTTAATATGCTTGTCAATGCAGTACAATAGTATAGGGGTCAATCCACAGGGAAAGATGAGACTTAATATTCTAAACTACAAACAGACACAAAAGCCAGAAAGCTGACAGACTCGACCACTGGACACTAACGTAATTAATTAAAATATCTAGACTCGACCTAAAATTACGAAATTAACACTGGACACTAAAGACACCCTATCGAGCTTCGATGCAAAATTTCGATGCAATCGGAGTTCGATAGGTTATCGAAACAAATTATGCAAAACAGAGTACGAAACTGAAACAGAAAACAGAGTATGACTAAAACTAGAATCAATGATAAAATGGGTTAAGGGAAGTGTTATCCACCACCGTCACTCCATCTAGACAACAAATGCTTAAATAAATAATGTAATTTTTATGAATGAAAGATTCCCAGGAAGGCCCCGAGTTGTGAACACAACCTATTACCCGATCCTTATGTTTACAACATTGAAGGTCTGCTTATCAATATTGTCTATCCCTCAAAGAACCCGAAGTCACGGACTCGAATTTACTAAGAGAAACGCATTAAGATTTAGAAAGGGTTTGAGAATCTACAAGGCTTCATAAGTACACTACGGTCGTGTCTTACTAGACCTAGGGTTTCTTATACCAAGCATGTATGGGTTCTACTATTGAAACTTGAGGAAGGTAATAATCACCAACAGCCATCAATTTTCTTAGAATTAGATTCCTAAACATGCATACTAAGCGTGCACTCAAAGCATACATAATCAAGAATCATCACCGTATAAATAACAAAGAAACCTCATTCAAATAACAAAAACAAAATTTAATTAAAGTGCATAAGCAATCTAGATGTCATGAACGGGGCTTCAAAACAGCCCCTTAACAATGGAGTTTAGCTCCTCATGGAATCAGAAAATAAACTCAAATAATCCATGAAAGAAATTGATACAAACGGATGAAGGAGAAACTTGCAGCTTCCTTGCTCTTCGATACGTCCGTCCTCCCCCTGCGTACGTTCTCTTCTTAGCTATTTATATGTTTCAAACTAGCTAGGTTAATTAACCTAGCTAGCAACCCACGTGCCAGCAAAAAAAAAAAAGTCCAAAAGCAAATGGACTCCCAAAGTCCAAGTCCAACTCTTCATAATCTCATTATTAAATTAGGACTCTTCTCTTCTTCTCTTCTTCTCCTTGCTAACCCATCGAACTTCGATAGCCATCGAACTTCGATAGCCATATATATATATATCAAAGTTGATTCACTGGCCAGCATGCATCACGTGCATGCCTCTTCTTTTCAACCCACTTGACATATATATAAACAAAGATGCATGCATGCAGCCATCCTGACACACACCACTTCCCCCACGTACGTCTCTTTGGCAATATAAGTATATATAAATATATAACAACTTCTCTTTTATCACATGCTCGCCAAAACAACTTTCAGAAGGGCTACTTTCTATCGAAGCTCGCCAAGACAAAACCTCATCGAGAAGGTTTCTTCGCCAGGAAATATTATTTAATCCCTTTTCTTCATTTATCTCCAAAATACCTAAAAACAAATAATAATGTTAAATTGCTTAAAAACATAACAAAAGAGCTAAATATAAGGTTCGGTTAAGCACATAAACGTTGCCTAAATATGCAACTATCAAATGCAAATAAGGATTTAGGGTTGCACACAATCAACTATCTATATAAGTAATACCCGAGAACGACGATGTAGATAATGAGACCCTTAAAAAGAGTAAACGACGTCATTTTAACATATTTAGGTTCAAAACGGTTCAGTTCGGTTTTTTTTTTTGGGAAATGAAAATCGAAACCAAATCAAAAAATTCAATTCGATTCAGTTTTTGTTTGGTTTCAGTTTTTTTGGGGTTTGGATCAGTTTTGGCTCGATTTTTTTTTTGGTTTTTGGTCCAGAAGTCACAGCCCTGCATCGAATTCCTTGATGGAGGATATTACAAGTACTAAGAATTCCTTTCTAAGCACTAGAATGAGAAGATTTGACACGGTTATTAAGAAAAGTTTCCTTTTGAAGGTGTTTCTGAGAAACAATGTGAACCCACCAATTATGAGGTTCCGTTAGAATTGTTCAACCAAGCTTGGCCAAAGCCACTTGATTGAACATAAAAGTCGATTGGACACCAAGACCACCCACATCTCTAGGGGAGAAAACTTGCTTCCAAGAAATAGGCACAATTTTGTTACCCTAGAAAAACTTTCTACACTCGGCATCAAATTTATTGGAAACTTTCGAGGGACACCGAAAACATGAAAGAAGATGATTCGATATTCCTGAAAGGTTAGCTTTAACAACGATAAGCTTACCAGCTCGTGAAAGAGTATTTATTTTCCATACGGCAAACTTTCTTTGCATTTTTAAAATTAACTCATTTGCATTAATTGGATCCTTCCAAAAGACCATATTATTAATACTAAGGTATTTACCAATATTAGCTTTGTGAGGAACATCGATTAAAGAGAAAATATCATCATTTATTGTTCAGTTTCAAAAAAAAAATTATCCTTTATTGTTCTATATGCTGAAGAGGAAAATATGATAGACTAAAAGCTGTAACTTTTCTCATTGATAGAATGCTTTAAATATAGGCTGATACAATCTGTTACAATAATTGTCCCTATAAAACAGGGATTCTTTGTATCTATCTAATCTAATCCATATCTAAGTAAGACAAGACACACATCGAGAATTATAAAGAATAAATCTCTTTAAACACTCCCCATTGTGTTGATGACCTAAAGAATGATGCATAACTTGTTACCTCACTAAAAACTTCGCCAAGCAAACAAAAATCTCATGGGTAAAACAAAATATTGGTCTAAGAGAAAAGAAGTACAACGCATCAATCACAAAAGCTACTGCATGTGATGTAGATTCCCCCTGATGTCTACAGAAATGTAACTCTCCCTGACTGTAAACTTAGTCATGGAGTTCAAATAACTTGTGCATGCCAATGCATCTCACATGTTTCACAAATGTAGATTTAGGTAGTGATTTAGTAAATAAGTCCGCAGCATTATCAACCGAATCAATCCGGTTCACATCGATAATCAATAACCACTACTATTGCTGATTATAGGAGTACTTTGGCGAAATGAGTTAAGTATGACACCCTTAATATAAACCAGCTTCATATGTTCAATGCAAATCACATTATCCTCAAAGAGACAAGTTGGTAATGTCATAGTAAATGGTAATTCACTAGACCCTCGAATGTGGTGTATTATTGTCTTAAACCAGACACACCCATCAACCATTTCATAGAAAGCTTTAATCTTTAGAGTTTCGAGGAAGTAGCAACAACGGTTTACTTTGTTAATCTTTAAGAGACCGCCATGTTTCCCATGGTGAATAACCTGTATGGGAACATCCTTTATATGTGTCAGAGAGATATCCAGCATCAGCAAATATGACTAACACATCAACCGGTGTTTTGGAATAAGGGGACTACAATAAAACTACTCGCAACAGGATCAACGTTCGATGGATCGAAGACATATCTCAGGTTCGTCCAGGGTGCATCCCTCAATGGATCGAAGGACCCCTCAGGTTTTTACCGTTCACTACATTTGACGGGTCGAGAGATATGCTTGATGGGTGGAAATGCCCAAAACTTGAATGTTGCGATTCAACCATCCCTATACCGAGATTTTCAAGCTTCTCTCTATATTCTTTGTAAGGGAGGAATAGGCCCAAGTCAATGAATCACTTCAAGTACCTGAAGATTTTTTTTTACTCCATTCCAATGATTTTGCGTAGGCGCATACTAAGAAGGCAATGTCTGGATGTATGTACTGAGCTAAATTCAACCAAGTTCCAATCGCACTAAGATAGAGAATCTTAGCTCCAAAAGTTCCTCATTATCATCTCTTCATATGAAATAAATCCTTTTAGGTTCCAGACTGCAAACAACCATTAGTGTATTAATAAGGTGTGCTTTGTCCATTACCTGATTAGACATAAGTACATTGGTGAATAAGAAATCAACCAACTCGATATTTCATCTCAAAACCAAGACTTAATTGAGTCTTACCAAAGTCTATCATCTCAAATAACTTGTTCATCTACATAACACACATGTGCATAACTTTTCATTGTATCCCTTCCATCAAGTAGTCATTAAGACGTGTATACTACATCCTACCAGATTGCTTCAATCTATATAGTGAACGTCTCAATCTGATAACATGAGCACTATGTGGTTTAGAGTTACTTGATGTGGGTATAATCATGCCATCCAGCACTCTCGTGTATATCTCTAAATTAAGATCCCCATAGAGATATACGGTAACCTCATCTATAAGCTACATACTCAGCATTTTAGATACTACCAAACTGATAAGGTAGTGGAAAGTCATGATGTCCATGACCAAAGAATACAACTCTTCATAATCAATACTAGGGCATTGAGAGAATCTTTACGCCACAAGTTCTTCTCATTTAGCTTCCAAACATAAACTCATTTGTGTCTAACCAGCATACCATTTGATGGTCATATCACTGCCATATCAAAAACTTGCCATTTGTAAGAGAGTTTAGTTCAGCCCAGATTGCAACTTTCCATATCGATCAATTTTCTCTACATTAATCGTTGAAAATTCGCAACAGAGCAATGTTTCACTTCATCGTCGTCAATTCCTGAGCGACGGAATAAGTAAACACATCATCAACGATCATGGAAGAACTATCCATGATAACGCTTGCATTTGTTTAACTTGGTGAGATTTCTTTGTTTACTAACATTGCCATTGACTCTGAGGCATTCCCCAGTATTTGTCAATGTCGACTTTAGACACAATCACAGCCAGAAACAATCTCATGTGTTGATGATGAATGGTTTTGCCTTTTCACCAACAACTCATCAGTGGATTTTGACCAATGATACACCCCCACTATGGGCGGGAGAAACACTACCTTGCTCGGGTGTTGTGTTAACTTGCCCAATATCAGGGATTTTCAACCTTGCAGGATTTGCAGCATATATAACCGATCTTGTCACTTTCATGATATCAGTAAAGAAGTCAGGCACAAAGTCTGCTACTTTCTGAAGATCAAGAATACATTGCATTTCAATCTCAAACTGAGATGTGCGGGGATCATGATAAGACATAGTGGGGATATTCCACGTCAATTTTTGACATTTAACCAGAATGAAACCACTCTTATCTCCCTTTAAAGGCGAGAAGTATGTCTCATCACAATGGCTATCTACAAAACTAGTAGTAAAGAGATCTCCTGTTAAAGGTTCTTATTAACGGACAATTGTTAGAGAATCATAACCAACATAAATTCTTAATCGACATGAATGATCCATTTTATAGGTAGTGGAAGCATAGTAGGTACATGTACCGCACAACCAGAGATGCATATATGTGAGATATCAGGCTCATATCCAATTACCAACTGGTACACACTAAATGGTTGGCGGTTTATGAGTATCAAGCGAATAAACATAGCTGCATATAACATTGCATATCCCCAAGTAGATACTGATAAATTAATATACATTACCATAGATCTGGCCACAAGCTTTAACCACTTAATTTTTGCCTCTTCTAAACCGTTTTATGAAAAAACATGGGGAACTAGGATATTCAACAACAATCCCAATCAATATTCAATAATCAACAAAATATTTCGATGTAAACTCTCCTGTATTAAACCAATCTAAATGACCAGATTGAATTGTCTGGGTGGTGAGCCCGAAGCTTAATAATATGTGATAGGAGTTTTGAGCAGCGTAGCATGTGGACTGCAAAGACATGTGACATATACGTCGTTGCAGCAGTTAAAGCCGTATATAAACAGTATGCATACCGGTTTGATTTATCCACAAGTAGATTCTTGGAATCTATAGAGAAAGAAAGATGTGTCTTCAACAAAAAATTGGCATGCATGTAAACAACATTATAGACATAAACAAGCTTTGTAAAATAAGGAATGTGAATAAGAAATTGCAACATATGAATCATGTGAGGTAACGCACAACGCCACAGCGGTATGTTGTCGGGATGGTGTCGCACTCGTGTTGGAGACTGAGCCTGAACCGAGTGGAGTAATCTCAATTCCCCCATCTAAACCTGATGGTTTTAGATATTCCCACATGCTTCTTTGCTCTTAAGAACAGATGACCATGAGAATTTCTAAATAGTTTGATCATCATAATGCAAAAGCTCATATGAGGTTAAGTCATGCATAGTAATATAAGTGACTGCATTGGATTCAATGATCCAAACCATTGTAAGATATAAACCACTACAAATCCTCATAAACTTCTCAAGATTGCGCTGTTGGCAGCATTCTATAGAGATTTGACACAAAACTCTCTTCCATTCTAACAATGTTATGTCCAAGTGAGAATCATTGGCACAAATGTTTTCAAATCTGAGTAAGGTTCGAATGGTAACACTCAATCTCGCCATCGTATATCAATAAAACAATGTCAATCAGACCGTCTTTGAATCCAAGGCATGGCGAATACTTTAAGTGAATACTTAAAGATTTCAAAGGGCGTAACTCATGTTGAGTGTTGATATGGTATGATAATACCTAAACAAAACCAATGTATAACAACATCTTACCGATCGAAACGACCGTTGTATTTTAAGTTTCATGGCATGACAAAAGTCGATGTAAAACCACATCTGGTATTGAAATCCAGGTTGGGTCAAAAAAATTCCAACATTTTCCAATAAAACCGATGTATAAACACATCTAAAGGATCGATGGGTCGAAGTACAGGATTTTCAATGGATCAAAAATCACACAATCCTACCCGTGGGATACCTTCAATGGGTCGAAAAACAAGTCCTCGATGGATCGAAGAAACCTAAAATAAATTTTTATTTTTCGATACTGATTTTCAATGGGTCGAAAAGAATCTTCGATGGATAGAAGAACGTAACCCCTTCAATAGATCGAGTAATATTCCCGAGGATCACCTTCGATGGATCAAAGGTGTTTTGAGTAAAAAATTTCGATGGATCGAAAATTACAGATAACGAGGGGGGTCTTCGATGGATCAAATGTGCCCTTGGTACAACAAAATCCTCTTTTTCTGTCTCATTTTTACTGTATCAATGTGTCATCATGCCATATATAAATGTAAATATTGAACCATACACTGAATTTGTATGAAAATACATTCTTAACACCTTCATATACCGAAAGATAGAGAAATTTCAGTACTCGCCAACAAGTAAAAGTTACATCATATATGTCTTATTCCATAATCGACTAAAAATAAAGTCTCAAAACATGACTAAAAACAAGTTAAAAGGAAAAACAAAACTTGATTACATAGCAAATACATGAGCTAATACATAGAATACTTAAAAACCGCAGTCTCCAAACTTTCTTTCGTATTATTTGCTATTATAAGATTTGCTTCACTGCAATCTTCCATCTCATAAACTTCAGTAAAGTTAAGTCTCATGTGCCAGATATTTCTTGCACTTCTTGTAGGCATGTTGAATATCCTTGGCTGCACAACATTGTTTGTGCATGTGCTTAGTAGAACCACCTCTATAGCAAGATGACAAGCACGAATTAGAAGCAGAATTGAAAGAATTTCTTCCATGCCTAGGACCAGAATGATTCTTGTTGGAGTTATGGCTATTGTCATGGTGAGTCCAAGTCAAATTCTGACTATATTCTCTACCACGAACTTTGCCACGTCCTCCTTTTCTACTATGGTTATTGTAAGGTTCGGAACGATCGTTCCTCCTATCCTTAAGTGCCTTCCCACCAGTATTATACGACTCATGGATATTTTTTTTTGTAAAGGTTGGTCAAGCATTATTGATGAGAAAAATCCCGCAAAATCGCTTGTTCTTAGCCAACACATTTATGAGATCACTGAATGATTTGAGTCGTCCTTGCGCATAATCTATACGATATTGGTGCGCAAGGTTGTTCATGGAGGTAGAAAAAGGTGCTTAATACTTTTTCAATTGGGAGGAGAGATGGATGAGTGAACTAAAGCGTTGGATTGCTAATCCGTTATACGATTTTTTCGTACCAAGGGTTCAAATCCCTCTCTTTCCGTTTTCATTGATGACTTGGTATTGTCTTTATAATTTCTCGCGAGCTATTTTTTTATAGTTAAAATTAAATTTAAAATTAATAGTTGTTTATTTTATAAAATTAAAGATGTGAAATAGATAAAATCTTATTAATAACAGTTTAAAATCAACGAAAATGTTGATTGGTATGAATTTATCACCAATGCAGTTTTTTAAGTCAATGTAGCTTGTTGTGGAATATTATGGATAAAAGATTTTGTATATCAAATCTTTGATATTCTTAATAATGTACCTTAATTTTAATTAGTCAGTTTTTATAATTGAATGGGAAGAGGCATATAAAAAAGATGCTATAAAAAATATTTGGCAGATATTAAAAAGAAAAAATGGTCGATTAATCCGCAAATTGTATTATTTTATAATATTTTTAACACCAATGTTACACTGTTTTTTTTAAGGTAGACGATAGCATTAAAACTCAAAAGTTATGTAAACGAATGGAGGATATGATCTTGTAAACAAGTGTGGATTAATCCATGCCAATCTAAAGTAAAAGACTCATGCAAACCTAGTTGCCCTAAAGTATGAGCGACTACGTTCGCCTCTCAAAAAACATGTCGAAATTTTGAACCTAGGAGCAATGTAAGTAGTGTACTAATATCATAAACGATCCTACCAATCTGCTAATCATCAACTTTGCTGTCTTCGAGCCTTCAGACTAGAAGTTTGCAGTCCATTTCGAACAACATTGGTTGAAGGTGTAGTTCAATTACTTTTTCACATGCCTTATGTAGTGCTAGGGCTTCTACGATTGAGGGAGAGGAAACATGTGCTGCTGGAAGGTAGACACCTCCCAAAATATCTCCTACGACATTATGCCATACTATCCCGATACCCCCTCTGTGAGAGTTGGCTTTCCATGCACCATCACAGTTCACTTTAATCCATCCAAGGGGAGGTCGAGACCATACTTGAGGTAGACGCTTAGGTTTAGAAGTTTTTGTTACTTGAACAGAAGAATATAGCTGGAATGCAACACTGGCTTGATAAAACACTCTGCTTGGAGACGTGGCTCAATTGGACCAAATTCTTCTGTTACGTTCTTTCCAAACCAACCATATAAGATAACATAACCATGCAGCTGTTTGTTTTGGAAGGATCATTAGGCAGGCTCCAAACTAACTAGCAAAGTTGCTGGAGATATTTTTAGGGAAGCATCCTATCAAAGATGGTGATAGTTTGATAACCTCTCTAACAAACACACAATCACAGCTAGCATGCTCGATAGTCTCATCGTTAGCTTCACTTAAGCAACAGATAGGAGAAATAGGTACCTGCTTTTTACGTAACATCACCGAAGTTGACAAAATGGATTTGCAGGCCCTCCACACATGTATTTTAATCTTGGTTTATAGCTAGAGTTTCCATAACGGTGATCAAGAGGATGGTTGAACAATCGATCTACTAGCTATATACTCATTCCATATTAGAGAACCAAGCCCTAAACGATAAGCTGATTTTGTAGAGAATCTACCTTGATTATCATAGAACCAAACTGGTTTGTCTTCCACCATGCAAGAACTAAAAGGAATAGAAAGAATGGTTACAGCTTCTTCCTAGTCAAAAAGGGAAACCACATGGTCTTGGTCCCACTGCCCAAACTTGTTATAAGGTCACGACTAACTTTTTGAAGCAACACGACTTGGGAAAGGGTTTTGAAACGGCCCAGAATAGGAATTCAAGCATCGTTTTTGACATCAATTTACTGTCCTGTGCCAACACTCCAAATCATGCCCTTAGCCAAGAGTTTCCTTACCTCCAAAATGCTACGCCAACATGATAAAGGGGAATCCAAGAGGCCTGCGCCCCAAAAGGAGGAATTAGGAAAATACCTTGCCTTGTATAGCTTGCTAATTGGTGAACTCAGATTTCGAGGTATGAGCCAACCTTGTTTAGCAAGGAGAGCTAGATTGTGAGGGTGAAGATTTTTGAAGCCTAGACCTCCTCCTCTCGTGGTAGACATATTTTGTCCCACGACATCCAATGTATCTTCTTATTCTCCTATGTACTCCCCCCCCCCCTCCCCCCCAAAAACTTTGCACACATTTGTTGTAAAGCTTCACAAAAATCAGTAGGTAGAAGGAAGCAACTCATGGCATACATGGGAAGTGATTGTGCAACAACCCTAATCATGCTTTTCCATGATTTGGACTCCCATTATAGAAGCTAGTTCCTGTTGAAGAAAAGCATATCAACTCCTTTGCTGAAACAAATACTACTCTTGTCAAAATTAACTTTCTGACTCGAAGCCAATTCATAATCCTCCAACACATTTTTTATTTGCCGAATCTCCTCCATGGAAGCTTTACCAAATAGTAAGCTATCATCTGCAAAAAGGAGTTGGAAAATCGTAAGAGCACTCGGACATACTATTATTCCTTACAACCGGCCCTCTGAAGCTCTAGTCTCAAAGAGAGCCGAAAAAACCTCAGTCCCAAGCAAGAATAAGAACGGGGAGAGCGAATCTCTTTGCCTAATTCCTCCGGTAGGTGACAAAAAGCCCTTGGCTTGGCCATTTACCAAGAAAGAATAACGTACCATAGTGACGCACTATATGACCATACCTATCAATTTTTTCTCAGACCCTAGCCGAAAAATAACTGCCTCAAGAAAGTCCATTTCCATGCGATCATAACCTTTACTCATATCAAGTTTTAGAGAAAATACCCCCTTCAGACAATGAAGCACAATTGTGGAGGTAATGAGAGACTTTGTTAACCACTAATGTATTGTCTAGGATAAGCCACCTTGGAACAAAGGCACTTTGGAAGGGCGAGATGATCTTATCTAGAATCTTCTAAAGCTTGTTGACAATGACCTTTGCACAAATTTTATAAAGTACGTTTCATAAGGCTATCATACACAAATCTGACATCCTCTCCGGGTTAGCAACTTTAGGAATCAAATAAATATGAGTACAATTAACTTGACCATGTCAGATCCCTATTCAAGGAAGCTCATCTCTGCTGTTGTTACCTCGGCTTCGATCAAAACCCAATATTTTGAAAAAATAATGGAGGCATGCCGTCCAGACTGGGAGATTTTGTCGGGTACATTTGGAATAAAGCCTGTTTCACTTCACTATTCATATACAGGGCTGTCAATAAGGAATTCATATCTACAGTAACTTTTGGTTGTATTAGGTTGACAACCTCAGAGTAAGAATGAGAATCATCTCCTACCTTTAACATGGAAGATAAGTAATCAACCACTACATTCTCCAATCCCTCGGGGGAGGTTTTTTGAATTCCCTTTTCATCATATAGTGCCACAATACGATTTTTTGATTTCCTATTAGAAGCTTTCCTATGAAAATATTTCGTATTGTCTTCATCTTGAGTAAGCCAGGTGATGGGAACATTGTTTCCAGTACTCACACTATGCCAACAATAAGGAGTCAAGCTTCTCCTATAAGTTTTTGTATTTCGATCGGTTAGGATTAGATAGAGGAAGCCTCAACAATATATTCAATCAATTTTGTATGCCCTCTATCTCCCTTTGCCTATTTCCAAAACTCTGCCTTTGTCATTGGAGTTCCAACCCTAGATTGATGCCAACTTTGCTGAACCACAATCTCACATTGTTCATGAGAGGACCAGAAGCTTTCCAATTTGAAGCGCATGTGTTGCCTAGAAGTAACCGGAACCACTGAGCTATGAACTCCTAGTAGGATGGGGATATGATCTCCATGTACAGGTAGGGGAGATGTTTCACATATACAAGTGGGAAAAGATCAAGCCAGGATCTCCTTGCTATGGCTCAATCCAAACGACAACGCATTCCTCCACCGCCCCATGTGGTGGTTTGTCCCATAAACCCTAGATTGAACAGCTCCCCATATGAGAAAGCATTTCGAAACAGTTGCATTTGGCCCTCACTACGGTCTGAGCCACCATCCTTCTCATCATTGGAAGTAATGATGCGTCACTCAAAATTTTTAGAAGATCCCATGTCTGATTCCGTTCGGATGTAGTTTGGTTCCTATAGAATTCAGTAAGCCTCCCTCTACAAAAACCCTCATTCGGATGAATAAGAACGTCAATATGGTGTTTCGATTTGGTGAGAAACTCCGCATTGACTTCATCTTTCCAAAATAACGCAACTCCTCTAGATTGACCTGGATTCCCTGCTTAATCATCACTAAAGACTGCTTCACAGTTAAGAAAACTGATCCATCTTCATAAATTCTCCATATATGAAGGATCAGAGACCTTGGTTTCCGTAAGAAAAATCAAGGATGATTTGTTTTGTCGAATTAGAGTTTTCAATGCTTCCACAGCTGCATCGCTCCCTGCTCCTCGTTAATTCCACGCCAACACTTCCATCTTTGCTGACGTTTGCCAAGATCGAAACCCTAGGAAGAAACCCTAGCAGTGCCGCTCTCCTTTTGACATACTTTTAATACATCTTGATTATTAACAGTCCTACTCATTTATTTTTTTTTAAAGTAAATTATCATTAAATAAAGGTAAAAAATTAGTTAATCATGATGCACTTTAATCGAGATGAACCACTAATATGACATTAATATATTGATTTTTTTTATTATGAAGTAAAGAAACCTACACCCCTAACCCCCTAAACTTCAAATCCTAACCCTCAAATCTCAAACCCTACCCTAAACACTAAACCCCAAATCTCAAACCTTAAACCAATAGGCCCAAACCCTACCCTACCCTAGCTATATTCCCGAATCATAACCCCTAAACCCCAAATATCCTAAACCCCAACCCCAAATCTCAAACTCTAAACTCTAAACTCTAAACCTCAAATCTCAAACCTGAAACCCCAAATCTCAAACCCTAGCTAGCTATATCCTCAAATCCTAAAATCCTAACCCCAAACCTAATGATCAAATTAGCAAATTTATTTTTCCTCCATATTGTCAGTATAGGAAGATATATATTTAAGGTTTAGGGAAAATTTAAAAATTTATAGAACAAATTTAAAAATTTGACAATACTTGTATATTTTTTTTATGCGGTTTTCCTTTCAAAAAAAATATGCGGTTTTAAACTTTCGATGATGAAAAACAAAAAAAATTAGCATTTCCTATATACTCATGGCATATCATAATATATAAATTATACTAAAGAATTAGTCTCGTATATTTTTATGTGTGTATGTTTTTTTTTACAATCAACTATTAATGTCATTTCAAATTTATTTTTTTAAAACGGCATTAACAAATCATTCATAGTTCAATTTTTTTTTTTCAACAACATGCTTTAATTACCAAGCTTCAAGTATTATTGTATAAATTTTTAATTGATGAGCACATCTCAATTAAGTTGATATATGATATTATGAATAAATAAATCCAAAAATTTTTATATATGTGATTTTCTAAGGGAAATATATGTTTGATTTGTCACATTATTGATTTAAGTCAAACTAAAGATGAATGTGACTTAATTTCTTAATATAAATTATAATCTTCTGCACATTTGACAATTGGTTTGTCCAATTTTTTTTGTCAATCATTTTGATATTGCAAGATATACATTTTTATATAATGAATTTATTACATTAGTGTGGATTTAAGAATTTTATACAATCCATAACATCAAAATTGAAATTAAAATATTTGATATAAATTTGAGTATATAATTATCACATAGTGAAAGTAATAAGTAAATACATTAACTCTATTTACGGTAATTTATGAGTAAAAAAATGTAAACCACAAAAGTAGCTAGGCAAACAAAGATTTGTTGGATCACAATGTAAAAGTATAAGCGTAGACACATTAGACAATAATTATATGGTCATACGTTATGCTATGTGGCATGGAGATAAGTACAAATTTGAATACGTGGAAGCGATCTAATACAGTTAAATAACGAATTTGATTTTTGTCCACATTGTAACTACAAAAAAATATACGTTTATATATGACCCTATACTTACATTACATACGTCACATTCTTATATATGGAATTGAAATGGGAATCTTAGGTCTTTCATTTTATGTAGCTAGCTTTTTACAATTTCTACCTACAATCTCACACATGCATGCAATATATATACACCTATCTTGACCGATTAGATATTTCATCGGATGGTATTAGGGTTTAGGGGTCAAGCTATGGGTATTTACAAAACAAAAATTCATTTTTAAAAAACATTTGTTACATCTTGTGTATATATTAATGTAGCATTTTATGTCATATATACATGTTACACATTTGTAAAGGTTCATACGTACGTGTGAAGAGAGGGGGTATTTAAATATTTTATTTAGTTTTTGCTGTGGTAAAAATATTTTGGCCAAATCTTATTAATCAACATTAAATGTAAAAGTGTTAGCCTGTTAACTTTTTTGTTAGTACATGTGCATGACACATGACTAGTACAAGTACATCTGATACATTGAAGAATTTTTCACCTTTTATTTATTCATAGGATTGAAGAAAATGAAAAGGAAATGGTAATGAAAATCCGGATTCGCCATTTTCATAAAATCTGAAATTTTTGAACTCTCTCAATTTTCATAAAATCGATATCTCAGTGGTAATGGTTCACTATAAATGAAAGGAATTCCACTTTTTTTCCTCTCAAAGTCTAAGTATTCTACTTCTTAGTTCTCTTGGTCAGTACTGACTACTGAATTAGAGAGTCCATGTCCACCCTTTCAATACATGATAATTTTTTGTTCACTACAGTAATGTATTGCTACAAACCAACTATATAATCCTTTCTAAAGAAAAAGAAGAACACTCTGTAAACAGTTTCTATCTCTTCAATAAGTTCATCCAAGATATTCAAGGATTCTAAGGAAGGACATATGAAACTGATTACTAATCTTGGAAGAAAACTAAGACATAAACCTATGGTGTATTTGGTGATTGAGCAACGGTGCAAGAGAAAGTCTTGGAAACTATTGGGAATACATTATATACATCAGGAAATTCCCCAGTTGATGAAGCTAAGGGGGGACTTCACAGAGCCATACAAATATTGCTGGTATTGTAAATGGGAGGATCATTTAAATATGAGATAGCCTCCCTTTGGTGAAACCTATCTTTTAGGTTTTCTAACTTACATATTAGGACAGGCCACAATGTTATCATGGCAAGGATCTAGTTCACGGAGAATGTAGTCCACGTAAGAATGCCTTGCACCGGATTTGCCAGGTCTCCAAGCTATCAATCTTTCGAACCTGAAATAAAGGAAGTCTAAAATTACAATCACAATATCAAATTGAGATGTCTAATGAGTCAACAAGTATTCTAGGGTTAAGTGGGACGACAGTGTCAAATAACCATATCAGACCGTTTAAAGAAAAAAAAAAGGCAACTGAATCTTACCACCACACCAGTGAAGTACATTTTGGTCAGACTACTGACACTAATGTCTTTCACTTCATCAGTTTACTAATTGCTAGTAAGCAACGGTGGAGTTCTTACACCCATTCAAATCACAATTTCATGACAAGTTTTCGTTACAGAAAACTACCCTAGGATTTTTTTTAATCTTTTGCCAGACCTTAGGGAAATCTTCCACATGTTAAATTTGAAAAATAAAGTAGTTTCTGACTTTCTGCAATTCTGCCTGGCAGATCCTGCACCATTAGCATTCTGTGGTGCTATGCGAAAGCTTTCAGTCTCTTACCTACAGATGTTGAGCAATCCTTTTGTTTTTTTAATTTATTCCTGGTGGTTTTAGCAAAATTAACATCTAAATTCATGGAAAAATAATAATTTACCTCGTGTTAACCACTTTTACAGGTGATGATTTTCACAATGAATGTTTCGCATCAGCTGGATTCTGGACATTGAAGCTACTCTTCTTTCATGTAAAAACGACGGCATTTATAGGTGAATGGTTCAATAAATGTTCAATCTTCTTAGTTTTGAACATCGAAGCTACCCTTCTACCACAACAGCAGCAGCATTGGATAGTCTCAATGTTGGACAGATGAATTTCATTAGGCTTATAATAATTCAAATGGTACTGGAGGTTTGGGCATTTTTTCTGAATCTACGAAGGTCAAGACTTTCTCTCAAAGTTTGCTAGCAGTGTCTCACAATCCTAACTCATTAACTGAAGCCATGTCGTTAATAGTTGAAGGGGATGATTTCAACCTCATCTGTGAGGTACATGAGAAAAGACAAAAATGTTATAGAAATTGGAGCACTGCAGGTAGAAGACATTCAGTTTCTTATGCTGCTGTCGTTCGAAATGCAGTGGTCTTTTGCCTGTGGACCGTGGGTTAAAAAAAACTCCCTACTTAATAATCTTAAGAGAAGGGAATGGTTTATACAGTCCTTTTAAGAAATGCTAAAACTTCTCAAGGGATCTCGCAATTCTCTCACCTTCTCAAGCGTTATTCATTGGTAGGTCCATCTATCAGACATAAATTCCACACCCTGTACAGGTTGCTGATACATCATAATAGTGAAGCATTCTTAGCTTAGTGATGCAGTGTGTAACATCACAATTCACTAATATTTCTCATTCGACTGTTTCTATAAAAACCAGGGGGGGCTTGTCTCGTTTCAACCTTCCACAAGATCACAGCCTGGAATTTTAAAACAATCTTGTATGTTCCCAAGGGAATTTACCAATGGAGGGGCTACGAAAGGAGAGAGTTTTTTTTAGTTTTTATTTATTTTTCCATAAGCACAGACAAATGTTCCCTGCGAAGATATATGACATCTTTTGATCATGATATAGGACTTATTCCCCACTTAAGCTCTGGTCCATCCATATGGAATCAAACAATCTATGGGATAGAATTAGAGCAGCCCTGTGTGTAATCAACAGACAACAGGCTCTTAATGTAATTCATTTTGTATGATGGACAAAAAGATGAAACAGATATAGGTAGCTAAAATTAACGAAATCTGTAACTTTCGAGCAAGCAGCAAAGCTATTAGGGCATCAATTAGTAAGTTGATAGTAAAGAGTTCTTCCTTAATTTATATGCTAGTTGAAAGCATTAACATACCTTTGGGAAAGTGGAAGATGCGTTCACCAAATGCTGTCAAACCGTCACAAACAGTCTTAGTATTGGCACTTAGCTGACTCTTCATGTCAAATGACTCAACCCCTTCCACAAGATGTTGCTTGAAGATATACAATCTCCCAGTGGCTTCTCTCTGCAGGCCTGTGACGCAAGGTGCTATCTTAACCCAGCTCTCTCCCGCAATACTTTTGGACAATACAAAACCAGGAGGTCTGCCAATTCGCAATGCAGTACTTCTTGCCGCCATAACAGCTGAAAAGGGGTAATCAATGAAGAACGGAAACCAAGATTTCAATGCAAAACCAACACATACACATCAATAAGGAGTCATCACTACTGTCACCCTTTGAGCTAACTTCAGAATACAGATTGTTGTATATCGTGACCATCAAATACACTGAATGAAAAGAGACAAAATGAAATGACAGAAAAAGTAGGTACCATCATAAGGAATTGTGTAGAGCCAATTTGCAGGAAGACCAATACCAACACCAAGCAAAGTGAAACCAACAGTAAAGCCAACACCACAGCCAGCCCCAACATAGCCGATCACTTCAGGACCAAAACCAGGACCCCATCCAACACCACAACCAATGCCTATTCCCAATCCCCACAATGCCCCAGATGTTGGGTGCACTGGATTCCATCTTTCATACCTCCTGAACACTCCTTTAATTATCATTCTAAGACCTGCAATGATTCCAATGAATATGGATTATGCAACAAATATCAAATCTTTGTTAATATAGCTTTAAAAAAGCATTCAGTTAGTTAGTAGTTTCTGGGTATTTCGTCGAATTTGTTTTTCCAATTATTGGGTTTGTGAAGGATAAGAAGAATTAAGATAGGAAACTGAACCTGACGTGAGCTCTGGACTGGCAGTTCCTCCTCTACAGACAACAGCAGAGTTCTTCCTCAAATATTGGGGCTCTAGTACTACTACTCCAGTCTCCAACTGCAAAGTGAAAAAGACCGTTTCTTTTGATTCTTTTTGTTTCTGGCTCTCATTTCTTGTCTGGATTTAACATGGTTTCGACATGCAAGAGCTTGATCTTTTCTTTGTTGATTCACTTGATTGGATTTAAGGTGCTCACTGGCCATGGTCCTAATATTTAGCTATTTTCAGATCATATTTTATTTTTTTCCAGATAAAGATATTTATTTAAATTGAAAAACTAATTATATTGCTTATATGTAACGGGATAATTGAGTACTAGATAAAAGGTAAAATTGATAATTATTTTTTAAAATAAAAATTAAAAAGAGAGAGGGAGAAAAAAGAAATGGCATAAGAGGGGTTTAGTTATAAGATAAGGATAGAGGAAGTTATTATTTTCCTAGATTTTAGTTTTTTTTAATTTAATTATTTTGTAATTTTTTATAATTTTATATGTTTGTTCTTGTAAAAGTAAACTTTTTAAAAGTCAAATTATTGTTAGAAAGGGCAAAATTTGGTATTATCCAACATTTGTAAGTGTAAAACTTAACTCTCTTAATATATACTAGAGTAAAAGAACATGCGATGTATTTGTATCCAAAAAAAAATTATCCAGTAACTCCTCTATTTTCTCTTTATCAGTAAATCTTTTATTTTCTCTTTTTTGTACGGTTTGTTTCTTCATATTTAGGAAGTTTTTTCTACTTCTTTTAACTTCTCTCTCTAATAATCGTATAGAAAACTCATCCGATTAATTTTCTCTTTTGTATCCGGTTGGTTTCCTAATATTCAGAAAAGGTTTATCCTTTTTTTCTAAATATAATTTGTTGTTTTGTGATTTACAGTTTTCTCCTTTGTAATAAAAGATCTATTAAAGTTTTTTTTTTTACAGTTTGGGGTATTTTGTAATAAATTTCTGTTTTGGTTGGTAAGAGAGATTTGCTTAATAATAGTATAGATAATTGAGTATTTCGCGAAAAAATAATGATAATATTGAGTGACCGAGATAGAACAATTCCTTCAGAAGAAACTGAAGATACAAAGAGAGAAGATAGTAACACTAACACTTGAATTTTATTTAGTGACAAGAGTGACTGAATGAAATATAGTCATGATCGAAATGAGTGGTGGCACAGTCTCTACAGATGATGGTTTTAGAGCACACCTCCTGCTCCTGCTCCTGCTGCAGTTTCTTCCAAAAGCTTGGCCTTGATTTTCTTGAGTGTCACTAGAGCTGCTTGTATGTTTATTCTCTCTTCCGGTGATTCTGCACAACAAGCTAAAGCTACTTTCATTATGGATGATAAACATGCCTTCTTATTCACAAAACTAACATCGTCCTCTTTCCCAAGTAAATTTGCATCCACAACTTCAACCAGCCACGGAGCCATCCACCCTGGCCCCCCTCAATTTTTGGAAAAAAAATTAGTTTATTAGTATTATAATATAAATATTATAATTTATTTGAAGTATATCTAAACTTTAATTACGTGTATGAGTGTATGATTAATTCAAATTTGACGACTTTATAAGAATATTATTATATATTATTTCAATAATGAAGTCCAAATATTAGATCAATTAGGATTTAATCTCTTACCAGGTTTAAGATTTTATGGTATTTTTTTCTTTATAAAAGCTCTACCGTTCATGAGATTATAATACAATCATTTTTGTTAAGTTGATTAGATATGGAGAGATACTTCAAAAAACAAATCATCTTCTTCTACTCCAACATTAGATGAGCAACCACCTACGAAAATTCAAAAGAAGAATAGTAACAATATGAAAATGTTTCGTGCTAGAGATATGACAGAAAAGTATCCATCGGATCCTGCTAAACGCCCGCCAATTTCAAGTTATCATCCTAACATTCAAGAAGAAGTTCGAAGATATTATCTACAACAAGGCCCTTATCGACCTAAACATCATACTTTTCCTTTCACGGAATTTGAAGAAAAAAGAAGAAGAAAAGAAGATTTATTTGTGATTTGTTTATTGAATTTTCATATTGGTTAAAGTACAGTATTAAAGAGGATGCTGTATTTTGTTTATGTTGTTATCTTTTTAAACCAGCTATTGGAGAACAAGGCGGTGGTGAAACTTTTGTTGGTGTTGGTCATGGATTCAGTAATTGGAAGAAGAAGCAAACGCTAATATCATATTTTGGAGGATCAAATATTACTCATAATCAGGCTGTGAGTAATTGTGATGCTTTATCAAACCAAAAACAAAACATTGAAACTGTTTGGACAAAATATACAGATCAAGATCGAATTGACTACCATAACCGAGACTATTTTTAAAATTTTTCATTTAGGCCCCCCCTAACCGAAAATTCTGGCTCCGTCCCTGACTTCAACTATTGCATCTGGAGATGACAGTGAACTCTCAACCCATCGTTTCGAACCCATTTCCCCAACTAACATCTCGTCTGTCGGCTTCTGTTTTGTGAATGTTTCCATGACAACAATACCGAAACTGTACACATCGCCTCTTCTGGATACTATTCCTTCTGTTCCATATTCTGCATTGAGGCAAAAAGCATTTTAAGTAAAATAAAATTCATTATCATTATGGACAAGATGTTTGAAATGAAACATGAGCTAGTAATAGTGCAACTTCACCTGGTGCCATGTACCCAATTGTAGCCAGGGTCATTGTCTGTGTCATAGTCTCTCCTCCACCTAGGAGCTTTGAAATTCCAAAATCAGCTACATGTGCTACCATATCTTCATCAAGTAGTATATTACTTGGCTTCAGATCACAATGGACAATAGGTGTTCCATAACCATAGTGAAGGTATTCCAAAGCCGAAGCTACATCTGTCATTATATTCAATCTCTGCAGGATGTTCAATGAAAGGCTTTGAGAATACAACCACTTGTCAAGGCTCCCATTAGGCATGTAGTTCAATACCACAGCTTTGAAATCAGTTTGACTGCAGCAACTAATGATTCTGATAAGATTGCGATGACGAATACTGCTAAGCATCTCACATTCAGTATGAAAACTTTTGAAAGTCTCTTCTAGCTGTAAATTGAAAACCTTTATCGCCACATTCATCCCGTCCAGTGTTCCTTTGTACACTGAGCCAAAACCTCCTGTGCCGAGTAAGTTGCTCACACTGAACCCATCTGTTGTCCTCAGAAGTTGTATGTAAGAAACTTTTCTCCATAGAGGCTGAGATAACGAAGTAGTCTCCGTTGCAACATTCACATTTCTTTTTCTGCGTAGGATCAACATTGATATGGAGGCCACCAGGAGTATTACTGAGAGGATCCCCGGGATAATAAACTTCAAGATGGACCTACTAGCTTTAGTAGAAGATGATTTCACCGAAATGTTTTGGCACGATGGAACATCAAATCGAGCTTCACCACAGAGCGCACCATTTGATTCAAACGATTCAGAAGAAAACTTCTTGAAAGGTCCACCTGCTGGAATTTCTCCCTCGAGTTTGTTGAAAGACAAATTCAGGTGGTTGAGATGCAAGTCTTTTTCCAGAGACTTTGGAATCACTCCAGATAGATTGTTCTTGGATAAATCCAAAATTTCCAAGCTTAGCAGATTCCCAAATGAACTAGGAATAGGGCCTTCTAAACTATTATTTTCCAAGGCAAGAGTGACCAGATCCTGAAGACCCCCAATGCTGCTTGGTAGCCTACCAGATAACCGGTTGTTTGATAAGTCAATATCTATCAAAACTTTCAGAGCACCAATATCTTCTGGCAGAGGTCCGGTTAGAAAATTGGATGACAAGTCTATGTGCAACAGATACTTAAGTTCCCACAAGGTAAATGGTATTGTAAAAGTCAACAGATTGGAACCCAAATAGAGACTTCTTAGTGAAGCAGCTAGATTACCCATGCAAGAAGGTATGGAACCAGAGAACTGATTCACTCCAACCAGTAAGAAGGCTAGATTTTGAAGTTGACAAAGTTGATTAGGAATATGTCCTTGCAATCTGTTCTCCTTCAAATTCAAAGCTTGAAGATTCTGTAGAGTTCCTATTGAAGTTGGAATTGATCCACTTACTTGATTGGTACCCAAGAATAAGCCTACCAAGCTACTCAAGTTGCCAATATCAATGGGAATATTACCTCTGATGTTTGATATACTTAGATCGATATACTGAAGAGACGAAGAGAGATTCCCAAAGGAAACAGGAAGCATGGCATTTAACGGATTTCTCGATAGTAATAATGTATCCAAATTCTGAAGATTGACCAAGCAAGAGAGAAAGTTGACTTCTGGAGTGGAAGTGTCAATGGTCAAATTATTCTGTGCTAAATTTAGGCGCTCAAGGTTCTGTAAGGCACAGAGACTGCTAGGAACAAACCCCGAAAAGGAGTTTGCGGCCATGTCTATGGTTACAATGTTGGAAGCATTAGCGATGAATTTTGGAATGGCTCCAGTGAGGTTATTCCCTGACACAAGAAGCTGCTTAAGGTTTGGAACCCCAAGGCCTATGTTTGCTGGGAGGCTACCTGAGAGCTGATTACTAGCTAGCGATATTCCTACTATCGAAGACATGTTGAAGATTGTGGAGGGGATAACACCATGAACGTTAACACCAGGAAGTGACAAAATCTGTAGCCTTGCAAGATCACCAATCTCACTTGGTATAGTACCTGCCTCTTGCAAGTACCAAAGTTATATGTATTAATTTCATAAGATTGTTAGATGATTCAAACTACAATAAATGGAATCTGATGTAATCTAAGAACATTTCTGATTCTTAAAGAATTAACTACTCCTAATTGTAGAATCATGAACAAACTTTCAAACTTTTGTAAACTTGGAAAAGGCACATAAAGATCAAGTAACTATGGATCATGCAAAGAACATAGGAAAAAGGAATAGAAGCTGAGAAGTTTGAGTAAAATACCTTCCAAATTGTTTGCTGCAAGATAAAGATGAGTTAAGCTGGTCAAGTTCCCAATATTTTTAGGTATGCCTCCACTGAATTCGTTAAATGCCAGTTTTAACTGGAGAAGCTCTTTGCATTGCCATAATTTGGATGGAAGTGGACCATCAAATTGGTTGTATGACATATAAAACGCTTGAATACTGGGAAGGTGTTCGCATATGTTGTCTGGAAGACCACCAGTCAAATTGTTGTTTGTTATTCCCAAATGGACCAGAGACGACATGTTGAAGACAGCCACAGGAACAGGACCAGTCAGTGTATTGTCTTCCACATTCAACACCTCCAGCTTATCTAACCTGCCGACCTCGTTTGGAATTTCTGAAGAATTGACACAGGAATGAATTGATAAATACAGATAGGCAGTTTATCCACATACTGTAAGTAGTGTAACCAAACATAAGCCGTACCTTTAAAGTTGTTGCCATCGAGGATTAACTCCTTCAGCATTGTTAAGTTCCCAATTTCTTTTGGTATGCTACCTTTTAGTTGATCAACCAAACAACTTTGTTAAGAGAGAAAATAAAGCTTATGAGCAGGAAGATAGCATGGCTGCACTCAGACACTACTGTTAAATATGAGACTATGGACTTGGATTTCGATACTTTCATGTGTTTTGATCAATCTTAACTGTGTATTGCGAAAGCAAAGATCATGAATCTATGGTTGTAAGTTGTAATTCCAAAATAGTTAGGAGATGTTGTAATGAACTCTATTCTTCTTTTGCTCACATACATTTTAGTTTATCTTACACACAAAGATCAAGTTCTACAGAGTTCAACTATTATACACCAACCAAAATTTTGAGATGAACTGTTTCCAGGTATGTTCTGATAGTTGGCCGCATTTAACAGGATGGAACATCAAAAGATCTTGTAATATTAATTTTCATACAAGTGATACAACCACATTGAGATTATAATCTTAAATATATTAAGTTGATTGATGTGAGAATTTACGTACCTGATAGATGGTTATAGGTCAGATCAATTTTTTCCAGTGCAGACAACAAGTTGAATATCTCAGTGGGTAAGGAACCTGTAAAGTGAAAATTGATTACCAAGACAAATAAAAACGTTTGAAGTATAGACAAGACCATAAATGAGACAAAATGGTACCCTCGAAATCGTTGTATCCAAAGCTAAGCGACTTCAATCGACGCAAACGAGACAATTCCACTGGGAAAGTGCCATGGAACCTGTTATTAGTGAAATCCAGTTGAGCAAGAAATGATAGGTTTCCTAACTCTGGAGGGATGCTGCCCTTCAGACCAAAGTATGAGATATTCAAGACCTCAACTCGAAGGTTGGGTGCACCACATGTAACCCCAACCCAGTTGCAGACTGAGGTGGCCGAGGACCAGTTGGTCAACATGTTCTTAGGGTCACTGGTGACATGTGCTTTCAGAGCAACAAGAGCCGACTGATCAGCAGTGACGTTGTTGGTTTGCGCAGCTACTACAGTAGTAGTTAGGCCAGCCAAACAAGAGTGTACCATCATCACAAGGAAGAAGAAACTTGGTCTCCTCATTCTGTGCATGTGTTCAACTGTTCAAGACTGAAAACGAAACTAGGATAGACAAAAGGAGTCAAGGAACCGATCAGCATGGAAAATTTGTTCCTCCAAGCTTATTACGAAAGCTGAATTCAAAAGTCCAACAACCACAAAGTCTATGATCAACACAAATGATAATATTGATAAAGGTTTCTTATATTCTAGTGTCAGTCAAAGCTAGTACATATGTGATTTAAATATGGCATGGAGACGCGCAAGTTTCTCAGATACTCATTGATTTGTTTCGTCAGTATTCTTAGCATGTTAGACTTTCACTACTCCATGGGTTGACTTTAAACAGAAACTGCATTAGCTATCTTGCAAAACCAAGGAGAAAATTAGTTTGCTTCAATTTCGGTGTCGAGCCGAAGAAGGAATTACTCTATATGGTGCATATACTTTTTGACAATAATGTTTCGTGCTTAGTCGTGCTCTTCTAATTCAATAGTAGAGGAAATAAATAATGGAGGACAATCAAACTACGTCTAATTAATCTGTCACATCATTCTCTACCATCAGTCTTTAAAATGAAACGCAACGAATCACGATTTTAATGCACCAGCTCACTACCCAAATCAAAATCCTTTAATGAGGCTGCAAATAAAACAAAAAACTTGTGGTCGACCATGCTAGTTGGGAAAATCTGAAAGCACTATGTGAATATCCAAACTCATAACCGAAACCGAAACCATAACAATAGCAAGTGCAATTACGTGCACATAGCCTAGCTATATTGTTTACATCAGGGCTTTAGTTGGGCGAGAAGCATGAACTCCTACAGTACCCAAACATATATAAGCATACAGTCGTGTTTCAGCGAGTGCAAACCTCATTATTACTGTAGTACATACATGAACATAGGAAATACAAACAAAATAAGGCACACTGTAAGAGCTTAAATACAGAAAACCTTAATCCTACATAGTACACATAAGCAGATTCACACATTCAGCTCACAGGTTGAAGCACAGATATCTGCATCACCATGTAAATCAAATGATTAATTTTGTTCGTTTCCACTGGGGGAATGGAAGGTATCTAAAGATGATCTAGTGGAAGAAAGACATACCACCAGGTGAATCAGCAGTCCTTGAAGAATTCAGAGGGAGCCATAAGATTAGACATTGACAGCTGAGTTGTATTTGATATGTTATTGGCAGATCTCGGACCACTGAGATGGAATCCCATATCTCTAGATTTAGGCCACTCATCAAAGAAAGGCTGAAGAGAGTGCTGTTCCTGTTTTACAGAT
This sequence comes from Geum urbanum, assembly GCA_946800695.1. Lineage (NCBI taxonomy): Eukaryota > Viridiplantae > Streptophyta > Magnoliopsida > Rosales > Rosaceae > Geum > Geum urbanum. The sequence continues at coordinate 24,868,019 of OX327013.1, read as the reverse complement.
CTCAGTATGCCAAACTCTCCACCAGCATACTGTCGTTGTTGTTTGCTCACAGCAGCATCAACAGGCAATGGTTCGACATCTTGTAATGTCTGCAACTGGGAACTGATGTTTACCAAATGAGACCCATTTCTAGATTCAGATGGGGAATTCAAGGGAACTCGAGATGTCATAAGACGCCATGGACTGTCTACAGAACTATCCACCCCAAGAGACCTCACACTCCCTGAAGCTTCTGACATAAAATTGTGCTCTGCTCCATCAAGGACCCTGCATTCCATTACATCAAGACACCCATTAGGTTTTCAAAACTAAAATAGAAAACCTGAATGCGTCCATATTACATGACCCAAGAAAAGACATGTGGGTGTAAACCCTCCTAAAATGTTTTAACCTACAGCTGTTATTAGCTTAGCTGAATTGGGTGGATCGTGCAGTAAGCCTCTATCCATCAGTATTTCAGTCTGTCATTAATGAAAGGTTGGTTGAGCTCCATTTCCTCCATCCATCCCAAAACATTTCCTAACCACGTTATTGTCTAAGACACTCCTATCAACAAAATTGAAAGCTATTTCCAAAATAAAAGAAACAATGCCACTCTTATTCTATAAGTAAGCGGAATGTCAAAATTTGTGAACCCTTGACAGTTGATGTAGGACCAATGATACATTATCTAGAAAGGAACTACCAGCTCGGGGTTTTAGGAATCACTCCTAGACAGACTTCTGGCTTCACACCAGCCTTTGGCATCACAACAAAGGTAGCTTCACGGGAGCAGGAAATCTTGACAACTTTTCTTTTATATGTAGTCACTCCCTCAAAGCGTACAAAATAGCTGCTTATATACATTACATATGAATTCTAAAAGACATAACTGATGACAATTAATACAAAGAACTTCAAACCAAAACAAATCAGCAGACGTATATCCTAACATTTCATACTAATATGCATTTATTCCATGACTAAGGACAAACTTGTAAACGCCTGAACTTACGACTTGACCCCTGCATCATAAGTGCATTCTCATGAACAAAGACTTAACTAGTATCTTTCAGGTAAGCAAACCCAAAGGTCTAAACTTGATGCTACTGACGAAGAGATCGTCCAGACTTCTCAGATGTCTAGTCTACCTGACAGCCACTCCCTATGCAGTTGGTTTTGTAAGAAAAGTCATCTACATGTCCTCACGTGAATGTAATATTTAAATTCTGAAACAAACTCAAAGATTTTCAAGGTTATGGTCTTCTCTACTAATCTTTGAAACCACTGTGCATTGAGGAATATCCTGATGCAGGATAACTCCTCCTTATCTGAAAAATATCCAACAATAGATCCAGAACCTTTAGAAAAACATCCGCCTTACTGCTTATAATTTTCTTTGGGAGCACTCGATGAAATTTCATTTAGAGACCACAAAATGTGGCAGATATTCTGATTAACATGGGCCTGAAAACCAGCTCATAAAAGCTAAAAACCTAAATGTAAAGAAAATAGCTCAAAAGTCAAAACAAAGCAACCCTTAAGTTAACTATGGCTGGCACACAATAGAAGCAGCTGCAGCCACCGTGAAGCTCACCACTACGGGTTCTATCACTCAACCAGCAAGCATACACTGCTCCAGCCCAAAAAATTGAAGATCCACCCATCTAAGCTAGAGACATAACTAAACCATAACAACTAACACCAAACCTCAGATCTGCAAAGGCCAGCCACACTGCATACCAACATACAAATTAGGAGGGATTTTCAGACACGATAGGACAGGATAGTAGTAACTTTGAAAACCGAAGTCAAAGATCGGTACATAACTACACATCTATATTACCAAGAGCATCAGAGTGCATAGATATGCTGCAGTGTTGAGAGGACTAAGGAAACTTCCTGAGCTTACCGATCTGGTAGCAGAAAAGAAATGAGGCCATGAGATTTGATGGCCGCCATCAAAAGGACAAGCCGTGCCGATATAAAGACAGACGGGACCCCCATATCAACGGACAGATCTGCCAGCAAGTGAGATAGGCCACCAACTACCAATTATTTTCAAGGAAAGAAATAATCTAGAGAGATTGAGGAGCCTCTTTAGAATCTCTTCTTTTTTTAAAAGTGGGATATATGTTACTTCCCAGAATAATTGTGTGATTCAGACAGCTCTAGTGCTGAGGCTGAGTTCTGTGCAACAGTTTTACCAAGTCAATAATGGTTCCGCCATGCTTCTTGGGTGGTCATCCTATGTTAGACTCCTTTAAAACCCAATTTCCGGTCATATGGAAGCTACTAACTACTCCAACACATCGAATGAAAAATTGATTCTCTACTAATGCCTTGAAATCAATTAAGCCTTAAAATTGTGTGGCTTGACATACAAAAGTATCTTATTAAGATGTATAACTAAACAAATGAATTACTAATGTATCTCCGACAGGGGGCAATCATCTGTTGTAGACATAGCCTAGGACCAAATTCATTACCAACATCTTAGGCTTGGGTCACTACAGGAATTAACCAAAACAGAAATAAGTACTCTCCCGAGCTAATAAAGCTTTACCGCTCCAAGCTTATATAATGCACTAAAGCACTTAATGTTTTTCCAATTGTAGCATAGAACAAATAATAGACCCACAGTTCAAACACAAGTCATGGATCTTCTACTAACAAATGACAAAATATATAAATGTACCTGTTGCCACGCTTCACTACCCCATACGGTATAGGCTCCATTTTCAACTGAGACTCATCGCCTCCAGAGCATAAGTTGCCACTATTTCCAGCCGAGTGCAACGGCATGTTCTGGAAGCTCCCAGTCCTGGTGTCTGGCAACGCCACATTCGACACAGATTGAGATGCAGTTTGTGATTCCACAAGCTTTCTTGAACGATAGCGACCACGATTCATGTGGCGCTCACAATACTTGGAGTCCGGGTGTGCATCCTTAGAGCACCTCCACTTCTTGCCATCCGTCCTCCGACACCGCCCTGGCTCCGGATCTATCTTCTTCCCACACAAAGAAGCATAAGCCACTGCAACAGTAAATTACATTATAATAGCCCTGAATCTCAGACCCAAAGGCTTCAAGACTAGTCAACAAAACTGGATCTATTTCAACTGATCCGAATTGCTAATCTACGAAACAACCGAAAAGCTCAAACTGTTCAACACAATTCCAACTCTATACCCTAAAATGAATCAATCTCTCAGATATAACATATATACACAATTAATAACGAAGATTAATTTGATAAAGCATCAGCGACGACTTGTTTGTCGAGAGAGCGAGAAAGAGAGAAGCGTACGAGCGGAGGGGTGACGAAGGAAATCGGGGTAGATGAGATTGAAGCTGTTGCGAATAGGAGCCAAGAGTTCAGGAGGAACAGGGAGTCCAGCCCTCAGGTACTTGAAAACGTGAGCCTGATGCTCCATTTCAGCCCACTGCGACATTGTGAAGAGCGGCGCGTGGCCGCCGCCGCCGCCGCCACTTACCAACGACCGGCTCATCTTCGCACTCAACTCAATTCTGACCAACACCAATAACAAAATGGATCTCTCAGTCACCGACTACTTCGCCAGTTCTCCATTACTAAGACAAAAACTCATGAGAGAAAAAAAGACAGAGAGAGGCGGTTGTTACCTTGGAGACGCTGAGGAAGGGTTTAGCCATATTCGTCGTTGGGTGTAAAGTAAATGAACGAGAGGACACAGAGACTAGTAGAGAGAGACTAGTCTTATAATTACCCATTTACACTTGAAACAATTGGTTCAATAAAGTTACACGCTGAGGCACAATGACAAAATTTTGAAAAGGGAATCATCATTGTTTATGTGATCTCGACAGTGAAATTGATGTTGATTCAAGATAATCTTGGTTCACTCCAATCGTACCCTCTTGTTAATAACAATTTTTAAAAATTCTGATATATAGAATAGTATTTGTAATTTGGAAATCTATTAATAAGAGAAGACACCAAAAATTATCTAGGATGTGATCTTTGAGATGATTGTATTTTTTCACGAAGCTTAGGCAATACTCTTCAAACTTCAATAATATTGTAACTCGGCGTGGGAATCAACGTCCTATGATTGCAAAGATTGCACATTTGCGCTTGACTAGTTTCTAAGGAATTAACAGTGATACTGATGTATGAAAAATTGTAGGAACACCTACTTACGGCTACCCTCAAATATTAGCAAACACAACAAATGATTGTAGCTGGAAACTGTATCCGATTACTTTGGATATAAGATCAACTGCAGCGGTGAGGGACGGCGAGGACGTTCTCTGGCGGGGCTCTCCGTTTGAGGACGTCTGGCAGCAGAAAAAGGTGCAGTGGGGGAAAGGGAAAGCGACGACCCACAGTTGACGCGAGGGACGTCCTCGTCGGCGTCCTCCGGAGGGGAAGTCTGAGAGAACGTCCGCCTGGTGGGCCCCACGCACGTGGTTGACGCCAGGCTAACGCCCTTTTTTTTCTTTTTCTTTTTAACCTGGCTCGTGTACAACACGCGCCGATAAAAAAGTGAGAAAAAAAAAAAGATGCGCCAATCGCGGGGTGACACGTGGCACGCCTTGGGCTACTGACAGATCAACGGCTAAGTTGATATGGGCCGTCCATTTCAAACAGATCTAAGCCATGAGAAAAATTGATCATTTGTAATATTTTAAATAAACTATTTACTCTGAATCTTAAAAAAATCATAATAAATAGCTCGGACTTCCAAAAAAATCAATAAAAATACGGACGAGTTCATAATAATGTCCTCTATAACTTTCGTGAAGAAAATGAGTCAAAAATCATAACTTAAAAAAATATCAATTTTGAATCACGATGAAATAAAGAATCATAATACACGTTGTTATAACGAATGTATGCCCAACAAAAAACCTAAGTCCAACATGACTCGGATTACATTTAACTCCGGGGGTGTTACCCCCGTGCCCCCACCAGGCGCGTCGCCCCTGGACCCCCCGTATGCTACCGGCATGCAAAATAGATTCAAAACATATTAACGCGCATCTAAATAGGACTTCCTATTACCCGAAAATTTGTTGAAAATATTACCCGAAAATAAAAAATTATAATTTTAAATAATAATAAATAGTAATAGGAAGTCCTATTTTTGACACTGCTGCACGAAAAATAGGAATAGGACTTCTTATTTTGAGAAATTCCTCAAAATAGGAATTCCTCTCCATTTTACCGCTGCATATGCTGTAAGAAGCGAGCTGCGTTCAATGAAGTGCACTGGTGTTGGGTGCACCATGCACCAAGACGCAAATGCTGTTGCACATGAAAAACATAATAATGTCACAAATATATATATATAGAAAAATGTTTCCTTAACGAAAGATTATCCTTTGCTTCCTTTTATTCCCTCTGGTATTCCAAGTCATTGTTTAGAAGCAACAGGCATTGTTTAGAACAGGTGTGGAACTAAACCAACAAGATTACACTCATAATAGACTTGGCAGCAAAACACATGCCGTATATGTTTACGACACTAAAACTGGATGCCAGGGCTAGTAATAGGTTCAGATGCCACATAGGGAACTTGGACAAATGCAGACTGGTAGCCTGTGATTGATACCACATGGAAAGGTAGATAAGATAATACACTCAACATATTTATAGAACATCTTATATCATCCAGCCACTTTCCGGGAATAAGCTCTGCCTGGTTGAATCTCTTGAACTGGCCTGAGATACAAGTTCCCAGAATCACCACACCATTGAGCTCCGGCTTTCATGGGAGGTGGACGCACCGGCTGCCCAACAGACTGCCTGCGGGGACCAATTGTCATGTTTGCTAGCTTCTCAGATGCCTCTGTAACTCCACGGGCAACCCTTGGCTTGTTCACAGAGGCTGCAAACCAGTAATAATTAGAGTTAACAAAGCGTACACATAATAGGGTCAGATTCCAAAACTGATTATACACTCTTTAAGACATAATTCATCACTTACTAGGACTGCTCTTTCCAGGGGGGCAATATTTTTGTTGCTTAACAGCAGTGCTCTTCAGATGTTTATCATTCTTTTTTGCATCCTTAAATTAAAGAATTAAAAAAATTATCTTGAAAGAAGATTAATTGTGAAATGAGTATAACTAGCACGATCAATAAAAAATGTCTCACCTGATCAGCCATATCTAGCTTGCGCTGCACACCTGCAACGATATTTATCATATTATAAGAATTCATTCAAAAAGAAATATGCAGAATGGTGGAAGAATATTAGTTATTCGTTATTTTTGTTTTCTTTTTGGAAAAACAGAAGTACAAATGAAGTTCAATTTGGCCTTCTCAAATGGGAAGTTGTATTCTGAATGACAACAGTAGTTAGTGAAACCTAAAAGTCTAGCTGCTTAGTGGTGAACTAGACATTTTTACTGTAAAAGAGCTGTCCCACCAAGTCATTTTCCCCACGAGTAAAATATGTATTTCCTTACGCTCTTCCATTGTTATAATCCTTTAGCAAAAGAACAAAGAGAAGACCCCGAAAAAATATATACAGAGAACAAACTGAAGACTCCAGGTGTTACAGTTTACAGGCTTACAGCACAACATTGCAATTTATATAATCGACCTGTGCCTATAGAAGCATGCAACTTTGGAGAAGGAAAACTGCTAGTGAGCTTTGAATTAGATAAACTCCCAGATAACTTTCTAGCAGATTGCTGCTCCAATGGTCCCCTTGCTCGAGCTGTTCAATAATACAATTAATGTCAATTCCAAACCAAGATGAATAGTTGATAAAGAATTGCAAGCCAATAAAAGCATCAGTCGGATGAAACGTACCAGGTGGTGTCCTAACAGTAATGGGTTTGGGACGGAGAGATGGTGGAACATAATAGCAACTCTGCCATATGAAAGAAAGTTCCTCGGTGTATGAAAACCAGTATCAAATCATTATTCTCAACATTGTACTACGTGTCAAATTGCTACCTGAAAGAAAGGATGCTGGAGGGCCTCTGCAGCTGATGGCCTCTTGGAAGGGTCCCACGAACAAAGTGACTACATAATAAAAAGAAAAGGTAGACAAGTTAGGAAATTATATGACACAAGTCAGTAGGCTACTAGCGAATACATATAACTCCATTCTCCAATTTCACCTAACAAACCCAGTTCTGCGGTGCCAAAACTAGTGTAGTTTAGTAAAGAGGAAAGCGGCACTACTATAATTTTAAGACTTACACTAATGAGGCTGATTGCATTATCACTTGTTGATGGGATCAGTGTAGAAAGACGAACACCAGCAATCTGCAATAGAAGGCAAAAACTTTTTGATTTCTACAACCAAGGAACATGGAATATAAAATAACAACTTATTATGAAATGAATTACCAAGATGACAGCTATTACTAGCACCAAAGCCACATGCATAACCCCAACACTATTTATTCAATACAAACACATGAGCACCAGATGAGCATGGGAAAAATTAATGAAATACTGACCTGTGGAAATTGGTAGTTAATTTCCCTTGCAAGACGAAGACCAACAGCCCATGAGTCAGTGGTCGGTGTACCAATCACACTGCAAATTTTGTGTATTTCATCCGCTTCACTGCCAGCATGAGTAAGATCATTAACTGCTTAATAATAACATGCATGCCACGATGATCTATCCAAGAACTAGTCTGGTAAACAATTCTAAAATGGTGTTCAAAAAGTCATGGCAGTATTATAAAAAAGACGACAACCTATATGATGGTTACAAATTATCCTAGTTACATAATTCTAAAATAATGTACAACAGCCACAGAGGTATTTTACAATAAACAACACGACCTGTATGATTGTTGAAAAGTAGGGAACTGATACCTGATACCCGGAAATAGAGGGCGGAGACTAAACAACTCAGCCATGATTGCCCCCATCGCCCACATATCTGACACATGAATAAAGAATAAGGCATTCAAGAGACCAATCACAAATAACTCTCTACTTAGAACACAATTTGATCCATAAAACTCACCAACTTTAGAGCTATACAGGTACGACTGAAGCAAGACTTCAGGAGCTCGGTACCTATATGGCCACGATTCAGGTATCATCACTTACTAGCTTAAATCCACAAACATATGAATATACATAAAACCAAACAAAACATGCCATTATATAAAATACTGACCAACGTGTTGAAACATATTCGGTATATGGTGGTTGGGAATCAACTTCCCGAGCGAGACCAAAATCAGCAATTTTGATTAAATCTTTGGTAACCAACAAGTTCTCTGTGAATATGTTGACAAAGGAAGATAGTGTCACAATAAGGTGTAGCAACAAAAGAATATACAGATGCAAGAGGAGTACAGTACTTGAAATGAACAAATTATGGCAAAACCAATGTCAACACAGTTTTTTTAAACAACTTAACAGACAATCACACAAGCGATTTAAGTTTCTAAGTAAAGCTAAGATTGCCTAATGAGACAAATACCTGGCTTAAGGTCACGGTGAAAATATCCACGCTGATGCATGTAAGCAAGACCTTGAAAAACTTGAAAACACCAATTTCTGACTTCAGCTTCACGGAAAAGCTTTTCCTTGTCTTTCATGAGCTGGTACAGGTTGAACTCCTGCAATAAAATGCATGGCGTTGGAACAATGACACTAATTGATAACACTATAGCAGACGAGAATAGGGTTCTTCAATAAATCTACTCACCATATATTCAAAAACAAAGTACAAAATGTCATTTTCTCTGATAACTTCCTTGAGCTTCACAATATTTGGATGATTCATTCTACGCAATGACTGTAGAAAAGCACATGATATGAATCAAATATATAAATAAACCTGTAAAATTTGCACAAGACACATCAACCCAATTTACCTTAACTTCTCGAAGACTAACGCACTCCTCCCATGAATAATATCTTTTCTTCATTTTTTTTATTGCAACCTGTAGGAATTAACTTATTCTCAGCAGGAGAAGATTAAAAAATATGAACCAAACTCAAGGAATTAGGTACCACTTACAACTTCACCAGTCTGCTTATTGATAGCTCGCCAGACAGTCCCAAATGTCCCATCACCAACTTCCTTTATTAACTTGTATCTCTCCATTTTGCCAGTGGAATACAAAGCAGCTCTTTCTTTATTCAGTGAAAGCATAAAGACCCACAGAAGATAACTGTGATTTATCTTCAGAAGATGATCCTTAAAAAGCACTGTAGGATATAAACAACTGCCCTGCTGGTCCAGCTCAATCAAACATTAATATTCTGAGGAAACGTGCAAGAGCACAAAACCAGAAATCTTTTGATGGATGGGCTGCACAGCCTTATTCATTACTAAATCCACAGCTTCAACACAACACAATGACATGGATGGCAAAAGAGGACATGTACCACAGGACATATCGATACCAATTGAATCTGACCAGAGCAATTGGTACCTCCAACAAGAAAGACTCCTAGCTCAAGATTGTGTCACCCAACGTTCATAAACTTAACTAATTTCTCAAATATAATACTTAAATTCAGTGTGGAATCGATATATTGCCACCTCTCACAGTACCCATCAAGAGCAACGAGAAAATAAAATCTATGAAATCAACGGTCTGCACAGGCTCTGTTTGACATAACTGATTATCCAATATTTAACTATGTAGAGATCTTCAGTCACAGATCGGCAGACTTCAGCCCTATCAAAAGAAAGAAGGATGTTCATGAATATTAAGCTAGTAGTGAATAAATATACAATCGCAAAAAAAAAATGTGACATCAGAAATATAATGCTGTACCCCTGAAGATGTTTTCGCAGAAAATTCGATCGGATGTTGTCTCAGAAATGCAGTATGCACTAAAGATCCAACACCAAATTTAGAAGAAGCTAGCATCACGTCTCCTGTACTGATCATTTAATAGGGACTGACCACTAAGTGCAATTAACAAAGGAAACCAGAAAATATCCGAGGACAAGAAATCTCCAGTCAAGCACTTCTTGGAAAGAAAAGACACGGTACTGGTGGCAGTTTGACAAGAGGTGCACATGCTCCATGTCTTGGAAAATATATCACAGTTGTTTAGTTCCAAGCCCGGCACACCCTGATATGAAAATAAACAAGCAAATTTCACATTGGTCCTGCAGACTACATTCGTGGACTCAACTGCTTGCTTCAATTTACACAATGTTACGCATAAGGGGCCGTGTTCAAATATTGGTAACATAATTGGTACAACAGTTTCATATTATTCAAATATTTCACACAGTGATTTAGCAATTGTAGAATGCATCATAATCACAAGTAACACCACATATATACACAAAACCGCACACCTATAGCTGATATGACACATGCGATGAGACTTTATCAATACAAGACATGTGAAGTTGTGATATATACTGGTCCTTTCCAGGTGATTTGATTCAACATCAACAAATGACAGACACAATAACCGATTCAATTAGCAAAAACAGAAATCAATAACCTAAACAAAGCAGGTACGAATAGCAATCACATAAACCCTAATTCCAATTCCAGATCAGAATTTCTCCCCCAGGCTCAAATCGAATAATAAAACCCATACGAACACGTCACGCACCGAAACGACACGAAATCGCAATCATAACTATAACCGTATTACAAAAGTGAAAAGCAACACTAAATCGAATCGAATAACACAGCGAATCGAATACTGCCAAAAAAAATAACAAGATACGAATCTGTAAAAAAGAGATGAGATCAGATCCGGAGGAGTTACCTGAAAGCCAAGCGGCATAAACACCGTCGCCAAGGACGGGAAGAGGTGGAATCCAGAGCTTCTCTGATCTGAAACCGACTTCGCCTAAAAAATCATTCAACCCAATTTTTGTTTGCTCTTGATTTTCTGTGATGAGAGAGAGAGAGAGAGAGACAAAACCTTCGTGCGAACCAAGGAAATTTACCCAACTTTTCCCTATATATAGCCCCTCCCTTTCTATCTTTCAAAGGATAATTTCGTAACTTTGCGTGTACGTTGTTATCTTTGTGCCCGTCTGCAGCAGGTTGGGTCTACTCGTTGGCTCTTGGCTAGCTGGATGGCGAATTGGCGATTATTCTCGACAAATAAAGAAAAGTTAGATGGCTGTGTTCTTTTAAAAAAAATGCATTTTTTTTCGCATGGCATTTGTCATGCCACCGTTTGGTCTTTTTGAGAACTTTGAGATTAAGTTTTATTTTTTATTTTGGAGAAAAGAGAGTTGCACCAAAGCATAACAAGTAACAGAATATTTAGACTTGATTTTTTATTTGAGGTAAATGTAAATATCATTAAAAGAAACAACTGGTTACAATTGTCCATTAGCACCTCTTCTAAAAAGAATGGTGCACTATAAAACATCGTGGGATTCACAATATTACATAAAACTCACTTAACTAAAACACGTGCAATCCTATTGCATTCCCGTGGATGGTGAACAAAGACTGAATTAGGTGTTTGCGCAAGCAGATCAGTATCGTCTTTCATGGAGCCTCGAAACTCAACCACGATGGATTCCACATCTCAGGTTGTTTTTACCACAATAAGGGAATACGAGTTGAACCGTATTGGATGAAGGTTATGGTTCAAACTGAGTTGACAAGCCCACTTTACTTCAACTGATAGTGCCAAGTACTGTCCTTCTATACGTGGAGTCATTTCCATGATGAAATGGCCAAACCAGTCCCCAACAACAATGCACAATACCCCATTGGGCTTATGTACAGTCAAATGCACCATCCATGCAGATACAATACCTAACTATGGGAGGGCACTTCCAATATTGAGGTTGTCGAACAACCTCGGGAGGTTTCCGGTGAACTTATAGATAGTGCTCATGCCAAGCCAAGGTTTGTATCCGTATTGTATCGCCTATAAAGTCCAGCTGATTCCAAACCTTGTCATTTCTAGCCTAGTAAGCCAGTAAGCCTCGCAAATTAGACTTCAGGTAGGCTAGTGTGACACGCCTGCAACCAGTCGTAAAAAGAGGGAATATTATTATCAATACCCGACATGATAGATTGAATCAATGGCCATGTACATTGGCAATCACGGAAGAGGTGTAACTCGATTTCTACAGTCACCCCACATAGCGCACATTCCGGTGGGACGTCCACCATACAAGACCAAAGTCATGTACATAAAGGAAGAAACTCATTTCATGCTTTCCACACACAAACTTTCGCAGTGGGAGCAACCTGTGTATTCCAAAACTTCTTCCAGCAGTCAAACTGGGCTTGTGGTACTGGGCTTATAGTTTAGGCTTGACTTATTCTCAAACATAGCAAAGAAAAGAGTATCTACATGACTAAAAGCACCACGAAACGCAATTGTAATGTGTTATTTGGACTCTTAAAAACAAGTATCTAACACAAGTAAAACAGTCCCAAAAGTGTAGGCAAAACAATTGTACACTGCAGGTAAAATAGCCCGAGCTCACTGATCAAAGGACAGAGCCCCACTAGAGACCTAACGGCGCAGTTAATGGAGAGATCCATCAATGAGAGAAAGTGACCATTTTCAAGCGAGCCCGACTCAACTTTGACCCGACCACACTGGCTTTCGGACCTAAACGCACCTGCTCATCAAAACTAGCGCTCAACCACAAACCAAAACCCGATCACCTCTACCCATCAGAAAGTCTGACCTTGTTCCACCATCGAATAAAGATCCTAAACTAGGACCCAACCAAATCCGGGTGCATGACCTTAACAAAAGAACCGCATCTGCAACTCCAAGGGTCGCTGACAAAATTGTTGGTCCAAAGGAAGTAGCCAGAGGAAAAGCATTTTGACAGAGCAAAATCACAGCTGATGAAATTCTAGTAGGAAAAGAGAGAGTTTTGCCATTCCTTTTCCCTTAATTTGTTGTATTGATAAGACTTGTATATACAATAGTAGGGTTTGACAAGAAATCTTGTGGATTATGATTACTGCTTCTTATTGTACTCAAATGTCAAATGTATGATCTTGTTTCAAGAACTTTATATTTGAATCACATTATTATGGTAGTTGAACTATTAAAAGATATAAATGTCGTAGACTCTTTAGACCGTAATTCAAAGCAAAATTTTTAATCAGTGTTATACATTTACATATTTAGTCTCCATTGCATCTAATGTGGTTTAGTATCTTGATTGGTAAAGGAGCATTACTACTATCTTGTAGACTTGCAGTGGTTTTGAGTTCCGACTTCTAACTCCTTTAATTCGAAACAAATTTCACTCTTCCCTCGCAAACTCTAGTAGCCTTGTGGCAACAACAACCCTTTAGTATGATGTGGTTTGTTGTTTAGGTAATTAAAGCTATTGGTGTTTGGTTAGCTTAATTTTCTTCCTTTTTTGTCATCCATGACTTTTATACTATAGCTTGATTTTCGTTATTTTTTCGCTTCAGTTGTGTTTAACTTTAGATGCTTTCACTTTTTGTTTTTGGTATGTTCATTACAGTATTTGAATCAGCTCAATATCAGTGTATTTGAGCTATGACTACAATATGCAGGTTGTGCAAATGATGATCTTTAAAACTTAGGTAGCCTAACTTTTCTGTTTTTGAGGTTAAAATTGTTGCTAATAGTCGTCATGTTATGACCACACATGTACGCATATGCAAATATCATTTTGTTTCTAATATGTATAATGTATTTGTCAGGGTGTGAAAGTTCTATGCGGAAAAATCTTACTTCTGCCATTTTGCTATTGTTTCTATGCCTACTATCTTCCATTATTTCCATTTTTTACTACTACAAAAAATGCTCCAAACAACTAAAATTTCAATGTCTGTTGTCCCAAATATCAAACAACTAACTATATTTTTTTTCAGTTGTTTGAAGACGTTTTAAACCATGGATAACCATTTCAGTTGTCTAGATTTTTTGATAAAAATATTTTGACAACAAATTTAAAATTTAGTTGTCTAATATATCGTCATACTTAAGATCTTTAGACAACATATATAAGAGTTAGTTGTCTGAGTTATTCGTAGATAACAGACTAAGAATCAGATGTCTAATAGATGGTTATACCTGGAAAAAAATTAATGTTTCACACATGTTTTTGAATTCACTTGAGTTAAGTTCAACACTTCGACAAAAGTTGAAACCCTAATCTCACCTCACTCCTATTTTTTAGAGCAAGTTCACTAGGGGGTGTTTTGCCTGGTTGCCATGTAGATGTAGTCCCAAAAAGGTGGGGAAATGAGAAATTAATGCTCCAATAGTGTCTTCTTGCCTGGGCAAGAACTCCCCTGGGTCAATCCATGAGGCACTTCTAGCCTCCTGACCTGAACCAATTGCCACATGGCGCTCTTAATCTCGACTGTATATACTTCTACGTTATCATAATGATGTTTGATGACCGTATAGACTTCCACGATATTTTAAATGATTAATAAAAATTAAATAGAAATGAAGTTCTGACCATGACCCTGAACCAACAGGTGGATATAACTATCAAGAAGTGAATGATACGTCACTGACTTAATTGCCCCATTGCCCTAGCGACCTTGACCTAGTGACCCAACAGGTGACTTGCTCTTATGAAAGGCTCTCCCTCTCTCTCTCCAACTCTACCTCTAACCCCCTTTCCTCTACTCCACCGGTCTCCAAACCATATCCTCACCCCAATTGTCACCTCATCCTTTCACGTCATCACCACCTTCACCCTTCGCTATACCAATATCGCCACGGCGAACATATCTAGAGGTTGTTCCTAGGTTTGAGCTTGACCAGAACGACGTCAGACTCGCACTCCGCTCGCTCTCGTGGCGGTAGATGGAGGCTAGGTTTCGAGGGCGTTGAACTGCGGGGATGTAATTTTGGGTTAGAGGATTTGGCGATTGATTTCAGGAGCGAATTGAAGTGTCACACGAAACTTTTTGAAGGTATTGAGGATGGGCTTCTAGGCCTTTAAATCGTTATCACGTTTTGACTATTCTATCTAACCTCCACAACCGCTCAGTCTTGTCATCCACTTTACGCAAAGCCTATGTCTCTCTATGTCTCTCTCTGTCTCTCTCTCTAAGTCCAGCTTATCAATCTCATCCTCACCTGCACCAAATTGTGGCCATCGTTGTCTCACTCTCGTGTCGAGATCTAGATCTTTAAGGATTGTGCACTGCAATGACGTCGGGATCGAGCACGATAGCCTTCTCGGCATCGTCGATGGCTTGCTTGGAGAGGGAGGTGACGACGAAGGCAAATGAGCATAGTGCAAGGATGAAGATGCCTAACTCCATTTCAGTCTCGTTATCCATATTTTTTTGTCTTCGGGAAGCCCAGGGTTCGTAGTATTTTTGTGATTTTTTGGAACCCTTAATCTCTCTCTACAACTCTATTTGGGGATTAGGTTTCGCCCTAATGTCACCCAAGGTTCCTTTCTGTCTCTCTCTCTCTCTCTTATTCGGATAATTGAACTAAAATTTTGATCAATTTCTTTTACATTTGCTGAGATGTGTATCTTTGTCATCTATTATGTTATGTTGTTTGCCTCAATGCCTCTAGTAATGGATATGTTGAATAATGCTTTAGATGAAATTTGTGCTCATTCCAGAGTTTGTATTCCGACAAATTGAAGTTTCAGTAGACAAAGTGTATCTTTAGAATCAAGATTCTAGCTTGGCTATATTTAATATATATTAATTAAAAGAGTCAAGCCCAAGCAAATGTGAAATGGCAAATCACAAAGGAGAGGTAAGTCATACTGATTTATATATCTTTTAGGTGGAGCTTTTATATATCTTGTACTGTTGTACATACTAATTTACCAACACATGGAAATCACAAAGGAGTGGCAAGTCACTGAGTCCTAACCATACAATATTAATTTTTCAACTAGTCACTCGTTAGTTACAAATTAAGGTACCTCATATCTATATATAGAAAATAGCTAATCACTAGTAGTTGAGTCTTTTGTGTGTGTAGTCATTGATCAGTTACATCAATTTTTCTTACTGTAACTCCTCGTCAACTCCACTCATCTTGTGTGTAAGTGTGTGTACTGTTTCATGATCGAAGTGATTGAACTATCAGCTGCAAGCTTTAAGTAACAACTAATCAAATGAGATTAGACTTTCTCTTGTCATCATTTTGCGTGCACCTATCAATTACAGATAATCTTCCAGTCATAACTCTTAACGTGTAAATTCAAAAGTATCAACTATATGTAGTTGATATTGTTCACTAGAATTCAGGTTTTAATATTGAATGAAACTGTAGCTTGCCTTTAATTCCTCCTCGTGCCTTTTTTTTGGCATATTCAATTAAAATGTAAAATCAATAAGTTGTCTTTGTCAGGTTGAGGGAAGAACTGTGAAAGCTCATATATGGGACACACTTGGACATGAGAGATACCGAGTAGGTGTCAACGAGGAATATCTTGCATTTCATCGTAAGTGTGTACATATGGGTCTACTTTATATTCTGATTATTTGGGCTTGTGTTTGAATGATGTGGGTTGCTTCCACTTTAGAATTTTACTTTCTTCAATGCTTATTGCTTAATTTATAGTTCACTGCTGTGAAGCATTGTGTCATTGTTGTATCCTGCATATACCGAGCCATCTAGGGACTTGTATAGATGTGCATATACGTAATATGAACTGAGAGGATCTTTTCATTTATTTATAAGGCATCTAGGTATTGGTTATCTTAAAATTGTCTAAATCATATGATGTTCTTTTGTCTATCTACATGTACTATTTTAAAAGTAATTATCTATGGATAAAGTGGGTGGAATATTCACCGATGGAATAGTTGGAACCAGTAATTTTCTTGTATTTCTTAATATGATATATCGTGCTTATAATCAGCTTGAAAAGTGTTGTTTATTGTGATCGAGTATTTATGTAAAGTTTCATTTTCATTTAGGCGTCTGGAAGCACTCAAAGAGTGAAGGGCATGAGGATTTTGGTCTTCCTAATGAGTGAGAAGGCTAAGAAGCACGCCATTGTTAAGGAGGTTGATAAATCTTTGAGTCTCTGGGATGGGACTGTTGTCCTCCAACATGTGTAATATGTGTACTTAGTCGAAGTGTGTAATATGTATATTTTTTGTATATGACATTGCTATGTTGAAGATATTCTAGTTTTCACAATGAATGAGATTGAATGATGATTGCAGTTGAAACCATTTATATATGTAGTTAATTTGTGGAGAATATGTGTAGAAAGTGGTTTGGTTATATGTGTACAGACAACTAAAAATAGACCAAAGTCTGTCTTCTAATTCATACTTATACCAATAGAATTACATAAACTCTATCATTAAAGAACCACTTGAACAACTAAAATATTGTTGTAGGTTAAATAGACAAACAACAGTAAAACATTAACATTCAATTGTTTGAAACAAACATCAACTCAGTATTCAGTTGTTTGTAACAAACTTTAACATCAGAATTATGTTGTCTTCTTCTATGTCATATGTCAAATATCAGTTGTTTGAATTTGTATAACACAAATCATAAGTCCTTAAATATCACTTTTTCAGACTTTTGAAACAATTGAACATCAGTTGTTGAAGTGCATATTCAACAACACAAATGTGTCTGTTGTGTGATATGTGTTCAAACAACTGCTCGATATACAACATATTTTTGGGTGCTTCAGATAACAGATTAAAACGGTTGTCTGAATCACTTTTTGTAGTAGTGTCTCATCAACATTCATGTATGGATTTTTTCCTCATCCGTGAGTTATGGACTATAGTGAATCAAAGAAATTGCATTTGTTTCAAAATATGCTTTCTCTAATTATGCCTAATAACCATGATTAAAATATCAAATTGCACATACTACATAGGAACAAATTATCAAGTGCCCAACACAATTGATGGACTGATTCTTCATTTAGTTTATTTTTTATATCATTTCTTATATTATGGACATTGATCTACTATACTATTTTTTTTTCAGCTATGAGGTCGCAAGACTATTTAAGTAGGAGGAAACGTTTTTTCCAATAAGATTTCACTGGCTATGAGACAACATCACCAATGCAATATTGTGAACGATAAACTGATTTATACTCATTGTTGTCAAAAAGGAGAGATCAAACTTCCGATATCTAATCTAACACCAATATTCCTTGATCAATTATTAGATCCAAAAGATGGTTAAAGAAGTATACTCTTTCGTGAGAATATCCAAGTTTATAATTCAATGTTTGCGTTTACTTCAATGGGTGCCAAAATTGATTATACTATAAATGATGGATCAGCTTCTTTTGTGTTTAAAATCTGCGAACAAATACATCATCTAATGGGTTCTGTATTACCTGCTGAAGGTGAATGTTCTAAATATGCTCAATTATATACTTATGACACTGATAACGAAGTTTTAAATCATATGAATGTCGTTGATCCCAATCATACAAATCAAAAACACAAACTTGATATAGTGGATGGATTATTACAAATGCTTGATGAAAACAATCAATTAACTAACTATGAGAGACAAATTTGAAGATCATTTGCTTTCTACATTCAGCATGATTATGCTTGATCGACAACAAAGTGATAGCAAATAATATGAAACACCTACTACTTCTGACATCGACGGTTTAATAGTTGGTGACATTGGAGAAATTAATTCTAATCGAGATATTGTCATTCAATCAATTGATGGAGAGTTAAAACATATCTCTAAAATATGTCCAAAATATATGTCATTGCTGTTAGAACCAATCAGTATTTTGAATACAAATAATTTATATATATATAATAATAACAAAATTGAAATTGAAATTAACAACAAACGAAATAGAAAATCACTAACTTGATCAAATAGAGGCCTGCTTTGTAGTGTCTTAAGATAGAAATTTGCCCACACTTGTGCTTGTAGTTTCGAACGTCTATCTAGAAGATAGAACTATCTGGTTCAAGTTCTAGCACACGAACTTGAACCCTAGTGATTTTACTTTTATGGTTTCTCAGAATATCGATTTTGGGAAGAAGATGAAGTCTGCGATTTTTTTGTGATGAATGATGACTTGAGGTCGTCCTTATATAGGCGTCAAAGCGTTGCATCGTCAAAAGTCTCATTGGTTGATTTAACTATACTTATCGTTATTTCAACCGTCACTCATTTTGATTCAAAACGTATCCCTTCATATTAATCCAAAAATAGTAATTAACATTAAAATATTAATTTCAAAAATTAAAACCGAATTTTAATCAACAGAACCCCAAGGCTCTAGGCCCATCTTTTGACAATTATATACTTGGGCTTTTCTCTTGGTAACCCAAGGTCAAAATCCGCAAATCCTTGTGAAAGCCAATCTTTTAGCTTTCAACCCAATTACTTCTTAACAAGGTAAACCCTTATGAAGGGCATAGGCCCTTCTAACTTCTTCCATGTGGGACTTCCCACAAGTTTCAATAATAGCCCATATCTTTTATTCAAACTCTAATATACCCCACATTTGAATAGAAAATAAGATAATTTAAGATCTTGCCATTATTTCGGAGAAGTTAGATAGAGTATGCATTGGAAGAGGTGTCTTTTGGACTTAAACCTTTCGTAGCGAATACTTATCGGATTTACTTTGTGAAGTAGTGAACATATTGTCTAGAGTTATTTATGTTTTATAGTAAGCCGAGACAACAAGTATCACACATACCATATCTAGGCATATTTCAATTCTTACGGTTGTGTTCATTTCGGTCTTAAACAACTCATTTCTTCATGAGATTTTTAAAGAGCTTAGCCATGTCTGTTCTCAAAGATGCGACCCCACATCAGTCTCACATGGGTAATGAAAATTAAGGATAGTCTGCACTATCCCACTTTCTAAAGCTATTAGCATTATTAAGAATATTTAATATTCACCCCTTTAATCGTCAACGAAAATACACTTTATTTTATCGTAGGAATAAGTATATGCTTGTTAGACATCTTGAGTCTTCCTTAACTAGTTTACCTATTCAACCTAACTCATGGGATCTCCAATGTTGCTAGGTTAGGTTTCTGCTAAGTAGTGACTCATTGTATTGGCTTTAAGTCCATTCCCCTCAATGTAAATATTACTTGCTCTCTATTAAGGTCTTTAGTCAAAGGATCCGCAATATTTTCCGTTGATTTTAAATAGTGAATGAAAATTATTCCATTTTTGAGAAAGTCTCGTATTGTTTTGTGATATCATCTTTTATGCCTCGATTTGCCATTGTAGATTTGGTTCTTTGCTCTTGTAAGAGAAGCCATACTATCACAATGTATGCAAATAGCCATGACAAGCTTAGGCCACAACGGAACACCTTACAGGAAGTTTTTTAGCCACTATGCTTCTTCGGCGGCTTTATCTAAGGATACAAATTCTGCTTCCATCGTCAAACGTGTATTCACGGTTTGTTTTGATGACTTTCAAGATACGGTTGCGCCTTCAAGCGTAAATACATACCCACTTGTAGACTTATTTTCCGAATAATTGGAAATCCAATTTGCATCACAATATCCTTCTAATATGGGAGGATATTTGGTGTAATGCAATCCATAATTTATTGTATGCTTTAGGTACCTCAATACTCGTATTAGCGCAATCCAATAATCTTTTCGAGGATTGCTTGAATACCTAACTTAGACTATATGTCAAATATGATCTTGTACAATTTATTATGTACATTAAGCTTCCAACAACTTATGTATATTCCAATTGAGACACACTATCACCTTGATTTTTCTTAAGATGACTTGATGGATTAAATGGAGTAACCACTGGCTTATCAACGTAGTGTCCAAATTTTCTAAGGACCTTCTCTACATAGTGAGATTGAGTAAGTATGTAACCATCCAAATTCCTAATTCGAATACCAAGAATCACATCCGTTATTCTTATATCTTTCATATCAAAATTGGAATGCAACATTTTCTTGGTTTGATTAATTATATCTTCACTCGTTCCCATAATCAGCATATCGTCCACATATAAGCATATAAAGACATAAGCGTTTCTACATTATTTCACATAAATGCATTTGTCAGATTCATTTATTTTGAATCCATTGGATAAAAGCATATTATCAAATTTTTCATGTTGTTGTTTTGGGGCTTTTTTAAGTCCATAAAGAGACTTAACTAATTTACACACTTTATGTTCTTGACTTTTAACAATGAAACCTTCGGGTTGTTCCATGTAAATTTCTTCATCTAATTCGCCATTTAGAAAAGCAGTTTTCATATCCATTTAGTGTATCTCCAAATCGTGAACAACTGCTATAACAATTAAAGTTCTTATGGACGTAATTCTTGCCACTGACGAATAAGTAAAGAAATCTACTCCTTCTTTTTGATGATACTCTTTAGTTACTATTCTATCTTTATATTTTTCTATTGTACCATTAGGTCTCGTTTTTCTTTTAAAAATTCATTTATGACCTATTGGTTTATGTCTCGGAGATAAATCTACTAATATCCACGTATTATTTTGCATAATGGATTCCACTTCACTTTGAATAGCCTCTTTCCAATAAGGTGCTTTAAATAAATCCATAGAAACCCTTATAGGTTTGAGGTTCTCCTTCAAGAACAAAAATCATAAATTCGGGTCCAAAACCTTTGACCATTTTTCCTTGTTTACTTTTTCTTGGTTCAAGAATTTCTTCTTGAACAATAAAAGTATTTTCATTAACCCCAACATTTTTAGTACTTTTATTTAATTTAATTTGAGGCAATGTATCTATATACATTCTTTTCCTTGGATTGGACCTATCCTTATAAGGAAATATATCCTCAAAGAATTATGCTTCTGCAGATTCTAAGGTAGTATTGCGTGTATATCAACAACATTAGATTTGTATACCAAAAATCTATAGGCTGCAATATTTTCGACAAGGCTAGTATATATGCAATCTATTATTTTTGGTCCAACTTTAGTTCTCTTTGGAAGAGGAACTCGAACTATGGCAAGACAACCCCACACTTTCATCGTTTTATAACTAGGTGGTCGTCCTTTCCAAATTTCATAAGTAGATTGATCACTCATTTTAAGAGAAATTTTATTTAATATCATATTTGCAGTAAGACAAGTCTCACCCCACAAACTAGTTGGTGCTCCCGAACTATTTAACATTGAATTTATCATATTTCTTGGTGCTCCCGAACTATTTAACATTGAATTTATCATATTTCTCAATGTTCCGTTCTTTTGTTCAGCAACTCCATTTTTTTGTGGAGTATATGTGGTTGTTGTTTGATGCACAATTACATGAAAAGAACAAAGTTCAGCAAAGTCATTGGATTCGTATTCTCCACCTCTATTAGACCTTAGAATTTTTATTCTTTTCTCAAGTTGATTTTTAACTTTAGCTTTATTTGTCTTAAACATATTCAAATCTTCATCTTTGCTATGTATTTATTTAAACATAACAATATTTACTGCAATCATCAATGAAAGATATATAATAATTCTTTCCTCCACGAGACAATGTTGATTTAAAGTCACACAAATTACTATGAATTAAACCAAGTGCGTCATTGAATTTTTTCACATATTTATAAGAATTACTTGTAAATTTTGATTCAATACAGATTTCACATTTAGTCATTTTATTCATTGAGCACTTTGGTAACATGTCTAAATTCACCATTCTTTGTAAAGAACGAAAATTAACATGGCCTAATCTTGAATGCCATAAAGAAGAGGACTCAACCATATACATAGAAGCAACACTAGTGCCTCCATTATTATTATTAATAATAGCATCCATAGTAGATACACCATTTAGTTTAAAGAGCCATTCATAGAAGCAGTCCTTTCCTACATACACTCCACCCTTGGTGAGTATAAATTTGTCAGACTTGAATACTAGTTTGAATCCCTTGTTGTTTAGAACCAGACCTGAAACTAGATTCTTACAAATATCAGGCACATAAAGTACATTAGTGAGTATAACGTCTTATCCTGAACTAAATTTCAGAATTACCTTTCATTTTTCTTCAACCTTTGCGGTTGTGGTATTTCCCATGAACAAAACTTCTCCATCGTTGGCGGGTTTATATGAAAAGAATACTTTCCTTGAAGCTCATACATGCCTTGTAGCACCGGTATCAATCCACCAATCACTTGTATTAGTTATTAAACTTGCTTTAGAAACCACTCAAATGAATTAAGTTTGATTTTCAGCAAGGTTTGCTTGGTTGTTGGAATTTTCAGAACTTCCACCACCTTGATCCTTCCTGAATTGACACTTTATTGCTCTATGCCTAGGTTTGCCGCACATCCAACAACCTCCAGATTTTGACTTTTTGGACGTCTTGTTCTTTTTGTGGAGAATGTGACCTTTTTGCACAAGATTGAGTGTTTTTGGCAGCATCATTCTTGCTTTTATTTTTCTGAAACTTGGCATTTGAGAGACATCATTTGACCATATTGGCGTTTGCCTAGAAAAAAGTTGCATCAACCTTCTCATTCTTCTAGTTATCCTCTTGGATTCGAAGCTTTAGAACTAATTACTCAAATTCATGTCTTCGGTTAAATGTTTCAGATATGTTTTGAAATCTTTCCATAAAGGAGGTAATTTTTTAATAATAGAACCAATAAGGAAATTTGGATTCAGCCCCATAGCTTCCATATTTAACTCATGAACAATGACTTCGAGTTCCTCCACTTCCTTGACAACTGACTTAGCATCACTCATCTTGAAGTTAAGAAACTTGCGAACGACAAATTTCTTTGAACAAGCAATTTTAGTCTTGTACTTGTTGTCCAAAGACTCCCACAAATCCCTTGTTGTTTTGAATGACGAGTCTATGCCATACAAGGAATCGTCTAAGGCATTAAGAATATAGGTCCTGCAAAGAAACTCATTGTTAGCCTAGGACTCTATAGTTCTCTGATTTTCGACCTTTTGAGCATCAGATAGAACGTCATCTCCTTTTCCTTCGAGCAAGTCCTTTGGAGCATCTGCAGTGAGGACATTCACCATTTGAAGAGTTGTCAAATAGAAAAACATCTTTTGTTGCCAACATTTGAAATTTGCACCCTTGAATTTCTTTGGTTTCTCCGCATGATGTTTCACACCAGACACTGATTGATCCATCTTGACAAAATTTTTGTCTTAGATTGTTATAACCAATCAGTATTTTGAATACAAATAGTCTATATATATATAATAATAACAACAAAATCAAAATTGAAAGTAACAACAAACGAAATAGAAAATCACTAACTTGATCAAATAGAGGTTTTCTTTGCAGTGTCCTAAGATAGAATTTTGCCCCCACTTGTGCTTATAGTTTCGAACGTCTATCTAGAGGATACAACTATCTGGTTCAAGTTTTAGCACACGAACTTCAACCCTAGCAAATGTACTTTTATGGTTTCTCAGAATATCGATTTTGGGAAGAAGATGAAGTCTATGAATGTTTTGTGATGAATGAAGACCTCAGGCCATCCTTATATAGGCTTCAAAGCGTTGCGTCGTCAAAAGTAGCGTTGGTTGATTTAAAATAATTATCGTTATTTCAACCGTCGCTCGTTCTGATTTAAAACGCATCCCTTAATATTTATTCGAAAAGAGTACTTAAAATAAAAATATTAATTTCAAAAATTAAAATTGAATTTTAATCAACAAAGCCCCAAGACCCATCTTTTGACGATTATATATTTGGACTTTTCCCTTGGTAACCCAAGGCTCAAATCAACAAATCCTTTTGAAAGCTCATCGTGTAGCTTTCAACCCAATTACTTCTTAACAAGGGTAAATCCTTATGAAGGGCATAGGCCCTTCTAACTTCTTTCATGTGGGACTAAAGTCCCACAAGTTCTAATAATGGATTTTATGCATCTGTTTCATCTAGAATAACTGAGTCATGTGAAGTAGGAATAAGAATTTTTCTTCCAAGTTCTTATATAGGGAGTCCTATAGATATGTTAAGATAATTATCAAAATGCAATGTCAATTCGTAAACAATACAGTAATCCTAGTTTATTCATGACTTTCACTTGCAATGTTAAGTGGCTAGAAATAACAAGATATTTAGAACAAAAATCTGGGTATAAACTAGAAGACCGACCATATATAGTTTCGCGATTTTTTAAAATCAAATTAGATTGCTTATATCAAATCTGGAGAACCATTTGGAGGAATTGACGCGCGCGTATGTATTGTTGACTTTCAAAAATGAGGATTACCTCATGCTCATATATTTTTTTTGGCTTAAAAATCATATAAATGTTATACATCAACTGATATAAATTCCATTATCTCTGCTGAACTACCTAATAAGAATCTCAACCCAGAACTTTTTCAAATTGTTACTCAATTTATGATTCATGGTTCTTGCGGACAACTAAATTCTAAATATCCTTGCATGCGAGGTGGAAAATACACCAAATTTCTCCCAAAACCATATAGTGTTAACATTGTATTCCACGCAATAAAACCTCCTGTATATAAATGACGAGATGATGATAGAAAAGTTGCAGTGAAAACTGGAGTTCACGTTGGTAACAATTTTGTAGTTCTATGCAATCCCAAGTTTTTATTAAAATACATTGCTCATATAAATGTGAAATCGTGTTCTCAATCGATATTAATCAAATATTAATTCAAGTATATCAATAACAGTCTAGATAGAGTTCAAAATTTTGTTTCGCAAAAATACAAATGATGAAATTCAAAATTACCTTAATTGTCGTTATTTAACTCCTCATGAATCTATATGGAGACTATATGAATTCTCAATTCATTCGAGATACGCTGTTGTACAATATTTATAAATTCATTTACCTTCAAAATAAAATGTTGTCTTTGAAGAACGTAAATCTCTAGAACAAGTATTAAATAATCAAGAAATAAAATCTACCATACTTACTGCTTGTTTGAAGCATACTATACTTATAAGGAAGCACGTGAATTTGACTTATATTGAATTTCCTACAAAGTTTGTTTAGTATAGTAAAAACAAAGTATGGAAACCACGTTAACGTTATGATGTTATTGGTACAATTGCATATGTGCCACAGATGGTAGGTGAATTATATTACATGAGAATTTTGTTGAATATTAAAAAGGATGTCGCAACTTTATTTCAATAAGAACAATCAATGACATTACATATCCTACTTTTTAAGAACCATGTCGAGCATTAGGATTGTTAGATGATGATAAAGAAGGGACTGATGCATTAACAAAATCTTCATTTACCGCAACGTCTCCTCAAATCCGCCAATTATTTGTTACAATTATTCTCTATCGGACTACTTCAATATCTCAAATCTACGAGCTTTGTTTGATGCGCATTGAAAAAGAATGTCAGATGATATATTATATAAGACTCGATCAGAATTTAATATGCCTAATCTTACCTTACTTGAAGAAGAACTAAAAAAATAGAATTTTTTATAAACTGGAAAAACTATTTTTTAACATATCGTCTACTTCATTGAAAAAATTCATTTACCAATGCTTGATGTAGATAGAGAAGCACAACTTCAAAATAAACTAATAAGAGAAGAGCTTGATTATGATCGTGATACATTAAAACATGAGCCTTCTACTCTCATCACCAAACTAAGCAATTGCCAAAAATTAGGGTGGTAAAATTGGCACCTTCTTTTTTACGAACCCCCCCCCCCCCCCTCCGGTTCACATTTTCAAGCAAAAGTGTATAGGAAATACATAAAAAATAAATGAAAGAGGGGGGGGGGGAGTGTGATTTGTTAAACAGGGAGTGCCAATTTCACCTCCCCAAAATTATATACGATGAGGTAATCGAAATTGTTGAACACAAAAAACAAGAGCATTTTTTGTCTATGGTAGTGGAGAAATAAGAAAAAAAAATTATGGCATACGATAATTGCAAGATTAAGATCTGAAGGAAAAATTGTTCTACCCGTTGTCACATCAGGTATTTCTTCATTATTACTTCCGAAAGACAAACCAACGCATTCACGATTCAAAATAAAACCTGAAGCGGATGAAACTTTTCCATGTTCAATAAACAAAAACACTAACATGTCAACACTAATTGAAAAAAAAAACATATTTGATTATATGGGATGAAACTCCGATATGTAATGGATATTGGGGTGCATTTATTCACACCTCTAAAAATGTTATTTACACCTCATTCCAAATATTTTACCACTAATCTTACTATTTTAACTTTCATCATTTTTTTGTTTTCTCACCACCCCTATCGTCACCTCCATTTTTTTTAATATTAAATCACGAATTTAAACCTTCAACCTTTGATATATTGTTTAGAATTTTGTAGTCCATATCCATATTGAAGAACATATAACAACACTGAGCTCGACAAAAATAATTAGATGATGGCTTACACCCATAAAACTAAGATTGATTCATCCAACCAACTCTAATTTCAAAAGAAATTCACCATATTCTAGGTTATATGTGTATTGAAGAGGATGAATTAATACTATGAACACGTAGTATACGAACCCCCAAAACAATATATATTATAGAGAGATTTATTTTTTCTGCAAAAAATCTCAATAACCCATATTCTGTATGACTAGAGAGTTTTTTTAAATTAGGGTTAAAAATAGAAATGCAAAAGTTCAAAAATCTTTAGAGGTGTAAATGGAGATTTTGGACGTGTGAATTGATGCACCCTAGATATTTTTTCAATCATTGGATAAAACTCTTCATGATATTATGTCATGGAAACATAAACCATTTGGGGGTAAATCTATTTTATTGGAAGAAGATTTTAGACAAACATTGTCAGTCATACAAGGAGGAACTAATGAACAGATCATTCAAGCTTCATTAAATAATTGACATTTGTTCACTTACAATTTTTCATTTAACAGAAAACATGAGATTATGAAGAACTGATTTATCAGATGAAGAAAAAAAATAGCAGATTTTTCAAATTGGATACTATAAATAGGAGAACGTCAATTAGAATCAAAGTATATTATAAATGATCATGATATATCTTATATTGATATTCCAAGAGATTTACTTCCTAGTTTGACGTCTGATCTCATAGAATCAATTTTTTCAACTACTTATTCAAACGTTAACATTAATTACAATAAGGACAAATTTCAGTTTAGTACCTTGAAGTTTTCGTTTTTCTTCATGTCGCTACTTGATGTTCTAAATTTTTCAGTTTACTACTTGGGGTTCGAGTTTTTCTTCATGTTACTACCTAAATATTTATTTTTTCAGTTTCTTACCTGAGATTCCATTTTCTCATCACTTTTTATTTTTTGCCTTAAAAAAATATGTAATGCAAGAAGGTATTTTGGCCAATTTATTTATTTTTAATAACAATAAAAATTCATCTTCTAAAATTGTTCTTCTTAACAAATAAGTTATATTAATTTTATAAAAATAAATGGTCGATTGGCTAAATATGTCATGCTCACCCTTGATTGGTTATGGCCGCATAGATATTAAGACATATGGGTGATATAATTTGTGGGAACTCATAAATTTGGCTTGTTAGGCAAACCTTTAGCTTAAAAAAAATCTAAGATTTTGTTTTTTTTAACAAAATAAGTGCAAGTACAATTTAAAACATTAAGATCACTTATTTTGTTAAGAAGAAAAATTTTATATTTTTTTTATAAGCTAAAGGTCGAGTTTGCAAAACGAGCCAAATTTATGAGTTCTCATAAATTATGTCGCTCATATGTCTTAATTAATATCCATACCACGCCAACTAATCAAAGATGAGCATGACATATTAAGCCAACTGACCATGTTTTAAAAAATTAATATAACATATTTCAAAAAAAAAATTAACACAACTTATTGTGTTATGAAGAACAGTTTTAGAAAATTAAAAAAAAAATTATCATTAAAAATAAATAAATTGACCAAAATACCCTCTTGCATTACATACTTTTTTAAGCAAAAAATAAAAAATTATGTGAAAACGAAACATCAGGTAGGAAACTGAAAAAAATAAAAGTTTAGATAGTAACATGAAGAAAAACTCAAACCTCAAGTAGTAAATTGAAAAATTTAAAATCTCGGATAGCGACATCAAGAAAGACACAAACCTCAGGGCACTAAATTGAAATTTTCCCTTACAATAATGTAGATTATTTAAGAGAACGTGCTATTGTCACATCTCAATTTTTTTTTTTGAAGGAAGCACGTGAGACGTCAGTTCTCATTAGATAAAAAGTACTAATGATTACAACTACGACTACCCACTTAAAGGCGCCGAGAGAAAGAAGCAGTAGTCTAGATAGCTAAAGCAACCAAGTTACTGAACCTACCAAAATAATAGAAACCTAGCAATAAGCGCAAAAATGTAACTGATGAAGTAGCAGATCCTGAGATGGTAAGTAATACCTATTCCAAGACCAATTGTAAGTTCAGAAATTTAAAATATAGAATTCCAAAAATGAAATCCAAAATACAAAAAGTAAAAAAGCAAACTTAAAATGTCATCGGAGTAGAAACTTCCTCCAGAACTACTCCCAAGTGTAATCCCTGGATCCCATATTCGAATCCAAACGTTAAAGACAACCTGTAACATGAGGAAATGCCAAGCCACAACCCAAGTAATATTAGGCCTAAAACCTAGACTCGCCCCAAAAGACCTACAAGAGTTGCAACCAGAGTGCACCCATAACCAACAACGTAGACATCGTCGCCTTGCATATCGCCGATCACCACACACGAGCAAAGAACAATGCCAATTCCCAGTGGTTTGTTCAGCGGACACCCCACGTGCGACACACCTCGACCTCACCTGACAACTCAATAGAACCTTGCCTTCCACTTCTGAAAATTCTTGGCTGCCAGAACTCGAAACCATACCAAGAGGCCAACCACGCCACCATTGCCCCAAGGAACTTGGATCCTACATTTGAATCGAGTCATCCACTCCAGTGACCCTCGATCGACCACCAAATATCACCATGTGAACACTAGATCCACACGGTAGCCCGTCACTCCAACTGTCAACACCATTAACAATTGACCATAGAGGCGACGTTGTCTTCCTTCTCTGGCGTATAAACTAACAAGAGGATCTTATTGCTTCCCGACCAATCTCATAGTTGGGACTAAAGAGAGAATAAGGGACGTTCTCAATGTGCTCGGCCTCACAAAGGAGGATTCTGAAGATCGCCAGAGGGTGAGGAAGAAATGGTGACTATGATGGGATAGAAACCCTAGCAGAGCTATAAGAAAAAAAATTGTACTCTTTCTATTTGACGAAAAATCTTTGTGGACACCCCACAACTTAACTATTCATTAAATAAATAAATATGTAATTAAAATATTACCAGGCGATAAAACCACATACTTTAGTTCTAACACAATCTCATTGAATTCAGCCAGTAGCGACAATATCAATATTTTATATCCTACCGATTTTTGAACAAACTTGAATTTAGTGGATTGCCTACATATGAACTAATTCTAAAAGCTGGTATGCCAATTATGCTATTGAGAAATTTAAATCAAATATGTGATTTGTGTAATGGAACATGATTGATAGTAACAAAATTATTCGAAAAATTTATAGAAGCAAAAATATTGACAGTCAGCAACGTTGGGCAAAACTTCTTCATTCCAAGAATTATGCTAACATCAAATGAAACTGGATGGCAATTCACATTTAAGAGACGTCAATTTCTAGTTAGACCATGTTATGCAATGATAATTAATAAAAGTCAGGGTCAATCGTTAAACTGGGTCGAAATATATGTCAAAACCAATTTTTACTCATGAAAAATTATATGTTGCATTATCAAGAGTTACTGTGATATCCCGATCTTTTTATATTATTTATGTTATTTATGAATAATTTGAGTTTGATTTAGTGATTACGGTAAAAGATTTTTACGGTCAATAAGTATCGAGGTGTCTCGGTTTGACTTTTTATTGAATTATTAAAGTCGGTTGACTTTGGGTGAAAAGTATAATATTTATCGATACGAGTTCGTGGACACGAGGATTGTCAAAATCGGTGTTACATCGAGAAAGTTATTATCGATGGAAGTTTTTCATAAATGAATTTACTATTTTACCATAAATGGAAAGGTATAAAAAGGGTTCCATTTATGGAAGGAGATTACGTTGGGTTGGAGTTGATGTTGGGTCAATTCTTTCCCGAGGAGAGAGAAATCGGGTTTTCAGGGGGTTAGGAGGTTGTCCGGCATAACAGCGCCGTCCGGCCATCTCCGACCACCATATTGGTTAGGATTGATTTATCTTGTTATTTCCTTCCTGATTGTGAGCTCAATTTGGTTAATTTCGGCCTGTAGAGAAAGAATCGATAGTAAGTGATTTTAGAGTTTTTCGGGTCAGTTATCATTTTCGTCGCCAGTGTGTTTTCCGATTACCTTTGATTGTGTTATAGGCATGTAAATGAAGCCCTTGTTATTCTCTATGAGATATTGTTGGTAAATTTTGGTTGCAGGTGGTGTTGGATAGAATCAAATCGATTCTGTCGAACTCGCTCTCAGCTCCCGCCATGATCGATGGTTGTCGTCGAGGTGTGAGGAGTTTTACTCCCCACATCCTCATGAGTCTATTGGTATGTGTCTTGAGCTCCTCCGTGGCTCAACGGCGCAGATCGGAGCCGGAATTCATATTCCGGCTGTGAGCTTTTTGGGTCGATTCTAGCCAAATGCGTCGAAGTCTGCCTATGGTCCTTTGAGGAATGTTGTTGGGCAGTTCACGAGCTTTCCATGGAGGCGTCATTCGACGCTGCCGTTTGTGGCGGCGCGTGGCAGAAAAAGTTTGCTGGAAAATTTACTTCCGAAACATGTCGAGTTATATGTCGTTTGGTTCGTATCGGCGATGCGAACACATTTGTGAGGTCTAAAATATCATTTAGGTTTCGTCGTCCCAGTGGGTGAGTGGTGGTACGGGATTGCCACCAGTGGCGGTGCTGGCGACAGAGAAACTAGTTCTTTTGTTTGTCGTTACGACTGTTTCTTCGTAACAAGTTATCAAATCTGTAATCGACTGAATTAGTTGATTTGATTTTCAAATCGAGTATTTCCTCGATTTATTCGATTATTTTATTATTTTATTATTTTTGATGTTTTTTTGACAAGAATCGGGCCGTCACAGTTACATCAAAAAAGGCCTTAAGACCCTGATGAATAACAATGACAACATACAAAATAACTATACCAAAAATATAGTATATAAAGATGTCTTGCAAAACATATAATATATATAACGCTCATGTTATTATTATGATTAATTGACCGATCAAAATAATAGCTGCAATTGGCCAATCCTACAAAGTAAAGCCCAAAAATAAAATAATGTAAAAAGAAAAAAAGAAAGAAAATCCTATTTACTATATACCAATTGTCCAATCTGGCCAAAATTACCGTTTCGCTCATGTCAGCCTCATCTCCTTTCCTTCTATGGCCTCCTCACCTCCTCACTTCACCTCTGCCTCATCTTCGACGAGGTATGTTCTTCGTTCTATGTCTTTGCTTACACTCATTCAATTGAATATTCATTCCACGGCCATTTTAAATTTACTTTCTTTTTCATTATCTGTTGTTCAGGCTCTCAAGATTGTTGAATTCTTCATTATAAGATGGTAGTCCAGTGCTTTTTGGTTGCTAAAACTCAGCTAACTATAGAGTGTTATTATAATACCCTGACCTTTTTATATGATCGTTAGTATTTATGAATCTTTCGAGTACAATTTAGTGGCCGCGGTAATAATTTCTATCATCAATAAATATTAAGAGGTCTTAGGTGAATTTTCATTGAATTGACAAAGTTGGTTGATTTCAGATGGAAGTCGTAGAATTTGTCGAGACTAGTTTGTAGACGTGAGAAATGTCAAAACTGAGTTACGTCGAGAAAGTTACGATTACTAGAAGTTTATCGTGAATTACTTTCCATAAATGGAATACTATATATATGGGGGTCCCGTTTTGGAAATCAGTTTAGGTTGACTCTCAGTCGACCTTCCTCTCATGGCTGAGAGAGAATTCGAGTTTGACTCATTTAGGGTTTGTAGAGGTTGCCTGCGGCACGACGCCGTCATGCCATCTCCGACCACATTTCCGATTCAAATCGTGAGCCCTCATCTCCCTTGTTCTATCTATGGTCTTGGTCTTAGTGATGGTTCCTTGAGGAGGCCGAATCGAAGGGAGGAAAATCTAGGATTTCAGGGTTTTCTCCATCGTTGTCGTCCCCCGATCACGTTCAAGGTATAATTCCATTCATCTTAATGTCCTGAGTGTATTCGTGTATTGAGATTGTTGTTTGCAGATTTGAATCGAGGAAATCGAGTTGATTTCCTCCGATTCTGTTCGGCCTCCGCCGTAAGCAGAGGGTATCGGTATTTTGGTTAGCGAGGCTAGAGGGGTTTTGTTCCTCTCTTTTCCCTGAGTCGATTGATCTATGCCTCGAGCTTTGAAATGGCTATGCGGTGTTGCTAGGTCATCGGGAAGATTTTTGGCCATGTTTCTTTCAGGGTCGATTTTGGTCAAACGAGCCAGAATGTACTTAAGGTCATTTGTGACAATGTATTGGTCTCGTCGAGAGATTTTCAATGGTGGGTCAATTGCCACCATCAGCGGTGGTCGCCCATGGCACGTGAGGTCCACGAGTGGCTGGAGAATTACGTCCGTACATGTGTCGTGTAATATACCTTTAGGATCGTATTGACAAAATGAACATAGTCATGGGGTTCGAATTACATTTAGGCTTAGTCAACAATGTGAGTAGGCGACGGTGATAAGTGGTGGTGTGGCTGACGAACAAATGAGTTTTGTTTTATATTATTACGATCGTCTCGTCGTAACAAGTTTGTATATGTTCTTTGACTACATTAGTCAAAATTATTTTCGAATGGAGTACTTCCTCGATTTGCTTATTTATTTATTAATTTTGATGATTTTCGACAAGAGTCGGGTCGTCACAGTTCTTATACATAAGGAGGAAATGTTTGGTTAGCATAGAACTTCTAGAATTTCATCACTTACACTAATATTGAGTATAACAACCAAGAAAAAGTTTCATTTTGCTTTCTCAATTATTTGAAAACCAACTTACAGTAGCTTATTTCTATACTTACATCTACGTGGCACTATTTTTTGTTTTAAAATTTTACTAAACCTTATTTGGCACCAAATATTCCTAGGGTTCCTAAGAAAAATTCAAACCGTCTCTTTTCTCGATTTTGTGCTAAGTGCGTTGGCATGCCACCGTCGTACGACGGAATAGTCGATTTATAGGCCAACTGGTACCTCGCTTCTTTAAAGCGAATGAGACGGGGAGAGCACTAACCCCGCCTGAATGGATCCATCTTGCCTAAATGACTTAGGACTTGTGGTTTTCGCGTCTCTAGTTGAGCCATGAAGATCGATACCCTACACTCCTCCTGGTGTAAAACAGAGCAATCTTCTAGACAAGGTGTCGAGAACATAGTGGTTGCGTCCTTGAATCTCCAGACTCTCACTCCTTCTGTTGACAAGCCTCTTGATCGCCGGTTGCGGTTGTTTGCGTCCTTGAATCGTAAGAATCTTATGCTTTTCGAGTGACAACTCTTTTGATCGCTGGTTGCAGGGGTTTCTCGAGATGAGAAGGTAGTTTGCCGATAGTAATGTGTTTTTGATCGAGAATCCTTTCTTCAATGTTATGCTCCTCTATATATAAGAAACGGTGCTCGTGGTTCAGTTTAACTGAATGTCCTCACTATTAGACTTGCTAAGCAACCCTAACTGCTGGCCTCCCATGTCTTTGATCTTATCTCGGAGTCTAAGACTCTTAGAGATAAGATTTGCCAAGAATATTTTCCTCCATAGGAAAAGTTAATTATTATTAATTAATGGGCCAAGGGAGTCCGCCTCCTTCTCTCTTCTAGTCGGTCACGACTCGATTAAAGATCACTTCTCGGGCCGCTCACTTGATGCAGCCTCCAAAATATAATAATAAGATATTTTATCTTGAACCTAAACACTTTTGTATTTCGAATTGTTTTGTACAAGAAGATTCGAAGGAATTCAATAGGCTTATAATTTCTTTGTCTGTTTCTGAGAGAGAGTTGGATGTGATTCATGTATATAGCTTCTCTGTAACCTATGACATTGTCAAGGAGATGGAGATGGAGATGGAGATGGAGATATAGTCGTACGCTTCTATCTAAAGAGTCCGCTGAAATAATGTTTTCTACTTAGCAATGGAAAGGTTCATGGTTCATGGTTCATGGTCCACGGTATGAAAAACTGTTTTTATTGTGCCACTGACTTCAATCAAGCAAGTGTTAAGCTAATATTAAATAATTACCTCACGTAGTTGTTAAACTAGACATTAGATTAGACGTACGTGATGACAGACGGCTTGATGTAAATGTAGAGACATTAAATAATTCCCAGATGGATCGACATAAATATGTAAATGTAGCCTACCAAAGAAGATAAAGTTGGCTCTATGGATTTATTAAAATGTAGCCTATCGTGGGATTCTTCTCATACACTTCATTATGCTCTCATTAACCCCCTTCACTAAGTAAGAATATAAATTGCTATGCAGTTGTTTAAACTTTTTCTATACAGTTACCTGTCCTCCATAATGTTCATTTTCAGTTATTCCCTTATGTACAAAGACGTTCGAGCCGCTCTGGATTAGTGCCTTCAAGATGGGAGAATAAAGCACATGGTTGCAAAAGATCCTAACAAGTAAGCAAAGATATAATTCATTAGTTTTATTTAACAAGACTGACCAATTGAAGCAAACATTTATACTGACTTTTCTTCTTCTTGCTACAAGGCATATGCACCAAGCAGACCGACTCATTCTTTAATCTCTTCCTTTATGTTTAGATATTC
This sequence comes from Geum urbanum, assembly GCA_946800695.1. Classification (NCBI taxonomy): domain Eukaryota; kingdom Viridiplantae; phylum Streptophyta; class Magnoliopsida; order Rosales; family Rosaceae; genus Geum; species Geum urbanum. Next base: position 24,832,323 of record OX327013.1, on the reverse strand, counting down.
AAATAACCACATCCAGCACAAAAGCCTTTGAATGTTTATAATGTTAATAATGTTTAAAGAAATACCTCATGTAATTGCTGGACTGGACATTGGATTAGACGTACGTTTTGACAGACGGGTTGGTTCTTCGTCAGGAACAGAGGTAACATCTTGAAGGTGAGCCCTAATTTTATTATGCATTGTTTTTTATCTGTCGTGTCAAGTTTATATGGATTTTGGTTATCTCTCTTGCGTCAATGGGAGAATGAATCACTTCAACTGGTGGTTTTCCATATGGATGGACACAAGTAATGAGTAAAATATTGGATATCGAGGATATATCGACATTCTAAAATTTGGATATATCGATCGAAATATCGATGAAATATCGATCCAGTGAAAATTCTGACGGAAATGACGGATAATAATAAAAATACATGAAAATTTGTAATAAATTTTTTGGAGGTTGTTACATGATCAATTATTTTTATGCGAAAAGAAAATATTGATCAAACATCAAGACATATAAATTTGCTATATTACTATATGAATTAGTATGTGTTAAGTGCTGATAATTATTAAAATATAATTTATTAGTTCTATTTTTATTTTTTGATGGCTAAAAATTATAGGAGCGGCTAGGCCATCACGTCTTTTGTACAATATATTACACATCACACATCACAAAATCAAATATATAAATACTTCAAAACCACGTAGGGACCTATGAGGTTCGAAATTCACACTATTTTCTCCATCTCCCTGTGCATAATCATGTGTGTATTGTGAAGAATAATCATTAAATGATTGTTCTCCCATGTAATTCTGCATGTATTGGACTTGTCACGAGAATGATGGATTGGACATTGAGCATGTAAAGATTAGACATTTACCAAACTAAATGTTAAATGTGAAAAGTTTACGAAAATTTCAAAAATTTTGGGAAATATCGGAAAATATCTGAAATATCGGAAATATCGATAAAAATCAGAAAATTTCGGAAAATTTAAGGATATATTTGAGAATTTTTCAGGTAACTTCAAAAAATCGAAATATCGACGAAATATCGCCGATAATATCGATTTTACATACCTTGGACACAAGTATGTGAATGTAGCCTACCACAGAGGATAAAGTTGGCATCCGTGGAAGTACTAAAATATAGTATACTAAGGATTAGTTTGGTATTGAGGTGAAATAGAGTATGGTGAGAAAAATTAACAGTGAAATAAATTAATAGTAGAAAAAATATAATTAAGAAAAAACAACCCCTTAGCTGCTTCTGATTTATATATTAATTGACCCCAAAATATAAAAAAACACAAATATGAAAGATTAATCAAACAGTCTCACAATCCATTTGGTAACATTAACCTATATTTTCACCGAAAACTTAATATCAAACTGGCCCTAAGAGATTCCTCTTTATGCTCTCATTGACCCCCACCTTTCTTTAAACGGAGTCCATTCGTTAGTAAGTATATGACTTGCTATGCAGTTGCTTGAACTTTTTCTATATAGTATCATGTCATACATTATGTTCAAATTTAGTTATTTTGTTATGTACAAAGACATTCGAGCCGCTGTGGATTAGTGCCTCTAAGATTGGAGAATAAAGCACATGGTTGCAAAACATCCTATGTAGTTAATTAGTTTTATTTAACAAGACTGACCAATTGAAGCAAACATTTATCCTGACTTTTCTTCTTGCTACAAGGTATATGCACCGAGCAGACCGACTCATTCTTTATTCTTTGGATGTTTATAATGTGAAGGTCTGATAAGAATGTAATATGTATTTGTCATGTACACTAATATAACTTTATTCTACTACATAGTTCTATGTAAATTATGTGTGTTCTACTCTAAACCCTTTGTGTATATTTGCTGTTACAAATGTAGTTACTGAAATTGACCTATTTAAAGTTGAGCTCTTTTCGAACTATGTGTTTAATAAGCACTTCAACTAAAAAATGATTGAAGCACAATGTTGTGCCCCAAACGAATTCATGACTGAAAACCAGTGCCTAGCGCAGGGGCATTTTTTCCTAATAACAACGATATTCGAGTTGAGCCCAATAAAACAAAACCCGTGACAATTTACAAAAATAATAAACGACTAAATCCCGGTCCAGACTAGGCCTACCCAATTAGTACACACCATATTGAGCACAAATGCACAACTATGTGGGAGATTTTTGTGGGTGACGGTCAATCCAGCAAAGAAAACTGGCGCACCTTTCAAAAATTGACACATCACCAACTCATGCCTCTTGGATAATTATACAAACAATATACATTAATCATAGCAATAAACCAAATATGCTTAACAAAGTTAGCACTACAAGAAAAATGTTCTTAGACAACAGAATCGTAAAGGTTCCGTTGTCTAAGTGTAACTTAGACGACGAAAAAAATGTGTGTCGTCTAAGACACACTTGGACGACAGAAATTACCTAACTCCGTCGTCTAAGTAGTCACTTAGACGACGTACCGACGCTCCATCGTCTAAGTGAAGCATTATACAATGTCCATGCTGAATTCTCTTCCTCTCCGCTCGCTCGTCTCAACTTCATCCTCATATCGATCATTCTCTCTCTTGATCAGACTCTCCTCACACGTACAACTAGCTAGCACTATATATATATATATATATCGATCTCCGGCTCTGACCATGGATTCACCATATATCGAAGAAATCTAGGTACGTACGTACGTAGTTAATTTTTAACAATCTTAATGTTTATATATATAATTAATTGTACGTACGTTTGATTGAGTGCATTGTTAGTACGTCTAATATTTATAATTAAGTTAGGTAATTGATGATATATATATAAATTAGTTAATTAATATAGACCAGTAGTACGTGTATATGCATGAATGTTTAAAAATTTGGTTAATATTTAGTTAAAACGTACATGCATGTTAGACATATTAAAGTAATTGATGTATAGTATATTCACCAATAATTAATAAAGGTAATTAATCAATATTTTAATTAATTATACGTTAATAATTAAGGTAGTTAAAAATTTGTATATATATAATAGTTTAATAATTACTTGAAAATTTGTATATAGATAGAATAGTTGACTAATATGATAATTAATTATTAAATTTCGTAGAAGTATGGACAAGACTTGGATGAAGTTGTGGAATAGAAGTGATGTCCGGTATATGGATGAAATTAGAGAATTTGTGAATTTTTCTATAGAACATGATCAGGGAAAGAAGCGTTTCAGGTGTCCGTGCAAAAAATGTCTTAACTGTCAGTATGTGCAGGTTAATGTTATGGTGCAACACCTGTACGAAAATGGTATGATGTGGAGTTACACTACGTGGAGTGAGCATAGTTGAGCAGTAGACTTCAGCTCAGCAGACTTCAGCTCAGTGTACAGTTACCATGGTGTCTCATCCAACGGTAGTGGTGTCGGCCCCCTGCTTGGAACCTAACTGTGGATTTGGTTCATGATGCGTTTCCGGGATTTAGTCATGGTGGACACCAACACCAAGAGGGAGGTTACAATACCACTCATGGGCATGATGACACATTCCCCGCTGCTAGCTTGACCACTGATACTAGTGAGATGGATAAGTACAATAGGATACTACTTGAAGCGCAATACTCGGTGTACCCTAGATGTCGAGAGAATGTGTTGCAATATGTGATGGAGCAAATGAAGATAAAAGAGAAGCACAAAATGTCAGTGAGTGCTTTTCACGAAATTCAAGAGCAAATATGTAAGTTGCTTCCTGATGATCACAATCTTCCTAAATCCCATTATAAGGTTAGAAATATCTTAAGCAGCGTCGGCCTAAAGTATAGGATAATTGACGCCTGTCCAAATGATTGTGTGCTATTTTACAAAGAGTATAAAGATTTGGACTATTGTCCCGTATGTGGGCAGTGCAGATATGAGCTGAATATGAAGAGTTCGAAAAAGAAAATTCTTGTGAAGGTTCTTCGATATTTTCCATTAATTCCTAGATTGCAGCATCTGTACATGTCTCTATACACAGCAGACGCGATGCGATGGTACGCAGAAGAGAGAATAGATGACGATGTGCTGAGACACGCCGCAGATGGGGAGGTTTTCAAACATTTCGACAACGAATTTGGAGACTTTGCTGCAGAGGTTAGAAATGTTAGACTTAGACTATCTACAGACGGATTCAATCCTTGGGGTAGTAATAGTTCTGCCATCCGTACGTGGCCAGTTATTCTGATGTTGTACAACCTACCTCCGTGGATGTGCATGAATAAGGAATTTAATTTCCTTACTCCGCTAATTCCAGGTCCTAAATTTCTGGGGAAGTGCTTAGATGTCTACCTCAGACCTTTGATCGATGAGCTGAAACTGTTGTGAGAAAATAGAGTCTCAACTTATGACAAATTCACTGACACGATGTTCATGATGAGGGCTGCCGTAATGCGGACGATCAACGATTTTCCAGCATATGGCATGTTGGCAGCTGCAGGACGAAAGGATACAATGGATATCCTATATGTTTGAACGACGTGAACTCTAGTTGGCACACAGAGAATGTGTGTTACTTGGGTCACCGTAGATGGCTTCCTCATGACCACCTGTTACAACAGGATGAAGCTCATTTCGACGGGACGGTAAAAAATAATCCTAAACCCCGTAGTTGGTCGGGCGAAGAGATTTTAGAGAGGTTGAGCTATTTCGACTTTGGTGTGTTGATCGATGACAATGATATACAAAAATGCAATCCAATACCTCCACATGATCTTAGCTATTGGCATCACAAGAGTATATTCTTTGAACTCCCTTATTTGTTGAAGTTCAAGTTAAGGAACAACTTGGACGCGATGCACATAAAAAAGAATGTGTGCGACAGCGTGGTAGGAACAATTCTCGGTATTAAGTTCAAGACTAAAGATACTCCCAAAGTGCGCAAAGATCTGGAATCTATGAATCTACGTCGTCCCTTGTGGTTGAGGATGGATAGGGGAAGAGTGTACAACAAGATGCCAGCTGCACCTTACACAGTGAAGCTGGCACTTAGAGGTTCTGTATTTCACTAGTTTAAGAGCGTTCGTTATCCGGCTACATATGCAGCTACTATAATTGGAGCAGTGGAAGAGGTGCAACACAAGTTTGTTGGTCTAAAGACACATGACTATCACGTTATGCTACAACGTCTGAATCACTTAGACTATGAAGTATATACTCTTTTGTAGTCTAAGTCTTCATTTAGACTACGAAACCATATATGCTTCGTAGTCTAAGTGATCACTTAGACTACAAAATATATACAAATGTGTGGTCTAAGTGATCACTTAGACTACGAAATATATACATATACGTGGTCTAAGTGATCACTTAGACTATGGAGTTGTTGCGTCATCCGAGTGTAACTTACACCACGGAATTTCGTCTAAGTTGTACTTGGACAACGCAACTGTTATTTGCGTCATCTCATCCTAGCTTGGACAATGCAAAATCTCCATCGTCCAAGTCACCTCCTAGACGACGAAAAAGTCCATTTTCGTCGTCCAAGTGCTTAGACGATGACACTTGGACGGCGGACCAAAGATGACAGAAAAACGCAGCTAGACCACGGAAATGGTCCGTGGTCTAGGTGCGTTTTCTTGTAGTTTAGGCTTGGCGTCAACCTCTTCCTACCCACCCTACAACACATTCCCGTGCGACTCCCCCATGATCCAATTAACCCCACCACCAAATCTTTTCTTACCAAAATTAAAACACTAAACCTTACCTAAGCTTTCACAAACCTTCAACAAAGAATGGTGACTACTATTCTTCAGTAATCAGTACTATTCAGCGAACCAAAATTGCCTCAACAATCTGTGTGTTTTGAACCCTTATCTAAAATCAAGAGTTTACACGATGAAGGTGAGTTTAAGTGAAAAATATGTTTTTCAAGTAAAACTTGGATGCAACAACGTTTCACAGTGCTTTTTGATTGAAAAAAATAATAATTCATTCTTAGCAAAGGCTTTTTATCTTGGTATGATAAGCTTCTATATCTCTTGTGAAATTATAGATGTCGAAAGTTATGAAGCTGACACTGGAGTCCATGGAAAACAAAAGGCCGAAGTCTATTTTTACTGATCATGGTCAAGCAATGGAAAATGCAATTGTGAAAGTTTTTCTTGACACAATCCATCGTTTATGTTTGTGGCACATCACGAAGAATGTGCAATATAACTTGAGAACTTTATATGCAGTCTCTGAGTTTAAGGGGTTATTCAATAAGTGGCTTTTTAATCGTGTAACGGAGGAGGAATTTGAATCTACTTGGACTGAATTACAAGAAAAGTTTCATGCTGCTACCAAATGGTTGAAGACTTTGTATGTCATTCATGAAAAGTGGTGTCCATTGTTTAGCAAAGATACTTTCTTTGCAGGGATATTGTCTACACAAGGAAGTGAGAGTACAAACAATGTTTCAATCGTATGGCTACTAAAACCATGACTGTTACTGAGTTTGTGCAACATTACTTTAAACAAACAACATCGATGCGTTCAAAGGAAAGAGAGGAAACTTTTCATTGGAACAATGGAGTATTTTCTAAAGCTGCTAGAAGCAGTGGGATAAAAAGGCAAGCAAGTAGGGTCTACACAAGAAAAAAAATTCAATTTATTTGATAATGAATTAGTTTCTAGATTGGCTATATGGAAAGTTGGAGAAGAAAGTGATGATACTCTCCATATCTTTAGACTTAATAAAGAGGGGCATAAAAAAGTTTATGTAGTACAGTTCAATTCAGTTACTTTAGCCATCTCTTGTAGTTGCAAAATGTTTGAATCTATGGGTTGGTTATGTCGTCATGCTTTAAGGGTATTGAATTTGAGTAACATTACTCAAATTTCATCACAATATATATTGAGGCGATGGACAAAAGGTGCAAAGAAAGGAGCTGAAGGAAGTGATGGATCCTTACAAGAGAAAGGAAAATCCACAGTGACTTTGCGCAGAAGTAGTTTTATGTGAATAGCTTGTAGTATTACCAACAAAGAAGCAGAGACAAAGAGTATTAGTAAAATAGTCCATCAAAAGTTGAAGGAAATAGCTAAACTAATAGTAGAAACAAAGAAAAAGTTGAAGTTGGTTGACATCAATAAAGAAGTCTATGAGGTTTTGAAGGATGAAAATTTGGGTAACAATAATGATGAAAATGAAACCATAATGGGTGAAAGAGCAATATTAAATCCCTCGGGTGTGTGGCCAAAAGGGATAAGTAATACTCCAATGAGAAGCAAAGCAGAGATTAATCAACAAAAGAATGCGTCAAAATCCTCGAGTAAGTAGTCCATATGACATACTATCCAATACTCTCATATAAGTCTATAACCTGTTAATAAATATTATTATTATTTTTACAGAAAAAACTAAGGTATCAAGTAGTGCAGGCCAATGTTCATTAACACAAAATATGGTCGAGAGGAATGAGTCAAGTACTACAACAATTGATGCTAACTTTAATAATCAGGTAATATGATATATTTTGGTAGAATATTAATTCTTGTTCATCTTGTTTTCTTACATTTATACTATTCATAAACATACTGCTCAATCCTACACCAATTTCTAACTCACCTGTCAGCAAGTAATGTCCCCCCTTAAATGTTCTTAATCAGTTTCCTCAAGTTTATCAAGTAAGTTATTTTATTTTGTATTAAGATCTAACTGATATAAATAAAAAGGAGCCAACATGTATTTTTATCTTTTCAGAATCCCAGTTGGACATTTCCTAGACCTAACTTCTACTATCAACATATGCTTCTAGATTATAGCACATGGTTAAATCAGGTACTATATATATAATTATAAGTTATTGATCACTTATTCACAATAGTTGGTCATAATAAAATGATGTGTTGATTATCTGACTCTTTTGGGTTTTATCAGCAAAGTTTGCCATCTTCAAGCCATACTGTTACTCATCTAAATAGTCATATTCCTCAACCAAATCAAGTGGGCGTCATTTTTTGCATATAACATACATTTCATTCAAGCATTCATTTAGTAATTATGTAATTCAAAAATATATGCAGAGGCCAAATAAAGGTGATAATGAGCATTGATCAGCAAGAGAGTGAACAGACTACACAATAATGATGCCAAATCAAAGAATATAACATCAAGGCGCAGATTTGCATGTGTAGTTAGAATTTCCTCAATGGTTCTACATATGTTATTAGTTCTAGAATTGGCAATTGATTTTAGTATTTTATTTTAAAATTAGACTTCACAGTAAATTTCAAATTTTGATTATGTTACTTCAGAGCCCCCAGAAATGGATGGATTAATGGCTCTTGTTTTGTTCTTTGTTACTACTAAATTTAGAGTTGATGATCTTGTGATTGCTTTTTCATGTGTTTTGAAAGATGATGTAATTTCGTGTAAACATAAACGGAATTTTCTTGTGATTGTAGAGACGCTAGTATTCTAATTATTCATCACAAAAATATGGCGAAAAAAGAGACTAGAAGGGAGAGGGTTTGACATGCTGACCATGTGAGGAAGTATTTGTATTATACAAATAGATCTCAAACTACACAAATTTCAGAAGTAATAGTACAAGTACTGTAACCTTGAGTGTTAATTGCAACAAGATGGATTACAACTTGAAGTGCATATTCAAATGGCAATAAATAACAAATACTGTATTTGAAAGAAACAAGTTCTTGAATCACGATATGTTGAAATCTACATCCTTTTGAGAATATTCTATTGAAAAGAGGATCAAGCTGCTCTGCACCTCAGTCTAAGAACCCCATTAGAATTTTTTCATTTGTGTCATGTGTCAACACTTGATTGGTTTTTTTTTCTTTTCAAAATTGACTGAGCTTATCATAAGCACAGTCCATGTGATCCTCCTCCATGCCCAAAGAGCAGCGGTAAGAAATTCACCTCCGCCGCCGGTAAATCGCTGCCACCACCCTTCTCTCTCTCTCTCTCTCTCTCTCTCTCTCTCTCTCTCTCTCTCTCTCTCTCTCTCTCTCTCTCTCTCTCGTCCACACTTCGATCGACGCATATGCTCTGGACATCCAAAATTTTCTGTGAGCGCCCAGAGCGCTTCAGATCGCTCTCTCGCGCTTTTGGTCACGTTGCTTCATCGGTGGCCATCCATGGCAAGATTGGTTCTGGAAGGTTTGATCACGTGGTGGTCTCATACGGTGGTCGGGTTCGGATCTCGTCGATGATCTGATTGTCGTTTGGCCACTTCCACCATGGATTAAATCGACGAGATCAACAACCCCAGAAAAAATTTAATAAAATGAAATTACATGGCTTAGATTGCATCTCACAATTTCCTATTTTGTCAATATATTTAAATTTCAATTCAAACTGCTAGAAATATAATTGTTTGTTTTTAAAAAAAAATTCCACAAAAATTCATGAAAATTTTGATGAAATCGATATCATGTCTAGGTTACCATCAAATTTTCACACTTGAAATTTGCGAAATGAAATGTGTTATACAATTGTTCAAATTTTTTCGTTTTTTTTATTACTAATTATAAATGTTGAAATAGATACTAGTATATAAAAACTAACCGTACAATTACATTGCTCAATTATCTTGTATCAGTATCAAAAATTTTCTGAAATTTCGGTGACCGTGTGGACCTCAATCGACATAGTCAATTTTTATTTTGATCGTATTTTGAATAAAAGTTTATATTTTAAACTCTTTAAATTAAAAACAAATAGCTTCGTTGTCCAAAAAATTATAGGAAAAATTTCACGGTCCTTTCACGGTGCCTACTTCACTCTAGTGTATTTTATTAGGTCAATCACGAACTCGACACACCTTTGGACAATTTTTGAAATCTTATAGTGTTAACCTAGTCCTTGGCCAATACCGAAAAAAGTCGATCAACGAGGCTAATTAATTCAAAAAATGAGTATAGTTATGCATTAGATACATCCATAAAGTTGAACATAAAATTTGAGATTTTTCGTATTGATGGATAGCACAAATTGACAATGTATCCACTAGTGTTGTATAAGTTGTCTAATGCTAATGAACAAATATAGACCATAGAAAGTTAAAACACTACAAACAAACAAACATGAACAAACCGACCATTGGATGTGTACATATAACTATTTTATATACGAAGTAAAACTTCGAGCCATATTCATCATTGTTTCGGCATCAGTCCACGCAGTCAACCTTGATAATCGTTTATGTCCCTATTTTATATTTGCACAAGAAACAAAAGAGAACGGTATCACGATAAAATTTGATAAAGAAATTTTATATGGGCATATAAAGGTAACCCGTAGGATGTCGTGGTCGCAACGAGACTAAAAATTGAATTGTTGAAGTATGTTATAGGGTAAAATTAGCAGAGATAAACAATAAGGGCATAAATGTCTGTTGAATTTGACCTGACGGATCAAGATCAAAAATTTGACAAAAGAAGCTAAAAATTTAACCACATCTATATAAGAGTTTGATGACAGCATGCACTACGAAAATTCCTTTGTTAGCTGACGGACAAAATCCGTTGCCTAAAAAAGGTTTCCGTTGCCTAAATAGCTTAGGCAACGCACATTCGTTGCCTTAGATCCGTTGGCTAAGCGATGTCGTGAAGCTTGTTAGACAACGAAAATTAAAAAATCTGTTAGCTAACAATCTTGTTGAGAGACATATGTTATTCTGTTGCTTAACATTAATGCAATGGTATATTTCAGGTTCGGGCGACAAAAAAACCCGTCGTTTGACGGTACTGTTAGCCGATGGATTAAGGGTTACAAATCCGTCGGCTAGACAGAATTTTTGGCAGACGGAATTGGTTATTTCCATCGGTGAGCGTTTCATCCAAAAGGACGGTTTATGGTGCAAGAATCCGTCTGTTAATAAGTAATCTAAAGGATGGAATAATTGTCACCTAATTTATAAACAATTCCGCCAGTTAATAATCATTCCGTCTCTGAACAAAGAATTAAAAAAATAAAAAATTGATTAAAAATAATATAATATTGATTTTAAATATTCACAATTTTGTTTGATAATTTAATATTGATTTTACGATTTCGATCGATAATATAATATTAATTTTAAATATTCGATTCTCGTACGATTTTGATTCACGATTTTGATCGATAATATAATATAATATATATAAATACTGTACAAAAGAGACGTCCCGATTGAAAACTACATAATGTACATGCAAATGATAGCTAGCTACACTAGTGGTGTGGGTCCTCCGAGCCCTCTAACGCCATCATCCGAGAGTGACTGTTGAGATGGCGTAGTGGAAGTTAGCGTAGAGGAAGTAGGCATATGATTGTCCCTCATCTGCTGAAACTGCAACCGCATCTCTGCCTGCATCTCTGCTCATAGAAGCGCATCGATATCTCGAGCCCGCGCATCGAAATCTCTAGCACGGTCCTCAAGCTCGCGGATTCGCACCTCTGATTGCTTCTTGACCTCTCAGATTCGTGCCTCAACACTACCAGAACAAGCGCGCGACGTGGACGTCGACGTTTGAGTCAAATCTCGAACGCCTGCACGTCCAAGACCTTGAATCTCTATACCATGTCGAACTCCAAGCACCTTCTCGAACATCACGGTCTATATGGGCGCATCCAAAGGCTCGAACTGCTCACGTGGAGTGTCCAAATTTTCTGCAACTTTCTCAACAAATTGCTTCTCGGCCAACTGCGTTAACTTCTCCTACAATAAAATAAACAATTAAAAATTAATAAAAAAAAGAGACTAATATGATCGATAAGTCTACTGAAAATTTGACATAATATAATTTCTCCTAAAATATAAGGCTCCCAAAAATCTAAAAACACATAAAAATCCAACACATATAGCACAAGAAACATTCCACATTCTCAATATAACAACAGATCACCACAACCATTTTTATGAACTACAAGTTTAGATAAAATAAATTTCATCACTAAAAAAATAAATGTTATATTTGAAATTTCGCAAATTCTTGCAAATTTTCGTATATTTCGCAAATTTCTGCAAATTTTCACAAAATTTCGCAAATAACCAAAAAATAAATATTATATTCAAAATTCTACAAATTTCCGCAAAATTTTGCAAATTTTCGCAAATTCCGCAAATAACCAAAAAATATATTATATTCGAAAAAAACATAACCACAAATTTAGGGCTCCAAAAGTGTGCCACCAACCACTTCCATTGATCTTCCCGATACGCAAACTCGAAAGTGCGCCACTAACCACTCTCGATAACGTTTCGTAACTTTCTTGTCGATGTATATGAACATCTCCGGGGTGTTTAGATAATCAAAGTGGAGCTAGAAAAAATGCAATTGATGTTAAATATATATAATATATGTTAATTATTCAATTTCAATGTCAAAGATAAATTCGTTGAAATACGCTTATCAAGAGAGCATCGTAAACCTTTTCCCGCTCAATCTTAAGGAGGTCCTTCCAGGCCGGCGCAATCATCGCTACCTTCTGACGTATAGTGCATTCGATGTCATGGACGATCAAACTGTTAAGCTCTTTCATCTCAAGTCCCCAGTGGAAGAAATTTTAAGGGGCCACGATATTTTGTTTTGTCACCTTCACGATATCACCCGCTGCTTTCCCCTTGCACAGCCCTCGCGTGTGCTTGGGGGCAGGTCCTACAAAAAATTATCCAAAATTCGTTAGTAATCATCATTTATTATAATAATGAAGAAAATGAACATATTACGTTAAATTATAGATGCACCCATAGTGCTTTTTTTCTTGCGACGAGCACTTAACCGTGCTATGACTTTGTTTTCCTCGGAGTCAGCTTCTATCCCGGTCGACGCAGTCGGAATAGTGACAGGAGGACCCGACGGCGGTAAATCGCCTTCACGCGGTTGTTGAATTGCCGAGTCATCACCTCTTGCCCTCTCACCCTGCAAACTAAATGCGACCATCCTGTCAAAATCCAACAGCGTCAACCGAGAGTCTCTCCTGGTGCCATCTCTACCAACTATCATAACAATAACCAATTCGAATAAAAATCACAAAATTAAACTAAAATTCCGCAAAAATAAACGAAAATCATTAAAATTATCCTAAACCAACCAATAACCAAAAAATTAACAAAAATCTCCAAGATTCACTAAAATTCCTCACAAATCACCAAAATCATTAAAAATCACCAAAACTCACAAATTAACCAAAATTTTCAAAAAAATATATTCCAAATTACCCAAAAAATTTACAAATTAACCAAATAATCCTAAAAAATAACAAATCCTCTCCAATTTGCAAAAAATTAACAAATTATCCAACAAAATAACAAATTAACCAAATTAATATATATAATTAACAACCTAACAAATCAACTTATATATAATTATATCAATTAATAATCCAATAATATCATAAAAAATCACCATTAATAATCTCATTTTAATCCAATAATCACAAAATCGAATAATCCAATATTAATCACCATTAATCGAAAATCAATATTAATCCAAAAATCATCATTATTCCAAAAATCACCAATATTAATCACAAATCACCATTATCACCAATTAATCACCATTAGTCACCACTAATCACCATGAACCAGAAATAATCAAAAAAAAATTTTTTGATTGATTTTCGAGAGTACCTGCGTCGGACGGTGATGGTTCGGCGAAACTGGGTGGAGCGGGTCGACGTGGGGGTGGAGCGGGTAGGCGACAGAGCAAGGTGGTGACATATAGGAGTGCGGCGTATGTGGGCATGAGATTGGCCCTCAGGAAAAAGAAGGTCCATCGGCTAGGTCGGAGGGCTGAGTGTCGGCATTGTCGGCGGTCGGAGAGAGAGATTCAGCGGTGGCGGACATCGGAGGGAAAGAGAGAGGTCGGATCGTCGATCGAATTGAATGAAATGACCAAAAATCCCTAATTTTTGGGATTATATCGATCACTGCTAGGCGACGAAAACGTGACGTCTTCTACTAAAATAAATTTCATCTCCTAACAACGTTTCATAGATGAAAATCTAATAATTCGGTTTCCTAAGAATTCTCAAAATATCCCCAAAAAATAAGGCGCAAATATTAGCCGAAATATTCGCCCTCGCAAACGGAAATATGAATTTTCCGTCGCATAACAGGTTTTAAATATTCAAAAAAATGGCGCAAAAAAAGGCGCCAATATTTTTCTCCCTCATAGACGGATATGGTAATTATCCGTCTTTTAACCGGTTTTAAGGCAACGGAAATGTACAATGTTCTTCGGCCACTTAATTTTTATTTTTATTTTAGGAAGAGTATTGAGAATAAAATATATTTTAGATACGTAAATATACATCATTTAGACTCATATGTACAACACTATATGTACAATTTGAAATGATCGAAAAAAATTGATTTTTTTGCCTAAAACTACCGATCGAGTTCTACTTAATTATCCCATGCATGCAATAAGAAGACCGTGCCTATTTATAACGAACCATAATTTTTGGATGTAAAAAGAAAAAAAAGTGATTAATAAATATTGGTACCTGAACCACGTACAAGTGCTAGGTAATTATGAGTCCAAAACTACCAAATTCAGTGATCGAATCATAACGTGGCTTGGTTTATGATCACTTGCAAATATCATATTCAATCATAGGTCGTACATAATTAATTAAATCAGATTAATTCGAATTCCAATCCGGACCGAAGGCACTTATACACTCGGGAATGGTTACCCTATGTCCTTGAGGAAACAATTATGCATTTTAAAAAGATACGTCATCGTTTTTCCATAGAGTGGTAGTCAACGCTTCATAAGCAGACATAAATTTGTTCGTTCCGTTAGCTACGACCTATTTAGGCAACATTTTTTCTGTAACTGCGTTGCCTAACAATTTAGGGTATAGGGTTTAGGGCTAATGGGTTGCGGTTTAGGTTAAGTTTAGGGTTTAGGGTTTCATGTTAATCGATGGAATATTGTCGATTCCGTTGCTAAAGAAAACAAGGTTTAGGGGTTGGGGTATGTGGTTTAGGGGTTGGGGTATGTGGTTTAGAGGTAGATTTTAGGGTCTAGGTTTTCTGTAAGACAACGGATTTGTGGATCTCCGTCGGTTAACAGACTAGTTTGGGGATGAATATTTACAAATCCGTTGCGGAAGGGAACAAGGTTTAGAGATTAGGGATAGGGTGTAGGGTGTAGGGTTTAGGTAAAACAACGGATATGAAAATTCCATTTGCGTACTACTTGGTTAGCAAACGGAAGTTGAGTAATCTGTTAGCTAACGATGTGGTAAGCAGACGGAATATAAAGCATCCGTCTGCTAGGTGTTGAGTCAGATTTTGGATGGAGTTTTGGTATTTGGCTGCACCTTTCCTACTTGTAGAATCTTAATCATTCATATAAATTCAAATCGCGGTCGCTAAATAATTTAAAATATATTAGGTAGAATTATTACAAATCCAAATAAATTATGCATGTGGTACATTATTCACTATCATAATCTGTGTCATCCTCATCCTTTGAGTCTTTGTCCTTCTCATATTCATCTTCCTTAGCTTTCTCTTCATCCGTGTCATCAGTGTGGTCATTAATGTGTTCTAGTTCTTCGAGTTTAGTCGAGTTAAGAGGCCTTGTCTGGAGTTGTGTAGTTCATAGATCTTTGTTCAGGTGTAAAAGAGCCGTTTCTGGGATAATAGCAATATCAGGCTCTTGACATGGATTGCTGACATCATTCTTGTCACGCACTTCTGTTTCGAACAACCTCTCAAGTTTTGTTGCATTCCAAATATTACGATGACACATATGGTTAACTACTTTCCAAGCACCCCCCTCATTTGGGTCATCAAGATAGAAAACCTGCTTAGCTAAGGTGGCTAGAGTGAATGACTCATCATCCTACCAGCTTATATTACCATTTATTGATAATAAGCCAAGATCATTCTTCGTACTATTTCTCATGTTTGGGTCAGTGTTGAACCATTTACATTTGAAAAGCACGACATGCATTCCATTTGCGTATGTTAACTTGATGACGTTGACAACAACCCCGTAGTATAAATCATGTTTTTCTCCTACTGAGATCCCACAATCTTGTGTTCTCTTACCTTCATCCCTAGCTAATGTCTGAAACTTTACCCAGTTCACATCACATGCAGAATAAATCTCATATCTTTGGAGCTTGTTAGAAAAATTGTGCAGGGCTGTTGTGTACCAACCGCGGTGGTCAATTCTTTGAAGGCTCGTTATCTGCAAAATTATGAACATAAGCCAGGTGCGAAAAGCAATAAATTGATGCATTATATAATATATAATTTACATAATCACACATACCCATCCTTGGAAATAACCTGGAAATAGCTGCTTTTGTTGTTCTTTCAACTGTTTAGGAGTAAGTCTCGGAGCTTCTTTATCAAGTGCTTCAAAATATAAAAGCATGAATTGATCGACCTTGGTACAGTCCCGCAACACAATCTAGTGTGCCTCAATGAGTTCTTCTCTGCTTAATCTTTCTGAACTCTTGTGTACAGGTTCGAAGGCTCGTACAACATCTGTGACAATGGAAAGAATGAAGCGATCAAGTGTATTAGAGGAGTCAGAAGGGGGTGGCTCAACAGAGTCTTTGAGATACAAGTTGCAGAAGGTCACACACTCATGTTTAATGAACGTTTCTGCTGTAGAACCTTCCAAGTTAGAGCGATTTTTGACATATTCTTTATTTTTTCCAAGTTGTCTGCAAATAATTGTGATGAAATTATTCAATAAGACATTTGCATATATATATATATATAAGTTGGCGATAAGAAGTGATCCATCAATCATGAGTAAGACAACGTACCTTTCCTGGGGATACATCCAAGTGTAGTGTACTGGACCAGAAATCAACACTTGTTCCTGGAGGTGGATCATTAGGTGAATCATGACGTCGAAGAAAGCAGAGGGGAAAATCCTCTCCAATTTGCAAAGAATGTACACAATCTCTTCTTTCAATTCAACTACATCTGGCTTCTTCAACTCTCTTGCACCTAACTTCTGCCACCACCTGGACAACGCAACTAATGACTATACCACGTCACGATACAAATAAGGTCGAATTACCACTGGAAGAAGACGTTGCATCATAACATGACAGTCATGAGTCTTGAGATTTATAAATTTGTTGTGCCCCTCATTTACACAATGAGATATATTTGCTACATAGTTGGATGGATATCGAACATCTTGGAACCATGTGAACACTTCCCTCTTTTTGTTCGGCTCCAGTGTGTAAGGTGCCATAGGGATCTCGCCCTTGCCAGATCTCATCTTCTTTAACCATAAGTGATGACATATGTTCATTACCCGCAAATCTTCACGCGCTTTAAGAGTGTCCTTATTCTACCCATCAAGGCCCCAGAATTGTTTCAAGGACGCTGTTGAATACATTCTTCTCAGTGTGCATGACATCAAGGTTGTTCCTGAGTTTTAACCTTAACCAGTAAGGGAGTTCAAAAAAAAATACTCATGGGACTCTAATACCTAACTTTGTCGTCAACCACAAGTGGGTTTGAGGCCGTTACACGTGGACACTTGCTCAGTACTCCAAAATCAACGTGTTGGAGCCTTTGGAAAATCTCTTCACCAGACCACTCTCGGGGTTTCAGATCATCCTTTACCATCACGTCAAAACTCGCCGCTTCAGATCTCCATTGGTGATTTTTGGGAAGCCATCTACGGTGTCCCAAGTAACACACATTTCCCACGTGATAGATGGAGTTGACATCATCTAAGCAGATAGGACAACCCCTGTACCCTTTAGTCCTGCAAGATGCCAGCATCCTGTAAGCTAGAAAATCGCTAATGGTCAACATAATGGCTACTCTCATGATGAATGACGTTTTAGTGTAGCTATCCCAAATTCGCACCCCAAATTCCCTCACCTCCTTCAACTCGTCAATCAAAGGTCTCATAAACACATCAAAACACTTTCCAGGGGAATATTTACCCGGAATTACCAGACAAAGGAAATTAAACTCGATCTCATACACATCCAGGGAGGCAGGTTGTATGACATCACAATAACGGGCCAAGTGCTGTATTGGCCATCATTAAAAGGATTGAACCCGTCTGTGGAAAGTCCTAGTCTCAGATTTCGAACCTTTGATGCGAAGTCTGTAAACGTCATGTCGAAAGACTTAAAAGCCTCCTCATCTACTGTGTCTAAGCACACCGTCATCCAACTTCTGTTTACTGTGCCACCTCATTGCCTCTACCGTATACGGAGACATGTACAATCACTCCAGTCTAGGAATCAACGGCAAATGACAAAGAACCTTCCATGATTTTTTTTCTTCTTCTTATTCTTCTGCTTGACCATCTTGACTCACTGTAAACTGGGCAGTACTAGAGATCTGCATGTTCCTTATAAAACAAGATACAACTATTTTTGCACACGTCGATTTTCGTGGAAGAAAGGCCAAGGTCGTTCAATATTCTTTTTACTTTATAATAATTGTCTGGAAGTTTGTGATCATCAGGGAGCAGATTACTTATGTGTTGCTGGACATCGTCGAACGCTGCATTCAAAAATTTGTGCTTCACTTGATACCCTATTTCTTCCATTACCGCACTTAAAATAGCCACTTTACCATGTGGGTGCACCGGTGTCTGGGCTTCCAGTAGAAGTCTATTGTACTTGTCGTAATTAGTGGATCCTATGAAGTCGCCTGTTGGGGGAATAGTCTCATGGTTGGGAGTATTGTAATGTCCCTCGGAAAACCCGTATCTACTTGAACTATACTACGAAAATGCATCGTGGACAAGTTCCATAACGGGGTTTGGAGCATGTCTATCAATATTGCTTGATGAGGCAACATGATACCCTTATCCAACCCCGCCATCGCAGTATGAGCATTAACCTTTGGTTCTTCACCATTAGCATTAATCTCTGGTTCTTCATCGTATCCAGTCCATGAAGTGTACTCCCACATCATACCGTATTGAGACAAGTGCTGGAATATATCTAGAACTGTATGATACTCTGAGTTACGACATCTCCTGCATGGACACTTGAAATTGGAGCTTCCTCCACCATGTTGAATTGTGAAATGCATGAAGTCGTAAATTCCTTGTAAATACCTTTGATCACCTCTCTCCAACCTTAACCAACTTTTGTCCATATTCTGCGTAAGTATGTAGCTTGTAATGAGCGAAATAATAAATTGTCTATCCAATCAAATTTATAATCTGAATTCTTCATATATCAAGTTAGCTAGAATATATATATATATATATATATATATATACACACACACACACACACACACTCTAATCTTTATATCAAGCTAGCTTGCTAGAACCAATAATCTTCCCACGCTTCGATTCGTTCAATATATATACCTAATCTTCATATATATCGATCAAGCTAACTAGAATTCAAACCAATAATCTTCATATATATATCGATCAAGCTAACTAGAATTCGAACCAATAATCTTCATATATATCGATCAAGCTACGTACGTAGCTAGGTATTAATTTTCCGTCCATATATATCATGTACGTACATATATAATAATCTAGCTACGTACCTATCGAACAAGAATCTTTCTTACGTATATATATACACCCAAAATTACTAATTCAATTGCATAACCCAAATTAAACTAATTAATTAATAATATTTATATGTAAATATCCAAAAATTCATAATTTGTCAACATAGCTACTAATTGATCTAACATTTCGATGCAAAAGTGAAAGGACCCAACCCCGATTCAGTTGCCCAAATCGGAATCGAACCCCTTCTGAAAATATGAACCAACAAAAACCATTCAAAATTTCGGCAGAGTTTCGTTACTAACGTGGAATTGCATAAACCTGCACCCTGAAAACAACACTTCGTCCTATGCCACAAAAGCCAAACCGTGGGCACCAATCCCATCCGGATTTCTCAACATCATATCAATATCAAATAACAGAAAACATATCTGTATAATATAATATATACGAGAAAATCCGCATAAAACCAGTATCAGAATGTATCAGAGCGATCTCTAGTGTAAATATATACAATATACACATCAATAGGTGAAACAAGAACCTACTGGAAAACACAGGTAGCTCAGA
Source organism: Geum urbanum (assembly GCA_946800695.1). Classification (NCBI taxonomy): domain Eukaryota; kingdom Viridiplantae; phylum Streptophyta; class Magnoliopsida; order Rosales; family Rosaceae; genus Geum; species Geum urbanum. Next base: position 24,812,299 of record OX327013.1, on the reverse strand, counting down.
TCACTAGCTTCCAACCGCGACGTGAAATACCAGAACCTGAACTGCAACCGGGCACGGAAACCGAAAAGCCCAGGGGAAAGACATGAAAACTATTAGAGTGAGTGGACGAAAATAAATGTCTTTCACCAAGTAATATATGTTATAAAAACATATGCGAGTCGAAAGTATAAATAATCAAATGATAAACGAGGGAGACTCTAACTCCTCACGCGTCCGAGTACACGAGGGAGACTCTAACTCCTCACGCATACAGAGCATGCATAAAATCTCACAGGGTCACTCATGGACACATCCATGCTAGTACAGTCCGAATCACGGGATCTCAGACCCACACGTGATTCTAGCCAGAAAGGTCTTAGGTCAGGGTATCTGTTTCCACCCGGAACTACATCGGCCCAAGAAACAGTCCCCCCGGGTAGATAGGCACCCTCGGGGATCAGCCGGGATGCGAGTGTATCGATACAACAACATATATAAACTGTACTCTGTGTAAACCAAATCATAAATCCTTTCCATGCACATGCATAAAACATAATATATATGTATGTATACTCGTATACGCATATCCGTATATGTATAATCGTAAAATACATGCTCATGTAAATCGAAATCTCATATGCATGCTCAAGTTCGTAAAACGTATATAAAGACTCGCGAACAATCCGTGAAAAGAAATTGTCCACTCACTGATAAGCAAAACGCGCACTCGCGCTAATCTTGTGGTCTGGCGGAAGATCCCTCGCTAGAAGCATGATCTCGCTCTCGATCTCGATCTCCTGAACATTCATAAACATACCTGATCAAAAATATAATCCACAACTCTGTACTTAATCACGGAAACCAACCGTTCCCGGAAAAATACAATGCAGTACAAAATGATTAACGGAATTCCCGAAATCTCCACTCGAAACCCTCGACTGAAAATCGGCTACCCAAATCAATCCGAAAACCTCTAGACGATACTCAGGGCGCAATTACGAGAAAAATGACATTAAAAACGTCGAAATCTGAAAAAGTCAACCACTCACCGTTGACCGCCGCCGCCGACGGTGCCGCGCCGTCAACGGTGGAATTTCATGGCCAAAATCTCCAGAACTCAAGATCTCAACAAGCCTAACAGTTCCTTCAACTGACACAAAGTCCAATTCCAACCAGAACCATGTCAATTAGCTAGAAACATATCAGAATTTCCCTCCCTCCGATGACCTAATCAGATCCTTTAAAAACCTCATCCTCGACCCAAACTGAATACAGGGGTAGCACCACCAGGGCAAGGGGAGTCGAATCCCCCTAACCATCACCACCGTGGCTTGCCGGAAAACGGCAAACCAACACCGGCGAAATCCAAGGAACCGACCCGATTTGGGTTCCACCAAAACTCCATCAATTTACATGAATTCAAACACCATACAACTCGAAATCAAGAGAGGAAGCTTTCCTTACCCTTCACGTGGCCGGAGGTGGCCGGAATATGCAGGTCGAACGGCGAGAACCAAAACGGAAACTTTCCCCTTCGTGGTCAACGGTCAACTTTCCAATTTTGGAAAGTCAATGCTCGGTCAACGTTAGTCAAAGTTCAAACTGTGATTTTCGACTATTTCTCGACTATTCCCGATATTTATACTCACACCTCGGGTCGATCGACGATTCGAAATGGATAACCATCACGATTCGGATAAACACGAAACAAACGGATAAACTCGTCGAAACTAAAACTTCAAATAATCGTATAATATTCCTCGGTTATCGGAAAAATCATCTGAAACCGCCCTCGAGCTCGAAATCACGTACTCTACAACTTCCGTGAAGACACTCAACTCAAATTCTCGGCCGAAAATATAGTCGCGAATATAATCGACAAACCACAAATTTATCGTAAAACTGCGACTAAGCATAATCTCGTGAATCGTGCCGAATATTCTACTGATTCAGGTTCGGGTCGTCACAAATCTACCCCCCTTAAAAAAATTTTGACCTCGAAATTTACGTACCTGTCAAGTGAACAAATGAGGATACTGTTCCCGCATACGCTGCTCAGTCTCCCAGGTGGCCTCCTCAACTGAGTGGTTCTGCCACAAGACCTTCACTAGTGAGATCACACGGTGTCTCAACTCCTGCTCACGACGATCGAGAATCTGCACCGCCTCCTCCACGTAGGTCAAATCCTCTCTGATCGGCAACTGCTGTGGAGCTAACACATGTGAAGGATCTGAGATGTACTTCCGCAACATCGAAACATGGAAGACATCATGAACACGAGCCATCTCAGCTGGTAACTCAAGTCTGTAAGCAACAGCTCCAACCCTCTCTGTAATCTCGTACGGACCAATGTATCGTGGTCGAAGCTTGCCACGCTTCCCGAAATGCACAACTCCCCTCCACGGAGATAGTTTTAGGAAGACCCAATCGCCTACCTCAAACTCGAGACTCTTCCTCCTCACATCCGCATAACTCTTCTGGCGATCTTGGGCGATCTTCAATCGATCCCGGATAATCTGAACATCCTCCATAGTGCTCTTCACTAGATCAGGACCAATAAGCCAACGCTCGCCCACCTCACTCCAACACAACGGAGTGCGACACTGCTTCCCGTACAGAGCCTCGTACGGTGCCATCTCAATACTGGCCTGATAGCTGTTATTGTAGGCGAACTCAATCAAATGTAACCGTTGATCCCAATTCCCGCGGAACTGCAACACACAAGATCGCAGCATATCCTCAAGTGTCTGAATGGTCCGCTTGGACTGCCCGTCATTCTGAGGATGAAAGGCTGTACTAAATCACAATCTCGTGCCCAAGGCTCGCTGCAATGCCTGCCAAAACTCATAGGTGAACTGACTATCTCGGTCAGAAATAATCGATACAGGCACACCGTGCAAGCGAACAATCTCTGATAAGTACAACTTGGCCAACCTGCCCACTGATATCTTCCCCGGAAGCGCAAGAAAGTGAGCGGATTTCGTCAGTCGATCTACTATAACCCAAATGCCAGTATTGCCAGCCGAAGTACGCGGCAACTGATAGACGAAATCCATCGTAATGTGCTCCCACTTCCAAACTGGAATCTCAAGTGGCTGTAGTTTCCCTGCAAGTTTCTGCCTCTCCATTTTCACCTGCTGACAGATCAAACATCGACTCATGTACGCGGCAATCTCCCGCTTCATGTTGCGCCACCAGTAGTACGCTCGAAGTGTACGAAACATCTTCGTACCTCCGGGATGCATCACATACGCTGAACTATGGGCTTCATCCATAATCTCCTTCTTCAGGCTCTCATCTCTGGGCACACATAACCTGCCTCTGAACAACAACGTACCGTCGTCGCTCAATCGGAACTCTGTAGGCACACCATTCCGTATCATGGTCTTCTTGCCCAACAAGTAGGAATCTGAATCCTGAGCCTCACGCACCTGATCAACCAATACGGGTCGAACCTGAAAACGGGCCAACTAAGCTCCCTCATCATTATATCCGAACTCAGCACCCGTAGCCCGAAGCTCGGCTAACATCGACACCCTGGACACACACATATGAAACAACGAAGCTCCAGATTTCCGGCTAAGTGCATCAGCCATGACGTTGGCCTTCCCTGGATGGTACTCAAACGTGCAATCGTAATCATTAATCAACTCCATCCACCGGCGCTGCCTCATGTTCAGATCCGGCTGCGTCTGCAAGTAAGACTTTTGTGGTCGGTGTAGATCTTACACTGAGCTCCATACAGGTAATGTCTCCAGCTCTTCAACGCTAACACGATAGCGGCTAACTCCAAGTCATGCGTTGGATAGTTGACCTCATGTGGTTTCAACTGCCTGGAACCATATGCCACAACTTTACCATGCTGCATCAACACACAGCCAAGTCCCAACTTCGACGTATCGCTGTACACTACGAACTCACCACTGTCGTCTGGCAATGTCAGAACCGGTGCGGTAGTCAATCTTTCCTTCAGGAGCAAATAACTCTCCTCGCACGCATCAGACCACTCAAACTTGACGCCCTTCTTCGTCAATCTGGTCAGTGGTGTAGCAATCCGGGAGAAATCCTGTATAAACAGTCGGTAATAGCCTGCTAAACCCAAGAAACTCCGAATCTCCGACACAATAGTGGGTCTACTCCAATTCAGCACGGACTCGATCTTGTCAGGATCAACACTGACTCCCTCGGCCGAAATCTCGTGGCCCAGAAACTTCACACTATCCAACCAGAACTCGCACTTGCTAAACTTCGCGAACAACTGATGGTCCCGCAAAGTCTGCAACACTGCTCGCAAATGCTTCTTGTGCTGGCCCACACTCCTGGAATAGATCAAAATATCGTCAATGAATACAATCACGAACTTATCCAGGAACCGTCTGAACACCCGATTCATCAAGTCCATGAAAGCTGCGGGGGCGTTGGTCAACCCAAACGGCATAACCAAAAACTCGTAATGCCCATACCGCGACCTGAAAGCTGTCCTGGCCACATCTGAATCCCGAATCCTCAACTGGTGATAACTGGATTGAAGGTCAATCTTCGAAAAGACTGATGCACCCTTCAGCTGATCAAACAAATCATCAATCCGTGGCAACGGATACTTGTTCTTCACCGTAACCTGATTCAGCTTCCTGTAGTCGATGCACAAACGCATGGACCCATACTTCTTCCGCACAAACAACACCGGAGCACCCCACGGAGAAACACTCGGTCGAATGAAACCCTTCTCTAATAACTCCTGGAGCTGAATCTGCAACTCCTTCAACTCCGCAGGCGCTATACGATACGGTGTCTGGGAGATAGGTCCCGTGCCTGGTAATAACTCAATAGTGAAATCAATCTCCCGTACAGGGGGTATACCAGGTAATTCCGCTGAAAATACATCTGGAAACTTAGACACAACCTCAATACTACCAAGGTCTGGTACAGCTGCTGTAGTGTCCACAACATGGGCTCAGTAAGCGACACAACCCTTCTTCATCAACCGATCTGCCCTCATCGCGGAAATCAAACACGGTAGTAAAGTGTTCTTCTCGCCATGGAACAGTATCTCAGGTAACCCTGGTCGTCGAAACGCGACCTCCTTCTTGTGACAGTCAAACATGGCCCAGTGCGTCTCCAAGAAGTCCATACCCAAGATCAAATCAAAGTCCACAATATCAAGCAGCAACAAATCAGCGGCTAAACCATGGCCTTAAATAAACACCTCACAATCTCTGTAAACCCAACCGATACTCACAATCTCTCCTGATGGATACAACACTCTCCACAACCCCGGAAGTGGAGATGCAGGTACCATAGCTAATGATGATAGCCTAAATGATATAAATGAATGTGTGGCACCTGGATCTAACAATGCAAGTACTGGAATACCGAAGACATGTAACGTACCGATAACGACCTCCGGTGAAGCTCTGCCCTCTCGTAGAGTCATGGCATGAACCCTCGCCTGTCCGGCTGGTCGTCCTCACTGAGGCTGTCCCTGCTGTCTACCCTGGCCTGCAAACTATGCTGGTCGAGCTCCCAAAGTGGCACCTCGTTCTCCTCCGGAACTCTGAGCCGCTAGTCCGTCAGTACCAAACAACTGGGGGCACTCCCTCGAATAGTGACCCACCTGGCCACAATGATAACAAGTGACAGGGCCTCGCTGACAAGAACCAAAGTGATATCTGTTGCAGAGGCTGCACAATGGATAGTCTCTCGGAGTAGGAAATGTGCCACTAGTACGCCGAGGATAACTAAAACAGCTAGAACTCCCACTAGCCTGTGGTCGCTGCGGTCGATCTTTCCTCCACCTTTGCCTCTGTCTCGATGCACTAGCTGGTGGTCGATAAGGTCCACTACCCGAGGATGAAGCTGAACCTGAAGTATCAGAACTCTGCCTCTTTGAAGGCCCTTGACTCGGTCCACCTTCCTCAAACCGTCTCGGCTGGTACCTCTGCTGCCTCTCCTTCTCTATGTCCTCACCTCAGAGTGCTGCACTGACAAACTTATCAAAATTGTTCCGAGGCATCATAGTCAGAGTCGCTTTGATATTCAGATTCAACCCCAGCTCAAACCTGCGACACTTGGCTTCCTCAGTAGCCACCATATCCTGCGCAAAACGAGACAAACAGGTAAACCGATCCCGGTACTCAAGTACAGACAAACTGCCCTGCCTCAAGTTCGTAAACTCCTCATATTTACGCTGCTGGGTAGCCTGATTAAAGTACCTCCGCATAAACAGATCACGGAACAACGTCCACAGAGTATCAGCTGGAACTCTGTCGGTGCTAACCCACCAAAAGTATGCATCACCCTCAAGTAATCCGACTGCTGCCACTGTCATCTGCTCAGGAGTAAACTGCAGACGCTCACATACACGTTCAACCTGAACCAAACATGCCTCGCATATCTCTGGGTCAACTGAACCCGAAAACACAATAGCACCAGCGGTACGAGCCTTGACCACAGGGTCAAAACGCTTTTCCAAACGCAGCACTCGCATCAGCAAGTCGCGCGTTTGGCGATCCTCATCAGGATCAGCTTCCCGATCAACACGGGGACCACGTCGAGGAGGCATCCTACTGATACAAGACAAGCATTAGGTACAAGCAGAAAGAACGTAATCATGAAACCGCAGATATTTGAGAATACACAACACCCGAAGTATTGATGAGTACCGCTGGCCAGTCGGGTCATCACTCCAGTTATGCTGTATAAACTCAAATACCCTAAGCGTCACAACTACAAGAGTCTACAGAATCTGACAACCTAATGCTCTGATACCAAGCTGAAAGGACCCAACCCCGATTCAGTTGCCCAAATCGGAATCGAACTCCTTCTGAAAATACGAACCAACAAAAACCATTCAAAATTTCGGCAGAGTTTCGTTACTAACGTGGAATTGCATAAACCTGCACCCTGAAAACAACACTTCGTCCTATGCCACAAAAGCCAAACCGTGGGCACCAATCCCATCCGGATTTCTCAACATCATATACAATATACACATCAGTATGCGAAACAAGAACCTCCTGAAAAACACAGGTAGCTCAGATCACTAGCCTCCAACCGCGACATGAAACACCAGAACTTGAACTGCAACTGGGCACGGAAACCGAAAAGCCCAGGGGAAAGACATGAAAACTATTAGAGTGAGTGGACGAAAATAAATGTCTTTCACCAAGTAATATATGTTATAAAAACATATGCGAGTCGAAAGTATAAATAATCAAATGGTACACGAGGGAGACTCTAACTCCTCACGCATACAGAGCATGCATAAAATCTCACGGGGTCGCTCGTGGACACATCCGTGCTAGTACAGTCCGAATCACGGGATCTCAGACCCACACGTGATTCTAGCCAGAAAGGCCTCAGGTCAGGGTATCTGTTTCCACCTGGAACTACATCGGCACAAGAAACAGTCCCCCCGGGTAGATAGGCACCCTCGGGGATCAGCCAGGATGCGAGTGTATCGATACAACAACATATATAAACTATACTCTGTGTAAACCAAATCATAAATCCTTTCCATGCACATGCATAAAACATAATATATATGTATGTATACTCGTATACGCATATCCGTATATGTATAATCGTAAAACACATGTTCATGTAAATTGAAATCTCATATGCATGCTCAAGTTCGTAAAACGTATATAAAGACTCGCAAACAATCCGTGAAAAGAAATTGTCCACTCACTGATCAGCAAAACGCGCACTCGCGCTAATCTTGTGGTCCGGCGGAAGATCCCTCGCCAGAAGCACGATCTCGCTCTCGATCTCGATCTCCTGAACATTCATAAACATAACTGATCAAAAATATAATCCACAACTCTGTACTTAACCACGGAAACCAACCGTTCCCGGAAAAATACAATGCAGTACAAAATGATTAACGGAATTCCCGAAATCTCCACTCGAAACCCTCGACTGAAAATCGGCTACCCAAATCAATCCGAAAACCTCTGGACGATACTCAGGGCGCAATTACGAGAAAAATGACATTAAAAACATCGAAATCTGAAAAAGTCAACCCCTCACCGTTGACCGCCGCCGCCGGCGACGGCGCGCCGTTAACGGTGGAATTTCATGGCCAAAATTTCCAGAACTCAAGATCTCAACAAGCCTAACAGTTCCTTCAACTGACACAAAGTCCAATTCCAACCAGAACCATGTCAATTAGCTAGAAACAGATCGGAATTTTCCCCCCTCCTGTGACCTAATCGGATCCTTTAAAAACCTCATCCTCGACCCAAACTGAATACAGGGGTAGCACCACCAGGGCAAGGGGAGTCGAACCCCCCTAACCATCACCATCGTGGCTTGCCGGAAAACGGCAAACCAACATCGGCGAAATCCAAGGAACCGACCCGATTCGGGTTCCACCAAAACTCCATCAATTTACATGAATTCAAACACCATACAACTTGAAATCAAGAGAGGAAGCTTTCCTTACCCTTCACGTGGCCGGAGGTGGCCGGAATATGCAGGTCGGACGGCGAGAACCAAAACGGAAACTTTCCCCTTCGTGGTCAACGGTCAACTTTCCAATTTTGGAAAGTCAATGCTCGGTCAACGTCAGTCAAAGCTCAAACTTTGATTTTCGACTATTTCTCAACTATTCCCGATATTTATACTCACGCCTCGGGTCGATCGATGATTCGAAATGGATAACCATCACGATTCGGATAAACACGAAACAAATGGATAAACTCGTCGAAACTGAAACTTCAAATAATTGTATAATATTCCTCGGTTATCGGAAAAATCATCCGAAACCTCCCTCGAGCTCGAAATCACGTACTCTACAACTTCCGTGAAGACAATCAACTCAAATTCTCGGCCAAAAATATAGTCGCGAATAGAATCGACAAACCACAAATTTATCTTAAAACTGCGACTAAGCATAATCTCGTGAATCGTGCCGAATATTCTACTAATTCAGGTTCGGGTCGTCACAAAAAGCTAGCATTATACATCAAGAGCGGGATTCTAGCTACCTATGACAAATTTCGTCTTAAAAATATCGCCGGAATTCAATCACGGGTTAACTTCACAATACACCAAAATATTTCAAAAAAAAATTATTATATACAAATACTAACCAATCTATGAAATATATAATTATTGATTTCAATTCGTTGTAGATCGAAAAATAGCCGGAAAGGAGGTGTTAGAACTGTTGTGAAGAGATAAGAGTTCAATCTAGAAATGCTACTGGCTGTTATAGAAGATTCTTCTCCCAGACGGAAATTATTCGTCTGCTAGTGAATAAATCCTGTCAATTAACCTATATCTAGCAGACGAAATTTTTTCCGTTTTCTAAAAATCCCTTTAGACAACGGAATTGGCAACGAAATTAAAATTTCGTCTTTTTGATGTTTCTTGTAAGACAAAATTTTCCAACGCAAAAAATTCGTCATCTAGACACGTTATTGGCCGATGGATTTTCGACGAAAAATATTTTCGTCGTCTAACAAGTTGTTAGAAGACGGATATTTTTTTGAAGCAGACCGTTTACATATCCGTCGCCTAATATTTTGTTAGGCAATAGACTGAAAAAAATTCTGTCTGCTAACGAAGGTATTCTGGTAGTGATGGTACGATCAATTTATTCAAATACATTTTTCTTGAACTAGATCAATGTAGTCCATCCGGACATAAATATATGCTCTTCTTTTCTTTTTGTGCGAGTGACAATAGAAAATTATACCTCAATGATATTTGGAAAGAAAATTGTCCTACATGCACAAAGAGGCACCTGTAAGATTTTGTGGTCACGAAGAGATCAAAAGTTTAATTGTAGAAATGCTTAGTCAAAATTAGAAAAGAAAAGAAGGACATAAACGATCGTCGAGATTGACTCGACAGATGGAGATTGAAACCATGATGTAATTGGCTGAAGGTTTTATCACATGTGTATCACAATTCAGGGATCACATCATATAATCGAGTTATTCAATATCTATTTCATCGACTTCAATCCACGAAGTCAAACTCAGCGATCGTTTATTCATCTATTTTCAATTTTCGCTAACTGTGAATAATCATGCACTTCAACAATATCATTGTCGATCTCGTCACCACCACGACATCTAACAAGTAACCTCTTTATGCACTAGAATAATTTACTTTAGTAAATGGCGTCATGGTAATGTTTTTAGTTGTTACTCATACAAAATGAAAATAAGGACATAAACAAAATTTGGGTTGACTACCTTGATCTAGGTAGAGAAAATTGTATTTGAATAAAATGACCGTACGATATAGTCATTAAAATATTATATAGATGCGGTTAAAATTTTAGCCGGTGTATCCATAGTTTTGATCTCGATCTGTCAAGTCAAACTTGACGGTCACTTATGCCTCTATTGTTTATTTCTGCTAATTTTACTTTACAACGTACTTCCATAATTCTAACTTTGGTCTCGTTGCAACCATGACATTCTACAGGCTACTTCTATATGACCGTATGAAAAATTACTTTTTCAAATGTCACCATGATATCGCCATCATTTGTGACTTGTACAGATATAAAATAGGGGCATAAACAACCGTCGAGGTTGACTACATAGATCTAGACCGAAACAACAACGAAACCAACTCAAAATTTTACTTCGCATATAAACTAGTTCTATATTCGCATCCCACGGTGGGTTTCTTCAGTTTCATTTTGCTTCTAACTTTTTCACATTCTAAGGTTGATATATGTTCATTAGCATTAAACAAGTTATAAAACATTGCTACGCACATCGTCAATTCGTGCAATCTGTCAAAATGAAAAATCTCAAATGGCTAGTTTGAGTTCGCTAATATCTTTAATGTATAAATATATGCATTTTTTGAAAAAATGAGCCTCATTGATCGATTTATTATCGGTCAACAATTAAGACGATAATATATCTAATATTGTGCAGAGGTGAGTCAAATTCGCCAACTAGGCACCATGGAAGGAGCTTGGAAATTTTTCTATAATTTTTTGAGCGAGAGATCTATTTATTTATATTTTTTAAATTAATAAATAGATGAGTTTATTTATAATAACAACAAAATAAAGATTGACTGTGCCGTTCGTGGTTGAAATGGTCACCTAAATTGCTGAAAATTTTATGGGTGGTACAAAATAGTTGAGCAATATAATCGAACGGTTAATTTTGTCGAATTTATCTTCCAAGTACTAGTATGTTTTGCAAAAAATTTCATGGCAAACAATTAAAAATTGTACAACACATTTGTTTTAAGAAATTTCGAGTTCAATAATTTTAGAGTAACCTATACGTCGTATAAACTACGTAGAATTTTTTTTTGGATTTTTTTGGAATATTAAACTATTTGTTTTTATTTTCTGATATTTTATAATTAAAGAACATTATATAAAAAAACGAAATTGGTGAGATACAATTTGGACTGCCAAAATTAAGTTAATTACATCTGTTAATAATCACAATCGTTCGGTTGGTCAAATATTCTGGTGCATTGATTTGAGCAATGTATCTACACTGTTGATCTTCAACCGAGGAGATCGAGCAGTTCCATCGTCGGCGGGATCGAGCTCGGCCATATCGACAAAGGTTGGCATGATCTTCATTGGATTTTTCCATGAGAATCAACACAGATGAAAGGGAAGTGAGCGACGACGAAGCGTGGCGATGGAAAGGAAGTGTCGCGATATTTTGGTGGTGGAAGTGGAAACCCAGTAGCTGTTCTCTAGGTAGAGACAAGATCGCAAAGATTAAGTTTATCATAGGAACAAGTTCACCAGAGAGTGTTTTGCCTGGTTGCCGTGTAGATGTTGCCCAAAAAAGAGAAAAAGAATGTTTCAATGGTGTTTTCTTGCTTGGGCAAGAACTTCCCTGGGGCACTTCTAACCTCCTGACCTGACCCAATTGCCACGTAACACTCTTAATCTCGACCATATATAATTCCACGTTATCAGAATGATGTTTGATGACCGTCTATACTTTTATGTCATTTTAAATGATTAATAAAAATTAAATAGAAATAAAATTCTGACCCAGAGCCTGATACAACGGGTGAAAACAACTATCAAGACGTGAATGACACGTCATTAACTTATTACCCTATTGCCCCAACAATCCTGACTCCGTGACCCAACGAGTAAACTTGCTCTAAACTCAGCCAAGTTTAAAACAAAGTTGAAAAAAAGAACCAATAATAAGTCAACACGTGTCAATTTTAAAAAATAAATATGTAAGAGTGTTTAATAATGAGGTGCATTCCAAATTATCCTCGAAAAGAATATCACTTGCTTTAGCTTGTCTTTTTCTTTCTTTCTTTTCTTTGTTCTCTCTGATTTGCCCTTCCAAATTGTCCGGCAGATGAGCTCCATATATACCGAATTCCGATCCATCCATCTATTTGGGCCTGATTTCAACATAGAACTAAGAGTAACTTAAACACCCACAAGAAGAGGAACAGAGCAACATAACGAATGAGCAATATATCATCAAGCATTCAAACCAATTCAAGCCAACTGTTCAAATCCATTCACCCGATTTTATATTCCACACCAACCTTACATTTGATTGATTTGGTTTTTGAACAAAGAATGGGTCTTACTACCAAATCTCATAACACACGCAATCTATACGGATAGGCAGAAGTCTAAATGCCCAAATCAATCAACACCATAAGACTAATCTACTTGTATTCATACCCAAAATCGATCTGAAAAAACCGTAGACCCAGCCTGAATGAAATTTATAGGCTCCGATCTATTTCCAGATGAAACCCCTAATTCGATTTACAGTATCTCAATCGCCTAAAATCCCTGGACCCAAAATGAATTGAACTCATTCAAAGTTAATGTTTGATGGAAACTTACCCTTAATCGGTAATGGAGCACTCCGACAATGGCTTGATCAACCCAATTCTTCTACTTAAAAAATTGAAACTCGAGCAGCCCAGAGATCTGTGATCTGGGGGTGGTTTAATGCTGAAGGGCAAGATGAACATAAGGGAGGGGGGATTTTGGTATTCTAATTTTCTAAATGTTTTACTGGTGTAATTATCCAATTGGAACGAATTGGTGATGTGTCAAAGTTTGATAGGTGCGTCAGTTTTCTTTGCTGGATTCACGGTCACCCACAAAAATTTATAGTTGTAGGGTCTTTATGGGTCAGGCCGGGATATATTCCGGATTTTTGTCGTAAGTGCACTACATCAGTTAATGACACAAAGAGTGCAAATTAAGTGCACAAAAACAAATATTGAGCATAATGTGTTTGTAGATCTACTCAACCAACTCCAGTACTCAACACGGTATTGAATTCAAACATAGTGTTTCCCTTGCACGTACTCCAACTTGCCTTTTAGGTTCAGTTTTGTACATTATTATCTTAAAAACACTAAAGTGATCATGAAGAGTATCTCCCAAGTAATCCTCCAATATAGCAAAAGTCTTCATTTTTAATAATACTCAAGTTATCGAAATTGAATACAGGAATAACCTGAGGATAAAGCATAGCAGGAAGAACATTAGAACTTGGTCCAACCAAGCTTAGGAATTGTTCTTCAGTGCAGACATAAATTACACAAAAAGACAGTTTGATTAGTACCTCTTAATCGTTCAAACAGCCTTTGCATTATTCGCTATGCGTTCTGATGTGAAATATTTACCTGAGATGAACATACAAAGAACGGAAATTACTAATATTAGCAGTTTAGCACTTAACAGTTAGCACAGCAGTAGCAGTAGCAGCAAAAGAAATTCATTAGGAAGAAAATACAAAGCAGTCAGGATCTTACTGTCTTTGTCCTTTGCATATTTTCAACTCAATAATATATCAGTAGATTACATCTCGAAATGACACGAAATAAATTACTACAAATGGGAGGGAGGGCGAAAAAAAACATTGTACCGAATCCATGTTGACACCTTATAAAAGAATATAAATATATCTATACGAAGAGCCCTGTATGTCAATTAAACCACCTTATTTGGGTACTAAGACTTCAATTGAGTATCCATGGCTTCTTTAAGTAATTTTCTCTGTGAATGTGAATGTGAATGGTATTGAGCTTTGCTTCTTCTATTGCTATTTCCCGGCCTTCCAAGATAATGACTTGGCTTTCGGCTTTTCTAAGTTCATCATCTAGAGCTCTGGTTAGATGAATACCACAGCTTTTTCTGGCACACCAATATTTTCTCCTTCTCTAAACCATACTCGGTATCTTCTTTGCGACATCCCCATCTCATCCCTTTCGCAATTGTCGCAATGGCATCAACAAAGTAGCTAGATTCTCTAATTACTGCATAGCCATTGGGGCGCAGGATACGGTCCATCTCTAGTAGCACGTATTTCATCTCACATCTGAGGAAAGTACTATCCATTAGATCATTTATACATTTTGTATTTATAGTGAATACTGACACTAATTATCTGCCATCAGTAGTCAAAAGTACATGAGAAAACATGGATATTCATTGGTTACCTGTGGCTTTCTGCAGAAAAGAGGCCATCAAGATGTAGAAGATCGTAAGTTCGGGGGTATGTGGAGAAAGCTTCGCACCTGCCAACCAGAAAACAAATGAATCAACACAAAATCTAATTGATAAACCAATGAGAGGCATCAAAAGGATGCTTGCTATTCATGCACATCAAATATATCAGTCATCATATAAATTAAGTTTCAAACTTACCAGTCATGGTAGGTTCCGATGAGGCCACGGTCATAGACAACAGGAAGTGTATTTGCTGCGTAGGAAGAGACCACATTCATGACCCATAAGGGATCATTTATCGCGGCTGCTGCAAGACCTCCATATACAGTATTCATGTCCATAACATTTCTCATCTTATCTGTTCCAATTGCTGGGAGCAACTTCTTGTAGTGCTTCAATCGTGCCTTCCATTTGCTGTCATCATGCTTGAGAGCACTAGCACTTCCCCCTTGAACACTAGAAATACGTTCTGGTGCAACATGCAACCGTTCTGGCCATTTAGGCATGGTGTCCAAAGATGACCTTTTGTGCTTTGGATTTGGAACGATAACACAAGAACGCAGTGGAGTGTACCATGCTGCATCTGGTTCAAAACTATCATCGCACTTTGGAGGATAGGTATCTGGTTCAGAGAGCTTATCGTAGCAACTATTATCCGACATCTTCTGCCAAACAGCAATGTCATCCTTTTTGTTGTACAATTTGAAGCACAGTGAGGTTAGCAAATCTTGCAACTTCTCATAATCTGATTTCTGGTCTTCTATTGTTGTGTTCCATCCACGCCAGCGGTTTTCGTAGTTGACAGGTGGACCAGAAAGTACCCAAAAACCTCCAGGACGAAGTACACGGTGCACTTCCAGCAGGTAAATTCCACCTGACATTCGGAAAATAGCGATTAACATTTAAGACTAGTGAAAGTTCTACAAACAAGCACTAATACTTCTTAGCCTATATAGCATTAGTATACCACTCAACTAACAGGTATAATGCAACACATCATAAGATCACAAAACCCATATATTCCCTCAAGTATTACTGAATCATAAGGCCTAGAATGAAAAGAATTTTATAGCAGTCGGATAGAGGAAGTACCAAATTCTGTCCATGGGATAAGACATCTCGAGCAGTGAGCCATATCAAATGACTTTGAGGGAAAAGGAAGTCTCTGTGTGGAAATGATGCCAAGGATTGCTGGAATACCACGTTCTAATGCAAACTGAACTTGAGCTTCATGATTATCTCTCGGTGCAAGAGAAACAGTTAATATCCCACGATCTAGCAAATCACCTCCCCAACTTGCAACCTAAAAATTAGTCAATTAGACAAATTAACTGATGAACTTCCCGATCTTGTAATTAGCTAATGCTCTAGAATTCAGCTTACATCAACCTCTTAATGATCTTATAAGTACCAACAAGTATCATGTTTAAGTTAACATCATCAAATCCGGAGATGTTATAGACTTATAGACGATGAAAAATTTGAACTCACCCCACAACCAGTGTCAATGGCAGTTCGAATAGAACCGTCTTTCATTTCTGGAATAAGATCTTGCATTAAATCGACGTATGCAGAAACACCTTTAGGGAACATAGTTCCACCACCAGGAAATAGAAACTTGTCTCCTTCTTTTCTCAGCCAATTCTGATTCGATTTCTGCTTGTTAATCCAATCATACGGCACATTCCTTAAATCAGATCCGTGATGAAAGTTAGAAAGACAAACTTACCAAATAGATACATAGTCATAAGTCATTTGACATCAACTCAGTTGGAATATTTACCTGTACCAACATTTATCCCTGCTATTTGGCCACTTAATTGGAGACTTGTATCCATCAGGAGGTGGAACAAGGCATTCCTTCCTGTCAAATACTGGAGGGCAGTGGCGCTCCATGAAAGTAAGGCGATGCGTACCATACTTCCTCCACCGCTGTACAATAAACACATGTACCATTGTCATTAAGATTTGAAACACATACTTCTTGCTCAAAGATAACACAAATTCAATGATAAAGGGCATACTCTCGGATCTGTGCAAGGAGTATAGTCTTGATAATCTGCGCTGCATTGGGGGAACGATACAGCTTTTAACTGTAGAGGGGCTGCTAGTGACTCCTTGGCAGCGGAGTGAACAGCTACATTATTGACATCAGTGATCTCCAATCTGGACTTCTCAGAACAAAAGATTCCACCAAGATAGAACGAAAACCCGCATAGCACGAAGAATAGGACTGACAACTGAAAAACTTTGGAGCTTTTATCCTGCACACCCGGTTTTGCTTCTTTATTATACTTCATCGATTTGAGAAAGTATTAGCTATCTGCACATGTACAAGGCAAACATCAATACATCACATTCAAGATTCACCACCATAACATATAACATCCGCACAAACTTGAACTACACATATTCCATTTTTTGTCTACTACACTACTTCTAAGTTCTAAGACAAAAGTAGCAAAAAGACTAATCCATAGAAGCCTCTTATGCATCACAACAACCTCAGTGAGTCAGAGAGAGAGAGAGAGTAAAACATACATTGTTTCCGATAAGAAACACATCAAACTATGGAAGCAGCACAAACTAAGATGTGGATCACAAACAGTGTCCTATAATACGGAATAGATCCAGATCCCAGCAGCCCAGCTTATAAAGAATAACAACTATACTGGTTCCACTTCCAGCCAAGAAGTAGTTTCTAAGAAAGAACAGTAAAGAAATAACAATAGAAAAAGAAAAGAAAGAAAGCCGGTATAGTAACACGGTGAGTTAAAACTATAAAGATCTTGACGGCAACTACTGACACTCTCAACTTTCCCATGTTTGTTTTTCCTCACATGACCATGGGCCCAACCAAAATCCCCCATCGACCTCTTGCCGTCCCAGAGCATCAACAATCTTTACAGAAATGAAGCCATGAAAATCAAAAAAGCATAAAGCAATTTGCCATCATTTCCTTGATGCGTAAGAAAAGTTTAATATGCGTGATTCGCTCGCTTTCCAATCAGCTGCGTCGAAAAATGAAGATAACAAAACAGAGCATACCCAACAAAAACAAAAAACAGAGCACTCGCTTGGCTCTGAAACATGAAATCAGTACAGCAAGATTGGATTTTTTTTTTGTAAAACAAAAGAACAAAAGGGGAACTGGGTATTTGCAAAACCAGGTGTCATTGTCATCATTTTCTTAAAATAGCATCGTGAAAGAGAAAAGGAGGGACTTGTTCAAACCCAGATCTAACACAAAAACAGAGGACAGCGCATGATTAATTGTTCATCAAATGAGATCTGACAGAGAAAGTAGGCAGAGAGAAAAGAGAGTAATGAACACTGAGACAGACCCAAATAAGAACAGAGCAAAGTACAGAGAAGAAGAAGATGATCGGAGGAATAGTAGTAGTACCTCTCGAAACCTGAACACGAATAATGAAAAAAGTGTTGTCTCTCTCTCTCTCTCTCTCTCTCTCTCTGCAACCAATGGTGGAAGTGGAAGTGGGTCAGATTGAATTGCAGAGGAGGAGAGGTGGTGCCGGGATAAAGGGATATGGCAAGAACAGAGCACATGGATTTATATAGATGACGACTTGCTGCTTGCCTTCTTCTGCTTCGCTGTACTCGGTTTCCCTTTCCCACATTTGTTATATTTTTTTTTTCACTCGCTCTCTTGGAGGAGCTTCGAAGCTCTTTCGGTTTTTCCTCTCCGCGGTAAATTTAGTTTTTAATCTCTTTTACCCATCTCCCCACGAAAATCTCTCATTTTGACGTTATTCCCAGAGCTCCCGGTCCCTTTAGAAATCAGAATTATGTGATTTTTGTTGTTGTTGTGATTTGTGAATGTAGACAAATTTTTGTAGGTGATCATCATTCCACTTCAATTCTTTGACGTCCTAATTAACTATTGACAAGTGTATTTATTTAGATTTTGCAAAGTTTTGTAGTAAACGTCGTCTGACTTCAGACATCTTTCTCAAGTCTAAAGTCACAACCCCTTATTCAAAGTTCAAACTCATCATTTCTCGGTAACCCAGATATAACTTGAACCCAGAATTGAATTAACCATTTTCTCATTATCTCTTCCTTATTTTCTCTGTTCCTGTTCTTGAGAAAACGAAATAAATAATATTTGAAATTGCTAGAAGCCTAGAATTTCATGGTCGAATTGAAATAATATCTTCTTCTTTTTTATCGATTTTTGTCTCGTTCTCACTGCCTTCGCAGATTATGAGAGGATAATAGATGCTTCCTCCGACGGCTTCCCTAATCTCTGATGCAATGATGCTACATTCGCCGACGATTATAAGGGTAGATTTTTGTGGTCCAAATGAAAGTAAAAAGAGAACGAATAGGTGGAAGAGTTTAAACTGGGTCCATATACAATTGTACTTGAGTTCAAGAAGATTTCAAAGGCCTATAAAAGGATGATGTTAGATATCTTTTTTTTATGAACTCAAATGCAGAATCACAGGATGAATGGATGATGGTTGGGGCGTCAACTCAAGTTAACTTTGTTTTATTAAAACAATACGTGTCAGTAGTTAATTGGGGCGTCAAAGAATTAAGGTGGAATGATGGGCACCTACAAAAATTTCTCGTGAATGTAAGAAGTTTGAGCTGAGTGAGGATCATTGATTGGCGGAGACAAGGGAAAATGACAGAGAATAATGAATGATGTGATTGGAGACGGCTAGATTTTGATTGGAATCAGAGAAATCAGTTACGGTGTGTTTGGATAAGAAAGTTAGATTTTTGTAGACATTTAAAAATGATGAGAATCCTAGTTCCCGTATTTTAAATTTCTATTATTTTGGTGTAATCATATAGAATTTTAAATGTGATGGGAATTATGAATGTTTCTGTTTAGATAGGTTTATTTTGAAAATAAAAATGAAAGGTAATCTAACAAGAGTGGTTGCTGCTCTATTGACACATTTTGTAGTGCAAGTAGTAATCTGCATGTACTAACCTACAATATGAGATTTACTTGTACTAATGAACGTTTCATAGCAGTAGTATATTCCGGTTTAAGTTTGTAATATACACATACAATGTTATCTAACAATGTGAACTGATATGCAATGACATAGAATTGAGGATCTCCACAGTCAAAGTATCTATATAATCAGAGATGCTATAAAATTGAAACAATCCAAACTTATACTTGAAAACTCAAAGTTTTAGCCACACATGCTGTAATGATCCACATTGTTTTATGACATTATTAAAACATAAAAGACATATTTTAGCATTTAACATGACAGAATGTAAAACAGAGACAAATCTCAACTAACATCTAGTTCATTAGTGGAGAAAATATTCTATGTAGAGTCATCTTTAATAAACATCATCACCATGCTCTTCTTGACTTCCATTGGAACTTCTTTTAACATTGAAAATTGCTTTTCATTCTCAATAGACCAGGTACTTACTTTAATTTGTTCCTCAAGACTAAGATCTGGTATTGCAATTACTTCAGTCCATACCTCTTTTGAAGTAAGGCGTTGGGTAGTAGCGCGAATGAGATCCTCAAAGGACAAATCCATCCTATTAACTGACGTGCTCAAGACTTCTTTTGTTGAAACTTTTTTCTTTGGAGGAGGTACATTAGCAGATGGTATTGCTTGAGTTCTCTTCCTTTGTGCATTTCCAGTTGAGTTTGGTGAAGTGTCTTCAATGATCTTGATATTTTCAAAAATTTGGTCATCACATTCCAGATTAACTTGATCAACTTCATTATTTGGAGGAGTCATTATTTCTATTGATTCTATACCAGTTTCAGCACCCTCTCCTGTAGCTCTATTTTTGCCACAAAGATCAACAATATCATCCCAATTCGCTATTCTTTTATATCGGAAACTTGTAGCATCCTTGTGAGACTGTAAATACCAAACATAATATTTAGAAATACATATAGGGCATCAATAATATATCAAAGAAATGTACTTGTTATAATTACCTTCACATACTCTTCTCACACACTATTCTCATCAACATTGATCATTTAGGTTGTAGAATCCCAACTGAATCCACTTTGGCTCAATATATCACTCACTATTTCATAGTACTTCTTCCATGATTTCACCCGATTCTTTATGTTATCAGCTATAACTTGAATGTCAAACTGTGCAGATAGTATTGATGCAGCAGCATTATAAGCAACAACTTTCCAACCACTGTCTCCTTTATGCCCTAAGCTTCTCTCCTCACGAAGAACATCAGCTAAAGCATGTTCCATCTTCACATTTCATTGTATATAGGTCTTACCTTCAACTTTACTTTAGCCATTCCATTAGCTTTTGCATTGGCCTTTCCTGCATTCCCACCTGATTCACCCATTTCTTTACAAAGTAATGAAAAAGAGTAACAATTCAGTTAGCTGCAAGCACTAGTGATACAAATTTGGAGATAGTAGCAACCACTAATAAAGAAAACACAAGCACTAATAAAACAACTCCAATAAACAAATAAGGATATCACATTCAAGGAAGCAAGTAATCAAAAGCAAGAGAAAAAAAGTTACATGATCACATTTCAACTCACTGCAAATAAAAGCAAACTAAGCACAAATCAGTATAAATGGAACATTAGTTTAAAGAAAACCATATGATACATGAAGAAGGCAAGCATATAGTAACAACAAAAATCTGAAAGCTGGAAAAGTGAATTCATACAATATGCACTATAATTAAATGAAAAAATTGACGTTATATTCATGTTTCGAATTCATATCAAAACAAGAAACAATGTCTTCTCATCAACAGACCATTCTCAACCTTAATAAGAAAAAAAAAATAGATAAAGGAACAGCTAAGCTGACTTCTAATATGCAAAGCCATGGAGGATGGCTATGAAACAATGTCATATCAAATCCATCTTCTATTAAAAATAGAACACGAAATTACTTTTAACCATATCTGATGTCACATTAAAAAGAAAAAAAAACCAATAAGCAGTATATATGCTTATATAGCAGAATGTGAGGTAGTAGAACACAATGGGATAGCATAGCAGAATGTGAGGTAGTAGAACACAATGGGATAGCATAGCAGAATAACAAAATTGACTAGATTGTATTCAAACGAGCAGCAACATAATTTGATATATGAAACTAATACCAGAACGTAATTATACATAGATTCTAAATAAATAACTTTTCCAGAAATCATACTCAATTGTATAAAACCATAACATATCAGATTTGTTAACAGATTCACAATAGCATAATCACATTACCAAATTCTCAATGGCATATAAAAATTACATATCATATCAGCGAATCCATATGACTCGATACATACTTCGGTAATTAAGCATACATAGATTGATAGATATGAAGAATAGAATTCAAAAACTAACCTCAACCAGTTGAAATATAGTAGAGAAATGAAATTGTACTTCTAGCTTAAAAGGTTGTATGCTTCATCGCTGCATGCCTTATATAGGCGTCTGAGAGTCTCTTGTAGAATTTTACCGGGAATCACTAAAGATTTTTCTGCTCTAGAAAGCAGAAGTCCTGCGTCACTGGAATTGAAGAAAAACTCCTAAATCAGATGGAATTCAAGTCGGGAATCTTCATCTCAAATTTCCATATATTTTTTTTTCCGGGAAATCCCTAATTCTGCGTGATTTGTTTTCAAACGATTGATTTGAAGGAAAAGAAACATTAAAATCTAACTTTTGTTTAAATTCCCGGTATTTGATTCGTACCCAAACAAACCCTTAGGAGTCATATATCATGTATGACGTTGTATCATTTTGTATGTGATTGGGATTGTAACAATAAAATTTGGTACAATTTAATGGATAAAAGTCAAGAGATAATTCATCATATTATAAGAAAAGGTAGGTACTTTTTTTGGGGTTAAAAAATCCAATTCACCCACGTATCAATTTTACGGGAAATGAGAGTAATAACAAAATGACCAATCATTGTACTACCACCAGTTGGTTAGGAAAATGTAAATATTTAAAAAAAAAAACGTTTTACTCTTGAATACAATATTCTTGAATTCATAATAAATTTATTTAAAAATTCGCAAAACCAAATAAATATCACTCTGTCTATGACAAATTAGCCTAACATGGTATCTATCATAATGATATCTTGATGTAATAAAAAGCCCAACCAACGTACTAGTGCACCTAGTCGGTTGAGTAGACAGACCTCTGATTTTTTAGGCCGATTTTGTCCTAGTCGGAGTGTGGTTGCCTCAGGAAACTTTTCAAATAGTGATGAAACCTTAGGAAGACTCCTGGTCTTCTTAGGAATCCGAAAGGGGATGGTCTTTAGTTAACAAATGCAGAATTCTTCTAAGACTCTAAGGCATAGTTTGACACAACTTATGGAGCAGAACATTTATGTTGAATGTATTTCTTTGAATTCGAAGAATTGTAACAAGACAAGAGTATTAGCTTGTGAACCTTCATTTTTAAGATGATTGCCTTACATGAGATTCTTCATGCTAGGGCGCCAATCCATGAAGGGATAAAGTATAGCTACTTTATCTTTTCTGTCTTTTCATCTTCCTTTTCCTTCCTCAAGCAACAGAAAATTCTTCATAGGTTGTGAAAAATACCTCCCCATTTTTCAAGCCAAAAATTGTTAATTCCACCGAATTGAAAATAAAATATCAACATTTCATATGCAAAAATATTAAACACTACAGATGTAACTTGTAAGTTTACATATAACCCTAATTTTTCTAGCGATTTTTTGACTATCCTAAATTATGAATGGTTAGAGCAATTCCAACAGTTTCTCTATATTTGAGTTTTTCTTCATTTTAGGGAATATTTTGGTTATTTTGCTCCAACACATTCCCTAAAATAGAAAATATGATGAGAGAGAAAACAACATTTCCTATATTTACAACAATCTCTATATTTTTAGGGAAGAAAATGAGGAAGAATGATAAAATTCGTAAAAATGAGAATCTGTTGAAGTGAGAGCATAAAATATATCGTAAATTATGTTTTTTGCTTCCCTATAATAGAGAAATTATAGAGAACATGTTGGAGAAGCTCTTAGTATAAACTCGAGCTTAATAATCATTAATGAATCACTACGTGAAAAAGTGTTTCAGACGACTCTTATGTTTGCGTTGTCTAAAGGTGTTCGCTACTGTCGTGTATCTTGGTGTCGTCTTTTGAAGATGTCATCAGACAACTGTTAGCTATTTGTCGTCTTTAAGAATAATTAGATGACTGATATGATCTGCCATCTTTCATATCAATTGTCTTAGTTCACTACCAGAAAAAATACTTTAGCTGACGAAAAAAGTTCGTCAGCCTGTTAGACTTTTTCGTCGGCTAAATTAAAAGTCGACGAACTTTCGTTGACTAAAGTGTCGTCGGCTAAAGGTCGTCGGTAAAGACTTTAGCCGATGACAATAGTAACAGTCGTCGGCTAAAGTCTGCACTTTAGCCGATGCTAAAATTTTCTTTGGTTAAAGTGCAGACTTTAGCCAACGACTTTTTCAGACTTTTGCCAACGAAAGTCTTTGTATATCGTCGGATAAAGTTTACATTTTTCTGAAGAAAAAAAAAAACTGCAGATTCTTGATTTGTATTCCCAGAATCTAGGTTCTAGGAATAGAAATCCAGAATCTACAAATTCCACAATAGCCAACAACACCTAAAATGAAAACAAAACACATTTTCATTAACAAACACAATTTCACCAAAACCCCAAATTTCAAAATAAATCTCATATTTTAAACTTTACCCGAGAAATTTCTGGTCGGTGTTCTGGGAATAGAAATCCAGAATCTGCAGATTCCACAATAGCCAACAACACCTAATGAAAACAATACATATTTTCATTAACAAGCACAATTTCACTAAAATCCTAAATTCCAAAACAAATCTCAAATTTTAAACTTTACCCGAGGAATTTCTGGCCGGTGGCAGCGGCAGGCGGTTGGGCGGCGGACAGAAAGAGAGAGAGAGGGCTGGGTTTTGAGAGAGACCGAGAGATTTTTGGCTGGGATAAAACATATCGATTTAAACCCAAGGACTTTAGCCGACGACATAAAAAAATTGTCGGCTAAAGTATAGCTGATGAAAATGCATTTAAAAAATTGTTGGCTAAAGTATAGTAAAACAGGCCGACGACTTTTTTTTCGTCGGCTATACTATACTTTACCCAACGACACAAAGTATAGTATAACTGACGAAAAAAAAATCATCGGCCTATTTTGCTTACTTTCGTCGACTAAAGTGTTTTTTCTGGTAAGGATTATTGTACAACGACATATATATCAATCATCTTTTAAATCCCAAATTTGATATATAATTGTATATGTACATCTGTCGTCTTTATTGTTTATAACATCATATATCTATTTGTTATTTTATATACATTGAGAATTATAATTGCATCACATCAAATCTAAAAATCCAAAGTATTTGTATTCACATTGAAATTATTATTTAATACACTAATGTACGTATTTGACATTACAATTACCTCATATATGGATCAATACACATATATATATATATATATATAACCAACTAAGCAATTGAACTAAACAAAATTGACTATCTATAATATAGACTATTATCCCATCACAACACCACAACTAAACTTTGTCCTCCTTTTCTTCTGTTGGCAGGATTGTCCTTGTGTATATCAAGATGAGGCTAGCAGTATGCACAATCACCTACCATTGAAATCAATGGTTAATATCTATATCCGGGATGTCTATCTTATATTAATGAAACAATTAAGAGTCCTTAGTCATCAATGAAATATCTCCTCATTGCACCAGAAAATCATCAACCTTACAATTAGCATGAACAGAAAGTGTAATCTTGTTTAGAAAGTATTAGCATAGTACAAGGCTTGCCCACATTAGCTATTATATAGTAACATTATGCTTCGTTTTTCCACAGTTCATCTTCCAGAAAATTACAAATCAAACCTTATTTTCACCAAGAAGATATACTAAGCCAGGAAGCCCAAAAATCAGTAAACGATTAAGAATTACCTAAATCTTGAAACTCAGTATCTCAAACACCAAATGATTCCTACTTGGGTACTAAGACTATGAACTAAACTAATCAACAAAACCCAGATACATTTCTTAGCGGGTATCAAAAGCCAACAAAAAAATAAAACACGAAAACCAAATGGTTCTTCAGGTATTGTTTCCTTCCCATCAAAAGTAAAGCTAATTAGATCCTCCTATTATCATAAACAAAGCAAAGCATACATACATAGATGAATTAGAGATTCCCACTCTCTAACTATGAAAATTGATGATCGAAACCTAACTAACATCGTCATTAAAAAAAAGCCAAGAAGGCCTAAATCCATAATAGAGAGAGTTCGATTATGTCATTAAGAAACTCACACTGTTTTGTGGCGATGATTGAGCGATCCTTTGGAGCACCCTGGTTTGCTTACTAAGGTCGAAAGCCATTAATTACTAGGTATATGTCAATAAAAATAAAGAAAAATTGCATTTAAAATCATATGTGAAGTGGAGTATATCATTTACGGGCTAACGGAGAAATGCTCTGAGACTGGGATCAGCATCATGCAGAACCAAGTTTCCAAAATCAAGGCAAAACTAAAGAATGACATGACCAAAAAAATCAGAGGAAAACTTGTAAGCATGGTGTTTCTACAATCCGTAATGGTCTTTGGGTAGAAGTGCAATAGTTTGATACTGTGGCTAGGCGTAGCATTCGGTATCGAGGGGCTAGAACGCTGCCATGTTTCCTGCAAAACACTAAACTCTTGGGTAAGAGGTCGAGACGAGATTGACTCACCTTCAACGTTCCGATGCTTAAGTTAGAAGATGTTTAGCCAACAAAGGAATTGAACAGTAGAGTCTAAAATGTCTTACCTTGGGTGTTGAATAAATGCTTCCTTTTATAGGCACTTGAGAGAGGCAAGTCCTGTTGGTACAAGTTGACATGAGGACAAGGGCTGGTCTGGCATTTGGTAGCCTTACCCTGATGGGTTGGTCAACTGACGCGTGGAGCGGCTTGCTGCGTGACGCACATGCCGTGTTCGTATGCTAGGTGGAGTGACGGGTTTGCCCCTGTCAGCTTCCAGATTTAGTCATTTTTTGTCTTCCTTTCGTATTATTGTTGGATAAGGCTAGCTCTTCTTGGGGCTAGCACATGGTGTATTAACAAGTCCCCCAAATCCCCAAGACAAGGGCAGCAGTCTTGATTTGAGAGTTGAAAAACAAACCACTAAGTCCAAGGGAGTGTTCTCATTCAGCAACGGTCTGTTAGGGCAATGTGGCTTACCCTGTAGTCCCCTCAACTTCCGGATGAAGAGCGGTCTCTTAGATCACGGGACGTGTGAGGGGTGATTAAGCCACTCGGGTAGTATGCCGCGTGGGTGTTTATACCACTTGGGCATTCATGCCTTTTGGGCATCCTGAAGGGAAGAGGTTACGTTAGAGCTTTATCGGGCCCCAGAGGAGTTTAAGTCCCCAGGTAGCCAATGCTACTTAAGGTAACGTTCCGCGTATGGGACGTTCTTAGGATGATCAGTCGCTAAGAATGTTCGTAAAGGTGGTCGGTCGTGCACAAGGTAGCGATCGCTGTGGCCATAAGAGTCATCCTGACTTTTGGTTACTATCAAGGGCGATCGGTACATGGGCGTTCAAGTCCCCGAGTTACTGCGCCAGTTGATGGACCGTCTAGTTAAGAGGGACTACATTGTCGGGGGGATCAACTGCCAAAGGAGTTTGTATTCAGGTGAATGAGGGCCGAATCGGCCGGTCAAACGCGTAAGAGTTCAAGTTGGTCAGTCTAAAGGTCATCCATGGACGATCACACGATGTAGAGGCCACGTGGTTGAGACGTATGAAGTGACCATTTGATGGGTTTGGCCGCATGCGTGCCACGTGGTGGTTAGCGTGCAACTTGAGGAGTCACATTGTACGTGCTTTGATGACGCGTTGATTACGAGTTTTTGAAGAGATGTTTGTCGTTTGAATTTGAATGTATAGTGGGGCACATGA
This sequence comes from Geum urbanum, assembly GCA_946800695.1. Taxonomy (NCBI): domain Eukaryota; kingdom Viridiplantae; phylum Streptophyta; class Magnoliopsida; order Rosales; family Rosaceae; genus Geum; species Geum urbanum. Next base: position 24,784,876 of record OX327013.1, on the reverse strand, counting down.
CAACGATCGAACGTAAGAGAAGGTAAACTATGGACAGTCGAGATGCGTTCTCTTGTTTTGGTCTTTGTATAAAAGACTTCATTTTTTCTCTCTTGGTAGAATATTTGCATATTTATGAAAGAGGAGAAATATTACAGAGAGAGAAGCTTTAAGTTTTCCAGAAGAGTTTGTGTGCTACTTTGTAGTCAATCGTCGATTTTTCTGTTCATCTGTAGTACAAGTAATCATTTTCATACTTCTTTTGTATTTCTGTTGTTGATTTTGTTATGCGTAATGCCATAATCTGGGTAAATTAGGAGTGGGTTGCCTTAATCTGGGTAAATTAGGAATGGATAGTAATCGTCGGAGTCTTTGTAGTTCCTCATTGCTCTTGATGTTGTTTGGTTTAGTGGACGTTGGTGATGAGTGGGTTCATGAGTGCAGAGCGGTCGAGGTGCTGATTATATCATTTTCTTTTATAGGTCGGTCACTCATGCATTATGAACCCCTCGTCGCCCATAGAATTATCTAGCGACGAGTCTTCCTTTTGGATTGTAGGTGGGAGGAGGCGTCGCCCAAAGGAAAGTGTTCACATGAGTGAGTTGTCGCATGAGTTGGGGATATACATATCTTCCTTTAGTGTTAGTCAGACGTCTGAGTCGTCTAGCGATTCTGTGTCGAGTATCAAGAAGATGGTTTTGAGTCTTAAGCCACTTAACCATGTGTTTCCTGACACTCAACCCCTTTTATTAACTGCAGCGTCTGGTATGGGCTAAACCAATGATTGTGGGGTTGAGGAGTTAGGTGGCGTGGAACGGGAAAAAAGTGGAGCAACTGCTTTTACAACGTCCGGCCATGGCAACAAGAATCAGAAAGGCCAGAAGGGTCAAGGAGGGAGACTACTAGGTGGCCGGGTTGTTAAATATTTTGGCAAGCAAGCAGTGCAGGAACCATGGGAATCCATGCCCGTGGCTTAGGTAGAGAAGTTATATGAGCTGTATGATATCCCCAAGTCGATGAGTTTAAGACCGCTAGGTGAGGGGGAGAACTTTGTGGATCTGCTGGTCAGGTTCAGTTTTGGGGAAGAGTGACATTTGAAGAACGAGATAAATTATCCCTTGCATCCATTTATCCAATTCGCACTGGTGTACTTCAACATTTCGTTGGGGTAGTGCGGTCTCGAGTCAGTAAGAATGCTGATGGTCTGCTACAACATGTTTAAGATGTCTGGGTTGGAGCAGACATCATGCAGAGGCTTCGAACATGGACTCTAGAGAAGTTGGTCAAAGATCGCCGGTCTACCTCGCTAGGAGAGTTGCTCTGAGTGACCGCAGATCTATATCAACATTGGTTAAATGGGTCCTGAGCCTCATCCGCAGAGCGAGATGGTCGGGCTGCAAGTGGAGCTAGGGGAGCTGAAGTTGGTAAGGGACAAGTTAGAGAAGGCCATAATGACCACTCAAGCCAATTGCAAAAAGGCTGTGGCTAAATCTCGTGATTTAAAGGTGGAACTGGAAAAGGAGCGGGAGAAGGTGGGAGAGGAACAACATAGGGTATAAGAGCTCATCAAGACTGGAGAGGAGATGAGCAAGCTAAACTCTGAGTAGGGACTAGAGAAAGAACGGTTCTGCTGAGGGCTGAGAAGAAGTCCTTAACAGATGATTGTATCCGTTTGAGGAATGTTCTGGCCAGTGCTGAACGAGAGCTCAGTGATGTCAAGAGCGCTCAGGATTTGGCATAGATGCCCGAGACGCTCTTGAAGAATGAGGTGGCGACACTGAAGTATGACAGTGAAACTCGTGAGGAGCACTTGTAAAGGATGGAGAAGAAACTCGATAGAGTTAGAGGGAAAGCCATGAGTGAAGACCTCAAGCGACGCCTGAGGGAGGAAGTGGTGACCTCGTATAAGAAGTCACCGACCTTCCAGATAGAGCTGTAGAGGGTGGTTAACTTCTATAAGAAGTCTCTAGCATTCGATGCTGAGCTGGTAGGGGTGGTCGAGGCCTACAAAAGTTCCCCCTTATTTGATGCTGAGTTTAGTGGGGCGGTCCGCGAGTACCAACGACCCCCAGTATTACGGGCTGAGATGGACAAGGCGGTCGACACATATACGCGGTCTCTCGCATTTGTGGCCAAGATGCCGAAGGCGGTGGAGGACTACAAGAAGTTCTAAGTGTTCGATGATGAGGAGGATAGGGCGGTCGACACCTTCAAGCAATCCCTCGAGTTCTAGGACGAGCGAGTCAGAGCGTTTAAGGCCTATAAGTAAAGTCTAGCGTTCGAGGCTAATACTGAAGAGGTTTATCAGAAGGCTGTGGTAGAGATGTTCGCGTTGAGTAAGTGATCGAAGTATTTTGACACGAAGCTCTTTGATGTAGTCTCTGCGGCCGGGACTTTGGAGTTGCTTTAAATTTCAATGTGTTTGTGCTTTTACGATCTTCTTTGTTTTTTGTTTGGTTGTATTGTATTCTAAATAGATGTATGACTGTTATAGCCTATCGTTATATATATATATATATTGATTATTTGACCAGTATTTAGTAAACGTCATTTTTGTGTAGGGACAAAAAGTTTCGACTAAGTATGGGTTTAGCATCATGTAAATATATAACTGTTAAAATGAGAGGTGTATGTTGTTGATGTATTGGCCCCTCTGGCCGTTTTGCAAACTTATGAGAAATTGTATTAAGTCAGATTATTGTTGAGACGTAGACTGGCTAGCGGTCGAACGAATAATAGACAAGAGAGTTTTGAACAAAACGTCTTCATTCCATAGTATAAGGAAGTGCAAAAGGTAGTAAAGAGAATTTGTGGTCAGGGCATTACATCAAAGCAAAACTATAATAGGAGGCCATTGGTGAGCAAGCCGCGTTAATGATAGTACTTCCTGAGGTGGATAGAGTTCCAAGGGTGAGTCAAGACAGAGTCATCCTTCTCACTGAGGTAGAATATGTCGGGGCTAGCGACGTCCATAATCTTGTAAGGTCATTCCCAAGAGGGACGGAAGCTTTTGACCTTGGCATGGACGGCCTTCACCACCCAATCCCTTACTTGTAGAGGTCGTGCACGAACGCGTTGGTTATACAGGCAGGCTACCTTCTCCTTGCTTGCAATGTTATGGTAGTGGGCAGCATCATGCTTTTCTTGTAGCAATTCATTGTCAAGGCGCAGGTCTTCTTCGTTCGTTGCCGGGTCGAATACGGTCACTATCGGGCTCTCATGGGTGAGCTCCAGAGGAAGAAGAGCTTTCGTACCAAAGGTGAGAGAGTAGGCGTCTCGCTCGTAACGGCCGTTTCAGTGGTGTGAATGTACCGGAGGATGCCGGGGAAGAGTTCAGGCCATTTTCCAAAGTTGGGGTTGCCGTGTCTCATGGCCTAGAGGTGTTTCTTGAGGCCGTTCTTGATGATTTTGTTGGCCGCCTTGACCTGGCCGTTACTCTAAGGATAAGCTAGAGATGACAAGAAGACGTTCGTGCCCTGGCGATTGCAGGAGCCAATGGACTCTGGGTTATCGAACTACGTGCTATTGTCGGTTATGATGTTGTAAGGGGCTCCATAGTTAGAGTAGAGCGTTCGCTAGAGGAACTTGATGTCGTTGGCCATTGTGATCCTGACAAAAGGTTTGGCCTTGATAAATTTGGTATTATAGTCGATGATAATGATCACATACTTGTATTGGCTTCTGGATTTTGGAAGCTCCCTAATGTGATCAAGAACCCACTGTGTAAATGGGATAGGAGAGAGTATGATTGACAGCGGTATGGTGGGCGAGTGAATGTGATCTGTATGGACTGGTAGGCCTTGCATTTGGCGGTTATCTTTGTGGCATCTCGATGGATGATAGGCCACTAAAGGTATACCACAATGTTTTGTGGGCGATCGATAAAGAGCCGGTGTGGTGGCCGCACTCGCCACTGTGTATGTTTTCTTGGAAGGAGCGTCCGACCGAGGTGGATAAGCAGCGTAGGTTAGGTCAGGTCCAACCGTGCTTGTAGAGGTGGCTGCCTCGGACGCTGAAGTTGGTCAACCATGCAATGATTGCTCTGGGTTCAGCCTTGTCTGTAGGGAAGGCACTCGAGGTCTTGTAGGACAAGATGAGGGAGATCCAATCCGGTTCCCCTGGTGTGATAGCCAAGATTTCACAAAAATTACTTTGGATGCTAGGCTTATCCAAGACTTCCACTTTGGTGCTGTGCTTGGTACCAGTCGTAGGGGCTATTGGCAGATGGGCCAGGGCGTCTGCGTTAGTGTTTTGTGACCACGGTACCTGAGTGATGTTGTAAAAATTGAACTTGGACAAGTAATACTGGGACATAGAAAAATAGGCCGCCATAGTTCCTTCCTTGGCCTTGAAGTCCCCAGTTACTTGCTTTGCCACTAGTTGCAAGTCGTTGAAAATATTGATGTCAGGCGCGTCCGATAGTCGTACTAGCTGGAGGCCGGCGATGAGGGCTTCATACTCTACTTCGTTGTTAGATGCTTTGAAGTTGAAGTGAAGGGCATATTTTTTCTTGATGCCCTCTGGGCCAGTTAGGATAATGCATACACCGTTCGCCTCTTTGTTGGTGGAACCGTCAACGTACAGGTTTTAACGAGATTGAGATTTGACCAAGGCGGTTGAGGTTGTGACGTCTTTTATGGGCTCTAGCTCTTGAAGGACGGCTGAGGTTTCCTCCTCAGTGTATTCAACAATGAAATCTACCATGGCCTGTGCCTTGATGGTCATTTTGGGCTTGTACTCAATGTCGAACTCGTTGAGTACGATGGCCCATTTTCTAAGGCGACCGCTATGGTGTGGAGACTGGAGCACTTGCTTTAGGGGGAGGTTGGTGAGCACTTGTATCTTGTGGGCCTGAAAATAGGGGTGTAGCCGCCTAGCTATCGTGACATGGGAAAACGCCCACTTGTCAAATGTAGGATACCGCTTCTCAGCCGCGGTGAAGTCCTTTCCTGTAAAAAAGACAGGGAGCTTGTTATCAGTGTCGCATTGCACTAGGGCAAAGCTGACAGCTGTGAGTGAAATGACAAGATACAAGTAGAGCGTTTCCCCCTGTACTGGTTGTGACAATGTTGGGATGGAGGCTAAGTAGAGCTTGATTTGGCGAAACACCTCCTCGCATTCTGGCGTCTAGTCAATGGAGCGTTGCGGATAGAAGTGTTTGCCTTGTGTGTGAGACGGAGTATTTTGAAGAACGGTTCACACTTGTCAGAGAAGCGGGATATGATGCGATTGAGGGCGGCAAGCTTACCTGTGAGGCTTTGGGCGTGTTTCCTGTCCGTTGGCTTCTTTATATCTAGGATCGCCATAATCTATGATATGAAACCCCAAGCATACCCTACATTTTCTATATCACCTAATCATTTAACAAATACTATACAATTGATCAATACCAAGCAATACAAATTGGAACAGGAGAGCCACATAGAGCAGAACAAAATAAAAGTTAACATAGCAGTAAAAGAACAAGAGTAAAGACGAACTAGCAAGGAAGGCTATTAGAGGTGGTTCGAGATTCAGAGAGCGACGTGATGGACCGGTGTGAGAGAGAGAGAGAGAGAGAGAGAGAGAGAGAGAGAGAGAGAGAGAGAGAGAGAGAGAGAGAGAGAGAGAGAGAGAGTTGATGTATCGACTACAGTAACCCAACTCCTCCTCCTCACTCTCAAGCCCCAAAGTCCCGAACAAAGCACATGTCTGGTGTCGTTGGATTGGAGAGTTGGAGGTGGGGAGAGCGAGGCCGGCGACGATGGAGGTGGGAGCATGTTTGGACCTGGAGCTCTCGTTGAATTGGGATTGATTGATCATTGAATTTCTCTCGTGTCCCAAATATGCGCCTTGAGGTAGCTCGTTCACTGGGATGCTGGTCGGAGTGGTCGAGGGCTTAAGGTTGAGGTCTAGTTCGAAGCTGCTGCACAAAATCGCGAAGAGAGAGATGAAAGTAAGAAAGTGTGAAAGTTAGTGAGGCAGATTAGCTTTTTTTAGGGTTTTTTATTGTACGGATCGGGCTTGAGCCTAAACAGAAATATAAAGGAATTCTGCTTTTTATTAGTTAGACTAAATCCAAAGCGAATGTCTTAACTTTGGGTACAACAAATACAACATATATCTGTCGCTGATTGACCTCATCAAATTTGAATATAAAGTCACCGATTATGGGTCACAGATACTACATATATTTGTCGTCCAATTTGAATACAATTTATAAAGAAAAACCTTACCATAGCTTTGCCTTTACAATGACCGATATATATCGTTGTAATAATACTTAATTCTCATATAAATCACTCCCAGTTTTATTTTACTCAGACGACACATATATGCCGTGATTTGAAGTTGCTGAATTTAATGTTAAAAAATATTAATAAACACATGTGATCAGACGACATATGTGGCCAATGACAGATAAATGACATCTATCGTGAATTGCGCGTCGTTTGAAACACTTTCTTACGTAATAAATCCATGAAAATACTGCTTGATGTGAAAGTGAAGCGATACAGGAGTGCATGTTCCCGGGTTAATTTGGGCAGCTGCTCGGCCATAGGCAATTCTTGATATATGTAGGATGGTGTATAATCAAAATCTGTGATGCTCTCTCTGTCATCTATGTTTTCGGACTTTACTTTCCCCGATCACTACGTACTCCAACGCCACTCAGGAAAAAATAAGGGAGACGTGTCACCCGCTTATTTGAGAAGGCACTTATTATTATTATTTTTGGTGTAAAACATCGTCCCTTATGAAAATGTCGGTTAGAATGGGAAGCAACCAGTAGATAGAATACGAGGTCTCCCGGTCTCCCCTTTTATATTATTTTTTGTGGCCTAATCGGCACTACTATATTCTAATGTATATTTGTGAGGAAGTGCGGTGGGGATTGAGGAGCACAAAGCCACGAACTTCGTCGACGTCATTGGTCAGCATATCATCATTACAGCGGCCAACGTTATTTCTTTCTGAACCCTCAGTTTTCCATCGATGATATATAGGTCGGTCAGAGGCCATTGGTCTTAGGTCAAAGAAAAGCCCAGCAGAGTTTCACTTGAGCAAGGTTTCGTTTTCATGTAGCATAGTGGGAAGCAACCAACCTACCAGCGACTTGCGATGCGATGGGGTACGTGTAATATTGTCTTGTTTTCGATGATGAAGGGGGAGGGAATTCCAATATCGGATGAGCTAGCTAGGCAGCTTTGTGAACTTTGTGTATGTCCCAACTTTCAAGGGGAATAATGCAGAGGCAACTCATTCAGAAAGAAAACCATTGGTAAGAAAACAAAACCATTTGGCAAGTTCTAAGCTAGAATTGACTACCTTTATCGTGTGCATGCATGGCGATCAGTGAGGAAGCATATATGGCTCTGGTTGTAACTTGCAAGTACATGGTGGATAACGAAGAAATTGCCTTTGTTTGATTGATTCTAGCTATAGTATCTCTAGAGTTGACCATTTTTGGGTTTTATCCACAAAATTTTTTAGTACAATTACGAATAGTTCACATTTCATGTGCCACCTAATTATTCATAGGTTGGATCTATAATACAATGTAGAAGCTATAGATGTTCACTTTGACATCCCCAATTCAGAATTGCTCATTCATGGGTTTTGATTATATGAAATCTATTTCGTAAACTGATTCAGTCTTTAGTTGTATCTAGATTATAAATTTGTAAAAGAGTGGGCTTTGTTAAACTTTCAATTTTTCACATTTTTGACATTGCTCATTCTATTTACATGACAAACTTTTTGAACTCTGATAATTGATACACAATTTATTGTGCAGATATACTCATATATCTACGAGATATACTATCCCATATTTGCATGATTTTTATGGAGAATTATTTTATGGGTAAAATATACATAAGGTCATATACATAAGATGTATACTAGATAATGTCACTCCACAATTTTATCCTAAATAAGGTCACCTGAGATCAAACATAAAATAGATAGAATCTTAAAAATCAATCTAATTACATATATACCATCGTATGTAAACATAAGAATCAGTCACAAAATCATCTACTCTTTCATTTGTTCAAACTCAAAACCCTAGCAGAACAGCAATTCATCTCTCCTCTCTTCATTCACAGCTCTCTCTCTCTCTCTCTCTCTCTCTCTCTCTCTCTCTCTCTCTCTCTCTCTCTCTCTCTCAGCGTTGGAGTATAATCTGTGGTCGTGTTTGTTTTGGTTTGGTTTGGTTGTTACACAAAAGTTGTGTTTTGGTTGTTACGTACGTAGTAGTGTCTGCAATAATCTGTGGTAGTGTTTACGTTAGTCTATAGCAGTATGTACAGATTGGTGTGCTTTAGTTTTTATGTAGTAGTGTCTACAATAATCTGTGGTAGTGTTTGTGTTACTTTGTGGTGTGCTTTGTAGTAGTTTGTTGTGTTGTCTGTAGTAGTCTGTAGTGTTTTCTGTGAGTAGTATGTAGTGTGTCCTGTAGTAGTATGTAGTGTGCTTTATAGTAGTTTATAGTGTTCTCTGTAGTGTTCTCTGTGAGTAGTATGTAGTGTGTTATGTAGTAGTTTGTAGTGTTGTCTATAGTAGTTTGTAGTGTGTTCTGTAGTAGTATGTAGTGTGCTCTGTAGTAGTTTATAGTGTTGTTAGTAGTGTTGTCTGTGAGTTGTATATAGTGTTCTTTGTAGTAGTTTGTAGTGTGCTTTGTAGTAGTTTGTAGTGTTGTTTGTAGTGTTGTCTGTGAGTAGTATGTAGTGTGTTATGTAGTAGTATGTAGTGTGCTCTGTGAGTAGTATGTAGTGTACTCTGTAGTAGTATGTAGAATTGATGTAAGTAGTATATAGAATTTATGTGAGTAGTATGTAGTGTTTTGATGGTCTATTTTATTGTTTTGTAGAGATGACACAAATGGAGGACCTTGAGAAACTCAAAGTCCAAACAAAAACACACTATCCGAAGATACGCACAAGTGTGTGGATGACAATGTACTACTTACATTGTGTTAAAGTGGTACCCTGAATATTTTGAAGTAGTACTTACTAGAGACAGCAGTAGTGTTATTATACTAAAATATTTTGAAATAGTACTTTCTGTTATGAAACACTAGTACATACCATGTTTTGAAGTAGTACACTAAATATTTTGGAGTAGTGCTTATTAGAGACAGCAGTAATGTTAGTACACCAACTATTTTGAAGTAGTACTTTCTATTGCGAATCAGTAGTGCTTGCTAGAGAAATAAATAGTACGTTTTACATTGATGTAATGAGATGAACCCATGTTTTTTAATAGTAGTGCTACTTTTGTTGTATGATGAGTGTACTACTACTGTTGTTGGTTTCAAACACAAAGCGTTGTCACATACAAAAATACACAATTGACCAACACAAAATCGCAAACCGAAGAACAACAAACTCGAACTAATATGTTAAACAATTGCACAAGGGAAAAGTACATTACAATATAGTTGTATGTTTTATATAATGAAGAATCACATTGTATGTTTGTTTATTGAAAAAGATTTGATGAAAGAGATTCGGACCAAGTATACTACCAATGACTTGTATGGTTGTACTAACTATATCTTGTGACTAATATAGTGTATGTAAAGGAAATGGATATGCCTCAGTAAAATTATTTGTTCAGGCAGAATGTACTACTGTAGACTGGTGAAAACACTACCTGTGACTAATATAGACACTAGTTGGAAAAATTATCTGTTTCGGCAGAGTGTACTACTGTAGACTGATGAATACACTAATTGGGAGTAATATAGACACTAGTTAGCTGCTGATGACTTCGGTATATGTCAATCTTTTGTGTCTTCCTTTTTCGCCACAACGACCTGATAGTCACATATTTATGCGTCTATTAGATATTTAATTTGTTCCCTATATTTAGTTTATTATTATTAATTGAGTGAATTAATTATGTTTATTTGTTTTTATGTATTTTGGAGATTAACGAAGAAAAGGAGATTAAATAATATATTTTAAGAGTTATTGTGGAAGAGGAAGACTTACTGAGTGAAGGAATCCTAATTTGAGAAGAATACTAATTGCCCATGTGACCTTGGTGAAAGAAGTCTTGGCAAGGTGATTAACTAAGAGATGCTTGGCGAGCATAATTGGTGGGAGACGTAACAAAGTAGGAAACAAAGAAGTGGAGTTTGAGTGGGATTTGAATTGCTTAGCACATGTGCTTTCCTTGGCGAGGGGGTTTTGTTTTTGGTGAGCAATTATGCAATTAAATGGTTGGACTTAGAGAGAAACAAAAGGAAAAGACAGAGTCATTTTGCATGTTGGATTGCATGCACGTGCTACATCTTTGTGCTAGATAGCTAGGTTATCTAGCTAATCATATATATAATGCTAGCAAGTGAACTTAAAGCGGGGGCAGAACAAAAGTGGCTGGAGAGTGGCTGGCTAGGAAAAGAGAGAGAATAAGAGAGAAAAAGAAAAGAAACAAAAGGAGATGAAGTTCTGTGCATGAAGAAAAGCCCGACCACGTCGTCGCCAAGAGTTCTTCTTTCTCCTTCTTTTTGTTTATCTTTTATGAATTCTTTGATGTTATTATTTAAGACTATGAGTAGCTAATTTTCCTTTGTTAAGGGCTTGCTTGAAGCCCCGTACATGAAGTCTTTTTAATGCATACACTTTAATCTAGTTTTGCATATTCTTTGAATGAGGTTTCTTTCTCTGGATGATTCACCGTATGAATTCTTATATGTTTGCTTTGATGGCCAACTTAGTATGCATGCTAGGGTTCTAGTTTCATGAGATACGGGCGACTGAAGATAATTTCTTCCACCGGATTCTCTATAATGATACGCCGATTTTACCGTCGGGAGATTGAAATCCGTAGGTCTAGCGAGACACGCCCATAGTGTACTTGTGAACCCTTGTAGCTTCTCAAACCTTTTCTAATATTTAATGCTTTCTTCTTTGTAAACCTTGGGGTCCATGACTATGAGTTCATAGAGGGATAGATGTAGGGGAGGTCCATGACAAACTTGCATAGGCATAAGGATTAGGTAATAGGACGTGGTTGTAACGATTAACTCTTCCTGGGAACTTTCATTCATTGGATATGTGCATTACGTTAAGTATGTGTTAGAAAGGTGGAATGGCGGCGGTGGATTACATTCCTCTTAACTCTTTAATCATATAGTTTAAATCTATTTGCTTTCATTAGCAGTTTACTTTCAGCATTTATTTTCTGCATTAGCTGTAGGTTAGCCGATTCATTTCGGTAACCAAATCAACTCAGAAAACCCTCAAATTTTGTGTGGTAGTCCGCCACTGTGTCTAGTTAATTGTGTCCAAATTTCGTAGCATTTGAGTCTGTCTAGCTTAGGCTCGCGTTGTCATTAGTGTACTGTAGTCGAGTCTGTCAGCATTTTAGTTTTGTGTTACGACCACATCTGATTGCCTCATCGCCTTCCCACCTTCAGCGGAAGACTTCACGTGAGTATACTTTGGACGACTGGATGCCATTCTTGTCAACGGAGGCTTCATAATGAGCAGTTCATTAAGAGCATCATGGTAAAATTTTTCAATGTTTGGTATTGGATGAATACCATGGCTACCAATCTACAAATCAAACAAAAAATGCTTACAGAACAGAAGTAGTATCCTTAATAGTCATCAATAGTGTATTCACTCAATAGTAATAGTATTATCACAGAACAGAAGTAGTACTATCAAGTTCAAACACACACAAAACGCACGGAACAACTAACTAGTATATTCAATGGGATGCAGTAGTGTACTCACTAAATACTAATAGTACTATGATACACGGATTTTACTAAGTACTAAATAAACACTTAACACTCAACAAAAACGCATAAGCAATTAAAACCCTTTTTTGTAGATGTAGCATTGATAAGTAGGATATTGTTCTTAACCGGGGATTGAGGGTGTATGCGTGACTACGCTAGGTTTAAAATGGGGGGATTTAAATGGTTGTTTTTTTTACTAATTCCTACGAAATTAAAGATAGGAAATGGTTAGTAAACACATAGAGAAATCCTAAGTTCTAACATGCTTTACTCATAGACAAGTAGAAAACAAACAAGAATAAAGAACCCTAAACATGCTTACTAGACCAAAAATAAACACTAAACTACTATATACAAGTGATCAACTATTTCATTCATCCTTTGCCGTTTCATACCTAGACTCCCTAAGTGTCAACGAAATTCCTAACTCTAATCAAAACACATACACATGCTTATAACTGAACAAGACAACAACCAAATCATCTAGTTAACTTCCTAGTCCAATTTTATCTTTGTTATTAGTTCGTGAAACATGCTTAAAGAAGAACCAAATCGAGTATCTACTAAAAACAGTTTCAAGCATTAAGAACATATAAGCACGCATATGCATTCGAATCAAAGCTAAAAACACATGGAAGAAACTTAGAAGAATTTAGAAATATAAAACCTTTTATCAAAACTTGTTCTCAAAATACAAATAAAGGAAATCCAAACAAAAACCGAAACAGAATACAAAGGGGTTATGTTACACTTTTAGACTCCGTGAAATCGCACCGCAAATCCTCAAGTGTAGCTACTCCTTTGTTGGTGACGAGCCCAAGAATTCCTAGCCAAATCGAGCAAAGTCCTTCTTGAGGTGGAGGAGAGTGTTGGTAGGAGGCAGTTTGGTGGTGTTTCGTGTTTTAGAGGATGGTCGAGTGTTTGGAGTTTGCGGAGATGATCTTTGGCAAGCTTAGGCGTCTAGAATGAGTGATATTTGAGAAGAGAGACGTCCTCTTGTATTTATAGGCAAGGAATGAATCTTTTCCTCTCCAAACTAGGGATTCTTAGTGTACCTGGGTAGAATTGACAGCCTGTCTTGAAACGTCTTTTTCGGGAGTTCTAGAGCTCAAAAAATTGTGATTTTGGATTCGTTGGAAAGATCATCTCTAGGGCTTGAAGATGACATATATGATCACTATATTTGGAGTTGAATTGCAGATTCTGTGATCCGTTGAAGATTGATGAGCTGGCAGGCATATCTTCCTCTTCCTACTAAGAGTGGAGAAATCTTGATCTTTCCATATCTTGTATTTCTTGAGCTCCAAGTCATTTTGGCTGAACCTACCATATATTGTAGGATATTTTGATATTTAAATAAGGCACTTTTGAGATATACTTAATACTTTTGATCCTCCATCTATTTGGTAATATCTCCTTGCTTAATTTTGCCCAAAATGCTTGCTGATTTTCGATCCACCATTTGAAATGTCTTCATTTTGCCTTGCGTCATTTTAGTAACTTGAGAAGACCATTTTGGATCCATATTTTGCTACATCATTCCTAGTTGATTTAGGAAACTTTTCCACTTAGCTCATTTTATGCTCCAAATCACCTCCTTTATTGTACTTCTTTATTATAAACCTAAAAATAATAAAGTAAGTAAGAACTAAGAATACTAAGGTCAAAACAAAGTAAAATGTAGAGAGAAATGCATTAAGAATCTAGCATAAAATGCGTTGATCATATTCCCCCACACTTGGACTTTGCTAGTCCATAGCAAAAAAAAACTAATTAAAAGAAAGACTAGAAATAAGAAAACACACAAAACCAACGTTGGAGCTAGTCTCCACGTTGGGAAAAGTTTAATAAAATACTCAGATTTTGAAACACTTCTAAGCCCTTAACTAAATTTGTCTCAGAAATTTCTTTAAGTATATGGCGATTGAGTCACAAGATTTCATAGTGAAAAGTTCAAAAATTTCGAGAGATAAGAGAAATATGATCATGTTATGAACAAGTAGGACTTGGAGAAAACAATGGTGAAGTTAAAGCTATGCATGTTTCGAATAAGGTTAAATCAAGCTCACATGGATGCACTCATCATATTTTCACTCATGAAAGGGGTTCACTCAAAATGTATAAATTGAATCGAAAACCTCATAATTACTTGCACAAATGAACCAAACCATATGCCTACTCTTGTAACTTACTCAACCAATCGAAGGCTACTCATCTTAAGGATCATAAAGGTCTTTAGAAAGGTTGTAATGGGGCTAAGACATTCAAAATTTAGATAAACGTTCCAAAGACTTAGTCTAGCACTTAGAATTCTTAAATTTCGTGGCTCATCCTTTCTACACTTCTTCTTGTGTCAAACTTCAAAATCGGGAGTCAAATTTCATCTTTTTGGGCCCTAACTTCATTCTGAACTTCATTTGTCCAAAATTTTACACTCAGAACATTTGCTGGAGAGCTTAACTATTTTTTTCTTTCTTTCTTTCTTTTTCTTTTCATGCTTTCGAATTTTCTTTCTTCTTTTTATTTTCTTTTCGGCAGTCACACTTTTTTTTTCAAGCTTTTGGACAAGTTTTCCCTCTTTTTGTATTCTTTCATCATTCTCACGCCACTTTTATTGTGCTAGCTTCGAAATCTCTTCACCAAGTCTTTGAAAACAAGGGTTAGAAACTCTACACTAGACTAAGTGTTTAGATATGTAAGTGGTAAATGAAAGAAAAGGCTAAACGTAGGCACAAATGGGTACTCTAAGGGTGTCGCAGCTCGTGCGCACAATGGGACACATGACTTTTTGGTTTAAGTGGTGGTAACCTAATTTTCCTTTAATCATATACAAAATCAGAGCATATATCAACTTAAAAGCGTTGTAAATCTACATGAGTAAGTTCTAGTAATCTCTAGTTCATTAAAATCTATGACAAGTAATTAGATGAAGCATGTTTTGTTCTTGAAAACCATATGCACGAAATTCACTCTCAAATGGAATAATGTAGGCTCAAAAACTCACTTTTAAGGTTTGTATGATTTAAAACTCATTCTAACATGCAAAATCTATACCATGTTTAAGCATACCATATCCACTACATGTCATGACAATCAAAATATCTCACTTAGCACAAGAAATTAATTTGGTGCTTATTCAACGCCATATGTATTCTTTTTTGGTCCATTTTCATCATAGACTAACTAAGGGCATCCTAAAAATGAAAAAGACTCTCAAACAAGGGTAGATTTAGTGCTTGTCTTCTTTGGGCAACCTTAGTAAAATGGCCAGTTGGCGAGAGAGACCAAGAGAGGTAGGAGTGATTTTCGAGCTTGTCTTTTCTCACATCCAAAACCCGTCTTAGAAACCGTCCCCTTCTAGACACCAAATCACAAGGATTTCTTATTAAAAGACAAGTGTTCATCCACTACACTAAATTACAACGAAATACACTAAGTATGACTTAAAATAATTAAATACATATATATTATTTTTTTAGAGCGCATCATCCGCCGGAAAGTTCCATTGTGCGCCCGATTTTTATGATTTTATGACTCAAATAAAGTTGTAAACCCCTCCCCCACACTTAAAATCTACATTGTCCTCAATGTATTTAAAGGAAACATAGAACTAAGTATGAAGAGAAAGACCCACGAAAATTTTAGCTAAGGAAAGTAAATAAGCAATGAAATTAAAAAGATAAGGGAGGAGAGAACAAATCCTTGACGATTCCTCTATTGGGTCGCCCCCCAACGAGCGCTTATTTTTTAATGTCTTACAGCCTAGACGTGAAGTTCCTCATGTTGTGTTACCGATTTGGTGGTTGAGATTGAGGAGGGAGATGGCAGGATTCACGGAATTGACCCATGAAGTCCACGAGTTGGCCCATTTGCCTTTTGATTTCAGTGATGTCTCGGCCATGTAGATCCAACGTCTCCTTTTCTTTTGCTTGTCCCTCCAAAATAACTTGTGTTGAAGCGGACAATTGAGTGAACATCTTGTCATAGTCCGGATTTGTAAATTGTTGTTGGACTGGAGGAGATTGTTGCATAGGTTGCATCGTTGGAATGGGAGCTTGTTGCATTGGCTGCCTTGGTTGAAATGGAGCACGTTGATAGCCTTGTTGAGGTGTCGGAGGGTTTAAACATCCCTCATTGCTACTCCACTTGAAACTCGGATGATCTCGGTCGCCAAAATTGTTGTTGTTGTAATTATTGTAACGTTGGCCTCCTTGATATCCTCCAATTGCATTAACTTGCTCCAGATCTCCATTGCCTTGCTCCACCATGTTAGGACATTCATCATTGTAGTGCCCTTGCATATTGCAAATGCCACAAACAGGTTCTAAGTTTGCCTTGGCTCTCTTTGTCTCTAATTCAAGCAGTTGCTCTAACATGGAAGTTAGCTTGTCATACTTCTCGTCCTTAACTTGCGTTGAACTAGCTTTATTCATTTGTCTTCGTGGAGCCATCCCATACTGAGCATCATTATTGGCTCGGTTTTCCAACAAAGTTCGAGCTTCCGTCCATGAATGCTATGGTGGCAGCAGTATCAAGAAGCTCTCTATCAATCGGTTTCAAACCATCATAGAAGTAGTTCATGAGGTTTGTCTCGGAAAAACCATGGGAGGGGCAAGTGGAACATAAGACTTTAAATCGATCATAATACTGGCCAAAGGACTCTTCTGATGCTTGTGTAATTCCCGTGATCTTCTTCCTCAAAACAGTGATCTTTGAGGCCGGAAAGTACTTAGCCAAGAACAGGTCCGCAAGTTGCTTCCATGTCGTGATGTAATTTGGCGGAAGTTCCAACAACCAAGTTTGAGCTCTATCCGTCAAGGTAAAGGGAAAGGCTTTTAGTTTGAAAAGTTCTTCATCGGCATCCGAAGGCTTCATACTCATGCAAATGAACTGAAATTGCTTGAGATGCATGTTGGGATCTTCATTTGACAGCCCATGGAAGATTGGTAAATGGTGTAGGAAGCCACTCTTCAACTCAATGTCCTTCTTATCCGCTTGGGGTTCCGGAAATGCAATGCAAGAAAGACCACTACTCCATTCCGTGGAGCATGTACGTTGACGAAGAGATCGCCTCTCATTGTGATTGACGTTGAGAGGGTTAGGAGGGTTGTTACGTGCCATTTCTTGCTCTTCTTCTTGTGAGTTCTCGGTGGAGTGATGGGATGAGTGTGGAGAGTCCAAATACTCCTCAATGAGAGGCTGCTTGAAATCTTGGTCCCTTGGGATAGTTTGAGACTTCAAGTGAGCTAAACGGTCCGTGAGTGCTTGAAGATTGATCTTAGGAGTTGGATGGGAGCTGGACATTCAAGATTAGCCCTTGAAAACTGCTAAAAGATCAAGTGTTAGTATCAAAAGAATACATTAGGAATGTAAGATACTAACCAAAATTGTAAAAACACAAGAAAAACACACGAAAACATACTAAACACATCAAAACATAAGAAAACGAATCACATAAAGAAGAACAAGGTACAAACACACGAAAGCTTGTAAAAACACTAAGTTAAGACACTACAAGAATTTTAAACGTGAATGCAAGGTTTTTGACACCCTAGAATGAATGCATAGATAAGTTAGGACTCAATTTACACATTTTTTTGCAAAGTTAGGCATATTTACAAGGCACAGACTTAGAAACATATATATACAAGTAGAGTAATGCAAGCATACCACGTTTCATTCAAATTCATGCTTAAAACACTTAAATCGTCATTCAAATGCATTAAACAAGAGCCTAAGTGAGAAATGACGTGAATGTATAAGAGAAAACGTTAGAACCTGCATAAAACATACAAAGTTACGTGCTAAATACATGATGCAAATGTGACCTTTCTTTTGGCCTCATGCCCCTAACTTCACTTAGGTTAGGGTGTGTGGTGTTGAAATCCACACACCACAAAGCCGCCAGAAGGTTAATGCAATCTACAAATGCAAGTGGTTAATCCTTTACAAGTTATGAGTATATAAGTATATACAAAACACACGAAATATGTATAGTAATATGCACACGTATTTTGTTTATTGGGTTTTTCGTCTCTCTTCAAAGGAAATGAACAGATTTGATCTTTCGGTCGTTCATTGGACGTGCGACCCGCGCGATAAAGTATAAACTCTCAATTAATCGGCCTTGGTTCAATCGAAAAACATGGTCAGTTAGGGATAAAGATAACGCGAGAGGTAGGACTAATTTCGACATAATACCCCGAGGCTAACCGGGCCAATGGTATATACTCCATTGATGTTAGTCTTTCTTAGATTCAAAACCTGCACCAGTCATAACCCGTTTCTAGATACCATGTCCGACATTCAACCAATCTTTCAAAAATTTACACTCCCTCAAGTCCATAGCAAACTCTGCCCTCAATCTCATGTCCATAACTTCACTTAGGTTATGGTGTGCGGTGATGAAATCCACACATCATGAGGGGTTAAGGAGATAAACATGAAAAAGAGGCGCCATCTATTCCAATGAGTGCGACCTAGTGAACCAAACCGATCCACTCTTTCAATTTAAGACACCTTTAACGTGGTAATTATCTACATGGCTGAAAAAACAGATTTGTTAGTATGAACAAGTATTGGTTACGTATAGAATTATAAACAAGTATAAAAATTTCGAAGTTATTTACATGTTTTTGTAATATTCACACAATTTCACACATGTACAAACGAAATCACACACTTACTTTACAATCCCCGGCAACGGCGCCAAAATTGATACACGGATTTTACTAAGTACTAAATAAACACCTAACACTCAACAAAAACGCATAAGCAATTAAAACCCCTTTTTTGTAGATGTAGCATTGAATTATAGGACAAATTTCAGTGCTCAAATTATATTAGTCCTACTCGTCAGTTATTTTTCATTGTTCAACTTAACTAATTCATCTTTTTAAAGAGATCATATATACTACCTACACATATGTATAACTTAAGCGCACAAGTACCCTAGTTTTCTCCTTGAGAGGAAATTGTCGCCTCCCACTAGTCGACGAGTTTTCCTTTATCGAGCACTACTATGTCGGACACGATCGAGTCAGTGTCAGCCTCCTTCTCCTCTCCTCTCGTCCTTGGTGCGCCACCAGTTGATCTCCCTTGCTGCGTGGGTGGTGTACTACCACAAGTTTCCCAAGTTTTTCTTCTTGGTAAGGTGCTTTCGTCAAAACCACTGTATATCTATGATTTCAATGCTCATTTTTGCCAATTTTGGCTCCTTGAAGGCTCAGTTAAGATTCAAGAAAGGCCGAATAGAGTGTTGCTCTTCACCTTCACTGGCAACCGTGACAAGAAATAGGTTCTTCGAGGAGGGTCATGGCATTACAACTGAGCCTTTATTTTGTCGTGTCAAAAGGTATTCTAAAAAAAAATCGATGTACAACCAACATAAAAAACACCAATTCTTATTATGGAAGTGATAGGCTCAAACTCACCCCGAGGGTGAGTGAGCCATACTCATCCACCAGTCTAGTTCTCTATTTGACACGTGTATTACAATTTCAAGACAAATTGAAATTTTTGCTTCCCATTTTTGCCCATCTCATTTCTCTTCTCTTATACCAGTTCGAACAAAATCTCTCTCTCTCTAAAACAATCGATCCAACCCTATCTTCACTACAAGAAAAAGTGACTTAGACGACGGAGAATTTCCGTCGTCTAAGTGCCTATCTCCGTCGTCTAAGTACTTGGACGACGGAAAATCCGTCGTCCAAGGTACGTGCTCCAAGTGCTGTCGTCTAAGTACTTAGACGACGGAGAATTTAATCTCCGTCGTCCAAGTTCACTTGGACCGCGGAGAACGTCCGTGGCCCATGTAGGGACTTAGACGACGGAGATTAATGTCTCCGTCGTCTAAGTCACCACCTGGGCCACGGAGATTGTTAGCTTCTCCGTGGCCCAGGTGGTGACTTAGACGACGGAGATTAATGTCTCCGTCGTCTAAGTCCCTACATGGGCCACGGAGAAGCTAACAATCTCCGTGGCCCAGGTGGTGACTTAGACGACGGAGACATTAATCTTCGTCGTCTAAGTCCCTACATGGGCCACGGAGATTGTTAGCTTCTCCGTGGCCCAGGTGGTTACCTAGACGACGGAGATTAATGTCTCCGTCGTCTAAGTCACCACCTGGGCCACGGAGATTGTTAGCTTCTCCGTGGCCCATGTAGGGACTTAGACGACGGAGACATTAATCTCCGTCGTCTAAGTGAAAAATTAATTTAAAAAAAAAATTAAATTCAAAAATATTATTAATATTAATTGAAAAAAAATTAATTAAATTAATTAAATACACTAAATTAATAAAATAATTAAAATTAATTTGTACATACATAATCGAAAAAACCTATAATTAAAAATGAAAATATTGTTCGTAATGCGGAAATTAAGAAACGAAATAATGAACTACTAGCTAGCTAAAACACTGGAGGAGCAGATGCGCCGCCTCGTCCTCCGCCTCCAGCCGGGTCGTCGTCGTCGGGGAATGGGTTCGGAGGAGGTTGACATTGTCTTTGAGCTTGTTGCATAAGGGCGATGAGTTGGGCTATTCGCTCGTCTTGCTGGTCCATTCTTTGGCGCATGGCAATATTCTCCTCCCGTGCGATTCGAGCCTCTTCATAGGCTGCCGCAGCTTGAGAACTTCTCCGCCGCCCCGAACCTCCCGTAGATGATGACTCAGAGGTCGACAAATCTCGAACCACCTTAGGCCCGAAGTGCCTAACCTCCTTGCCAGCTCTACGACCGTAGACCTCATCCGCAATTGCTATTTGGCTCTCCACAGATAGAGGAGGCAGGTCTTCTAGCGGCACATCTGGGAACGCAAGCTGAGTGTTAGCCAATTCTTCCTGCGCACGCTCTATCACTCTTGCCTACAAAAGAATAATAAATTTATTATAATGAAATAATATTTAAATAATAATTACTATAATTATTAGCGCACACACATATATATATATATGACTTACGCCGCGTTGACTCGCTTCATTATCGAGCCCAGGCGTCACGTACGCGCTTACGCTTGCATCGAGATAAGGGTGTTTGGAGCCCTTATCCCTGTGCTCCTTGGCAATTTGAATGAGTTGCTTGGCGCCGGAAGTATGGTGCTTGTCCTTCTTCCCCCGGTTGGCTTTGTTGACACCGGAGAATTTCTGTTACACAACATAATGAAATCATTAAAAAATTTATAAGTAACTAAAATTTAGAGTATTCAATTATCTTAATTGAAATAAAAAAAGTAAATTAACACCTGAAATTGCTCATCGGCAAAGTGGTTACACAACCACTCCCACTCATCTTCTCTATCCCCACGCAGCTCTTCGGGGGGAGGCACGGGACCGTTAATTCGGAAGTACTGATGGAGCCTGTACTTCCAATCTTTGAAGATGTTGTTGGCGGTTTGGTTGATATGCCTCAACATCGCCGGATCCGGATCCACCGCAAATTGTTCCTATCAGAAATAAATTGGAAATTATAATCGTATATATTATAAAATTATATATAACTAATATTAAAAATAGTATATAATAACTAAAATTGTACGTATTACGTACCGAAAGATCCTTAAAGACTTTCGCCTTCTCCGAATCCGGCACCTCCCTCCAAGTAGGGGCAGTGATACGAACCCGGTTACGAACAATCGACCCAATGCTATGAGCCGAGAGACTTGCTAGCTGAGGTGTGGGAGGGCCACCGGTGAATTCGTCGTAAGGCAAGGCGATCTTGCTCCCGGTCGCCTTGCAAATTTTCTCCGCCTTTCCACCTTTAACGAGACCCCGAGTCTTTTTCGGTTGGGGGTCAGTGGGGGCCCTCCTTTGCTTACGGCGGACGCTGTACATGATAGACTCGGCCGTCGAAGACGCCTGAGTACTTCCCGTTGAAGCGGTACCGGGCGTCGGAGTTGAAAAGGGGTCGACGTCATCACCGCTTGAGAGAAATGGGGCAGAGGGAATTTCCCCAGAAGGCCCCGGATTGAGGGCGTCTACCTGCGGTTGAACCCAACCGACTTGGGCCGCCAACATTTGGAGCATCTCATCTTCTGACTCCTGTTGGGCTTTCTTCTTCCCGGATGTGATCTTTGGCGGAGCCATTTAAACCTAAGAGTACGTACGGTGTTAAAATACCTACTTACCATAATAATTACAACGACGGAGAATTTACGCTAATTAATTAAGTACGTTTAAGATTTAAATAGAGTACACTAGCTTGGCATTTTCGGTCGTTCAATGGACGTGCGACCCGCGCGATAAAGTGTAAATTTTCAATTAATCAGCCTTGGTTAAATCGAAAAACATGGCCAGTTAGGGATAGAGATAACGCGAGAGGCAGGACTAATTTCGACAAAAGTCTTTCTTAGTCCAAATCCTGTCACCAGTCATAACCCGTTTCTAGACACCATGTCCGACATTCGGCCAATTTTTCGAAAATTTACACTCCCTCAAGTCCTTTGCAAACTCCGCCCTCAACCTCGTGTCCATAACTTCACTTAGGTTATGGTGTGCGGTGATGAAATCCACACATCACGAGGGGTTAAGGAGATAAGCAAGGAAAAGAGGCGCCATCTATTCCAAAGAGTGCGACTTAATTACACCAAGCCTATGTACTAAATTTAAATCGAACACGTACTACCATGCAATTTACTAGAAAATACATATAATTATCAATTAATTATTATTTATCATGCATTTAATAATAATTATTCATTTACCAATATAATCAATTATTATTATTACTATTATTTAATTTTAACTAATAATTATTCATTACCAAATAATTAACAACTAATAATGATTACTAAATAATAATAATAACAAGAAAATAATTATTATAATTACAACTATTTATTATTTAAAACTAATAAATTAAAAGTATTTAGAATTTAAATAATGAAACAAATAAAAAAATTGTTAAAGAGTTAAAATTTCGAATTATTACCTCGTCGGAATTTCGCCGGAATATTGGAAGAGTAGAGTCGTCGGAGAGGGGGAACCACGCCGGAAAATTGGTCGTCGGAGCGTCGCCGGAGGAGGATCGCCGGAGTGAGAGAGAGAGGAGAGGAGAGTATAGAGGAGGAGATGGAATGATGAGAAAATGAGGGGGGGTGCTCCTCCTTATATAGAGTTTCACTTAGACGACGGAGAACTATTCTCCGTCGTCTAAGTGCACTTAGACGACGGAAACAGTGTTTTCCGTCGTCTAAGTGAAGGGTCAAATTTTTTCGAACCGGCGCCAAATAAATGGGCGGGCCGTTTCACCGCCATAAATGTTGACTTAGACGACGGAGACAGTGTTTTCCGTCGTCTAAGTGGAATTTCAAGCGGTGCCGAAAATTGAGGCGGCAAATCGAACCGCCATGTTATTTCGACTTGGACGACGGATATGTAGTTTTCCGTCGTCCAAGTGAACACTTGGACGACGGAAAACGACATATCCGTCGTCCAAGTCAATATTTACATCGAAAAAATAATAAAAAATTATTCGAACCGCCATGGTAATTTGAACCTAGACGACGGATACGGTAATTTTCCGTCGTCTAGGTTCAAATTATGCAAAAAAAATATTTAAATTAATTCGCTAGGAATTTAGCGATCTGTCATTCGAGTGAAATAGTCGTACAATATCGATGAACGCATCGTATATATAAACAGATAAATTTGAACCGCCGAATAATTTTACGTTTTGAAAGTTGTTAAGTATCGACTAATCTTTAAGACTTTAGTGTTCATGAGTAGTTGCTGATTTGCAGCAGAGTACTAACGAAATTGAATTTGGACAAAACAACCGTTGGATATGTTCGTCGTAACATAATATATAATTACTATAAAGGACCAGGAAATAATAAGTTCGGGAAGGGTTTCATCGGCACAGTCAACCGCAAAACCGAGAATTTCACAAACCGGAAACGTGGATACAGGACATTTCGCAACTCCGATTTTCGAACCGTCGAAGCTCACACACCAAGAATATACTACTCTAAAGTCTTGACGAAAAGAATACGCATTCGAAGATGGTCTAGATGGTCGTTGTCTTAGAAAAAATTACGAAATTTACACCTGGACGACGGATACGACATTCTCCGTCGTCCAAGTAGACACCTGGACGACGGAGACGCTAATATCCGTCGTCCAGGTGTGTACTTGGACGACGGAGAATGTCGTATCCGTCGTCCAGGTGAATATACCCTGAATTCAGGGGTTAGGGGTCCTTAGGGTTTAGGGTATAGGGTTTGTCACTTGGACGACGGAGACAGTCATTCTCCGTCGTCCAAGTGTGTACCTAGACGACGGATAATGCCTGTCTCCGTCGTCCAAGTGTAAAAACCCCGAATTCAGGGGTTAGGGCCTTAGGGTTTACGGTTTAGGTCGTCCCCGGTCATTTGTGTGTGCGTTCAATTATTCTGATTCAAAAATATAATTAAAAAATTGATCGATCGATCCGAACTGCTAGATTTAGGGTCCAAGATTTAGCTAGGGTTTTATATGAGATTGAGATTTGGCGCCAAAGGTGAATCTGCAATTAATTTCTCCGTTCTCGGTTAGGGGTCCTTAGGTTTAGGGTATAGGGTTTAGGGTGAATATACCCTGAATTCAGGGGTTAGGGGTCCTTAGGTTTAGGGTATATATACGACTGTCTCCGTCGTCCAGGTGAATATACCCTGAATTCAGGGGTTAGGGGTCCTTAGGGTTTAGGGTATCGGGTTTGTCATCTGGACGACGGAGTTTGGCATGGCCTATATATATAATGCTTCACTTAGACGACGGAGGTGTCGGTACGTCGTTTAAGTGGAACTTACACCACGACGTGTCGGTCCGTTGTCTAGGTGATCACTTCTCCGTGGTCCAAGTCACACTTAGACGACGGAGAATTACATCTCCGTCGTCTAAGTGTTACTTGGACCACGGAGATTTCTCCGAGGTCCAAGTAACACTTAGACGACGGAGATGTAATTCTCCGTCGTCCAGGTGATAACCTGGACCACGGAGAAGTCTCCGAGGTCCAGGTTCTAACCTAGACGACGGAGAAATTTCACATCCGTCGTCTAAGTGTTACTTGGACCACGGAGAAATCTCCGTGGTCCAAGTAACACTTAGACGACGGAGAATTACATCTCCGTCGTCTAAGTGTGACTTGGA
The DNA here is from genome assembly GCA_946800695.1 of Geum urbanum. Classification (NCBI taxonomy): domain Eukaryota; kingdom Viridiplantae; phylum Streptophyta; class Magnoliopsida; order Rosales; family Rosaceae; genus Geum; species Geum urbanum. Next base: position 24,760,033 of record OX327013.1, on the reverse strand, counting down.
CCACGGAGAAATCTCCGAGGTCTAAGTGTAACTTAGACGACGGAACTAATACTGTTCCGTCGTCTAAGTCCTCTTTTCTTGTAGTGCTTATTCCTCTAGTCTCTCCTTCTTCATAATATGCTTCCTTCTATTATTAACTTTTTTCAAGAAAATCATTATTCATCAATTGATATTGCACCACTCTCTATGCTACGGATGCACCACCTCCGCCCCCTTCTTCACTGCTACCGCAAGTTTTGAAATTTTCGATCTCCCGGACGACGACTTATCAGACATAAAAGTCTTGGACCCTAAAATATGAAGTTATGAATTTAAATAATATCTACGAGAAGCCCACAATTTTGTCAAATTTGTTTGCAGATCAAAATACAATTTCTTGTTTCAAAGTTTTATGGCCGATGAGAATTTCGATTTTGATTGACATGAGGAAAAAACGAAGGAAGCCATAAAATACAAGGGTAAATCTGAAAGTAAAAGATAAATAAGACATGGTGTGTAGTTAAATATTAAAAAAATAGCATAATTTCACACATATGTGGGTGTGGCTCACTCACTCTTTAGGTGAGTTTGAGCTTATCACTTATCTTCTAGTTATAAACCTCGACAAGTCGAAGGAAAAACCAAAATTGATGTGAATTTTCAATATTGAATTCGACGGGTCAAAAATTACCTTTGATGTGTCGAATTTTGGACGATTCTGAGATAGTAGTTGTCCTTCGATGGGTTGAAGGTGCAAATATATGACCCGAGGAAAAAATTTGACGGGTCGAATGAAAACCAGGAAAACATTTTGACGGGTCAAAAAAGTGCCAAAACCGATCAAAGGTGTTATCTTCGACGGTTCAAAAGAGAATCTCGATGGGTCAAAAATTCCTTGCAATCAAACCATATTCTCTTTTTGTCTTGTTTTTATGATATTTTGGTGTCATAGTGCCATAAAATATTGTATATTTTGAACCAGTCAAGCAATATGTATTAAAATAACTATTCTTAACACTTTCATATTCCAAAAAGAACATTTTTTTTATTACTTTGCCAACATCAAACTTACATCAAAGATTATCTTATTCCAAAATCATGACCAAGAAGAAAGTTAAAAAAAAAAACAGAGATACGAGAGCCTGACACATACAATACTAAAAAATCGCAGTCTCCAGACTTGCTTTTGTGTCATTAGCTACAATAAGATTGGTTTCACCGTAATCTTCCATCTCATAGTCTTCACTAAAGTTAGTCTCATGTGTCAGATATTGCTTGCACGTCTTATAAGCATTCTGAACCTCTTTAGGTGCACGACATTGTTTATGCATATGCTTGGTAGAACCACGTACACCTATAGCAAGGTGATAAGCAAAAAGAAGAACCAGAATTTGAAGAATTTCCACCATCCCTAAGACCAAAATTGGAGTGATTCTTATTGGAGTTATTTTGGCTATTATCTTGGCGAGTCCAAGTTCAATTTTGACTATGTCCTCCTCTACCATGTCTTCCTCTACCACCACGAGTACTGTAAGGCTCAGAATGATCGTTCTTCTTATTCTTACCTGTACTTTCACCAATGTTATATGTCTCATGAACTTTCTTAGCAGCAACTGATCTATCATTGTTGTTGAAAAGTATCTCGCTATATCTCTCTTTTTTGGCAAGAATGTTCATGAGATCACTGAATGATGTAATTCTTCCATTCTCATAATCCGTTCGGTATTGATGAGCGATCTTATCCATAGAAGAGGGAAATGTGCTTAATGACTCCTCGATCGTAGCTTGATCGGTTTTTTCCATGCCACAAATGGACAACTCAAAATTGAAGCTCCAATATAGCTTGATTAAATCATTAATCTTTGGATAGTCCAATAACCAGATTGAATGATGATCCAATAGTGGAGCCATTCCAGATCAGGGTAACACCACCTACTGCTCAAGAAGAATCTTGTTTTATTATGAAATTGTGATTTTGATTCTCAATCCTATTTACATGTCCATTTCTTTTCCAAATTCAGTTTCCCCATGTTGTGATACCAATTTTCTAGTTTCAATTGAGTTTAAGAAGTACAATTGGTGATACTTTGTTCAATGCACACCAAGTGTTTGATGAAATGCCTAGGCATGTATTACATGAATCCATGGATTTGGAGTGATTTTGAGATAATATATACTTCTTATTTTGCTATGTAGTTTTTCAGTTTGAAAGTAGACTCGTTAATGATTATTTAGAGACCTATTTCATAAAGATCGGAGTCCAAATGAATTAGTTATGCTTTTTCAAAGTTTGTCCTTCACATAAGCTTTTTTGCAGAATTCTGTTTTTGATACTACTTTGTATGGTTGTTTCAGTAGCCAAATGAACTCTAAATTGCATGAACTTTCAGTATGTTCTGCCTTAGCATGTAATCTTTGAATCTTGAAAGTTTCATATTCATTGGTTAAAATCTGAATTTTGATGATTTTTTAAACTTAGGCTGTCATTTTCATTACAACTTGTTATTACTCATTTGGTTTCAAACTTGTCCAGTAAACTCTTTATTGTTAGAGTTAAATGATACTTATTTGACTCTTAATTGTATTCTAGCTTTTGTTATGTTACAATTTTGTACTAGTCTTCATGAGTGAATTAAGTGTTCAGGCATCGGTGTGTATAGAAATTGATACATGAAGTGATAATCTGCGATATGTGTTGCACTAGGACTTTGACCAAGTTGTGGACATCGATAAGAGAAGAACTACTAATGGAGGATCTGTGCATCGACATGTCATCGTAAATTGACAATCGAGGTAAGGAAGTTTCCCCCTAATTAGTGGTTTTTCTGAATTGCTAAACTTTGCAATGGTTTTCGTTTTACTACTTATTTTTCTTGAGGATGACCTGAGAGTCAGCGGGGCATAACGACTTCCTTGAGTTTCAATCCCTAAACTTCCGAAGAGGCTTTACGGATGGGATGATGTCTTACATCCTTTGTGATGTGGCATTAGTCCTAGGTGGTAGAGCATGCATGGACACTCTCGCTACTTCTTACCATTTGGTGGAGATTTAGATCTTTGGTAAGAAGGTAGTTGGCTAGGATAGCAGGTCATCATGTTTGATATATTACCTGGGTGCTTTATTTATTTTCATACAATTTTTCTATATTGAACTTGATTTTTGTTTATTGTTTCGTTTATGTGTTTTACTCAACCGGCGCCAATACTATTTGGATTTATGTTTTCAAACCTAGTTAGGTTGTAGCTTGAGTAGCAATGACGAAAACTCACCCCTAGCTACTATAGTGTGTTTTGCAGGTATTGTGCACGAGGATTAAGGAGAATATTGGGATGGAGCTGGGTGATGTCTCAAAGTTATGTGTTGGTATATTTGTTTCTTTTTCGAGATCACCTCTATATTTTTCACTACTCTTTTGAGGTTTATACATTTGTAATGTGATTATTCTTTGTGTTATGTCTCTCTTTTTATTTTCACATTTTGTTTGGTGCTTTTAAATTAGATATGTGTTGTTTTCATCTCCTTTAACTCAATAACTTCCACCTTGTGTCTACTCTGAAATGAATTTATTTAATCGTTTAAAAATAGAATTTGCCTTGCTTATCTTTAGGTCGTGAGTTGAGTCATCTTAGCTTGCGAACCTCAGGGTTTGTGGCACTGTAACGTGCTCAATTTAAGAAGGTGTAAATTGAGGCGTTACACATGTGCCGCCTCAAAAACATGAGGGCTTGAGATTTGCAACTCAAATTGAGTTGAAGTTGATCAGTAGTTGGTGCCACAACGTTTTGACCAGGTTGTGATGGTGGTTGGATAATATCAGTAAGATTTTTACCGTGAAGAGTATTCTCAACATGTGATACTCAACGATGGTATTCTGCTCCTTGAGGATCAATGATGTCAAACTCAAGCATATTCTACTTTGTTGATATCATCTAAAAAAGAGACAAGAGATGTAATTAGTATCGATCGAAAAATCACGATCATTAATATCAAGTTTAGGGAATAAGAATTGTGATCAATGATAGTTGGTTACAAAAATCGATGCAAAAATTGGTGGCTTCATACCACACCAGAGACCGTGATTGTCAGAACCCATCACAAATATCGATTTCCCTTTTTTTTAATGTGAAATCACAATAACTGTGATATTCACTAATAACTATGACTCCCCCAGGATCGTCACTAATATTCAAATTTTGAGTGAAAACGTGATGAAATCTCCTTCTCTCTTAACCTATATTAATCCATAGGAACTAGCACATATAGTTGAATTAAATTTCAGGGTATTGTAAACCTAAATCTAGACCTAGATCTGTAATTAAGTTTTGCAACTTAATTCTAAATCGAAGAAAGTTAGTCGATTTACCTCGAGGGTGTTATACTCGGTATAAAAACTTATAAAAAGTTTGAAGTAAGAGAGATTCCGACGAGTTGTTATTGACAGAAGAAAACTAGCGGCGGTGGAGACGAATTCGGCAGTGGTGATGAAGGTTAAGGGTTTAAGTATATTTCTGCTTAGAGTTTGAGTTGAGGGCTATCAACTCAAAAGCTACTGATAACATGTTGAAGGAGAAAATAGATATGTAATAGATGTATACTCAAATTGTACTTTATTCATTAATAGATGACTTTAAATATATGCATTATAATCTGTTACAATCATTATCCTTATAAATCAGGGATCAAGAGAATATCTACTTCTATTTTAATTGGGACAAGATAGAATATGAGAAACATTATTTCTTTAAATAAATTTTACTTTTACTTCCCCAACAAATTAAAAAAGATCGAAAACAAAATTAAATAAATGGTGACATGACTCACATGAGGCGTTGAGGCTCTCTGTCATCGGAAATCAAGCAGGGGTCGAGATCAGGCCATCGCCAATTTGCGCGAAGGAGAAATATGTATGTTAGGAGAAAGGAGCCTGCGCCATGCACTGTTGAAGTTTGTTTCTTGTTCCCAACATTAGTTGCATTAAGTTGCATGTGACTGAGAATGCATGTAGCAATGTGGGATAGGCATTGCAATCAAGTGACGCACTCGTTAGCTTTTATAGATTTTTGCATTGAAATTCAGTGAAATGTAACGAGGAAATGTAAACTACTCACCGTTCATCACTACATCATTCTCTCTCTCTTTCTCATAAAAAAAATATACAGGTGGTGAGCGCTTAACCACTCGACCAATATCCAGTACACAAAAAAGAGATGTTCGTTGTGATATAAGCTTAAAAATAGTTCAGTTTCAATTATTATTTTCAAGAATCGAAGTCGAACCGAAGCATATATATAGTTCTCTTTCTTATTTCAGAACTTTGAACTTCTTTATATTTAAAACGCAAATTTTTTGAAACCGACTAAAACATGTATATACTATATATTTATCATAACACATACAAAGATATTTTCTAATTCAAATGTTGAGTGATATAAATAAATTAATATTATACAACATCATAAAAAAAAAAGCAGATACATGATCAGATAATCAAATAAGTTATTTGAGTGACAAAAAAAAAAACCAATTACTATGATCATCAACTTAGGTGATTTGACAAACAAAATAACAAATTCTTCTAAAGTTCCCTCCATCCATCTCTTTTAATTACATATACTGATATATGATTCTATTATTTAGTTAAATATTGTAATATATGGAGTATATACTATTTCTTCTTTGTACTATGTTTTTGGCAATTCATGTACACGACTCATTGTCTGGAGATATGGTGTTGTGTGCATACTCGAGAGATCAGTCAAGGTAGTTTTTAAGGTTCTGTTTACTCTGTTTTTGACTTTGGCTTAAATGTTGAGTAACTGATTTAGAACGTATCTTAAGTGATAAGTGTTTTCATTCCCCCGTGATTTGATTTGTTACAAGAGATTAGTCTCTTAATGTGAATTGATTATATCTCATCCAAATTATTTTGTCTTCAAGGTCATTGAAGATCAGAATGATTCTGTATTGATGAGTAGATTAGGGTTTGAAGTTCAAAAGTATAAATAAGACTCTAAAACTTGAGACTCGGGTGTGCATTGTTTTTTTCTTGACAGAATACTTAGACCTTCATTTGTGAACTAACGCAAGTATTCTGTAGTGCAACCTTTTGTGTTTGATTTATTTTGCAGGTTCAATTTTGCAAAGAGATATCTTCACTAGAAGGAGCAGCGGTTCTTGATCAAGAAGACAAAGAGGTTTCCTAGTTGAATTAGGAAACTGTTATTGATCTGTTTATTGGATTGCTAGAAACATACTTTGATAGCATATGTTGCTTATCAGTTTGTATGATTAATCCTTGTAAAACAGTAGTTTTAGTGGATACTTCGGTGCTAAGTTAAAAGCCCTGCAACCTCATTGAGGTTTCCTTGCGTCAACATTTCTCGTGTTCATTAGTTCTTTAAGTTTCCTACCCTTTAGAGTATTTTCAATTAGTATCAGAGCGGGTTCCTCTCTAATCGCATCCCGAACTCAATGGGTTTGAATTGAAATCTGGATAGTTGGTTCCAACTGAATGAATGAATTGGGCATTCGAAAAGATGCGTTGACTCCTTAAATATACTTACACGTGCTAACCTAGAGTTAGGTTGCACGTGTGGCGACGTGTTGGAGTGGAGATCCTACATCGAAATAGGGCAAGAGGAAATATAACTTAAATGAATGTGGAGTATTCCTAATTGTACCGAGGCCTTTTGTGGATAAAATCCAACACCTTAAAGGTGGTTAAGTTGAGACAATATCGGTACATGATAGACCTTACCTGCCACAATTGTCGCGCTATGCAACTTGGAATTAGAGCCTAATTAAGAGGGGAGACACCTTTAAGGTTAGATTTGGGCTAGGATGTGTGAGAGCAGATTTCGTCTCCTTCTAGCTTAAATCTCCGCAAACCTGTAAAATAAGTCGGAGAATGGTGTGGTACCATGCTTAGACCCTTTAATGCTTAAGTTAGAACTTGTCTCAAGAATGAAGAAGTGATTAGGGCAGAGTTACATTACCTGTGACCATGTAGGGATGGTCTATATATAGTGATCGTGTCAGGTCTAAGCATAGTTCTTATCGAACCAGACTACTTTACATTAGGAAATGAGGAACCCATTAAGGAATGAATCTCCATATCTAGGGCCAATCAAATCTTATGATTACCACATGTCCTTTGACATAATCCCCATAGGATATGCTCACCCTTTCCATCACAGATTCTGTTAATCCCCCCGATGTCCAATCAAATAGTCCCTCATGGTCAGATTTCCCAGCATCCTTGAGGTCTGATCTTACCCTGAGATTGTTATGCCACCGAAAGTTCCTGAAGCCTCTACATCATTATAGATACTTCCAGAAGTCTCAAGATAACTCATTCTTTAATTAAAACCCTAGTCATCCAAGCCCAGGCTCGTTATCTTCCTTATTGGACCTTATCCAGGGTCGGATCCACCGAGACCATCATTCCCTAGCTCAGGCGGCCAAAACTGACTCTTATAAATACCCCCAGAGCAGTGTGAGGTTCGACACATGTTGGCCTTGTGCTGTTATTGTTTGAGCTCCACTAACCCAAATTTTAAAAACTCCTCGGCTTTCCCATCAAGCTACATGCGAAACCCTAAGCACGTGCCCCCACTGTTTCACCTACATCATGACTCCTTCGTCATCAAACCCCGTCAGCATTCATACCTGCTTCAACTGTCACAACTCTTTCCATTCTCATCCCATTTCAAACCTAATCGCATCCCTTGAAATCAGAAACCATATATCTCCTCAAACGGTCATCCCTCATCACATCACATCCTTTCACCATATATAAATCGAAACCTCCCCCCTCCTCATTTTTTTTCCACATCTTCTCACTTACCCAGATTCCTTTCTTTACCCAGAAAACCTCTCTGCAACCCAAAGCTTTTTTACTTTCGCTTCGTAGCAAGAACCCTGAACTTCAGAAAATTTAGAAAACATCAATGGCAGCCAATAACTCCTCTTTCCTACTCCAGACGAAATAATCGTCCATACCATCACTATTTTTCAAGACCCAAACGCCATCGATCAGATCAACATCTCTAAACCACTCGCCACCTCCATGCCTATTCTCTAGAGGTCGCCATCCACTACTGCTCCGGCCGTCGTCCTACCTAGCCGGGAGCATTCTCTAGAAACTATTTAGAATCCTCCCTCGCCTACTACTTTCAATGTGGATGAGGTCGAGATCGTCCAACCCCCAATTTTGGAGGCCGAGGCTGATCTTACCCACGTGCAGTTCCAACCGTGCACCGCTAATGCCACTTTAGAGAAAGCTCGGGAAGAGCTGTATCCATCTGCCTTAAAAATTGATTCTGGCCAAGCCTTGGCCGCATTCATTCACTTCTTCCATGAAAGGGATAATGAGAACTTTTGGTTCGACCTTGTCAAAGACAAAGCTAAAGTATCGGAGCTTGAGGAAGCTCATGGTCCGGGACTGCGCGTCCACCCCTTCCATATTGTCTACGGTCTTACCTTCCCTATGCCGACTTTTATCTATTCTGCCTTGGAGTTTTATGTCATGGACGTAGAATAATGGTACCCAGACAGCTTTCGATATCTCACATGCTTCGATTGGCTCAATTGGTGATTCGACTGCGGTATGGGGCTACCAGATTTCAGGCTGCTCTTTCAAGCCAAGCTTACTCCAGTCGATCAGTTCTACTCTCCAAGAAAATCATGTATATTAAGGACTCTCTGTTGATCGATCCTTCATACTCCTCAACGGCTGGAAGAAGACCCCCATCCTTGTCTTTGGGGATTGGGAAAAGCTCGCCAGGGAGGCTGGCTTCAAGGTCCCTATCGTCGTCAATCACATCTCTAAGCTGTAGGAGGATCTTTCCAGAGCCGTCGACTTCCGTCGTGACCTTGTGAACGACGCTTTCTCCATTCCCACCAAATTCCGCAAGTGCTATTGGTTATAGAGCAATGAGCGCCTTCGTCCTATAGGTCTAGTGGGCATCAAGCCCCTCCTGCATGAGAATCTCTAGGAGATGACCGAGGTCCCTCGAGCCCCTCAAGTTCACAAGGCCGACATAGCCCCTACCCGCAAGCCCTCAAATGTCTAAGCTCGAACCGAGCAGGGGGAGGCCTGTAAGCCTAAGAAGAAGAAGCTCGTGAAGATTTTCAAGCCTGCCAAGGACAAGGTCCAAGCTCCAGCCTCGGACAGGGAGCTTAAGGAAGCCCTCCCGCCTATCGTTCTTGCTACTGTCGCTGAAATCTTTTCTTCTCCTCTCGAGGATCCTTTAACTTTATCTCTACCAACTAAGAAGATGAAGTCTAGTGCCTCTGGTCCACCCCATCCCACATCCTTTAAGCTGGGGTCTTCAAAGGCTGCGGGATTTTCTCTGGGTGAGTTCTCCCATGCGTTGGTCTAAGATTATACAAATGTTGTAGTTTCTTACATGACTTGTCATTCAGTAATTCGTACACTGCCTGTTGCTGCCATTGTTGTTGGATATGTGTAAATACTATATTCTTTCTTGTGCAGGTTTCCTCGGGAAGTTGGTCGAGGGTGTTGATCCTGATCTCCAAGGGGCTACTTTAAAAGGACCCAAATAGACCAGGGTTACATCGTCTAGCCTCATTCTAATCTGTCCGAGGAGGAAATCGAGTCCCTTGGGGGGGGGGGGAGGGCATATCTCTTCCTAGTTTTGCTCTGGCTTAGCTCGTGCTGATGTGGCATGCTTTTCCCTGACCTCCATGATGCTTAAGAAGGATGTTGAGGACATTAGGTCCTTGGAGGCCGAGTATCTAATGAAGCTCTCCTAGACTTCCCTGACCTCCATGATGCTTGAGCAGGATGCTGAGGACCTTGGGTCCTTGGAGGTCGAGGATCTGATGACGCTCTCCTGGACTTCCCTCTACAGGGTAACCCTTCTTCTTCTTCTTCTTCTTCTTCTTCTTCTTCTTCTTCTTCTTCTTCTTCTTCTTCTTCTTCTTCTTCTTCTTCTTCTTCTTCTTCTTCTTCTTCTTCTTCTTCTTCTTCTTCTTCTTCTTCTTCTTCTTCTTCTTCTTCTTCTTCTTCTTCTTCTTCTTCTTCTTCTTCTTCTTCTTCTTCTTCTTCTTCTTCTTCTTCTTCTGTCTTACATTTTTCTCCTTTTTTTCCCTTCCCTTCATTGCTTGTTTCAGTCATCCGTTACTCTTACTACTACCCTTGGACTCTTCCATGCCATAGCTCGCGAGGCAGACAACGAGGCCGCAGAGGAAAGAGGAAGGCTGAGGAGTTTGCCTCCAAAATCAAAGAGCTAGAGGTCGAGGTCCATAAGATTGGGGATGCTTAAGCTCACGCCTGCCGTATCATCAACCAAAGGGAGAAGGCCTTCGAGGAAGAGCACTCTTTACATTAGGGTGAAGTGAGGACTTTGAGGTCTGAACTTAAGAAAGCTCGGTGTGAGATGAGGACAACAGCTGAGGTGTCTGAAGCCAAGCTCAAGGGAGCTCTGGATGCCAAGGATTGAGAGTGTGAAGTTCGTATAACAGCTCTAGAGGAGGCTTATGGGCTCTAGCTTGAATCTCAATGAGTGTACTGGGAGTAAGAACGCAAGGAGCTCATTTGTGACTACGACCCTTCCATCGCCTCTGACTGAGCCAGAGTGAAGCCCCCTACTTGTCTTTACAGGTGTATCTATGTAATAGTTTTAGGACCCTTTTTCAAACAACCGTTGTCTTTATAACTTATATATTCTGCTAACCTTGGCCTAAGCCTTAGCTTAGATAACTTATGGCAGGGGTAGATTTAAATATCGATATCGTGCTTAGCTATTTTATGCTCTTCTTTCATTCATACCCTAACCTTGGCCTAAGCCTTAGCTTAGATAACTTATGCCAGGGGTAGATTTAAATATCGATATCGTGCTTAGCTATTTTATGCTTTTCTTTCATTCATACCCTATCGTTTTTTTGTCAGGGCTGGGGGATCTGCCTCTGAGTGCCTGTAACCTCAGTACGACTCTCGAATCCCCATATTTCCAAGCTATTTCTCTCGAAATAGGCTTAAGGAGAGCCTTGGTAACTTTAAGGTCTCCTGGGAGGTGCTCGCGGTTTTGAGACTGCCATCGCGGTTTTGAGATTGCCTCCCTGTTAAGGGGTTTACATGTTTAGCCCCGGGTTTGTACAAAGAGCACCGTTCTCTAGACCTTTCTCAAGACTAGGTCCTTGACTGGCTAGGTATCCCTCTGCCTTCGTAGAGCTTCTCTGATGGTATCACAAAGACCATATCAGAATTACCCTCCACCTTGGATTCTCCCTTGGGGACCTGTCTGCAGTGTTGTGTTGGGGTCTGCCATTTCTTTGTTGATTGACTTTGGCTTATCCCTAAGGCATCGCCAGGTATGAACGCTTGGGACTTCGAATACCCAAAATGTCAAGATATGACTAAGTCACCTCTGAGGTGTTTGTTAATCTCACCACGTGCAATATAACCTCGAAGCTCTACTAACCTAGGATTACTTTGAACTCTTATGGGGTTTTTCTTTGAGTATTTTGGTCTATCCATGGGCGTCCTCCTCGATGTCCTAACCTCCTTTCCTTAATATGTCTTACCACTATAGGAAAAAAACAGTTAAACAACGAAGCTATTTCGTCGTCTAAGTTCAAGTTTTCGTCGTCTAAATACTTAGACGACGAAAATATAGAATTTCATCATCCAAGTGAAGGTTTAGACGACACAATTGATCCGTCGTCCAAGTGAAGGCTTAGACGACGTAAATAATATTTGCGTCGTCCAAGTACAACTTAGACTACGAAATTGTTTCTTAGTCTAAGTCATTCCTTAGACCACGAAATTGTTTCGTAGTCAAAGTGATGACTTAGACTACAAAATTGTTTCTTAGTCTAAGAATTGACTTTGACTACGAAATTGTTTCTTAGTCTAAGAATTGACTTAGATTACGAAATATACTGTTTCGTAGTCTAAGTTATCACTTAGACTACGAAATAATATATTTTGTAGTCTAAGTGAATTTAATTATATTTTTTATATAATTTTTTCCTTCAAGTTTGAATTTAAAGTAAAATATTATTAAATAAAATAAAACAATAAATTTAATTAAAATAATTAAAAATTATATGTATATCGATATCGTTCGAAAATAAATAAATATTAAAAACTATGTACCAACTAAGTAAATACGGCAGGAGTAGATGCGCCGCCAAGTCCCCCGCTTCCGGTCATGACGTTGTCGTCGGGGAGTGGGGTCATAGCAGGACGACAATCTTCTGGAACCCTGACTTGCATGAGGGTGAGGAGGTTGGCTATCTGCACTTTTTGCTCATCAAGCCTGTAACACATGGATTACGTTTCTGCCCGTGCGAGTCGAGCCTCCTTAAGGGCGGCTTGGACGGCCGCATCCTGACCACTCTTCCTCGTCGAGCGTGTCGTAGATGAGTCAGATAAATCTCGCTGCACCTTGCGTCCCAACCCCTAACCTCCTTGCCAGCTCGACAGTCGTATACTGCAACGGCGATTGCAATTTGGCTCTCCCTCGATAAAGGAGGCAGGTCTTCCGGCGTCATATCCGGGTGTGCAAGTTGCGTGTTGGCCAATTCTTCCTGCTCCAGTTCTAGCACATATATTCGCCTGAAAATAATAATGAAAATTAAATAATTATAAATTTATACGGGAGTTTAGTAAATAATAAATATTAATTTCTTTAATTGAGAAGAAATATATACGATACTTACGCCACTTTGACTCGCTTCATTGTCGAGCCCAGGCGTCACGTAAGCGGTGACGCTGACATCTAGATAAGGGTGTTTGGAGCCCTTATCTCTGTGTTCCTTAGAGATTTGTATGATCTGCTTGGAGCTGGAGGTATGATGTTTGTTCTTCCTCTCCCGATTAGCCTTGTTTGCATTTGATTTCGTCTGTTCAACAACAAAAATCTGTAAAAAATGAATAAATGACTAAAAAATAAATTATTCGATTTCGTCAATTTAAATAAAAAAATGACGAATCCGATATGATTCTTCTTCGAAGTGATTGACCAACCACTCCCACTCATCTTCCCTATCCCCACGCAGCTCTACAGGGATGGGCGAGCGACCGAATTGGAGGTAATACTTGTGAAGTCTGTACTTCCAATCACGGTAGATGGTGTTGACGGTGGTGTTGATGTGTCTAAGCATTCCCGGTGTACCATCCACATCACACTGTACCTACAAAAAGAGAATAAAAAATTAAAATCGTAGATATTATGAAATTACGATTTTTATTGGTTATTAAACAATAAATTTAAAATTTTATTACCAAGAGTTCTCTAAACACCTTCCCCTTCTCCAAGTCTGGCAACTCTTTCCAGCTAGGCACAACCATACAGATGTTATTGCAAATAATTGCCCCGATGCTATGCGATGAGAGACTAGCTAGCTGTGAGGTAGGAGGACTATCGGTGAAATCGTCATACAAAAACTGGATCTGTTGCCCCGTTGCCTTGAACAACTTCTCAGATTTTCTGTCCTTTCCGAGTCCTCGGGTCTTTTTCGGTTGAGGGTCTGATGGGTCCCTCCTGACCTTGCGCCGCACACTGTAGAGAATAGGCTCGGAGTCTGACTCCTGGGCACCTTCTGACATCGACGATCGGGCCAAAGAGATGTCACCGTCATCGCTCACTATAATTAGAGCAATATGAATTTTTCTAGTCGCCGCAGCTGAGGGATCAACTGAAGGGTCCGAAGGAGAGGTAACGGTGTCCTCCAAGCCTCGCTAACGCACTTGGTCTGTCAAGTATCGGAGCCGGATATCTTTGGCCTCTCTCTGTGCCTTTTTCTTATCCCATATGGCCATTTTAACATAGGAGTTGTAAAATTCAATTATTAAACCTATTTTATCATTATAACTATTTTACAATATTTACTATTTTTCATATTTACCACAAAATTTACCATTTTTAATATTTACTATTTTTAATATTTACCACTTTTTAACATTTACTATTTGTAATTTTTACCTTTTTAACAATTTACCATTTGGTTTTACAATGTTTTGATATTTACCATTTTTAATTTTTACCATTTTTAATATTTACCTTTTTATATTTTTACCAATTTACAATATTTACCATTTTTTTACCAATTTATAATATTTACCTAAATACAAATTATTCAAAATTTTTTACCTAAATACATATTATTTTTTTACCAATAATAATATTTACCTAAATACACATTATTAAACAAATTTTACCTAAACACATTATTTACCAATTTATTATTATTTACCAATTTATAATATTTTACCTAAATACACATTATTATAATATTTATACACATTATTATACACCATATTATATGTAAATACACATTATTATACCTAAATATATATTATTATACCTAAATACATATTAAAACAAAATTATACGTACGTAGGTAAAATTTTAAAATTTTGAATTTTACCATGGTGGGGTCGGTGGTGGTGCCAGTGGGAGGCGCCAGAAGCGGTGGGAGGAGTTGGAGGGAGGTGGGAGGCGGTGGAGGGAAGAGGCATGTACCCGTACGTGCGTGCGTGGAGGAGGTGGAGGCCGGTGGGAGACGCCAGAGGGAAGCGACGGAGGGAGGAGGAGTTTTAGAGAGAGAGATTTGTGTGTGAGAGAGAGATATCGTGAAACTGCTGGAATCTGCAAAATATACAGTTTCCTAGGAAGGACCTTCACCCTCCGTGTCGGTGCGTCGTCTCAGTCCTCACTTGGACGACAAAGCCTCATTTCCGTCGTCTAAGTATGACTTAGATGACGAAAAAATGTTTAAGACGACGCAATTTATTTACGTCGTCTGAAGTCCATTTAGACGACGAAATCTTCACTGTTTCGTCGCCTATGTTGGTTTTTCTCGTAGTATATTTTTGGGAGAGTTGGTTGGCTCGTAGGGTGAAAGTCATTCCCATGGGAAACAACGACGTCGACTCCAGTCGAGTTTGGTGCCTTTCCTGGGCGTTAAGCTCCTCTTAATCAAACATATCAAATCATAAGACTCCTATCAATCCAACATACAAATATAACATCTTGCAAAGGCAAATCAAACATAAAACACAATGAAAAGCATCGTTGTTGACAACAGAAGCTTTTATTGAATGATCGTATAAATCGTACAACGTTTATCGAATAAGCAAGGACGTTTCTAACATGCCTCATTGAACCTGTCAACTTGTGACACAATCAAATTAAAAACCAAGGCTAGGAAGAGTATGTGCCTCTTCTAGATGCTTGCTAGCTTCTGTTCCCAGGCCTTTAGCTCTGCTTCAAGCGGTATTCCTTCAAGTAAAGAGCATTCCATTGTTTATCAACCAAGGCTCATGTTCTTGGATTCTCTAGCTTGTATGATCTGTTGTAGCCCTCTCCAACGATTATGTAGGGTCCTTCCTAGTTTTTTCCATGTTTTCCTTCTCCTGACACCCTAGTATTTTCGAACATCTTACGCAGGACCATGGTGCATGGGAGGGAAACTCTAGGTCAAACCTTCCTCTCGTAGTAGGCCTTTAGTTTTTGCTGGTAAGAGGCCATCCTGATCTGAGCTTGTTCCTTATGTTCCTCCAACAAATAAAGCTCGTGCCTTAAGCTCTCTGCGTTACTTTCTACCATTTGTGCTGCAACCTCAAGGTTGGGAATCTTGTGGTTGATAGGAATGACAGCTTCTATTCTGTATACTAAGGCAAATGGAGTCTCCCCCGTGGGTTTCCTCTAGTTCGTCCTAAATGCCCAAAGCATGTTTGGTAGCTGGGATACCCATTACCACTTCATTAACTGATCTAGCCTCCTTCTTAGGCCCTAGAGTGTCATCTTATTTGAAGCCTCAACTTTTCCATTACCTTGAGGGTACCTTGGAGTAGAGAATCTGATTATGATCCAGTGCTTGACACAATAGTCTCTCACCTCATGGCAGTGGAGCTGAGGGCCGTTGTCTGCTACGATCACTTAGGGGATCCCAAACCTGCATATGATGAATTTCCAAATAAAATTCTTTACCTCTGTTCCCCTTATGTTTGATGAAGCCTTATCTTTGATCCACTTGAAATGATAGTCTATGGCGACAAGGAGGTACTTCTTTTGCCCACCCCCAACTCTAATTGGGAATCCTCCCATTATGTTTATTCCCCACTGTGTAAAGGCGTATGAGATTGAGACTGGATGTAGCTCATCTGGGTGTAGGGGTGGCTGATGGGCATGTCTTTGGCAGGCTTCACAAGCACTAGCATATTTCATGCAATCGTTCTTCATTGTGGGCCAGTAGTACCCCTCAGTTAAACACCTGACCACAAGGTTTTTATCCCCGATATGTATTCTACATATCCCCGAGTGTAGTTCTTGCATGATAGTTTTGATCTGGTTTGGGTGTGCCGCCAGCTGATCCGGTCCACTGAAGGATCACAGATACAATTTCCAATCTCTGACGTTATACCTTGCTGCCTGTCGGATTACCTTTCTGGCCTCTACACGCCTTTCTGGTTAGGCACCAGTATCTATGTAGATTGTTATCTCATCTATCCAAGAGAGTGTCTGTTGTACTGGCATTACTGTCATTGTCTCTTCCTCGTCCGTGCTTGGATTGGGCAAGTGCTCCACCAGGATGGTTATCTTGAGCTGGTAATCGATGCTAGAGGCCAGATTTTCCATTGCATCGGTGTGTGTATTTTTTAACCTGGGGAGTTGCATGATGGAGAACTCTTCGAACAAGCCAACTAGCCCCTTTGCTAACCTGAGGTATGCCTCCATGGATATGTGATGAGCTGTGTATTCTCTAAGTACCTAGTTTGCGATCAGTTGAGAGTTACAGAATACTTTGATCTTTTTTACATTCATCTCCCGTGCTAGTCTGAGCCTTGCTAGGAGTGCCTCGTATTTGGCTCCATTGTTGATGGTTTTCCACCCTAAGGTTAAAGCTCATCCATGATCGTTCCATCTGGGGTTTTTAGTACTAGGCCTACCCCTGCTCTTTTGTCTTTCAAGGATCCGTCTGTATATAGCGTCCAGTGATGGACCCCTTGCTCATCTACTTCCTCGTCCCTTTCTCTTCTTTCTTGCACCTTTGGCTCTGGCATGGTGAACTCGGCTAGGAAATCTGCCAAAGCCTGCCCCTTCATTGTTGTTTGAGGTCGGTACTCGATGTCATACTGTGGTAGTTCAATGATCCATTTGGTTATTCTGCTTGAGGAGTCTGGGGTATGCAAGATCATTCTTAATGGGTACTCGGTCATGACGACTATCTTCAAAGCCTGAAAATATGGTCGGAGCTTACGTGATGTCATGATTAGGGCCAAATATTAACCCGCCTATCTTGGGATAACGAGTCTATGGGTCGAGAAGAGCCTTATATACGTAGTATAGGGGTAGCTGCCTTCCAGTATCTTCTCGGACCAGAGCTCCACTTGTTGCTACGTTTGAAACGGTTAGGTACAAGTATAGATTCCTCGGACATAAGTCACATCCTTCGTTCCCTCGGCATTGCTCTTGTACATTTTGAAGAAAGTCAAATTCAAGTTTCTCCAATCTTCGATCGAACCTGAGGGAAGGGTATCATACCACTGCAGTGCGTGGTCCTTCAGACTCGCCTGGAACATCTTACACATCCAAGCATCATTCGACTGGCTAGTAGACATGGCCAATTGGTAGTTTCTCACATGTTGGTATGGGTGAGAGTCCCCAGAATACCTATCGAACCTGGGGTGACTCAACTTCTTGGGAGGTTCTGCATCTTGGATGAACTGAGCCAAGGGGTTTTAGCACATCTTGCGGGCCCTCTGCTATGCTTCAAACTCTTTCTTGGACATCCAGTCCTTCCTAAACTTTTCAATTTCTTGTTTGGTCCAGATGTTGTGGGCATGTTGTGCCTCCATGAACTCCTCCATCATGCTCCTAAGGGCTGCTACCCCAGTGGTTTCAGCGTTCGTTGCCCCCTACGATTGTTTTGTTCGATTGTCAGGTCTTCCTGTTCTGTCACGACGGGTGGGTCGGGCATGACTGATCCTTGCTTATTCAGGAGCTCTACCAAATCCAGCAGCGTGGCCTGAACAATAGCTACGGTACCCGCCAGCTCGTTCATACTCCTAGCGGCCCCCTTCGTAGATTGCTGTAGTGCCACCATATCAATCCTTAGATTTGAATACCTTTCTACGGCCCGATGGAGGCCATGGTTGACCTTAGCCTTCCATCCCCTGACTCATTCAATCTCCTAGTCATATCCTTCTTCTTCGCTTATGTGCCCCTCATTTGAGAGGTTTCTTGGCTGAATCTGATGAGAGAGGGTGCTCCCATGCTTCGATGCCCTAGTGTCGGGGGTGATCTGGTTGTCCCCTGTGGGCAGGGTTATGTCTTTGCCTCACTGGTTGCTTGCGTTGGTGGTGTCTTCCATGTTCTTCCATTCACGAGAGTTAGCCTAGGGTTCTGCTCTCAATGAAAGCACCAATTTGTAAGAGAAGATTTCATCTCCATCTAGCTTAGATCTCCGCGAACCTGCAAAACAAGTCAGAGCATGGTGTGGTACTGTGCTTAGACCTTCTGATGCTTAAGTTAGAACTTGTCTCAAGAATAAAGCAATGATTAGGGGAGAGGTACGTTACATGTGACCATGTAAAGATGGTATATATATAGTGATCGTGTCAGGTCTAAGCATAGTCCTTATCGAACCAGACTACTTTACATTAGGAAATGAGGAACCCATTAAGGAATGGATCTCCATATTCAGGATCAATCAAATGTTATGATTACCATAGACCCTTTGGCATAATCCCCATAGGATACACATAAATCTTACCATTTCCATCATAGATTCTGTCAATCCCCCCGAGGTCGGATCAAATAGTTCCTCGTGGTCAGATTGCCCTGTTGATAATGCACATAGCAGAAAAGGATCGCTCTATTGTTGCAGTTGAAACAGGAAGAGTTAGTACTAGTATTACTACTCGGTAGATAAGCGAATATGTTGATGATCTTCTAGTTTTCACAAGCCATTGGGACAATTCTGAAAATGTTGACGAAGCTTTGAACTCCAGAATACGAACGACATCATTCTCAAAACGTTAAAGTTGTCTTCTTAATCTGACATTCTTCTCTTTATTATTGAAATCATGTGGATAAAAATTTTCGACCAATTGACAAATATCATCAATTCTGAGAGACTTGTTTACTTCACGAGGATCAAGAGTAGAGCTGAGAACAAGTAATTCCACTGGATTTTCATTAAATTGATTGTTTAATTCTTGCAGTTGAGAATCTATAGTAGCATAGAAGATATTGACCTTGTAGTAATGATAAATTGTGTAGTCATCTTTTTGACCACGAGCTCTACCGCATCTTGCCATATAGCAGGCATCCATATCTGGTAAATTTATGTTACGTGCTTCAGAAAAGGAGTTAACTTCATTAAGAAGATCGGCCCATCCTTCATCTCTTAGCTTTTGAATCATTGTTTTGGTGGAGGAAACAAGATTCATGGCATTTAAAATATCTTGAGATTCACTCTGCAAAGCTTGACAAAGTAAATATGTGATCTCTAAAATTTCTTTCATGAGATGTAAGATGAAGAAAAATTCATATAAAGTCATTGCCTCATAAGCTGCATCTGCATCTCCTCTTTGAGCAGCAGTAGTTCCATCTTCAATTATGTTCATCAAAACAAGACATGTTGCACTAAACTTATCCTTCAAGCTGGATATTGATCTCAAGTGAAAACTCCATCGAGTATCTCCAGCACGTTGCAGTGATCCAATTTGATTATTTTCTCTCCCCATCTCAAGCTCATCAATTGCAATCAGTTGTTCTATTTTGGCAGCTTGAGCTTTTTTGAAATCATCACTACGTTTTCATGAAGCACCAACAACATTGAGAATAGAAGACAACTTCGTGAAGAATTGTTGAACATGTATAACTTCTCTTGATGATGCAACTAAAGCCAATTGTAACCGATGTGCTAGACA
This sequence comes from Geum urbanum, assembly GCA_946800695.1. Taxonomy (NCBI): domain Eukaryota; kingdom Viridiplantae; phylum Streptophyta; class Magnoliopsida; order Rosales; family Rosaceae; genus Geum; species Geum urbanum. The sequence goes on along the minus strand of OX327013.1, from coordinate 24,740,141 downwards.
ATGAATATAGTTGCACATCGGTTACAATAACATGTATAGCGACTTTCATCATGGCCTCTGAAAGCACAACCTTGAAATGCAAGCCATTTAGCTGCATCAATTGAGGCTTTAACTCGTATTCGGTTGTCTGCAATTTTTTGAGAAGTATAATTATCGAAAACTATTCAGAGATGCTGAGGCTGATTCATCAAATCTAAATATGCTGTTTGAGCAACTTTATGAGCAGAGGTAGGAAGCTTTCCTTCGTGATTCATAAAAGTACAGTCTTTTCCATATCTAACTTTCTTCCAATTTTGAAACCCCTTGACAATATAAGCAGTTTTTCCAAAGGTACTAAAGAGATAACAAGGCAAACAATATGCACTATTTGTCTGAGAATATTCTAACCAAGGAAATAGACCAAACCAAGAACTTTGGAAGCAACACAGATGTTTTGGCGGTCCTGTTTTTAGATAATTGATAAGCTTGGGCTGGTATGGACCGGCCTTGATATATGCTCGACTAACTTCATCACGCATATTAACAGGATAATCTAATATTTTTGCCCGAAGTCTTAGATCACGCTTTATAGCAGTAGGATCAAATTCACAATCATTAATTTCTATTCTTCTTTTGTTTTGATGATCTTGAATAACACTAGATTGCCCTGATATTAGTGTATTTTGAGAGGTAGAAGACTGCCCCGAGGCAGCTTGCGAATTCTGAATATTATTTCTTTCGAGGAACCCAATAAGAGTACTTTGTTTTTTCATCTTTCTAATATGTCTCTTGGCTTTCGCTGTTTTTGATATTGTGCCGAAGGTGTTTGGCATATATATAAACATAGCAACTAATCAATATATGAATATGATTCAAATACTATAGGCAATAGAACTCCATATCCTAACCGAATACGTTTTGGTCGGTTTTGATGGAAGAGAATTTAACAATAATTTAACAATAATCAAGTGATAATTTAAGTTCAAAAAGAATAAGTGGCTAAATATTTTTGGTTATAAATAAAGCAAAGTACTTAAAACGTAGTAAAAAATTAATGGGGCCATGCCGTTTGACTTTTCAAGTTTTTAACCATTAAAAGGGATGACTTTTATATCAACCAAGTTCAGCGTGAACCAAGGACAAATGACATAAAAGGACATTATTTTTCAGCCATTCCATTTTAGCCTCTTTAAACAAAAGTCCTGTAGTATATACTTCATAATTGATGTCTGCATACAACTACAATAGTATGTTCATAAAGAAGCATAGTGGGCCCATAGTTTATCTGTTATAACACATACAGCTAAACATCTATCATCGACACTCAAAGGTAAATAGTTATTTTTCACCATAAAAAAATTTATCATTGTCAAAAAACACGCGATTTAAGTTCTAAACATAAAATTTTAAGAGACTTTATCACTAATACAAAAGAGAGAATTAAATTATTCGAAAGATCAAGAGAAGCTCATCCTCGTCCTTTAGAACAAGCAATTCATTAACCCAAAATTACCAGGGAACAAGATTTTCTTGAAAATTTGTTAATAGACAAAACAAGAATAGAAAATCTCTTGCACCAATTATCCATCTGACTGTTTATTTGAGCATTGGTTAGATCCGCAGACCAACTGGTATCAGAGCTTGCAATAGCTCACAATCCAAACAATGGGATCAACAACTGAGAAAATAATAGAAAAACTAGATTCTCTATTTGAAGCTTCTGATGCAAGACAACAACAAATCTTATCAAATTTTTTTAGATGCATAGGGTATCTAAAAATTCTTCCAGCAATCAGCAACCAATTATAGAAATTGGAGGCTAAGGTAGATTACATCCAGAGACAGCTAGAAGAAAAAAAAGAACTATTAACAAGAGTTGATAGTAAGATCGAAAGACTAGATGTTCAACAGATGAAGATCCTTAACTATGTTCAAAAGAAAGCTCAAGAACATCAAAGGTCAAGTACTAGTCCACCTCGAACTTTCATTAGAAAGACTAATGATTTTAGATCACTAAAGGTTCCAAAAGGGAACTTAATGCCAAAGTCATTTTTTCAGGATTCTTCATCAAATCCTTCAGCATTCAAGTTGAAAGAACACAAATTAGAAGACATGTGCAACATGAATATGTTGATCATCTTCAAGAAAAAATCAGTGCAGCTGGTGAACTCAGAAGAATTTGAATTCAACGAGAAGAACGTTCGAAATGCTCCAATCCCAAAGTTTGAATTCAAACAGATCTACAAGAGAGGAAATTTTGATATGATGGACAACCATCAATTCAAAACCCTTGAATTCACCCATCCGGCAACAACAAGAGAAACAGATCTCCTTCTGGTCACACCTGAAGAAGTTTCTAAAGCCAGAAAAAGAAACTTCAAGTTTATGCATATTGGAGCAGTCCAAGTTGACATAAAGCGACTGGCCAGAGAATGCCTAAATTGTTCAGTTCTATGAGTTATACAAGATAATAGGCTGATCGATTTCCAGAAAAGTCTACTGGGAACACTTTAAGCATCACTATGCAACCAAGTTGCATATTTCAACTACCTTCCAAACTTTTCAACCAGTCTACCAGATGTTGCTCTTTGCCTACGACTAAGAGTCAAGACAGACGACACATCCATGAAAGACGGCATGCAAGAACTAGCAATAGTTTATAAAATACACTATAAACTAATGAGCACAATAGTAGAGCCAAAGACCAGGATACCAAACATCCCAGGTCTTACCACTGGTTTCCTTACAAATCCCAAAAACCATAATCAAGAGATTCACAAGGTAGCATAGGATGAGGTAACTTTCCCACTAGAGTGGAAATTATTCGGTCTAAAGGAGAAACCAGAAAGCACGAAGGCTGCGGTATATGAGAACAGAAAAACCGGAGATGTCAACCTCAACTTCGAAGGATACCAAAATAGTGACGTATCCCTCAAAAGCTTCAAAAGAGAAAGCTCAAGACCTCTAAGAAGATGCAACTCTACCAGAGAAAGTGGTGCTAGAAGTACCATAATCTCGATAAAAGCCAATCCAGTAATGGAAGAAGATTTAGATGTTGAGTTAGAGAAAAACATCAGCATGCTAAGGGCAAGAAAGTTCAAAACAAAACTCTTCAAGCTTTACGAAGAAGCAGAAGAATGTAAAGATCTCTTACGGTTGGAACAATTGATCAAAGAGATCGAAAGTTTCACCTTCAAAAAGGAAAGAAAAGTCTTTCCTCTTCTATGAAGAAGCAGGAGAAACCAAAGGAACAGAAGATGAAGACATGGAAGAAGAATAATCTTCACAACAATCATCTTCACAGACCACCATATTCAAGATTGGTGGAAAACTCAAACTTCCACAAGGAAGAAACCCTAGTAGAAAGAAGGGAGAAAGAAGCTCCCACAGATTCATTCCACAAGAAAATACTCCTAAGATGCCAATCACTCAACTAGGAGTATGGCTTGATCTAGACAAAGCACTAGACAAGAAAAAGGCCATCGACGAATGGGCAGCTAGTCTATTCATGGCATCATGTTCAACCTATAGAAGATTTGAAGCACAAGACTTGCACACAATCTACGAGTCGAACCTTCTAGGAATGGCAAAGAAGTATTACTTTCCCTTCAAGGAGACGATCAGAGGAAATCAATGGTTGGAAGACATAAAGACAAATAGAAATCCATATACTTTTGCCACTCCGCTCTATGATCAATTCTGCGGAGACATCTCATATATTGGAGAAAAAACTAAAGAAATAGCAAAATCCAACATATATGCTTTCAAGATCTGCGACATGAAGTACTTCGAGGAATATTTGAATGAATTCCAAGAGTACTACTGCACAATAGGAGATTTTGAAAATACCGACCTGGTACACCTTCTACACAGGAAGCTACCTGAACTATGGAGAACAGCCATGAGAGAAAGCATAGAAGAAAAACCTCTAGAAAGATTTTCGGTGGGAGGAGTTGCAGAGAGAATCAGGCATCTAATGCGCGATCAGTGCAAAGCCAACAACAGAGCAAAAGCTGCCAATAAGCAGCTTAAGGGAACAAGTGACTTTTGTTCTAGAATAATAGATACACCAACCAATTGGGGATGCGAAGAAAAGAGGCAAAATAAGAAGCACTTACAAAAAATGTTTCAAGAGAAATGGAAAGAATAGTTGGAGGTTCAAGAGAAGCTCCAACTACAGGAGAGAAAAAAAAAATCCCAGAAAGAGATTTTTTAAGAAGACAATATCTTATCAAGAACCTGAGAGGAAGAAATCTTGTAGATGTTGGTTGTGCAAAGTCGAAGGACACTATGCTAACGAATGTCCCAAGAAAAAAAGAAGAAGTTTGAAGGATATTCTCAAGGAATATAAATGAGTCATAGAGACGACAAACCTGAAAGGCTATGAAGTAGTCTATTCATCAGAAGAAGATGAAGAAATGTCTGTCTATTCAGTCTATACAGAAGATGAATCGTCAGAAGAATCAAATTCAGAATCTGGAGAAGAAGAACTTAGAGAGGTTTATCTTCTTGAGATAAAGAATTGAAAAGAAAGCACAGAGGAAGAAAAGATTTCTTCCTACAAAGTCAACAAGGGAACATTCATTTGCGACTTCTGTCAATGCAAGGAGAAGAAAGGATTTCCCATGTTCTGTGAAGCAACAAGGAAAACTTATCACAAAGAATGCTTCATAGCTGAAACAAGGAGAAAAACAAAGAAGAATTCAATAAACCAGATTATTGAACAAGAATACGAAGATTACTTCTATGAGATAGAAGAAAAAGAAAATTCTAGAAAAAGATCTAGAAAGAACAAAGGCTGATACTATTACAAAAAAAAGGAGTAGTACCTGCAGAAGATCCAGTCCATGATACAAAAAGAGAAGTAGTATCTGACTATGAAGAAGAACAGTGCAATCCTTTTACAGAATAGAAAGCAAGTTCTTCAAAACAGAACCTATGCAAGGTAGCAACTGTTGCTACAAGTAGATTCAGTAACTACATGGAGATTGGATTAAAACTTCTAGGATATAAGAAGTATCATCTACATGCCTTTGTAGATAACGGTTCGGGCTTCAGTCTAGCAAAACTGTTTTCTATACCAGAAGAGTTGTGGATAACAGAACCAAAAAGAAATGCAACCGGAAAGACCGTAGAAGGAAAAAGAATCTTCATGAATACTTTTGCCAAAAAGGTTCAAGTCTCGATAGGAGGAGGAACCTTTGTCATTGAAAACATTTGGCAATCAAAAGGCCAGGACTCAGATGTCTTAAGTGAACTGATTAGGCTGCGAGAAGAATCCAGAAGCCAGAAGTGAACTGATTAGGCTGCGAGAAGAATCACAAATTTTTCTGGACAAAAAGGCTTAAAGACGCCAAAAGTATTGTTGGTTCAAGATTCATAGAGCAATATCAAAGATTGCAGCAGAATAGTGGTGAATACAAACCACGATTCGAAAAAATTCTGCAATGTAAACACCAAGAAGAATTGCTTGTCGAAGAATCATCATCATCAGAAGAAAATTTTGATGAAATGGAATTCTGTAGGTTTCACGGCAACAGAGAATTCAAGCATCTAGATGCTCCACCTTATTCACCTACCATAATCCAACTCAAAGAATACACTGTCTACAACATTCTTAAGAAAATTGTGAAAAGTGTGAACAAGAGAAAATCCTCAAAAGGAAAGCAAGGAACTCCAAGAAACCCAGCATGAAGACTAGATTTGAGACCAGAGACCTTACTATTGTGTCGCTTCATGATCAAGACAAGTATCATTACTATGTGTCTTATAAGGTTCTTAATAACCAACACACGCAACAAGAAGAGTTGCCCGATGAAGAGTCATCAAGAGATGAAGATGAAACGATCGAAGCCACATTTATAAAAGAGCATAATCTCAAACACTTCAAAGCTAAACTTGAGAAACAAAAGAAGCACCCCCTTGGATAAATCAAAGAAATGCTTAGACAAAATATTGATATCAATCCTCTGAAGTTTTGGGAAAAGGACCCAGTGGTCTGTGAGCTCAAGTTACATGATTTGAATTCAATCTGTCACGTAAAAGCCATTCCCTAATACAAAGAAGAAGATCAAAAGGAGTTTAGAAAAGATATAGCTGAACTCTTGCAGAAAGGATTGATCAAACCATCAAAAATTCCTCATCGTGCTCCAGCTTTCTATGTCAGAAATCATGCAGAAAAAGTTCGTGGAAAAGCGAGAATGGTGATAGACTACAGAGACGTCAACAAGAAACCGTAAAATATGGTTATCCGATAGCACAAGCAAGAGTGCTAATCAACAGGCTCAGATGAGCCAAGGTGTTTTCAAAGTTCGATGCTAAATCAGGATTCTGGCAAGTCAAAATGCATCCTGACAGCATTCCTCTTATAGCCTTTGGAACTCCACATGGACATTATGAATGGCTAGTATTTCGGACTAAAACATGCTCCATCCATTTTCCAGAGAAAAATGGACAATATATTCAAACAAGTGGCAAACTTTTGTGTCGTCTACATGGACGACATTCTTGTGTTCTCCAAGAACAAAGAAGAACACATGAATCATCTCTTTGAAGTAGTCAAACTCATCGTCCAACATGGGATCATATTAAGAGAGAAGAAAGTCTTTCTCGTGCTAGATGAAATTGATTTCTTAGGGATCAATATAAAGAACAGAGTCATCATGCTTCAGCCTCATATCTTGGAAAAGGTCTGAAAATTTCTAGATAGAATTCCTGACGCTAAAAGTCTATAGAGATTTTTAGGAGTCATAAATTATGGAAGAGACTTCCTTTCTAAAATTACTAGACTAACATCAATCATGTCGCCCAAAACAAGCTCAAAGAAAGCTTGGAAGTTCACAGAAGATGATGAAAAGATCGTTAGGCAAATCAAAGATCTATGAAAAAAGTTGCCACCACTACATTAACTTGAAGAGAATGAAGAGATCATCCTCCAAACTGATGCTAGTGACAACTTCTGGGCAGGTGTAGTACTGGCTAAAGAGCCAGGCACTAACATTGAGAAGATTTTGAAATTCTACAGTGGAAAGTTCAACGCTGCAGAGCAAAATTATCCCATAGCAGAAAAAGAAATTCTGGCCATCAAAAAGACAATCGAGAATTCTCCCACCTTTTTAGGAAAACCCTTCACAGTGAGAAAAGATTGTGCCAGAGTGAAAAAATTCAAAAAATTCAAACTCGATAAAGCTGCAGATAGGGGAAGATTAGCTAATTGACAATTATTTCTTAACCAATATAATTATGATGTGGAATTAATTACAGGAAACAAGAACTATCTCCCAGACGCTTTAACCAGAGAAATGACCATGTATAAAAGAAGTGACGATGAAGGACGCAACCCAAGAAGCAGAAGGCCAGGAAAGGAGCCCAACGAACAAGAAGAACCAGTTGAAAAAATCCTCAAGAGTTTTTTGCTGCGTCCTGAAAGACCAGTCTTAACTAATCAATCCCAGGGGAAAGGATTGGCTAGCCCGTCTCAAACGACAGATGGTAAAGGTAATTTTGCTAGATTTTGGGACGGGCTGCTGCTTTGCCAAAAAGTAGAATTTTTCCTATAGGTTTTGTAAACATCTTCAGATATCAGCTAAACACCTTTTCAGAAGCAGTCTTCCAAACTGACCAGAATCTAGCATCCCACCAGAGGGCACTGCTGGATAATTTAATGTTTGCTTTCTAGGAAAATGACATAAGACTCATGATAGGGACCATGAACGCCTTGGCAATAGAACTAAGTCAGAAGAAGAAACCACTAAACGTGGTCAATGAACCAACAACGTTGTACATTAGAACTTCAGAGAGTGCTAAAGTTCCTATTCAAGTGCTAAAAGAATCGGAATGGTTCAAGTTCCACAGACATATTGGCAAGAATACACCAGATGAAGATCTCCTAAGCACCCTCTTCGTTTTCCCAGAACCCTTCTTAGGAAGATATTTAGTAAATGTTCAGAGTGAACATCCGCAAAAGCACAAGTTGTGGTTAGTAGAAAATGGATTTGTCCATAATCTATGGACAAAGACAAATGAAGATTTCAAAGGATTGCTAGCAATTATCTACAATACAATCAAGAATGTCAGGAAGAGCAACTGTATTCTCATACTAAAGTTTAGATCCACACCTCCAGAATGGATACAGAAGTCTAAAGGAGAAAATGAATACATTCTTCCATATCATTACGTCAAAATCATCCAAGGACAGTATCTTGAGCCAGCATGCGACGGATATAATGGAAACCCAAATTCAAGCGTTCCCTAGATGAAGGCTAAGACGTTAGAATACATCAAAAAAGTAATCGAAGAAGATCAAGAGATTACATTTCTTGCATCAGGAGACAAGATAATAGTCAGCACGTACGATCATCCAGAGGCCGTTACAAGTGATCTGTTCACAGCCCTAAAGCGGACAAAAATAGATTCCTCCCTCGCCTGTACTTAATGGCTCAACAAGATCGAGAGACACAAGAGATACCATATGTATACAGATACAGATATGGAAGAAAACGAGATCAAAAGAAAGATAATAGAAGAAGACCCATACATAGGGGATAACTTAGAAGATTACGATGACCTGTAAATATGGGCAAAATTGTATTGTGCTTTTCTCTAAGTGGGAGACATCCTTATCCCGAAAGAATCTGCTTTCCAAAAGAAGACAGTGGAGGAAAACAAATGCCCTGTCTGCACCAAAGCACTATCACCGGTATAGTTACTATTTTTAGTTTGTGTTTTAATTCCATTTTGAAATCCGCTCTCTATATAAAGAGGTTTGACTCTTAGTGTAGAGGCATCGAAAATCAGAACAAGAAAAATTAATCTGAGAATAGAAAAGCCTTAAAATTTTAGTTTTTGAGTGAGGGAAGAGTTGAAGCAACAAATCAGCTTCATCATCCTCAAGTAAATATGTCTATGAGTGGTTAAATAGCTTATAGCTGTTTACCGGAGAATGAGTCTCTGGATCTGCAGTCTGTAAGTTTGTTCTGTAACAAATAAACTATGGTTTCCCACAAAACTTCAAGTTTTCATGCATCCTTAATTATAAGAACTCATCTATACTCTCCTGAGAGGCGGACTACCGCCCAGAAGGTGGAACAAATGAGTAATATTATTCATAATTGTTTTAATCCTCTGAGAGGCGGATTACCGCACAGAAGGGGGAAAGAAATGAACTGTCTAAAATTAATATTCATCGAAGAATGATAGTAATACCTTCATTACATGTTAGTAGTGCATTATTCATCAAACAAAAATCTTTTTAAAACTAAAGGCCAGTCAGCAGTGAATCCACAAGCAGTAGCTCGACAGGAAGCAAGTAGGTGAAACATGGGCATGATGAAGACTAATTCTGACCAGAGGTTGAAGAAGGGTAAGAAATTTAAGAATAATGATAAAAAAAAATTGATTGACGTTCAATCAGGTTCACACCAGGCGTACCACACTATTCGTCCCCGTCTTTGCACAAAGTAATCTTATTATTTCTTTATACCGAATTAATTGTTATATAAATCTTTAATTATAGGTCTTAGTGGTGGAGCGCTTCACTCGTAGTCCCTAGCACGTCATAATTAATAGTAATTAATAATTTGATCTCGCACTATCACGTACACCAATTAATTAACTTTGATATCTTTGAACTTAAGATATCCAATTGATAAAAGCAAGTTAGGTGATCGACCGGATATCTTGCCTTGCCGATAAATAGTTCCCTTCACGTTGCATGAAAAGAAGAGGATGCATGGCCGGCCGGGTTCACATCAAACTCTAATCCATATTAGACAAAAAAAAAGTTGGGAGAGGAAATTCGCATGCTTTTAGGGCCCTCCCGAAATTGACAATTACCCTTAGAATTGGCATCGGCAAAACACATATAGACATAAGAGTCGGTGGTAATGTGGATGATGACCACATACGCGTTTCGATCGATTTATATATCTATGCAATTATTATTTAACAAACCTGAGCATGACTAAGAACATGGTTACTTAGTATTGCCGTTATTGGCATTGGCTTCAACTCGATCAGAGCTTAGCTCAGCTCGATCGATCTGAATTTCTGATCGAGTTCGTTCTCCCCTCCTCTCCACATGGCATGCTCGATCATGTGTTGGACTTGCATGTGCATGGGATTATAGAAGAGGAAAGCAAGAAAGAAAGTAAGAAAGAGACACTTTCAACTTTCTTTTGTGAATGTTAGATCTTTTGGCAAATGCCAACTAACTTTACGTACGTGTTTGTCATTCAAGGGTTGACAGCGCTAGCTAGCAATCCTGAGCATAGATATGGATGTGAAGTCTGAAGCTTGTTACCAATGTTACATAACGGACTAGCTAGGCATAATTGAGCGATCTATATATGCATGAAAGATTGAAAGAGAAATGCATGACCGATTAGCTAGTTATCTCTTGAGAGCTGTTTATTTACTTTCATGGAAAGAGATATTTGATATGATATGTCTCGCGCATAGTGGAAATTTGATGCTCTACGCTACGCTAGCTGGCAATCAATTACCACATTAACGGGTGTGGTTTGATGTGTTTAGTTAATTGCACTACCACATTAAGAACCATTGCCGGCGACCTAAAGTCGCCGGCCTTTGTTTTATTTTTCGTCGGAAATGATTATTATCGGCGACAAGTCGTCGGTAATACTCTCGCCGGAAATTTGGCTATTATCGGCGACTTAATTTTCAAGTCGCCGGTGATTCCGTATGATTGAGGGAATTACCGGCGACTCAAGTCGCCGGCAATGTTGCGCTGCTGTGGCCGGAAATTGAAGGGTATTGCCGGTTCTGGATTGGGCCCAATTCCCAGAGAAATTTGTCAAAAAAAAGCCGGTTCTGGATTGGGCCCAATTCCAGAACCTGCACTGAAAAACAGAAACCGTACAAATACAAGTTCAACAGTACACACATAATTGTCCAACGTACACTAGAAATAGCAACAATACAAAAATAAACTACAACTACACGTCAGGGTCGAGGAACTCCCGCGTCAGGGTCGAAGAAATCCATGTAATCATTTGAACTCCGGTGGCTACCCTGGTCTTGCTGTGGCGGTGATTGCTGCGGTGGTGGATCACTGTGGAACACAGGAACCGGGGGAGGTGTGGGGACCAGTTGTCCGGTAGTCTGGCACGCGTACATTGTCTGCATCCATGTGAACATTTGTGTCTGCTGCTGAACCATCATTCGGTGTTGCTCGACCAGCACCCGGTGCTCGGCATCTCTGACTGCCTGCTGCTCGGCCAATTGCCGCATCTCCTCCATTTTCCTCATTTGCTCCTCCAACTCCCTCTGCGTCCTCTTAAGCTCCGCTGCTAGGTTAGAGTTCCTAGAAGTTGAAGTTCTTGACCCGGTAGAGTATTCTGAAGTGTTCTTCAATACTCCTTCGCCCGCCGAGCCCATTCCCCTGCAGTAGTAGGTATTCTTTCCAGTCCTGCACGCTTTTGCCATGATCTGAGCCGCTATAGGGCGATCAAGTGGATCGATCTGAGAGGCATACTGGGTCACTTCTTCCTCCGAGCAGTCAGGATGGTTGTTTCGAGCTATATACATGGTGACTTCTGTGATCGCTTCCTCCACTCTCGCCTAATTGAAAAGCGAATATGAATAACGTATTATTAAACAAGTTAAATTAATAGAGAAAAATAGTTTTATTGTGTGAACTACAAACTAATGAGGCTAAAGACTTACCGCTTCTTCAGGACACTGCGGATAGAACTTCTGATGAATAAACACCAACGGGTTGACTTCTTGTTGTTGCTGCGCCTTACTCGACCAACCCAAATAGTTGAGTGAACCTGCATGATGGGCCTTGGTGTTTTTCAATATGTTCTCCCGGTTCGTCTTGAAAATTGCCTTGTTTTATAAACATATGTAAAAAAATTAGTAACTAACTATTTCAATGTGATACGATACATTAGGGTTGTAAGATATATTCAGGATACATACCTTCGCTTTAGGGTGCTCGAAGTGGGCTACCAGCCACAGCAACTCGTACTCCCTAAACCGGAATTCGCTAGGGGTAGAACCTCGGCCTAGCTCCTTGTACTGTGTGTAATGTTTTGAAAGCTCGTTCTTCCACTCTTTATACCTATATTAACACCAGAAAAAAAAAGTTAGAGATATTAAAACACTTGATAAAAAAATATCTAACTCGATATATACTCAAATAACTCGAATCACATCACCTGATATGTAGTTGACTCTCTACCCACGTGTGAATAAGGCATTCATCCACGTCAAACCATACCTGCAAGATGAATATATAAACGGTAAAATTATATATTTATTCAGACTTAATTAATAAATGTAAAATTTACGTAATGAAAATAGGATTTAACTCACACTCAGTGCATTATGCACTTGCATCTTCACGTAGAGAGGCACAGATTCCCAATCTAGCCAAAGCATTGGGACCTTGTCCCGCACGACGGCCCCGGCCATGCTAGCATACTTTCGCGTGGTGTTAAATGTCTTGATCACCTCACCATGCTCATTGGCCCTAATGAGTGTTTTCCTTCCCCCGGTGGCCTGCTCAAGTCTCTTCCCGGTGCAGCTGCCTCTAGTCTTTCGTTTTCCAGTGCCATTAACGAAATTGCCTAATAATACAATGTCAACAAATTGATATCATTAATTGAACCTATCGTAAGTCTTAAGTAATAATTAAGTAATCAATCTTGTTAAATAAAATTTACCTGCATCGTCCGTTTGCTGGTTGGTGCACCTCGCACTCTAAAGATACACGGGGTCGAATGGAATGAAGTTGTACGCTTCCTCCACGCTCAGGAACTCCGGCCGTCCTTTAATATAAATAGGCCTCCCCCTATCATCGAATTCAGGGATCACAGGAATCTCGTCGGACAGGAAGAGACCGGACGGCGGAGATAGACGAGGCCTGGACGATGAGGCGCCAGCACCATCTGCCTCAGATGATTCCCGTGAAATGGGAGTAGGCACCGGGCCAATAGGCACTACAACATTTTTGCCCATTACCGGCGAGATCACCGGAGACAAGGCCGGCGACCGGAAAAGTCGCCGGTAATGTTCAACATTACCGGCGACTTAGCCCGTCGCCGGCAATGTCGCCGGAATCTCGCCGGTAATGTTGCAAAACATTACCGGCGACTCCAACCGTCGCCGGCAATGTCTAGGGAGACATTACCGGCGATTTTTCGGCGGGAATTTCGCCGGAAATGTCTCCTAGACATTGCCGGCGACGGTTGGAGTCGCCGGTAATGTTTTGCAACATTACCGGCGAGATTCCGGCGTAAAGTCGCCGGTAATGTCTTCATTTCCGGCGACTTACTCCGTCGCCGGCAATGTGTCTTATATTAGATGCCGGATCGGGCAGCTCGATCATTCAATCATTTTGAGCGAAAAAAATCCAGAGAAATCGAAAGAAGGAAAACGTACGCTCTGAAATCGATCATTATTCGGTATATTGTCAAAATTAAGGCGGGCGTCGAAAACTCGATCAGTCGGGAAGCTATTTATATAGGTACGTAGGTGTATATATACGTATATGTGGTATATATATATGTGTGTGTGTGTGTTGATCAAATCCAATTCGTGAGATATATATATATATATATATATATATATATGAAATGTTGTTGATGTACGGTCACCGAAACGAGAAAACAGCTTGTAGTTAATCTTGTGTCTGAATCAATGACTGGTATTATCGTATTGTTATCGGAGCCAGGCTTAACAGAGATTAGATCGATATATCATTGAGTACTATCATCGAGTACTGAATACGTACTATCATCGAGTACTGAATCGAATTCAGAGATTAGATCGATATATATACATATGCATGCATGTGTTGATTTAATTAGAGTTGAATTGAGAGATCACGTCGATTATTAGTAGTGAATGTGTGTATATATATATAATTAATACGTAAAATTGTTAGAATTTTCAGGATGGACAAGAGTTGGATGAGCCTCGAAAGATGGGATGTCAGATATCACGAGGGAATTAGGAGTTTTGTGGATTTTGTGAAGGCTAATTGTGGAGACACTACACTTCATTATTGCCCGTGTAAAGAATGTAAGTGTTTCAGCGATCGATTTCGATTTCCCATTGATAAAGTGCAGAGGCACCTGAGTAAATACGGGTTTTGGGATAAGTACACTTGTTGGATTTATCACGGTGAAACATCGGTAGCGGGTCCGCATGATCATGGACAATTTGGTGAGAGGGCCAGTCCACGCTATGATTATGGACATTTTGCTGAGAGGGGCAGTTCATCCTATGATCCAACATCGATGTTAATCAATGATATGTTTCCTCATGAGAGCGGTGTATTTGCTGATGAAGCACCAAATGTCCCTCCAGTCGTTGAGGGTTTCCCCCATATCGAGCCAGTCGAACCATTACCTGGAGGTCATGCCAACACAAGCGGTATGGACAAGTACAACAACCTGATTGCATTGCAACAGACTCCGTTGTACGACGGTTGTAGTAAGACTGTTCTTGAAAGTGTGATGGGAGTGATGCAGCTAAAAATGGAGAACAAAATGTCTGTCAAAGCTGTTGATTCTTGGTTGAAGTGGACTGCTTCGCTACTGCCACCCGGTCATCGTCTTCCTACCACTCATCATAAGGTGCGACATATCCTGAAAGATCTTGGGCTTTCCTACATCAAAATCCATGCATGCAGATATGATTGTATTCTCTTCTGGGGAAAAGATCTCGAAGACCTTGAAGCCTGCCCGGTATGTTTTACAGAAAGGTATAAGTTGACTCCTGCAGGCAACAAGAAAGCTGTGAAGATACTTCGATATTTCCCGCTTATTGATAGGCTGGAGCGGTTGTTCATGTGTGCTTTCACGGCCGAGGCAATGAGATGGTGGGCTGAGAGGAACTTGCCTGACGATGACACCCTTATACACCCTTCCGACGGAGAGGCTTGGAAGCACATGGTCAGGGAGTTTGATCATTTTGCAACAGAGGTCCGAAATGTTTGGCTAGGGCTCTCATCTGACGGATTCAACCCTTTTGGCAACATGAGTCTTCAATACAGTATATGGCCAGTTATTTTGGTACCGTACAACCTTCCACCATGGATGTGCATGAAGAAGGAATACAATATGCTCACTCTGTTAATTCCGGGCCCGGGTTATCCAGGAAAGTGTCTCGATGTGTATTTGAGGCCTTTGATTGAGGAGCTTAAGTACCTGAGTGAGTGTGGCCACCCCACTTACGATAGGTTCAAAAAGGAGATGTTCCAGATGCATGCCATGCTTGTTGGCACCATCAGTGATTTTCCTGCCCGCGGTATGTTGTCGGGCAACGTTACCAGGGGTTACAGGGCTTGTTCAGAGTGCATGACGGTTGATTGTTGCAGTCCTCATTGCAGTAAAATTGTCTCGATGCGTCACCGTTGTTGGCTTCCATATGATCACCCATTTAGGCAGGATCCAGACGCGTTTGATGGGACTGTTGAAACTGGTGTGGCACCCAGGCGATGGACAGGGGACAAAATTTTGGAAGTGTTGAATGAATATGATTTTGGCCAGCTGAGCAATCATCCTGACATAGTGGCGTCAATTCCAGAAAAGCCCGAAAGGTATAAGTTTTGGACACACAAGAGCATATTCTGGGAACTCTCCTACTGGCCCAGGTTGCCTATCAGACATTACCTAGATGTCATGCACATAGAGAAGAATGTGTGTGAAAGTGTGGTGGGCACAGTTCTTAACTTGGAGGGGAAAACAAAAGACATCCCTAAGGCACGCATTGATCTTAAAGCAATGGGTGTGCGGAAACATTTGTGGTTAAGAGATGGTAAGAGAAAAATGCCGCAAGCTCCGTACACCGTAAAGCCGAAGCATAAGCATGAAATTTTTCGGTGGCTGAGTAATGTCAGGTATATATTCGATCTTATGGCTATGTATGAATTTGTCCTTAAATTTTTAGCGGAGTATATATGGTTATATGCGAGAAATATAATTGGTCCATATATATGGCTTCATCTATATATATATGCAGGTATCCTTATGGCTATGCAGGAAATATAAGCAGGTGTGTTAACTTCTGGGACAATAAGATGTACGGATTAAAGAGTCATGACTGCCATGTACTGCTTCAACGCCTTTTCCCTATTTTCATTCGAGGGTACA
Organism: Geum urbanum; assembly: GCA_946800695.1. Classification (NCBI taxonomy): domain Eukaryota; kingdom Viridiplantae; phylum Streptophyta; class Magnoliopsida; order Rosales; family Rosaceae; genus Geum; species Geum urbanum. Next base: position 24,724,038 of record OX327013.1, on the reverse strand, counting down.
TGCCCAAAGAGGTGGTGGAGCCGTTGGTGGCCTTGTCAAGATTCTTTCAGAAGTTATACACCAGGGAAGTTAAAAAAGCAGACCTGAGGGAGATGCAAGATGACATCATTTTTATCATGTGCAAGCTTGAGAGGATATTTCCCCCAAATTTTTTCGACATAATGCCGCACCTGATGATCCATCTTCCCGAACAATTGTTGCTTACCGGTCCCGTACACTACACTTGGATGTATCCCATGGAAAGGTACAAATGATTCATAAATTTGGTTTGCCTATGGTTTTTATATGTAATGACTTCTGGTTAAGTAAGTTAACATGTACTTGTTAACTTGTAGACAATTGGGAGCCTACAAGGACTATGTGAAGAATAAATATGCACCTGAAGGGTGTATCGCTGAAGCATATCTTGCGCACGAGTGTGTAACGTACACCAAAGTGTACCTCGAAAATGTAGAGGACCCCCAACAACATATGCCGATAGATGAACCCCAGTTCAACCTTTCTATCATCTCCAGTGACGTGGTAGTACATGGAAGCTTGCCAAAGTCGTACAAGTTGGATGGAAATGAGGTAGCCATTGCCCACTGGTCGGTACTGATTAACTGTCAAGAAGTACAATATTGGAAAAACTATCATCTTCACTGCCCTGCTATTGCCGGAAATGTTGATTACTACAACAAGACGTTTGCAAACTACTTTGGTCAATGGGTAAGTATATGTGTATATGTCTATTTTTATATATATATCCTTACATAGCATGTATGTATGTACGTGCTTTTGTGGTTTCAAGATGACATAATTTCTTCTGTACGTATTAATATATGGACGTTTTCAGATGAACCATGTAGCAGATGATGGTTGCCCAGAGTGGTCAAACGAATTGAGGGTCCTGGCGATGAAACCGATTGCTTCAAAAGTGTACTCGATGTGTCAGGTCAATGGCGTGAAATTTATATGTGAAAATCGAGACGACCGACTGAAAACACAGAATTGTGGGGTGATGGTCCATGGTGGGCAGGATGGCGTTGACTATTACGGTGTCCTTCATTCAGTTGTTGAACTAATTTATGGGAACCGCATGAAAGTGCACTTGTTCAAGTGTAGATGGTTTGATACTAGCCCGGAGAACACAAGGACCGATCAGTACGGAACATTTTCGGTGAATACTGCTACTACCTGGTATGAAGATGACCCTTTCGTTCTTGCCTCATCAGTAAAACAAGTGTTTTACCTGGACGATCTTCTTAACAAAGTCCCGTGGAAGGTGGTTAACCATGTTGCTCATAGAAACATATACAGTGCTGCCACACTTGGTGATACCGCAGATGATGAGGAAGTTACTGCATACCAAGAGCCGAACGCTTTTGACATTCCGGAATCATCTACGATTCGCCTTAATAATGTGAGATCTGGGAGTGTGGTTCGAATTACTGGAGCAGAACTTCTCGATGTTAATCCATATGAAGTTGACGCTGATTCAGATGACGAGGAGCGGCACATATTGCCAGAGGTTACCTATGAAACCGAGTCAGACTCAAGTGATGAAGATGATTACGATTATCATCCTTAGTACGTTGGAAATTGTAGTCGGAAATTGTAGTCGGAAATCGTACGTAGTCGGAAAATGTAGTCGAAATTGTAGTCGAAAATTGTAGGGCTGAGAAATGCATAAGAGGATAATCAACTTCTGCATTATATCTTCTCACAGCGGGAATTCATTTTGAATTGTTGATTACTTGATTGTTTGTGGTTTAGTCACTTTAATGCTATCTTATTAATTTATTTTGAAGCATTGATGACAAATCTGTTGAAGCATTGATTGTTAGACACTTAAGCCTGGGTACTAATGTTAGATAACTTAGTTTCTAGTGATATGAATTCTGCAAAACTCATGTTAAGAACATCTGTGTTTATAGAATGAAAACAAATAGAACTTACAGGGACTGAATCAATGTGAACCAATGTGAACCAATGCATCAGTGTAAACCAATGTGAACCAATGCATCTGTGTTCAGAAACTGATCTGAACAATGTGAACCAATGCATCAGTTCAGGGACTGAATCAATGTGAACCAATGTGAACCAATGCGAACCAATGCATCAGTTCTGTTGAACTGATGTGCCTTTTGAAGTTACTGCAATATATACACAGATATAACTATGTATTCGAAAACATAGATTGGTCTATGACAGATCCTCATTGAATTCCTATACGGAAATTATAGTCGTTAATCGTAGACGGAAATTGATAATCGAAATTGTAGTCAGAAAATGTGCATAGCTGGAAATGGTACGTACGTATACGGAAAATGTAGTCGTTAATCGTACGTATACGAAAATTGATAATCGAAAATGTAGTCGGAAAATGTAGTCGTTAATCGTACGTATACGGAAATTGATAATCGAAATTGTAGTCGGAAAATGTAGCCGGATATCGTAGACGGAAAATGTAGTCGTTAATCGTACGTATACGGAAATCGTAGTCGTTAATCGTACGTATACGGAAATCGTAGTCGTTAATCGTAGTCGTTAATCGTACGTATACGAAAAATGTAGTCGTTAATCGGACGTATACGGAAAATGTAGTCGTTAATCGTACGTATACGGAAATCATTAATCGAAAATGTAGACGAAAAATGTAGTCATTAATCGTACGGATACGGAAATTGATAATCGAAAATGTAGTCGGAAAATGTAGCCGGAAATCGTAGACGGAAAATGTTGTCGGATATTCTTCGGGAAATAATGACATTACCAACGAGTTGAAGTCGTTGGTAATGACATTACCAACGAGTTATAAGCAACTCGTTGGTAATGACATTACCCACGAGTTAACTCGTCGTTGGTAATGTCATTACCAACGAGTTGCTTATAACTCGTTGGTAATGTCATTACCAACGAGTTAACTCGTTGGTAATGTCATTACCAACGAGTTGAAGTCGTTGGTAATGACATTACCAACGAGTTATAAGCAACTCGCCGGCAATGTCTTCTGGTTTGTGATTTTATCCAGCCCGAGCCTTTCATTTCTCCTCCTCTCCCTCTCCTCCTCCCAAATCGGTCCGGTGAGTGTCCTCCTCCTCCTCTCCCACTCCTCCTCCTTATCCTCTACTCCTCCTCTCCCTCTCCTCCTCACCACCGATCCCCTCTCCTCTCCTCCTCCGAAAATCTCCTCCTCCCCTCCTCCCCTCCTCTCCTCCCCTCACCATTGTAGGTGGAAGAAAATGGCAGGTCCGATCCTCTCTCTCTCCCTCTCTCTCTCTCTCTCAATTTTTAATTATTTTTTTGCATGTGTATGTGTATGTGTATGTGTATGTGTATGTGTATGTGTATGTGTAAATTAATTAGGGTGATAAGTTCTAAATTAGCATGTATGTATATATGTGATGTATATATATATTTAGGTATGTGAATATGAAGTGATGTATATATATATGTGAAAATTATGTATAAATGTGGTTTTGATGAATATGTGATGTATATATATACGGAAATTAAACCTAATTAAGATGCATGATATATATATGTGTGAAAAATGTGGAAAATTAATTAGGGTTTGTGATTTGGATGAATATGTGATGGATAAATTTAATTAAGATGCATGATGTATATATATATACACATCGAATATGTATAGTCGTTAATTTAGGTGATATAGTTGTTAATTAATCGTATAAATGAAGGTGGAAATCGGGATCGGGACGGTTTGGAACCGGAACGGTTTGGAACCGGAACTTATTGTAACTGGAACCGTTATGTTACAAACGGTTCCGGTTACAAACAGTTCCGGTTTCAAACGGTTCCGGTTCCACACCGTTCCGGTTCCGATTTGTTATAGAACCGGAACGGTGTGGAACCGGAACTGTTTGTAACCGGAACCGTTATGTTACAAACGGTTCCGGTTACAAACAGTTCCGGTTTCAAACGGTTCCGGTTCCACACCGTTCCGGTTCCGATTTGTTATAGAACCGAAACGGTGTGGAACCGGAACTGTTTGTAACCGGAACCGTTATGTTACAAACGGTTCCGGTTACAAACAGTTCCGGTTTCAAACGGTTCCGGTTCCACACCGTTCCGGTTCCGATTTGTTATAGAACCGGAACGGTGTGGAACCGGAACTGTTTGTAACCGGAACCGTTATGTTACAAACGGTTCCGGTTACAAACAGTTCCGGTTTCAAACGGTTCCGGTTCCACACCGTTCCGGTTCCGATTTGTTATAGAACCGGAACGGTGTGGAACCGGAACTGTTTGTAACCGGAACCGTTATGTTACAAACGGTTCCGGTTACAAACAGTTCCGGTTTCAAACGGTTCCGGTTCCACACCGTTCCGGTTCCGATTTGTTATAGAACCGGAACGGTTTGGAACCGGAACTGTTTGTAACCGGAACCGTTATGTTACAAACGGTTCCGGTTACAAACAGTTTCGGTTTCAAACGGTTCCGGTTCCACACCGTTCCGGTTCCGATTTGTTATTGAACCGAATCCATGACTATTACGATGTCCAGGAGGTTTTGCGGCTAATTGGCTTCGGAGAGGTTCCCGAAATAGTGGAGGGAACAGTAGTCAAGCTTCCTCCTCGGCCGCAGTTAGCAACACGCCCAGTGGGCCAATGATGACTGCTCGCACGAGAGCCTTGCTAGAGGCGCGAGCTGAGGAGGAAGCTGCACGATCAAGAGCCGTGGAACCGGAATTCGAGGCTCGAGCCTCAGTCTCTAGACGCTCAATCAGCAGACGTCCCTCCGGTGGCAGAGCCTCAGACGAGCGACAGTCAACGGGGGCATCAGAAACTCCCTCAATCCGAATGCCCCATATTCGGATGGTGCCTACTCCCGTTTCACGGGAATCATCTGAGGCACATGGTGGTGCTGGCGCCTCATCGTCCAGGCCTCGTCTATCTCCGCCGTCCGGTCTCTTCCTACCCGACGAGATTCCTGTCATGCCTGAATTCGATGATAGGGGGATGCCTGTTTATATTGAAGGACGGCCGGATTTCCTGACCGTGGAGGAAGCGTATAACTTCCTCCCGTTCGACCCCGTGTATCTTTGGAGTGTGAGGTGCACCAACCAACAAACGGACGATGCAGGTAAATTTTATTTAACATCAGATTGATTACTTAATTATTACTTAAGACTTGCGATTGGTTCAATTAATGATATCAATTTGTTGACATTGTTTTATTAGGCAATTTCGTTAATGGGACTGGAAAACGGAAAGGGGCTAGAGGCACCTGCACCGGGAAGAGACTTGAGCAGGCCACCGGCGGAAGGAAAACGCCCATAAGGGCCAATGAGGATGGCGAGGTGATCGAGGCATTCGACACCACGCGCAAATATGTCAGCATGGCCGGTGCGATCGTGCGGGACAAGGTCCCAATGCTTTGGCCAGATTGGGAATCTGTGCCTATCTACGTGAAGATGCAAGTGCATAATGCACTCAGTGTGAGTAAAATCGTATTTTCATTACGTAAATTTTACATTTATTAATTAAGTCCACTTAAATATATAATTTTACCTTTTATATATTCATATTGCAGGTGTGGTTTGACGTGGATGAAGTTCTTATTCACACGTGGGTAGAGCGTCAACTACATAATCGGTGATGTGCTTCCACTTATTTGAATATATATCGAGTTAGATTTTTGTTTATCAACTGTTTTAATATCTCTAACTTTTTTTCCTTGTTTTAATATAGGTATAAAGAGTGGAAGAACGAGCTTTCTTCCCATTACACTGTATACAAGGAGCTAGGCCGAGGTTCTACTCCTAGCGAATTCCGGTTTAGGGAGTACAAGTGGCTGTGGCTGATAGCCCACTTCGAGCACCCCAAAGCTCAGGTATGCATCCTTAATATATCTTACAAGCCTAATGTATCGTATCAGATTGAAATAGTTAGTTACTAATTTTTTTCCATATGTTTATCAAACAAGGCGATTTCGAAGACGAACCGGGCGAATAGATTGAAAAACACCAGGGCCCATCATGCAGGTTCACTCAACTACATGGGTTGGTCGACTAAGGCGCATCAACAACAAGAAGTGAACCCCTTGGTGTATATTCATCAGAAGTTCTATCCGCAATGCCCTGATGAAGCGGTAAGTCTTTCGCCTCTCCATGTGTTAATAAAACTATTTTTCGATATTAATAGATGTTGTTAGTTAATACGTTGTTCATTTTCGCTTTTCAATTAGGCGAGAGTGGAGGAGGCGACGACAGAAGTGACCATGAGTATAGCTCGGACTAACCATCCTGACTGCTCCGAGGAAGAAGTCACCCAGTATGCCTCTCAGATCGATCCGCTTGATCCCCCGATAGCGGCTCAGATCATGGCAAAAGCGTGCGGGACTGGAAAGAATACCTACTACTGTAGGGGAATGGGCTCGGCGGGCGAAGGAGTATTGAAAACCACTTCACAATACTCTACCGGGTCAAGAAGTTCAACTTCTAGTCGTAACCTCGCAGCGGAGCTTCATAGGACGCAGAGGGAGTTGGAGGAGCAAAAGAGGCAGATGGCCGAGTACCAAATGCAGCAGACACAGGTGCAGGCTCAGATGTACACATGGATGCGGACGATGTACGAGGCTCAGACTACCGGACAACCGTTCCCCACACCTCCCCCGGCCCCGGTCCCTCCGTTCCCTAGCTATCCATCACCACCACCGCACCAGTCAACGCCAGAGCAAGACCAAGGTAGCCACCGGAATTCAAATGAGTACTTTGATTACTTCGACCCTGACCCGCAAGTTCCTCGACCCTGACCTGTAGTTGTAGTTAATTTTCGTATCGTCGTTGCTATTTGTACTGTACGTTGGACATTTATGTGTACTGTTGAACTTGTATGATTGTACGGTTTATGTCTTTCAATGCAGGTTCTGGAATTGGGCCCAATCCAGAACCGCGTTTTTTTTTCAAAATTTTTTCTGACATTGCCGGCGACATGGACCTCAGTCGCCGGCAATGTCACAAATTCCGGCCACGGCGGCGGAACCATTGCCGGCGACGGCGTCGCCGGCAATGGTTCCGACATTACCGGCGACGCCGTTTCCCGTCGCCGGCAATGTTAACACCGGCGGGAGATTTCCGGCGACGTCATTGCCGGCGACTCGTCGCCGGGAATGACATTTCCGGCGAAAAAAAAAGACAAGGCCGGCGACCTCCCGTCGCCGGTAATGTCTCCTTTTCTTGTAGTGAGGGGGCATTCGGATGGAGGGAGTTTCTGATGCCTCCGTTGACTGTCACTCGTCTGTGGGTCTGCTGACTAAGGGTCTGCTGACTGAGCGTCTGCTGACTGAGGCTGGAGGCTGGACTGGGGGTTGCATGGATCCGGATCGTGCAGCTTCCTCCTCTCCTCGCGCAGCTAGCAACATTTGTGTGCGAGCATTCATAATTGGCCCACTGCGCGTGTTGCTGACGGCGGCTGAGGAACCTTGACTGCTGCTCCCTCCACTGTTTCTAGTCCCTCTTCGTTTGATGCCTCCAAGCCAATTTGCCGTAAAACCTCCTACACATCCAACAATTAGTCCTGGATTCGGTTCTATGAAAATTAAGGATGGAACCGTTTGGAACTGGAACCGTTTGGAACCGGAACCGTTTGGACCCGGAACCGTTTGGAACCGGAACCGTTCGGTTCTGGTTCCGGTTGTAGCGGTTATAGGTTCCAAACGGTTCTGGTTCCGAACGGTTCCGGTTCCAAACGGTTCCGGTTCCAAACGGTTATCGGTTCCAACAATGAGTCCTGGATTCGGTTCTATGAAAAACCGGAACCGGAACCGTTTGGAACCGGAACCGTTCCGGTTCCAAACAGTTCCGGTTCCAAACGGTTCCGATTCCAAAAGGTTCCGGTTTCAAACGGTTTTGGTTCCGGTTCCGGTTTCGGTTTTTCATAGAACCGAATCCAGGACTAATTATTGGAACCGATAACCGTTTGGAACCGGAACCATTTGTAACCGGAACCGTTCGGTTCCGGTTCCGGTTCTAGCGATTATCGGTTCCAAACCAAATGGTTCCGGTTCCAAACGGTTCTAAATGCGGTTATGATATCGTACATTAAATTAAACATTAAACATTTAATTAAATTGCATCATATCATATCGATCATTACGAATATAATTATCAAAATATCAATTAATTATTACCCAACTGATTATTTAACCAATTAATTAAGTTAACAAATATACCTTAAATTATCAACTATATCAATAAATCCAAATCACCTTAATTTGCCCAACACCCTAAATTACCTTAAATTACCTATATCAATGAATCCAAATCACCTTAATTTGCCCATATATGCAACACCTTAAAAATACAATATAATTATGAACTATATATATCAATTAATCCACCCAAATCACCTTAAATTACCTAAATATTTTCCACATATATACATCACCTTAAATTATCAAAAATTATCAAAACTTAATTATATACATCACATATATACATATATACATCACCTTAATTAAATTTTCCACATATATACATCACATATATACATCACCTTAATTAAATTTTCCAAATATTTTCCACATACGTACATCACATATATACATCACCTTAAATTATCAAAAATTAAAACATCACCCAAAACTTAATTAATCAAGTTAATTAAAATGCATAAAAATATAATTAAAATGCATACATATACATAATTATAAAAAACAAAAATTGAGAGAGAGAGAGAGAGAGAGAGAGAGAGAGAGAGGGAGCTAGGACCTGTCATGGTCAAGCTCGAAGTGGGCTTCCGGCGACGGAGGTGAGGGGAGGAGGTAGAGGAGGAGGAGAGGAGGAGGGGAGGAGACGTAAGGGAGATTTGGGGTTTTTGGGTTTTTGTGTGGAGAGGGGAGAGGGGAGAGGGGAGGGGAGAGGGGAGGAGAGATTTGAGGAGAGGAAATGTGGGGGGCGAGGTGAGGAAGAGAGGGGGAGATTTTAGGGTTTGAGGAGAAAAAGTGAAGAAATGAGGTGAGGGGAGGAGGAGCTGCTCGATCTGGAATATAAGGCACCATTGCCGGCGAGTTACTTATCAACTCGCCGGCAATACTATTACCAACGAGTTAACTCGTTGGTAATAGTATTACCCACGAGTTATCAACTCGTGGGTAATTGGTAATGATAGTGATTCCCGGTCAAGAATTTCCAACTAGATTTTCCGACTAGAATTTCCGACTATAATTTTCGACTAGAATTTTCGACTATAATTTCCGACTATAATTTCGACTAGAATTTCCGGCTATAATTTTCGACTAGAATTTCCGACTATAATTTTCGACTAAAATTTCTGACTATAATTTCCGACTAGAATTTCCGACTAGAATTTCCGACTAGAATTTACGACTATAATTTCCGACTAGAATTTCCGACTATAATTTCCGATTATAATTTCCGACTATAATTTTGGACTAGAATTTCCGACTAAAATTTCCGACTAGAATTTCCGACTACAATTTCCGACTACAATTTTAGACTATAATTTCCGACTAGAATTTACGACTATAATTTCCTACTAGAATTTCCGACTAGAATTTCTGACTAGAATTTTCGACTCGAATTTCCGACTATAATTTCCGACTATAATTTCCGACTATAATTTCCGACTAGAATTTCAGACTATAATTTACGACTATAATTTCCGACTATAATTTATGACAATAATTTCCGACTATAATGTACGACTATAATGTACGACTAGAATTTCCGACTATAATTAAAATACGTACATCGTTAACGTACTAAGGATGATAATCGTAATCATCTTCATTACTTGAGTCTGACTCGGTTTCATAGGTAACCTCTCGCAATATATGCCGCTCCTCGTCATCTGAATCAGCGTCAACTTCATATGGATTAACATCGAGAAGTTCTGCTTCAATAATTCGAACCACACTCCTAGATCTCACATTATTAAGGCGAATCGTAGATGATTCCGGAATGTCAAAAGCGTTCGACTCTTGGTATGCAGTAACTTCCTCATCATCTACGGTCTCACTAAGTGTGGCAGCACTGTATATGTTTCTATGAGCAACATGGTTAACCACCTTCCACGGGACTTTGTACAGAAGATCGTCAAGGTAAAACACTTGTTTTACTGATGTGGCAAGAATGAAAGGGTCTTCTTTATACCAGCTTGTAGCAGTATTCACCAAAAATGTTCCGTACTGATCGGTCCTTGTGTACTCCGGGCTAGTATCAAACTATCTACACTTGAACAAGTGCACTTTCATGCGGTTCCCATAAATTAGTTCAACAACTGAATGAAGGACACCGTAATAGTCAACGCCATCCTGCCCACTATGGACCATCACCCCACAATTCTGTGTTTTCAGTCGGTCGTCTCGATTTTCACATATAAATTTCACGCCATTGACCTGACACATCGAGTAAACTTTTGAAGCTATCGGTTTCATCGCCAGGACCCTCAATTCGTTTGACCACTCTGGGCAACCATCGTTTGCTACATGGTTCATCTGAAAACGATAAGAAACCACACAAGAAATTATGAACATAGAAAAACAAAACCACGTACACACATGCTATATAAGGATATAAAAAATACATATATACACATATACCCTTACCCATTGACCAAAGTAGTTTGCAAACGTCCTGTTGTGGTAATCAACATTTCCGGCAATAACAGGGCAGTGAAGATGATAGTTTTTCCAATATTGTACTTCTGGACAGTTAATCAGTACCGACCAGTGGGCAATGGCTACCTCATTTCCATCCAACTAGTACGACTTTGGCAAGCTTCCCTGTACAACCACGTCATTGGAGATGATAGAAAGGTTGAACTGGGGTTCATCTATTGGCATCTATTGTTGGGGGTCCTCAAGCGCTCCCAAATACACGTTGGTGTACGTTACACACTCGTGCGCAATATATGCTTCAGCAATACACCCTTCAGGTGCAGATTTATTCTTCACATAGTCCTTCTAGGCTCCCAATTGTCTACAAGTTAACAAGTGCATGTTATGATACTTAAAAATTAAGAATTTACATATAAAAATAGAGGCAAACCAAATGTATGAATCATTTATACCTTTCTATGGGATACATCCAAGTGTAGTGTACGGGACCGGTAAGCAACAATTGTTCTGGAAGATGGATCATCAGGTGAGGCATGATGTCGAAAAAATTTGGGGGAAATATCCTCTCAAGCTTGCACATGATAAAAATGATGTCATCTTGCATCTCCTTGAGATCTGATTTTTTAACTTCCCTGGTGCATAACTTCTGAAAGAATCTTGACAAGGCCACCAACGGCTCCACCACCTCTTTGGGCAGGTACCCTCGAATGAAAATAGGGAAAAGGCGTTGAAGCAGTACATGACAGTCATGACTCTTTAATCCGTACATCTTATTTTCCCGGAAGTGAACACACCTGCTTATATTTCCTACATAGCCATAAGGATACCTGCATATATAGCCATAAGCAACAATTATATTTCTTGCATATAACCATATATAAGTAAAAATTATATTAATTTCCTGCATAGCCATATGAATATATACCTGACATTACTCAGCCACCCAAAACTTTCATGCTTATCACTACCACATAATGACTCATTGCCGGCGACTTAAAAGTCGCCGGCAATGTTTTTTAACATTACCAACGATTTTTTAACATTGCCGGCGACTTAAGTCGCCGGTAATGTCTTTTTTTTTTTTTTTTAGACATTGCCGGCGACATAAATGTATGTCGCCGGCAATGTCTCGATGGTAATGACATTGCCGGCGACTTAATTTATGTCGCCGGTAATGTCTTTTTTTTTTTTTTTTTACATTACCGGCGACAAAAATGTATGTCGCCGGCAATGTCTTTTCCGGCAAGACATTACCGGCGACTTACATTTATGTCGCCGGTAATGTTAAAAAAAAAAAAAAAAAGACATTACCGGCGATTTTTCCGGCAAAAATCACCGGTAATGTCCAAAAACATTGCCGGCGACATAAAAGTCGCCGGCAATGGGAAGAAATGTTGTAGTGTATGCTTCGGCTTGACGGTGTAAGGAGCTTGCGGCATTTTTTTCTTACCATCTCTTAACCAAAAATGTTTCCGCAGTCCCATAGCTTTCAGATCAATGCGTGCCTTAGGGATGTCTTTTGTTTTCACTCACATTCTTCTCTATGTGCATGACATCTAGGTAGTGTCTGATAGGCAACCTGGACCAGTAGGGGAGTTCCCAGAATATGCTCTTGTGTGTCCAAAACTTATACCTTTTGGGCTTGTCTGGAATTGACGCCACTATCTCAGGATGATTGCTCAGCTGGCCAAAATCATATTCATTCAACACTTCCAAAATTTCATCCCCTGTCCATCGCCTGGGTGCCACACCTGTTTCCATAGTCCCATCAAAAGCGTCTAGATCCTGCCTAAATGGGTGATCATATGGAAGCCAACAACGGGACGCATCTAAACAATTTTACTGCAATGAGGACTGCAACAATCAACCATCATGCACTCTGAACAAGCCATGTAACCCTTGGTTACATTGCCTGACAACATACCGCGGCCAGGAAAATCACTGATGGTGCCAACAAGCATGGCATGCATCTGGAACATCTCATTTTTGAACCTATCGTAAGTGGGGTGGCCACACTCACTCAGGTACTTAAGCTCCTCAATCAAAGGCCTCAAATACACATCAAGACACTTTCCTGGATAACCTGGGCCCGGAATTAACAGAGTCAGCATATTGTATTCCTTCTTCATGCACATCCATGGTGGAAGGTTGTACGTTACCAAAATAACTGGCCATATACTGTATTGAAGACTCATGTTGCCAAAAGGGTTGAATCCGTCAGGTTGTACCTCTGCTGCAAAATGATCAAACTCCCTGACCATGTGCTTCCAAGCCTCTCCGTCGGCAGGGTGTATAAGGGTGTCATCGTCATGCAAATTCCTCTCAGCCCACCATCTCATAGCTTCGGCCGTGAAAGCACACATGAACAACCGCTCCAGCCTATCAATCAGTGGGAAATATCGAAGTATCTTCACAGCTTTCTTGTTGCATGCAGAAGTCAACTTATACCTTTCTGTAAAACATACCGGGCAGGCTTCAAGGTCTTCAAGATCTTTTCCCCAGAAGAGAATACAATCATATCTGCATGCATGGATTTTGATGTAGGAAAGCCCAAGATCTTTCAGGATATGTCGCACCTTATGATGAGTGGTAGGAAGACGATGACCGGGTAGCAATAGCGAAGCAGTCCACTTCAGCCAAGAATCAACAGCTTTGACAGACATTTTGTTCTCCATTTTGAGCTGCATCACTCCCATGACACTTTCAAGAACAGTCTAACTACAACCGTCGTCCAACGGAGTCTGTTGCAATGCAATCAGGTTGTTGTACTTATCCATACGACTTGTGTTGACATGTGCTCCAGGTAATGGCTCGACTGGCTCAATATGGGGGAAACCCTGCACGACGGGAGGGACATTTGGTGCTTGATCAGCAAATACACCGCTCTCATGAGGAAACATATCATTGATTAACATCGATGTTGGATCATAGGATGGATTGGCCCTCTCAGCAAAATGTCCATGATCATGCGGACCCGCTAACGATGTTTCACCGTGATAAATCCAACAAGTGTACTTATCCCAAAACCCGTATTTACTCAAGTGCTTCTGGACTTTATCAATGGGAAAACGAAATCGATCGCTGCGATACTTACATTCTTTACACGGGCAATAATGAAATGTAGTGTCTCCACAATTAGCCTTCACAAAATTCACAAAACTCCTAATTCCCTGGTGATATCTCACATCCCATCTTTCGAGGCTCATCCAACTCTTGTCCATCCTGAAAATTCTAACAATATTACGTACTATAAATATATATATACACATTCACTACTAATTAATTAATAAATCATCATTAATTACATTCGAATTCATCCGATTAATTAACAAAAGTCGACCCATGCATGCATATAAATTAAAAAAATATATATATATATACCAACAATTCACAATTACAAATTAACATGTCTGTTTATATATATAGACATATTAACAATTAATATTCACAAAATAATTTTATATCCATACATATATATACACACACAAATTAACATATTTTCATCGAAATAATCTCAAATCCACTCAAAATCAACAGTCAATCACTCGCAATCAACAATATATCCACTCTATTTGCGTATCACACCAATAATCGATATCTCAACTCTAAATCAACACATGCATATATATATATATATCGATCTAATTAAATCAACACACATATATATACATACGTATATATGTACCTATATATAGGTACGTATATAGCTTCCCAAGCGGGTTTTTGACGCCTTTTGACAATACCCCAGGATTTCAGAGCGTTTTCCTTCTTTCGATTTCACCGGATTTTTTTCAATCCAAATGAATGAGCTGCTGCGATCTGCATCTGATATAAGAGGTATTGCCGGCGATTCATTAAATCGCCGGAAATGCAGTTATTGCCAGCGAAATTCCGGCCAAAAATTGCCGGAAATGCTTGAAACTTATTGCCGGCGACTTTCTCCGTCGCCGGCAATAATTTTTCACCATTGCCGGCGATTTTTCGGCCGGAATTTCGCCGGCAATGGTTGAGAGATTATTGCCGGCGACGGAATAGGTCGCCGGCAATAGTTTTTTACATTACCGGCGACTTTTTGGACTTTTGCCGGCGACGGAGCAAGTCACCGGCAATAATGAGCATTGCCGGGGACTTGCCCGGTCGCCGGCCTTTTTAAAAAAAAAAATCGCCGGCAATGATACTTAATGTGGTAGAGTTGGTACCTTACCCGAACATATTATATCATTAATTGTTTCATATACAATATTAGAGTACAACGAGAGCATATTATATGTAAATCGTTGTAACTCGTATACATTATTGTATGATCGATTTTATAATATAATTTTTTTGATCAAATTTACAGAGAGCATACATTACTATTATCATTAATTTATTGCTAATAAATTGAATCCAAAATTGACAAGTATATGTACATACGTATTCCTTAAAGCATCTCTAGCAGCTAGCATTATTCAAAATGTTCTTGTTTTGATGAGAATTATACCTTTAAACTATTTTGACTAAGCACTTTTACAAATTTGTTCCTACAATGTTACTCATAGTTTAGTTATAATTGAATGAGTATTGAATTTTGATTGGTTAATAGAAAATATATAATTAAATACATCTATTTATTAATTATATTTGTAATATATAAGGAAATAATTGAATGCAATGTAGGCTATTTTTTTTACCTATAATCATTCTTTGGGTATAGGAATAAGGGATAAAAATGAGAAATTTAAAGATTCTCTATAATGAGAAATGATTTAAGGGATCTGTTTGAGGTGATATTTATGAAAAATCTTTAAATTATTGATAAAATTAACATTAGAGGATATGTTGGAGTTACTCTTATGAATTCAAAGTGTAACAAGTATAAATCGACCTTCTACCCAACTCCAGGAGTAAGGGCGGATCCAAGATTTGAAAATTGGGTGGGCTGTAATATACTGTGCAGCGCAAAATTGTTTTTTTTTTTTGAGGTTTATAACCCATTGGGAGGCTCATCCTTACCCATTGGTAGCGCACAATATTGCTATTCAAGAATATCATATGTAATATCTGTAAAATGAAGAGAAAGCATATAACTAAGCTAATATATATATACAAGAAAACAAAAACAAAAAATAAGCTAAGAATATTTTAGACAGCTCATACTACATGAATGAATAAAAAAATTTAGACTCACTTAAGCAAGGAATAAAATATCAAATTTTAAAGATACATCGATAGTTTGAAATACGAATATTTCGATAGAAATATAGAGAGAGACAAAATTTCGATGAAAAAGTTTACAATGTTTTCTTATTTTCAAATCACATATATATATGCAGTAGAATGTACATTTGTGCATAAAAGCTCTCTTAGTGCAGGTGGTTGCTTCTTAAATGTTAAGTGTAGCCAACTTTAGTTCGAATCACGGCCAAGTATGTTTATTGGCTTTTTACACTACCACATTTTTAGGTATTGCCGGCGACTTTAAGTGGCCGGCCTTTCTTTATAAGTCGCCGGTGATAGTCATTACCGACGACAAGTCACCGGTAATAATCTCGCCGGAAATTTGGCGCAGGTGAAAGTATTACCGGCGACTTATTGTTCAAGTCGCCGGTGATACCTTGAAGTCGACTAAATTATTGCCGGTGACTTAAGTCGCCGGCAATAGTGCCCCGCTGTGGCCGGAAATGAGAGGTATTGCCGACGAGATTGGTCCAACTCGCTGGCAATACCCGGTGAAATTTGTCAAAAAAAAGCCGGTTCTAGATTGAGCACAATTCCAGAACCTGCACTGAAAAGCAGAAACCGTACAAATACAAGTTCAACAGTACACACATAATTGTCCACCGTACAGTACAAACAGCAACAATACGAAAATAAACTACAACTACACTAAGGGTCGAGGAAATCCATGTTGACGTAATCATTTGAACTCCGGTGGCTACCCTGGTCTTGCTGTGGCGGTGACGGCTACGGTGGTGGAACACTGTGGAACACAGGAATTCGGGGAGGTGTGGGGAGCGGTTGTCCGGTAGTCTGGCACGCGTACACCGTTTGCATCCATGTGAAAATTTGTGTCTGCTGCTGGACCATAATTCGGTGTTGCTCGACCATCACCCGGTACTCGGCATCTCTGAGTGCCTGCTGCTCGGCCAATTGCCGCATCTCCTCCATCTTCCTCCTTTCCTCCTCCAACTCCCTCTGCATCCTCTGAAGCTCCGCTGCTAGGTTAGAGTTCCTAGAAGAAGTTCTTGACCCACTAGAGTATTTCGAAGTGTTCTTCAATACTCCTTCGCCCACCGAGCTCATTCACCTGCAGTAGTGGATATTCTTTCCGGTCCCGCACGCTTTTGCCATAATCTGAGCCGTTATAGGGCGATCAAGCGGATCGATCTGAGAGGCATACTGGGTCACTTCTTCCTCCGAGCATTCAGGATGGTTGTTTAGAGCTATATTCATGGTGACTTCTGTGATCTCATCCTCCACTCTCGCCTAATTGAAAAGCGAATATGAATAACGTATTTTTAAACAAAATAAATTAATAGAGAAAAATAGTTTTATTAACACATGCATATGTGAACTACAAAATAATGAGGCTAAAAACTTACTGCTTCTTCAGGGCACTGCGGATAGAACTTCTGATGAATAAACACCAACGGATTGACTTCTTGTTGTTGCTGCGCCCTACTCGACCAACCTAAATAGTTGAGTGAACCTGCATGATGGGACTTGGTGTTTTTCAATCTGTTCTCACTGTTCGTCTTGGAAATCGCCTTGTTTGATAAACATATGTAAAAAAAATTAGTAACTAACTATTCCAATGTGATACGATACATTAGGGTTGTAAAATATATTCAGGATGCATACCTTCGCTTTGGGGTGCTCGAAGTGGGATACCAGCCACAGCAACTCGTACTCCCTAAACCAGAATTCGCAAGGGGTAGAACCTCGTCCTAGCTCCTTGTACTGTGTGTAATGTTTTGAAAGCTCGTTCTTCCACTCTTTATACCTATATTAACACCAGAAACAAATGTTAGAGATATTAAAAAACTTGATAAAGTGTTTATCTAACTCGATATATACTCAAATAACTTGAATCACATCACCTGATATGTAGTTGACGCTATGCCCACGTGTGAATAAGGCATTCATCCACGTCAAACCACACCTGCAAGATGAATATATAAATGGTAAAATTATATATTTCTCTGGACTTAATTAATAAATGTAAAATTTACGTAATGAAAATATGATTTAACTCACACTCAGTGCATTATACACTTGCAACTTCACGTAGCGAGGCACACATCCCCAATCTAGCCACAACATTAGGACCATGTCCCGTACGACGGCCCCGGCCATGCTGGCATACTTTCGTGTGGTGTCAAATGTCTCGATCACCTCACCATGCTCATTAGCCCTAATGATCGTTTTCCTTCCCCCGGTGGCCTGCTCAAGAATCTTTCCGGTGCAGGGGCCTCTAGTCTTTCGTTTTCCATTGCCATTAACGATATTGCCTAATAATAAAATGTCAACAAATTGATATTATTAATTGACACTATTTATAGTTTTAAGTAATAATTAAGTAATCAATCTTGTTAAATAAAATTTACTTGCATCATTCGTTTGCTGGTTGTTGCACCTCGCACTCCAAAGATACACGGGGTCGAACGGGATGAAGTTGTACGCTTCCTCCACGCTCAGGAACTCCGGCCGTCCTTCAATATAAATAGGCCTCCCCCTATCATCGAATTCAGATATCACAGGAATCTCGTCGGGCACGAAGATACCGGACGGCGGAGATAGACGAGGCCTGGACAATGAGGCGCCAGCACCATCTGCCTCAGATGATTCCCGTGAAAGGGGAGTAGGCACCGGGCCAATGTGGGGCATTCAGATGGAGGGCGTTTCTAATGCGGTCGTTGAGTGTCGCTCGCTTGACTGTCTGGTGACTGAGGGTCGAGCCTGGACTGAGGTTGCACGGATCTGGATCGTGCAACTTCCTCCTCTTCTCGCGCACGTAGAAAAATTTGTGTGCGAGCATTTAGAATTGGGCCGCTGCACGTGTTTCTGACTGTGGCTGAGGAAGCTTGACTACTGGTCCCTCCACTGGATCTAGTCCCTCTCCATTTGATGCCTCCAAGCCAATTTGCCTTAAAACCTCCTGCACATCCAACAATTAGGCCTGGATTCGGTTCGGTTCTGATACAAAATTTTAAGATCCAGAACCATAACTGTTTGCTTACAATCGGTTCGGTTCTGTGAAAATTAGGGATGGAACCGTTTGGAACCGGAACCGTTCGGTTCCAGTTCCAGTTCTAGCGGTTCTCGGCTCTCATAGAAGATCCATTTGAAAAAAAAATCGAAAAATTAACAATGAAATTTTTGTAAATTGGACTTCAAAATCCTCTTACTTTCTGTTTGACATAGTTGCATATATAATCTATCTATATAAAAACGTATAATTTGCATATTAAATCACATATGATCATCAACATATCAACAATGTCATTCATCAAGATCATATTTGCATCATATCAGTCATTAAATTAAATTTCATAGGCCTAAACAAATTGTGAAAAGTTGAAATTAATTGAATTAGAAAAAATAGAGTAGGTGTTGGGTTGGGCCGGCTTATTTGGTTTTGGATATTTAAGATTTATATAGTTAGACATATATGAGTTGTGTTAATTATAAAACGGTTCTTTCGGATCTGACTGTTTTTTGATATCATGATCCGGAACCGAACCGGAACCGTTACGGATCCGGAACCGAATTTTAGAAAACACAATTTTTTTTAGAGATCCGGAACCGAACCGTACAGATCCGGTTCTTTCGGATCGGTTCTTCGGATCTTGTGGCCAGCCCTACCAACAATTTCATAGAACAGCCAAATAAATATTATATATGCCAAAAATAACCAACACAAAAATATATACGTACACAAAATATCCTACATATCATTACCGAAATATCAATTAACCAAGCATATCATTACCAATATTATTATAAAAAATATCAATTAACCAAATCACCAAAAATATCATTACGAATATAATTATCAAGATATCAATTAATTATTACCCAAATGCTTATTTAACCAATTAATTAAGTTAACAAATATATTCTACTAATTAACTTAACAAATATAATTAACCAACACAAAAATACATAATTACATAATTAACTAATTAACTTATCAAAAATACAATATAATTATCAAATATATCAATTAATCCAAATCACCTTAATTTGCCCAACACAAAAATAATTTTACCTAAATATTTTCTACATATATACATACATACACTTGCCTAATAATTATGAAAAATTAAAACATCACCCAAAACTTAATTAACCAAGTTAATTAAAATGCATACAAATATAATTAAAATGTATATATATATATACATAATCATAAAAACAAAAATTGAGAGATATAGAGAGAGACAGAGAGAGAGAGAGAGAGAGAGAGAGAGTGAGAGAGAGAGAGAGGGAGCTAGGGGACCTGTCATGATGGAGCTCGGATTCCGGCAGCGGAGGTAGGGGAGGAGGTAGAGGAGGGGAGGAGGAGAGGTGGAGGGGAGGAGAGGTAGGGGAGATTTGGGGTTTTTGGGGTATTTTTGTGATGACCCGGAACAGAATCAGCAAGAGTAATCAGCTTAATATACGAGCTTGCGCGTAGTCGCAGATTTACGACAGTTGTTGAATCGCCAGATTTGTTAACGACTAAATCATTGGACGAGAATTGGAGATGAGTCTTTTCTCGAGAGTCGTTGTACGTGTGATTTCGAGTTCGTGGACGGTTCCGGATCGTTATTTGGACGACCGAGGAATATACTATGAATATTTGAAGTTTTGATATAATCGGTTTTATATGTCGGATTTGTTAGCGACTTAATTACCGGACGAGAATTTGGTTTCAGCTTCTTCACGGAAGTTGTTGAGAATATAATTTCGAGCTTGTGGGAACTTCCGGAGCATTATTCCGAATTACGAAGATTAAGTTGTGAATATTTCTGATTGTTGATTATTTAGTTGGTTAATGTATGTGTTTGAGTTGAACAGTTCACTTTTTATCCGATTTGTCGAAGTGTTTGACTTTGGGTGATAATTGAAGAATACGTCGAGACGAGTTTGTTGCCGCCAGAATTATCGGGATCGGAATTACGACGAGGAAGTTATATGTGTTTAAAGTTCGTCGAAAAGGATAATTACGAAGTTTCCTTTTTGGGAAGGTTTAAATAGTGGAGTTGCCTATTTTGGAAAGTCAAATATTTGTGTTGGGAGTTGACTTGGTCAACTCGGTTTGACCGAGAAGGAGGAGAATTGCGACGGTGACCGGCGAGCTCCACGGCGGCGTGAGGATTCCGGCCACCCCACGGCTTGCTTCCGGTCCCGTTCGGTGCGCCTTGAAGCCCTCGACCCCGTGCCGGCCACCGTTCACGGCGAGGTGGACGGTGGAGAGAGAAATTCCGGCCAAAAGTTTGGGATTTTTGAGGTTATTCGGGTTCCACGATTCCGGCCGAATTGAGCTGCAACAAGGACTGGGTTTTGTAGCTCTCATCACTAGGAAGCTACCATGTAAGTTTGGTGATCTAATTTTGATTGTGCTTGGGGAATTTTGGATTTGAAATTTTGGGAACAATTCGGTTTTGCTTGAAATTGACCTAGTTAGAGTGAGAATTGGCCTTTGATGCAGTTGAGAAAGTTGCTCAGTGGATGATTTTGAGTGGAATAGTGGTAGCTCCCCTGGGAAAATTTCAGGTTGGTGGTGGCACCGCCGCCGCCGGCGGTCAACGGTCAACTTTGACTTTTTGGGGTTTTCGACAAGTTGCATGTCATTTCACTCGAAATCGCGCCTCGATCGCAGTGGGGAGGTTCGTTTCTCGAATTGAGCGTCCGAAATTACAGTGAGGTATTGAGGTGTGATTTTCAGATTTTCGACAGTTTGTCGTAATCGGATTATGTGTTTCCGAAAACGGTGGTTTCTCGTGATTTTTTTTTGAATTGTCGAGTTATGACTTTGAGTAATGGACTTTGTGATTATTCAGGGGGTTCGTGATCGTTTGTTTGGCGAGGGACTTTCCGCCGGATCACGGGTTAACGCGAACTGCGTTACGCTAGTCTGTGAGTGGACAATTTCTTTTCACGGATTCATTGTGAGTCTTTTTATACGATTTTCGAACTTGAGCATGCGTACGAGATTACGATTTATACGAGCATGTGTTAGATGATTATGCTTATATCATTATACATTATGTATATGCATTTATATGCTATTTATTGCATTTGCATCAAACTATTTCTGATTTGGTTTACACAGAGTACAATTTATATATGATGTTGTATCGATACACTCGCATCCCGGCTGATCCCCGAGGATGTGTACCGGGGGAGGCTGTGACTCCTGACCCGAGGCCTTTACCGGGGGGAGGCAGACCTCTGACCTGAGGCCTTTCTGGCTAGAATCACGTGTGGGCTAGGGACCCCGTGATTCTGACTGTACTAGCACGGATGTGTCCGTGAGTGACCCTGTGGGATTTTTACTTGCATGCTCAGTACGCTGGAGGAGTATGAGTTTACCTCGTGTACGTTGTTATTTTTATTTACCTGGACTCGCATATGTTATTTTAAACATATATATCAACTGGTGAAAGACATTTATTTTTGTCCACTCACTCTAACAGTTTTCATGTCTTTCCCCTGGGCTTTTTGGTTTCCGTGCCCAGTTTGCAGTTCAGGTTCTGGTGTCGCACGTCGTGGTCGGAGGCATAGTGCTCGAGCTACCTTGTTTCTTCCAGTAGGTTTATTGTTCTACCTACTGTGGTATACTTATATGATTATACATTAGAGGTCGCTCTGAGTATTCTGTTGTATATATTATACGATTTTTCTCCGGATTTCAGTAAAGTACAGATATATTTATTATTTTACATTACTGTTGATATATTGAGAAATCCGGATAGGATTGGTGCCCACGGTTTGATTTTTGTGGCATAGGATGAAGTGTATTTTCCGCGTGCAGGTAATGGTAATTCCACGTTAGTAGCGAAACTCTGCCGAAATTTCTACGGTTTTTGTTGGTTCGTGTTTTCGAAAGGGTTTGATTCCGGTTTAGGGAGCTAAATCGGGGTTGGGTCTTTTCAGCTTGGTATCAGAGCATTAGGTTATAGGTTCTGTAGACTTCTGTAGCCGTGTTTACTAAGGATATTTGAGAATGTACAGCATGTCTGGAATGGTGACCCGACCGGCCGGCGGATACTCATCAATATTCCGGGTGTTGTATACTTTCAAATATTTGAAGTTCCATGATTACGTTCCACTTGTTGTGAACGATGTTTTATTCGTTAGGATGCCTCCTTGACGTGCTTTCCGTGTCGGTACTGTTGTGGATCCTATTGAGGATCAGTCGACGCGCGATTTGCCAGTGAACTGTGAGTTTGGATGAGTATTCTGAGTTCAGAGATTTGTGTGGCATGGTTTGCCTGGTTGTGTGTATGAGCATCTACATGTTGCCTCAGAGACGAGAATTGTGGCAGTTGATATTTGCATGAGTCAGATTGTTGTATTTGGTGGGCTGATATTGTGTGAGTTCCGGTTGCGACTCCATGGCCTACATTCAGGGTGTTGTTTATACGATAAAGGTTTATTAGGCTACCCAGCAATTGAATGTGGAGTGTTTACCCACCTGAGGCAGAGATGGATTGTCCACATGTTTGTTCCTTTTTGCACGTGTTATGTGGCTTCAGAGGAAGCGGTGCACGAGGTTCGAGATGAGTTTGAACCTGAGCATCAGAGAGAGTCTGATTGTTGTGCCTCGAGATAGCCGTGAGGAGCTTAGTGTGCTGCACTCAGTGGCGAGGCTATTGAGAAGGAAAGTTGTAAGCGGTTTCCGATGTGATGGTTTGGGGAAAGTGGACTTAGTCGAGATTTTGATGAGGTTGAGTTCCGACACCTCGGGATCAGTGACTTCATCAGGCTATGGTCTTTTCGATTATGTTGAGAGTAATCAGATCAAGCAGAGGATCCGTTTGGTGATGGTAGTGATCACAGAGTAGCGGATTTGCTCCTATAGCATGAGTTTGGGCGATCGTTGGTGATCCTATCACGCAGCAGGTGTTGCGGTGACTTGTGTTCGAGGAGCACTCTCAATTGCTATTGTGGTGGCCAGGAGGGTCACATTGCAAGGGAGCGCCCTCAGCTAGCTGTTTTAGCGGTTCGGCAGCTCAGAGTTCACGAGGAGATCATGATGCTGTTTCTGGAGTGACCAACGCAGCCTTTTAGATGAGTTATTCAGCAAGACGCGATTGACGTGGGCGGCTAGTTGGGCATGTTGGAGTTCGTGCCATGACCTTGTTTGAGGACAGACTTTTCTCCGAGGTTACTGTTGTTTGATATCCATGGCTATAGTACCTGCATATCCACTTCCGAGGTTTTGGAGAGTGTTGCATCCATCCGGAGGTTGCGAGATCCTTGTTGGAAGTTATGGTTTAGCCGTGGATCTGTTATAGCTAGACATTGTGGTTTTGGTGTGATTGTGAGTATGGACTTACTGACGATGCATTTGGCTGTGTTCGAGTGCCTCGAGAAGGAGGTTGTGTTTCGATGACCAGACTTTCCCCGAGATACTGTTTCGCGGTGATGGTCGAGCGGATGGTGGAAACGAGTTGTGTTGCTTGTTTAGCTCATGTGTGGATACTTCGATTGCTATGCCCAACATTGGTTATGTTGAGGTGGTTCCCGAGTTTCCAGGTGTGTTCCGGAGGAGTTACCAGGTGTTCCTCCAGTTCAGGAGACTGACTACACCATTGAGCTTGTACCGGGCGTTGGACTCATTTTACCGGCATTTTGTCGTTCGGAGCCAGTGGAGCTGATGGGGCTACAGTTTCGACTCCAGGAGTTGCTGGAGGAGGTTTCAGGAGATTTCATGCGATCCCGCGTATTTGCGTGGTGTGCTCTTGC
This sequence comes from Geum urbanum, assembly GCA_946800695.1. NCBI lineage: Eukaryota > Viridiplantae > Streptophyta > Magnoliopsida > Rosales > Rosaceae > Geum > Geum urbanum. Next base: position 24,699,511 of record OX327013.1, on the reverse strand, counting down.
ATTATTTGTACGGATGATGGATGATTCGACGTGGTGGTGCGTTGACTGCCAGAATTCTGATTCGCTTCAGAGGAGAGTGAGTATCCTCCGCTTCGGATTGTCAAGTGGTTTGATCAGCTCGCGGAAGCTTCACTCTTTTCGAAGATTGATTTTGAGTTTGGATACCATCAGTTGAGGATCGATGAGTTAGTTGTGGTTTGGACAGCTTTCGAATCTCAGTGCGGACATCAGGAGTTTTTGGTCACGTTATTGGTTGACCAATGCCCCCGTAGTTCTTATGAACTTGATGGACCAGGTGTTTAGACGGTTTCTGGATGAGTTTGCGGTCATGTTCGTTGGCAATATCCTGATGTATTCCTGGAGTGTGGACCAGTACCTGAAGTAATTGCGAACGGTTTTGCGAACTTCACGAGATGATCAGCTATTTGTTAAATTCAGCCAGTGTGAGTTTTGGCCGATTAGCGTGAAGATTTTGGGTTGTGTGATGTTATCCGAGGGAGTTGGCGTAGATCCTGACCAGATAGAAGCTGTGTTGATTTGGGGATTGCCCTACCATTGTACCAGAGATTGGAGGTCTCTTAGGTTTGGTAGGCCATTACCGACGGCTTGTGCAGGATTTTCCCGGATTGCCACTCTACTTTCCGGATTGACGAAGAAGGCGTCAAGTTCGAGCGGTTCGATGCACGCGAGGAGAGTTACTTACTCCTGAGGGATGGTTGACCGTTGCTTCAGTTTTGACCTTACCTGATGATCGTGATGAGTTCGTGGATTACGGTGATGCATCAAGGTTTAGATTTGGTTATGCTTTGATGCTGTGTAGTAGAACGGTAGCTCATGGGCTCAGGCAGTGGAAACTTTATGAAGCTACATATCCTGTGTATGATTTGGGTGTAGCTGTCCTTATGTTAGCATCGGGAAGTTGGAGACACTACTGCTATGGCGTGCAGCGCAGTGTAGGACGTACACTGATCACTTGAGTTTCATCCACTTGCATTTTTCGGCCAGATTTGGGCTTGAGGCAGTGCAGATGGATGGGTCGACTAACGACTATGGCTGCACCTTTGAGTTTGTTCGGGAAAGGCTAGAGGTTGTACTTTGATCGTCTGTTTGGGATGTTATTGATGATGCATTCAGTCGGGAGTCGGGAGCTTCAGTATTGCATGTGTGTATGTGTGGCTCGAGTTTCCGTGTTAGCCGAGTTATGTGCTATGGGGACTTAGTTCGAGTGTGATGAGGTTGAAGCTCATCGTTTTGCGTGCGTTATGCACTGTTGGTTCGGAGATGTGTCTGATACTTCGAGTTTACTACTCGTGACACAACATGAAGAGCAATATAGTAGCTTGTGTGTGCAGATGTCACATTTGTTGACTGGCGATGGCTAGGAGACAGAGACTTGCCGAGAAGTGTCAGCCATTTGAGATTTCCGGTTAGACGTGGCGTTTGTCACTGTAGTTTTTGTGTGCTAGTATGCACTTTGGTTTGTGGTACCAGTTGTCAGGCTATTATGGACCATTTGACGAACTCAGTACATTTTCTTGTACATTCGGAGATGATTTAAGTGGTAGGCTGGCATAGCTGTGTTTGGTGGAGATTGTCCATTTCGTGATGTGCCTATGTCCCAGTTCGCTGATCGAGATAATCAGCTACAACAAAGTGTTGGCGAGCTTTGCAGCGAGCATTGGGGGACCAGATTACAGTTTAGTACCAGTTCTTATCCTCAGATTGGCGAGTGATCTTTGAGGACTATTCAGACCTTGGAGGGCATATTGTGGACCTCGGTATTGCAGTTCCGGAGGATTTGGGACCAGCAGTTTGACTTGTTTGAGATTGCATGCAGTACCAGTTTGTTGACCACTATGATTTTTGACGTTGCATGAGATCGATTTGTGGAACGATGTTGTACTCCATTGTGCTGGAGCGTGTTCGATGTGAGTTGACATTTGATCCTGATTTTGTGGAATGTGCTACCACAGACTGTCAGATTAGCGGAAATGGGTTGATAATTGCTCGAGTTCGATGTGTGAGTTATGTTGATATGAGTGTGTTGAATTGTGATTTGCCACGTTGTTTTGATCCGTATGTGGTCATAGGCGAGTTTGTGTTGTGCCGTATAGTTCGGCATCGCCTATATCATTGGCTTTTATGTGTGTTGTGTTCCGTGTTGCGGAACTATGTTTCAGGTTTGTTACGTGTTGTGTACCCTATCTGTTCCTTATGCGGGAACACTTGGCTATTGTGTAGAGCCAGTTCAGATTCGAGATTTGAGGGTACCGAGATTTCAGCACGGAGCTATCTCCTATTGTGGAGTCAGTTGTCAGAGTTGTTCAGTTGACGCAGCCACTGGGCAGTTGAGCAGTATGCAGAGGCAGTGCTTCTACTTTTGGTCGGCAGACTCGGAAATTTCGAGGTCGAAATTTTTTTTTAAGGGGGGTGGATTTGTGACGACCCGGAACAGAATCAGTAAGATTAATCAGCTTAATATACGAGCTTGCGCGTAGTCGCAGATTTACGACAGTTGTTGAATCGCCAGATTTGTTAACGACTAAATCATTGGCCAAGAATTGGAGCTGAGTCTTTTCTCAAGAGTCGTTGTACGTGTGATTTCGAGTTCGTGGATGGTTCAGGATCGTTATTTGGACGACCGAGGAATATACTACGAATATTTGAAGTTTTGATATAATCGATTTTGTATGTCGGATTTGTTAGCAACTTAATTACCGGACGAGAATTTGGTTTCGGCTTCTTCACGGAAGTTGTTGAGAATATAATTTCGAGCTTGTGAGAACTTCCGGAGCATTATTCCGAGTTACGAAGATTAAGTTGTGAATATTTCCGATTGTTGATTATTTAGTTGGTTAATGTATGTGTTTGAGTTGAACAGTTGACCTTTTATCTGATTTGTCGAAGTGTTTGAGGATGTGTACCGGGGGAGGCTGTGACTCCTGACCCGAGGCCTTTACCGGGGGGAGGCAGACCTCTGACCTGAGGCCTTTCTAGCTAGAATTACGTGTGGGCTAGGGACCCCGTGATTCGGACTGTACTAGCACAGATGTGTCCGTGAGTGACCCCGTGGGATTTTTACTTGCATGCTCAGTACGCTGGAGGAGTATGAGTTTACCTCATGTACGTTGTTATTTTTATTTACCTGGACTCGCATATGTTATTTTAAACATATATATCAACTGGTGAAAGACATTTATTTTCGTCCACTCACTCTAACAGTTTTCATGTCTTTCCCCTGGGCATTTCGGTTTCCATGCCCAGTTTGCAGTTCAGGTTCTGGTGTCGCACGACGTGGTCGGAGGCATAGTGCTTGAGTTAACTCGTTGGTAATAGTATTACCCACGAGTTGCTTATCAACTTGTTGGTAATACTATTACCAACGAGTTGATAAGCAACTCGTGGGTAATACTATTACCAACGAGTTAGTGTAACTCGTTGGTAATGATAATGATTCCCAAGAATTTCCAGCAAGTATTAATTCATAAACACCGATCGATATGAACGTTTATAATTGACGATGTACTATAAATACGTACATGCACGTTTATATAACAAACATACATGCACATTTATATATACTAAAATACGTACATCATTAACGTACTAAGGATGATAATCATAATCATCTTCATCACTTGAGTCTGACTCGGTTTCATAGGTAACCTCTGGCAATATGTGTCGCTCCTCGTCATTTGAATCAGCGTCTACTTCATTTGGATTAACATCGAGAAGTTCTGCTCCAGGTATTCGAACCACACTCCCAGATCTCACATTATTAAGGCGAATCGTAGATGATTCCGGAATGTCAAAAGTGTTCGGCTCTTGGTATGCAGTAACTTCTTCATCATCTGCGATCTCACCAAGTGTGGCAGCACTGTATATGTTTCTATGAGCAACATGGTTAACCACCTTCTACGGGATTTTGTTTAGAAGATCGTCAAGGTAAAACACTTGTTTTACTGATATGGCAAGAACGAAAGGGTCTTCTTTATACCAGCTTGTAGCAGTATTCACCGAAAATATTCCGTACTGATCGATCCTTGTGTTCTCCGGGCTAGTATCAAACCATCTACACTTGAACAAGTGCACTTTCATGCGGTTCCCATAAATTAGTTCAACAACTGAATGAAGGACACCGTAATAGTCAACGGTATCCTGCCCACTATGGACCATCACCCCACAATTCTGTGTTTTCAGTCAGTCGTCTCTATTTTCACATATAAATTTCACGCCATTGACCTGACACATCGAGTAAACTTTTGAAGCTATCGGTTTCATCGCCAAGACCCTCAATTCGTTTGACCACTCTGGGTAACCATCATTTGCTACATGGTTCATATGAAAAAGATAAGAAACCACGTACTACACCATAAATTTTGAACATAGAAAAAGAAAACCACGTACATACATGCTATATAAGGATATAAAAAATATATATATATACACATATACCCTTACCCATTGACCAAAGTAGTTTGCAAACGTCCTGTTGTGGTAATCAACATTTCCGGAATAGCAGGGCAGTGAAGATGATAGTTTTTCCAATATTGAACTTCTGGACAGTTAATCAGTACCGACCAGTGGGCAATGGCTACCTCATTTCCATCCAACTTGTACGACTTTGGCAAGCTTCCATGTACTACCACGTCATTGGAGATGATAGAAAGGTTGAACTGGGGTTCATCCATCGGCATATATTGTTGGGAGTCCTCCAGCGCTCCCAAATACAAGTTGGTGTACGTTACACACTCGTGCGCAAGATATGCTTCAGCGATACACCCTTCAGGTGCAAATTTATTCTTCACATAGTCCTTGTAGGCTCCCAATTGTCTACAAGTTAACAAGTGCATGTTATGATACTTAAAAATTAAGAATTTACATATAAAAACCGAGGCAAACACAAATGTAAGAATCATTTGTACCTTTCCATGGGATACATCCAAGTGTAGTGTACCGGACCGGTAAGCAACAATTGTTCGGGAAGATGGATCATCAGGTGAGGCATGATGTCGAAAAAATTTGGGGGAAATATCCTCTCAAGCTTGCACATGATAAAAATGATGTCATCTTGCATCTCCCTGAGATCTGATTTTTTAACTTCCCTGGTGCATAACTTCTGAAAGAATTTTGACAAGGCCACCAACGGCTCCACCACCTCTTTGGGCAGGTACCCTCAAATGAAAATAGGGAAAAGGCGTTGAAGCAGTACATGGCAGTCATGACTCTTTAATCCGTACATCTTATTGTCCCGGAAGTTAACACACCTGCTTATATTTCCTGCATAGCCATAAGGATACCTGCATAGATAGCTATAAGAAACAATTATATTTCTTGCATATAACCATAAGTAAAAATTATATTAATTTCCTGCATAGCCATAAGAATATATACCTGACATTACTCAGCCACCCAAAAATTTCATTCTTCTGCTTCGGCTTGACGGTGTAAGGAGCTTGAGGCATTTTTCTTACCATCTCTTAACCACAAATGTTTCCGCAGTCCCATAGCTTTCATATCAATGCGTGCCTTAGGGATGTCTTTTGTTTTCCCCTCCAAATTAAGAACTGTGCCCACCACACTTTCACACACATTCTTCTTTATGTGCATGACATCTAGGTAGTGTCTGATAGGCAACCTGGGCCAGTAGGGGAGTTCCCAGAATATGCTCTTGTGTGTCCAAAACTTATACCTTTCGGGTTTGTCTGGAATTGACGCCACTATCTCAGGATGATTGCTCAGCTGGCCAAAATCATATTCATTCAACACTTCCAAAATTTCATCCCCTGTCCATTGCCTGGGTGCCACACCTGTTTCCACAGTCCCATCAAAAGCGTCTTGATCCTGCCTAAATGGGTGATCATATGGAAGCCAATAACGGTGACGCATCTGAACAATTTTACTACAATGAGGACTGCAACAATCAACATTCATGCACTCTGAACAAGCCCTGTAACCCCTGGTAACATTACCCGACAACATACCGCGGGAAGGAAAATCACTGATGGTGCCAAATAGCATGGCATGCATCTGGAACATCTCATTTTTGAACCTATCGTAAGTGGGGTGGCCACACTCACTCAGGTACTTAAGCTCCTCAATCAAAGGCCTCAAATACACATCGAGACACTTTCCTGGATAACCCGGGCCCGGAATTAACAGAGTGAGCATATTGTATTCATTCTTCATGCACATCCATGGTGGAAGGTTGTACGTTACCAAAATAACTGGCCATATACTGTATTGAAGACTCATGTTGCCAAAAGGGTTGAATCCGTCAGATGAGAGCCCTAGCCAAACATTTCGGACCTCTGCTGCAAAATGATCAAACTCCCTGACCATGTGCTTCCAAGCCTCTCCGTCGGCAGGTTGTATAAGGGTGTCATCGTCACGCAAATTCCTCTCAGCCCACCATCTCATAGCTTCGACCGTGAAAGCACACATGAACAACCGCTCCAGCCTATCAATCAGTGGGAAATATCGAAGTATCTTCACAGCTTTCTTGTTGCCTGCAGGAGTCAACTTATACCTTTCTGTAAAACATACTGGGCAGGCTTCAAGGTCTTCAAGATCTTTTCCCCAGAAGAGAATACAATCATATCTGCATGCATGGATTTTGATGTAGGAAAGCCCAAGATCTTTTAGGATATGTCGCATCTTATGATGAGTGGTAGGAAGGCGATGACCGGGTGGCAGTAGCGAAGTAGTCCAATTCAGCCAAGAATCAACAGCTTTGACAGTCATTTTGTTCTCCATTTTTAGCTGCATCACTCCCATGACACTTCCAAGAACAGTCTTACTACAACCGTCGTACAACGGAGTCTGTTGCAATGCAATCAGGTTGTTGTACTTGTGTAAACCGATTGTGTTGACATGAGCTTTAGGTAATGGCTCGATTGGCTCAATATCGGGGAAACCCTGCACGACAGGAGGGACATTTGGTGCTTGATCAGCAAATACACCGCTCTCATGAGGAAACATATCATTTATTAACATCGATGTTGGATCATAGGATGGACTGGCCCTCAGCAAATTGTCTATGATCATGCGGACCCGCTAACGATGTTTCACTGTGATAAATCCAACAAGTGTACTTATCCCAAAACCCGTATTTACTCAGGTGCTTCTGGACTTTATCAATGGGAAAACGATGTCGATCGCTGCGACACTTACATTCTTTACACGGGCAATAATGAAGTGTAGTGTCTCCACAATTAGCCTTCACAAAATCCACAAAACTCTTAATTCCATGGTGATATCTCACATCCCATCTTTCAAGGCTCATCCAACTCTTGTCCATCCTGAAAATTCTAACATTACGTACTATAAATATATATATATATATATATATATACATTCACTACTAATTAATTAAAAAATCATCATTAATTACATTCGATTCATCCGATTAATTAACAAAAGTTGACCTTTGCATATAAAAAAATATATATATACAGACAATTCACAATTACAAATTAACATGTATATATATATATACACATATTAACAATTAATCACAAAATAAATTTATATACATATATATATACACAAACATATTTTCATCGAAATAATCTCAAATCAACTCAAAGTCAATAGTCAATCACTCGAAATCAACAATATATCCACTATATTTGCATATCAAACCATTAATCGATATCTCCACTCTAAATCAACACATGCATATATATAGCTAAATCAACACACATATACATCGATCCACATATATATACATACGTATGTACGTACCTAGCTAGCTATATAGCTTCCCGAGCGGGTTTTGGTCGCCTTTTGACAATATCCAAGGATTTCAGAGCGTTTTCCTTCTTTCTCACCGGATTTTTGTAAAATGAATGAGTTGATGTGGAGTAGATCTGATATAAGAGTTATTGCCGGCGATATTCCGGCCAAAATATCGCCGGAAATAAAGTGAAATTATTGCCGGCGATTTTCTAGGTCGCCGGCAATAATTTAGCATTATTGCCGGCGAAATTCCGGCCGGAATATCGCCGGCAATGGAGTGGAAAGTATCGCCGGCGATAATATCCGTCGCCGGCAATACTTTCCCCCGTTGCCGGCGATTTCTGAAAAGAAAGGCCGGCGATGACTCAAGTCGCCGGCAATGCTTATTATTGCCGGCGACTTGAGTCATCGCCGACCTTTCTTTTCAGAAATCGCCGGCAATGGGGAAAAATGTTGTAGTGTTAGCTGAAAATTCAGCCGGAATTAGGCTTTAGTGAGTGTGCTTTCACGCTGGTATGCTTGACATGTGAGAGATTTTGGAAGTTAGTGCTAGATATCGATTTTTCTCATGGGCTGAGCTGTATACCTAATTTTTTTTACTGCCCCAAAATATTGGGTGGGCTGCAGCCCATCCTGCCATTGGGCTGACTCCGCCACTGTTCAGGAGGTCCAGAATTTTTGGAGTGAGCAACTGTAGGGCCGTGTCTCACAAGTCACTGTGTAAAGCCCAATAACGAAATTTCCTGCCTACGGCTTCGCGTTCTCCACATGTCTTTTCCAGCAATTTCCTCTCTTCGGCGCATTGTGTGTTTCCAGTGACGACGATCTCATCTCAGGTAACGTTCTCCATTTTTAAATACTAAATATTTTCATTGTCTTTTTAATACATATAGCCAGCCATATAGGTGTTGTGTTCATAGCAATAACACTAACTGATGGGAAGGGCCGGACGAGACGAGTCGAGCTCCAAGAATGGTGTCCTTTATTTTTAAAAATAATAAAATAATAAATACAAAATAATACTAAAAAAATAGCTGTTTTGCGTTAGACTGCAGTGTCAGAGTTGTGAAAAATCTGGGACAACACATCTCCAAAGAGAACGAAAAAGATAAAAAAATTTGGTGTGTATATTCTCTCTAAACAAATATCAATTTTCTAGATAAAAATAAAAATGGGGCCTACAATTTTGGGTCCGAGGTTGGGATCTCATGGCCTCTATTAATGTTCGGGTCTGCTGATGGGATTTGTCTCCAATTGTGACATACTTTCATCATGTTTGCCAATACAGTTTTGTGACCGAAATATGAAACCCAACTTTGAATTGGATCTTTAGTTTTGCTCTAGTATTTATTTGGGATCTATCAGCTGAGTGAAAATTGTTGCTACTTATTATGTGCTTGGAACTGTTGTGTGGTTTATTACTACTATTCCAATGGGAAGAATTTTATAGCAATATACAATTTCTACATATATATGGAGCTGTTGAAAACTTGAAATTTACCTAATTAATCATTTAATGTCTTCTGAGAATACATTGTGTCAATCTCCGTCTTCTGAACTCTGAAACAATTGAATAATTGGTTTCGGGTTGGGAATTTGTGGAACTGGTGAAGAAATATTGCATTGAGTAGAAAATGTTGTCCTTTTCATATATGGTAGGTATTGGAGTTATATATAACTCCAATATGTCTGTTCCAATCTTCTAATCGTTTATTACTCTGTTTTTCTTGGATCCCAACAAGTTGGTCGAAAAGGATCCAGAAATTTAGAGGGGTGGTACTAATGGTAGTAAGGTTGGTATTGGTGTCCATTACTCCATTGGCTTAAAATAAATATAACTATTTATTGTATATTTTGGGTTGAGAATTAATGGACCGACACCTGCGACCCAAGAATGTTATGAATCTGGGAATTACAGTTGTGTGTGAGATTCCTAAGCCAAATCGGGAAAGAGTCAAACTATTATTTTTGTTTCATGATCCATATTGTTTCCTTGAGCGATATAGAAAAGTGGGACATCAACCTCTATAAATTGACAAATCAGAGAAGATTTAGGGACCCAGACACACATACAGAAGTTTGCACACAAGCAAATTCTACTCTCTCAGCGAGTAAACAACCGGCGACAACGAGCTTAGAATTTGGTTCACCTAACAGAGTGTGGAGATTCCGACGATTTACGAAGTCACCCTCAAGTGTTCTCAACACTCACCCTTAAGATTGCTCTGCTTTATAGTCACACAGTGTATCGATCCTTTGTGGCTCAGCGAAGAGACACAAAACCTAAGTCTTGAAACAACTTAGGCAAGTAGAACTCAATGAGCGAGGTTGGTGCTCTCCTCGCTCCAATCGCTTGCAAGGAAGCAGAGACAACGTGGCGCAATACACAACTAAATTCTGCCCTCGGAAATAGAACGCCAAACATGTACACCCAAAATAGAGAAAAGATAGAGACAGTTTGTGAATTTCTAGTCACGACAACCTGGTTTGAGAAAATCAAGCCAAATATTTTGTTATGCTCAGTGGGACTCAGGTTTAGTGTCTCTTAATGCAACCATTGATAACTAGTATAAGAAATCGTATCTTAGCAGCCGCAAACATCCACCACCTAAGTACCAGGAACATAACTCATCTAGTTACCAGGGCTTAAGCAACGAGGAAGTCTTACGAAGATTTGGTTCTACAATGGCTTACAAACCAAAACCAATAGACGACATCAAGGCTCTTGATTTAGCGGCCTATAGAGAATACGCTGTGGAACGGGAACAAAAAGTCGACAACCAGCTTAACCACATTCTGAAAATGGTTAATGAGAAAGAGGCGATTATAACAAGATTCGTAGCGAAAGTCGATAACATGCGGTCTGCTATGGAAAAAGACCAAAATCAATACAATTTAAAGTTTGATAAGTTAGAAACCACCCTTGCAGCCTTAAACAAATCAATGACTAATAACTTTGAAGCCATACAAGCAATGTTGGATGTACCGGTCTAGTCATCCCAAGATGAGGATGATCAGAAAGATGACGAATATGTTCTACATCAAAATCCTCCACCACCGCCAAATTCAGAGCAAGAGTTGGAGGCACAGATTGCCAGGATCATTGAGCAAAGTTTACCTGTTACGGGTAGGATTCCTAAAAGCTATAGTGATCCTTTTCCTCCTTCACCACCCAATTGGAGGTGGTCCAAGGTCTACAGACCCATCACTTTCAGTCACTTTAGTGGAGATGGGTCTGAACCAGCTGCCACGCACATGGAAAGATTCAAGATCCAATGTGGCCCTTGGGGAAATCTAGGAGAGTTTAAACTTATCGTCTTTATCAGGAGCTGCACTATATTGGTATACCAGCCTACCATGAGCTTCTGTTCTAAAATGGGAGATGATGGAAAGGTTGTTTACTGAGCATTTTGGTGGAACAGAGCCTACAATAAAAGTTGGTAAACTCTGTCAGATGGCCCAAGTGTCTAGCGAGTCACTAGTCACATATCTACATAGGTTCATAATAGAGTGCACAAAGAGCAAGACTTCATACACTATAAAGAAGCTCGTAGAGATCGCAGTTAGGGGTCTAAAGAAGCGATTGCATACAAAGTTCACCTCCTTGAACGCACTCATAGAAGCAGTTACAAACACCCATGCAACGTACCAGGAGGCTGACAACAGACGCAACGCATCAAGAGGCAAGTATGCTCTAAAGGTACCATACTATATAGAGCGTCATAAGACGGTCTCAGCAGCTTACCTCGAGGAAGATTCTAAAGAATCTGAATGCGAAGATGCAACGGTAGCTGGTGTAGAATTAACAGCAAAGAATCTAGTCAAATCATAGAAAGTGACTCTCACTAAGGGACTAGTGCAAGTATTGACAAATGTGTTCAAAAAACCAGAGTTTGAACCATATACCTATGACGTGAATGAGGCACATGAAATTCTTGATGATTTGATTGACAAAAAATTAATCAAAATAGACTTTTAGTGCGTACCTGACTGCCGAGCAGCTGAAAGGAAAAAAGTATTGCAAGTTTCCCAACATGTGGAACCATACAACTAAGGATTGCGTGAAATTGAAGGATCAGGTCCAAAAGGGGATCAACGAAAGAAGAGTCGTTGTGGATACAACTCCCTAGATTGCTTTACTGGACTATAAACCATTCACAGAGAATGCAGTAGGCATTGTAGACCATTCAAGGAAGGCATCGTAGTCGTGCCCTTTGGCCCAGAACTTGACCTACGAAGAGCATCTACCAGCTTATAAAGTAGGTTCCATCACAATTGGACACATGATACAAGACACTGCGAAGGCATGCGAAAGCAGATCCAACAGTGGGTTGATGAAGGAGAAATTGTAGTACTAGACGTCTGTGAGCAAGAGCCAAATGAAGGTTCTTTCTGAAAGGACCCGACTTCGATTTAATTAGTTGCCTAAACCGAAATCAATCCCCTTCGAAAATATGACCTTAAATTTTTTTGCCAGAATTTACTTTGAAACACGTGAGCCAAAATTAGAACCTACAAAGAGAATCACACTTCGAATATTCTACAAAAGTCAAACCGTAGGGCTCCGTTCCCCATCCGGATTTCTCAACATCATATATATAATAAACCAAAAGGTTTACAATAAATCCAAAAAAACATCCAGGAGTAAACTCAACTGAAAATAAACATAAGTATTCAAAGCGACTCCTATATACATCATATACAATCAGTAGGTTGAACAAAGAACCTACTCGAATTGAAGTGTGACTTGAACTCTACGCCTCTACCGTCGATGTGGAACCCTGGAATTCAAACTGTAAACTGGACAAAAGAAACCGAAAAGCCTAGGGGAAGGCAAATGAAATCGTTAGAGTGAGTGGACGAAAATAATAATATGTCTTTCACCAATATAAACATGAAATCATGATGCGAATCTAAAATCATCAATCACAGGTAAGGTGGTTGTCATAACCTTCCTGGATACCGTATAAAATATGGAGACCGTAACTTGAGTACATTTTCCTCAAAGTTACAATCATGCTCAACCAGGTAAGGGGTTTGTCATAACCTTCCTAGGAGCCATATAATCACAGGTCAGGCGTTTGTCATAACCTTCCCAGAGCATATCAGGGATCAGCTGAGAAGCCAGTGCATCGATGCATCCATATATCCATAATCCATGTAAAACAAATCATATATGTGCCTCCAAGTAAAATACATAATCGTAAATGCATAATCATAATTGCATACTTGTAAAATGCATAACATAAAATGCATAATCAAGACTCGCAATTCGACAGTAAAAATCAAAGTGTTCACTCACAATATGAAGCTAACTCTGAGGTCTGGCGGAAGATCCCTCGCCAAACACTTGATCACGATTACCTGAACAACAGGGATACGATCAATACATATAGAATCACAACATATGGAGCTAATACGTTAAGAACCATGCGTTCTCGAAAGACATATCGCTCGAAATATCGACGAGGATAGCAAAATTTCCAAAATATACCCAAACACCCTCGTCCCAAAATAGAATACTCCAATCAACTCAAAAACCTCACGACTATGATCGGGACACAATTACGAGCAAAACGATATAAAAATCTCCAAAAAACCCAAAAAGTCAACCCTCGCCAGAGCTCTGCCGTTAACCGCTGCCGCTGCCGGCGGCGTGGCACCAACGGTGACCAACTCCGACGAACCATACCTTAAAATCTTCCTCTCCTCAATCCCAACACTTTTCCTCAAGGTCACAACATAATCCAACCACCACCGTGGCCGAATTCAAGCTCAAAAGCCACGGCCTCCATTGATTCCGGCGAGCTCCAAACGTCACCCAATCCTAAAATATCTTCACCTAAAAGCATATATGGGTTGAGGGGAGCAAAACCCCCAACCCCAACGACCCCAAAACTGGCTGGAAACCGCCATCCGAATCCGGTAAGTTTCAAGAACTTCACCGAGTTCAAACTCTCTCAAATCTCCACCAAATTCACTTAAACCAAGTTCAAATCAATAGGAAATCACAAGAGGAAGCTAACCATACCAAGCTTTTGGTCTGAGGTGGCCGGAATCGAAAAGTCAGCCGGTGGTCAAGAATTTCTCCGGTGAGCCACGGTCAACGCGGGTCAACGAAAGTCAACAGGTCAAAACTGGTCAACTCGGCCCAAATGTGACTTTTAGACAATTCTACGACTAATTCGATATTTATACTCGCGACCAAAATGATAAACGATCCAAAACGAATCGAAACCAATCGGTTAAACACAACTAAATCCAACGGCCAAAAATATTCATAACGTATTTCACGTAACTTGAAATAATCCTCCGGGAACTCCCACGAGTTTAAAATCACGTACACTACAACTCTCGTGAAGAAACTCATATCGAATTTCAAACCAAAAATCTCATCGTGAACAAAGCCGCCATATCGATCAATTACGACAAACCGCGACTAATCGTGAAACTCGCAAATCAAGCCAATTAACATACAATTTTCGGTTCGGGTTGTTACACTTTCATAGTTGGAACTCTAATGGTGTCCTGGAAAGGAGGAGCTAAAAGAAAGAAAACTTTGTACCTCAAAGCCACTAGTGAAGCAACACCATCCAACAGTAAGAAACAAGACAATTATGGGGGGAAACAAAAAGAAGTTATGCCCGAGGCAACCCCTGTGATTCTTTGTACACAGTGCAAGGCTGAGTGTGACTTAAAGATGACTTATGATGAGTTCGTTGAGGCTGTACGAGCAACCCCACAAATCAAGTCCCATCTTGAAAACTACCAACCAGCTAGTTCGAAGGGCTCAAAGAAGGCGCCAAAGGAATCAAACCTATATAAGAGGATATGGGCAGCGGAAAGAAAACCTGAGCCAGTTAAAAATACTCAGCAAATAAAAAAAGAGGTTGCCAAGCCTTACATTCCCAAAACAAGCCGATTCATTTTCAAAGAAGAGGTTTGGTATATAAAGACGAGGAAGAAAACTGTGGAAATCACCCCTACCAGGAAGCAGAAGCTGCAACGACGGTGTGGCTCGGTTAGCTGGTAGAATCACCAGAGCAGATTCAGAGGAGAATGAACAGGCTTGCTACTAATCCAGTAATTACATTTGACAAAAACTATGACAAGCTTAAAGTCAGGACATCTCAGTCAAGTGTGTTTCGTAGGATTAATGAAACAGGGCCAACTTCGATGTGCAGCGGACGCCGAAAAGGCAGAGAAAATTGATTGAGTTGGACAAGAAACCAGTCTAAAAATTAGCTTTGGAGTGAATCCAGAAGAAGGTAAAGCTAGTCACTGAGCCCAACAAGAAGCCAGTGTTTAGATGGCGTCCAAAGCCCTTTGTAGTTGAAGAACAGAGAATGCTTACTCCTTCTTATGGCATTGAGATGAAGAAAGTAGGAGTAAGAGATTCTTCACTTACCGCTGCCATTGAAAATCGAAACGGACCTAAATATGAGGTTCATATAGTTCAGCAAGACAGTATTCTTGCTGCGAAGGAAGAGCAAGGGAAGGTGACAAATTCATCACCCACAAACTTAGTAGTAGGAGACAATAAAGACGAACAGTTTATGGACTACGAGGATGATGATATCATAGAAGATATTTATATAGAAGATAGACACGTAAGCATGGTTTATATCTTACCAGCCATGTTCACAAAGCTAGTCGAGGCCAAACAAGTGGATTCAGTAAGCAATGCCGTGAATGGAATAGTTCTCGCCAAACATGAAGAGGAGGAAGATCATGTACCGATTGTTGATCCAGCTGTGCGAAAGTCATACATGATGTTCTCCAAACCCATTGCCACAATTGTGTCACACATGAGACCACTCTACATTACAACAGGCATGAAGGGCATCCAGTTAAGCAAAATCATGGTGAATACAGAGGTAACAGTGAACATTTTGACTACCTTAGTAATGACTTTGCTAGGGATCCCCAGATCTTCTAATCAGGCAACATCCATGACTATTAGGAACTTTGCAGGGACTACATCGCAGATGCTTGGACTGTTTTTCGTTGACGTCAAAGTCGGTCTTGCCATTGGATCCCATACTTTCTTTTTCTTGGACTTCAACGCACCTTACAATGTGATCTTGGGAAGGTATTGGATTCACAGAAGTTACTGCATACCGACGTCACTCCATCAACAACTCCTGATTTGGGATATGGAAACTGAGGAATCACACTTGATCAATGCAGACCCGAGACCATATTCTGTTTTTGCTAATGCTTTAGATGTCAATTACTATAATGGAACTTTAAGGCCATTGAAGGTGTGTGACATCGATAAAAAGGTTGACTTATTGGAGTAACGACCTCTGACCTAGCTCAACGGGGGATAGTGCAAGCTAAGGATGACAAAGTAAGACCATTCTTCCTTGAGCTAGCCTGGACTAGCCATCAATGATACGACCTTCCATGAAATTGGAAGCGGAGGTTTACGCTTCTTTATATGTAAGATTTCAAATCTATATGATAGAGAAATATGCCTATGATAGAGAAACAAGACTATGATTATCTGCCTTCGATAACATCGGCATAATGTATTAATGAGGAGGCACAACAAGGAGTGTTGAAAGAAGATGATATCATTCACTTAGCCCCAATAACATTGGATGATACTCTAACTAAAGTAAAAGATTTCATTGAAAAGATCAACCTGGGAACAACGATTGAGCCAATGGAAATGGCCATTAACACATTCTTAGAGCCTATAGAAATAAAGGGGCTCATCGATTTATTACTTTAGTACATGGATTGTTTCGCTGAGAAATTTGAGGATATGTCAGGACTCTCTCTAGAATTGGTGGTTTATAAGTTGCCAAACGCAAAAGGGAAGAAGCCAGTTCAGCAGAAGATGCAACGGATGAACGCAGAAACATCGATGCTCGTTAAGGAAGAAATAGAAAATATGTTGAAATCAAGAGTCATCCAAGTGGCTAAGTATACTAAGTGGATATCCAAAATTGTTCTTGTATGAAAGAAGAACGGTAATATTCGAGTTTGTGTTGATTACAGGGACTTGAACCAAGCTACACCGAAGAACGCATATCCTATACAAGTGGCCATTTTGCTAGTAGACGTTGTAGCTCGGCATGAAATGTTTTCATTCTTGGATAGAACAGTAGGACCTCCCAGTCACTAATGAAGATCGACATAAGACTGCATTCAGATGTCCAGGAGTGTTATAAGTTTTCAAGTATGTGAAAATGTCGTTTAAACTGAAAAATGCTGGAGCGATATATCAGTGAGCCATGCATTACATTTTCTATGATCTTGCAGGAATCACCATGGAAGTTTACATTGATGACATAGTGATTAAATCCAAAAAGAGGTTTGATCATATTAATGATCTAAGATAAGTGTTTGAGCAAATGAGGAGACACCAACTTAAGATGAACCCTGCTAAATGTGTATTTGGGGTACAAGCGAGTGATTTTCTAGGATTCTGAGTACATTAACGAGACATAGAGGTTCCAAATGACAAGAAGGATGTTGTGATCAAAGCATCACCACCAAAGAAAAAGCGAGAGTTGTAGCAACTCCTTGGGAAGATTAATTTCTTAAGATGGTTTATTGCCAACATTGCAGGAGAAACAAAACCTTTTGTTCCTTTGTTAAAGTTGCAGGGGAAAAAAATTTGTTTGGGAACCGATACACCAAGAAGCATTTGATGCCATCAAGTAGTACCTAGTCAATCCACCGGTCTTATTGCCACTATAGCTAGGAAGATCACTTAAGCTCTACATCTCAGCAACAGAGTCATCTGTGGGAAGCTTATTGGCATAGGACGATGATGCAAAAGCAGAATGAGCAATTTTCTACTTAAGTAGAACTTTGACAAATTGCATGAGCATCTATACACTGGTGGAAAATCTGTGTCTTGCTCTGTACTTGCAGGTTGCAAGTTGAGGCATTACATGCTATCTTTCACTACTTGTGTTATCGCTCAGACTGATCTGGCACGATACATGTTATCTCGATCTATACTTAGAGGATGGATTGGAAAATGGATTCTTGCACTATCTGAGTGTTCGCTGCAATATGTTCCACAAAAGGCAGTTAAAGACCAAGCAATGACCAACATTTTAGCACATCATCCAATGGCTGAAGTTCCAAAGCCTAAGGAGTTGGAGTTGTCCCATATATCCTTACCCCATGGAAGCTTTTTTTTTATGGATCCAGCACAAGTTCTTTTGCAAGGGCAGGGATTGCGTTGGTTAACTCTCAAGGGAAAACTTTTGCTTAATCTTTTAGGTTAGACTATCACTGCTCTAATAATGTAGCCGAATATGAGGGTTTAATCATTGGATTAGAATTATTGGTGGATATGTGAGTCATAGATGTGCAAATTTGGGGTGATTCGTTGTTGGTAATCCAACAGTTGTAAGCCACGTTCAAGACAAGATTAGTTTTAGAACCATACATGAAAAGAGCAAGTGAGTTGTTAGCATTATTTATAGAGTTGTCTTTAGAGCACATCTCCAAGGGGGGGATTATGCAGCAAATAAGTTGACCCAACTTGCTACAGGAATCGAACTTGTTGACAGTGTATGAGAACATATTTTGAAGGTCGAACGCAAAACTCTCATTGTGACGACCCAAATCAGAATTAGCACGTTAATCGGCTTAATCTTCGAGTTTACGAGTAATCACAGTTTATCGTAATTAATCGAATTGGCGGTTCGGTCCACAACTCGAGAATTTGAGATGAGTCTCTTCACGAGAATCGTAGTATGCGTGATTTCGAGTTCGTAGGCGGTTTCGGATAATTGTTTCAACAACCGAGGAATATGTTATGGATATTTGAAATCGCGTAATTTCGTCATGTTTATCCGTTTGAATTTGAGTTATCCGAAACGTGGATGTGATTTGATTTGGACCGTTGATCGTATCGAGTCGTGAGTATAAATATCGGAATAGTCGGAAAATTATCGAAAATCACTGTTTCGGGAAGTTTGACCGTCATTTGACCAAAAATGGGCTGTTGACCAAGGAGGAGGAGCACCATCGTTTGACTTGCCGGCGACTTTCCGTTTCCGGCCACCTCCGGCTACAATTTTGGTATGGTTAGAATCCTCTCTTGATTTCCTATGGTTTAGAACTTGGAATTGTGTGAATTGATGAAGTTTTGAGGGAGAACGAGCTCGACGAAAATCGAGGGTTTTCCCGGATTTGGGTTGGGTGTTCCGGCGACGGTTGGAGTCAGGGTTGTGGGGGGAAAGGTTCCCCTCAACCTCTAGATGCTTTTGGGTGAAGCAATTTGGTAATTGGTTGAGGTTTGGGAGCTCGCCGGAAACTCACCGGAATCCATGGATTTCGTGGGTTTCAGGCTCAATTCTGGCCGGTGGGCTTGGAATTAGAGCTTGGTGTACAAGAGAAATGTGTTGGGCTTAAAGAATACTAGTGATCTGGAGATTTTGGCCGGAATCCGTCACTGTTGACGCCGCGCCGCCGCCGCTGGCGGCGGTCAACGGCAGCGCTCCGGCAGAGACGTTGACTTTTTGAAATTTGACAAGTTTTATGCCGTTTTGCTCGTAATCGCGTCCCGATCATCGTCTTGAGGTTTTCGAGTTGATTTGGTTATCGGATTTTAAGTCGAGGGTTTATGTGGAGAATTTGGGGGTTTTCGTCGAGTATTTTGTATCCGAGTTTTATGTTTCCAGAAATGGTTGGTTTCCGAGGTGTGGTACAGAGTAATGAATTGTGATTTTGATCAGTTATATTTTGTGATTATTCAGGGGATCGAGATCGTACGTTGGGCGAGGGATCTTCCGCCGGATCTCGTGATTAGCGCGTTTGCGCGCTATGCTTGTCTGTGAGTGGACATTTCTTTTCACTGATTAGTTGCGAGTCCTTATTACACGTTTTACGAGCATGAGCATGCATATGAGATTAGGATTTATACGAGCATGTTTTTTTACGATTATGCATTTGCGAATACGCATCGACGAATATGCTTATACAATTATGTATTACGTATATGCATTTACATTATGTTTTATACACTTGCATATAACTATTTATGATTTGGTTTACACAGAGTATAGTCACAATATATATTGTTGTATTGATACACTTGCATCCTGGCTGATCCCCGAGGATGTTTACCGGGGGAGGCTATGACCCCTGACCCGAGGCCTTTACCGAGGGGGGGGGCAGAACTCTGACCTAAGGCCTTCTGGCTAAAATTACGTGTGGGTCTGGGATCCTATGATTCGGACTGTACTAGCGCGGACGTGTCCATGAGTGACCCCGCGGAGTTTTACGATGCATGCTCTGTACGCGTGAGGAGTTAGAGTCTCCCTCGTGTACTATATCATATTCATTCATTTTGACTCACATATGTTTTTATAACATATATTGTTCGGTGAAAGACATTTATTTTTTTTCGTCCACTCAGTCTAACAGTTTATATGTCTTTCCTTGGGTTCTTTGTTTTCAATGCCTAGTTTGCAGTTCAGATTCTGGTGTTGCACGTCGCAGTCGGAGGCTTAGTGTTTGAGCTACCTTTCTTTTCCAGTAGGTTTCTTGTTTAGCCTACTGTTATACATTTATGTATATATACACTAGAGGTCGCTCTGATTACTCTACTATTATACTTTCATATGATTTTTCCCCGAATTTTTGTAAAGTATAGTTTTGCTTATTACTTTATATTATTATTATGATATTGAGAAATCCGGATGGGATTGGTGCCCACGGTTTGGTTTTTGTGGCATAGGATGAAGTGTGTTTTTGGGTGCAGGTTAATGGTAATTCCACGTTATAGTGAAACTCTGCCGAAATTTCTATGGTTTTTTAAAGTTCGTATTTTCTGAAGGAGTTTGATTCCGGTTTAGGAAACTAAATCGGGGTTGGGTCCTTGCACTCATTTTCTTTATGACTAGGAAAGAAGAAAAGAATGAATGGTATGTAGCAACCTTGGACTTAATTGACATAGATTGGAGAAGGCCAGTTATTGCATACTTAAAAGACTCAAGTTCCTCGGTGGACAAATGCATCATGTATTTTACTCTAAATTACCTTCTACGAAGTAACGAGTTGCTTAGACGAGGGGAAGATGGAGTGGGTTTACTATGTGTTTACAGAAAAGCGGCCAAACAACGATTGTAGGAGGTCAATTTAGGATTCTGTGGAACTCATCAATATGGACCTAAGATGCAGTGCTTGTTGTGACGGCATGGTTACTATTGGCCTTCCATATTAAAAAATTGTATCTCTTTTGCCAAAGGGTGTGAAGATTGCCAAGCTCATGGCCCGTTCAGCCACATTCCTAACATTCATATGCAACCAATCATTAAGCCATGACCAGTCAGAGAATGGGCTTTGGATTTGATTAGGATGATACATCCCTACTCATCCATGCAACACAAGTACATCATCATGGCTATAGATTTTTTCACTAAGTGGGTTGAGGCAAAACTATTAAAGGTGGCTTCAGCTGTTGCGATCAGACAATTCTTATATGAAGGCGTCATATACAGTTTTGGGATTCCAAAATGCTTTATCTCACAGGGGGGCATCGTTCCTTTCTGGAGAAGTAGAGGAGCTAATGATAGACTTTGGGATCTTTCTGCATTCTTCACCTTATTATGCACAATCCAATGGCCAAGCTGAACCAAGCAACAAACTGATCCTGCACATCATTAAACGAGAGCTCACATACAACCCTCGTTTATTGCATGAAGAGTTATTCATCATACTCTGGGCTTACAGAACTTCAAAACGTGATCCTATATGAATTACTCCTTATGCATTAATGTTCAGTCATGATATAGTATTGCCTTTGGAAATCAATGTTCAGTCTTTGCACGTCATGGATTAGTGTCATTTAGTGGGTGAAGATTACGTTCAAGCAATATGGCAGGAGATTGAAGACCTAGACGAAAAATGCATTGATGCTTTAAATAATCTGCACGCTGAGAAGAAGAAGGTCGCTCGCATCTGTGATAGTCACACCAGAGGTTTAAGCTTCACAAAAGGAGAGTTAGTATGGAAAACGATTCTACCCTTGGAGAAAAACAAAAAGGACGTGGAAAATGGTCTGTGAAGTGGGAAGAGCCTTTTGTGATTGACAAAATTAGAGGCAAAGGTGCTTTTCAACTACGAGACATGAATGGAACTGTACATCATAATCCTATCAATGCAAGACTCTTAAAGAAATATAAACAATCAGTTTGGCAGTACAAAGATCTTTCAGACCCTAATATTTAGTTTTGTAGTCATTCGCAGCCTAGAAGTGAGGCTCGATCTTCAAGCAAAACTATGGGGGCAACTAGTATTCAACAAGGCCAATTCCTATGGCCAAAATTCCAGATTTTTAAAACATTGTTTTAATTAACTCTTTTGCATACAGAGTATGTTAAAGGGGTTCTTTAAGTAGATGTACAAAACCAGTTTTAAGTGGTTCACCTTCGCTATAGAGATTACATTTAGTTGAACGATCAAGAAATACCAAAATCAGTGAAACAAAAACTCGTTTGATACAACAAACTTTATTATGAGGCTTTGTGGCCTCTAGCTCTGATACCATGCATCGAGTGGTGGAAACTCTATATGACCAAACCTAGTAACCAAATAGGTTTGGTGGTCGATATAGTTTCTGTCAGCCTTAATAGACGCAGTTGGGTGATCACTGACCAAGGGCTAGATCCTTCTCCGATTGCGTTAGCTCTGGCAGCTTGGGGATTTCCCCCAACAAATCCTCGCCAAGCCTTCCCTTCATCTGACTTTAACCCTCTCTGCTCCAACCTACATGTAATAGAAACTTGCTGGAGGTGAGTTGGAACATGAGGAAGTTCAGAGTAGTGGTCTTCAGGGATGGCGTCAGTAAGGACTAGTCGCTGTCGTTGCTAGCTAATTTTCAAGAGCTTAAGTACTAACACGCAATCGTAGGACCTGAGCTTAGGTACTTCTACCTACGACATGTTTGAGCTTGGGTATTTCTACCTAATGGCTCTCAACAGAGAAGAAAACCTGGAGGAAATTCCTTGGGAAAAAAGGATAAGGCTAAACATAATTGACATGATTTCCGTCTGAAGGACTCACTGTGTTTCTGTGAATAAGATGGTAGAGGCACCAAGGTATTTATAGAGGCCTAACCCTAGGGGCTTCAACGTTCGAAGGAAGAATCATTGCATCAATTCAATGAGACGATTGAGGCTCAATGCTCCCCTCCGATTTGCGTTTCTCTTAAAAATTGAAGTTTTTCCCATTTCAAGAAAATAGAGTTATGAGGAATTTATGTCGGATAGTTATTAGGACTCGGCGTGATTTTTGGAGGCATGAAATTAAATCGGGGGGTGACAGAAGAGTGCAGAGAAATCAAATCAAAGCTTTCTAGATGGGCCGAAATATTAAATTGACTTAGATAAATGAGGTTACAAAATATATTAAAATCCCATTGTTGGGGCTTAGTCTACAGGAAGTATGACAATTCTAAAGGGTTTTATACAAATCAAAAGTCAGAGTTGTTAAGATTAGCTTACTAGTGGCACCTGTTTAGAAGAGTCTCTATCTTTGTTGGCCTAGCCTTCTTGAACGGGAGAACTAGGAATTGCTCGAGTCTCTTTCTTCGCAGCTGTCCTAGCAGCGGCTCTGGCAGCAGGCTTCGTAGCAGCAGTACTAGCAGCAAGGAGCTTGTTGCATTTGGAAGCAGAGTATGAAAACGCACTTTGTTCCCTATTCTTCCTTTTCCTATCCTTACTACTTCCACCTTGGGTCCCCGATGTGCCCATGGCTCGTTTTTCAATTGCGAGCTTGAAAAAGGGGAGAAAAGAGTTAGGAAAATTTTTTCGAAAGACCTCGAACTTGTCCTTCTTCCAGATATGGCCATAATGTTTGTCCTTCAACTCTAAATAATCTCCAACGGTGGTATTGGTAGCGTAAACAGCACGCCCTCGGAGTAGCTCTATATTCACTGGATGGAAGGTGGGAACGACATAGTGCTTCAACGTACTCGAAATAGGCTTATCAAGATATACTCTCCATGAAGCATATCCATTATAAGACTCAACCAAAGGGCAAGGCATACTCTGTGTAAGGCCAAGTTGGCGGGCAAAATGTTTAGGGGCGTATAGCTCAATCCAAACCACTGCATCAAATATAAGAATATCAAAACAGGACACATACTGAATAAACATGTCCCGTTCTGCAGCATCCTATGTAGGTGAAACTGCAAAACCTGTTGATAACTCAGGAGGAAATCTGTGAGTCACTACCAAATCCGCCATCTCCTTTGGGAATTGTCTAGGGTTCCAGAAGTGGTTGAAGCATTGAAAGTGGCTCAGAGACTCAGCTTCACCAGCACGAATGAGAGTCCTGCCCAGAAGTTCATCCTGCTCAAAGTCTTGAAGGTCTGGACTATAAAGTAAAGGAAAGTAGACCTGACACTACAACATTTGCGCCCATTACCGGCGAGATCACCGGAGACAAGGCCGGCGACCGGAAAAGTCGCCGGTAATGTCCATCATTACCGGCGACTTACTCCGTCACCGGTAATGTCGCCGGAATCTCGCCGGTAATGTTCCAAGACATTACCGGCGACTCCAACCGTCGCCGGCAATGTCAAGCTGAACATTTCCGGCGATTTTCCGACCAGAATTTCGCCGGAAATGTGTGGCTAGACATTGCCGGCGACGGTTGGAGTCGCCGGTAATGTCTTGGAACATTACCGGCGAGATTCCGGCGTAAAGTCGCCGGTAATGTCTTCATTTCCGGCGACTTACTCCGTCGCCGGCAATGTGTCTTATATTAGATGCCGGCTACGGCAGCTCGATCATTCAATCATTTTGATCGAAAAAAATCCAGAGAAATCAAAAGAAGGAAAACGTACGTACGCTCTGAAATCGATCATTCGGTATATTGTCAAAATTAAGGCGCGCGTCGAAAACTCGATCACTCGGGAAGCTATATATATAGGTACGTAGGTGTGTATATACGTATATGTGGTATATATATATATATGTGTGTGTGTGTTGATCAAATCCAATTCGTGAGATATATATGAAATGTTGTTGATGTACGGTCACCGAAACGAGAAAACAGCTTGTAGTTAATCTTGTGTCTGAATCAATGACTGGTATTATCGTATTGTTATCGGAGCCAGGCTTAACAGAGCCTCCTCCTACCCAGTCAAATACGTTTTGAATTGAAAAAAGGAGAATACTATCATCGAGTACTGAATCGAATTCAGAGATTAGATCGATATATATACATATGCATGCATGTACGTGTTGATTTAATTAGAGTTGAATGGAGAGATCACGTCGATTATTAGTAGTGAATGTGTGTATATATATATAATTAATACGTAAAATTGTTAGAATTTTCAGGATGGACAAGAGTTGGATGAGCCTCGAAAGATGGGATGTCAGATATCACCAGGGAATTAGGAGTTTTGTGGATTTTGTGAAGGCTAATTGTGGAGACACTACACTTCATTATTGCCCGTGTAAAGAATGTAAGTGTTTCAGCGATCGATTTCGATTTCCCATTGATAAAGTCCAGAGGCACCTGAGTAAATACGGGTTTTGGGATAAGTACACTTGTTGGATTTATCACGGTGAAACATCGGTAGCGGGTCCGCATGATCATGGACAATTTGGTGAGAGGGCAAGTCCACGCTATGATCATGGAGATTTTGCTGAGAGGGGCAGTTCATCCTATGATCCAACATCGATGTTAATCAATGATATGTTTCCTCATGAGAGCGGTGTATTTGCTGATGAAGCACCAAATGTCCCTCCCGTCGTTGAGGGTTTCCCCCATATCGAGCCAGTCGAACCATTACCTGGAGGTCATGTCAACACAAGCGGTATGGACAAGTACAACAACCTGATTGCATTGCAACAGACTCCGTTGTACGACGGTTGTAGTAAGACTGTTCTTGAAAGTGTGATGGGAGTGATGCAGCTCAAAATGGAGAACAAAATGTCTGTCAAAGCTGTTGATTCTTGGTTGAAGTGGACTGCTTCGCTACTGCCACCCGGTTATCGTCTTCCTACCACTCATCATAAGGTGCGACATATCCTGAAAGATCTTGGGCTTTCCTACATCAAAATCCATGCATGCAGATATGATTGTATTCTCTTCTGGGGAAAAGATCTCGAAGACCTTGAAGCCTGCCCGGTATGTTTTACAGAAAGGTATAAGTTGACTCCTGCAGGCAACAAGAAAGCTGTGAAGATACTTCGATATTTCCCGCTTATTGATAGGCTGGAGCGGTTGTTTATGTGTGCTTTCACGGCCGAGGCAATGAGATGGTGGGCTGAGAGGAACTTGCCTGACGATGACACCCTTATACACCCTTCCGACGGAGAGGCTTGGAAGCACATGGTCAGGGAGTTTGATCATTTTGCAGCAGAGGTCCGAAATGCTTGGCTAGGGCTCTCATCTGACGGATTCAACCCTTTTGGCAACATGAGTCTTCAATACAGTATATGGCCAGTTATTTTGGTACCGTACAACCTTCCACCATGGATGTGCATGAAGAAGGAATACAATATGCTCACTCTGTTAATTCCGGGCCCGGGTTATCCAGGAAAGTGTCTCGATGTGTATTTGAGGCCTTTGATTGAGGAGCTTAAGTACCTGAGTGAGTGTGGCCACCCCACTTACGATAGGTTCAAAAAGGAGATGTTCCAGATGCATGCCATGCTTGTTGGCACCATCAGTGATTTTCCTGCCCGCGGTATGTTGTCGGGCAACGTTACCAGGGGTTACAGGGCTTGTTCAGAGTGCATGACGGTTGATTGTTGCAGTCCTCATTGCAGTAAAATTGTTCAGATGCGTCACCGTTGTTGGCTTCCATATGATCACCCATTTAGGCAGGATCCAGACGTGTTTGATGGGACTGTGGAAACAGGTGTGGCACCCAGGCGATGGACAGGGGAAGAAATTTTGGAAGTGTTGAATGAATACGATTTTGGCCAGCTGAGCAATCATCCTGACATAGTGGCGTCAATTCCAGACAAGCCCGAAAGGTATAAGTTTTGGACACACAAGAGCATATTCTGGGAACTCTCCTACTGGCCCAGGTTGCCTATCAGACATTACCTAGATGTCATGCACATAGAGAAGAATGTGTGTGAAAGTGTGGTGGGCACAGTTCTTAACTTGGAGGGGAAAAAAAAAGACATCCCTAAGGCACGCATTGATCTGAAAGCAATGGGTGTGCGGAAACATTTGTGGTTAAGAGATGGTAAGAGAAAAATGCCGCAAGCTCCGTACACCGTAAAGCCGAAGCATAAGCATGAAATTTTTCGGTGGCTGAGTAATGTCAGGTATATATTCTTATGGCTATGTAGGAATTTGGCCTTAAATTTTTAGCGGAGTATATATGGTTATATGCGAGAAATATAATTGGTCCATATATATGGCTTTATCTATATATATGCAGGTATCCTTATGGCTATGCAGGAAATATAAGCAGGTGTGTTAACTTCCGGGACAATAAGATGTACGGATTAAAGAGTCATGACTGCCATGTACTGCTTCAACGCCTTTTCCCTATTTTCATTCGAGGGTACATGCCCAAAGAGGTGGTGGAGCCGTTGGTGGCCTTGTCAAGATTCTTTCAGAAGTTATGCACCAGGGAAGTTAAAAAAGCAGACCTGAGGGAGATGCAAGATGACATCATTTTTATCATGTGCAAGCTTGAGAGGATATTTCCCCCAAATTTTTTCGACATAATGCCGCACCTGATGATCCATCTTCCTGAACAATTGTTGCTTACCAGTCCCGTACACTACACTTGGATGTATCCCATGGAAAGGTACAAATGATTCAAAATTTTGGTTTGCCTATGTTTTTATATGTAAATTCTTGTGGTTAAGTAAGTTAACATGTACTTGTTAACTTGTAGACAATTGGGAGCCTACAAGGACTATGTGAAGAATAAATATGCACCTGAAGGGTGTATCGCTGAAGCATATCTTGCGCACGAGTGTGTAACGTACACCAAAGTGTACCTCGAAAATGTAGAGGACCCCCAACAACATATGCCGATAGATGAACCCCAGTTCAACCTTTCTATCATCTCCAGTGACGTGGTAGTACAGGGAAGCTTGCCAAAGTCGTACAAGTTGGATGGAAATGAGGTAGCCATTGCCCACTGGTCGGTACTGATTAACTGTCAAGAAGTACAATATTGGAAAAACTATCATCTTCACTGCCCTGCTATTGCCGGAAATGTTGATTACCACAACAAGACGTTTGCAAACTACTTTGGTCAATGGGTAAGTATATGTGTATATGTCTATTTTTATATATATCCTTATATAACATGTATGTATGTACGTGGTTTTGTGGTTTCAAGATGACATAATTTCTTCTGTACGTATTAATATATGGACGTTTTCAGATGAACCATGTAGCAGATGATGGTTGCCCAGAGTGGTCAAACGAATTGAGGGTCCTGGCGATGAAACCGATTGCTTCAAAAGTTTACTCGATGTGTCAGGTCAATGGCGTGAAATTTATATGTGAAAATCGAGACGACCGACTGAAAACACAGAATTGTGGGGTGATGGTCCATGGTGGGCAGGATGGCGTTGACTATTACGGTGTCCTTCATTCAGTTGTTGAATTAATTTATGGGAACCGCATGAAAGTGCACTTGTTCAAGTGTAGATGGTTTGATACTAGCCCGGAGAACACAAGGATCGATCAGTACGGAACATTTTCGGTGAATACTACTACTACCTGGTATGAAGATGACCTTTTCGTTCTTGCCTCATCAGTAAAACAAGTGTTTTACCTGGACGATCTTCTTAACAAAGTCCCGTGGAAGGTGGTTAACCATGTTGCTCATAGAAACATATACAGTGCTGCCACACTTGGTGATACCGCAGATGATGAGGAAGTTACTGCATACCAAGAGCCAAACGCTTTTGACATTCCGGAATCATCTACGATTCGCCTTAATAATGTGAGATCTGGGAGTGTGGTTCGAATTACTGGAGCAGAACTTCTCGATGTTAATCCATATGAAGTTGACGCTGATTCAGATGATGAGGAGCGGCACATATTGCCAGAGGTTACCTATGAAACCGAGTCAGACTCAAGTGATAAAGATGATTACGATTATCATCCTTAGTACGTTGGAAATTGTAGTCGGAAATTGTAGTCGGCAAATGTACGTAGTAAAATGTACGTAGTAAAATGTTTAAGGAAATTGAACGTTGTCGGAAAATGTACTCGGAAATTGTATGTAGTCGGAAATTGTACGTAGTCGGAAATTGTATGTAGTCGGAAATTGAACGTAGTCGGAAATCGGAACCGTAGTCGGAAATTGAACGTAGTCGGAAATCGGAATCGTAGTCGGAAATTGGAACTGTAGTCGGAAATCGGAAATTGAACGTAGTCGGAAATCGGAACCGTAGTCGGAAATTGAACGTAGTCGGAAATCGGAACCGTAGTCGGAAATTATACGTAGTCGGAAATTGTACGTAGTCGGAAATTATGTAGTCGAAAAATGGTCGGAAATTGGTCGATCGGATAATAGTCGACAAATTAATAATGACATTACCAACGAGTTGCTTGTCAACTCGTTGGTAATGTCATTACCAACGACCTAGCAACTCGTGGGTAATGTCATTACCAACGAGTTGCTTGTCAACTCGTTGGTAATGTCATTACCAACGAGTCAAGTCGTTGGTAATGACATTACCCACGACGTACGTCGTTGGTAATGTCATTACCAACGACGTTGACCTACCTCGCCGGCAATGGTGGCGGTATAGCTCGAGCTCGAGCTCCTCCTCCCCATTTCTCTTCGGCCTATTTCGATCTCTTCTCTCTTCCCTCTTCCCTCCCTAAACCCGAAATTCTCACCTCTCCCTCTCCTCAATCCTCTCTTCTCTCTTCCCTCTCCCCTCTCTTCCTCTCCTCCCCTCTCTCCTCCCCTCTCTCCTCCTCCCCTCCTCCTCTTCCTCCTCCCCTCACCTCCGTCGCCGGCACGGTATAGTTCGAGCTCCACCATGCCAGGTTTGAGCTCTCTCTCTCCCTCTCTCTCTCTCTCATTCCACAATATTTTTTGTGTGTATTTTAATTAATTAATTTGTGATAATTGTGGGATGTATATATGTATGCATGTGGACATTATTTGTAAAATGTAATTAAGGTATGTATGAAAATTGTGGGAAAAAATTGTGGATAATTGTGGGGTGAAGGAGCAATATATGTGATGTATATATGTGAAAAATTAATTAATATATATGGAATGTATATATATACGTATGTTTTAAAAATGTGGAAAATTAATTAGCTAGGGTGAATTGGATTAATATGTGATGTATATATATGTGTGAATTAAGGTGATCGAAATTAAGATGCATGATCGATGTATATATGTGTGAAAAGTTTAAAGCCGGAATTGATGTATGTATATATGTTAAGTTAGGTGATATATATAGTTGTTAATTTAACGTATAATAGGTGATATTGGAACCATACCAAATCGGAACCGGAACGGTTTGAAACCGGAACTGTTTATAACCGGAACCGTTTGAAAACAAACAGTTCCGGTTTCAAACGGTTCCGGTTCCAAACCGTTCCGGTTCTGATTTGTTATAGAATCGAAACGGTTTGTAACCGGAACCGTTATGTTACAAATTGTTCCAGTTACAAACAGTTTTGGTTTCAAACGGTTCCTGTTCCAAACCGTTCCGGTTCTGATTTGTTATAGAACCGAAACGGTTTGGAACCGGAACCGTTTCGAACCAGAACTGTTTGTAACCGGAACCGTTATGTTACAAACGGTTCCAGTTACAAACAGTTCCGGTTTCAAACGGTTCCGGTTCCAAACCGTTCGGGTATTTCTGATTTGTTATAGAACCGAAACGGTTTGTAACCGGAACGGTTTGGAACCGGAACTGTTTGTAACCGGAACCGTTTGTAATATAACGGTTCCAGGTTCAAACAGTTCCTGTTCCAAACCGTTCCGGTTCCAAACCGTTCCGGTTCATATATAGTTCTGGTTCCGATTTGTTATAGAACCCCAGTTCCCATGACTATTACGGTGTCCATGCCAGGAGGTTTTGCGGCTAATTGGCTTCGGAGAGGTTCCCGAAATAGTGGAGGGAACAGTAGTCAAGCTTCCTCCTCGCCCGCAGTTAGCAACACGCCCAGTGGGCCAATGATGAGTGCTCGCACGAGAGCCTTGCTAGAGGCGCGAGCTGAGGAGGAAGCTGCACGATCAAGAGCCGTGCAACCGGAAGTTGAGCCTCGAGCCTCAGTCTCCAGACGCTCAATCAGCAGACGCCCCTCCGGTGGCAGAGCCTCAGACGAGCGAGAGTCAACGGGGGCATCAGAAACTCCCTCAATCCGAATGCCCCATATTCGCCCGGTGCCTACTCCCGTTTCACGGGAATCATCTCAGACACATGGTGGTGTTGGCGCCTCATCGTCCAGGCCTCGTCTATCTCCGCCGTCCGGTCTCTTCCTACCCGACGAGATTCCTGTCATCCCTGAATTCGATGATAGGGGGATGCCTGTTTATGTTAAAGGACGGCCGGAGTTCCTGAGCGTGGAGGAAGCGTATAACTTCCTCCCGTTCGACCCCGTGTATCTTTGGAGTGTGAGGTGCACCAACCAACAAACGGACGATGCAGGTAAATTTTATTTAACATCTGATTGATTACTTAATTATTACTTAAGACTTGCGGTAGGTTCAATTAATGATATCAATTTGTTGACATTGTATTATTAGGCAATTTCGTTAATGGGACTGGAAAACGGAAAGGGGCTAGAGGCACCTGCACCGGGAAGAGACTTGAGCAGGCCACCGGCGGAAGGAAAACGCCCATAAGGGCCAATGAGGATGACGAGGTGATCGAGGCATTCGACACCACGCGCAAATATGTCAGCATGGCCGGTGCGATCGTGCGGGACAAGGTCCCAATGCTTTGGCCAGATTGGGAATCTGTGCCTATCTACGTGAAGATGCAAGTGCATAATGCACTCAGTGTGAGTAAAATCGTATTTTCATTACGTAAATTTTACATTTATTAATTAAGTCCAAATAAATATATAATTTTACCTTTTATATATTGAAATTGAGGTGTGGTTTGACGTGGATGAAGTTCTTATTCACACGTGGGTAGAGCATCAACTACATATGAGGTGATGTGCTTCGACTTATTTGAATATATATCGAGTTAGATTTTTGTTTATCAAGTGTTTTAATATCTCTAACTTTTTTCCCTTCTTTTCATATAGGTATAAAGAGTGGAAGAACAAGCTTTCTTCCCATTACACTGTATACAAGGAGCTAGGCCGAGGTTCCACCCCTAGCGAACTCCGGTTTAGGGAGTACGAGTGGCTGTGGCTGATAGCCCACTTCGAGCACCCCAAAGCTCGGGTATGCATCCTTAATATATGTTTCAAGCCTAATGTATCGTATCAGATTGAAATAGTTAGTTACTAATTTTTTTTCATATGTTTATCAAATAAGGCGATTTCGAAGACGAACTGGGCGAATAGATTGAAAAACACCAGGGCCCATCATGCAGGTTCACTCAACTACATGGGTTGGTCAACTAAGGCGCAGCAACAACAAGAGGTGAACCCGTTGGTGTATATTCATCAGAAGTTCTACCCGCAGTGCCCTGAAGAAGCGGTAAGTCTTTCGCCTCTCCATGTGTTAATAAAACTATTTTTGAAGATGGAAATAGATTTTGTTAGCTAATACGTTGTTCATTTTCCCTTTTCAATTAGTCGAGAGTGGAGGAGGCGACCGCAGAAGTGACCATGAGTATAGCTCGGACTAACCATCCTGACTGCTCCGAGGAAGAAGTCACCCAGTATGCCTCTCAGATCGATCCGCTTGATCCCCTGATAGCGGCTCGGATCATGGCAAAAGCGTGCGGGACTGGAAAGAATACCTACTATTGTAGGGGAATGGGCACGGCGGGCGAAGGACTATTGAAGAACACTTCAGAATACTCTACCGGGTCAAGAAGTTCAACTTCTAGTCGTAACCTCGCGGCGGAGCTTCATAGGACGCAGAGGGAGTTGGAGGAGCAAAAGAGGCAGATGGCCGAGTACCAAATGCAGCAGACACAGGTGCAGGCTCAGATGTACACATGGATGCGGACGATGTACGAGGCTCAGACTACCGGACAAACCTTCCCCACACCTCCCCCGGTCCCTCATATCCCTACCTATCCACCACCACCACCGCACCAGTCAACGCCAGAGCAAGACCAAGGTAGCCACCGGAATTCAAATGAGTACATGGATTACTTCAACCCTGATGACCCGCAAGTTCCTGGACCTGACCTGTAGTTGTAGTAAATTTTTTTATCGTCGTTGCTATTTGTACTGTACGTTGGACATTTATGTTGAACTTGTATGACTGTCTTTGCTACGTGTACTGTTGAACTTGTATGATTGTACGGTTTATCCGGTTCAATGCAGGTTATGGAATTGGGCCCAATCCAGAACCGCGTTTTTTTTTCAAAATTTTTCCTCACATTGCCGGCGACATGGACTCGAGTCGCCGGCAATGTCTCACATTCCGGCCACGGCGGCGCTGCCATTGCCGGCGACGCCGTCGCCGGTAATGTCCAAGACATCACCGGCGACTTGAGTCGCCGGTAATGTCCGAGACATCACCGGCGACGGCGTTTCCCGTCGCCGGCAATGTCAACACCGGTGGGGAATCTCCGGCGACGTCATTGCCGGCGACAAGTCGCCGGTAATGTCAATTCCGGCGAAAAAAAAAGACAAGGCCGGCGATGGCAGGTCGCCGGTAATGTCTCCATTTCTGGTAGTGTGAAGCCACAAGTACAGAATCCAAACGGGTCCAATAAACTTAAGCCTGGAAGGATTCGGCGAAATCCATCCAAGTCTACGATAGAGAACCCCTAAGGCAGGCTGGGCTAAGCTAAATTTGTGGCCATTGTAAAGAGCCTCAGCACACTTCATATGTATTTTGTAGATGGCTATGACATTGTCATTATGCCATGCGCTAACCTATAAAATATGTCATACTTAGTATCAAAATTTAATTACCAAAAGAAGCCAAAAGGGTACAAAGGGTAAATAACACATGGGAAGTGCACCACACGCGCTCGGCATCACGGCGCGCTGCGTGAGTCAGCCAACCGAGGTAGAATGCAACCCGCCGAAATTGGAATACTCACGTCAGTACCACATCAATGATAAAATTGAGTTGTCACTCTTAACTACATTTATAAGGTAGGTATTTATTTTAGGAGCCAAATTTGGCCATATAGATGCTTGAGGGTGTTCCTCCAAGGACGTCTCTTAGTTCGATGTATGTTAAGATTGGGCTTGGGCCATTATGATGAAAGATTTGGGCTATATTTGAGCATTTTATAGACGATTAAAATTATCTCAAACTATCTAGAATAGTCTTGAAGCCTCTAGAACGTACGAAGGTGAGGTGTAATAATCCTTGAGCACGATTCAGAAAGGATAAGATGTTAGAAGGCACGAGGATTCTGGGAGACCTATAAGAGCCCTATTTCTGGGAAACATGGAGGGATCATTGAGGTTTCTAGGAGACCTGGGGGAGTCTTGAATGTTTATGGAAATCCTAGAGAAACAATGAATATTAGTACGCGACCTAGAGGGATTACACCAAAAGGTTTGTGGTAATCTGGAAATATAATTAGCCTTGTATACGAAGATCTATTCTTTATTGGACTTCTCATATCCGAAAGTATGTAGTTCTATACCTATACGGACTATGCTTAGACCTTGAACGATCACTATATATATGAGGCCATAGCTTGGGAAAGGTAAGTTGAACTAAGAATATCAACCCTGATATGTGCTTTTGCCTGGTTCAATATTGACTTAAGCTTCGAAGGGTCTAAGCGCGGTACCACCCGTGCTTGGACTTGCTTTGTAAGCTTTAAAGGAGGAATGCTCGAGGGAAACAATACGATAGAGTCTCAAATCATAAACAAACCTCAGAAGGGATGTCTTAACCTTCAACAATCATGGGCAACTCTTATGATCTGATGCTTTCATTCAACAACAAGGCGCGAGCTTAAGGGTATCCAAAATCTGCTCTCACAAATTGGTGCTTTCATTGACAGAACTGCTACATGGATTGTTCTATGATCATTCAATGATCCTTTCGTGAATGGATTCTCTAAGAATTCAAAATCTATTGAGTTTTCACCAAAACTCTGGAACCCTAAAAAATTCAACAAAGAATGATATTCAAAATTCTCAGAAAAATAGAGCATTGGTTCGACAATATTCTGGCAACTCTACATCCCACCCCAGATGAAAATCATATATCATTAGAAATATACGGATGTCTAGTTTTTAATGCAGCAAAGTTTTCCTCAATCGGAGTTTGGAACAAGAAGATATGGCCAAAATGCCAGCTGGAGGTTGAGTCTGACTAAAACAATGCCACTGCTACTAGTCTGTTTTACGGGTCGAATTTGGCAAACAAAATTCGATATTCATGAGGGGTATGACATATGTTTGAAAATCTCGTGGGGTCTATTTTCTAACGCGCGCCCTATTAATTGCTTCAATCGGAGATCTCTAGAGAGAATTATGGCAATAGTTCTACTGCGTGTCAGAACGAGAAAATTGGCAGAAAATCTTTCATGAATGAGATACCATAGAAAGCAACACCAACAAGCATGGATAGGGTCATCAGAGTGACTTGGATGAATTAGTAGGGTGTTGTGACACTTGTTGGAAGATTTTTGCCCCCACACTTAGTAAGCTATTGGCTAACTCATAAGTGTAAGAACGATCGTCACCCGCAAATATACGGGGACAAGTAATAGTATAGAAAAAGTAATCGAGTGTCAAACCTAGATTAAGCACTTAAATTCCTTAGCTTGGAGTAAAAGTACAAAGACTACGGACAACTAGAAATGACTAGACACAAAGACTAAGAGAAAATATGGAACTGTATCTTACACTACCAAGTCCTTTGGAGACTTAGCATTGTGAGGGATGATGCATTTAAGGTGAATGATTATACAAGTTGATTGGTTGATTAACTAACTAAATAAAGTGAAAACATAAAGTAAAGCAAATCAAAGGAAATGTTTGGTCGGCTGGAGACATTGCCACTAGCCAACTCAATGTACAAATAATGTCCAAATTATGAGTTTAGTTTGATTCACATGCATTTGTCCAATTTTTGATCTTTTGGAGTCACCATTGGTTGTGAACCGAATCTCCTAGGCCATTAGGGCACTAGAAGTATTCCGGTCCAACATTCAAGTATAAAGAAAACCGAAAATAGAATGCAACTCAGTTACGAACCGTATCCTAATCATACCACATACCTAATGAGTTCAATATGTGATCACTTATGATGAATGTAGATGACTTTCCTTCCTAAGTCCTTATTAGAGGACATGAAAGTATGTTCTAATGACTTTACCAATGCCCACCTTTTAGAACATAAATTAGAAGAAGTAACGATTAGCTACAAAGCCCTTTCAAGTTAATGTAAGCTTGACCTAAGCTCCTTGAGTCATTTGGACTTCAAGAAGACTTCGGTCTATGCTCAAGCCCAATGAAAATCATACCTTAAGCCCAACCTTTTAAGTGTAAACCTAAGTCATGTTTACATGCTTATCTTCTTTAGGTGAGTGACTAATTCACTTAGGTTCATTTTTAGCTTCATTAAACACATCTTAACTTAGTCATGGCCAAGACATGAATATGAAAATATTTAATCAAGCCCAAATATGCAAATATACCACAATCACATCACAAGCTATCAAACTCATTCACAACATGTAATAAACTAAACCAAATTCAAATCGATCCATAACTCAAAACATAGTTGTATGTATATCAAATTGGCTAGGGCTAAGCCCTAACCTTCCAAAAGACAACTACTCACTACCCATAGATAAGATAGAGTACAGATATATAAATTAGACACAAATAGGAGAAGAGATAACCAAAGAGTCCAAAAAGCTCAAAGCTCTTCAAGCTCTCATTCCCTTCTTGCTTCAAATATGCTCCTATGCTCCAAAAACTTGAGTCACCAATCTTAGGCTTAAGAGAAAATGGTGTAAATGAAAGTATGGGAGTGGTGATGAAGGTTTTCAAACCTTTTAGTAGTGCTAATGGGTGTTTGAGAAGTGGAGGAGATGGCCATATGGGTTGGGTATGGATGGAGGCCTAAGAGAGAGACTAAAACTATGAAAAACTAAGAAATGAGGTGAGTTTTGTGTGTGTGTAGTGGGGAGCTCAATCCCTATAGCTTTGGATGAGATATTTTGGCGTCAAATAATTCAAAATTAAGGTTGGACATGATCCACAATTTTAGGCTTTACTTAGTGGTCCAAAGATGACTCACCAAGCATGTGAGTGGCATATGTCTCTACCAAAATATCTTCTCCCTTGGGCTTGTAGGCTTCGACTTAACATTCCGGAAAGGGGTCGCCGGAGTTGAGAGTTGACCGTTGACCGGCTGGAGTTGACTTTGACCAGCGGTTGACTTTCCGTCATTTTCTCGATTTTACTCCTTCTCCCAATGCTTAGGAAACTTGCTTGGCTTCTCCAAAAAGTAGTTAATTTCTATCTTTTAGCTCTTTTCCTCGCAGACTCTTCATTTTCTAGCATGACAAAGAAACGTACTAAAAACGATGCTTTATTCCAAGAAGGCAAGCTTTAACCAAAAGGTTAGGTACATAATTAGAACATAATTATGGTCCTAACAACACTCATGAACGATCTTGTAAATCCGTAGAGCCCTAAAACACCAAGGAATTCCAGAAAGTTGAGTTCATCAACTAGTTTTTCACAAAGCAAATATTGGGAAAGAAGTAGTTCTCTACAAGGCCAATAGCTTTTAATGATGACGACCAACTAACGACAAAGCAACCATTTTGATTGGAAAAAAAAAGCTTAAGCATGGAAGCAAGAATTTTCCACGGAAGATTACAGCTCTCCAAAGCATACGATTTTCAACAAAAACGACATCGATCTTTTCCGGCGAGAGTTGTCATCTTCCGCGGTAGCAATAGCTACTCACAAGAATTTATCTCCCCAGCAAGGGTACGATGTCAAAAAATTGGGGGATACACACTCAAAGAATGGGAGACCTCGAGGGACATACATTGGACCTTTGGGAAAACACAGGGTGATTTATATGAAAGGAAAGGCACGCTGATGGAAAATTGGGAGGTGAATTATCAAAGTTTTAAAGGGCATACTAGCTCTATTCTTATGATTTTTAGACTTGGAACATCATTTACATGGAGGAAAGATGAATTCACAATCAACATCCGCACAAAATCCAGAAATATGGAATCCCTTAGCATTTCGGAAGGTCGGAATCTAAGATTTTTTGGAAAGTTATCGGCCAAATGCAAAAAACTAAGGGTTACCTCCTGTTCACGAGTATGATCAAGTTGTACAAAGAAATTTAAGGATGAAGATGTATAACACAATGACATCTTGTTAAAGTTTGCTACAAATCATGAGGTAACATGTCAAATCAGACGATCTCTAAAGAGTAATCCAACACTCAATAAGGTGCGCTAACGGATGAATGACCATCTTTATATAGCACGAATGGTGGAGACATGAGGATCGTAAAACCAACATCTCTAAGAAACATTAACAGGCTGAAGGTCGAATAGAAAAGTGCGATCTGGGGGCACAAAGTTGCACAACTAGTTATCAATATTTTGTCGTATCTTGCACAAATACTCTCCAAACCTCAAGAGATTATCCGACATCTGGGGGTTTTGAAGATATATCCGAATGATGGATGTAGTTTAGAATGCATGAGAAGAAAAGGAGAAACAGATAAGCTTTAAGCTGAAATTGGGAAGTGTGCCTATGCAGATCAGTTGACTTCAATGAAAAACTGAGAACAGTTGGGGATGAAACAAATTATGATCTTTATATGCATGGAAAACTTTAGGTGTCTAGTTTCCTGAACATTTTTCGAATCATGATTATCACATTTCTCGAAGAAATTATGACCAATTTAGTATGAGAAGGTCTGTTTGCTCAGGAATCTGACTTTTTACCTCACCTTAAGAAGGAGCTCGAGGATGACCTTAGGAAGCAGCATGACATGGAATGCCCATAAGAGTTGGAAGAAGATGATAAAATATGAAGGGATACGCTCACTAGTGAGATCGAGAAATTCAAGAAGGTCAACCCAGATCTCTATCTCAACTATACTCCACCACATCAGAGATGGTTCATGTTTGAAGAGATCTCTCCTACTCTCAGATCAATCCAAACAAAAACTCGAGGGATTTCTATGTCTACCACAAGTGGAATGATCATAAGACAATAGATTGTTAAGTCTTCAAGTGACACATTTTCAAGCTGATTAACTTGAGGTATTGTTAGGAGTATTTGACCGATGAGAACAGGAAAGAGCTCGAAGATTCGTTGAAGCCTCATGGTAGATCCAAGCATTCCAAGATTGACAGGAACCTGCCACCACCATCTATGGTCTAAGAGAAGAAGTACTTAGTGTGAAACTGTATCATCGGAGCTTCAAAATACCCTAAGGGAGATATTCTTTTGAGAACTAACTGCATGATGGCAGAAGTAATGGAGTTAGGGGCATTCTCCAGCATAAATTAATGCTCGAGGAAAGATAGCAAAGATTGAGAAAGAATGAGAGAATCTCCAGACAAAGTGGCTCTTCCTGGTTCTTCACCAATGGATGATTTTGCAATGTTATACACCATTCAAATGGTCCCAGAATCCTTTGATCCACAACCAGAGAGGTCGAGGGCAGTAAGCCAAGAAGAGACCCAAGGTTGGGCCTCGAGGGAAAACCTTGAGGGGTATTACTTTCGTGTAACATGTAGCAGAATAAAGCCAAAAATTAAGCATATACGGGAATTTTCTTGACCAGGAACTGAACCCTCAAGATCTTCGCGAGAAGCGACTTCAGAGCTAGTGGAGAGTTACAGGAAAAAGAGCTAAAGACTATGTATGTCTTTGTAAGCAATGAGAGACTACTCATCTGACTTAATAATGGGAGAATGCACAAAACGAGTATGTCGTGTGTGCAAAACTTTGAGTTTTGACAAATAGAAGCCGTTTTAATGTGGAAAACCCTTGGTCTCAATCTTTTTGTGAAAGCTAGGGGTAGTCTTCTGGAGAGCTAAGTGTCAGATATAGAAACCTTGAGTCATTGTTCCCATTAGCTTAAAAATTGATGGGGGTAAGGTTATCATACCTACACACTCGAGCATTCAAGGAGACCATGAGAAAGTTGCAAAATCATAGAGGAAACCACGAGAGTACACATGCAAAATCCCAAATGCTTGAGGGATGTGTGCTCAGGGTCAAGAAGACAGTATGTTGACACTTCAGTCTTGAAAGTTTGTAGGACGATTATCAAAATAAGGATCGAAAGCATAGAGGGTCATACACGAACAGAATTCAAGCTTAGTGCATTAAGTATTCTCTAATATTTGAACAGTCTAGCAAAAAACTAGGGGAAATGAGTATCTAGCCAAATATCAGCTTTTTCAACGTAAAAGTCAAAGATAATGTACCTCGACAAAGTCTTTCTGCAAAAGAATTCGGGTTTCCACACCTACATGTTTGAAGAACAAGCTGGGGGGTTGAGCATCAACTTGTGGACAAGAGATCTTTAACAGGAGCTAAGAGGTCGATCAACAAGCTTGGGGGATCGATTAGTAAGGTTGAGGGATTGATCAGCCAGCTTGCGTGATTAATTAGAAACTTGAGGGTTATGAGCTTTCGAATAGAAAGGTTAAGGGATTGAATAGAGACCTCGAGTGTCATGGGCTTTCTAATGGAAAGCATAGGGGACGATTAGTAACCTTGAGTTCCAGGAGCTTTTGGAGCTTAAGGGTGTCAAGCAGAAAGCTCGAGGACCAGCAGCCTTCAGCTGGAGAGCTTGAGCAGTCGAGCAGAAACCTTGGGGTTATCACAGTCCTCCACGAAAAATAGTGTCTAACGAGGATCATACCATCAAACATGGCCAAGGTTAGTATTCCCTTTGAATTTTAATTCATTATGTTTTATCGAATTAAACGTAAGGACAATGTGGAGGTTGATGGAGCGTATGGGCTCGGAACTATAGCAAGAGTACGATGGTTTTCTTGAGGCACGATAATTTGTTTGGTTTATTTATCTATACAATTTGTATAATGACCCCTATGGTCAACCTTGACTACGAGGAGCAGGAAAAACTTCATGCTCAACACTAAGCTGGAAACCTTGACATTTTTACATAAACCTTTAGGCATTTCGAGAAAGTTTATCAGTTTTTCTAGAGAGCTTGATGAAACCTAAGAAATCGAAGGAAAGCTTGAGGGTTCAGATTTGCAGGTTCTCATGTCACGTAAAGAAGATTATGCTAAATGAGGGGACGCCTTTCTCTCGAAGCCACACAGAGCTTTCGAGCATTCAATATGTAATTGCTGGGGGGAAATGGTGGACATTGGATTTGGCCATCCTTGAAAGCTAGAATATTTCGAGTGAATCCATTATTGTGGGGTTCATAGCTAAAGGAAAGGAGAATATGATCTGTAGGCTTAAGAAATCAATCTATGGGTTAAAACAAGCTTCTAGACAGTGGTACAGGAAATTTGATTCAGTTATCACCAAGTATGGATTTACTGATAACATGGTTGATGAATGTGTTTATCTTAAGACAATGAAAAATGGTTTCATTTTTCTCATTCTGTATGTGGAC
Source organism: Geum urbanum (assembly GCA_946800695.1). Classification (NCBI taxonomy): domain Eukaryota; kingdom Viridiplantae; phylum Streptophyta; class Magnoliopsida; order Rosales; family Rosaceae; genus Geum; species Geum urbanum. The sequence goes on along the minus strand of OX327013.1, from coordinate 24,658,104 downwards.
AATATCCTCTTAGCAAGTAGCAATTCAAAATTGCTTAAAGACACTAAAATCTTTCTATCAAGCATTTTGACATGAATGATTTGGGGGAAGCATCATTTTTCTTAGGTATTGAGATAAAAAGAGACAGAAAACATGGCTTACTAGGACTCTGTCAAGCAAGTTACATCACAAAAATTCTAAAACGTTTTGGGATGGAAACTTGTGCTGCAGGAGAAGTTCAGATGTCTAAAGGTGATAAGTTAACCAAAAACAAGTTTCCTAAGATTGAAGCACAGAAAGCTGAAATGAAATCAAAACCATATGCTAGGTTGGTAGGCAGCTTAATGTATGCTAAAGTACGCGCTAGGCCTGATCTAACATTTTCAGTAGGTATGCTTTCTAGGTTTCAATCTAATCTAGAAATTCAACACTCAAATGCAAGTAAAAAGGTTATAAGATATCTTCAAAGAACCAAAAATCACATGCTTGTCTACCGGATAGTAAAAACCTTAGTGTTAGAGGGCTATACAGATTCTAACTTTGCTGGTATTACCCAAATTTCAGCAAGTCCACCTGTGGATATGTGTTTATGCTAGCTGGTGGTGTAGTAGCATGGAAAAATGCAAAAAAATCCATCATTGCAACTTCTACAATGCAAGCTAAAGTTATTACAGTGTATGGAGGTGTATATGAAGGACTTTGGATCAGAAATTTTCTGATGGAAACCAAAGTTTTGGTGGATGTGATTTCTGATAAGCTAACCATCTATTGTGATAATGAGACCGCTGTTTTCTTTTGTAAAAATAGCAAAAGGTCAATTCATTCCAATCATATTGATCTGAAATATTACAGCATGAAGAAAAGAGTTAAGGATGGTGAACTTGAAGTTTTGAACATCAATATGGAAGATCAACTTGTTGATCCTTTTACTAAAGCATTGGCAGTTGGCGTTTTCAAGAAATACCGTGCAAACATGGGAGTTCTTGGTAGTTTAAATTCTGGAGTTTAATGGGAGCATTCAAAGTTTAGTTAGAAATTTTCAAATTCTGTTTTGTTCTTTTAATTTAGTTTTTCTTTTGACTTTTGACTCAATCTATGTAAACTTGACTTTTATTATCAATAAAATTGAGGAATTCCATTCATATAATTGTTACAGCATGATTATGAGTCTAAGTTTTATTTTATTGTTTTAATTTTATTTTTGTCAAGTTATTATGAAATTAGGTGGATGGTGATATGCAAAGTTGTTTTGTACATGTTTATGCCTTTGCAATTAACGAGTACAGTTCCACTAGTGTTAATAGTACTTGTGATTTTGGAGCTTTTTGTGTAAAACTATTCAGTGGACATGAAGAGTTTTGACGAAATGCAGACTGAAGATATATATATATATATATATTGTCAGTAGCTTCATATAGTCACATATGTAGTTCGTGTGTTTTATACGATTCATTGTAGTGGCTTCTAACTTGCAATTCTTGTTAAATTGTGTTGTTCTAGGTTCTATAATGAGTTCTGTAAAATGACAGAACTGTGTTTTTAGATTTTCAGTATTCTTGTGATTCAAGCATGCTCTTAATTCATTACTTAGGTAATTAGGTTCAGTTGCTGAGTATATAACAAAGTACAGTCCAGTGGGAGATTAAAAGGATGGACTTATGCTTTGGTTATGTAACGTTAGTTATAAGCAATGCATTGGACTTTATCTACGTAATGAGAATCACAGAGTAATAGTACTTAAGTAAATAAGTGAATAACAGTTCCTTATTGTTAGAGGAATCCATTTAAGGAAAAGCTATGATCTCATATATTTGGCGAATCTACAATTGAGTGAAATAAGTATTCCTTTATAGGCAAGGACTTATTACATCACATCACATCTCTCTCTCTCTCTCTCTCTCTCTCTCTCTCTCTCTCTCTCTCTCTCTCTCTCTCTCTCTCTCTCTCTCTCTCTCTCTCTATCTATCTATCTATCTATCTATCTATATTGTGAGAGCAAATTTTGGATGCCCTCAAGCTCGCGCCTTTTTGGTTAATGATTAGATCATAAATCGTAGGAGATAATCTTCCTCGCCTTAAGTATTCAGCTTGGATAATCGGCATCCACGACCGTAGAAAAGTTGAGACCTCCCTTGAGAGGTTTGTTGATGATGTGAGACTCCGTCGTGTAGCTTCCCCTGAGCATTCCTCCTTGAAAGCCTGCAAAACAAGTCCAAGCACGGGTTTTACCGTGGGCTCCTCAACTAGGGTGGGAGTCTTCTCCTTGTCTTTCTCGAGATCGGATTGTTTGACTAAATGACGCCGAGATTTAGGCTTGGGAGTTTCTACTTCCCCTGCTTCAGTTGAAGTCGGTGCAGGAGCAGGCTTGGGGGTCGAGCTCGACGCCCCCTTGAGGTGAACCTTAAGGGCCTAAGGGACCTCATACAAGGAAGTACAGTCATCGTGAAGAAGGGGTGATTCCCTCCAGGGAGGTAGAGGTGAGAAGTTCGGGGCTTTAGAGCAATAAGACCTAGCAATCGAAAATTTTTTAAATTCTGAAATGATAAAGGTCTGGTGACAACAGCAAGATGACGACACATGTCAAACCTCATACTACTGTAGGGGTATTTGTGGGAGTCGACTTTGGCCATGGAGTGCTTGAGGGTTTTGGGCCCTCAAGGTCCAAAAGTGGCAAAGGTCCTATAATTCGAATAATGAGCTTGGGCCTGTATGATTAGGGTTCTAAGTAGAAATCTATCATCTAGAGGGTTCTTAAAGTACCTAAAATGGTGTGGAAGCCTTTGGATATTCGTAACTGGTGTGGCAATCCCAAGGTACGATGCGGACCTCGTGGAGCTTGACAGAATCCTTGAGGGTTGCATGAGTAAGATTTTTATGAATCCTGAAGGGATTATACCAAAGGGCATGTGATAATCATTAAGTGTGATTAGCTCTAGATACGTAGATCCATTCCTTAATAGATTCATCCTCTCTAAAAGTAAAGTAGTCAAACTCGGACAAGGATTATGTTTAGACCTAGTACAATCTCTATATATAGGTGATCCCAGCATGGCTCAAGATAACGTTATTCTGGCCTTATTAATCTTTGATTTTTGAGAAAATATCTGACTTAAGCATCAGAGGGTCTAAGCACGATACCACACCATGCTCTGACTTATTTTACAGGTTCACGAGAAAATAAGATTAAGGGAGATCTAAATCTGCTCTCACATAGACGATGGCCAATGTCCTGAATAAATAATCACGCCACTGAAACCAACCACGACCACCATCCAGCAATATATCA